>CM072091.1:21618858-24073858 GCA_036850905.1 Luffa acutangula
ATACCATAGACTAAGGAAAAAGGTGTTGCCCCAGTTGAGGTACGAACTGATGTGCGATAGCCGTGTAGAGCGAAGGGAAGCATTTCATGCCAATCTTTGTACGTTACAATCATCTTTTCAACAATTATTTTTATGTTTTTGTTTGCAGCCTCACCAACACCATTCATTTTCAGTCTATAGGGGGTGGAATTGAGATGTTTGATCTTGAATTGCTCACATTGCTCACTCATCATCTTATTGTTCAAGTTTCTGGCATTATCAAAGATTATGGTTTCAGAGAGGTTGTATCGACAAATGATCTCCTTCTTGATGAATTTGATCACGACCCCTTTTGTCACATCACGATAAGAGGCTGCCTCTACCCATTTGGTAAAGTAATCTATGGCCACCAAGATAAACCGATGTTCATTTGAAGCTTTAGGATCAATTGGTCACCAACATCCATTCCCCACATGGAGAAAGACCAAAGAGCAATTAAAATGTCTAACTCGGATGAAGGAGCATGAGTCATATCTGCATAAATTTGACATTTATGACATTATCTTGCATACTTGATGCAGTTTGTTTCCATAGTCAACCAATAATAGCCAGCTCTTGAAACTTGTCTAGCCATCATATGTCCATTTGCATGGGTACCACAAATTCCCTCATGGATTTCCTTCATAATCTGATTAGCTTCTGTGGCATCCACACATCTTAACAATACCATGTCGTAGTTTCTTTTGTAAAGTATCTCCCCATTCAAGAAAAAGCTGTTAATCTTTTTAGAGTTTGCTTTTCATTTTTTGATGCATTAGGAGGAAAGGTTCCACATTTAAGATATTGTTTGATGTCTTGAAACCGCTGCTTGTCATCTGGCTCCTTCTTAATGTTCATGCAAGAGGCAGGAACATCTCACTTTTCGATTTTAATTGGCTGGACCCCTTCATCGAAATCCACATTAAACATGACCGCTAGTGTAGCCAATGCATCTACTATCCGATTATTCTCTCTTGGGGAATAATCAAAAGTAATTTGATCAAAACTTTGAGATAATCTTGTTATAAGTTGCTTGTAAGGAAATAATTTAGCATCTCTGGTTTCCCATTCTCCTCTTAGCTGATGAATTACCAACAAAGAGTCCCCCAAGACCTGGAGCCTTTCAACCTTCATATCTAGAGCAGATTGAATGCCCATCAAACAAGCTTCGTATTCAGCCATGTTGTGCGTACAATCGAAACATAGCTTATCAGTGATAGGGAATAATTTTCCTCGAGGCGATATTAATATTGCGCCTATTCCGTGACCCAATTCATTCGAAGCCCCATTAAAGAACATGGTCCACATATTTGGATTTGATATTTCTTTCTCTGTTGCTACAGTGAGGATATGCTCACCAGAGAAGTCGAACTTCATCGGTTCATAATCCTCTATAGGTTGTTGTGCCAGATAAACAGCCAGAGCGCTCCCCTTTATTGACTTTCGAGTCACATAAGTGATGTCATACTCTGATAAAAGAACTTGCCACCTCACAATTTGTCCCGATAAAGAGACTTCTCAAAGATGTATTTCACAGGATCCATTTTTTAGATAAGCCATGTCGTGTAATACAACATGTATTGCCTTAAGCGACGTGCAACCCAAGCTAGAACACAATAAGTTTTTTCCATCAAGGAGTACCTGGTTTGACAACTGGGAACTTCTTGCTCAAATAGTATATAACTCGCTCTTTTCTACCAGAGTTATCATGTTGCCCCAGTACACATCCCATTGCACTTTTTGTTACAGTGAGACATAGGATGAGCTGACGTCCAGGCATTGGTGGTACGACGATCGGTGGTTTTCGTAAATACTGCTTAATTTTATCAAATGTTGTTTGACAATCTTCATTCCAAATGCCATAATTGTTTTTGCGAAGCAACTTGCAAATAGGCTCACATGTTGTGGTCAACGCTATGAACCTAACAATATAATTTATCCGACCAAAAAATCCTCTAACTTCTTTCTGTGTTTGTGGAGGCAATATTTCCAAAATTGCTTTGATTTTTTCAGTGTCGACCTTGATACCTTCTTGGCTAACCATAAATCCTAACAATTTACCAAAGGTTGCCCTGAATATGCATTTGCTTGGATTGAGCTTGAGCTTGAACTTTGATAGCGAGCATAACAAGTTGTTTTTCCCTATCTATTTTAGTTAGTCTTTGAGAATAAATTGGCCAAAATTATGAATTTTAATGTTTTATTTGTAGGAATCAGTTATTGGAGCTAAATTGTGAAAATGAAGTTGATCAGGTGTTCGGACGCTAAAAGAGGCCAAGGAAACAGAAATGAATCAAAGTTGGAGGCTTACAAATGAGGCTAATCTAAGAGCTAGTGTCGAGACACTGCTTTCTAGACGTCTCGACGCTAGCAATTTCCTTATCTGATCAGGCGGCAAAGGTCACAACGTCGAGACGCTGTGACTATAGAGTCTCAATGCTCTTGGTTTTTCCTTAAACATAATAGGCGGTAAAGGGACGACGTTGCGACGCTACCCACAGCGTCTCGACACTGTCGAAAGATTCCCTATAAATAGAAAGCGATTTGCTACGGCCAAGGGGAGTCGATTTGATGCAATTTTAGCCCTAAATTCGACTAAAGACCTTCTGTGGGAGCTGAAGCAAAGTAGAGGAGCAGGATTCAAGGCTTGGCTCGTGGAGATCATGACGTGGACGTGCGGTTTCGACGACAATAGTGTTTTATCTCCTTTCTGTCTTTCCTTTAGTTGTTTTAATTGTTTTTTTTGACTTAGTTTACATCGTAACGCCGTGTATGAGTAGCTAAGTTCTTTATCTTAGGGATTGATGTAGCCCTTTAGGCATTGTTGAATTATTTTGATGGATGTTTATTTTTTTTTGACTCATTTATGCAATTTATGTCCTTAATTCTTTTAATTGACTGGCCATGAGTTAATTGATGTTATCTCTAATTCTTGCTCGGGAGAGGGGACTTAGTTTAGATATATGAATTGCATAACTACAATAATTCTAGAATCGAGAGATTTAGGATAGTTGTAGAAATTGTTAGTATGATTTAATTACAACCATGCATGTGATTGAATCTAGATAGGGATATCGGGTTGATCATATGTGTGAGAATTATTTATGCTCGAGAGAGATAAATATGAGTTTAGAAAAACCTAGATTTATGAGTCATTGCATGTCATACATCCAACAATTAACACTACAAGAAATAACAGATACGATAGCTAACGAAAAAAAGCTATAAAAGACCTATTATAGCTTTTTTCGAAGGTCCTGACAGCCCATGTTATTAAAAGTCTGGGACTTTTTATAGCGTTTTTGTAGAGCTATGATGAGTGCTATAATAAGGTATAGAGATATAACATATATGCATTGCTATGGAAACTTTTGATAGTGTTTGTTATTAAAGCTATCATATGTTTATAATACCATTTTGTTAACGCTATCGTCAAGCTATTATAGCCTTTTCGCAATGCGATCTTTAACATATTATAGCTTTTTTTGAACACTATCTTTAATATTTTATAGCATTTTTTAATGTTATCTTTTAACATATTATAGCTGTTTTTTAACGCTATCTTTAATATATTGTAGCAATTTTTAATGCGATCTTTTAACATATTATAGATTTTTCTCAATGCTATGTTTAACATATAATATTTTCATACCATTTGTTTTTTGTTTTGTAAATTTTATAATATCTACTAATGGCTATAAAATTTACTTTTTGTGCTACCACAAAATTGATAGCGAGCAGAGCTAGCTAGTTTTCCCTAATCTATTTAGCTAGTCTTTGATGATTTAATGGCCATTTTATTGCACTTTAAGGTTTATTTTGTAGGAAATGGTTGATTGGAGCTAAAGCGTGATATTTGAGTCAATCGGGTGCTCGAGACGTGAAAAGATGCAAAGGAATGAAAAGGAGTCAAAGAGGAAAAAAGTCAAAATTGGGTCAACAGCAGGCTAGCGTCGAGACGCTAGCTCTTGAGCGTCTCGACGCTCACATTCCATATCTGAATAGGCGCGAAAAGGTCACAGTGTCTCGGCGCTGCGACCTTAGCGTCTCGACGCTGTGTTAATTCGTTTCCAGAAACACGTGTTTTGAAGGCAGCGTCGAGACGCTATGACGAAAAAAACAGAATATAATGTCTTTTGCGGCTAGATTTTTGGGGGAAGCTTTTGGGACGTTTTAGAGCCGTAAAACAGGGCAGAACAGAGTATCTTGGAGCCAAAGCAAAGGGAGCAAGTTGGAAATCAACCCATCGTTCGTGGGGATCGTGACGGGGACGCTCGGTCTTGGCCTACATTGAGTTTTTCCTTTCCTTTCCCTTTTCTTTTGCTAGATTTGATGGCTTTTACATGTTTAGTTGAGCTTGTAACACCAATCATGAGTAGCTAAACTTGTAGCTTAGGGATTGATTTAGTTGATTAAGTTTATGGATTGAATTTATGTTTAAGTTGTGCAATGGTTATTATGTTTGTAATCTTGATTTAATGCTTTCAATTAATTTACCATTAGTTGGATGATTTAAGTGTTGATTCTTGCTCGGGAGAGGGGATTTAGCATAGACTTACTCAAGATTGCATGACTAAAGTTTACTTTCTAATTTCGTGACGATTTTTAGATTAACTTTCGAATTGGTCAAAAGAACTCATTGCCTTGCATGTTAATAAACTTAGATAGGGATATCAAGTTGGTTAATTTGCATGAGAATCAATTACACTCGGGAGAGGTAGTTGTGATTAAAGGTTCTTGGGCTCATAATTCCATTGTGCATAATAACTTATTCCTTAAAATCAATCCTAGACTAAATTGGCGAAATCAATTCCCTAAGTGTTGTCTCAATTGTTTATCCACTGTTTGCTTGTTTTGATTTAGTTTTCGATCTTTCATTCATCACTTTGTGTTCCCTAAATAAAATTGAGCAAGATAATTCACAATACTTGATTTAGCTTAAAAATCCAATCCAGAGGACGACACTCGTTTATACGAACACTTTATTATTACTTGACCCGTGCGCTTGCGGTAAGGAATGAGACCAGTCTTCAGCTCAAAGTTTTTGGCGCCGTTGCCGGGGATTGACACATTTAGTTAGATTGATATTGTGAAAAAATAGTTCGGTCTTAATTTAGGGTGTATTTTTACTTTTCTAGGTTGATTGCATTTTTTTCCTTATTTGTTTTTCTTTCCATATTTGTTTTTCTAGTTTAGTTTTCCTTTTAGTTGTGTAATCTTTTCCTTATTTGTTTCTTTTGTAGATTAGTTTTTCCTTTTTTTGTTAGATTCCTTATTTGTGTTTTGCCATATTTATTTTTGCATTCCATATTAGGTAATTTTGTTTCCTTTTCTAGATTATATTTTCCATATTTAGATTAGTTGTTTTCTTTTCTTTATTTCTTTCCATAATTGTTTTCTTTCCTTTTTAGGGTAGTTTTGCTTTTGTGTGCGTAGTAGTAGAGAATTGATACCGTTGGATCCCGAGATCGAAAGAACAATTCATAGGATTCGAAGAGAAAACAGAGAAATTATTCAAATGGCTGACCAAAATCCACCTGAGGAGCCTAGGCCTATTAGAGACTACTTTCAGCCCGTGTTTCAGGGGCAACAATCGGGGATCGTCTATGCCCCGATCAATGCCAACAACTTTGAGCTGAAGACCGGTCTCATTCAGATGGCTCGAGATTGTGCATATAGAGGATCGCCCACCGAGGACCCAAATTCTCATCTAAAATCATTTTTAGACATTTGTGGGACGGTAAAAATAAATGGAGTTTCTGAGGATGCTATTCGCTTACGCTTATTTCCTTTTTCTTTGCAGGATAAAGCACGAGATTGGTTGCAATCTATTACCCCTGGGAGCATCACCACTTGGGATGCTGTGGTCCAGGCCTTTTTAAAGAAAATTTTCCCTCATGCAAAGACGGTCAAGCTGAGGACCGAGATTGGGACATTCCAACAACAATATGATGAGCAACTGTTCGAAGCTTGGGAGCGATTTAAAGAGTTGTTGAGGAAGTGTCCTCAGCATGGATACCCCGACTAGCTTCAGGTTCAATTGTTTTATAATGGTTTAACTCCTAGTACAAAGACAATTGTTGATGCAGTTGCAGGTGAGACTCTATTGTTCAAGACCGTGGAAAATGCTCGCATACTTCTAGAGGATATGGCCACCAACAGCTATCAGTGGCCATCTGAGCGGTCTACACCCAAAAAGATTGCTGCTGGAGTGTTTGAGGTTGATAAAGTAAGTGCACTCCAGTCCTAGATGACCTCCCTTGCTAATGCTTTTATGAAATTTTCAGGTACAGGGAGTGCACAGTCAATTGAATCAGCTGCTGCTTTAGCATCCAGACCTCAGGAGGAGACCATTGAACAGGTTCAGTATGTATCAAATTCTAATTTTAGGGGATATAATAATAATTCTACACCTACACATTATCACCCTAACAATAGGAACCATGAAAATTTCTCTTATGCTAATACTAAGAATGTTCTTAATCCTCCTGGGTTTGCCCTTCAAACTCAAGAAAATAAAAAGTTAGAAGATCTTGTTGGAGCTTTCATTGCAGAGTCTAGTAACAGGACAACCAAATTGGAGGAGGCAATCATTGCCATCAACGCAACAGTGAATGGCCACAGTGCTGCCATCAAGAATATTGAGACTCAGTTGGTAAATGTTGTAAGCACCATGAATAAGGGTAAGGCCCCAGCTGAGCAAGAGAAAACCCAGATGGAGTATTGTAAGGCAATCATTGTGCACCAGGAGGAAGCTGAAGAGGAACTTGAGTCTGAGGATTTTGACACGCCTACAGGGGAAGCTGAGGAGGACACATCATCAGATGAGGCTGAAAAGCCTGAACCTGAGCCTCCTATTCCTTCTCCCACACTGATGGTTCCCAAAGAAAAGAAAAAAGAAAAAGAAGAAAAAGAACAATCAGATTCAGTTTGATAAGTTTATGAATGCTTTTATGAATCTGAACATTAATATCCCTTTTGCAGAGGCATTAGAGATGCCCTAGTATAAAAGGTTCATGAAGGAGTGGTTAGCAAAGAAGCGAAAGGAAAAGAAGGTTGACACCGTATATCTCGCTTCCACATGCAGCACCAGAGTACAACAGAAGGTACCGGAAAAAGTAGCAGATCCAGGGAGTTTTTCTGTTTCTTGTAGTTTTGGTACTTATTCTTTCAGAGCATTATGTGATTTAGGTGCTAGCATTAATATTATTCCTTTATCCTTGTGTAAAAAGTTAGACATAAGTGAGATTAAATCTACTCCTGTAAAGCTCCAATTGGCTGATCAGTCTGTGGTTAGACCAGTTGGCATTGTAGAAAATGATTTAATCAGAGTAGGTAGATTTTTCCTCCCTATTGATTTGTATGTTATGGACATGATAGAAAATCCTTCAATGCCTGTCATACTAGGAAGACCATTCCTCGCTACTGGGCGAGTGATTATTGATATTGAGCGCAGAGAGCTCACTGTAAGAGTCAGGAATGACAAAGAAATATTTAAAGCAGTTGAAGACTCTAAGGGACACTCGGACGTGCTTTTCATGGGCTATAAGAAAGGTGCAAGAAAGAGCACCTCTATTGGATTCACAGAAAAGAACCCTCCTTGAAGCACGGTCAACACGTCGAGCTAATGACGTTAAACAAGCGCTTGTGGGAGGCAACCCAAGTAAGTGTAGTTGTGTTTTTCTGTTTGCTTTTAATTTATTGTTCGTTTTTTGTGTTGTAGGTCTTGTTTTCTGTCTCTCCTTTGCTTTCAAGCTTTCAAGATTCCAAGCTTTCAGTCAATAAGTCATCATTATTTCAGGCCAGTATTGTTCACTCCTGTCATTCTTTTATTGTTCTCATGCTTGTTTATGCCTTATTTTCTTTATACATTGAGGACAATGCATGTTTTAAGTTTGGGGGTGGATTAGCATGTTTGTGGAGCCCTTAAGCATATGAGTTCGGGCTATAGTTTTGAGCTTTCTTTGAATTATGCATATGGTTGTTTTCTGGATGCTATATTTGCATGATTATGATGTCCTAGGATAGGATTTCTTGTCAATTTTCAAGCTTGTGATGAGTTGTAAGCATGAGTGCCCAAAAAGGGAGACTTTTTAAAATTTTTCTAGGAGATGGCTTGCATGAGTAAAGTATTTGCCTTGACTAGATTTGGATTTGAATGCTTAGGAGCGAATTATTGGGTTCATATGCTTGTTGTCACCTCGATAGGTGTAGGGTAGAGCTAAAGAGTTAATTTTTTGCAAATTAGCATGTTTGATCTTGCTTAGGAGAAAAGAAAAGAATATCTGCTTATCATGTTCGTGACGAAAAAAATCATTCTTGTTGTTATTGTTGAAAAAGAAAAAAGTCATGACTTATGCGCGCAATATGCAATGGTTAATAAAGATTAAGGCAAAAAGAGCTACCCCTGTTGTGATCATTTAGGCCAACCAGAGAAAACTCAAGTTAAGGGTCCCTGCAATGGGTGTGTGAAAGCTAGTGCCACATATACATGCTTAATTTAGTTGTTAATTATAAGCACCTAAGTATGGAGGAAAACAAACTAATTTGTTCCATTAACTCATTAGTGAAACCTTAGTGCCAGTGTAGAGGGAAGATGAGGTGAGAGTTTAATAATTCAATCTCGGGCTAGTAGAGTCTGATCTTGTTGAGTTAGATCTCGCTTGTGCAAGTTAATTTTGGAAAAATTTTAATTTGTCTCCCTCATTGGTCCTTGTGTGCATGTCTCTTGCTTGCTTGACTATTGACTTTTGAGCATTGAGGATTGAGTCATGTTTGTTGCATCCATTCTTCCATTGTATGCTTGATTTTTAGTTTGCTCGACGACTAGCAAAAGCTTAAGTTTGGGGGTGTTTGATAGCGAGCAAAGCTAGCTAGTTTTCCATATTCTATTTAGCTAGTCTTTGATGATTTAATGGCCATTTTATTGCACTTTAAGGTTTATTTTGTAGGAAATGGTTGATTGGAAAAAAAGCGTGATATTTTAGTCAATCGGGTGCTCGGGAAGTGAAAAGATGCAAAGGAACGAAAAGGAGTCAAAGAGGAAAAAAGTCAAAATTGGGTCAACAGCAGGCTAGCGTCTCGACGCTAGCTCTTGAGCGTCTCGACGCTCACATTCCATATCTGAATAGGCGCGAAAAGGTCACAGCGTCTCAACGCTGCGACCTTCGCGTCTCGACGCTGTGTTAATTCGTTTCCAGAAACGCGTGTTTTGAAGGCAGCATCTCGACGCTATGACGAAAAAAGCAGAATATAATGTCTTTTGCGGCTAGGTTTTGGGGGGAAGCTTTTGGGACGTTTTAGAGCCGTAAAATAGGGCAGAACAGAGTATCTTGGAGCCAAAGCAAAGGGAGCAAGTTGGAAATCAACCCATCGTTCGTGGGGATCGTGACGGGGACGCTCGGTCTTGGCCTACATTGAGTTTTTCCTTTCCTTTCCCTTTTCTTTTGCTAGATTTTATGGCTTTTACGTGTTTAGTTGAGCTTGTAACACCAATCATGAGTAGCTAAACTTGTAGCTTAGGGATTGATGTAGTTGATTAAGTTTATGGATTGAATTTATGTTTAAGTTGTGCAATGGTTATTATGTTTGTAATCTTGATTTAATGCTTTCAATTAACTGGCCATTAGTTGGATGATTTAAGTGTTGATTCTTGCTCGGGAGAGGGGATTTAGCATAGACTTACTCAAGATTGCATGACTAAAGTTTACTTTATAATTTCGTGACGGTTTTTAGATTAACTTTAGAATTGGTCAAAAGAACTCATTGCCTTGCATGTTAATAAACTTAGATAGGGATATCAAGTTAGTTAATTTGCATGAGAATCAATTACACTCGGGAGAGGTAGTTGTGATTAAAGGTTCTTGGGCTCATAATTCCATTGTGCATAATAACTTATTCCTTAAAATCAATCATAGACTAAATTGGCGAAATCAATTCCCTAAATGTTGTCTCAATTGCTTAACCACTGTTTGCTTGTTTTGATTTAGTTTTCGATCTTTCATTCATCACTTTGTGTTCCCTAAATAAAATTGAGCAAGATAATTCACAATACTTGATTTAGCTTAAAAATCCAATCCAGAGGACGACACTCGTTTATACGAACACTTTATTATTACTTGACTCGTGCACTTGCGGTAAGGAAAATTCCACATCACAAATTCAATTTATTATTTAGATATCATTTAAATTAGTGCAAAATTCACCAAGTGTTCAACATTATACTATCATGGAGTTGAGTTGCCACCTATGATCCTTTTGCATGTGTAAAGGTATCATTTCATTCACCTACATAGATGTATAAAATGTATATAAATATATATGTTTATGGAAATATCAATAGTGAAAGAAACGAGATTCTTTATTAAATGAAAATAAATAGACTTAGAAAAAATTCATACTAATAGTCACTTTGTCAGATGGCCATTTGTGCCGGTGTTGGAGCAGTTTTTCATCTGCTTTTTTGGGAGAATTACGGCAACAATCCTGTGTTGGTGCTGCTCTGGCTGTGGGACTGGCAATGGAGCGTAAGCAGGAAGAAGACAATATTATGAAACAGCTTTTGGAATTGAAAGTTACGGCAGATGAGAGAGCTTGTACCTACAAGTTGAAAAAGGAGCACATTGATGAATCGACAAAGAAGTTGGAGAATGCCATTGTCTGTAAAATTTTGAAACAAAAGCGAATCAATCCGGAGATATTCAAATAAAAAATGCCGAAGATCTGGAATCAAGAACAGACTATCATAAGCAACATGGGCTTAAATATGTTTCTCTACAAATTCAAGAACGGACGTATTAAGAACCTTATCATGGAAGTGGGACCTTGGTTCTTTGATAAAGCACTTATGATACTCAAAGAACCTAAAGGCGACAATTTTGGAGACAATATTGAATTCAGGTATGTTTCATTTTGGATTAATTTTCATAAATTGCCATTTGCGTGTTTTCCCAGGAAAGTGGTAGTGGAGATTGGAAGCCTTCTCGGCAAAGTGGACCGAGTGGATTTAGATGAGGAAATTGACCAAAATTTGGGTGGATCCTTGCGCATGAAGATCCAAATTGATGTGGGAAAACCATTGAAACGTGGAATATTTCTGGAATCAAGCATGGGTGAGGATAGGTGGATCCCAATGTCGTATGAAAAATTACCCGATTTTTTCTACGGATGTGGATATGTTGGTCATACCATCAAAGAATGTGAATGTGAATGTGATATGCCGCCTGGATCATCTTCAGAGGAACTCCCTTACGGTGACTGGCTCCATGAGCCTCCCTTCTCCCTCAAAGGGCGAGAGATTGTATCCTCATCTAGATCAATTGCTACAATGGTTGGTCGTGGAAGGGGCAGAACCTGGGATGGAGGAAGAGGTGATTGGAGGAAAAGGTATTTTGATGATGATAACAGCGAGAATCCAAAGGATAACACTCAGCAGCGCAAGGATGAGGAGAACAACAGTTGCCTAGATTTCGGCGGAGTTCAACCTCCGGTTCAGTCTCCGGCAGTTCAGCATCCCCCGACAGCTCTAACGGATGAATTATTAGAAAAGGTAACTGGGATTTGCGAGGATTCAAGAATTAATGAGGGGGCGTCAGCAAAGGAAAAAAACGGTACTGACAATAATTCCATTTATGAGGATAAATCTATTCGTGGTGATAAATCTTTTCCAAATGAATTAAACAGAAAAGAAATCCCACAGAAGGCAAGCAGTAGCAACTCAATTAATGGTCCAGTAATTGGGGGTGCATTGAATGAGCAAATTGAAGTGGATGGTGTTGGGCTTGGGCCTCAGGCTGATGAGATTCTACACTCTGAGATATGGGACAATAATGATGAGATGGTAAAGCAAGACACTCAAGGAAAAAAGGTCCAGTATACGGGGATGAATGGAAAAAATATATCCAAAACGTGGAAGAGAATTCATAGACAGAAGAAATTAGAGGAGCAGGATGGTTTTACCGATGCTTCTCAGCCTGTTTCTGGACACAAGCATTTGATAGAATTAGAAGATGAAGAATTGAAAAAAAAGAGGGTGGTGAGTACAGATTCTGAATTTAATGCACGATTGGTGGAGGCTGCGGAGCAGCCCCGTCGGGCATAATGAAAACCTTAAGCTGGAATGTCTAGGGGCTGGGGAACCCCCGGACATTAAGAGGGTTGCGGCATATCATCCGTAGTCACAAGCCCCAACTGGTTTTCTTAATGGAAACTAGATGTCAGTACAATGGAGGTGATAGGATCCGTTACGATTTACAATTCGATTGTAGTATATCAATTTCGAGTGTTGGCCAAAGTGGAGGGCTTATGTTGCTTTGGCCGAAAGAGACTGATGTTACAGTTCGTTCTTACTCTAAGGGGCATATTGATGCAACTATTCAAGAAAAGGATTTTATGTGGAGATTCACGGGTATCTATGGCAACCCACGTAAGGAGCTCCATCATTAAACTTGGACTCTGATTAAAAGACTTCGGGATGATAGTGATACTCCATGGGTCCTGGGGGGAGACTTTAATGAGATGACAAGTGGCTCAGAAAAGCAAGGAGGAGTGCTCCGTCAGGAGAGAGCTATGCAAGAGTTCAGGGATGTGATTGATGTGTGTGGCCTCATCGATCCAGGCTACTCTGGACCTGACTTCACATGGTGTAACAATCAGTTTAATGGGGTTCTCATTTGGGAGAGACTTGACCGTTTTTTTCTAAATACTTTGATGCAAAATCGTTGCAGTTCATTCAGTGTTATGCATCTTCCCATAATAGCGTCGGACCATAAACCTATTATTGCTGAATGGTCCTTCGAGCCCATAAACTTAAGATTGGTATCTCCAAGACGACTAAGAAGATTCGAAGAAGCCTGGTGTAAATATGAGGAATGTAGAGATATAGTCCAACAGGTTTGGCAAACCCGGGGGAGTATTGATGTTTTTGATTTTGTTGTTAAAACTCAACTGTGTATTGATCGTTTAGCTCATTGGAGTCGTCTCAAATATGGGGGTTCTATCAGAGGTGCTATAGCCAGAATTGAGAAGGAGATACAAGGGCTCTCTAATTTGGCTGGAGGCACAGACCTGAATTTGCTTTTAGAGAAAGAGACAGATCTTTATAACCTCTTGGAAGATGATGAAATCTACTAGAAGCAACGTGCTCGGGAGGATTGGTTGAAATGGGGGGACCGCAATACAAAGTGGTTTCACATGAGAGCGAATAATAGGAGGAAGAGAAATAAAATCAGAGGGCTGATGGATGATCTAGGGATTTTGACTGAAGAGGATGACAGAATGGAGGCTATAGAAAACCAGTACTTTAGATCTCTCTTCCAATCCTTGGATCCGAATTTGGAGGCTATTGATAAAATCTTGGAAACAACTCCAACATCGATCAGGGATGAACATAATAATGTACTTCTGAGAAATTTCACCAAGGAGGAAATTATGGGTGTTGTCAGGGGTATGCATCCTACGAAAGCCCCTGGCCCTGATGGGCTTCAAGCGGTGTTCTATAAAAAATTTTGGGATATCGTAGGGGATGATACATGTAGGATTTGTCTACTGTACTTGAATGGAGGTCTTTCTATAAGAGACATAATTAAAACGCTCTTTGTCCTTATTCCTAAAGTGAGGGTGAAGGGAATAAAAGTCGCCACGCAGCGGAAGCGCATCGATTGGACCTTACGCCGTATATTAATTAACATTAAAAAACCGTTACGATAACTCAAACAGAACTTTAAACTAACTTTAAAGTTGCTGTAAAATCGGTTTAAACATGCTAAAAATAAATCTAAATTTATTTTAAAACTTTTCTAACGAAAAAGAGGAAGAACCGTTACAAACCTCCGTTGTAGACTTGACCGTTCTTCGCCAACGACGCTCCAACGAACGAAAACGCAGCAGCCGCCTTTGTTTTTCTTCGCTGGAAATTCCTTCTTGATTGACACAATAACCACAGAGGTTACACCGGTATGTCTCTAAGTCTAGGAGGCCAAAGACTTGTGGGAGTCTTTCTCTAAGAGGGAGGCTAAAGAGAATTCTAGGTCTTGTCTTTCAAGAGTGTCAAGTGTCATGACCAATTAGGTCTAGTGTTCTATTTATAGAAGAGAGGCCATGAATAAAATATTCAATTAAATCAATCTTTTCCAAAATTGATTCAATCTTATTCCTTAATTAATCAATCATGATCAATCAATTCCCCAATTGATTAATCTTTTCCATAAATGACTAATTTCTTCCATAAGTAATTAGATCATTCCCATAAATGATTAATCACTTCCTTAAGTGATTAATTATTTACATAATTGATTAATTCATGGTTAATGAATTCTTTAATTAATTAACCACCAATTAAATATCACATATTTAATTTCCGGCCTTGAATTAATTAATTTTGCCCAAACACTTTTAGGACTTAAATTAATTAATTCTTTCAATCTTCCATAAATTTATATTTGAACTTCTTCAAATACTAATTTCTCTCATAATAATATATCAATATATATTATATTTATTTCCCTTAGTAAATTGAACATTTTCAATTTACATTTAATTACTTAGTTGCCTCAAATTACTTTACGAGCTACCAGTGGGACCTAATGGACCTGCAGATCAGAAGCTCCAACGATGTGAGATTAATTGGTTAAACTCATTAACCACAATAATCAATATTCGTTAACTGTGTGTACATTCCACTATAGACTCACAGTTGCACTCTTCTCACTGCAGACATATTTTCTGTGTCCACGGAACTTAGACCAATATCGACTAGTTAGTCCTTCACGAGTGTCCGTAACACCAGCTGGGTCAAATTACCGTTTTACCCCTGGGTCACCTCTATTTCCTTAAGTACCAATTCTCCTCTAATGAACAATCTGTTTATGGTCCAACCATCAAACAGAAAACCCTCTCGTGCCATTGAGAGGGTAGGGCCCTTTGTTCAAGACTCGGAGTAACCACTTAAGGGAACACTCATCTGCTTCCTTAAAGTCGGGAAGGAGTGAATTCCATCTTGCACGATTATGTTCCCAGCTCCCCATTCGATCTTGTCCCCAAAGTGGTAGGCTTATTGAGTCGGCGTATTGGCCACTCTCACCCATACAAATCAAAGGACAATCTCTCATGAGCAGGAGTCCATAATCAACTCAGGATTAAGACTAAGTTGTCTAGGTCGTCCTAGTGAAAATAGAAAACCAACTAGTTAACGGTGTTATAACTAGTGGTTACTATTTCGCGGTCCGGTCTTATGCAAACTCATTGCATAGGATACCCCCACTCGCATGTCTCCTACACGAACGCGTTGGATCGCAGCGTTTGTATCAAATACAAAGTGGGCCGTATCCATAGTGTCACCAGGATAAGGCACCCAGTCTTATCCCTATACTATAGACCCTTTAGGCTGTTTCTTGAACAATGATCCCATATGTCGCTACATATAGTTCAAGACTCATATTACAGCCTTGGATGTCTAGTTTATTGGATTAGGGTTATTATTAGGCAAAGACATATATAAAATAACTAATAACAATTAATGGAAAATATATCTATATTATTTCATTAATATCCGGTCAACGGTTACATTCACTATCTACGAGTTTTAGGGCATAAAACCCAACAAACTCCCACTTGAACTAAAACACTTAGTTAGTGGGATGTAAATGCAATAATCTAAAGCTGGAAATACAATGAACTAGGGCATCCTTATACCCATTATACATTTCTCCCACTTGCCCTAGATTAGATGGCATACATATCTCGTAGACCTAGACCTTCTAGATGACCCTCAAACACTTTAGCCGTGAGAGCCTTTGTAAATGGATCAGCGATGTTGTGCTCCGAGGCGATCTTAGTGACGATCACATCTCCTCTTTGCACAATCTCCCGTATCAGGTGATACTTCCTCTCGATGTGTTTACCCCGTTTGTGGCTACGAGGTTCTTTTGAGTTGGCTACAGCCCCACTGTTGTCACAGTATAGTGTTATGGGCACGTTCATATTCGGAACTACTTCCAAATCAGTCAAGAACTTTCTGAGCCATACTGCCTCCTTAGCTGCTTCGCAAGCTGCTACATACTCAGCCTCCATGGTTGAGTCTGCTATGCATCCTTGTTTGATGCTTCTCCACACTACTGCTTCTCCATTGAGGGTGAATATTGACCCTGATGTGGATTTCCTAGAATCCTTATCAGCTTGAAAGTTAGAGTCAGTGTATCCAGTAAGAATCAAATCCTTAGCTCCATACACAAGCATGTAGTCCCTCGTTCTCCGAAGATACTTGAGGATATTCTTTACCGCTCCCCAGTGGTCCAACCCTGGATTAGACTGATACCTACTGACTACTCCCACTGCATAACATATGTCAGGCCTAGTGCAGAGCATAGCATACATTAAGCTGCCCACAGCTGAGGCGTAGGGGATGTGTCTCATGTTCTCAACTTCTTGAGGTGTCTTAGGAGATTGTTCCTTAGACAGGTGTACCCCATGTCTGAAGGGTAGGAGTCCCTTCTTGGAGTTTTGCATCGAATATCGAGACAACATCTTGTCAATATACGTTGCTTGAGACAGAGCTAGCGTTTTGTTCTTACGATCCCTAATGATTTGGATTCCCAAAACATATTGAGCCTCTCCCAGATCTTTCATTTGGAATTGGGCTGCTAGCCATTTCTTAATGTCAGTGAGGTATCCTACATCATTCCCAATGAGTAGGATATCGTCTACATAAAGTATTAGAAAAACTACTTTCCTTTTGTTGACTTTCTTGTATACACAAGGCTCATCAACGTTTTGGTCAAAGCCAAAAGATTTGATTGCAGTATCAAATCTAATGTTCCATGATCTGGATGCTTGTTTCAATCCATAAATGGATCGATTTAGCTTACAAACCTTTTGTTCCTGACCTTGGGCTATGAACCCTTCGGGTTGAGACATAAAGATATTCTCCTCAAGATTACCATTCAGAAAGGAAGTCTTGACGTCCATTTGCCATATTTCATAGTCATAATATGTGGCAATGGATAAAAGAATTCTTATGGACTTTAACATGGCTACAGGAGAAAAGGTTTCCTCATAGTCAACCCTCTCCTTTTGGGTATAACCCTTTGCCACTAGTCTAGCTTTGAAGGTCTGTACCTTTCCAGCTGCATCTCTTTTTCTCTTATAGATCCATTTGCACCCTATGGGGTTTACCCCATATGGTAGATCTGCAAGTTCCCATACAAAATTGGAGTACATTGACTCCATTTCCAGGTTCATGGCTTTGACCCATTCATCCTTATCTTCGTCATTCATTGCCTGTCGATAGGACAATGGATCCTCAATGCCATCATTAGGTATGACAACCTGAGTTTCAGTTAAACCCAAGTAGCGATCAGGTTGTAACACAACCCTCCCACTGCGTCGAGGCATTCCCAACGTTTGAGATGGACGGGATGGATCTGAAGAACTAGTTCCTTCATCAACCCTTGTTGAAGGTCCAACTTCATCAACAACTCTTGATGATTCTTCAGTAGCTTCTCCTAATATTATTTTACTTCGTGGTTTATGATCTCTCATGTGGTCTTCCTCTAAGAAAGTGGCGTTTGTCGATACAATCACCTTATTTTCTTGTGGGTCATAGAAATAACCACCTCTCGTTTCTTTAGGGTAACCAACAAATTGGCACAGTTTTGAACGAGGTTCCAGTTTCTTAGGATTCGTCACAAGCACGTGTGCTGGACAACCCCAGATGCGAAAGTGATGCAAACTAGGTTTACGCCCCTTCCATAACTCGAAAGGTGTTTCAGAAACACTTTTCGAGGAAACATTGTTCAAGATGTATACTGCAGACTCTACTGCATATCCCCAAAACGAGCTAGGCAATTGAGCATAGCTCATCATTGATCGAACCATGTCTAACAAGGTTCTATTTCTCCTTTCTGACACACCATTCTGCTGAGGTGTACCAGGGGCTAAGAGTTGAGATTGGATTCCATGTTCTATCATATAATCCTGGAATCTTTGATCCATATACTCCCCTCCTCGATCAGATCGAAGTACTTTAATAGATTTACCTAATAGGTTTTCAACTTCAGCCTTAAACTCCTTAAACTTTTCAAGGGCTTCAGACTTATGTCCCATTAGGTATAAGTAACCATATCTTGAATAATCATCTATAAATGAGATGAAATATTCGTACCCTCCTCGAGCTTTTACATTCATTGGACCACATAGATCCGAATGTATTAACTCTAAGGGTTCTTTGGCTCTGTAACCTTTTCCAGTAAAGGGTCTTTTGGTCATTTTTCCCTCGAGACAAGATTCACAAGGTGGTAGTGAATCATCTTCTAACTTGCTTAGAAGTCCATTCTTTACCAAACGACCGATCCTATCGATGTTTATATGACCAAGTCTAAGATGCCAAAGATGAGTATTGTTACTTGATGGAGAAATCTTTTGCCTTTTACTTTGAGTTTCAGCAGTTTTAAATAATTCGTGATTTAAAAGTGCTTTATTTTCGGTTGGTCTTAAAACATACAAGTTATTTTCCAATTTGGCTGAACAAATAAGTACACCATTTTTATAAATGAACGCTTCATTCATATCAAAAGTAACTGTATACGATTGTTCAATCAAACATGAAATAGAAATTAAGTTCCTCTTAATCTTGGGAACGATTAACAAACTTTCTAAAAGTAAGAATCTATTTCTAAAAAATAACTTCGCAGCTCCCACTGCTTTAGCTGAAATGACTTCTCCAGTTCCGACCCTGAGTGTCATTTCTCCATCGTTCAACTGCCGAAAGGAACTATTTTCCTGAAAAGAAGAGCAAACATGATTAGTTGCTCCTGAATCAAGTATCCAGGTAAACTCATCATGTTCTACCAGGCATGTTTCTAAAACAAGTAAATCAAATTTACCTTCCTTTTCCTTCTTTTTCTCAGCAAGGTACTTTGGGCAGTTTCTCTTCCAATGTTCATCTACATTGCAGTGAAAACACTTGCCCTTATCTGCCACAGCTTTGGCTTTTCCCTTGCTTTTAGCAGCAGTACTGGGAGCTTTCCCCTTGTTTCCTTTCTTCTTCTGAGTTTTCTTTGAAGAAGTGGCTACAGATTTAGTTCCAGAGGATGAACCCTTCTCGAACTTTCTTTTAGAGTGAACAACGTTTGCCTCTCCTTCTATCTGTCTCTTGTTCTTAAGAAGAGACTGATAGAGCTGTAGCTCATTCAGGAGGCTAGTCAGGTTGAATGTTATTTTATTCATCATTGCATTGCTTCGAAACTGTAGAAAACTCTTCGGAAGAGATTCTAAGATGAATGCAACCTGACTACGCTCATCTATGACCGCCCCGTTTGCCTCTGCCACGTTGAATTGGACCATCATATCCAGGACATGCTCCCGAACAGACGTGCCCTCTTTCATGCGACAGCTATAAACGTATTTGAGAGCGTCATGGTGGAGTTGGTAGGACGGTTGTCCAAACATCTCCTGGAGAGAGTTCATATTCTCCCTCGCTGTTACCATGCTCTCATGCCTTTTAGCCAAAACTTCAGATAAGCTGGCTAAGATATAGACGCGAGTCTTATCATTGGCCTTTGTCCAGCGGTCATAAGCATCCTTAACTGCCTGGGATGCATTACGAGCAGGGGCTGGAGGACAATCCTCCGTTAAGACGAACCGCAGATCATCGACAACAAGAATCGTATTCAGGTTCGATTTCCACGTAGAATAATTTTCGCCGGTTAATTTCTCATTTTTAAGCAGAGAGACAATTGAGGAAGACATTGCTGAAATTTAAACAAACAATGACCGTATTAGTTATCTTTGCCTTAACCCATCATACAAGCAAACAATTGCACACAATCCAATCAATTTAGCAAAACAGACAATCACAGAACCCTAAAACTATTGATTTAGTTTTGCAACGACGTTTCAGAGGTTTAGAATATTAGCCACCGAAGGGTGATCAGGTACTCCTCCTTTGAAATGAGACAGCTCTCAGCTAATTCTAATTCCAGAATAACTCATATTCCTATAGACATTAGCCACCGTTGTTCGGTCAAGGATTTGTTAACACTTTTAACTCATCCTCGTAAGTGTAACCCTCCCACTTTCAGATCTCAGAGGCACGCACCAACAGGCTACCGAAGGGAAAGACAACTGTTGGTGATTAGACAAATGTCCTAAGGTTAATATAGGATTGTTTAACTTAGAAAGAATTCGACTAAGTCAATTTATCTAAGTGTGATCCTATTATAACAATTATGGAAATTATTCAACTGCAATCTTTTGGGTGAATTAAACTTCTTTTAATAAACCCAACATTGCAAGTCAACATTACTATTGTTAATTCAACTTAATGTTTGGGTCAGTTCCCAGGTAGGAGGTGTTTCGTAAACCGTCAACTTAAATACCCCCAACCTTAGACAGAACTTTACCGAGAGAGTTCCCTTATAACCTCAGTAATGTAAGGTATTTACTCTAAAGATCTAGGTGCATTAAACACTTTTAACAAACCTAGTGACATTGCATGCTAACATTTAACTATGATTAATTCAACTCCGGTATTCCAGGTCAGTTCCCAGGTAGGAGGTGTTCCGTAAACCGTCAACTTAAATACCTCCAGCCTTAGACAGAACATTACCGGTGGAGTTCCCTTATAATCATAGTAATGTTTTTCCTACTTAGTCAATTAAAACTATTTTTAATTCTAAGTAAGAAATAATTCTAATCCTATTAGAAACTGATCTAGGTCTAATTAATTTTAAACAATTTAAAATTAATCCAATTTATCCTTTGATCTTATGTTTGCATGCAAATCTTGATTATAGATTGACGGTTTCTAATCATTAATAACAAAGAACTATTTCAAATTTTAATGATTAATCCTATAATCAAGAATCTAGGGTTTAATTCATTCAACAATCTCATTCAAATTAAATAATTAAACCACACTAATTGCATAATATAACAATTATATTATTAACTATGGATGTTTCATGCTTCATGCAATTTTGATTTTCTTTTATTATAACAATTATAAGCCAATCAAGAAAATCAATCAAGCATGCTTCATTCATCACATTAAACATAACTATTTATATTTAATTTAAGTAATGACATGCTTCATGCTTTCCAATTTTTCATATAAATTAATATACACTTATATTAAAAATATGAAAACAAATCCATGCATTTAAACATACATTATAACAATTTATAATATATAAAAAAATGCATGAGCATGTTTATAACCTAAGGTGGGATTAAATAATCTATATGACATCCATAAAGCATATAAATAGCAATTGAACCGGTTAATTTTGGCCCCTAGGATAAAATAAAGCATTAAATTACATTAATTTAGCTAAATTCTATCCTAAAAAAAATCCATGTACAGCTCCGGAATTGGCCTAGACAGCACGAACCGCCCCGAACCACCTCGAACCGGCCTCCAAAATCACGAACCATGCCAAAAATTGGCTGAACCGGACCAAATAGGTCCCAGCCCAGCCGAACCGGTCCGAACCGGACCGTTTACACCTTGAACCACGCCTTTTGAAACCCTAGGTCGCGCCTCCATCGTGACAGCGTCGAGACGCTTTGTTGATTAGCGTCCCGACGCTGTGCGTTTTCCATATCTGGCGCCTGCGTAATCGAGACAGCGTCGAGACGCTGTTGAGGTAGCGTCCCGACGCTGTGTGCTTTCCTTACCGAGCGCCTTCGGTATCGAGACAGCGTCGAGACGCTGTTGAAGGAGCGTCCCGACGCTGTTGCGTCTGGAGGCAGAATCTGGGCAAAACAGCAACGATTTCTTCGATTTCGGCCCCGATTTCAGCGACGATTGCTCCGATTTTCATCTCATAAAAACCTATTCTAGACCCAGACTTACATAGGACTCGATTTTACATAATATACCCGAAACACCGGGCCTTACATGATCAAAATCACATAAAATAAAATCTATGGCCATAAAATTAACCCAAACAGTTCAATGCAAACCGAACATACAATATGCATAAATCCCACCTATTAGAGCCTATCGCAACTTTTAAAATTAATTAATAGGGACAGCGATGGCTCTGATGCCGATTGAAGGTAATAAAAGTCCCCACGCAGCGGAAGCGCATCAATTGGACCTTACGCCGTATATTAATTAACATTAAAAAACCGTTACGATAACTCAAACAAAACTTTAAACTAACTTTAAAGTTGCTGTAAAATCGGTTTAAACATGCTAAAAATAAATCTAAATTTATTTTAAAACTTTTCTAACGAAAAAGAGGAAGAACCGTTACAAACCTCCGTTGTAGACTTGACCGTTCTTCGCCAACGACGCTCCAACGAACGAAAACGCAGCAGCCGCCTTTGTTTTTCTTCGCTGGAAATTCCTTCTTGATTGACACAATAACCACAGAGGTTACACCGGTATGTCTCTAAGTCTAGGAGGCCAAAGACTTGTGGGAGTCTTTCTCTAAGAGGGAGGCTAAAGAGAATTCTAGGTCTTGTCTTTCAAGAGTGTCAAGTGTCATGACCAATTAGGTCTAGTGTTCTATTTATAGAAGAGAGGCCATGAATAAAATATTCAATTAAATCAATCTTTTCCAAAATTGATTCAATCTTATTCCTTAATTAATCAATCATGATCAATCAATTCCCCAATTGATTAATCTTTTCCATAAATGACTAATTTCTTCCATAAGTAATTAGATCATTCCCATAAATGATTAATCACTTCCTTAAGTGATTAATTATTTACATAATTGATTAATTCATGGTTAATGAATTCTTTAATTAATTAACCACCAATTAAATATCACATATTTAATTTCCGGCCTTGAATTAATTAATTTTGCCCAAACACTTTTAGGACTTAAATTAATTAATTCTTTCAATCTTCCATAAATTTATATTTGAACTTCTTCAAATACTAATTTCTCTCATAATAATATATCAATATATATTATATTTATTTCCCTTAGTAAATTGAACATTTTCAATTTACATTTAATTACTTAGTTGCCTCAAATTACTTTACGAGCTACCAGTGGGACCTAATGGACCTGCAGATCAGAAGCTCCAACGATGTGAGATTAATTGGTTAAACTCATTAACCACAATAATCAATATTCGTTAACTGTGTGTACATTCCACTATAGACTCACAGTTGCACTCTTCTCACTGCAGACATATTTTCTGTGTCCACGGAACTTAGACCAATATCGACTAGTTAGTCCTTCACGAGTGTCCGTAACACCAGCTGGGTCAAATTACCGTTTTACCCCTGGGTCACCTCTATTTCCTTAAGTACCAATTCTCCTCTAATGAACAATCTGTTTATGGTCCAACCATCAAACAGAAAACCCTCTCGTGCCATTGAGAGGGTAGGGCCCTTTGTTCAAGACTCGGAGTAACCACTTAAGGGAACACTCATCTGCTTCCCTAAAGTCGGGAAGGAGTGAATTCCATCTTGCACGATTATGTTCCCAGCTCCCCATTCGATCTTGTCCCCAAAGTGGTAGGCTTATTGAGTCGGCGTATTGGCCACTCTCACCCATACAAATCAAAGGACAATCTCTCATGAGCAGGAGTCCATAATCAACTCAGGATTAAGACTAAGTTGTCTAGGTCGTCCTAGTGAAAATAGAAAACCAACTAGTTAACGGTGTTATAACTAGTGGTTACTATTTCGCGGTCCGGTCTTATGCAAACTCATTGCATAGGATACCCCCACTCGCATGTCTCCTACACGAACGCGTTGGATCGCAGCGTTTGTATCAAATACAAAGTGGGCCGTATCCATAGTGTCACCAGGATAAGGCACCCAGTCTTATCCCTTTACTATAGACCCTTTAGGCTGTTTCTTGAACAATGATCCCATATGTCGCTACATATAGTTCAAGACTCATATTACAGCCTTGGATGTCTAGTTTATTGGATTAGGGTTATTATTAGGCAAAGACATATATAAAATAACTAATAACAATTAATGGAAAATATATCAATATTATTTCATTAATATCCGGTCAACGGTTACATTTACTATCTACGAGTTTTAGGGCATAAAACCCAACAGAGGGATCCTACATCCATGAAGGACTTTCGTCCCATTAGTTTGTGCAATGTAATTTATAAGATCATAGCTAAGACGCTTGCCAATAGAATGAAACAGGTGCTCGACAAGATTATCTCGCCAAGCCAATCGGCTTTTGTGTCTGGCCGCCTTATCACGGACAATGCCATCTTGGGGTTTGAATGTATTCATGCAGTGAATAGCAGAAAAAAGGGAAAGGATGGAGTTGTGGCGCTTAAGCTTGATATGAGCAAGGCGTATGATCGAGTAGAGTGGATTTTCATTCGAAAGATAATGGGCAAAATGGGGTTCAACAACCAATGGATTGAGATAACCATGGGCTGTGTTGAATCGGTTGAGTTCCAGGTTCTCCTCAATGGTACTCCGAGGAGTGGATTCACCCCAAATCGGGGACTTAGACAGGGAGACCCACTTTCCCCATACTTATTTCTCATTTGTGCTGAAGGGTTGTCTGGACTATTGAACCAAGCTGATAATAACAGGGAGTAGACAGATTTGAGGATAAATAAATATTGTCCTTCTATAACCCATCTCTTTTACGCTGATGATAGTTTGTTGTTCTTTAAAGCGTCTAATGCAGATTGCAGGACTATTCGGGACATCCTTGATATATATGCGAAAGCTTCTGGCCAAACTATTAATTTGGACAAATCTAACTTTATGGTGAGCCCTAACACAAAAGAAGAAAGCGTGACGATCATCAAGGAGGCCCTACAAGTCCAATTCACCAAAAGCTTAGGCCAATATTTAGGCATTCCCTCGCAGAATGCTAGAAACAAGAAGGAGATCTTCAATGGCATAAAAGATCGAGTTTGGAAGGCTCTCCAAGGATGGAAAGGGAAGTTTTTTTCAATTGCTGGCAAAGAAATACTTATTAAATCTATTGCCCAGGCTATTCCTAATTATGCAATGAGCTGCTTTAAGTTTCCTCTAACTCTATGTAATGAATTAAATGCCTTATGTGCTAGGTTCTGGTGGGGGACAACAGATTCGGAGAAGAAAATTCATTGGTGTAGCTGGGACAAACTTTGCCACAACAAGAATTCGGGAGGAATGGGCTTTCGAGAGCTATCCTTGTTCAACCAAGCCATGTTGGCAAAACAAAGCTGGAGGTTAATCAAATTTCCAAACAGCTTGCTCGCAAAGGTGCTTCGTGGATGGTATTTCAAAACGGGACATTTCTTGAAAACCTCTTTGGGTGCAAATCCTTCTTTTACATGGAGGAGCATCCTATGGGGTCGAGACCTCTTTAAGATAGGATATAGATGGAGGATTGGAAATGGCTTAAGCGTGGATGTTTTGGATGATCCTTGGATTCTGAAAGAAGGTTCCGCTAAGCCAATTCTAGTTCGTCCTGATATACGTCACCTCACTGTGGCGCATCTCAAAGACTCGAACGGGTTGTGGAAGGAGAATATTATTAGAGAGTGCTTCCTGGACACATATGCAGAGGCAATTTTAAATATGCCATCTTGTTCTACCATGGGCGAGGACGAGATCATTTGGAATTACGATGCTAAAGGGAAGTTTTCGGTAAAAAGTGCGTACGGTTTAGGCTTCAATGTCAAACAGAGTGGTCAGGCTTCGTCCTCTAGCTATAAAGCTCAAGAGCGAATGTGGAAGAGTTGTTGGAAAATCAATCTACCTCAGAAAATTAAAATCTGTGGTTGGAGGATTTATAATGATATTCTTCCAAATTTAACTAATCTGATTAAGCGTGGGATAGATGTTAATCCTTTGTGTTATCTCTGCAGGGAGAAGCCTGAATGGTTGCAACATCTCTTTTGGGAATGCAAGTTCATGAAAGAGGTGTGGCATAAGTATTTCCCTATCTCTCATTATTTGCTTTCGGATGGCAGGAATAACGGGATGGTGGTTGATTTTTGCGAATGGACCTGGAAGCGACAGAGGGATGGCACCATGGATACAAAAAGCCTAAGGATTAGTCTCATTATCCTTTGGAAGATTTGGGCATTTAGGAACTCCATCAGCCACAACAAACAAATTCCCAAAGCAGAGAGTTTACAACAGCAAATTGACAAAGCAATATCTGAGCTAATCGGAGAACAAGAGGAGTACCTACCTAATGCGACTGTGAACGAGCAACCCTTCAGTTTCAACAACAAGTCGGCACCCATGTCTGGATGGCTTGCGATTCCCGAAGGCCTATTGATGTGGACTTTTCCTACCGCAAGCGCACGGGTCAAGTAATAATATAGTGAAAGTAAATTCGAATGTCGTCATCTGGATTGGATTTTTAAGCAAATCAAGTATTGTGAATTATCTCGCTCAATTTTATTTAGGGATCAAAAGGTAATGAATGAATGCTATGAAAACTAAATCAAAACAAGTAAAAAGTGTGGAAATTCAATTGGGAAAAATACTTAGGGAATTGATTTCGCCGATTTAGTCTAGGATTGATTTTAAGGAGTGAGTTATTATGCACAATGAAATCATGAGCCAAAGACCCTTTAATCACAACTACCTCTCCCGAGTATAATTGATTCTCATGCAAATTAACTAACTTGATATCCCTATCTAAGTTTATTAATATGCAAGGCAATGAGATCTTTTGACTAATTCCAAAGTTAATCTAAAACCGTCACGAATTAGAAAATAAACTCTAGTCATGCAATCTTGAGCAAGTCTATATTAAACCCCCTCTCCCGAGCTAGATTCAAAACTTAAATCATCCAACTAATGGCCAATTAATTGAAAGCATTAAATCAAGATTACAAACATAATAATCATTGCACAACTTAAACCATAAATTCAATCCATAAACTTAATCAACTACATCAATCCCTAAGCTATGAGTTTAGCTACTCATGAATGTAATTACAAGCTCAACTAAACATAATAAAGCCATAAAGTCTAGCTAAAGAAAAGGAAAGGGAAAAGAAAACTCAATGTAGGCCGAGTCCGACGTCCCCGTCACGATCCCCACGAACAATGGATTGATTTCCGATTTTCTCCCTTAGCTTCAGCCTTCAAATCCTCTGTTTTAGCTCTGTTTACGGCCCCAAGAAGTCCCAAAATTGAATCCCCCAAAAACCTAGCCGAAAGAATGCTTAAATAGCAAAATTTCGTCGTAGCGTCACAATTTTGGAAAAATTTTCTATAGCGTCGCGACGCTATGATTTTTTTTTTTTTTTTTTTTGTAGAAAACTCCATTTGACTCCAATTGTTGAATTAAGTTTCAAACACGTACTTCCTACAAATAAAACATAAAAATGCATAAATTTGGGCAATTAATTATAAAAGACTAGCTTAATTAATCAGAGAAAAATAGCTAGCTATGCTCGCTATCAAATACCCCCAAACTTAAGCTTTTGCTAGTCCTCGAGCAAACTACAAATCAAACATACAGTAGAAGAATGGATACAATAATCATAACTCAATCCTCAAGGCTCAAAAGTCAATAGTCAAGCAAGCAAGAGACATGCACATAAGGACCAATGAGGGAGACAAATTAAAATTTTTCCAAAATTAACTTGTACAAGCGAGATCTAACTTAACAAGATCAGACTCTACTAGCCCGGGATTGATTTATTAAACTCTCAGCTCATCTTCCCTCTACACTGGCACTAAGGTTTCACTAATGAGTTAATGGAACAAATTAGTTTGCTTTTCTCCATACTTAGGTGCTTTTAATTAACAATTGAATTAAGCATGTATATGTGGCACTAGCTTTCACACACCCATTGCAGGGACCCTTAACCTGAGTTTTCTCTGGTTGGCCTAACTGATCACAACAGGGGTAGCTCTTTTTGCCTTAATCTTTATTAACCATTGCATATTGCACGCATAAGTCATGACTTTTTTCTTTTTCAACAATAACAACAAGAATGATTTTTCGTTATGAACATGATAAGCAGATATTCTTTTCTTTTCTCCTAAGCAAGATCAAACATGCTAATTTGCAAAAAATTAACTCTTTAGCTCTACCCTACACCTATCGAGGTGACAACAAGCATATGGACCCAATAATTCGCTCCTAAGCATTCAAATCCAAATCTAGCCAAGACAAATACTCTACTCATGCAAGCCATCTCCTAGAAAATTTTTAAAAAGTCTCCCTTTTTGGGCACTCATGCTTACAACTCATCACAAGCTTGAAAATTGACAAGAAAGCCTATCCTAGGACATCATAATCATGCAAATATACATCCAGACAACAACCATATGCATAATTCAAAGAAAGCTCAAAACTATAGCCTGAACTCAGATGCTCAAGGGCTCCACAAACATGCTAATCCACCCCCAAACTTAAAACATGCATTGTCCTCAATGTATAAAGAAAATAAGGCACAAAGAAGCATGAGAACAATAAAAGAATGAAAGGAGTGAACAATACTGGCCTGAAATAATGATGACTTCTTGACTGAAAGCTTGGAATCTTGAAAGCTTGAAAGCAAAGGAGAGAAAGAAAACAAGACCTACAAAACAAAAACAAAAAATAAATCAGAAACCAAAAAGAAAACACACTAAACTTACTTGGGTTGCCTCCCATAAGCGCTTGTTTAACGTCATTAGCTCGACGTGTTGATCGTGCTTCAAGGAGGCTTCCTTTCTGTGAATCCAACAGAGGTGCTCTTTCTTGCACCTTTCCTGTAGCCCATAAAAAGCACTTCATCTTTAGAGTCTTCAACTGCTTTAAAAATTTCTTTTTTGTTCCTGACTCTAATAGTGAGCTCCCTACGCTCAATATCAATAATCACTCGCCCAGTAGCGAGGAATGGTCTTCCTAATATGACAAGCATTGAAGGATTTTCTATCATGTCCATAACATACAAGTCAATAGGGAGGAAAAATTTACCTACTCTGATTAAAACATTTTCTACAATGCCAACTGGTCTAACCACAGATTGATCAGCCAATTGGAGCTTTACAAGAGTAGATTTAATCTCACCTATGTCTAACTTTTTACACAGGGACAAAGGAATAATATTAATGCTAGCACCTAAATCACATAATGCTCTGAAAGAATAAGTACCAAAACTACAAGGAACAGAAAAACTCCCTGGATCTACTACTTTTTCAGGTACCTTCTGTTGTACTCTGGTGCTGCATGTGGAAGCAAGATATACAGTGTCAACCTTCTTTTCCTTTCGCTTCTTTTCTAACCACTCCTTCATGAACCTGTTGTATTGGGGCATCTCTAATGCCTCTGCAAAAGGAATATTAATGTTCAGATTCAAAAAAGCATTCATAAATTTATCAAACTGAACCTGATTGTTCTTTTTCTTCTTTTTCTTTTTCTTTTCCTTGGGAACCATCAGTGTGGGAGAAGGAATAGGAGGCTCAGGGTTAGGCTTTTCAGCCTCATCTGATGATGTGTCCTCCTCAGCTTCCCCTGTAGGCGTGTCATAATCCTCAGACTTAGGTTCCTCTTCAGCTTCCTCCTGGTGCATAGTGATTTCCTTACAGTACTCCATTTGGGTTTTCTCTTGCTCAGCTGGGGCCTTACCTTTATTCATGGTGCTCACAACATTCACCAACTGTCCCAGTTGAGTCTCAATGTTCTTGATGGCAGCACTGTGGCCATTCACTGTGGTGTTGATGGCAATGACTGCCTCCTCTAATTTGGTTGTCCTGTTACTAGACTCTGCAATGAAAGCTCCAACAAGATCTTCTAAATTTTTATTTTCTTGAGTTTGAGGGGCAAAACCAGGGGGGTTAAGAATATTCTTCGTATTTGCATAAGAGAAATTTTAATGGTTCCTATTGTTAGGGTGATAATGTGTAGGTGTAACATTATTATTATATCCCCTAAAATTAGAATTTGATACATACTGAACCTGTTCAATGGTCTCCTCCTGAGGTCTAGATGCCAAAGCAGCAGCTGATTCAATTGACTGTGCACTCCCTGTACCTGAAAATTTCATAAAAGCATTAGCGAGGGAAGTCATCTGGGCCTGGAGTGCACTTACTTTATCAACCTCAAACACTCCAGCAACAATCTTTTTAGGTGTAGACCGCTCAGATGGCCACTGATAGCTGTTGGTGGCCATATCCTCTAGAAGTATGCGAGCATTTTCCACGGTCTTGGACAACAGAGTGGCACCTGCAGCTGCATCAACAATCGTTTTCGTACTAGGAGTTAAACAATTATAAAACAATTGTACCTGGAGCCAGTCGGGGTAACCATGCTGAGGACACTTCCTCAACAACTCTTTGAATCGCTCCCACGCCTCGAACAACTGCTCATCATATTGTTGTTGGAATGTCCCAATTTCGGTCCTCAGCTTGACCGTCTTTGCAGGAGGGAAAAATTTCTTCAAAAAGGCCTGGACCAAAGCATCCCAAGTGGTGATGCTCCCAGGGGGAATAGACTGCAACCAATCTCGTGCTTTATCCTGCAAAGAAAAAGGAAATAAACGTAAGCGAATAGCATCCTCAGACACTCCATTAATTTTTACCGTCCCACAAATATCCAGAAATGATTTAAGATGAGAATTTGGATCCTCGGTGGGCGATCCTCTATATGCACAATCTCCAGCCATCTTAATGAGACTGGTTTTCAGCTCAAAGTTGTTGGCATTGATCGGGGCATAGACAATCCCCGATTGCTGTCCCTGAAACACAGGCTGAAAATAATCTCTAATAGGCCTAGGCTCCTTAGGTGGATTTTGGTCTGCCATTAGAATAATTTCTCTATTTTCCCTTCGAAGCCTATGAATTGTTCTTTCAATCTCTGGATCTAACGGTAGCAATTCTCTACTACTACGCATACAAAAGCAAAACTACCCTAAAAAGGAAAGAAAAAAAATTATGGAAAGAAATAAAGAAAAGAAAACAACTAATCTAAATATGGAAAATAAAATCTAGAAAAGGAAACAAAATAACCTAATATGGAATGCAAAAACAAATATGGCAAAAATCAAATAGGAAACTAACAATTAAGGAAAAACTAATAAAAAAAAAACAAGAAAACAAATAAGGAAAAGATTACACAACTAAAAGAAAAACTAAAAATAGAAAGCAAATTTGGAAAGAAAAACAAATAAGGAAAAAACATGCAAACAACCTAAAAAAGTAAAAATACACCCTAAATTAAGATCAAACAATTTTTTCACAATATCAATCTAGCTAAATGTGCCAATCCCCGGCAACGGCGCCAAAAACTTGATGTGGACTTTTCCTACCGCAAGCGCACGGGTCAAGTAATAATATAGTGAAAGTAAATTCGAATGTCGTCCTCTGGATTGAATTTTTAAGCAAATCAAGTATTGTGAATTATCTCGCTCAATTTTATTTAGGGATCAAAAGGTGATGAATGAATGGTATGAAAACTAAATCAAAACAAGTAAAAAGTGTGGATATTCAATTGGGAAAAATACTTAGGGAATTGATTTCGCCGATTTAGTCTAGGATTGATTTTAAGGAGTAAGTTATTATGCACAATGAAATCATGAGCCAAAGACCCTTTAATCACAACTACCTCTCCCGAGTATAATTGATTCTCATGCAAATTAACTAACTTGATATCCCTATCTAAGTTTATTAATATGCAAGGCAATGAAATCTTTTGACTAATTCCAAAGTTAATCTAAAACCGTCACGAATTAGAAAATAAACTCTAGTCATGCAATCTTGAGCAAGTCTATATTAAACCCCCTCTCCCGAGCTAGATTCAAAACTTAAATCATCCAACTAATGGCCAATTAATTGAAAGCATTAAATCAAGATTACAAACATAATAATCATTGCACAACTTAAACCATAAATTCAATCCATAAACTTAATCAACTACATTAATCCCTAAGCTATGAGTTTAGCCACTCATGAGTGTAATTACAAGCTCAAATAAACATAATAAAGTCATAAAGTCTAGCTAAAGAAAAGGAAAGGGAAAAGAAAACTCAATGTAGGCCGAGTCCGACGTCCCCGTCACGATCCCCACGAACAATGGGTTGATTTCCGATTTTCTCCCTTAGCTTCAGCCTTCAAATCCTCTGTTTTAGCTCTGTTTACGGCCCCAAGAAGTCCCAAAATTGAATCCCCCATAAACCTAGCTGAAAGGATGCTTAAATAGAAAAATTTTTCTGTCGCGTCGCGACGCTAAGATTTTTTATTTATTTATATTTTTTTTAGGTAGAAAACTCCATTTGAATCCAATTGCTGAATTAAGCTTCAAACACGTACTTCCTAAAAATAAAACATAAAAATGCATAAATTTGGGCAAATAATTATAAAAGACTAGCTTAATTAATCAGAGAAAAATAGCTAGCTATGCTCGCTATCACCTATGGAAAATCAATTGCGATGCTTCATGGTGTGACCAGAACCAACGAGGCGGGGTAGGTTGGATTTTGCGCGACTGGAAAGGAAACCCACTGTCAGTCGGTTATCGATGTTTCAATCGCCGATGGAGTATTCCCTGGCTTGAGACGCTTGCAATTGTTGAGAGTCTCCAAGCTTTGCCGGCATCTCCTTCCTGCCCGGTGCGTGTGGAGTGTGACTTGATCCAAGTGGTCAGACTGATAAATGAACAAGATGAAGATCTAACGGAACTGGGTGTTTTCATTAAAGAGACCCAAAAGCTTATCTCTCAGAACCGTATTGAATCTGTTATGCATATTTCGAGAGCCCACAATTTTGTAGCCCATTATTTGGCCCGGTTGGCTTGTAGAGAAAATGAGTCCATTAGTTGGTCTGATATGTTTCCTGATTGGCTTTTGGCTTTAAATGGGGCCGATTCATGGTGTGTTTATAACACTAGTGGGGGATCCTATCCCACCGGTGTTATCTCTCGGGGCGAGTTGTTCCCGTCTTGATTTTTAATATTAGGTCTTTCTTCTAAAAAAAAAAAAAACTGTACTACCCACAGCTTCTTCAATGCATGTCATTTCTGATGTGGGCCTCCATAAGAATCCATCAGGTTTCTTTGAGACATCAACCCAAACTCTAACTGCATGTGGTCCAATAGGAATGTGATGAACAAGAGCAGCTGGTTCATTAGAAGACCAACGTCCTTCTGCAATTATCTCTCCTGAGCCATGCCAATCTAATAACTTGCACCTAATTTGAGTATTATTAATAATACTCTTTATGAGAAGAAAACATAAGATAAATGAGAATTGAATGATAACAAAAATAATAATATTAATTCATCATACATTAAAAAATAAATTTACCGATGGATATGGTGTAGGAAAAGTTGAAGGAACATTTGGTGGCTTAGGTACACTTGTAGTTTCATTTGAAAGTTCCTCGCTTGGTTTAACCTATAATAATTTAAGTTCAAACATAGCATGAAGTTCACTAAAAACACATTAATTTGAGTTCAAACATAGCATTGGTTTACCTGCTTTTTAATAAAAACATGTCATGAATGATTCCATTTCCATCATTTTCTCCTTCATCATTAAATATTCTTTTTCAAGCATTGTGACTTTGTTATCTCGTTGCGAAAGAAAGATAATTTTGTATGAGTCACACCAAATCCAAATCCCCTTACATGCTCACGATCAGGACCAAAAACTTTACTCAATGCATCCTCAACCATGTTATTTGGAGAAGTTATTGTCTCAACATCAGTTTGTTCAATACGTTCCTACCAACATAACAACAATATCCTTGAAGTCATTTTTAGTCAAAGTATCACAAGCAAAGTATCACAACAGAATCAATGGATCACAACAAGTCACAAAGATAAGTCTCTTAAACTTCTTTCCCCTCTCTCCCAACAGAACAATATCCTTTAGCCAAATTTCATTCATTTCATAAGCAAAATATCACAACAAAGTCAAAAGATCATAACAAAGTCACAAATAGAACTCTCTTATGCTTTTCGCCTCCCCCTCCCAACAAAACAATACCTTCTAGTCATTTTTAGTCAAATTTCATCTATTTCATAAGCAAAAGATCACAACGAAATCAATAGATCACAACAAGTCACAAAAATAAGTACTTTTATGGTTAGCACCCCCTCCCCCTCAAACACAACAATAACGTTAAAGTCATTTTCAGTCAAATTTCATCTATTTCATAAGCAGAAGAGCACAACAGAATCAATGGATCACAACAAGTCACAAAGATAAGTATCTTAAACTTCTTCCCCCCCCCCCCCCCCAACACCACAATATCCTTTAGCCAAATTTCATTCATTTCATAAGCAAAAGTATCACAACAAAGTCAAAAGATCACAACAAGTCACAAAGATAAGTATTTGTAGGTTTTCCTCCAAAGCAATGAAATAAAAGTCTTACAAGTGTCTCGGCAACTTGTGAATTCACTGGTTCTCCATTCTTCTTTTTGTGTGCCTTTTTCCATAACTTAATCCTCGTGATTGAATTTGGATCCGAGCAACATTTTTTTTCTACCAAATGAAATAAATCAGATGAACTCAAATACAATAACAACAATACAATAAAACTTTGGCAGTAATAATCCTTACCATCTCTTCAGGCAAGCGAGCATACCCTTTCCTACTACATGTATGTGGAAGTTGTTTCTTCTTCATGGCTTTATGATACGAAAACCCTAGCGAATTGGAATCAAGAATCCTTTGGGTATTTGAACCCTTAATTCACCAACGCCAAAACCCTCAAATCTATTCAATTTCAATCCCAAGGGAAGGACTAGATAAAGATTACCTTGTTGATCGAAGACCTAGAGGTAAGGAGAACTAATTCCTCACTCAAGGTTTGAACACTCCACAAGCAAGTTGATCAGACCTACCTGAATGTTGAAAACTCAATTCATCGTGCTAAAGAAACCTCCCTACAAACCTAATGGCCAAGCTTTAAATAGCTTCCCAAAACCCTAACTACATGCCACATCATTGATCATAACAAAATGACAAAAGTACCCCTACTAATAAGTCATAAAAAGGGACAACATTGAAAAATAATAAAATTACATATAAAGAATAATTTAATGTGTCTTTGGCAGTTCATATCATCCTCTCCTCATTTTAAAGGATTCGTCCTCGAATCCAAAGCATTTCGTTGTAAAGCAGTTTTAAAGTCATGAGAAGAAAATAAGGTGACTTTTGGGTTTTTCGTGGATGGTCTCCTTTGTAAAGCGACCTTGTAGTCATGAGATGTCAAATGCTCGATTCTTTCTGGATTCCATCTCTTTCGGAAAGAATGATGGTGCTTCCAATTCACATATAGCTTGCAACCATCGAAAGAACCAATCTTTGAGTTTTGCTTCATAATCAGTGCTTTAACAACCTGTAAAAACTCAAAAGAAAAACTAGGCAAACTTGGTTGAAGCTCACCTGTTAGAAAACGATCTCTTTTATCAAAAAGCTCAAGAAGGTTTTGTTTTGAAATAAAAAAAGATTTTTCCTCGCAAGTTTTCAAGGGCGTATTCTTGGCTTTTTTCTCATTTTGATTTCTAGACTGAGTACTATTCACTTGATTTTCTCTCTCATTCGTGTTTTCACACTTTTTTTCTTCATATATTTCTATTTCTTTTTCCTCGATCTCATGCCTTTTGTTTTCCAACTCACACACATCAAGTTTTACTTCTCTTGGAAGGAATGATACAAGAGTAGGATCACATGTTACTTTGTGATCTAATATATTAACAATGTCATCACAAAGTATCCTAGTTTCAAGCTTACTACCATCTTCTTTCTCTACTCCACTACGATAAATATATGCTTCTCCAGTAAGTAGTACAATAGTAGTAGTAGTATTACAATCATGTGATTCCTTGCTATCTAATGACCTACTAGGCAAAATATCATTATCATGCATAGGTACAATAGTAGCAAGCTTCTCTTTTCTACTTTCTACCTTATCAACATGCTCATATCTAGTAGGTAAACTAACTCTTTCCATGAATATGTTGGAATTGTAGCTAAGCTTAGATTTAATGTACCTTAGAGATCTTTTTTGGAGCATCTTTTCTACCTTGATGGCAACATACACCATCTCCTCCAAATCCTCACAAGGTCGAATTTCTTCTCGTTCAACAATCATCTCAGCAATCTCCTCATTAAGTCCTTGGTAGAATCGGTCCATGGTAGCATCCTTATCCTCATCCAAATTGATCTCCTCAAGTAATAGGAGCATCTCTTCATAGTATTTTTCTACACTCTTGCTCCCTTGTTTCAAAGTTTGCAATTTGTGGAATGACTTGTGAACAAAACGCTTCCTCATTAGAAGTTTGATTTCTTCCCATGAGGGTATTGCATGATTTCCATTCTTTCTCCTTTTCGACACTAAAATATTCCACAATGTTAGGGCATAATCCTCAAATGAAGAGATGATAAATTTTACCTTTCCCTTTTCACTATAGTGGTGGTGACCAAATATGGCATCAATTTCCTCCTCCCAAACAAGGTACTCCTCTGGATTTGAAATACTCCCAAAGAACAATGGAGGCATGCTTCGATCAACATGGTGGTCAGTTCTTAAAGTTCTTTTTTGTGTAGACATGATTGCAAAAAGATGTTAGCATAATGATAAATTGGACCCCACAATCCACTCCCTTACATGTTTCACTCGATGGATGATGATCACTCGTGTTTACCCTCTTTCATGTAGCCTCTCCCTCATATTGATGGAATCTCTCTCAAATATAGGGTGACGAACCAATACTTTGCAACCAAGATCAAAGAAGCAAACAAGAAACAAACCAAGCAAGAATGATTTTAAAGTGTCAAACTCAAGCAAAGAAAAAGTAGAGTACCAATAAAAATAAAACTACAAAAAAATCAAGAACCTAATGTTCAAGATTTCAACAAACTAGGATAAGAAAACAACAAAATAAGATAATTAGAGTCAAGTATCAAAGATTCAAGACTCAAGGAGTTATGCAAGATGAACAAAGAAAAAGGCAAAACAACTAGACAATAATTTTTTTTTTTTTTTAAGAAAAAGAAAACAAAGAGACAAGATTCAAGAAATAGAAAGACACAAATTCACCCAAACCCTAAATTTAACAAGATTTAACTTTTAGAACCCTAGAAATTGAAATCTCAAATGATTCTTAGAGTTTGATCTTGAAAAATAATTGAGAAAAAAAAATTCACCTACTTCCACTTACTTTAGTAAGGAAAAAAAAATTAAAAGAAAATAAATGGTAACCTTCCTTATAAACTCCAGCTACTTAAAACTTTGGAAATTGAGATGCTTAATTAAGCTGCCTGCTTGCATTCACACTGATCTAATCCACCACGCAGACCTTCAAATTTCAAATTGAACCATTCTTGGATGGATTGAGCTTGATGACTGAGTTGCTTGATGAAATCATGAAATCCCATATTCAATTCAAACAAAATCTCCAACTTCACGAACTTGTCGTCTTTTTTTTCCCCCCGATTTTCGTTCGAATCAAATCGAATTTGGATTTTGATTTTTAAATTCTTTCTTTTCAATTCCACCCTTTTTCCCACTACTTGAAGTTCAATTTTTCCCCCGCCTCAAGTTCAATTCTTTTTCTCTTTCCACTTTTTCACCATTTCTTTTTTTTTTTTTCAAACTCTGATCGATTCTTCAACAATGCGTTCTCCAAAATTCGATCCTTTTTTTTCCCTCTTGAAGCTGAAATCAATCGATCGCCACTTTTTTTTCCTTCTCAAACCCTCTCCATCTCTCTTTTTTTTCACTCTACAATTGATTTAGATCAATTTTCCAAGATCAAATTCAATAGAATTCAAACAAGAAATCAAAATCTAAGACTTTAAATGATTAAAAAAAAACAACATAACCCTCATTATGAGAACTAGACCAAACAATAAAAGGAAAATAAAGGAGAAAGAAAAATAATGATATACCCAATCTAGAACTAAAGCTCTGATACCAAATGATACGAAAACCCTAGCGAATTGGAATCAAGAATCCTTTGGGTATTTGAACCCTTAATTCACCAACGCCAAAACCCTAAAATCTATTCAATTTCAATCTCAAGGGAAGGACTAGATAAAGATTACCTTGTTGATCGAAGACCCAGAGGTAAGGAGAACTAATTCCTCACTCAAGGTTTGAACACTCCACAAGCAAGTTGATCAGACCTACCTGAATGTTCATGCTTGCAACTCTGAATTCAAGAATTCAGAGGCTCAGTCATCAAGAAGAGCACAAAGGCTGAAAACTCAATTCATCGTCCAAAAAAAAAAAAACTCCCTACAAACCTAACGACCAAGCTTTAAATAGCTTCCCAAAACCCTAACTACTTGCCACATCATTGATCATAACAAAATGACAAAAGTACCCCTACTAATAAGTCATAAAAAGGGACAACATTGAAAAATAATAAAATTACATATAAATAATAATTTAATGTGTCTTTGGCAGTTCATATCACTTTATATCTTTCACTTTTTAACTAATCAAAAAGTTAGAGTCATTTGCAAAAGAATAATCTAATTCAATCTGCTAAGATGAAACATACCTATTTGTTAGATAAAATAAATTATATTTGTATACATTGATTATCCAATAGAACACTTATGAAATAGTATAGTCTATTACCTTAGATTTCAACCACGAGGAAAATTGTTCTGCATGAATGTTCCAAAGTAAACTAGAATCTTTTACTTGTCTCCGATCTGAGATCATGAGCTCATTCATATGCATCCTAAGTGAATGAGTTATCATTAACTGTTGATCTTCTATTAAACTTAAGTAATATACATTACAAAAATTAACTCACTCGATAAATGGCTCTACCACTGTTGTGTTAAATAAGACATATCGATGTCCATTCTGAAACACATCATCAGGTAATGTAATTGGAGTTCCAGCTGATATAGGACGACCCTCTAGAATGACATCATTGTTGTATTCTTCATTTCGATGTTCATTGAACACTACTTCAGCTGATTGCTTAAAATATGTATTTGAAAATTTAACACACTCGTCAGCTAAGTAACACGATGCAATACATCCTTCTGGTCGTGCTTTGTTTCATACATATCCTTTCAACGTCTTCATATATCTATGTTAAATATATATTGATTAAGAAGAGAGTCAAAACTATCACCAATATATAGTAAAGTGAATAAATTACCTTTCAAATGGGTATATCCAACGAAATTGAACAGGTCCACAAATTCGAGCTTCACGCCCCAAATGGATTACCAAATGTGTCATTATGTCGAAAAAGGAAGGTGAAAAGTACCTTTCAAGAAGACATAAAATGTCAACTGCCTCTTTTTCAAGGTCTAACATAACTTCTTTATCAATTATACGCTGGCAAAGTCTGTTGAAATATGAACATAGTCGGCATATTACATGTCTTGGACCTTTCGGGAGTAAGTCTTTAAGCACCACAGGTAAAAGTTGTTGCATCAACACATGATAATCGTGAGACTTCAATCCCATAACTTTGCATTCATCTAATGACACACACTTTGAAATGTTTGAACTGTATCCATCAGGCAACTTCAGCTTGAACAATCTTGAACAAAATAACTCTTTCTCGGACTTAGACAATGTGTGTGGAGCAGGAGGTAAGTAAGTTCGACTTCCTCACTTTTGAGGATGTAGGTCAGCTCGTATTTTCAAAACTTGTAAATCTTTTCTTGCATTAATTCCATCTTTTGACTTTCCATTTATATCTAACAATGTACCTACAATACACCCACATACATTCTTTTCCACATGCATGACATCCAAGTTGTGACGTATCAGTAATTCCTACACGATAAAAGTTTGGGATTGTTAGTAACTTAGTTTCAATCTCAATAAAATACACCATAAACTTAATTAATGTTGTCCAACCTTCCAATATGGTAGATCGAAGAAAATTGATCGCTTCTTCCACCTTTGATTTGAACCTTCGTTATTCCTCTTACTTGTTCTCTTTTCACCTTTTCCCCAATGATTTTCAAAATCTTCAAGCTGAGAGTAAATTACACTACCTGTTGCTATTTTGGGAGGTAACTCTTCTTCTATTTTTCCATCTAACCAAGCTTTCTTTCTCTGATACGAGTGTGATGTTGATAAGAATCGTCTAAGGCCCATATATGCAAACTTTTTACTATGTTTCAACCAACGTCAAGGAGTATTATCTCCACAGGTTGGACATGCTTATTTACCCTTTGTAGTACATCCATCAAGATTTCCATATGCTGGATAATCATTTATAGTCCACATAAGAATTGCTCTTAAATTAAAATGTGTTTTACTTACAACATCGTAGACTTGTACTCCCTTCCATAGTTGTTGTAAGTCTTCCACAAGTGGTTGTAGGTAAACATCAATATCATTTCCAGGTTGTCTAGGGCCAGGAATCAACAATGTTAACATTATATTTTCCTTTTTCATACACAACCAAGGAGGAAGGTTATACGTAACAAGCAAGACTAGCCAACAACTATATCAGCTGCTCAAGTTGGAGAATGAGTTAAAACCATCTGTAGCAAGACCTAGTCTAAGGTTACGCGAGTCCATAGAAAACTCCGACCACTTTTGGTTAATTGACTCCTATGCAACAGAATCGACTGGATGTTGCATCTTTCCATCAGTACTTTTATGGTTACAATGTCAGTTCAAACTTTCACTCACTTCATTGATCTTATACATTCGTCGAAGTTGTGGAATAATAGGAAAGTATCTCAATACCTTAGCAGACACACCTTTTTTTATTTGATTAGTTCTTTCATCGATCTTCCATCTCGAAGTCGCATAGTGAGGGCAATTTTCTAACTTTTCATTCTCATTTCTAAATAGGCAACAATCCTTAACACATGCATGATTTTTTTGGTAGCCTAAATCAAATGTCTTGAACACTTTTCTAACTTCGTAAATGGATCTTGGGATAACATTATCTGTTGGGAGCATGTCATGCAACAACTCCAAAAGACTAGTGAAACTTGTATCTGACCAACCATTGAAAGTTTTAAGTTTATATAATACTACAACTGCTGACATCTTTGTGTATTTTGTACATCTTTCATACAATGGAGTGTTTGCCTCTTGCACATTTTGAGAAAAGTTTTTCTCATTCCTTGATATAAGAGGATCAATATTGTCCTCATCTCCCATAAATGTGCTCCTATAAAAATTAGTTGCTTCAAACATAAAAGCATCCTCAAATTCATTCTCAACTTCATCCCCCTGATAACATACTTCTCCATGATGATACCAGACATTGTGTGTAGGATCCATGCCCTTAATGACTAAATGCTCATATACAATTTCAAGATTACGATGTCTCATATTTCTACATTTTTTGCACGGACATAAAATTTTGTTGGTATCTGGCTTCCTTTTCTTCACATCTTGTAGAAAATTCCATGCTCCTTCCATGTACTCATTAGTAGCACTATTAGATAAAGTCAATTTTGTTAAGTTAACATTAGATAATTCACTCGAAGACTGATAGACAAGTATTATTAATTTCATATCGATTTAAATGCACCAAATCTTTGTTGAACATTCTTAAGGTATTGGTAACCTTAATGGTATGATCAATTGAACCGTCAATGACTTGGACGGCAAGTACTATACGAGAAAAAGAGGATCAATTTCACAAAGTGTTTGGTGACTAAGAATTCCGAAAGATGCAACATTATAGGAGTACAAAGCCTTGGTGGCTCGAGAGTGTGCTATAATTCGAGTCCCTTTGTCTTTAGCCTTTTTGTCTTCTACAAACTCTTAATGTTTAGGCAATGCATGGACTTGGTTTTAGCATGCCAAACTACTTCTCCCCATAAAATTAATATGTTTTTGGAGGAAGTGTGTTTCGGAAACATCTTGAAGTCTTTTCAAGTGTTCATGTATGACTAAATGTGTGTTTTTTTTAAAGAATTTGTAATGTTTAGTTAAGGTTTTAAGAATTCATTTTCATATTGTTCATTCTAAGTGCAACAAGGCATTGACCCCCCCTAAACACTATAACTTAAGAACTCAAACAACGAAACTCAACATTTCTAATGGAACAACTCAACCAAAGTATACACCCTAAACATTTATCCCAAATACCATGGAGACCATTTGCAATGAAACAACTCTACTAAACCAAACCATGACAAATAAAAATATGGATGAAAACATGTATACTAGTTAAAAGAGAACTTAGTGCAACATGGTATTTACCCCCTAAAAAACAAGAAATAAACAACTCAAACAATAAAACCAAACTTTGCAAATGGAAGAACTCAATTTAACAACACAACTATCATAGACACCATTTGAAATGAAACAACTCAACTAAACCAAACCATGACAACAAAAAATATGGATGAAAACAAGTAAACTAGTTAAAATAGAACTTAGAGCAACATGGTATTGACCCCTCTAAAAGACAAGAAATTAACAACTCAAACAATAAAACCAAACTTTGCAAATGGAAGAACTCGACTTAACAACCCAACTATCATGGACACCATTTGAAATGAAACAACTCAACTAAACCAAACCATGACAACTAAAAATATGGATGAAAAAAGTAAACTAGTTAAAAGAGAACTTAGTGCAACATGGTATTGACCCCCCTAAAAGACAAGAAATTAACAACTCAAACAATAAAACCAAACTTTGCAAATGAAAGAACTCAACTTAACAACCCAACTTAACATCTCTAAACAAAAATAAACTCCTTAAACACTTATCCAAAAGATCTTGGAGACCATTTGCAATGAAACAACTCTACTAAACCAAACAATGACAACTAAAAATATGAATGAAAACATGTAATCTAGTTAAAAGAGAACTTAGTTCAACATGGTATTGACCCCCCTAAAAATAAGAAATTAAAAACTTAAACAATAAAACCAAACTTTGCAAATGGAAGAACTCAACTTAACAACCCAACTTAACATCTCTTAACAAAAATAAACTCCTTAAACACTTATCCAAAATATCTTGGAGACCATTTGCAATGAAACAACTCTACTAAACCGAACCATGACAACTAAAAATACATATGAAAACAAGTAAACTAGTTAAAAGAGAACTAAGTGCAACAAGGTATTGACCCCCATTCAAAGCACTAACTTAACAACTCAAACAACCAAACTCAACTTTGCAAATGGAACAACTCAACAAAAATTAACTTCCTAAGCACTTATTCGAAATATCATGGAGACCTTTTGCAATGAAACAACTCTACTCAACAACACTATGACAACTAAACATACTGATGAAGACAAGTAAACTAGTTAAAAAAGAACTTAGTGCGACAAGTTATTGACCCCCCTAAACAAAATAACTTGAGAACTCAAACAACGAAACTCAACTTTTCTACTGGAACAACTCAACCAAAGTAAACGCCCTAAACATTTATCCCAAATAGCATGAACACCATTTGAAATGAAACAACTCTACTAAACCAAACCATGACAACTAAAAATATGGATGAAAACAAGCAAACTAGTTAAAAGAGAACTTAGTACAACATGGTATTGACCCCTCTAAAAGACAAAAAATTAACAACTCAAACAATAAAACCAAACTTTGCAAATGGAAGAACTCAACTTAACAACCCAACTACCATGGACACCATTTCAAATAAAACGCTCTACTAAACCAAACCATGACAACTAAAAATATGGATGAAAACAAGTAAAATAGTTAAAAAAGAACTTAGTGCAACATGGTCTTGACCCCCCTAAAACAAGAAATTAACAACTCAAACAATAAAACCAAACTTTGCAAATGGAAGAACCCAACATAACAACCCAACTTGACATCTCAACAAAAATAGACTCCCTAAACACCTATCTCAAATATCATGGAGACCATTTGCAATGAAACAAGTCAAATCAATGCTTTCTATAGGTGAAACCAAGTAAACTTGTTAAAAGAGAACTAAGTGCAACATATCAATGTTTTCTACCTTCAATCTAATATATTAAGCTATGACCACATTAATTGCAGGATAGTCATATCACTCAAGTTAACTAAACACGTTAAGACGAATAAATAAACTTCAATACTTTATACCTTCAATCTAATATTAAGCTATGACTACCACAACTGCAGGATAGTCATAGCACTCAAGTTCACTAAACACGTTAAAACGAATAAATAAACTTCAATACTTTATACCTTCAATCTAATATTAAGCTATGACTACCATAACTGCAGGATAATCAGAGCACTCAAGTTAACTAAACACATTAAAACATATAAATGAACTTCAATACTTTCTACCTTCAATCTAATATTAAGCTATGACTACCATAACTGCAGGATAGTCATAGCACTCAAGTTAACAAAACACGTTAAAACGAATAAATGAACTTCAATACTTTCTACCTTCGATCTAATTTTATGTTATGACTACTGATAACTGTCCGAAAGGTAGTTATTTAGGCCTTAATTCTATAGGGATTTGTGTGTCTTTTGTGCTTAATAGGGTCGGTTTTAGATATATATTATATGTTTTAACCCATTTGGAAGAATGAAAGCTTTGGAAGTTATTTTGTGTAGAATGCATTGCTGAGCGACTGAAGGGAGCAAATTCTGTGCTGCAGCAAAGCTGGGAGCAAAACTGCCACGTCACAGCTCGTTAGCCAAGTTGACAAATCGAATTCTGTTGAGTTATTCTCGGGATAAAGGAGCAAGGAGAACCATCCACGTGTCTAGGTCAACCTAATTCAAGCTTTCCTTAACTCTATAAAAGGAGGTAGCCGCCTAAGTCAAATTCATTCCACTTTTGGGAGAAAATATTCCATTCTTGGAAAGTTACTTCCACCTTTGGGAGCCGAATAGAGGAGAGATTGGAGACCATCAAGAAGACCATCGATTGCAAGTTGTTCAAGGGAATTAATCTTTTCTTGTTTTATCTTGTACTCATGGACATGCTTACTTAGATTGTAACGTGTGTTTCCATGCATTTTATGAACTAAGTAGCTTAGGCGTTGGTTAGGAAACAATGTGATTGTCGTGCTTAATTCTAGTAATAAATATTGATTAATGCATCTTGATTAATTGTTGAGTTCATTTCTATTTTATGCCCGCCTGGCCAACCGGTATGAATACCTCTCTCTAGTTTCAGGGATGATTTAGGGAGTGTGTGGCGATTAATCACACTAGATCATTGTGTATTGGTGAACGCCAGTGACTGAGCTAGGGATAGCCAGTTGCCTAGTGCTTGATCGATAGTACTTCATTGGGGTTGAAACACATTCCAAAAGATCTAAAGTTCCAGGAGGAATCTGCTAATAAGTCTGCAAGAGTTTTGCATGATCAATAATATTGCTAGAGCATCTTTTAAAACAATTACTAAATCCTGACCAGCGCCTGTTTCTAATCTGTCTGCCTATTTGTTTATTTTCTGTTCTGTCATTTCTTTTGCTTCAGCATTATTCTTATAAAAACCAATCATTTTTACCATATTTGAAACCATTAAAGAGTTATACAAAATAGATAAAGTGGAAGCTAGTTCAGGCCTTGAATTGACAAATACTTATTGCTTGCTCCGGACTGTGTATACTTGCACAGAGTTTTGGAGTTCATTTATATCTTATTCTGTATTGCATTTTACTCACTCTAGGAACCCAACAAGTTTTTGGCGTCGTTGCCGGGGAATTTTATAAGTTTTTTATCTGACCTGTTTTGTGTATGTGTTTTAGTGGTTTGGTGCTAGAACTTTTTGACTGATTCTTTTGTTTTTGCAGGCGTGAGTTTGGTGCATGAGTGATCCGCCTAGGGTGAGGTTCGAGCTTGATCCAAAAATCGAGACATTCAGTAGAAGAAGGAGAGAGCAGCGTAGAAACCAGAATCAAATGGATAACGTGTCGCGTCTCCCGCAGGGTCCTGAAGATCCAGTGAACCCCCAGCAGAATCGTTTGCTGCAGCAAAACCAGCCGCTGTAGCAAAATGAGCAGCAAAATAATCAGGTTGAGAACCCTATCTTGGTAGCGAACGATAGGGCCAGAGTCGTTCGAGCGTATGCTATTCCAATGTTTGATGAGCTAAATTCAGGGATTGGACGTCCTCAAATTCAGGCAGCAAATTTTGAAATGAAACCGGTAATGTTTCAGATGTTGCAAACCGTGGGGCAATTCCATGGTTTGTCATCTGAAGACCCTCATTTGCATCTTAAGTCTTTCCTAGGAGTTAGTGATTCTTTTGTAATTCAAGGAGTGCCTAGAGATGCTCTTAGATTAACTTTGTTCCCATATTCCCTTAGAGATGGAGCAAAGGCATGGTTAAATTCTTTTGCTCCACGATCAATTAGGACATGGAATGAGTTAGCTGAAATTTTTTTGAGTAAATATTTCCCACCAAATAGAAATGCTAAATTAAGGAGTGAAATAGTAGGGTTTAGGCAACTTGAAGATGAGACTTTTAGTGAGGCTTGGGAGAGGTTTAAGGAGCTGTTGATGCTTCGGCTGGAGGGGCCCTTTTGGCAAAAACTTTTAATGAAGCCCATGAAATTTTAGAAAGAATATCTACTAATAGTTTCCAGTGGTATTAGAGGCACAAATAAAAAGGTTAAAAGTGTGTTAGAGGTTGATGGAGTATCCACCATTAGGGCTGATCTTGCAATGATTGCTAAAGCTCTTAAGAATGTGACAGTGATTAGTCATCAACAGCCACCAGTTGTGGAGCCTGCTGCATTGGTGAACCAAGTCGCAGAGGAAGCATGTGTCTATTGTGGTTAAGACCACAACTATGAGTTTTGCCCCAGCAATCCAGCTTCTGTGTTTTTTTGTAGGTAATCAAAGGAATAACCCTTATTCTAACTTTTATAATCCAGGTTGGCGCAACCACCCCAACTTCGCATGGGGAGGACAAGGAAGTAATGTGCAAACACAACAAAAGGTGAACCAGTCGGGATTTGCTAAAGCGCAGGTATTGCCCCAACAAAATAAGCAGGCTTTGCCCCAGCAAAGTTCGGGGAGTTCTCTTGAGGCAATGATGAAAGAATATATGGCTCGTACAGATGCCGCAATTCAAAGTAATCAAGCTTCAATGAGAGCCCTGGAATTGCATGTGGGTCAGCTAGCTAATGAGCTAAAGGCAAGGCCTCAGGGGAAACTTCCCTCAGACACTGAACACCCTAGAAGGGAAGGTAAGGAGCAGGTAAAGGCAGTGACTCTTAGGAGTTGTAAGCCATTAGAGGAAAGAAAAGAGCCTAGTAAAACCCAGGATATAGAAAAGAATTGTGATAAAAATGTTGTTGTTGAGAAAGAGTTGGAGACTTGTCAGGGTGCTGGAGGCAGCAATAATGATGCTGGAGCATCTGGTTCTGTTCCAGATGTGGAACCACCTTATGTGCCGCCCCCACCTTATGTACCACCTCTACCTTTCCCACAAAGGCAAAGGCCTAAGAATCAGGATGGTCAATTTAAAAAGTTTTTAGAGATTCTTAAGCAATTGCATATAAATATCCCTTTAGTTGAAGCTATAGAGCAGATGCCTAATTATGCTAAATTTCTTAAGGATATTTTAACTAAAAAGAAAAGGTTAGGTGAATTTGAAACTGTATCTCTTACTGAGGAATGTAGTGCTATTCTTAAGAATGGGCTACCAACCAAGGCTAAGGATCCAGGATCATTTACTATACCTGTGTCTATAGGTGGAAAAGAGTTAGGTAGAGCACTCTGTGATTTAGGTGCAAGCATTAACCTAATGCTTCTTTCGGTCTATCGAAAGCTAGGTATTGGTGAAGCTAGACCTACCACAATCACACTCCAACTAGCTGATAGGTCTATCACATATCCTGAGGGTAAAATTGAGGATGTCTTAGTGAAGGTAGATAAATTCATATTTCCTGTTGATTTTATTATTTTAGACTATGAGGCTGATAAAGATGTCCCAATTATTCTAGGTCGTCCATTTTTTGCCACTGGTAGGGCTTTGATAGATGTTCAAAAAGGGGAATTAACAATGAGAGTTTGTAATGAGGAAGTGAAATTTAATGTGTTTAAGGCCATGAAGTATCTAGATGAAATGGAAGATTGCTCTTTCATTAGGATTCTAGAGAACACAATTGTTGAGACAGCAATGCAGGATTCGGCTAACAAACATTTGGAAGATCATGGAGAGGTTAGTGTAGATGATTTAGAAGTTTGTTCTTTAGAAAGGAAAAATGAAAAAGAAGTGTTTAGGTGTGAGGATGTTTTTGAGTCTTTAGATTTAGATCAAAGGAAGATTCCTCCTATTAAGCCATCCCTAATTGAGGCACCTACTTTAGATTTGAAGCCCTTGCCGGATCATCTAAAGTACGTGTATCTTGGGGAAGGTGAGACCTTGCCCATTATTGTTGCATCAGATTTAATGCCAGAGCACGAAGCGGCCTTAATAAAGTTGCTACAGTAATACCACAAGGCAATAGGTTGGACATTGGCTGACATTAAGGGAATTAGCCCATCTTTTTGTTTGCACAAAATCACACTAGAAGAGGGATCCTTTAGGAGTATTGAGCAACAAAGAAGGCTTAACCCTACAATGAAAGAGGTTGTTAAAAAGGAGGTGATTAAATGGTTGGATGTTGGGATCATTTATCCAATTGCAGACAGTAATTGGGTAAGCCCTGTCCAATGTGTTCCTAAGAAAGGAGGTGTCACGGTGGTGAGTAATAAAGATAATGAGTTGATCCCAACCAGGACAGTAACTGGCTAGAGGGTTTCCATGGATTACAAGAAGCTTAATAAAGCTACCCGTAAGGACCATTTCCCTCTACCATTTATTGACCAGATGTTGGATAGATTGGCTGGTCAGGCCTACTACTGTTTCTTAGATGGTTGTTCTAGGTATAACCAGATTACTATTCTCCTGAGGATAAGGAAAAAATCACTTTCACCTGCCCTTATGGGACATTTGCTTTTAGGCGAATGCCTTTTGGCCTTTGCAATGCTCCAGCAACATTTCAGCGGTGTATGTTAGCAATTTTTTCTGATATGATTGAGTCCACTATTGAGGTATTCATGGACGATTTTTCAGTGTTTGGAGGGTCTTTTCAAAGTTGCTTGGATAATTTAGGTAAGGTGTTAAAGAGATGTGAGGATACCCATCTAGTTCTTAATTGGGAGAAATGCCACTTCATGGTGAAGGAGGGCATAGTGTTAGGTCATAGGATTTCTAAGAATGGTCTAGAAGTTGAACGAGCAAAAATTGAGGTTATTGAGAGACTAGAACCATCAAATTCAGTGAAAGGGATTCGGAGTTTTTTAGGTCATGCTGGATTTTATAGAAGGTTCATAAAGGATTTCTCAAAAATCAGTAAACCTCTTTGTAACTTATTGTGCAATGATCATGTTTTTTACTTTAATGCAGATTGTAGGAAGGCTTTTGAAACATTAAAAGCTGCTTTAATCTCAACACCCATTCTTTGTGCACCTAATTGGAATTTACCATTTGAGGTAATGTGCGATGCGAGTGATGCTGCGGTAGGTGCTATGCTGGGGCAAAAGCAGGGCAAATTTATCCATCCTATATATTATGCAAGCAAGGTTTTAAATGAGGCACAAGTCAACTATACAACTACTGAGAAGGAGTTGTTAGCTGTTGTGTTTGCTTTTGAGAAATTCCGGCCATACTTGGTTGGATCCAAAGTCACAGTGTTCACGGATCATGCAGCAATAAGATATTTAATGTCTAAGAAAGATGCAAAGCCTGAACTAATTCGTTGGGTTTTATTATTGCAGGAATTCGACTTGGAGATAAAGGATAAGAAATTATCAGAAAATGTCATTGCAGATCATTTGTCTCGTCTTGATCCATCATCATCTTTGCTGAAGCAATCTGCCATTTCAGATTCTTTTCCAGATGAACAACTCTTTGCTGTTGAGGTAAAGGTAGTCAGGGATGTCCCTTGGTATGCTGATATTGCCAATTTTTTGGTCAAGGGAGTAACTCCTATTGACATGGATTAGAGGCAGAAGAAGAAGTTTAAGCATGATGCAAAATTTTTCTATTGGGATGAGCCATTTATGTATAAGTAATGCTCTGATGGTATTATACGTAGATGTGTTTCAGGTGATGAAGCAAAGGAAATCCTGGAGCAATGTCACTCTTCGCCGTATGGAGGTCATTTCAGCGGTCAGAGGACAACTATGAGGATTTTCCATTGTGGATTTTTCTGGCCTAACTCATTTAAGGATGCCCATTGGTTCTACAAGCAATGTGATGCTTGCCAAAGGAGAGGAAATTTGGGGCCTAGAGATGAAATGTCTCTTACTTACATTTTAGAAGTTGAATTATTCGATGTATGGGGTATTGATTTTATGGGGTCATTTCCCCCTTCTAATGGCAATGTTTTTATCTTATTGGCAGTTGATTATGTGTCCAAGTGGGTGGAGGCCATCGCATGCCATCAGAGTGATGTCAAGACAGTAGCAAGGTTTCTTCAATCGCACATCTTTGCGTGGTTTGGGACACCTAGAGCTCTAGTGAGTGATGAGGGTACACATTTTGTTAATAATATCTTGACTAAGCTGTTAGCTAAGTATGGGATTAAGCATAGGATAGCTACCCCTTATCACCCACAAGCAAATGGTCAAGCTGAGATTAGTAATAGGGAAATAAAGTCAATCCTAGAAAAAGTAGTCCATCCATCTAGGAAGGATTGGTCTTTTAGGTTGGATGAGGCTCTTTGGGCTTATAGGACAGCCTATAAGACTCCTCTAGGTATGTCTCCCTATAGGTTAGTATATGGGAAAGCTTGTCATTTACCATTAGAACTTGAGCATAAAACGTTTTGGTCTTTGAAAAAGTTGAATTTTGATCTGAGTCGTGCAGGAGCAATAAGAATGCTGCAGCTTAATGAACTGGAGGAATTTTGCCAATTTTCTTATGAAAATTCGAAAATGTATAAAGAAAAGACTAAGTTGTGGTATGACAAGAAAATTAAATCTAAAGAGTTTGTCAAGGGTTAGAAAGTTTTGCTTTATAATTCTAGATTGAAATTATTTCTTGGGAAGCTAAAATCTAAATGGTCAGGGCCATTTATTGTGGTTGAAGTTTTTCCCCATGGAGCAATTACTTTGCAGGATGAAAAAGATGGGAGAGTGTTCAAAGTGAATGGACAGCGTGTGAAACATTATTGGGGAGAGGATTTCCAGACGAAATATCCTTCCTTAAAGCTGGTTGATGATTGAGAGAGCAAGATGTTTGCGGGAGCATTTTACAGAGCAATATTTTGAGCTCCCAGTGTTTGTTTTTTATTTTCTCGCTGATTTGATTTGATTTGTTTTTAATTTTGAGTATTTTAGATTTAGTTTGTTTAAGTTCTGCATGATTTATTTTAGGTAGATTTTAGTTTTGAATATTTTTATTATTTTTGGTAGTTTAGATTTTATCTATTCTGCTTAGAATTTTAATTGATTTTGTTAGATTCTATTTTCGATTTATTTATTTAGTTGAATTATCTTTTAATTAATCTGATTAGTTTAAATTGAATTGGATTAGATTTAGATTTTATTTCCTGTTGTTTTTAAAATTCTATTTAGATTAGATTTAATTATTATTTTTCTGATTTATTCGGCTTCTGATAAATATAAAAGATTTGATTTGATCGGTTGAATTTAAATTTAAATTCAATTTGATTTATGTATCCAAGATTCGTTTTGCTCGGAGGGTTGTTACGACAACTTTATGGCTGAAACAAATCGTCGAATAGGAAGGGTTTTGTTGAGAATTAATTTCTTTTTACCATTTGAATTTTGAATTTTCGTGTGAATGAAATTGCATGAGGAATTATGATGCTGCCACGTGTCGCGCAGAGGCAATCTAAGGGCTTAATCATTAGACAGCACATAATTATTTACCATGGGCTGATTGGAATTCTGATTTTACCGTTTGATGGTTTTAATTCCACTAAGCTGCATGCGATTTAAAATGGTAATGTTAATTAATGGGAGCAAGATCTTTCTGTTAAGATTTTATTTTGCTGAAGCCCTATTTATTGACAACTCTCGGTACGTCTTTCTTAATTCATCTTCTTGCTTCTGTCTTTTGCTTTCCTTTTCGCTTTCGTTTACTGTAAATCCCTTTGAATTTGCAATGGCAAGAACGAGGGGAAATAAGGAGCGGGAAAATGAGGAAGAAGAGATACCAGTTAACCCTGTGGGACCGAAAGCAAAAAACAAAGAAGAAGAGGACACCAGAGGAGAGGGAAGCCAAGAGGCGAAGAAGGCAACAGAGGAATGAAGATCGAGAAAGTATACAGAAGGTGGTGGAAGACAGTGCCGCTGAAGTGGTTGAGGAAGGAAATGTACAAGAACCTGAAAATCAGAACCCTGAACAGACTAACCCGACAGTTGAGGATATGCAAGAAGTTTAAGAAAAACGAACGGAGGATGTGCAAGAACAGGTGGAAGTTGCGCCTGAGGAAGGTAATAGACAGGAGCAAGAGGCTCGTGTTGAGGTCATCATGCCAGAAGTACCGAAATGTCGCTGCATTAAGCGAAAGGCTGGGCACGTTCAGGTGATTCGAACTGATATCCCATCACCACCATCGTCAGATTCTGAGAAAGAGAAGGCAGAGCGAGAGGAACGAGAGAAAAAAGAAGTCGAGGAAAAAGTAAGAAAAGAAATAGAGAAAAAGGTTGAGGAAGAACGGTTGCTCAAGCGAAGGGCGGAAAAGGGCAAAAGTGTTGCTGAAGCATCGGAAGAGCCTGATGAGATAGAAGAGCCACAATTACCGTATGATCGCTTCGTCAACAATTCTGCAAGAGCAAAATTTGCTGAGCTGCTGAAAAGACACTTCCTGTTTGAGAGAGGATTCAACGGTGATCTTCCGCATTTTCTGAGGACCGGCATTGCAGACCACGGCTGGGAGTTGTTTTGTGCAAAGCCCGAGTCTGTAAACACACAGGTGGTGCATGAATTTTATGCAAATATTGACAAGGAAGATGGTTTCCAAGTGATTGTTCGAGGAGTCGAGGTCGACTGGAGTCCTAGTGCTATTAACGCACTGTATAACCTTCAGAGTTTCCCCCACGCAGCATATAATGAGATGGTTGTGGCACCATCTAATGAGCAGCTGAGTGATGCTGTGCGGGAAGTGGGAATTGAAGGGGCACGGTGGCAGCTGTCAAAAATAGAGAAAAGGACATTTTAGTCAGCTTATCTGAAGAGGGAAGCAAATACATGGATGAGATTTATCAAACAAAGGATGCTTCCAACGACTCATGACTCGACAGTCTCTAGGGAACGAGTTCTTCTGGCTTTTGCGATTTTTCAGTCTCTCAGCATTGATGTAGGAAGGATTATTGTCAATGAGATATCTGGTTGTTGGAAGAAGAAGGTGGGGAAGCTGTCAATGCTTTGCAAGCGAGCAGGAGTTCCAAAGAATGAAGGAAATGTGATTTTATTTGACAAGGGAATCATCGACACGCCTAACTTGGCGCGGCTTCAGCGTTCGCAAGAGGCACGTCAGGGTGGACTTGTCTACGACATCAACACGATTTTAGAACAACTGGCAGGCAGGAGTTTGCCGAGAGGCAAACTTTAACCTTCTGGAACTATGTTAAGCGTCGTGATGCCAGTCTAAAGAAGGCGCTGCAGGAGAATTTTTCCAAGCCGTATCCAGCCCTTCCAGCATTCCCTGAAGATTTATTGAACCCCTGGATTCCACCCTCGCCGGTGGAAAGAGGAGAAGAGTATGATGAAAATGAGCAGGGCCAAGAGGACTAACAAATGAAGTGGCCCTGTGCGAGCATGATTTTTGTTCTGACTTTTTGTTTGCTCGCACATTTTCTACCTTCCTTTTCTGTTGATATTCTGTTTGCTTCTTTTTAATTTTTCTGCTTCTGAAAAATATATCTGTTTTTGTAATTTCTTCTAATGTTTTTAATGAAATTTCCCAAGTTGTTTCTGTTCTATAAGCACTGAGTAACTCTAACTTAACTAATTTTCTTCTGAATTTTTGAAGCTTGGACTGGTTAAGCTTAATTAGATCAAGGTATTCTGATCTCCAAAAACCTTTTGCTTGAGCATTTCTTCTAGCCTGGTCTGTTGTTGCGACAACGAAGATTCTGAGGTAGTGTTGATTTATTTGATCCACTTTAAGCTTAGTTCTAGTCCCACGCTCAGTTTTAAAATTCTGATAGAAAAATTTAAGTTTGGGGGTATAATTGCAAAATTAATGATTCATTGGGGACAATGAATAATTTAAGTTTGGGGGACTTTTTGCTACTCCAATTGTTTTGCTCGAGCATTCCTCTCCTTCATTTAAAAATTTTGTTAGGTTGTTGAGTAACCGGGGACATTTGTGATACCCACCGTTTGTCTTCGCATCAAAAGATAACCTAGGAAATGTGAAAATGAAAAAATTATTATTTGCTGAAAAAAACTTATTGTTGAAAATTTTGCTGAGAAAATTCATGGAGCAAGAGTTTTGAAGGATGAATGATAATCTAGCAGTTTTTCTGTCTCCCAGAACTTAGGTGAGCTTCATCATAAAATGTTGCCATTCTGAGGGGCAAGAGATAGAATAACTAAGGATTTTTTAGCTTTATAATGAGTATTTAGCTTAGTGGGTGATGAGTTTGAGGTAAGGGTATACTGCACCATAAAGTGGGTCATCCCATGCTTAAGAGCTTATGACTGTAGGGCTGCTTTAAGTCTAAAAAAAATAAATATAAACCCCTTAAAAATATGTTTTAAGATGTCTAATAATAGAGCTAGGTTGTGGCAAGTTCTTAGAATTGAGTTAAAAATGGTGATTATTTGTCCATGCTGGAGGAATTATTTTGCTGCAACAGAGCTTGGTTTTGCAGAGAGCTCAGGTAAAGGTAGAAGGTAGTGTTGGATTGTCTGGTTTGATTAAGCTATTCTTTGTCTGACGTTTTGAATTCTTAAGGGAAGGTTGGTTAGTATTCCTCGGGACGCGCAATAGTTCAAGTTTGGGGGTGTGATAACTGTCGAAAGGTAGTTATTTAGGCCTTAATTCTATAGGGATTTGTGTGTTTTTTGTGCTTAATAGGGTTGGTTTTAGATATATATTATATGTTTTAACCCATTTGGAAGAATGGAAGCTTTGGAAGTTATTTTGTGCAGAATGCATTGTTGAGCGACTGGAGGGAGCAAATTCTGTACTGCAGCAAAGTTGGGAGCAAAACTGCCACGTCACAGCTCGTTAGCCAAGTTGACAAACTGAATTCTGTTGAGTTATTCTTGGGATAAAGGAGCAAGGAGAACCATCTACGTGTCTAGGTCAACCTAATTCAAGCTTTCCTTAACTCTATAAAAGGAGGTAGCTGCCCAAGTCAAATTCATTCAACTTTTGGGAGAAAACATTCCATTCTTGGAAAGTTACTTCCGCCTTTGGGAGCCGAATAGAGGAGAGATTGGAGACCATCAAGAAGACCATCGATTGCAAGCTGTTCAAGGGAATTAATCTTTTCTTGTTTTATCTTGTAGTCATGGACATGCTTACTCAGATTGTAACGTATGTTTCCATGCATTTTATGAACTAAGTAGCTTAGGCGTTGGTTAGGAAACAATGTGATTGTCGTGCTTAATTCTAGTAATATATATTTATTAATGCATCTTGATTAATTGTTGAGTTCATTTCTATTTTATGTCCGCCTGGCCAACCGGTATGAATACCTCTATCTAGTTTGAGGGATGATTTAGGGAGTGTGTGGCGATTAATCACACTAGATCATTGTGTATTGGTGAACGCCAGTGACTGAGCTAGGGATAGCCAGTTGCCTAGTGCTTGATCGGTAGTACTTCATTGGGGTTGAAACACATTCCAAAAGATCCGGAGTTCCGGGAGGAATCTGCTAATAAGACTGCGAGAGTTTTGCATGATCAATAATATTACTAGAGCATCTTTTAAAAAAATTACTAAATCCTGACCAGCGCCTGTTTCTAATCTGTCTGCCTATTTGTTTATTTTCTGTTCTGTCATTTCTTTTGCTTCAGCATTATTCGTATAAAAACCAATCATTTTTACCATCTTTGAAACCATTAAAGAGTTATACAAAATAGATAAAGTGGAAGCTAGTTCAGGCCTTGGATTGACAAATACTTATTACTTGCTGCGGACTGTGTATACTTGCACAGAGTTCTGGAGTTTATTTATATCTTATTCTTTATTGCATTTTACTTACTGTAGGAACCCAACAACTACCACAATTACAGGCCGCAAAATAGTCTCAACTGAAGCTAATTTTCTTGCAATTGGTATCTATCTTAGAAATTACAAATTTATGTTCAAATTTCAATGTTTTGTTTTTTTAGTTAAAAAAAGAGTTATATGTTCAGGTTTACTCTTAAATTTTAATGTTACATTACTTGGTTCTATAAACTTAAAAAAAAAAATGTCTAATAGAAGTTTAAAGATTAAGCCTTCAAAAAAAAGTATAAAGATTTAAGACCTAGGAGGATAATCCTCATAGTTTAGGGACAAATTTATAATTTAGTAAATAACAAAAACATTGAAAGGTTAAATTATCAAAAATACTCTTGAACTATGGGGTTGATTTCATTCTAGTTCTCGAAGTTTGAAGTTTGTTTCAAAACGAATTCTTAGAGACATCTCTTGTTAAATTTATTGGATAAAAATGAGGTCTTTGTTTTGTTTTGTCCATGTAAATGTGCACATAAGCAACAATGTATATGCAAACATGTCATTTTTCATCCATAGATTTAAGGAAAAAATGTCTTTCAAAGATTGTTTATAAACAAAATTCATACTTCCAAGGCTAAAATGAAAAAGGTCAAGAAGTCTATCTTGCAAAGGTATATTTACTTGTTCATCTTGCTTCTCAAATTAATTTTTAATTTCTAAGTTAAAAATAGTTTGAATATAACAAGCCCAACGTTGCTGGACTGCAAGAAACGTGATGAAGAAAAAAAAACTACTTGTCTGCCGAGAGATAGAGATCGAGGGAGAGATGCAAACTTACCGGCGGTGGCGGCGTCGACTTCCCTGCCCAAGCCCACGGTCTCCACAGCCTCTACAAAAAAAAAATGGTCTGAAAACAAGTCCAACCTTGCTGGACTGCAAGAAACGCGAGGAAGAAAAAAATTACTTCCATTATTCGCGTCTGCTGAGAGATAGAGATCGAGGGAAAGAAAGAACTCACCATAACTGTTGCTTTTGTGGTCGCTGTGCTCGTCGGCGGTGGTCGGAAGGAGGATAGCGCCGACGTTCGATGAGGGGAGGAAGCGACGACAAGACCCACACACAGAGAGAGGAGCGGTCGAAGAAGAAGATGAAAAATGGAAAAATGGGAAGATGGAAAAATGGTAGCGTCGGTGTTCGTTCGTTCAGTGCAGAGAGGTCGTGAAGAAGAAGATGGAAAAATGGGTAGCTGGGGTATCTTTCACGCACGGGGGGAAAATGGGAGGGAAAGAAGAAAAGTGTTCCATTTTTTTTGTTTTTTCCTTCATTACACGCGCGCGGGCCCTCTTTTTGTTTAGTTTTTATTTTTTTTCTTTCATAGCTTAATTTAAAAAATGCTATCCTAAAAAGCTATAAAAAGACTTATTTCTTGTAGTGTAATTCACAACCTCGATAGGTGAAATCAATTCCCTAAGAGTTTTCATCACTTGAATTCCACACTTTTTATCTTTGTGTCTTGATTTAATTCTTCATCACTAAGTTGTGTTCCCTAAATAAAATTGGTCATAAGTATTCGCAGTAATTAATTTGATTAGAAACCCAATCCAGAGGATGACACTGGTTAACACGAAAACACTATATTAAAACTTGACCTGTGCGCTTGCAGTAGGAAAAATCCACATCAAGTTTTTGGTGCCGTTGTCGAGGATTGACATATTTAGTCAAATTGATATTGTGAAAAAATTGTCTGGTCTTAATTTAGGGTGTATTTTTTTTTTTGATAGATTGCATTTTTTCCTTATTTGCTTTCTTTCCATATTTAGTTTTTCTTTTTTTTTTTTTTGTTTTTATTTCCATAGTTGTAATTTTCCTTTTTAGTACTTTCCTTTTTTTGTTCAATCTTTTTTTTTTGTTAGTTTCTTTAATTGTTATTTTCCATATTCATTTATGCATTCCTAATTTGTTAGTTTGTCCCTTTTCTAGATTATCTTTTCCTTATTTAGTTTTAGTTAGTTCCTTTTCTAGTTTCTTTCCTTATTTTTTTTCTTTCGCTTTCTTTTATTTTCCTTTTTAGGTTAGGTTAGACCTTGTATGCGAAAGGATAGGGATTTGGCCTTAGTACCTTTGGCCCGAAATCGAGGGGACAATTAGTAGGATTCGAAGAGAACTTAAAGAATCCATCTCAATGCTTGATCTAAATCCTCAGGAGGAGCCCAAGCCTATTAGGGACTATTTTCAGCCCGTGTTTCAAGGGCAACAGTCGGGGATTGTCTATGCCTGATTAATGCCAACAATTTCAAGCCGAAGATCGCTCTCATTCAAATGGCTTGAGACTGCGCGTACAGAGGATGACCCACAGAGGATCTAAACTCTCACTTGAAATCGTTTCTAGACATCTGTGGGACGGTAAAAATCATTGGTGTTACCGAGGATGCGATTCGCTTACGTTTATTTCCCTTTTCTTTGCAGGATAAAATGAGGGATTGGTTGCAGTCTGTCCCACTTGGGAGCATTACCACCTGGGATGCTTTGGTCCAGCCATTCTTAAAGAAATTCTTCCCTCTTGCTAAGACGGTCAAGCTGAGGACCGAAATTGGGACGTTCCAGCAGCTGTTCGAAGCATGGGAGTGTTACAAAGAGTTGCTGAGGAAGTGCCCTCAGCATGGATATCCTGATTGGTTGCAAATCCAACTCTTTTACAATGGTTTAAATCCCATTACTAAAACCATTGTTGATGCAGTTGCAGGTGGGACTCTGTTGTCCAAGATCGTGGAAAATGATCGTACATTACTGGAGGATATGGCCACCAACAGTTATCATTGGCCATGTGATCGGTCTACACCAAAGAAGGTTGCTATTGGAGTATTCGAAATCGACAATGTAAGTGCTCTCCAAGCCCAGATGTCTACCCTTACTAATGTGTTCTTGAAGTTTTCAGATATAGAGAGTGCTCAATCCATCGAGTCAGCAGCCGCCCTTGCATCTCAATTTCAGGAGGAGACCATAAAACATGTTCAGTATGTTTAAAATTCAAATTTTAGGGGATATAATAATAATTCTACACTGAAAACTTCTCATATGCTAATAATAAAAATGTCTTAAATCCTCCTAGTTTTGCCCCTCAAAAGCAAGAGAATAAACAATCTTTAGAAGATCTTGTTGGAGCTTTCATTGCAGAATCAAGCAACAGGACAAACAAGCTAGAGGAGGCCGTGATCGCCATTCACACCACAGTGACTGCCCACAGTGCAACAATAAAAAACATTGAGACTCAGCTCGGACAATTGGTGAGTGTTGTAAACACAATGCCAAAAGATAAAGCCCTAGCTGAGCAAGAGAGATCACAGATGGAATACTGTAAAACCTCACTATGCATCACGAGGAGGAAATTCAAGAAGCTGAGGAGTAGGAAGCTACTAAATCAGAAGGCACCACTGAAGAAGCTGAAGAGGGCACATCCTCAAATGAACCTGAAAAGCTTAATCCTGAGCTCTTTATCCCTTCTCCTACTGTGCTGGTTCCAAAACATAAGAAAAAAAGAAAGAAAAATTATGCAGCTCAATTTAACAAGTTCTTAGATGCTTTTATGAGTCTTAATATTAATTTACCATTTGCAGAAGCCTTAGAACAAATGCCCAATTTCGTGAAGTTCATGAAGGAATGGATATCAAAGAAGAAAAAGGAGAAAAGATTGGAGATAGTGTACCTTGCAGCTACATGTAGTGCTCGCCTTCAAGAGACAGTGCCAGAAAAATTAGCTGATCCAGGAAGTTTTTCTGTTCCTTGTGGTTTTGGTACTTATTTTTGTAGAGCATTGTGTGATTTAGGTGCTAGTATTAATATCATGCCTTTATCTCTGTGTAAGAAACTAAATATAGGAGAGATTAAGCCTACACCTGTTAGACTCCAGCTAGCTGACCAATATGTGGTTAGCCCATATGGGGTAGTGGAAAATGTTTTAATTAAAGTAGGAAAATTTCTTCTCCCTGTTGATTTCTTTATTATGGATATTAAGGAAAATCGTCTAATGTTTGTCATATTAGGGAGACCATTCCTCGCTACTGGATGAGTTATCATTGATATTGAGAGCAGGGAGCTCACCATTATGGTTCAACAGGAGAAAGAAATTTTAAAAGCATTTGAGGACCTTAAGAACCCTTTTGAAGCAATGGCAGTGGGCTACATGAAAGGTGCAAGGAAGAGCACCATTGATGGATCCCCTAACACTAGACCTCCATGATGCATATTCGGTCAACACGTCGAGCTAAAAATGTTAAACAAGCGCTTATGGGAGGCAACCCAAGTAAGTTTATTTATGTTTCCTTGCTTTTGATTTTCTTTTTGTTTTTGTTTTGTAGGTCTTTTGATCCTGTGGCTCTTATCTTTGCTGGCATCAACGAGAAGGTCATCATCATTCAAGGGCAGTATTGTTCGCCCCCTCCATTCATTTATTGTTCTCATGCTTGATTAGGCTTTAATTTTATATACATTGAGGAAAATGCATGTTTTAAGTTTGGGGGTGGAATGCTTTGCTTGTTGAGTTCTTGAGCAACTGAGTTCGGGTTATATTTTTGAGCTTTTTATGAATTTAGCATATGGTTGCTTCTGGATATTATTTTTGTATGATTATGATTTCCTAGGATATGCTTTCTTGTCAATTTTTAAGCTTTTGATGAGTTGTAAGCATGAGTGCCCAGAAAGAGAGACTTTTTAAAATCTTTCTAGGAGATGTCTTGCATTAGTGGAGTATTTACCTTAATTAGAATTGGACTTGAATGCTTAGGAGCGAAATATTAGGCTCATATGCTTGTTGTCACCTCAATAGGTGTAGGGAAGAACTAAAGAGTTAATTTTTTTGCAAATTAGCATGTTTAATCTTGCCTATGAGGAAAGAAAAGAATATATGCTTATCATGCTCATAAAGAAAAATCATTCTTGTCTTTACTTTTGAAATTTATGCCATGGCTTGTACACAATATGCAATGTTTAATAATGTTTTAGGCAAAAAGAGCTACCCTTGTTGTGAACAGTTAGGCCAACCAAGGGTTAAACTCAGGTTATGGGTCCCTACAATAGGTGTGTGAAAGCTAGTGCCATTTTTAAATGCTAAATTCAATTGAAATCTATAAAGCACTTACGTGGATAAAAACAAACTAATTTGTTCCATTGGCTCATTAGTGAATCCTTAGTGCCAGTGTAGAGGGAAGATGAGTTGAGATTTCAATAATCCAATCCCGAGCTATTAGAGTGTAGTCTAATTAAGTTAGATCTCACTTATGCAAGTTAATTTTGGAAAATTTTTTATTTGTCTCCCTCATTTGGCCTTATGTGCATGTCTCTTGATTGTTTGATTATTGACTTGTAAGCCTTGAGGATTAAGTCATGTTTATTGCATCTATCTTTCGACCTATGCTTAATTCTTAGTTTGCTCGAGGACTAGCAAAATCTTAAGTTTAGGGGTGTTTGATAGCGAGCATAGCAAGCTATTTTTCCCTATCTATTTTAGTTAGTCTTTGAGAATAAATTGGCCAAAATTATGCATTTTAATGTTTTACTTGTAGGAATCAATTATTGGAGCCAAATTGTGAAAACGGAGTTAATCGGGTGTTCGGGACGCTAAAAGAGACCAAGGAAACAAAAATGAATCAAAGTTGGAGGCTTACAAATGAGGCTAATCCGAGAGCTAGCATCTCGATGCTGCTTTCTAGGTGTCTCGATGCTAGCAATTTCCTTATCTGATTCAGGTGGCAAAGATCACAGCGTCGAGACACTGTGTCTACAACGTCTCCACGCTCTCAGTTTTTCCTTAAACAGAATGGGCGGTAAAGGCATAGCGTCGCGACATTATCGATATTTTTCTTATAAATAGGATATGATGTGCTACGGCCAAGGGGAGTTGATTTGATGCAATTTTAGCCCTAAATTCGACTAAAGACCTTCTGTGGGAGCTGAAGCAAAGTAGAGGAGCAGGATTCAAGGCTTGCCTCGTGGAGATCATGACGAGGACATGCGGTTTCGACGACAATAGTGTTTTATCTCTTTTCTCTCTTTCCTTTAGTTGTTTGAATTGTTTTTTTTACTTAGTTTACATCGTAACGCCGTGTATGAGTAGCTAAGTTCTTTATCTTAGGGATTGATGTAGCCCTTTGGGCGTTGTTGAATTAATTTGATGGATGTTTATTGTTTTTTTTTACTCATTTATGCAATTTATGTCCTTAATACTTTTAATTCACTGACCATGAGTTAATTGATGTTATCTCTAATTTTTTCTTGAGAGAGGGGACTTAGTTTAGATATATGAAATGCATAACTACAATAATTCTAGAATTGAGAGATTTAGGATAGTTGTAGAAATTGTTAATAGGATTTAATTACAACCTGTTGGGTTTTATGCCCTAAAACTCGTAGATAGTGAATGTAATTGTTGACCGGATATTAATGAAATAATATTGATATATTTTTCCATTAATTGTTATTAGTTATTTTATATTTGTCTTTGCCTAAAAATAACTGTAATCCAATAAACTAGACATCTAAGGCTGTAATATGTGTCTTGAACTATATGTAGGGACATATGGGATCATTGTTCAAGAAACAACCTAAAGGCTCTATAGTATAGGGATAAGACTGAGTGCCTTATCCTAGTGACACTATGGATACGACCCACTTTGTATTTGATACAAACGCTACGATCCAACGCGTTCGTGTAGGAAACATGCGAGTGGGGGTATCCTATGCAATAAGTTTGCATAAGACCGGATCGTGAAATAGTAACTACTGGTTATAACACCGTTAACTAGTTGGTCTTCTATTTCACTAGGACGCCTAGACAACTTAGTCTTAATCCTGAGTTGATTATGGACTCCTGCTCATGAGAGATTGTCCTTTGATTTGCATGGGTGAGAGTGGCCAATACGCCGACTTAATAAGCCTACCATTTTGGGGACAAGACCGAATGGGGAGCTGGGAACATAATCGTGCAAGATGAAATTCACTCCTTCCCGACTTTAGGGAAGCAGATGAGTGTTCCCTTAAGTGGTTACTCCGAGTCTTGAACAAAGGGTCCTACCCTCTCAATGGCACGAGAGGGTTTTCTGTTTGATGGTTGAACCACAAACAGGTTGTTCATTAGAGGAGAACTGGTACTTAAGGAAATAGAGGTAACCTAGGGGTAAAACGGTAATTTGACCCAGCTGGTGTTACGGACACTTGTGAAGGACTAACTAGTCGATATTGGTCTATATCCGTGGACACAGAAAATATGTCTGCAGTGAGAAGAGTGCAACTGTGAGTCTATAGTGGAATGAACACATAGTTAACGAATATTGATTAATGTGGTTAATGAGTTTGACCAATTAATCTCACATCGTTGGAGCTTCTAATCTGCAGGTCCATCAGGTCCATTAGGTCCCACTAGTAGCTCATAAAGTAATTTGAGGCAACTAAGTAATAAATGTAAATTGAAAAGTTCAATTTACTAAGGGAAACAAACATAATATATATTGATATATTAATGTGAGAGAAATTAATATTTGAAGAAATTCAAATATAAATTTATGGAAGTTTGAAAGAGTTCAAATAATGAATTAATTAATTTAAGGCCTAAAATCTATTTGGGCGAATTAATTAATTCAAGGCCGGAAATTAAATATGTGATATTTAATTGGTGGTTAATTAATTAAAGAATTCATTAATCGGGAATTAATCAATTATGGAAATAATTAATCACTTAAGGAAGTGATTAATCATTTATGGAAATGATCTAATCACTTATGGAAGTAATTAGTCATTTGTGGAAAAGATTAACCAACTATGGAATTGATTGATCATGATTGATTAAATAAGGAATAAGATTGAATAAATTTTGGAAAAGATTGATTTAATTGAATATTTTATTCATGGTCTCTCTTCTATAAATAGAACACTAGACCTAATTGGTCCATGACACTCTGCTCTTGCTCTTAGACTCTCAAGACAAGACCTAGAATTCTCTCTAGCCTCCCTCTTAGAGAAAGACTCACACAAGTCTTTTGCCTCCTAGACCTAGAGTCATACCGGTGTAACCTCTGTGCTTATTGTGTCATTCAAGAAGAATTTTCCAGCGATCACAAGACAAAGGAGGCTGTTGCGTTTTGTTCGTTGGAGCGTCATTGGCGAAGAACGGTCAAGTCTACAACGAAGATTTGTAACGGTTCTTCCCCTTTTCTTTAGAAAAGTATGAAAATAATTTAGATTTAGTTTTCGTAACGGTATTTTAATGTTAATTAATATACGACGTAAGGTCCAATCGGTGCGCTTCCGCTGCGTGGGGACTTTTATTCCCTTCAATTGGTATCAGAGCCATCGCTGTCCCTATTAATTAAAATTAAAAGTTGCGATAGGCTCTAATAGGTGGGATTGAGTATGTTTAAAGTATGTTTAAAGTTTGATTGAGTTTTCGTAACGGTATTTTAATGTTAATTAATATACGGCGTAAGGTCCAATCGGTGCGTTTTCGCTACGTGGGGACTTTTATTCCCTTCACAACCATGCATGTGAATGAATCTAGATAGGGATATCGACTTAATCATATGTGTGAGAATTATTTATGCTCGGGAGAGACAAATATGAGTTTAGAAAATCCTAAATTTATGAGTCATTGCATGTCATACATCCATTTATTTAATTCACAACCCCAATAGGTGAAATCAATTCCCTAAGTGTTTTCATTACTTGAATTCCACACTTTTTATCTTTGTGTCTTGATTTAATTCTTCATCACTAAGTTGTGTTCCCTAAATAAAATTGGTCATAAGTATTCACAGTAATTAATTTGATTAGAAACCCAATCCAGAGGACGACACTCATTAAGCCGAAAACACTATATGAAAACTTGACCCATGCGCTTGCGGTAGGAAAAATCCACATCAAACTTTCTTAATCGATCAAACAACTTGCGAAGAACGATTGCATGCTCTTCTTCTTCTTTCGACTTGGCAATCATATCATCTAAATACACTTCAATCTCTTTTTTGCATCAAATCATGGAACAAAGTAACCATGGCTCGCTGGTAGGTGGCCCTAGCATTTTTCAAACCAAACAGCATAACTTTGTAACAAAATGTTCCCCCACAATGTAATAAATGTAGCTTTTTCTTGATTTTAGGTGCCATTTTGATTTGATTATAGCCTGAAAAAACATCCATAAAAGAGAAGGTAGTGAAACTAGCAGTGTTGGTCTACCAACACATCAATGTGAGGGAGTGGAAAATTATCTTTAGGGCTTGCTCGGTTCAAATCCCTATAATGCAGGCACATCCTCACTTGCCCATTCTTCTTTGGCACAGGTGTTGGGTTTTATGCCCTAAAACTCGTAGATAGTAAATGAAACAAATTAATCGATCTCAATAAAGCGTTATTTGAGTAATTCAGTAATTTGGTTATTGAATAATCGAGTTTGCATTAATAAACCCTAAATCCAATAAACTAAGATCCAAGTTTGTTTAAATGAAACTTGGACTAGTATGTGGGGACATACGGGGATCGGTGTCCAAGTAACAACCTAAAAGGTCTATAGTATAGGGATAAGGCTGAGTACCTTATCCTGGTGACACTATGTGATACGACCCACCTTGTATTCGATACAGATGCAATGATCCAAAGCATCCATGTAGGAGACATGTGGGTGGGGGTATCCTATGCAATGAGTTTGTATAATACCGAACTGCGAAATAGTAACCACTAGATGTAACGCCGTTAACTAGTCTAGGTTTCTATTTCAATAGGATGACCTAGGTAACTCAATCTCAATCCTGAGTCTGTTATGAACTCCTTTCAGGAGGGATTATCCTTAGATTTGTATGGGTGAGAGTGGCCAATTCGCCGACTCAATAAGCCTACCATTTCAGGGGCAAGACCAAATGGGGGCTGGGAACATAACAGTACAAGATGGAAATCACTCCTTCCCCTATTGGGGTAAGTAGATGTGTGTTCCCTTAAGAGCTGATTCCAGGGCTTGAACAAAGGCGCGCCGTCCTCTCCTAGCCCGAGAGGAACTCTTGTATAGTGGTTGGACCCTAAACAACTTGTTCATTAGAGGAATCAGTGGTACTTAAGGAATCAGAGATAACCTAGGGTAAAACGGTAATTTGACCCAGCTAGTGTTACGAACACACGTGAAGGATTGACTTACTGCTTGGTCGATATCCGTGGACACAGAAATATTCTACAGTGAGAAGAGTGCAGCTGTGGGTCTTTAGTGGAGTGACCCACAGTTAACGAATGTTGACTAAACTTGGTTAACGAGTTCGGCCAATTAGTCTCGTATCGTTGGAGCTTCTGATCTGTAGGTCCATTAGGTCCCACTGGTAGCTCGTAAAAGAGACTTGAGGTAATTAAGTATAAATTGTAAATTGAAAGTGTTCAATTTATTTGGGGAATCGTATAATGTATATTGATGCATTATAATATAAAGTTTATGAAACTTTATAATATACTTTTTTAATTAATTTCAAAAATTAATTCTTCAGAGGAAATATTTGAAAGAGTTCAAATAAATTTAATATGAATTGGATTCATATTAATTTTAATTTTAATAAAATCCCTAATATTAAATATATGATATTTAATCGGGAAATTAATTAATTATGGAATTAATTAATTATTTATTAAAATTAGAGACATTTTCCTATTAGGAAAATGTCTTCCTTTTCCTATTAGTAAAAAGGTCTTGGCCTTTACTATATATAGGACCCCTGGGGTGGGGTGAAAGGCATCCCATTCATTCTCCTACTCTTAGAGAATTCCCCTTAAGACTTCCTCTAGACTCCCACCAGTCTCTTACCTCTAGAAGTCTCAGAGTCATACCGGTGTAGCCATAGTGGTGGTGTTCGCACTAGTTCGTGATTAATTCACAAGCAGTTGGTGAATTTAATCTGAGTCGTCAACGAGAGTAAGTAATTTGTTACTTTATAAATTAGATTTAGATCTAATATTTTTGTATGCTTAACCTTAATATATATTTAGAATAGTTCTATTATTATTGCCAATGTATTGGTATTTTAGATTAAACAAAATTAATTACGAGTCGGTCCTAATCACGCTTCCACTTTACGAAATTACGGAATTCCAATCCTTCAATTGGTATCAGAGCCGATCGTAGATCTAATTTTGTTTCTCTAAAATTTGCATTGGCTATTGGTGAGATTGATTAATGCATGATGTATGTATGGTTTGCATTGGACTGTTTAGGTTAATTTTATGGCCAAAGATTTTACTGTTTTTTATGTGATTTGATCATGTAAGGGCCCGGTGTTTCGGGTATTTTATGTTAAATCGAGTCCTTTGTAAGTCCGGGTCTAGATTAAGTTTTTATGAGATGAAAAACATTGAATTCACGGCGAGAAGAAGTTGCAGCATTGCGACACTGTCACGATGTGCGGTACGAAGACATGTTTCAGGCGGTTCAAGGTAGCTGGCGGTCTGGTTCGCATGGTCCATCTGGGCTGGAACCGATTTGGTCCCGTTCAGCTGGAATTTGGCGCGGTTCGTGGTTTCCGTGGTTGGTTCGAAGTGGTTTGGGTCGGTTCGAGCGGTCTAGACCAGTATTTGGAGCTGCAGAAGGACTTTTAGGATAGAATTTAGCTATAATTATTGTAATTTATGCTTTATTTTATCCTAGGGGCCAAAATTAACCGGTTCAATTGCTATTTATTTGATTTATGGATGTCATATAGCTTAAATTCCCACCATAGGTTAAGCATGTTTTCATGCATATTTATGTTATAATTGTTATAATGTATGGTCATTATGCATGAATTTAATTTCATGAGTTATTTAGTATAATTGTTATATTAAATATATGAAATTGGTGAAGCATGATGCATGACATTAATTTAGCTAAATATAATTGTTATATTTAATTAATGTAGCATGCATGCTTAGCATTATTTTCATGAGAATTAATATAATTAGTTATATTACGAATGAAAATAATAAATATAAATCAATGCTTGTTTTCATGTATGATTTAATATAAAATGTTATATTAATTAAATGAAAATGGAATAGAAGTGAACATGACATTAATTAGATTAATATACGAGTTATATTATATTAATGTCAAATTTCATAGAATTTAATTTCATGGATGTTTAATTAATATAATCGATATTAATTACATGAAATTGAAATTGCATGAAGCATGACACCACTTTAGATTAATATAATCGTTATATTATCGTTATCGACTTCATAATAATATGGTGTTTAATAATCAGAATATGATTGTTATTTTTCCATCACCATAGAAACATGTTATAGGGCTAATCATTAAAATTTTATAATAAGTTATAAAATTGATTAGAAATCGTCAACCTATAACAAAGAGTTGCATGCAAACATAGGACCTTAGGTTAAAATTAATTAATTTTAAAATGTTTAAAATTAATTAGACCTAAGTTCATTATAATTCTAATAGGATTAGAAATATTTTCTTACTTAGAATTAAAAATAGTTTTAATTGACTAAGTAGAAAAAACATTACTATGATTATAAGGGAACTCCACTGGTTAAGTTCTGTCTAAGGCTGAGGGTACTTAAGATGATGGTTTACGGAACACCCCCTACCTGGGAACTAACCCGGAATACCGGAGTTGAATTAATCATAGTTAAATGTTAGCATGCAATGTCACTAGGTTTATTAAAAGAGTTTAATTCACCTAGATCTTTAGAGTAAAGAGTTTACATTACTATGGTTATAAGGGAACTTTCCCGATAAAGTTCTGTCTAAGGCTGGAGGTACTTAAGATGACGGTTTACGGAACACCTGCTATCTGGGAACTGACTCGGAACTTGAGTTGAATTAACCATAGTTATGTTAGCATGCAATATCACTAGGTCAATTAAAAGAGTTGACAATGCTAGAAGCAAAAGTCAATACAATATCAGGTCCTGCAGACTTGATTGAAGGTTTTGGAAAAGCAAATATTATTTTTCCTAGAGGAACAAAATTTACAATTAATAATGCTTTGTTCTCTAGTAAATAAAAAACAAACCTACTGGGTTTTAAAGATATACGTGCTAATGGTTATCATATAGAAACTGATAAGAAGAATAATATAGAGTATCTTTATATTATATCTACTGTCTCACATGAAAAACGTATAATAGAAATGTTGCCTGCCTTTTCTTCTGGATTATATTACACGCATATTCGTGTTATTGAAAAATATGCAACAATGAACCTAAAGTTCAATGATCCAGATATATTTTCTGTTTGGCATGATCGATTGGGTCATCTTAGGTCAATAATATGATGAGAAAGATTATTGAAAACTCACATGGACATCCATTGAAGAACCAGAAGATTCTTAAATCTAATGAATTGTCATGTGCTGCTTGCTCTCAAGGAAAATTAATTATTAGACCCTCACCAGCTAAAGTTGGGACTGAATCCTCTGCATTTTTAGAACGAATTCATGGTGATATATGCGGACCTATAAATCCACCAAGTGGACCATTTAGATATTTTATGGTTCTAATGATGCATCCAGTAGATGGTCACATGTGTGTTTATTATCAAGTCGAAACCTTGCATTTGCAAAATTACTTGCTCAAATAATTAAGTTAAGAGCACAATTTCCTGATTATTTAATTAAGAAAATTCGTCTTGATAATGCTGGTGAGTTTACATCCCAATCATTTAATAATTATTGTATGTCAATTGGGATAAGTGTTGAACATCCTGTAGCTCATTTTCATACACAAAATGGTCTAGCTGAATCATTTATAAAACGTCTGCAATTAATTACTAGACCGATGCTTATGAGAGCAAGACTTCCAATATCTGTATGGGGTCATGCAATTTTACATGCTGCATCGCTTATACGCATTAGGCCAGTAGCCTATCATAAATACTCTCCATTACAATTAACTTATGGCCAGCAGTCAAATATATCTCACTTACAAACTTTTGGAAGTGCAGTATATGTTCCAATTGCTCCACCAAAACGTACTAAGATGGGTCCTTAAAGGAGGCTAGGAATATATGTTGGATTTGATTCCCCGTCAATTATTAGATATCTTGAACCCCTGACGGGTGATGTATTTACTGCACGATTTGCTGATTGTCACTTTAATGAGACAAACTTTCCAACATTAGGGGGAGAGATTAAGAAGTTGGAAAATGAAATTACATGGAACGCAGCGTCATTGTCTCATTTAGATCCTCGTACAAATCAATGTGAACTAGAAGTTCAAAAGATAATTCATTTGCAAAATATTGCAAATCAAATGCCAGATGCATTTAGAGATGTTAAGAAAGTGACCAAGTCACATATACCAGCTGCAAATACAACATCGAAAATTGATATCCCGACGCAGCAAGTTATCATAACTAATGATTCTGCGACACGCCAGAAGCGTGGTAGACCAATGGGTTCCAAAGATAAAAATCCTCGAAAAAGAAAAGTAGTCAATAATCATAACGGCGTAATTGATAATGTGGATATTCCAGAAAAAATCCTGAATGTGACTACTCATAATAATATCGAAGAAGGTGAAATACCTGAGGATAATAATGAAATTTCGATAAATTATGTAATGAATGGAAAAAGATGGAACCGAAACAATATAGTTGCTGATAACATTTTTGCGTATAATGTTGCTTGTGACATCATTTCTGAAAATGATAATTATGAACCAAAATCTGTCGAAGAATGTCGACATAGAAAAGATTGGCTTAAGTGGAAAGAAGCAATCCAGACAGAATTAAACTCACTTTCAAAACATGAGGTTTTCGGACCAGTAGTCCAGACACCAGATGTAACACCCCAGGATTTTAATAGCTATCCTAGCAACATTACTGACTCTTCACCCCAAACTAACCGTGTGCACCGAAAATTTCAGAAGCATAACGGCATACATAGAACGATCCCAAAATTTTTTCTTTAACCTGCTATGCATAAAACACTTCTATATTGCAGTATTAAACGACTCCCCACTCCACAACTCAACAGAACATCCACAGAACCAACAGAAAAACAGATCTCGCATAATCAACTATTAGCTAAACCCAAACACATCTTTAACAAAATCTTGAAATGACATTTCATACGAAACAAACTTACTTAATAAAACTAAATGAATAGATTGAGATCCTTGGAACAAAGTCAACTAGCCCTAGAGTTAAACGAGAACATCCAGATCTAAGCTTATCAGGACAACAATTGTCCAACCAACTAAGCAACAACTATCCAACATAAATAACATGAAACTAAAAGGGGAAAACATCACAACTAGCTAAGGTCCTTCCTCATACGTCTCCTCCGCATCACCATGGTCCACGCAGTCCTCATAACCTGCAAAATCTGGTAGTTGGGGGGAGAGAGAGGGGAGGGGGTCAGTACACTAAGGTACTGGTAAGCAGCCCCTACCTGAGTAGCCACCAAACAACAAACGAGCAAAACACATACTATTCATGCGCCAACATCATGCTTATAAAAGCGGTAAACACAACACCATGCTCAAAAGCTAGAAAACAAGTGACTCTCCTAAGCCATAACTCATGCATCTTTCTATATGCAACTTGCTAACCACTCAAGCTCCACGAGCTCACTCAATGCTCATATTTAGCCCTCACATGGCTCTCCAAGACTGATCCTTCGAGTCGCAATGTCCCCTGACCATTTGTACCCAGGGCCACAATGCTCTCTACGGAGCTCGGCGTTCGACCCTTGACCATTTGTACCCAAGGCCTCGAACTGTGCATCGCCCCTTGACCATTTGTACCCAAGGTGCACTGATGACTTAGCAAAGTATTGGCCCTTCCCCAAGCGCCCAACACTTGCTTTCTAGACTCATCACACCGACCCTTGATCATTTGTACCCAAGGCCTCGATGCTCCTCTTAAACCACTGGTGACGTGTCACCCCTCGACCATTTGTACCCGAGGTGCATTGACACTCACCCAACTTTCCTTTCTTTCACACTTTAGGTCCCTGACGTCTATCTCATACCTATCTAGAATGCATTTGCCCTGCAACATGCTTCTAGACTCATGAATCATGCCCATTAAGCATTATACATGTGACCACATCTCTCAACTCATGCTTGACTCACGAATGCAAAACAGAACCAACATGCTTTACATCAAATCAACACGCAACAGCAGTCATGATTTTCAACGAAATCATATATATATATACATATATTCAGAGAAGCAATAATCATGAGAGTAGTTATAAAGCAAGTAAACATTCAGCATGCATCACACAGTCAAACAAACGACGTCAAGTAAGAGCTACTTACCTAATAAGCGCTCCTAAGCGATCCTAAAGAGTCCAACTGAGCTCCTAAATACAGAATAATCGCTTAAGGAACAAAACTCAAAGCTAAGAACCTATTTTAAAACTAAAGAACACTAAGGAAAAGAAATTCTCACTTGGAACCAAATCCTAAAGTTCACCTCGAACGCTTTAATGCCAACCCAAACCTACAACAAAAGTGCTCCAAGGATTAGGAATCGACTTATAGCACCTAAGAGACTTGAGAAAAGGAACTGGAGGTGCTGGAATTTATCGCTCAGCGTCCAAATGACCTCGAACACGTTCTGTCCAGCAACCTAAGTGATTTGAAACCACTTGTTTAAAGTCCCTAGACAATGGGTGCTCGAGATTAAGGCTCAACGGACGATGGGTCACAAAGCAAAGATGATTTTGAACCCAAAATGGTTCCGAACAACACTGGAAAAGCAAGAATCAACCACGAAACTCAATTTAAACACCGAACGAGAGTGGGTAATCTAAATTTGAGTTAAACAAAGCATGGGCAACATTGAAAACTTACCAAGAGAGCCTGAACCTACCGGAACAGAACATAAACCAGCCTAATCACGTCCAAAACGCCAGAACAACAAAGATTCAGCCTACTACTCCCTAATCTGGCCGAACACAAGAGAAAAAGAGACCGATTAAGGTTGTAGCGATTGAAATTGAGCGATTACAAGAGGGTAAAAGAAGCTTATGCCACGAGTTGGAGAAACAACGCCCGAAATCGCGGGTGTTGGTAGACGCACGAGAAGACGGAAACGAGTGCTGTAAGGGAGTCGAACCGACGCCAGAGGAGGAGCTCTGACGAAGACCCACGGTTGCGACACCTACCCACATGCGCGCGGATGAAGAAAAGAGTGGGAGACAAAGGCTTTGCGAGTCTGCTGCCGGCGGACGAACACGCGAAGAAGAACCCACGGAGGGCAGACGACACACGAAGAGGCTGAAGGGAGGGAGGTTGGCGGCTGATGGCTCCACGCGAGGAAGAACGAGAGAGAGATAGAGGACGACGACGGGTCTTCGAGGGGTTGGTCGCACGGTGAAGAAGAAGAAAACCGAAAAAGTAAAAAAAATAAGGGGGCTTGGCTGTTGCTTCACGACAAGAGTGAGGGAGAAAGAATTTAGGGTTTCCTTCTTTTCTTTCCTTAAATTAAAATTAATAACCTAAGCCTCATATTTAAAGACCCAATTAATGTCTCTAAAAACCCAATCAAATCTTAGATTATCTATAAGGATTTAGGCCAAATTTAAAATTTAATTCACGACGGAAAAAGAATTTCTTGGCCTAAATAAAATTAACCCACTCCAAGCAACCACCAAAAATAAATAACTTAAAGCAGGCAAACAGGAACTAAACCCTGAATTAAAATATAATTTAACAGAGTTATTCGTGATAGGGTTGAAATCCCTTTTGGCAGCGGAAGCAAACAAGACCTTTCTCGAATTAAATTTCAATTATAGAAAAACCAATACGTTGGCAACAAAATTCAGAAACAATTTCTAAATTACTAAGATTAAGCATGCTAAATTGATTCAAAATCAAGAATACTTACCGGATTCCGAAGAACACTGCACAATGCTCCAAGGATCTCGTTCTTGGGACTTCCAACGGACACCACCACTCGAATCACCCACTATTCTCTTGGGTCGCTGAGATATGGCTTGTGGGAACCCAAAATTCATCTTGGAAGGGAATTTTACAGCAAAGAATCTTGCTGTTTTTGAGAGAGAGAAGAGAGAAAAACCAGAGAGCTTTTCTGTGTTCTCACGTAAAAAATGAGAGAGTGAACCATCGTTAGGGAACTCCCTCTCCCCTCAACGATAAGTGGGGAGGGAGTTATCTCCCTACTAGATCTAGACCGTTAGATCTTAATCAAAACGATCTCGGCCATTAACTAATTAAATAATAAATATTTAATTAATCAATTAATTATAATTAATTTAATCAAATTAAATGAATTATAATATATAGTTTTTAATTCAATTTGAATCATATTCAATTAAATTAAATTGGCCATTCAATTAATTCTAAATTAATCGATCCCACATTAATTAAATATCAAATATTTAATTAATTTTATAATTGAATCATATTCAATTTAATTTCTCTCATTTAACCTATAGTTTAAATGTGCATCAAAATGTACATCAATATAAACTATAATTTTAATTTGATTAAATCACATTTAACCAAATTAAAATTAAATTAATTAATTCCCCAATTAATTAATTCATGAATTAATTAAATATCACATATTTAATTAAATTCATAATTCTCTCATTAATTAATTTTGAATCATATCCAAAATTAATTTTATTATAAAGTTTAATTCATTAATTAAACTTATACTATAATGTATCTCCATACATTATATTAATTGTATCAAAATACAATTAACTTATATTCCCTTTAATAATCAAGACTATATTATCTCAGAACCCGTTATGAGCTAGCAGGTGGACCTAATGGACCTACAGATCAGAAGCTCCAACGATACGAGATTGATCAGCTAAACTCATTAACCGAGTCAATCAACATTCGTTAACTGTGGGTCACTCCACTAAAGACCCACAGCTGCACTCTTCTCACTGTAGAATATTTCTGTGTCCACGGATATCAACCAATGCAGTAAGTCAATCCTTCACGTGTGTTCGTAACACCAGCTGGGTCAAATTACCGTTTTACCCCTGGGTTACCTCTGGATCCTTAAGTACCACTGATCCCTCTAATGAACAATTTGTTTAGGGTCCAACCTCTAAACAAGAGTTCCTCTCGGGCCAAGAGAGGACGGCGCGCCTTTGTTCAAGCCCCGGAATCAGCCCTTAAGGGAACACACATCTACTTGCCCCAATAGGGGAAGGAGTGAATTCCATCTTGTATTGTCATGTCCCCAGCCCCCCACTCGGTCTTGTCCCCAAGAAGGTAGGCTTATTGAGTCGGCGTACTGGCCACTCTCACCCGTACTAATCAAAGGACAATCCCTCGTGAGAAGGAGTTCATGACACACTCAGGATTAAGATCGAGTTACCTAGGTCATCCTATTGAAACAGTAACCTAACTAGTTAACGGTGTTACATCTAGTGGTTTACTATTTCGTGGTCCGGTCTTATGCAAACTCATTGCATAGGATACCCCCGCTCGCATGTCTCCTACATGGACGCCTTGGATCAATACGTCTGTATCGAATACAAAGCGGGTCGTATCACATAGTGTTACCAGGATAAGGTACCCAGCCTTATCCCTGTACTATAGACCTTTTAGGTTGTTACTTGAACACTGATCCCCGTATGTCCCCACATACTAGTCCAAGTCTCATGTAAACAACCTTGGATCTTAGTTTATTGGATTTGGGTCATATTGTGCAATTATAGACTTAATATGACAATAACACTTTATTGCATAAACCTCAATAACACTTTATTGTTACAAGTGTATAATTCGTTAATCATTCACTATCTACGAGTTTTAGGACATAAAACCCAACAATTCGTACCTGGAAATGCGGGGCGCTACACCAGAAGATGTCAAGCCTGTGGGATACAAATGGGTATTTGTAATAAAAAGAAATGAAAAGAATGAGATCACAAGATATAAAGCGAGACTTGTTGCACAAGAATTCTCGCAAAGCTTGACATATTCTCCTGTGGTGGATGCAATAACATTGAGATATTTAATTGGCCTGACTGTGTATAAAAAGCTTGACATGCATCTTATGGATGTAGTTACAGCATATTTATATGGCTCTTGATAATGATATTTATATGAAAATCCTCGAAGGATTAAAAATACCAGAGTCATATAATTCAAATCCCAGAGAATTATATTCGATCAAATTACAGAGATCTTTATATGGATTAAAACAATCAGGACGAATGTGGTATAATCGCCTGAGTGAATATTTATTGAAAGAGGGTATCAAAATAACCCAATTTGTCCATGTGTTTTTATAAAGAAATCACAGTCAGGATTTGCTATCATTACTGTATATAGTGATGATTTGAATATAATTGGAACTCCTGAAGAGCTTCCAAAGACAATAGAATATCTTAAGAAAGAATTTGAGATGAAAGATCTCGGGAAAACAAAGTTTTGCCTTGGCTTACAAATTGAGCATCTAGCAGATGGAATTTTTATTCATCAATCAACTTATACAAAAAAGATATTAAAGAGATTTTACATGGACAAAGCACATCCATTGAACATTCCAATGGTAGTTCGTTCACTCGATGTAAAGAAAGACACCTTCCGACCTCGAGAAGATAATGAAGAGCTTCTTGGTCCAGAAGTACCATATCTTAGTGCAATTGGTGCACTTATGTATCTTGCTAATAATACACGACCTGATATTGCCTTTTCAGTAAATTTATTAGCTAGATATAGTTCTTCTCCAACAAAAAGACATTGGAATGAAGTTAAACACATCCTCCGTTATCTCCGAGGGACAATTGATATGGGTTTATTTTATTCTAATAAATCAAACTTGGATCTAGTTGGTTATGCAGATGCAGGTTATTTATCTAACCCACATAAAGCTAGATCTCAAACAGGTTATTTATTTACATATAGAGAAACTGCTATATCATGACGATCTATGAAGCAGACAATACCAGCTACTTCATCAAACCATGATGAGATCTTGGCAATTCATGAGGCTAGTCGAGAATGTGTATGGCTAAGATCAATGACTCAACACATTTGTGAAACATGCGGATTGTCATCTAACAAAGGTTGTCCAACTACGTTATATGAAGACAATACAACATGCATAACCCAAATCAAAGGAGGATACATTAAAGGAGATAGAACGAAGCACATCTCACCAAAGCTCTTCTACACTCATGATCTTGAAGAAAATGGCGATATCTGATAGCGAGCATAGCTAGCTAGTTTTCCTTAATTAATTTAGCTAGTCTTTGATGATTTATTGGCCATTTTATTGCACTTATTTGTTTATTTTGTAGGAAATGGTTGATTGGAGCTAAAGCACAATATTGGAGTTAATCGGTTGCTCGGGACGTGAATAATTGCAAAATAACCAAAGAGAATCAAAGAAGGAAAAGTCAAAGTAGGGTCAACCGCAGGCTAGCGTCTCGACGCTAGCTCTTGAGCGTCTCGACGCTGGCATTCCATATATGAATAGGCGCTAAAAGGTCACAGCGTCTTGAAGCTGCGACCTTAGCATCTCGACGCTGCGAGTTTTCCTTTCCAGAAACGCACGTTTTGAAGGCAGCGTCGAGACGCTGTCTTGATAGCGTCTTGACGCTATGACGAAAAAACAGAATATAAGCTTTTTTTCGACTAGGTTTTAGGGGACTTCGTTTTTGGGGACTTTTTGGAGCCGTAAACAGAGAGAAAACAGAGCATATTGGAGCTGAAGCAAAGGGAGCAAGTTGGAAATCAACCCATTGTTCGTGGGGATCGTGACGGGGACGTTCGGTCTCGGCCTACAACGAGTTTAATTCTTCTTTCCCTCACTTTAGTTAGTTTTTATGGCTGTTTTAGACTATTGCTATATTGTAACGTTGTGTATGAGTAGCTAGGCTTTAATTCTTAGGGATTGATGTAGTCGTTGGGCACGTTATGGATTGATTGACGGTTTTTATGCTATTGATGTCATTTATGCATATTTTGTATCCTTAATGCTTTCAATTTACCGACCATAAATTGACTGATGTTTATGCTTGAGTCTAACTCGGGAGAGAGGATTTAAATTAGAAATCAATATGCATAACTAGAATTTAACCAAAAATCGGGAGATTAAGGTTAATTCTAGAAATTGTTAAAAAGGCTACCCTTATTGCCTTGTATGTTTATTGGATTTAGATAGGGATATCGGGTTCAATTGCATATATGGGAGAATCATGTATGCTCGGGAGAGATATGTGTGATTTTAGTTACCAAGATTTATGAGTCATTGCATGTGTTAAACCGTTTATTAATTCATAACTCCAATTGGTGAAATCAAATCCCTAAGACCAATTCTTCCCATTAGGTTGTCACTTTTTGCATTCTTTTTGTGTTTGATTCAACTATATTCTCATTCAATTCGATTCCCTAAATAAAATTAGTCAAAAGTATTTTCGGTAATTAAAATTGACTAGACACCAATCCAGAGGACGACATTCGAATTTACATTCACTATATTATAACTTGACCCGTACACTTGCGGTAAGCAAATTGCGCATCAATATCACTGTTCAACAAATTTCTTCAAAAGATAACTTGGCAGACTTATTTACGAAGGCATTACCTACTGCAACCTTTGAGAAGTTGGTGCACAACATTGGAATGCGACGACTCTGAGATCTCAAATGATGTTTCCATGAGGGGGAGTAAATACACTGCACTCTTTTTCCCTTTGCTATGGTTTTTCCCACTGGATTTTCCTAGCAAGGTTTTTAATGAGGCAGTTGTTAATGTATATAAATATAATGTACTCTTTTTTCTTCACTAGGGTTTTTTCCCATTGGGTTTTTCCCAGTAAGGTTTTAACGAGGCATATATTTTATATACAATGGATATCTAAGGGGAAGTGTTGTAAATATACCTTGGTATATATTAGATATCTCTTGTAAATATACCTTGGTATATATTAGATATCCATATTGCTCCATTAGTTTTAGTCAACCCATGATTGTAGCTATTCTTCCCCATGACTCTCTCACTCCCTTAGGAATAGTCATGAGACTCTCACTCTCTTCTATTTTCAACATTTTGAAGTTGTAACTCACCCTATTGCATTAGTATAAATAGGCGTTGTATGAAGTATGGAAGACACACACTTGAATGAAAAAACATTAGCTCTCTTTTCTCTCTACTTTGCTTTCTCTCAAATTCTCTCTTAGTTGTTTTATTGCTCTTCACGTTTTATAACAGTTGAAACTTCTTTATTCAAATTTATTTTTATTTTTATTATTTTTTTTAGTGCAAATGGTCAAATTTAAATTTTTATAAACATGGAAAATTATTAATTTAATCTAAGGTGACATGAAACTTCTCAAATTTATAGTGCTAAAGTAAATTTAAATTGTCACCTTGGGTGTTTTGATCAATTTACTTTTTTTTTTTAATTTACTTTAGCACTTGAGAAGTTTCATGTCACCTCGGATTAAATTAATAATTTTTCATGCTTGTAAAAATTTAAATTTGACCATTTGAACTAAAAAAAATAAAAAAATAAAAAAAATAAATTTGAACAAAGAAGTTTCAACTATTTTGTTTCGTAAGTATAGCTGGTTAAGTGCATATTTCAGTGACTATGTTCAAAATCATCCCGAAACATACATTTAGGGGAAAAATACACTTTTGGTCCCTGAGGTTTGGTTTAGGTTTCGTTTTGGTCCCTGAAGTTTCAAACTCAACATTTTAGTCCCTGAGGTTTGCATTTAGTAGCATTTTGGTCCCTCCAACCAATTTTTCGTTAAAAATTAACGGTTTTCTGACGTGTCACCTATTTTTTTATTAAAAAATTATTTTTTAAATTTTAAAAATAAAAATAATAATAAATTAATTAAAATATTATTTTTATTATTTTAATTTTCTCTTTCTTCTCTTTCTTCATCTTCTCCAAACACTTCTTCAAACACTTCCCTTCTTCTTCTTGAAACTCTTCCTTCTTCCATAAACCACCCGCCCGCCGCCGATCGCCGGGCATCGTCGATCATCGCTCGCCGGTCGCCGGCCGCCGGCGACCACTTTTTTTTCCTTCTGTTTTTTCCTATTCCTTTTCTCTTCTTCTTCTTCTCTTCCTTTCTTTCTTCCTCAAATTTTCTTTTTTTTTCTTTTAAAATACGAAACGGAGGACCGAAAACCACGCCGGAGGAACTACTGAAACGCCTGAAAAACCCATCCGTTGGACCTTGAAACCCCAGCGCAGCCGCACCTGAAAACTTTCCTGAAACCGCGCCTTGAACCTGTACCTGAAAACCCAGATCTGTTCGTGTGGTTTTGTTTTGCAGAGGTTGAAGAGTTCGTGTGGGTTTTCGAAGTGGGTTCCCAAATCTCCGGCGAGTTCGAGAGTAGCCAGCGAGGGTTGAGTCCAAATCTGGGGTTTTCAAGCCGTCTTCTCAGATCGAGTCACTTTGCAAATAGATCTGGGGGTTTACGCGAACAGATCTCGACGAACAAATATGGGGCGGGGGTCTTGTCGTTTCGGCACTGTAGAGATCGTGGAGAAAAAGACGATGAGCGTGGGTCGTGCGTGAAGAAGAAGACGACGAGCATGGGTCTACAGAGAAATTAAAAAAAAAAACCAGTTCGCCGCCGGTCGTCGGCGACGCTAGTGGTTGGTGGCCGGAGTTGTTGATGATGAAGAAGAATAAGAAGGAAGAAGAAGATGAAAAAAGGGAAAGAGAAAGAAATAATAAAAATTAAAAAATAATAATATTTTTATTATTTTATTATATTTATATTTTAAAAAACAAAAAACAATTTTTTTAATAAATTTTTTTTGCCACCGTTAGTTTTTAACGGAAAATTGGATGGAGGGACCAAAATGCTACCAAATGCAAACCTCAGGGACTAAAATGTCGAGTTTGAAACCTCAGGGACCAAAACGAAACCTAAACCAAACCTCAGGGACCAAAAGTGTCATTATCTGGATTGGTTTTCTAGCAAATTAAGTACCGTGAATAATCTTATCCAATTTTATTTAGGAAGCAAAACTTAATGATAAAAGATAAATCTAAAGACAAGAAACATAAAATAAAGGTGGAGACTCAAATGGAAAGACTCTTAGGGAATTGATTTCATTGTTGAGATTGAGGATTAATTAATGGAACGAAGTTCACATGCAATTATTCTACCAAGTCTAGGAACCTTTTATCACAACTATCTCTCCCGAGCATAATTGATTCTCATGCATGCAACTAACTTGATATCTCCATCTAAGTTCATTAACATGCAAGACTTTGGGTTTAGTTCTAACAACTTCTAAAGTAATTCTAAATTCCGTTACGATCTTAGAAATTCTACTTTAGTCATGCAATTAGTAAATTAAGTCTTAGGCTAAATCCTCTCTCCCGAGTTAGATTCAACAGTTAAATAATTAAATTAGTGATCAAGTAATTGAAAGCATTTAATCATAATTGCATAGGTAAAACAAAAGCACATTCATACCAAAAATCAATCCAACAAACTAAACAACTACATACAAACAACTACCAACTCATAATCTTGCAACTACAAACACCAATTGAAAGAAAAGCCATAAAAACAACAGGAGGTAAGCGAAAGAAAAGGAAAACTCTTGAATTCGTTGAAACCGACACGTCCCTGATGTTGGGTTTTATGCCCTAAAACTCATAGATAGTGAATGTAACCGTTGACCGAATATTAATGAAATAATATTGATATATTTTTTTGATTAAATGTTATTAGTTATTTTATATTCGTCTTTGCCTAAAAAATCCTAATCCAATAAACTAGACATCCTTGGCTGTAATATGAGTCTTGAACTATTTGTAGTGACATATGAGGATCATTGTTCAAGAAACAACCTAAAGGGTCTATAGTATAAGGATAAGACTGGGTGCCTTATCTTGGTGACACTATGGATACGACCCACTTTGTATTTGATACAAACGCTATGATCCAATTCATTCGTGTAGGAGACATGCGAGTGGGGGTATCCTATGCAATGAGTTTGCAAAAGACCAGACCGCAAAATAGTAACCACTGGTTATAACACCGTTAACTAGTTGGTTTTCTATTTCACTAGGACGACCTAAACCACTTGGTCTTAATCTTGAGTTGATTATGGACTCATGCTCATGAGGGATTGTCCTTTGATTTGTATGGGTGAGAGTGGCCAATACGGCGACTCAATAAGCCTACCATTTTGGGGACAAGACCGAGTGGGGAGCTGGAAACAAAATCGTACAAGATGGAATTTACTCCTTCTCGAATTTAGGGAAGCAGATGACTGTTCCCTTAAGTGGTGACTCCGAGTCTTGAACAAAGGGCCCTACCCTCTCAATGACACGAGAGGGTTTTCTGTTTGATGTTTGGACCACAAACAGGTTGTTCATTAGAGGAGAACTGGTACTTAAAGAAATAGAAGTACCTAGGGGTAAAATGGTAATTTGACCCAGCTGGTGTTACAGACACTCGTGAAGGACTAACTAGTTTTTATTGGTCTATATCCGTGGACACAAAAAATATGTCTGCAGTGAGAAGAGTGCAACTGTGAGTCTATAGTGGAATGTACACACAGTTAACGAATATTGATTAATTTGGTTAATGAGTTTGACCAATTAATCTCACATCGTTGGAGCTTCTGATCTGCAGGTCCATTAGATCCCACTGGTAGCTCATAAAGTAATTTGAGGCAACTAAGTAATAAATGTAAATTGAAAATGTTCAATTTACTAAGGGAAACAATATAATATATATTGATATATTATTATGAGAGAAATTAATATTTGAAGAAATTCAAATATTAATATAAATTTGAGTCACATTAAATTTATGGAAGTTTGAAAGAGTTCAAATAATGAATTAATTAATTTTAAGGCCTAAAATCTATTTGGGCAAATTAATTAATTCAAGGCCGGAAATTAAATATGTGATATTTATATGGTGGTTAATTAATTAAAGAATTCATTAGCTGGGGATGAATCAATTGTGGAAATAATTAATCACTTAAGGAAGTGATTAATCATTTATGGAAATGATCTAATCACTTATGGAAGTAATTAGTCATTTGTGGAAAAGATTAATCAATTATGGAATTGATTGATCTTGGATTGATTAAATAAGGAATAAAATTGAATCAATTTTGGAAAAGATTGATTTAATTGAATCTTTTATTCATAGTCTCTCTTCTATAAATAGAACACTAGACCTAATTAGTTCAGTACTCTCCTCTTGCTCTTAGACTCACAAGATAAGACCTAGAATTCTCTCTAGCCTCCCTCTTAGAGAAAGACTCCCACAAGTCTTTTGCCTCCTAGACTTAGAGACATACTGGTGTAACCTCTGTGGTTATTGTGTCTTTGAAGAAGAAATTTTCTGCGAAGAAATCAAGGAGGAATCACTGCGTTTTCGTTCGTTGGAGCGTCGTTGGCGAAGAACAGTCAAGTCTACACGATGGTTTGTAACGGTTCTTTCCCTTTTCTTTAGAAAAGCATAAAAATAAATTTAGATTTATTTTTAGCATGTTTATAACAATGTTCCTGCGACTTTAAAGTATGTTCAAAGTTTATTTTGCCTTTTCGTAACGATATTTTAATGTTAATTAATATACGGCGTAAGGTCCAATCGATGCGTTTCCACTGCGTGGGGGCTTTTATTCCCTTCAATCGGCATCAGAGTCATCGCTGTCCCTATTAATTAATATTAAAATTTGCGATAGGTTCTAATAGGTGGGATTTATGCATAGTGTATGTTCGGTTTGCGTTAAACTGTTTAGGTTAATTTTATGGCCATAGATTTTATTTTTTATGTGATTTTGATCATGTAAGGCCCGGTGTTTCGGGTATTTTTTATGTAAAATCGAGTCCTATGTAAGTCCGGGTCTAGAATAGGTTTTTATGAGATGAAAAACGAAGCAATCGTCGCTGAAATCGAGGCCAAAACCGAAGAAATCGTGCTGCTACTGGCCAGATTCTGCCTCCAGACGCTACTCTAAAAGCGTCTCGACGCTGTCTCGATACCGCAGGCGCTAAGGTAAGGAAAGTGCACAGCGTCGGGACGCTGGGATGATAGCATCTCGACGCTGTCACGATGACGACGCGAATTACGGCTTCAACAGGCGTGGTTCAAAGGGAGGGTGGTCCAGTTGATCTGGTTCGACTGGGTTGGGACAAATTCGATTCGGTTCAGCTGAATTTCAGCTTGGTTCATGATTTTGAAGATCGGTTCGACGTTTTTCGGGGCGGTTCGAGCTATCCAGACCAATTTTTGGAGCTGCAGAAGGATTTTAGGAAAGAATTTAGCTAAAATTAATGTAATTTAATGCTTTATTTTATCCTATGGGCCAAAATTAACCGGTTCAATTGCTATGTATATGCTTTATGGATGTCATATAGATTATTTAATCCCACCTTAGGTTATAAACATGCTCATGCATTTATTTATATATTATAAATAGTTATGATGTATGTTTTAAATGCATGGACTTATTTTCCTATTTTTTAATATAAGTGTATATTAATTATATGAAAAATTGGAAAGCATGAAGCACGTAATTACTTGAATTAAATATAAATAGTTATGTTTAATGTGATGAATGAAGCATGCTTGATTGATTTTCTTGATTGGCTTATAATTTTTATATTAAAAGAAAATCAATATTGCATGAAGCATGAAACATCCATAGTTAATAATATAATTGTTATATTATTCATGCAATTAGTATGGTTTAATTATTTAATTTGAATAAGATTGTTGAATGAATTAAACCCTAGATTCTTGATTATTGGATTAATCATTAAAATTCGAAATAGTTCTTTAATATTAATGATTAGAAACCATCAATCTATAATCAAGATTTGCATGCAAACATAAGATTATAGGATAAATTGGATTAATTTTAAAATGTTTAAAATTAATTAGACCTAGATCAGTTTCTAATAGGATTAGAATTATTTCTTACTTAGAATTAAAAATAGTTTTAATTGACTAAGTAGGAAAAACATTGCTATGATTATAAGGGAACTCCACCGGTAATGTTCTGTCTAAGGCTGGGGGTATTTAAGTTGACGGTTTACGGAACACCTCCTACCTGAGAACTGACCCAGAATACCGGAGTTGAATTAATCATAGTTAAATGTTAACATGCAATGTCACTAGGTTTGTTAAAAGTGTTTAATGCACCTAGATCTTTAGAGTAAAGACCTTACATTACGGAGGTTATAAGGGAACTCTCTCGGTAATGTTCTGTCTAAGGCTGGGGGTATTTAAGTTGACGGTTTACGGAACACCTCCTACCTGGGAACTGACCCGAACCTTGAGTTGAATTAACCATAATAATGTTGAATTGCAATGTTGGGTTTATTAAAAGAAGTTTAATTCACCTAAAACATTGCGGTTGAATCCTTTCCATAATTGTTATAATAGGATCAGACTTAGATAGATTGACTTAGCCGAATTCTATCTAAGATAAACAACCCTAAATTAACCTTGGGACATTTTAAGTGGGAGGAAAATTTAAAAACGAGATTTAAATCAAGTTTTGCTCCCACGTCCCTATACACACAACGTGAGGTTCATGCTCGGCTTCGAGTCGCCTTAGGAGCGGCCTCCCTTTGGAAAGTGTTTACATGAATCAATAACAAGGTGGATGGAAAAATGTCTAGAGTAAGTGGGAGCGGGACACATGTCAACGTATCCCTCGATCTTCGCCCCTAGTTCACACAATGAGAGTCCTATGATCTGCCTGCAGGTTGTCCTGGCGCAACCATCCCTTCAGAGGGCCTGATCATAGGATTCGGAACATCGTGAACTCCTGAATAGGATAGGAACTCTTAGGCTAATTACCAATAGTTGTCTTTCCCTTCGGTAGCCTGTTGGTGCGTGCCTCAGAGATCTGAAAGTTGGAGGGTTACACTTACGAGGATGAGTTAAAAGTGTTAACATATCCTTGACCGAACAACGGTGGCAAATATCTATAGGAATATGAGTTATTCTGGAATTAGAATTAGCTGAGAAATGTCTCATTTCAGAGGAGGAGTGCCTGATCACCCTTCGGTGGCTGATATTCTAAACCTCTGAAACATCGTTGCAAAACTAAATCAATAGTTTTAGGGTTCTGTGATTGTCTGTTTTGCTAAATTGATTGGATTGTGTGCAATTGTTTGATTGTATGATGGGTTAAGGCAAAGATAACTAATACGATCATTGTTTGTTTAAATTTCAGCAATGTCTTCCTCAATTGTCTCTCTGCTTAAAAATGAGAAATTAACCGGTGAAAATTACGCTACGTGGAATTCGAACCTGAATACGATTCTTGTTGTCGATGATCTGTGGTTCGTCTTAACAGAGGATTGTCCTCCAGTCCCTGCTTGTAATGCATCCCAAGCAGTTAAGGATGCTTATGACCGCTGGACAAAGGCCAATGACAAGACTCGCGTCTATATCCTAGCCAACTGATCTGAAATTTTGTCTAAAAGGCATGAGAGCATGGTAACAGCGAGGTAGATTATGAACTCTCTCCAGGAGATGTTTGGACAACCGTCCTACCAACTCCACCATGACACTCTCAAATACGTTTATAGCTGTCACATGAAAGAGGGCACGTCTGTTCGGGAACATGTCCTGGATATGATGGTCCAATTCAACGTGGCAGAATCAAACGGGGCGGTCATAGATGAGCGTAGTCAGGTTGCATTCATCTTAGAATCTCTTTCGAAGAGTTTTCTACAGTTTCGAAGCAATGCAATGATGAATAAAATAGCATTCAACCTGACTAGCCTCCTGAATGAGCTACAACTCTATCAGTCTCTTCTTAAGAACAAGGGACAAATAGAAGGAGAGGCAAACGTCGTTCACTCTAAAAAAAAGTTCGAGAAGGGTTCATCCTCTGAAACTAAATTTGTAGCCACTTCTTCAAAGAAAACTCAAAAGAAGAAAGGAAACAAGGGGAAGGCTCCCGGTACTGCTGCTAAAAGCAAGGGAAAAGTCAAAGTTGTGGCAGACAAGGGCAAGTGTTTGATAGCGAGCATAGCTAGCTACTTTTACTTATTTAATTTAGCTAGTCTTTTATGGTGTTTGGGCCATTTTATTGTGCTTTATTGTCTATTTTGTAGGAAATGGTTGATTGGAGCTATATTGCCATATTAGAGTTTATCGGGTGCTCGGGGCGTGAAAAGATGCAAAGGAATGAAAAGAGTGAAAAGGAAAAAAAAAGTCAAATCTCGGTCAACATCAGGCTAGCGTCGAGACGCTAGCTCTTGAGCGTCTCGACGCTCACATTCCTTATCAGATTAGGCGCGTAAAGCTCACAGCGTCGAGACGCTATGATAGGAAGCGTCCCGTCGCTACCGTTTTTCCTTATTCAGAACGCGCGTATAAAAGGCAGCGTCGCGACGCTGTCTTGACAGCGTCTCGACGCTAAGACGAAAAATCTGCAATATAAACTTCACTTCGGCTAGGTTTTAGGGGAGTTCGATTTGGGACCTTTTGGGGCCGTAAACAGAGCAGAACAGAGGACTTTTGGAGCTGCAAACAAAGGAGGAACTTGGAAATCAACCCATTGTTCGTGGGGATCGTGACGGGGACGTCGGGACTCGGCCTACATTGAGTTTTCTTTTCCCTTTCCTTTCTTTAGTTATATTTATGGCTTTCACATGTTTAGTTGAGCTTGTATTTACATTCATGAGTAGCTAAACTTGTAACTTAGGGATTGATGTAGTTGATTAAGTTTATGGATTGATTTATGGTTTAAGTTGTGCAATGTTATTGTGTTTGTAATCTTGATTTAATGCTTTCAATTAATTGGCCATTAGTTGGATGATTTAAGTTTCGAATCTAGCTCGGGAGAGGGGATTTGATCTAGACTTGCTCAAGATTGCATGAATAAAGTTTACTTTCTAATTCTTGACGGTTTTAGATTATCTTTAGAATTGGTTAAAAGATCTCATTGCCTTGCATGTTAATAAACTTAGATAGGGATATGAAGTTGGTTAATTTGCATGAGAATCAATTATACTCGGGAGAGGTAGTTGTGATTAAAGGGTCTTTGGCTCATAATTCCATTGTGCATAATAACTTATTCTTTAAAATCAATCCTAAACGAAATCGGCGAAATCAATTCCCTAAGTAGTTTTCCCAATTGAATTTCCATTCTTTTTACTTGCTTTGATTTGGTTTTATTATCATCTTTTCATCACTTTTTGATCCCTAAATAAAATTGGGCAAGATAATTCACAATACTTGATTTGCTTAAAAATCCAATCCAGAGGACGACATTCGAATTTACTATTCACTATATTATTACTTGACCCGTGCGCTTGCGGTTAGGAAAAGTCCACATCAAGTTTTTGGCGCCGTTGCCGGGGATTGGCACATTTAGTTAAATTGATATTGTGAAAAAATTGCTTGATCTTAATTTAGGGTGTATTATTACTTTTTTAGGTTTGTTGCATTTTTTTCCTTATTCGTCTTTCATTCCATATTTGATTTTCTAGGTTAGTTTTTCTTTTAGTTGTGTAATTTTTTCCATATTTGTGTCTTGTTATTCTTTTTTAGTTTAGTTTTCCTTATTGGTTAGTTTCCTTATTTGCATTTTGCCATATTTATTTTTGCATTCCATATTAGGTTACTTCGTTTCCTTTTCTAGATTATACTTTCCATTCTTAACTTTGTTGTTTTCTTTTCTTTATTTCATTCCATAATTGTTTTCTTTCCTTTTTAGGGTAGTTTTGATTTTTGCATGCGTAATAGTAGAGAAGTAGCACCATTTCATCCCGAGATAGAAAGAACAATTCATAGGCTTCGAAGGGAAAATAGAGAAATTATTCAAATGGCAGACCAAAATCAACCTGAGGAGCCTAGGCCTATTAGAGATTATTTTCAGCCTGTGTTTCAGGGGCAACAGTCGGGGATTGTCTATGCACCGATTAATGCCAACAACTTTGAGCTGAAAACTGGTCTCATTCAGATGGCTCGAGACTGTGCATATAGAGGATCGCCCACCGAGGATCCAAATTCTCATCTTAAATCATTTTTGGATATTTGTGGGACGGTAAAGATTAATGGAGTGTCTGAGGATGCTATTCGCTTACGTTTATTTCCCTTTTCTTTGCAGGATAAAGCACGAGATTGGTTGCAGTCTATTACTCCTGGGAGCATCACCACCTGGGATGCTTTGGTCCAGGCCTTTTTAAAGAAATTTTTCCCTCCTGCAAAGACGGTCAAGCTGAGGACCGAGATTGGGACATTCCAACAACAATATGATGAGCAGTTGTTCGAAGCTTGGGAGCGATTCAAAGAGCTACTGAGGAAGTGTCCTCAGCATGGTTACCCCGATTGGCTTCAGGTACAGTTGTTTTATAATGGTTTAACTCCTAGTACAAAAACGATTGTTGATGCAGCTGCAGGTGGGACTCTGTTGTCCAAGACCGTAGAAAACGCTCGCACACTTTTAGAGGACATGGCCACCAACAGCTATCAGTGGCCATCTGAGCGGTCTACACCTAAAAAGATTGCTACTGGAGTGTTCGAGGTTGATAAAGTAAGTGCACTCCAAGCCCAGATGACTTCCCTTGCCAATGCTTTTATGAAATTTTCAGGTACAGGGAGTGCTCAATCAATTGAATCAGCTGCTGCTTTAGCATCTAGACCTCAGGAGGAGACCATCGAGCAGGTTCAGTATGTATCAAATTTTAATTCTAGGGGATATAATAATAGTTCTACACCTACACATTATCACCCTAACAATAGGAACCATGAAAATTTCTCTTATGCTAATACTAAGAATGTTCTTAATCCTCCTGGTTTTGCCCCTCAAACTCAAGATAATAAAAAGTTAGAAGATCTTGTTGGAGCTTTCATTGCAGAGTCTAGTAACAGGACAACCAAATTAGAGGAGGCAGTCATTGCCATCAATTCAACAGTGAATGGCCACAGTGCAGCCATCAAGAACATTGAGACTCAGCTGGGACAGTTGGTGAATGTTGTGAGCACCATGAATAAAGGTAAGGCCCCAGCTGAACAAGAGAAACCCCAGATGGAGTATTGTAAGGCAATCACTGTGCATCAGGAAGAATCTGAAGAGGAACCTGAATCTGAGGATTATGAAACACCCACAGGGGAAGCTGAGGAGGACACATCAGCAGATGAGGCTGAAAAGCCTAACCTTGAGCCTCCTATTCCTTCTCCCACACTGATGGTTCCCAAGGAAAAGAAAAAGAAAAAGAAGAAAAAGAATAATCAGGTTCAGTTTGATAAATTTATGAATGCTTTTATGAATCTGAATATTAATATTCCTTTTGCAGAGGCATTAGAGATGCCCCAATACAACAGGTTTATGAAGGAGTGGTTAGCAAAGAAGCGAAAAGAAAAGAAGGTTGACATTGTTTATCTTGCTTCCACATGCAGCACCAGAGTACAACAGAAAGTACCTGAAAAAGTAGCAGATCCAGGGAGTTTTTCTGTTCCTTGTAGTTTTGGTACTTATTCTTTCAGAGCATTATGTGATTTAGGTGCTAGCATTAATATCATTCCTCTATCGTTGTGTAAAAAGTTAGATATAGGTGAGATTAAGTCTACTCCTGTAAAGCTCCAATTGGCTGATCAATCTGTGGTGAGACCAGTTGGTATTGTAGAAAATGTGTTAATCAGAGTAGGTAGATTTTTCCTCCCTATTGACTTGTATGTTATGGACATGATAGAAAATCCTTCAATGCCTGTCATATTAGGACGACCATTCCTCGCTACTGGGCGAGTGATCATAGATATTGAGCGCAGGGAGCTCACTATTAGAGTCAAGAACGAAAAAGAAATCTTTAAAGCAGTTGAAGACTCTAAAGATGAAGTGCTTTTCATGGGCTACAGGAAAGGTGCAAGAAAGAGCACCTCTGTTGGATTCACAGAACAAAAACCTCCTTGAAGCACGGTCAACACGTCGAGCTAATGACGTTAAACAAGCGCTTATGGGAGGCAACCCAAGTAAGTTTAGTGTGTTTTCTTTTTGTTTTTGATTTATTGGGTGTTTTTGTTTTGTAGGTCTTGTTTTCTTCCTCTCCTTTGCTTTCAAGATTTCAAGATTCAAAGCTCTCAAGCAAGAAGTCATCATCATTCCAGGCCAGTATTGTTCACTCCTGTCATTATTTTATTGTTCTCATGCTTGTTTATGCTTTATTTACTTTATACATTGAGGACAATGCATGTTTTAAGTTTGGGGGTGGATTAGCATGTGTGTGGAGCCCTTGAGCATCTGAGTTCGGGCTATAGTTTTGAGCTTTCTTTGAATTATGCATATGGTTGTTTTCTGGATGCTACTTTTGCATGATTATGATGTCCTAGGATAGGCTTTCTTGTCAATTTTCAAGCTTGTGATGAGATGTAAGCATAAGTGCCCAAAAAAGGGAGACTTTTTAAAATTTTTCTAGGAGATGGCTTGCATGAGTAGAGTATCGGTCTTGGCTTGACTTGGATTTGAATGCTTAGGAGCGAATTATTGAGTTCATATGCTTGTTGTCACCTCGATAGGTGTAGGGTAGAGCTAAAGAGTTAATTTTTTGCAAATTAGCATGTTTGATCTTGCTTAGGAGAAAAGAAAAGAATATCTGCTATTTATGCTCATATCGAAAAATCATTCTTGTAGTTACTATTGAAAAGAAAAGTATTATGCCATGGCTTGTGCACAATATGCAATGGTTAATAAAGATTAAGGCAAAAAGAGCTACCCCTGTTGTGATCAGTTAGGCCAACCAGAGAAAACTCAGGTTAAGGGTCCCTGCAATGGGTGTGTGAAAGCTAGTGCCACATATACATGCTTAATTTAATTGTTAATTATAAGCACCTAAGTATGGAGATAAACAAACTAATTTGTTGCATTAGCTCATTAGTGAAGCCTTAGTGCCAGTGTAGAGGGAAGATGAGCTGAGAGTTTAATAATCCAATCCCGGGCTAGTAGAGTCTGATCTTGTTGAGTTAGATCTCACTTGTGCAAGTTAATTTTGGAAAAATTTTAATTTGTCTCCCTCATTGGTCCTTGTGTGCATATCTCTTGCTTGCTTGGTTATTGACTTTTGAGCCTTGAGGATTGAGTTATGATTGTTGTATCCATTCTTCCATTGTATGTCTGATTTAGAGTTTGCTCGAGGACTAGCAAAAGCTTAAGTTTGGGGGTATTTGATAGCGAGCATAGCTAGCTACTTTTACTTATTTAATTTACCTAGTCTTTTATGGTGTTTGGGCCATTTTATTGTGCGTTATTGTCGATTTTGTAGGAAATGGTTGATTGGAGCTATATTGCCATATTAGAGTTTATCGGGTGCTCGGGGCGTGAAAAGATGCAAAGGAATGAAAAGAGTGAAAAGGAAAAAAAAAGTCAAATCTCGATCAACATCAGGCGAGCGTCGAGACGCTAGCTCTTGAGCGTCTCGACGCTCACATTCCTTATCAGATTAGGCGCGTAAAGCTCACAGCGTCGAGACGCTATGATAGGAAGCGTCCCGACGCTACCGTTTTTCCTTATTCAAAACGCGCGTATAAAAGGCAGCGTCGCGACGCTGTCTTGACAGCGTCTCGACGCTAAGACGAAAAATCTGCAATATAAACTTCACTTCGGCTAGGTTTTAGGGGAGTTCGATTTGGGACCTTTTGGGGCCGTAAACAGAGCAGAATAGAGGACTTTTGGAGCTGCAAACAAAGGAGGAACTTGGAAATCAACCCATTGTTCGTGGGGATCGTGACGGGGATGTCGGGACTCGGCCTACATTGAGTTTTCTTTTCCCTTTCCTTTCTTTAGTTATATTTATGGCTTTCACATGTTTAGTTGAGCTTGTATTTACATTCATGAGTAGCTAAACTTGTAGCTTAGGGATTGATGTAGTTGATTAAGTTTATGGATTGATTTATGGTTTAAGTTGTGCAATGTTATTGTGTTTGTAATCTTGATTTAATGCTTTCAATTAATTGGCCATTAGTTGGATGATTTAAGTTTCGAATCTAGCTCGGGAGAGGGGATTTGATCTAGACTTGCTCAAGATTGCATGAATAAAGTTTACTTTCTAATTCTTGACGGTTTTAGATTATCATTAGAATTGGTTAAAAGATCTCATTGCCTTGCATGTTAATAAACTTAGATAGGGATATGAAGTTGGTTAATTTGCATGAGAATCAATTATACTCGGGAGAGGTAGTTGTGATTAAAGGGTCTTTGGCTCATAATTCCATTGTGCATAATAACTTATTCTTTAAAATCAATCCTAAACGAAATCGGCGAAATCAATTCCCTAAGTAGTTTTCCCAATTGAATTTCCATTCTTTTTACTTGCTTTGATTTGGTTTTATTATCATCTTTTCATCACTTTTTGATCCCTAAATAAAATTGGGCAAGATAATTCACAATACTTGATTTGCTTAAAAATCCAATCCAGAGGACGACATTCAAATTTACTATTCAATATATTATTACTTGACCCGTGCGCTTGCGGTTAGGAAAAGTCCACATCAGTGTTTCCACTGCAATGTAGATGGACATTGGAAGAGAAACTGCCCAAAGTACCTTGCTGAGAAAAAGAAGGAAAAGGAAGGTAAATTTGATTTACTAGTTTTAGAAACATGCCTAGTAGAACATGATGAGTTTACCTGGATACTTGATTCAGGAGCAACTAATCATGTTTGCTCTTCTTTTCAGGAAAATAATTCCTTTCGGCAGTTGAACGATGGGGAAATGACACTCAGGGTCGGAACTGGAGAAGTCATTTCAGCTGAAGCAGTGGGAGCTGCGAAGTTATTTTTTAGAAATAGATTCTTACTTTTAGAAAGTTTGTTAATTGTTCCCAAGATTAAGAGGAACTTAATTTCTATTTCAAGTTTGATTGAACAATTGTATACAGTTACTTTTGATATGAATGAAGCGTTCATTTATAAGAATGGTGTACTTATTTGTTCAGCCAAATTAGAAAATAACTTGTATGTATTAAGATCAACCAAAAACAAAGCACTTTTAAATCACGAATTATTTAAAACTACTGAAATTCAAAGAAAAAGGCAAAAGATTACTCCAACAAGTAACAATACTCATCTTTGACATCTTAGACTTGGTCATATAAACATCGATAGAATCGGTCGTTTGGTAAAGAATGGACTTCTAAGCAAGTTAGAAGATGATTCACTACGATCTTGTGAATCTTGTCTCGAGGGAAAAATGACCAAGAGACCCTTTACTGGAAAAGGTTACAGAGCCAAAGAACCCTTAGAGTTAATACATTCGGATCTATGTGGTCCAATGAATGTAAAAGCTCCAGGTGGGTACGAATATTTCATCTCATTTATAGATGATTATTCAAGATATGGTTACTTGTACCTAATGGGACATAAGTCTGAAGCCCTTGAAAAGTTTAAGGAGTTTCAGGCTGAAGTTGAAAACCTATTAGGTAAATAAATTAAAGTACTTCGATCTGATCGATGAGGGGAGTATATGGATCAAAGATTCCAGGATTATATGATAGAACATAGAATCCAATCTCAACTCTCAGCACCCGGTACACCTCAGCAGAATGATGTATCAGAAAGGAGAAATAGAACCTTGTTAGACATGGTTCGATCAATGATGAGCTATGCTCAATTGCCTAGCTCGTTTTGGGGGTATGCAGTAGAGACTGCAGTACACATCTTGAACAATGTTCCCTCGAAAAGTGTTTCAGAAACGCCTTTCGAATTATGGAAGGGGCGTAAACCTAGTTTGCATCACTTCCGCATCTGGGATTGTCCAGCACACGTGCTTGTGACAAATCCTAAGAAACTAGAACCTCGTTCAAAACTGTGCCAATTTATTCGTTACCCTAAAGAAACGAGAGGTGGTTACTTCTATGACTCACAAGAAAATAAGGTGATTGTATCGACAAACGCCACCTTCTTAGAGGAAGACCACCTGAGGGATCATAAACCACACAGCAAAATAATATTAGGAGAAGCTACTGAAGAATCACCAAGAGTTGTTGATGAAGCTGGACCTTCAACAAGGGTTGATGAAGGAACTAATTCTTTAGAACCATCCCGTCCATCTCAAACGTTGAGTATGCCTCGACGCAATGGGAGGGTTGTATTACAACCTGATCGCTACTTGGGTTTAACTGAAACATAGGTTGTCATACCTAATGATGGCATTGAGGATCCATTGTCCTATCGACAGGCAATGAATGACGAAGATAAGGATGAATGGGTCAAAGCCATGAACCTGGAAATGGAGTCAATGCACTCCAATTCTGTATGGGAACTTGCAGATCTACCAAATGGGGTAAAACCCATACGGTGCAAATGGATCTATAAGAGAAAAAGAGATGCAGCTGGAAAGGTACAGACCTTCAAAGCTAGACTAGTAGCAAAGGGTTATACCCAAAAGGAAAGGATTGACTATGAGGAAACCTTTTCTCCTGTAGCCATGTTAAAGTCCATAAGAATTCTCTTATCCATAGCCACATATTATGACTATGAAATATGGCAAGTGCACGTCAAAACTGCCTTTCTGAATGGTAATCTCGAAGAGAATATCTTCATGTCTCAACCCGAAGGTTTCATAGCCCAAGGTCAGGAACAAAAGGTTTGTAAGCTCAATCGATCCATTTATGGATTGAAACAAGCGTCCAGATCATGGAACATTATATTTGATACTGCAATCAAATCTTTTGGTTTTGACCAAAACGTTGATGAGCCTTATGTGTACAAGAAAGTCAACAAAAGGAAAGTAGCTTTTCTAATACTTTATGTAGATGATATCCTACTCATTGGGAATGATATAGGATACCTCACTGGCATTAAGAAATGGCTAGCAGCCCAATACCAAATGAAAGATATGGGAGAGGCTCAATATGTTCTGGGAATCAAAATCATTAGGGATCGTAAGAACAAAACGCTAGCACTGTCTCAAGCAACGTATATTGACAAAATGTTGTCTCGATATTCGATGCAAAACTCCAAGAAGGGACTACTACCCTTCAGACATGGGGTTCATTTGTCTAAGGAACAGTCTCCTAAGACACCTCAAGAAATTGAGAACATGAGACACATTCACTATGCCTCAGCTGTGGGCAGCTTAATGTATGCTATGCTCTATGTCACGGTCATGCTCGTCCAAGGCGTGTTGCCCATGGCCGCATGCCCATGACAACCCTTTCCCCTCATGCTTTCATTATATGCATTCCCTTTGTATCGCTTGTTTATTTTTCCTTGCTTTTCTCTAGTGTATGACTCCTCGTGATTTTCATGTTCAAGCCTGCCAAGGCTAAAAATCTCAATAATATACTATAGGGGGTAAGACTAGTCGTCAATCCTTCCTACCCGGAGTTGTTTGCTATCAAGCTGTTGTTGTCCCTTTGTTTACTTGATAGTCTGCAACACATATACATGCTTTCCAAAATGCTTTCAAACGTTTTCCAAAACCTTTTCTCTAACCCCGTTTTCTAAAACTGTTTTCCAAGAACGGGGGTAGAGGCTGCGATATTCGCCCGTTGTGCCACCGGCGATCCGTTTTTGAGTTGGCTGACTTACTTGTGAGCGAAAGTAAGTGCCGCATAGTCGTGTTACGAGACCCTAAAGACCGCGATTGTGACAGTTGGTATCAGAGCCCAGTTGGCTCCTGAATCAGAAAGCGAAATCATGTCGTCAAACAAGCAGTTGACGAAGACCCATGTGGAACATTTAGTTGAGATCGAAGAGCAGTTGCTCTACTTGAGGGAAGTCCCCGATGCTGTTCGGTTTGTGGAATCTCGACTGGAGGAGATTTCGATCAAGGCCGACAAAGTTGATGCGGTAGCTGGCCGCGTGGATGGAATGCCCATCCAAAAACTGATGATGAGGGTTGAGAACCTTGAAAGTAAAGCTACTCGACCTAGTAGCTACGAGCGTGGTGACAGCTCGTCGGGCTCTGCTGCTCTGATGGAGGAGCGCGTCGATAGCTTAGACAGCTCCCAGAAAGTTATAGTCCAGATGGTCACGGACTTGTCAGAAGATGTGAAAGCTGCCCTTGACGTGGTCAGGGCCGAAGTGGCGGATCTGAGCGCCAGATTGAACCTCACGATGAGAGTGAGAAAGAACCTACCTCCGAGGAGAGGAATTGACCACGAGATTGAGTTGTTGCCTGGGGCAAAGCCGCCCGCCAAGAATGCCTACCGTATGGCACCTCCCGAGTTAGCAGAACTTCGGAAACAACTCGACGAGTTACTGAATGCGGGATTTATCCGCCCAGCAAAGGCTCCTTATGGGGCCCCAGTCTTGTTCCAAAAGAAGTAGAAGAAATTTTGGCAGACAGAGTTCGTCGCACAGGTAAACCTCGTCGAGACGTTCAAGAGTTCTTGGTGAAGTGGAAAGGGCTCCCGGATGCTGAGATTAGTTGGGAGCGAGTTGAAGATCTGAAGTCGGCTGCTATCAAGATCGCAGAGTTCGAGCAGCATCGGTTGACAGGGACGTCAACCATTTAAGTGGGGGAGGATGTCACGGTCATGCTCGTCCAAGGCGTGTTGCCCATGGCCGCATGCCCATGACAACCCTTTCCCCTCATGCTTTCATTATATGCATTCCCTTTGTATCGCTTGTTTATTTTTCCTTTCTTTTCTCTAGTGTATGACTCCTCGTGATTTTCATGTTCAAGCCTGCGAAGGCTAAAAATCTCAATAATATACTATAGGGGGGTAAGACTAGTCGTCAATCCTTCCTACCCGGAGTTGTTTGCTATCAAGCTGTTGTTGTCCCTTTGTTTACTTGATAGTCTGCAACACATATACATGCTTTCCAAAATGCTTTCAAACGTTCTCCAAAACCTTTTCTCTAACCCCGTTTTCTAAAACCGTTTTCCAAGAACGGGGGTAGAGGCTGCGATATTCGCCCGTTGTGCCACTGGCGATCCGTTTTTGAGTTGGCTGACTTACTTGTGAGCGAAAGTAAGTGCCGCACAGTCGCGTTACGAGACCCTAAAGACCGCGATTGTGACACTCTGCACTAGGCCTGACATATGTTATGCAGTGGGAGTAGTCGGTAGGTATCAGTCTAATCCAGGGTTGGACCATTGGGGTGCAGTTAAGAATATCCTCAAGTATCTTCGGAGAATGAGGGACTACATGCTTGTGTATGGAGCTAAGGATTTGATTCTTACTGGATACATTGACTCTGACTTTCAAGCTGATAAGGATTCAAGGAAATCCACATCAGGGTCAATATTCACCCTCAATGGAGGAGCAGTAGTTTGGAGAAGCATCAAATAAGGATGCATAGCAGACTCAACCATGGAGGCTGAGTATGTAGCAGCTTGCGAAGCAGCTAAGGAGGCAGTATGACTTAAAAAGTTCTTGACTGATTTGGAAGTGGTTCCGAATATGAACTTGCCCATAACACTATATTGTGACAATAGTGGGGCTGTAGCCAACTCAAAAGAACCATGAAGCCACAAACGGGGTAAACACATCAAGAGGAAGTATCACCTGATACGGGAGATTGTGCAACGAGAAGATGTGATCGTCACTAAGATCGCTTCATAGCACAACATCGCTGATCCATTTTCGAAGGCTCTCACGGCTAAAGTGTTTGAGGGTCATCTAGAGGGTCTAGGTCTACGAGATATATGTATGTCATCTAATCTAGGGCAAGTGGGAGAAATGTATAATGGGTATAAGGATGCCCTAGTTCATTGTATTATCATAGTATACATGAAATTTCCAGCTTTAGATTATTGAATTTACATCCCACTAATTAGTGTTTTAGTTCAAGTGGGAGTTTGTTGGGTTTTATGCCCTAAAACTCATAGATAGTGGATGTAACCGTTGACCGGATATTAATGAAATAATATTGATATATTTTTCCATTAAATGTTATTAGTTATTTTATATTTTTCTTTGCCTAAAAACCCTAATCCAATAAACTAGACATCCTAGGCTGTAATATGAGTCTTGAACTATATGTACCGACATATGGGATCATTGTTCAAGAAACAGTCTAAAGGGTCTATAATATAGGAATAAGATTGGGTTCCTTATCCTAGCGACACTATGGATACGACCCACTTTGTATTTGATACAAACGCTATGATCCAAGGTGTTCGTGTAGGAGACATGCGAGTGGGGTTATCCTATGCAATGAGTTTACATAAGACCGGACCGCGAAATAGTAACCACTAGTTATAACACCGTTACCTAGTTGGTTTTCTATTTCACTAGAAAGACCTAGACAACTTAGTCTTAATCCTGAGTTGATGATGGACTCCTGCTCATGAGGGATTGTCCTTTGATTTGTATGGGTGAGAGTGGCCAATACACCGACTCAATAAGCCTACCATTTTGGGGACAAGACCGAGTGGGGAGCTGGGAACATAATCGTACAAGATGGAATCCACTCCTTCCCGACTTTAGGGAAGCAGATGATTGTTCCCTTAAGTGGTGACTCCGAGTCTTGAACAAAGGGCCATACCCTCTCAATGGCATGAGAGGGTTTTCTGTTTGATGGTTGGACCACAAACAGGTTGTTCATTAGAGGAGTACTGGTACTTAAGGAAATAGAAGTAACCTAGGGGTAAAACGGTAATTTGACCCAGCTGGTGTTACGGACACTCGTGAAGGACTAACTAGTCGATATTGGTCTATATCTGTGGACACATAAAATATGTCTATAGTGAGAAGAGTGCAACTGTGAGTCTATAGTGGAATGTACACACAGTTAATGAATATTGATTAATTTGGTTAATGAGTTTGACCAATTAATCTCACTTCGTTGGAGCTTCTGATCTGCAGGTCCATTAGGTCCCACTAGTAGCTCATAAAGTAATTTGAGGCAACTAAGTAATAAATGTAAATTGAAAGTGTTCAATTTACTAAGGGAAACAATATAATATATATTGATATATTATTTTGAGAGAAATTAATATTTGAAGAAATTCAAATATTAATATAAATTTGAGTCACATTAAATTTATGGAAGTTTGAAAGAGTTCAAATAATGAATTAATTAATTTTAAGGCCTAAAATATATTTGGGCAAATTAATTAATTCAAGGCCGGAAATTAAATATGTGATATTTATATGGTGGTTAATTAATTAAAGAACTCATTAGCCGGGGATTAATCAATTATGGAAATAATTAATCACTTGCGGAAGTGTTTAATCATTTATGGAAATGATCTAATCACTTGTGGAAGTAATTAGTCATTTGTGGAAAAGATTAATCAATTATGGAATTTATTGATCTTGGATTGATTAAATAAAGAATAAAATTGAATCAATTTTGGAAAAGATTGATTTAATTGAATATTTTATTTATGGCCTCTCTTCTATAAAAAGAACACTAGACCTAATTTGTTTAGTACTCACCTCTTGCTCTTAGACTCACAAGATAAGACCTAGAATTCTCTCTAGCCTCCCTCTTAGAGAAAGACTCCCACAAGTCTTTTGCCTCCTAGACTTAGAGACATACCGGTGTAACCTCGGTTATTGTGTCTTTGAAGAAGAGATCAAGGAGGAATCATTGCGTTTTCGTTTGTTGGAGCGTCGTTGGTGAAGAATGGTCAAGTATACAACGAAGGTTTGTAACGGTTCTTTCCTTTTTCTTTAGAAAAGCATGAAAATAAATTTAGATTTATTTTTAGCATGTTTATAACAATTTTCCATCGACTTTAAAGTATGTTCAAAGTTTATTTTGCCTTTTCGTAACGATATTTTAATGTTAATTAATATACGGCGTAAGGTCCAATCGATACGCTTCCGCTGCATGGGGGCTTTTATCCCCTTCAATGGCATCAGAGTCATCGTTGTCTCTCTTAATTAATATTAAAATTTTCGATAGGCTCTAATAGGTGAGATTTATGCATAATGTATGTTCGGTTTGCGTTAAACTGTTTAGGTTAATTTTATGGCCATAGATTTTATTTTTTATGTGATTTTGATCATGTAAGGCATGGTGTTTCGGGTATTTTTATGTAAAATCGAGTACTATGTAAGTCCGGGTCTAGAATACGTTTTTATGAGATGAGAAACGGAGCAATCGTCGTTGAAATCGAGGCTAAAACCTAAGAAATCGTGCTGCTACTGCCCCAGATTCTGCCTTCAGACGCAACAGCGTCGGGACGCTACTCTAAAAGCGTCTCGACGCTGTCTTGATACCGCAGGCGTTCAGGTAAGGAAAGTGCACAACATCGGGACGCTACGATGATAGCGTCTCGACGTTGTCACGATGACGGCGCGAATTAGGGCTTCAACAGGCGCGGTTCAAAGGGAGGGTAGTCCGGTTCATCCAGTTCGGCTACGTTGGGACAAATTTGATCCGGTTCATCTGAATTTCAGCTTGGTGCGTGATTTTGAAGATCAGTTCGAGCTATCTAGACCAATTTTTGGAGCTGCAGAAGGATTTTAGGATAGAATTTAGCTAAAATTAATGTAATTTAATGCTTTATTTTATCCTAGGAGCCAAAATTAACCGGTTCAATTGCTATTTATATGCTTTATCGATGTCATATAGATTATTTAATCTCACCTTAGGTTATAAACATGGTCATGCATTTATTTATATATTATATATAGTTATGATGTCTATTTTAAATGCATGGAATTATTTTCCTATTTTTTAATATAAGTGCATATTAATTATATGAAAAATTGGAAAGCATGAAGCATGTCATTACTTGAATTAAATATAAATAGTTATGTTTAATGTGATGAATGAAACATGCTTGATTGACTTTCTTGATTGGCTTATAATTGTTATATTAAAAGAAAATCAATATTGCATGAAGCATAAAACATCCATAGTTAATAATATAATTGTTATATTATTCATGCAATTAGTATGGTTTAATTATTTAATTTAAATAAGATTGTTGAATGAATTAAACCCTAGATTCTTGATTATAGAATTAATCATTAAAATTTGAAATAGTTCTTTAATATTAATGATTAGAAACCGTCAATCTATAATAAAGATTTGCATGCAAACATAAGATCATAGGATAAATTGGATTAATTTTAAATTGTTTAAAATTAATTAGACCTAGATCAGTTTCTAATAGGATTAGAATTATTTCTTACTTAGAATTAAAAATAGTTTTAATTAACTAAGTAGGAAAAACATTGATATGATTATAAGGGAACTCCACCGGTAATGTTCTGTCTAAGGCTGGGGGTATTTAAGTTGACGGTTTACGGAACACCTCCTACCTGGGAACTAACCCGGAATACCGGAGTTGAATTAATCATAGTTAAATGTTAACATGCAATGTCACTAGGTTTGTTAAAAGTGTTTAATGCACCTAGATCTTTAGAGTAAAGACCTTACATTACGGAGGTTATAAGGGAACTCTCTCGGTAATGTTCTGTCTAAGGCTGGGGGTATTTAAGTTGACGGTTTACGGAACACCTCTTACCTGGGAACTGACCCGAACCTTGAGTTGAATTAACCATAATAATGTTGACTTGCAATGTTGGGTTTATTAAAAGAAGTTTAATTCACCTACAACATTGCGGTCGAATCCTTTCCATAATTGTTATAATAGGATCAGACTTAGATAGATTGACTTAGCTGAATTCTATCTAAGATAAACAACCATAAATTAACCTTGGGACATTTTAAGTGGGAGGAAAATTTCAAAACGAGATTTAAATCAAGTTTTGCTCCCACGTCCCTATATTCACAACGTGAGGTTCATGCTCGACTTCGAGTCGCCTTAGGAGCGGCCTCCCTTCGGAAAGTGTTTGCATGAATAAATTACAAGGTAGATGGAAAAATGTCTAGAGTTAGTGGGAGCGGGACATGTGTCAACGTATCCCTTGGTCTTCGCCCCTAGTTCACACAGTGAGAGTCCTATGATCCGCCTGCAGGTTGTCCCGACGCAACCATCCTTTCGGAGGGCCTGATCATAGGATTCGGAACATCGTGAACTCCTGAATATGATAGGAACTCTTAGGCTAATTACCAACAGTTGTCTTTCCCTTTGGTAGCTTGTTGGTGCGTGCCTCTAAGATCTGAAAGTGGGAGGGTTACACTTACGAGGATGAGCTAAAAGTGTTAACAAATCCTTGACCGAACAACGGTGGCTAATGTCTATAGGAATATGAGTTATTCTGGAATTAGAATTAGCTGAGAAATGTCTCATTTCAGAGGAGGAGTGCTTGATCACCCTTCGGTGGCTGATATTCTAAACCTCTGAAACATCGTTGCAAAACTAAATCAATAGTTTTAGGGTTCTGTGATTGTCTGTTTTGCTAAATTGATTGGATTGTGTGCAATTGTTTGCTTCTATGATGGGTTAAGGCAAAGATAACTAATACGGTCATTGTTTGTTTAAATTTCAACAATGTCTTCCTCAATTGTCTCTATGCTTAAAAATGAGAAATTAACCAGCGAAAATTACGCTACGTGGAAGTTGAACCTGAATACGATTCTTGTTGTTGATGATCTGCGGTTCGTCTTAACGGAGGATTGTCCTCCAGCCCCTGCTCGTAATGCATCCCAAGTAGTTAAGGATGCATGACCGCTGGACAAAGTCCAATGATAAGGCTCGCGTCTATATCCTAGTCTGCTTATTTGAAGTTTTGGGTAAAAGGCATGAAGGCATGGTCACAGCGAGGGAGATTATGAACTCTCTCCAAGAGATGTTTGGACAACCGTCCTACCAACTCCACCATGACGCTTTCAAATACGTTTATAGTTGTCGCATGAAAGAGGGCACCTCTGTTCGGGAACATGTCCTGGATATGATGGTCCAATTCAACGTGGCAGAAGCAAACGGGGGAGTCAAAGATGAGTGTAGCTAGGTTGCATTCATCTTAGAATCTCTTCCAAAGAGTTTTCTATAGTTTTGAAGCAATGCAATGATGAATAAAATAGTATTCAACCTAACTAGCCTCCTGAATGAGCTACAACTCTATCAGTCTCTTCTTAAGAACAAAGGATAAGTAGAAGGAGAGGCAAACGTTGTTCACTCTAAAAGAAAGTTCGAGAAGGGCTCATCCTCTGGAACTAAATCTGTAGCCACTTCTTCGAAGAAGATTCAGAAGAAGAAAGGAAACAAGGGGAAGGCTCCCGCTACTGCTGCTAAAAACAAGGCAAAAGCCAAAGTTTTGGCAGGCAAGGGCAAGTGTTTCCACTATAATGTAGATGGACACTGGAAGAGAAACTACCCAAAGTACCTTGCTGAGAAAAAAAAGGAAAAGGAAGGTAAATTTGATTTACTAGTTTTAGAAACATGCCTTGTAGAACATGATGCGTTTACTTGGATACTTGATTCAAGAACAACTAATCATGTTTGCTCTTCTTTTCAGGAAAATAATTCATTTTGGCAGTTGAACGATGGGGAAATGACGCTTAGGGTCGGAACTGGAGAAGTCATTTCAACTAAAGCAGTGCGAGCTGCGAAGTTATTTTTTAGAAATAGATTCTTACTTTTAGAAAGTTTGTTAATTGTTCCCAAGATTAAGAGGAACTTAATTTCTATTTCATGTTTGATTGAACAATCGTATACAGTTACTTTTAATATGAATGAAACGTTCATTTACAAGAATGGTGTACTTATTTTTTTAGCCAAATTAGAAAATAACTTGTATGTATTAAGACTAATCGAAAATAAAGCACTTTTAAATCACGAATTATTTAAAACTGCTGAAACTCAAAGAAAAAGGCAAAGGATTTCTCCAACAAGTAAAAATACTCATCGTTGGCATCTTAGACTACCACCTTGTGAATCTTGTCTCGAGGGCAAAATGACCAAAAGACCCTTTACTGGAAAAGGTTAGAAAGCCAAAGAACCCTTAGAGTTATACATTCAGATCTCTATGGTCCAATGAATGTAAAAGCTTGAGGAGGGTACGAATATTTCATCTCTTTTATAGATGATTATTCAAGGTATGGATATTTGTATCTAATTGGACATAAGTCTGAAGCCCTTGAAAAGTTTAAGGAGTTTAAGGCTGAAGTTGAAAACCTATTACGTAAATCAATTAAAGTACTTCGGTCTGATCGAGGAGGGGAGTATATGGATCAAAGATTCCAGGATTATATGATAGAACATGGAATTCAATCCCAACTTTCAGCCCCTGGTACAACTCAACAAAATGGTGTATCAGAAAGGAGAAATAGAACCTCGTTAGACATGGTTCGATCAATGATGAGCTATGCTCAATTGCCTAGCTCGTTTTGGGGTATGTAGTAGAGACTGCAATACACATCTTGAAGAATGTTCCCTCGAAAAGTGTTTGTGAAACACCTTTCAAATTATGGAAGGGGCGTAAACCTAGTTTGCATCACTTTCGCATCTGGAGTTGTCCAGCACACATACTTGTGACAAATCCTAAGAAACTGGAATCTCATTCAAAACTGTGCCAATTTTTTGGTTACCCTAAAGAAACGAGAGGTGGTTATTTCTATGACCCACAAGAAAATATGGTGATTGTATCAACAACGCCACCTTCTTGGATGAAGACCACATGATGGATCATAAACCACGTAGCAAAATAGTATTAGGACAAGCTACTGAAGAATCATCAAGAGTTGTTGACGAAGCTGGACCTTCAACAAGGATTGATGAAGGAACTAGTTCTTCAGATCCAGCTCGTATTTCTCAAATGTTGAGAATGCCTCGACGTAGTAGGAGGATTGTATTACAACCTGATCGCTACTTGGGTTTAACTGAAACTCAGGTTATCATACCTAATGATGGCACTGAGTATCCATTGTCCTATCGATAGGCAATGAATGACGAAGATAAAGATGAATGGGTCAAAGCCATGGACTTGGAAATGGAGTCTATGTACTCCAATTCTGTATGGGAACTCGCAGATCTAACAGATGGGGTAAGACCCATAGGGTGCAAATGGATCTATAAGAGAAAAAGAGATGCAACTGGGAAGGTACAGACCTTCAAAGCTAGACTAGTGGCAAAGGGTTATACCTAAAAGGAAGGGGTTGACTATGAGGAAACATTTTCTCCTGTAGCCATGTTAAAGTCCATAAGAATTCTCTTGTCCATAGCCACATATTATGACTATGAAATATGACAAATGGACGTCAAGACTGCCTTTCTGAATGGTAATCTTGAAGATAATATCTTTATGTCTCAACCCGAAGGGTTCATAGCCCAAGGTCAAGAACAAAACGTTTGTAAGCTCAATCGATCCTTTTATGGATTAAAACAAGCATCCAGATCTTGGAACACTAGATTTGATACTGGGATCAAAACTTTTGGTTTTGACCAAAACGTTAATGAGACTTGTGTGTACAAGAAAATCAACAAAAGGAAAGTAGCTTTTCTAATACTTTATGTAGACGATATCCTATTCATTGGGAATGATGTAGGATACCTCACTGACATTAAAAAATGACTAGCAACCCAATTTCAAATTAAAGATCTGGGAGAGGCTCAATATGTTCTTGGAATCCAAATCATTAGGGATCATAGGAACAAAACACTAGCACTGTTTCAAACAACGTATATTGACAAAATGTTGTCTCGATATTCGATGCAAAACTCCAAGAAGGGATTATTACCCTTCAGACATGGGGTACACCTGTCTAAGGAACAGTCCCCTAAGACACCTCAAGAAATTGAGAACATGAGACACATTCCCTACGCCTCAGTTGTGGGCAGCTTAATGTTTGCTATGCTCTGCACTAGGCCTGACATATGTTATGCAGTGGGAGTAGTAAGTAGGTATCAGTCTAATCCAAGGTTGGACCACTGGGGAGCGGTTAAAAATATCCTCAAGTATCTTCGGAGAACAAGGGACTACATGCTTGTGTATGAAGCTAAGGATTTGGTTCTTACTGGATACACTGACTGACTTTCAAGTTGATAAGGATTCAAGGGAATCCACATCAGGGTCAGTATTCACCCTCAATGGAGGAGTAGTAGTTTGGAGAAGCATCAAATAAGAATGCATAGTAGACTCAACCATGGAGGCTGAGTATGTAGCAATTTGAAAAGCAACTAAGGAAGCAGTCTGACTTTGAAAGTTCTGCACTGATTTGGAAGTTGTTCCAAATATGAACGTGCCCATAACACTATATTGTGACAACAGTGGGGTTGGAGCCAACTCAAAAGAACCTTGAAGCCACAAACGAGGTAAACACATCGAGAGGAAGTATCACCTGATACAGGAGATTGTGCAACGAGGAGAGATGATCGTTTCTAAGACTGCTTCAGAGCACAACATCGCTGATCCATTTACGAAGGCTCTCACGGCTAAAGTGTTTGAGGGTCATGTAGAGGGTCTACGTCTATGAGATATGTATGTCGTCTAATCCAGGACAAGTGGGAGAAATGTATAATGGGTATAAGGATACCCTAGTTCATTGTATTATACATGACATTTCCAGCTTTAGATTATTTCATTTACATCCCACTAACTAGTGTTTTAGTTCAAGTGGGAGTTTGTTGGGTTTTATGCAATAAATCTCGTAGGTAGTGAATGTAACCGTTGACCGAATATTAATGAAATAATATTGATATATTTTTTCCACTAAATGCTATTAGTTATTTTATATTTGGTGTCGCTACGGGTTTGCGACGCGGAGTAGCCGACTTTGTTCTCAAGAGGAGGAAAATGGAGTCGCCACCAGTCTTGATTTAGAGGGTGTGACTGGGCACCCAAAAATATGCTAAAATGGTCTGCAAATAAAAGATTTCAGGTTCGGGGGTCTTTTGTCTATGGGGTATTAGCACCCCACAACACTCGTCCAAAGAATGAAGTTTTATTTTTCTTGTGTTATTTAAGGAAATTGGCTATTGTAAATAGCGAGGAAGATTTTTTTGTTGATTTTTAAATGTCCCACATTTTACTTCTCATTATTCCATAAATAAATAATGAGCAATAATTGTGGGTGGCATAAATCCATTCAAAATTTATATGAATTTAATTTGGCATCCCAAATTTAAATTCATTATACCTCATGAATATTAGGAAAGTCAATATCTTGATTTTGCTAATTTCCGTCATTGGAAAGTTTATTTTTTTAAAAGAACATTTGGTTTATTAATTTTGAAAATTGTTTGAGTAAATAATTATTTTTTAAGGAAAACTCTTAATTAATTTTGATTTTTAAAGCAGGTGACATTTTTATGGAAAATAGTTTTGGATTGATTTATTATTTTGAAAATAAGGTTTATGAAACAATTTAGCCAAAAAGCTTGTAATACATTCCTTTGAAAATGCGTTTTATGAAATATGCTTCTTTGGAAAAAAAAAGTTTTTAAAAGAAAAATATAAAAATGGAAAGAAATATTAAAATCAAACCCCGGCATCCCAGGATTTTATTTTTTCCTCAAGAAACTCAAATATCGGCATCCCGAAAATTCAAGATTCCATCGTTGGAAGATTTTTTTGGAAATATTTAATTACGATAAGAAATATAGAGGAATATAGATTATATACAATATCATAACATAGTGAAATAAAATTAAAAAAAAAAATCCAGCACTATACAATTGAGATAAAATGCTTCAAAAGAGAAGAAAACTACCATATTCAAGACTTAAAAATTCATTAAATTCATTTGCTTTAAAGGAACCATATTGAAATCAAATCTCGGCATTCCAAGACATTGATTTCTTACCTCAAGAAAACTCAATATTGGCATTCCAAAAATGTAGATTCCGTCGTTGGAGATTCCTTTATTTTTTAACACAATTAACAAAAGAAAAATTGATTTAGGGAAAGTATCTACATATTGATTTAATGAAAATATATGACTAAACCATAAATAATAATGCTAGCTTCCATTGCAAAAAAACAAAATAAAATAAAATTAACAAGTTGAACATAAACAACATATAATAATCAACTCTAAAGTCTAAACACTTAAGTACATAAAAATAAAAATGACAATATTGTAATTGACAAAATGCATGCAATTGTCCAATGTTCCCTAAAGAAAAATCACATAACTTTTTAAATGCTAAAAAGAAAACATATTAAAATAAAGCGAAAGAAACGATAAATAAACTAAACATTACAAAAGCATGAAAAAAAAAATATTAACCTCATGAAAAGAAAGAAAGCTATTGAAGAAAGAATTGAAGACAAAGGTTTTTTTTTTAAAAAAAAAAAATACTTACCAAGAATGCTTTTGACCGTTGGATTGGGAATACGACATATGAGGTGGCAACGTGAGATTGAGAGAAAGTGATGGCGAGATGGAGAGAAAACGTGAGAAGGGAAAAAAAATCTTGAGGAGTAGGAGAGGGTCGTTAGGTGGGAGAGAGGGAAAAGTGTATCTAGGGTTTTTTAGGGAGAGAGATTTGGGGAGTCTATTCTTAACCAAAAAAAAACGTGCAGAGTGGGTATCCCAAGGCTAAAGAAATCGTGAATTGCAAGGATGGGAGGGCTCCCTATTTATAGCCAATTCCAACCACCACAAATTAGGAAGGTGATCAAATAAAATTAAATCCAATAAAATAAAAAATGAAAAGGGAAATAAATAAATACACAAATTCTACCTTCCACATTTATAAGATATTGTTTGACAATCAATCACCCAAAGAAACAAAATATTTTGTTTAATTAATCTTACCAAATAAACATAATATTTGATTTGGCAAATTAATCAAAATAAAATATTTGACCTAATTAAGTGGCTAAAATAAAGATCTAGAATAATCTTTTTTCTCATTTTCGAAAATAGCTAAATTAAAATTAAATAAAATATCGGACAAATTTAGGGGTCTACAGTTTGCCCCCCTTTGTTCATTCTTATAGAATAAAAGGATGGACAAAGGCGTAGACCTTATTTGTTCGAAATTTTATAGTTAGCAAAATAAATGAACAACCCAAGGTAAACCTTAAGCTTTTTTTTTTTTTTTTGGAATAGATGGGGGAAAATACTAGATCGAAAGAATTTTGGAACGGCCAGGGGTAAACACTAAACCATTAAATTTTGGGACAGTCAGGGGTAAACACTAAACTTTCAAATTTTGGGACGGCCAGGGGTAAACACTAAACCGCCAATGTTTGGAAACAGCCAGGGGTAAACATTAAACTGTTAAATTTTGGGACAGCCAGAGGTAAACGTTAAACTGTCAAATTTGGGACGGCCAGGGGTAAATGCTAAACCGTAAATTTTTGGGACAACCAGGGGTAAACGCTAAACTGTCAAATTTTTGGACGATCAGGGGTAAACAGTAAACCACCAATGTTTGGAAACAACCAGGGGTAAACACTAAACTGTTAAATTTTGGGACAACCAGGGGTAAACATTAAACTGTTAAATTTTGCATAAAAATAAACAAATACTTTTTCAAAAGCATTAAAAAATTTCAAGATATCTCTAACTCGGATGTTTATGCATGAATGATTTTTTTTTTTTTTTTTAACGATAAGGGCTCCCACCCAAAATTGCCCCAGTGTTTATGAAGTTTGAAGCATAGCTTCAGAAACAAGGAATTGCTTAAATAAATTTTCTTCTTTTTAAAGACCAGAGTCAATTAATGAAAAAGTTCTTTTGATAAGTGTCTTCTAATAGACACTCTTTTCCCAAAACACAACCCATGGATTCATCGAGTACCGTCAGATATAAAATGAGTGGTCACTTGGCGTTGGAAGGACAAGTATTGGCGGATTCTGTAAGTAACACTTGATTTTGTCAAATGCAACTTGACATTCCTCATTCCACTGGGTCGTATTACTTTTACGAAGGAGCTTTAAAATTGGTTCACATGTTGCCGTCAGATATGAAATGAATCTTGATATGTAGTTTAGTCTTCCTAAAAAGCTTCTAACTTCTTTTTGGGTTTGGGGAGGTTTCATTTCAACTATGGCTTTGACTTTATCTGGATCAACTTTAATTCCTTCCTGACTCACAATAAATCCTAGCAGTTTTCCCGAAGAAACTCCAAAGATGCACTTTGATGGATTGAGTTTAAGTTGATACTTTCTCAAACGCTCGAACAACTTGCGCAATGTGACCACATGCTCCTCCCCAGGTCGAGACTTGGCAATCATATCATCGACATACACTTCAATTTCTTTATGCATTAAATCATGAAATAATGTAACCATGGCCCTTTGATACGTAGCCCCAGCATTCTTTAAACCAAAAGGCATAACTTTGTAGCATAACGTTCCTCATAGAGTAATGAACGTTGTTTTTTCTTGATCTTTAGGTGCCATTTTGATTTGGTTGTACCTCGAGAAACCATCCATGAAGGAAAATGTTGAATATCCAGCCGTGTTATCTACTAAAACGTCAATATGTGGCAAAGGAAAATTACCTTTGGGACTTGCTCGGTTCAGATCTCTGTAGTCCACACACATCCTAACTTTTCCATCTTTTTTCGGAACAGGGACTATGTTTGCTACTCATTCGGGGTATTTAGCCACAGTGAGGAAACCCGCATCCAATTGCTTCTTCACTTCTTTAATTTTGAACAGCATATCTGTTTTAATTTTCTCAATTTTTGTCGAACTGTCCCGCATCCATCCTTTAGTGGTAGATGGTGTACAACTATATTCATATCCAAACCTGGCATATCTTGGTATGTCCATGCAAATACATCCCGATACTCATGTAGTAAAGCTATGAGTTGACTTTGGCTTTAACCTTTAAATGAACGCTTTGCAGCTCCCACAACTAATCATGTTTGCTCTTCTTTTCAGGAAAATAATTCATTTTGGCAGTTGAACGATGGGGAAATGACGCTTAGGGTCGGAACTGGAGAAGTCATTTCAACTAAAGAAGTGGGAGCTGCGAAGTTATTTTTTAGAAATAGATTCTTACTTTTAGAAAGTTTGTTAATTGTTCCCAAGATTAAGAGGAACTTAATTTCTATTTCATGTTTGATTGAACAATCGTATACAGTTACTTTTAATATGAATGAAGCGTTCATTTACAAGAATGGTGTACTTATTTTTTTAGCCAAATTAGAAAATAACTTGTATGTATTAAGACTAATCGAAAACAAAGCACTTTTAAATCACAAATTATTTAAAACTGCTGAAACTCAAAGAAAAAGGCAAAGGATTTCTCCAACAAGTAAAAATACTCATCGTTGGCATCTTAGACTACCACCTTGTGAATCTTGTCTCAAGGGCAAAATGACCAAAAGACCCTTTACTGGAAAAGGTTACAAAGCCAAAGAACCCTTAGAGTTAATACATTCAGATCTCTATGGTCCAATGAATGTAAAAGCTCGAGGAGGGTACAGATATTTCATCTCTTTTATAGATGATTATTCAAGGTATGGATATTTGTACCTAATTGGACATAAGTCTGAAGCCCTTGAAAAGTTTAAGGAGTTTAAGGCTGAAGTTGAAAACCTATTACGTAAATCAATTAAAGTACTTCGGTCTGATCGAGGAGGGGAGTATATGGATCAAAGATTCCAGGATTATATGATAGAACATGGAATCCAATCCCAACTCTCAGCCCCTGGTACAACTCAACAAAATGGTGTATCAGAAAGGAGAAATAGAACCTCGTTAGACATGGTTCGATCAATGATGAGCTATGCTCAATTGCCTAGCTCGTTTTGGGGTATGTAGTAGAGACTGCAGTACACATCTTGAACAATGTTCCCTCGAAAAGTGTTTGTGAAACACCTTTCAAATTATGGAAGGGGCGTAAACCTAGTTTGCATCACTTTCGCATCTGGAGTTGTCCAGCACACATACTTGTGACAAATCCTAAGAAACTGGAATCTCATTCAAAACTGTGCCAATTTTTTGGTTACCCTAAAGAAACGAGAGGTGGTTATTTCTATGACCCACAAGAAAATATGGTGATTGTATCGACAACGCCACCTTCTTGGATGAAGACCACATGATGGATCATAAACCACGTAGCAAAATAGTATTAGGACAAGCTACTGAAGAATCATCAAGATTTGTTGACGAAGCTGGACCTTCAACAAGGATTGATGAAGGAACTAGTTCTTCAGATCTAGCTCGTATTTCTCAAATGTTGAGAATGCCTCGACGTAGTAGGAGGATTGTATTACAACCTGATCGCTACTTGGGTTTAACTGAAACTCAGGTTATCATACCTAATGATGGCATTGAGGATCCATTGTCCTATCGATAGGCAATGAATGACGAAGATAAAGATGAATGGGTCAAAGCCATGGACCTGGAAATGGAGTCTATGTACTCCAATTCTGTATGGGAACTCGCAGATCTACCAGATGGGGTAAGACCCATAGGGTGCAAATGGATCTATAAGAGAAAAAGAGATGCAACTGGGAAGGTACAGACCTTCAAAGCTAGACTAGTGGCAAAGGGTTATACCTAAAAGGAAGGGGTTGACTATGAGGAAACATTTTCTCCTGTAGCCATGTTAAAGTCCATAAGAATTCTCTTGTCCATAGCCACATATTATGACTATGAAATATGACAAATGGACGTCAAGACTGCCTTTCTGATTGGTAATCTTGAAGATAATATCTTTATGTCTCAACCCGAAGGGTTCATAGCCCAAGGTCATGAACAAAAGGTTTGTAAGCTCAATCGATCCTTTTATGGATTAAAACAAGCATCCAGATCTTGGAACACTAGATTTGATACTGGGATCAAAACTTTTGGTTTTGACCAAAACGTTAATGAGACTTGTGTGTACAAGAAAATCAACAAAAGGAAAGTAGCTTTTCTAATACTTTATGTAGACGATATCCTACTCATTGGGAATGATGTAGGATACCTCACTGACATTAAAAAATGACTAGCAACCCAATTTCAAATTAAAGATCTGGGAGAGGCTCAATATGTTCTTGGAATCCAAATCATTAGGGATCATAGGAACAAAACACTAGCACTGTCTCAAACAACGTATATTGACAAAATGTTGTCTCGATATTCGATGCAAAACTCCAAGAAGGGATTATTACCCTTCAGACATGGGGTACACCTGTCTAAGGAACAGTCCCCTAAGACACCTCAAGAAATTGAGAACATGAGACACATTCCCTACGCCTCAGTTGTGGGCAGCTTAATGTTTGCTATGCTCTGCACTAGGCCTGACATATGTTATGCAGTGGGAGTAGTAAGTAGGTATCAGTCTAATCCAGGGTTGGACCATTGGGGAGCGGTTAAAAATATCCTCAAGTATCTTCGGAGAACAAGGGACTACATGCTTGTGTATGAAGCTAAGGATTTGGTTCTTACTGGATACACTGACTCTGACTTTCAAGTTGATAAGGATTCAAGGGAATCCACATCAGGGTCAGTATTCACCCTCAATGGAGGAGCAGTAGTTTGGAGAAGCATCAAATAAGAATGCATAGTAGACTCAACCATGGAGGCTGAGTATGTAGCAATTTGAAAAGCAACTAAGGAAGCAGTCTGACTTTGAAAGTTCTGCACTGATTTGGAAGTTGTTCCAAATATGAACGTGCCCATAACACTATATTGTGACAACAGTGGGGTTGTAGCCAACTCAAAAGAACCTTGAAGCCACAAACGAGGTAAACACATCGAGAGGAAGTATCACCTGATACAGGAGATTGTGCAACGAGGAGAGATGATCGTTTCTAAGACTGCTTCAGAGCACAACATCGCTGATCCATTTACGAAGGCTCTCACGGCTAAAGTGTTTGAGGGTCATGTAGAGGGTCTACGTCTATGAGATATGTATGTCGTCTAATCCAGGACAAGTGGGAGAAATGTATAATGGGTATAAGGATACCCTAGTTCATTGTATTATACATGACATTTCCAACTTTAGATTATTTCATTTACATCCCACTAACTAGTGTTTTAGTTCAAGTGGGAGTTTGTTGGGTTTTATGCAATAAATCTCGTAGGTAGTGAATGTAACCGTTGACCGAATATTAATGAAATAATATTGATATATTTTTTCCACTAAATGCTATTAGTTATTTTATATTTGGTGTCGCTACGGGTTTGCGACGCGGAGTAGCCGACTTTGTTCTCAAGAGGAGGAAAATGGAGTCGCCACCAGTCTTGATTTAGAGGGTGTGACTGGGCACCCAAAAATATGCTAAAATGGTCTGCAAATAAAAGATTTCAGGTTCGGGGGTCTTTTGTCTATGGGATATTAGCACCCCACAACACTCGTCCAAAGAACGAAATTTTATTTTTCTTGTGTTATTTAAGGAAATTGGCTATTGTAAATAGCGAGGAAGATTTTTTTGTTGATTTTTAAATGTCCCACATTTTACTTCTCATTATTCCATAAATAAATAATGAGCAATAATTGTGGGTGGCATAAATCCATTCAAAATTTATATGAATTTAATTTGGCATCCCAAATTTAAATTCATTATACCTCATGAATATTAGGAAAGTCAATATCTTGATTTTGCTAATTTCCGTCATAGGAAAGTTTATTTTTTTAAAAGAACATTTGGTTTATTAATTTTGAAAATTGTTTGAGTAAATAATTATTTTTAAGGAAAACTCTTAATTAATTTTGATTTTTAAAGCAGGTGACATTTTTATGGAAAATAGTTTTGGATTGATTTATTATTTTGAAAATAAGGTTTATGAAACAATTTAGTCAAAAAGCTTGTAATACATTCCTTTAACAATGCGTTTTATGAAATATTCTTCTTTGGAAAAAAAAAAGTTTTTAAAAGAAAAATATAAAAATGGAAAGAAATATTAAAATCAAACCCCGGCATCCCAGGATTTTATTTTTTCCTCAACAAACTCAAATATCGGCATCCCGAAAATTCAAGATTCCATCGTTGGAAGATTTTTTTGGAAATATTTAATTACGATAAGAAATATAGAGGAATATAGATTATATACAATATCATAACATAGTGAAATAAAATTTTAAAAAAAAAATCCAGCACTATACAATTGAGATAAAATGCTTCAAAAGAGAAGAAAACTACCATATTCAAGACTTAAAAATTCATTAAATTCATTTGCTTTAAAGGAACCATATTGAAATCAAATCTCGGCATTCCAAGACATTGATTTCTTACCTCAAGAAAACTCAATATTGGCATTCCAAAAATGTAGATTCCGTCGTTGGAGATTCCTTTATTTTTTAACACAATTAACAAAAGAAAAATTGATTTAGGCAAAGTATCTACATATTGATTTAATGAAAATATATGACTAAACCATAAATAATAATGCTAGCTTCCATTGCAAAAAAACAAAATAAAATAAAATTAACAAGTTGAACATAAACAACATATAATAATCAACTCTAAAGTCTAAACACTTAAGTACATAAAAATAAAAATGACAATATTGTAATTGACAAAATGCATGCAATTGTCCAATGTTCCCTAAAGAAAAATCACATAACTTTTTAAATGCTAAAAAGAAAACATATTAAAATAAAGCGAAAGAAACGATAAATAAACTAAACATTACAAAAGCATGAAAAAAAAAATATTAACCTCATGAAAAGAAAGAAAGCTATTGAAGAAAGAATTGAAGACAAAGGTTTTTTTTTTTAAAAAAAAAATACTTACCAAGAATGCTTTTGACCGTTGGATTGGGAATACGACATATGAGGTGGCAACGTGAGATTGAGAGAAAGTGATGGCGAGATGGAGAGAAAACGTGAGAAGGGAAAAAAAATCTTGAGGAGTAGGAGAGGGTCGTTAGGTGGGAGAGAGGGAAAAGTGTATCTAGGGTTTTTTAGGGAGAGAGATTTGGGGAGTCTATTCTTAACCAAAAAAAAAACGTGCAGAGTGGGTATCCCAAGGCTAAAGAAATCGTGAATTACAAGGATGGGAGGGCTCCCTATTTATAGCCAATTCCAACCACCACAAATTAGGAAGGTGATCAAATAAAATTAAATCCAATAAAATAAAAAATGAAAAGGGAAATAAATAAATACACAAATTCTACCTTCCACATTTATAAGATATTGTTTGACAATCAATCACCCAAAGAAACAAAATATTTTGTTTAATTAATCTTACCAAATAAACATAATATTTGATTTGGCAAATTAATCAAAATAAAATATTTGACCTAATTAAGTGGCTAAAATAAAGATCTAGAATAATCTTTTTTCTCATTTTCGAAAATAGCTAAATTAAAATTAAATAAAATATCGGACAAATTTAGGGGTCTACAGTTTGCCCCCCTTTGTTCATTCTTATAGAATAAAAGGATGGACAAAGGCGTAGACCTTATTTGTTCGAAATTTTATAGTTAGCAAAATAAATGAACAACCCAAGGTAAACCTTAAGCTTTTTTTTTTTTTTTGGAATAGATGGGGGAAAATACTAGATCGAAAGAATTTTGGAACGGCCAGGGGTAAACACTAAACCGTTAAATTTTGGGACAGTCAGGGGTAAACACTAAACTTTCAAATTTTGGGACGGCCAGGGGTAAACACTAAACCGCCAATGTTTGGAAACAGCCAGGGGTAAACATTAAACTGTTAAATTTTGGGACAGCCTGAGGTAAACGTTAAACTGTCAAATTTGGGACGGCCAAGGGTAAACGCTAAACCGTAAATTTTTGGGACAACCAGGGGTAAACGCTAAACTGTCAAATTTTTGGACGATCAGGGGTAAACAGTAAACCACCAATGTTTGGAAACAACCAGGGGTAAACACTAAACTGTTAAATTTTGGGACAACCAGGGGTAAACACTAAACTGTTAAATTTTGCATAAAAATAAACAAATACTTTTTCAAAAGCATTAAAAAATTTCAAGATATCTCTAACTCGGATGTTTATGCATGAATGATTTTTTTTTTTTAGCGATAAGGGCTCCCACCCAAAATTGCCCCAGTGTTTATGAAGTTTGAAGCATAGCTTCAGAAACAAGGAATTGCTTAAAGAAATTTTCTTCTTTTTAAAGACCAGAGTCAATTAATGAAAAAGTTCTTTTGATAAGTGTCTTCTAATAGACACTCTTGTCCCAAAACACAACCCATGGATTCATCTAGTACCGTCAGATATAAAATGAGTGGTCACTTGGCGTTGGAAGGACAAGTATTGGCGGATTCTGTAAGTAACACTTGATTTTGTCAAATGCAACTTGACATTCCTCATTCCACTGGGTCGTATTACTTTTACGAAGGAGCTTTAAAATTGGTTCACATGTTGCCGTCAGATATGAAATGAATCTTGATATGTAGTTTAGTCTTCCTAAAAAGCTTCTAACTTCTTTTTGGGTTTGGGGAGGTTTCATTTAAACTATGGCTTTGACTTTATCTGGATCAACTTTAATTCCTTCCTGACTCACAATAAATCCTAGCAGTTTTCCCGAAGAAACTCCAAAGATGCACTTTGATGGATTGAGTTTAAGTTGATACTTTCTCAAACGCTCGAACAACTTGCGCAATGTGACCACATGCTCCTCCCCAGGTCGAGACTTGGCAATCATATCATCGACATACACTTCAATTTCTTTATGCATTAAATCATGAAATAATGTAACCATGGCCCTTTGATACGTAGCCCCAGCATTCTTTAAACCAAAAGGCATAACTTTGTAGCATAACGTTCCTCATAGAGTAATGAACGTTGTTTTTTCTTGATCTTTAGGTGCCATTTTGATTTGGTTGTACCTCGAGAAACCATCCATGAAGGAAAATGTTGAATATCCAGCCGTGTTATCTACTAAAACGTCAATATGTGGCAAAGGAAAATTACCTTTGGGACTTGCTCGGTTCAGATCTCTGTAGTCCACACACATCCTAACTTTTCCATCTTTTTTCGGAACAGGGACTATGTTTGCTACTCATTCGGGGTATTTAGCCACAGTGAGGAAACCCGCATCCAATTGCTTCTTCACTTCTTTAATTTTTAACAGCATGTCTGGTTTTAATTTTCTCAATTTTTGTCGAACTGTCCCGCATCCATCCTTTAGTGGTAGATGGTGTACAACTATATTCATATCCAAACCTGGCATATCTTGGTATGTCCATGCAAATACATCCTGATACTCATGTAGTAAAGCTATGAGTTGACTTTGGCTTTCACCTTTAGAGGTATTCCCAACTCGAACCTCTTTAATTTCTTCACCCGTTCCTAGATTGATCGTTTCTATTATTTCTTGGTGGGGTAAAGTGATCTTTTCCTCTTCTTGTACTAAAGGTAACAACTCGGGAGATATTTCCTCGGTAATGTCACTATCTTCTTCATCATATTCAACATTCAAGATTGGAACATTGAAATCAAGCCTGAAATCACTATCGCTTTTGCTTTCAAATGAATTGTTATCAATCCTGAATTAATTTGTGAGAGAGACAAGAGGGGGAGAAAAGAAAAAGAGAAGAGACTAGTAAATGATGTGAAATCAAAATGAGAAACAACTTTATTGAGAATGCAAAATAGGACGCCCTACTACAAAATGAAAATTCCTATAGTCTTGGGCATAACTAGTAGGAAATAATGACAAAATGAAGGAAATTAAATTACTCTTGGGCTTTTTCAAAACAAATAGGCAATTCTGTGGATTACCAATTGCATAGTTCGAAACCTGGATGACACTTGTATACCAAGGAATCTACAGACTCCACATGTTCTTCAATGATGGCGGTGATGGATAAATCTGACATCTCTAGTACTAGCTTGCCTGCTTCAACTTTGCTTTTCTTGAAAGTCTCATAGAGGTTGGGTATAATCATTCTCTTAGTACTTACTTCTCGACTTTCTAATATGGCACTCCTCTGCTTTCTTTTTTCTTCTTGAACATTCCGCCAGTCCATAATAGTTGGCTTGTAACCTAAACCAAACTTTGCAACAGCTTTAGGCAGACATACTGGTTGTCTTCTTCCTTGTTGATATTTTCCTACGCCTTCACCAGGTTCAAATCCCTCTTTTATCATGGTTTTTGCAACCATCATTGACGCTTTTGACAAAGACTGTTCTAGACTTCGATCCTCAGCAGGGGTAAAGATAGTAGCATTTGCAATCTCAAAAGATTGAAAAGAACATTCCAAAGCTTCTTCTGCTGCCTCCACATAATAAGGGGTTGCAGTAGATTTAGTGACCAACACATCTTCCTGGTCGATTATGCTCACCAGAGTATTCTCGAAAACAAACTTTAATCGCTGATGCAGGGTTGACGGAATAACCCCAGCTGAATGAATCCAGGGTCTCCCTAATAGACAACTATAGGCCGAAGTTATGTCCATCACTTGAAATGTCACATTAAAGGTGTGAGGTTCGATTTTAATGGGTAATTCGATCTCGCCCACAACTTCTCTACGAGTCCTGTCGAAAGCTCTTACCACAGTGCTACTGTGCTTAATATGGGATGGATCTACATGTAGCTTTAATAGTGTAGACATTGGCATCACGTTTAAAGAGGCCCCGTTATCAACAAGGACTTTAGCTATCACATAATCTTTGCACTTTACAACTATATGCAGTGCTTTAGTATGACCCATACCTTCTGGCGGAATCTCTTTGTCTGTAAATGTAATAGTGTTGGAAGTTGTGATGTTTCCTACAATTCCACCCAACTTTTCTACAGTAATGTCATGATTCACATGTGCTTGGTTCAAAACATCCATTAAAGCTTTACGGTGTGGCTCTGAATTTAAGAACAGTGACAATATGGATATGCGAGCTGGTGTGTGATGCAGTTGTTCGATCACCTTATATTCACTGTGCTTCATCAACTTCAAGAATTCACAAGCCTCTTCATCAGATACAACTTTCTTGGATGAGCTACCCTTAGTTATGATAGGTTATTCACTCCAAATTTCCTCTTGATCTTCTACAAAATATTCCTTCTCCTTTCCTTTTTCAACTCGGAGTTTTTGTTGGCTTTCAACTGGTGGTGCTTTTAAAATTTCCGACTTATAGCACCTTCCACTCCTTGTCATTCCACTGATTCCCGAAATGTTGGTGACGATAGCAGCTTCTTCATTGAGGACATGACAACCATAATTCCATGGTACTGCTTTATTGTCCTTATATTTGTAAGAACTAGGGATTTGGATACTTAACAGTTGTGATATGGTCAACTCAGTTTGGATACCCGAAGGTTGTTCCTTAAAAAATATTACCAGGGGTTCTGGCTTACACGAATCCTTTATTGATGTATCTTCTCCAATGATCATGTTTACAAAATTAATTTCTGGTTCCTTTTCCTGCATTAGGCACATCGCTACTTCACTGTAGGATAAACAATCATCCTTTGAACATTGATATACAAAGTTCGACCCTTCTTCACATTCCAATGAGACATGGATGGCATTGACTGCTGGGTTGCCATGATTAGGGAGTGGATTTTGTGTGACATCTGGTGCCTCTTCTGCCTTTTTAAATTTCAGCCAACCGGATCTTATCAAATCTTGCACCTTTCCCTTGAGAGTATAACAATTTTTTGTTGAATGTCCCACTGCTCCCGAATGATAGTCGCATCTCGCATTTGGCTTGTACCATTTTGGATATGGTGGTTGCACGGGTTCCATCTGTATCGGAACAAGTTGCTTATTTTGAATCAACTGTGGGAGAAGTTCAGTATAAGTTACAGGGATGGGATCATAATTCCTTGAGTTGTTTCTAAAAACTCGTTGAGCACCCGACAAGTTGGAATTTTGAGCATCTGATGAATAACTCATTTGCCCCTACACCGCCTAACGACCCTGTCCTATATTATATGAACTCTTGTTCATATTGTTTGCTACTGGGTGGTGTACCATCACTTGACTGCTAAATGGCAGCTTTTGGCTATAACTTATCTCATGGACTTCACTCTCTTTCTTTTTTGGAAGAATACTTTTTTTTTGGTTCGAGTCTGATACCGTGTCAACAATTCTTCCCTATTTCACTCCATACTCGATTCTTTCTCCGATAGTTATGATATCTGAGAAATTCATGGAAGCATTCCCAATCATAGGATCGTAATAAGGGGATCGAAGCGTATGTATGAACATGGTCGTTAATTCTTTATCTGTAAGTGGCGGTTGAATTTGGGCTGCCATTTCTCTCCATCTTTGCGCATACTCCTTAAAACTCTCAGTACTCTTCTTTTCTAGTTGCTGGAGATCTAAACGGTCTGGAGCCATATCTAGATTATGTTTATATTGTTTGAGAAATAGATCTACCAGGTCCTTTCACTTTTGAACATGAGCTCTATTCAATTGTACGTACCATCGAGTTGCTGGTCTTGTCAAACTATCTTGAAAAAAATGCATAAGTAACTTTTCATCTTGGACGTATGCATCCATCTTCCTGCAATACATAATCAAATGGTTTCTTGGACAAGATGTCCCATCATACTTCTCGAACTCGGGTAACTTGAATTTTTGAGGAATAACAACATCAGGAACCAAACATAGTTGTGTTGCCTCTATGTTTACGAATGCATCAACACCTTCTATTGCCCTCAATCTTTCCTCTAAGAAATCCAACTTCCCTTTGGATGCAGTGTCTTCACTATTTTCCAGCCCATTTCCCAAATTTCCTGATTCACGAATGAGATCAACCTTATGTTGCCCATGTTTTGCATATGAGTGGATTTGCTCAGGAATGGGAAATGTGGGGTTTTGACCTGCCCCTCCTCTTAATGGAGGCATTTGAGGTGCATGAGCATAAAATATCAGTTGTACAGATGTAGTCGATGCCCCGCTATGCTGAGGTACAGATGGGGTAAAACTTAGAGGTGCAACATCTTCTAGTTCAGGAGTTTCAGCCTTTGATTTCCCCTTTTGCACAGTAAGGATCTCCAGGATTTTTTACATTTGCTCTTTCAGAGATTCTACATCTTGTCTCAGTTCTTTGTTCTAGTCATTACCTTGCTCACTCATGGCTCTAGATTGTGATCTAGTTTGGTAAGGATGTCGATTTGGAGGTTGTCGGGCTATCTTGAATCTTTGTTATTAACCCCCTTTTTTTCTGTAAAATGAAAACAAATGTTCCTTTTTATTCTTATACTTATTTTACATTTATTATTATTTTGTTTGTTTGTTTGTTTTTTAAATTTTAGTGAAGTGGAATGAATGTATGAGAAAAGAAATGAGCGAGAAATAGAATGGTAGTTGGCTCAACTTGTTGTGCGAAATTGGAAAGAAAAGACATCAAACTTCATTAAATGATAATAACTGAAAGAAATACATGACTTAATCTCAAGCTACTAAAGAAATAAAGCCAACAATCTAAAAGAAACGACTGAAGTAAGATAACTCCCTACATAAGATAGCTAAAAATTCTCCTAACTCTTCACTGTTAGACTGCAGCGGTGAAATACCTCCTCTGAGCTCAAGTCCCAATTCAGAGAAAACTCCAGCTCTTCTGGCCATTACTCTTATTCTTTCCACAACATTATCTATTTGGGCTCTCATACTTTCACAATCTCTTATTAAACTGAGGTTTTCTTGACGAAGAATCTCCGAATTAGCTTGATTGCTCAAAAGTAAATCGTAGCTCCCCTTCAACTGGTTATGCTCTAATAGAATCTTCGTTGCTGACTCTTGAACCCTTCGAATTTGATACTCCAAATTATCAATGACGATACGCAATGCCCCATTATTTTCTTCAGACTCAACAACTTGTCTGATTCGTGCATCGATTGAAGCATTTAATTCAGAAACAAGTTGTCGAAATGATGCAATACTACTTTCTAAGCTGACAATTCGTGCCTCCTTCTCCTTCAAAGCTTTCTGTAAAGCAACCTTATCTTCTTTCATCATCCTGGTCTTTTTATGTAACTGCCTGTTTTCAAGATCTAACTCTTTACCTTCTCTCTCGATCCTGACTTGGATTTTTAACAACCTCCTTGTCTCGATCAGATCTTTCTCTGTTTCTGCCGCCTATTGCTTCCATTGGTCTATTTCTCGAAGTAGCTTCTCATTTTGTTGGTGAAGCGACATATTCTCAGCTTTTAGGAGGATATATTCATTCGCCCTTTGCCCTTGAACTGATGGCTCTCCCTTCTCTTTTTTCCTCTTTCTCTTTTGAGTGGTACGAGCTATCCGGTGAGTCTCGTACCACATTTTATATTCTGGCGTGGTTTCTTCGCTATGCTTTTCGATGTTAACTTTCTTGACCTCCTTCCAAGCTTTTATTACTTGTAACACCTTCTTCTCTGAATCCTGTAACTCATAACCAAAATCGAAGTCACCTGGTCCATGTATCACGGGAACAAACTGTTCTATCCACATTTGACGTAGGACCAAAAAAGGATTATAGCTGGCACCTCCCCATGGACCTAGTAATGGAACGTAGTGGAATTTCCCGCATCTATAGATCACCTGTGGATAACCGAACTCTGTTGGACATTTCAAATGACTCATGAGCCAAATGTACAATAAAGAAGAGCAACCAATGAACCTGGATTTCCCTTTTGTTTTGCAGAAATCCAACGATCTTATTGTTTCAGCGAGGATGGGTATAATTGGGTTAATACCATGCTGGATTTATAGAAACAACTTAGCGATTTTTACATCTACATATCCTTGAAGATTTGCATAAGATCGTCCCAAACATGCTTAGCGCGAAAAGATCCAAACTCACTCCTTCATTCCTGCATCGTCGAGTTAGATCTAGGAGGTAGTCCAGAGGTATCCCTTCATTTCCACCTTTCTTTTTGAGCTGGTGTTCTATCTCGGTGGCAGACAAGTTACCAGCAATTTTCACCAAAGCCCTCTTACCCATCAGTCTCTTGTCATAGAAATACAGCTTCGCTTCGAACATTACTGTCATTCGAAGTAGTTCCTGATATTCCTCTGCAGTTGGTGACAAATCATGAGAGCTAAATGTGAAACACTTATAGGTAGGACTCCAAAAGTGTAGAGCGGCTACTAAAGCATTTGCATCAACTTGAATGTACAAGAGGCTGGCCACATATCCATACTTGTTTGTAAATGCAAACTTATGCTCTGGTGAAAATTCATCCCATACCTCCTTTCGTTTCTCGATACTTCGGGTGGAACAATTGAAGACGTCCGCTGTTGGAGGTTGATTTGAGATCTCTTTTGGCAGCTGTATTTCAGATTTGACATGTGTCTTCTCAGACCATTCACGTACGAGTTTTTGGCTTTCAATGGAAACCAATGACTTTCCTTCCATTGTAGTCCTTGTATTCCTCTATATTTCAAATAATGAAGATTGATATATTTTCTTTCTAAACAAAAATCTTTTAATTTTTTCGCACAACAATATACGAGCATGACATGGAAAAAAAATCTAAGGAAAGCACAAGAATATGTTCATGAAGTATGCTTATAAATTTATGTTAAAATCAGAATATAAATAAACATGATAAGCCAAAGTAAATTAAATAAATAAATAAATAACACACACATTAAAATAAATCAATCATTATATCAAACATGTGTGGTAAGGCTCTAATGTCTAATGGAGAACAGGTCCCCAAGCTGTCCTCGATTCCTTTCCTTTTTCAAGAAAATAAATCAAGGCACCCTTATCAGCATCCTAAATAAGGTCGACTTGAGTGAGGGTTTTCATGTGCCTACACGGGAGTTAAAACTCCACGAAGGTCGCCACTACTCATCCTCGATCCTAATCCTAATGGTAAAGCCCGAGTAGGAGGCTTGTGTACGTGTGTGTTTAAAAATAAAAAGATAATTATTACAAAAAGCCAATACATATAAAATTAACAACACAAGAAAAATAAAAATGACCCGCTTTTAAAGAATATCCCCAGTGGAGTAGCCAAGTTGTCGCTACAGGTTTGCGACGCGGAACGACCGACTTTGTTTCCAAGAGGAGGAAAATGGAGTCGCCACCAGTCTTGATTTAGAGGGTGTGACTGGGCACCCAAAAATATGCTAAAATGGTCTGCAAATAAAAGATTTAAGGTTCGGGGGTCTTTTGTGTATGGGGAAGGTATTAGCACCCCACAACACTCGTCCAAAGAACGAAAATTTATTTTTCTTGTGTTATTTCAGGAAATTGGCTATTGTAAATAGCGAGGAAGATTATTTTTTGTTGATTTTTAAATGTCCCACATTTGACTTCCCATTATTCCATAAATAAGTAATGAGCAATAATTGTTGGTGACATAAAGCCATTCAAAATTTATATGAATTTAATTTGGCATCCCAAATTGAAATTCATTATACCTCAAGAATATTAGGAAAGTCAATATCTTGATTTTCCTAATTTCCGTAATAGGAAAGTTTATTTTTTTACAAAAACATTTGGTTTATTAATTTTGAAAATTGTGTGAGTAAATAATTATTTTTTAAGGAAAACTCTTAATTAATTTTGATTTTTAAAGCAAGTGACATTTTTATGGAAAATAGTTTTGGATTGATTTATTATTTTGAAAATAAGGTTTATGAAACAATTTTAGCCAAAAAGCTTTTAATACATTCCTTTAAAAATGTCTTTTATGAAATATGTTTCTTTGGAAAAAAAAGTTTTTTAAAAGAAAAATATAAAAATGGAAAGAAATATTAAAATCAAACCCCAGCATCCCGAGATTTTATTTTTTCCTCAAGAAACTCAAATATCGACATCCCGAAAATTCAAGATTCCATCGTTGGAAGATTTTTTTGGAAATATTTAATTACCAAAAGAAATATAGAGGAATATAGATTATATACAATATCATAACATAGTGAAATAAAATTAAAAAAAAAAAAATCAGCAATATATAATTGAGATAAAATGCTTAAAAAGAGAAGAAAACTACCATATTCAAGACTTAAAAATTCATTAAATTCATTTTCTTTAAAGGAACCATATTGAAATCAAATATCGGCATTCCAAGACATTGATTTCTTACCTCAAGAAAACTCAATATTGGCATTCCAAAAATTGAGATTCCGTCGTTGGAGATTCCTTTATTTTTTAACACAATTAACAAAAGAAAAATTGATTTAGGCAAAGTATCTACATATTGATTTAATGAAAATATATGACTAAACCATAAATAATAATGCTGGCTTCCATTGCAAAAATAAATAAATAAATAAATAAAATTAACAAGTTGAACATAAGCAACATATAATAATAAACTCTAAACGCTTAAGTACATAAAAATAAAAATGATAAAATTGTAATTGAAAAATGCATGCAATTGCCCAATGTTCCCTAAAGAAAAATCACATAACTTTTTAAATGCTAAAAAGAAAACATATTAAAATAAAGCGAAAGAAACAATAAATAAACTAAACTTTACAAAAGCATGAAAAAAAAATATTAACCTCGTGAAAAGAAAGAAAGCTATTGAAGAAGGAATTGAAGACAAAGGTTTTTTTTTAAAAAAAAAAATACTTACCAAGAATGCTTTTGACCATTGGATTGGGAATAAGACTTATGAGGTGGCAACGTGAGATTGAGAGAAAGTGATGGCGAGATGAGAGAAAATGTGAGAAGGGAAAAAAATATCTTGAGGAGTAGGAGAGGGCAGTTAGGTGGGAGAGAGGGAAAAGTGTATCTAGGGTTTTTTAGGGGGAGAGATTTGGGGAGTCTATTCTTAGCCAAAAAAACGTGTAGAGAGGGTATCCCAAGGCTAAAGAAATCGTGAATTGCAAGGATGGGAGGGCTCCCTATTTATAGTCAATTCCAACCACCACAAATTAGGAAGGTGATCAAATAAAATTAAATCCAATAAAATAAAAAATGAAAAGGGAAATAAATAAATACACAAATTCTACCTTCCAAATTTACAAGATATTGTTTAACAATCAATCACCCAAGGAAACAAAACATTTTGTTTAATTAATCTTACCAAATAAACATAATATTTGATTTGACAAATTAATCAAAATAAAATATTTGACCTAATTAAAAAACATTTGAATTGGCTAAAATAAAGATCTAGAATATTCTTTTTTCTCATTTTCGAAAATAGCTAAATTAAAATTAAATAAAATATCGGACAAATTTAGGGGTCTACATTTGACTTTGCCTAAAAAACCCTAATCTAATAAACTAGACATCCTAGGATGTAATATGAGTCTTGAACTATATGTAGCGACATATGGGGATCATTGTTCAAGGAAAAGCCTAAAGGGTCTATAGTATAAGGATAAGACTGGGTGTCTTATCTTAGTGACACTATGGATACGAGCCACTTTGTATTTGATACAAACGCTATGATCCAATGCGTTCGTGTAGGAGACATGCGAGTGGGGGTATCCTATGCAATGAGTTTGCATAAGACCGGACCGTGGAATAGTAACCACTGGTTAAAACACCGTTAACTAGTTGGTTTTCTATTACACTAGGACGACCAAGAAAAATTCGTCTTAATCTTGAGTTGATTATGGACTCCTGCTCATGAGGGATTGTCCTTTGATTTGTATGGGTGAAAGTCGGGAAGGAGTGAATTCCATCTTGTACGACTATGTGACCAACTAATCTCACATCATTGGAGCTTCTGATCTGCAAGTCCATTAGGTCCCACTGGTAGCTCATAAAGTAATTTGAGGCAACTAAGTAATAAATGTTGTTCAATTTACTAAGGGAAACAATATAATATATATTGATATATTGTTATGAGAGAAATTAATATTTGAAGAAATTCAAATATTAATATAAATTTGAGTCACATTAAATTTATGGAAGTTTGAAAGAGTTCAAATATGAATTAATTAATTTTAAGACCTAAAATCTATTTGGGCAATTAATTAATTCAAGACCGGAAATTAAATATTTGATATTTAATTGGTGATTAATTAATTAAAGTATTAATTAATCGGGAATTAATCAATTGTGGAAATAATTAATCGGGAATTAATCAATTGTGGAAATAATTAATCACTTAATGAAGTGATTAATCATTTATGGAAATGATCTAATCACTTATGGAAGTAATTAGTCATTTGTGGAAAAGATTAATCAATTATGGAATTGATTGATTTTGGATTGATTAAATAAGGAATAAGATTGAATCAATTTTGGAAAAGATTGATTTAATTGAATATTTTCTTCATGGCCACTCTTCTATAAATAGAACACTAGACCTAATTGGTTTAGAAGCCCTCTTGCTCTTAGACTCACAAGACAAGACCCTAAAATTCTCTCTAGCCTCCCTCTTAGAGAAAGACTCCCACAAGTCTTTATCCTCCTAGACTTAGAGACATACCGGTGTAACCTCTGTGGTTATTGTTGAAGGTGTACATATTACACATGCGGAAGCAATTGAAGATCGAAAGCACTTAAGACATTCAATTTTACTCCTAAAGCATGCATGTTCTAGAAAAGACAGAATAGAGAGTTTAGAAAACACCAACCTTTGTAGCTCACTTATGTTGAACTCCTTGTGGTGTTTGCCTCTCCTATGCTCCTTGGACAACCTCTAGAGTCTTCCCCACTATACTCCGGGCCAAGAACGACTTGTGGGAGTCTATATAAGATAGGGAATGGGAAGGGAATGCTTGAAGCATCAAACAATGGAGAAGAATGAGAGATGAGAGAACTTTGAGTCCAAATTCCAGCAGCATAACATTAAGGAAATGGCTCTCTTGTGTTTGAATATGATTCAAAATCCTTTTAAAGACATTCTCCATGCAAAGCCAAGCCTCAAGACACAAGACACATGGTGTATTTGCAAGCTCAAGTGGATTCTAGGTGTACATTACACAAGACATGCAACAATGCATGAGTGAGTTGTCTTTCCACTTTGAATGATCATGCATTAAGAGGATTTCCAACTAAATCCACTAAATTCAAATTGAAATCAAATTTCAAGCTTGCAAATTACCCCCAATTTCAATTCTAAATTGAAATTGATTGCTTGGTAATTAATTTGAAAATTTTCAAATTAATTTTGATATGATTAATCTAATTAATCTTTGTTATCTTGTGCAATTCCATATATATGATTCCTAATACATATATATAGTATTCAAAACACTTTTAAATACTTTATCTCTCATTTTCTAATTTAATTCATAATTAAATTATTGTGTCAAACACAATTTACGACAATACCCTTTTTCCCGATTTTGAACGATTCAAAGCTTCCTATCTTTTGTTCTAGGCTTAATTCCGATACGAGCTAGTAGGGGGACCTAATGGACCTATAGATCATGGCTCCAACGATTCGAGGCTAACCGACTAATCTCATTGTCCAAGCTAGCCAACATTCGTTAACTATCGGGACACTCCACTATAGCCCGATAGTTGCACTCCCCTCACTATAGATATATTTCCGTCCACTTGATTTAACCATGATTAGTAAGTCGATCCTTCACAGGTTGTTCGTAGCTATAGCTAGGTCAATAAGCCGTTTTACCCCTATAGTACTTCTAGTTCCTTAAGTCCCACTGATCCTCTAATGAACAATTGGTTTATGGTCCAACCAATAAACCGAGTCCCTCTCGGGCCAATGAGAGGGCGGGATCCCTTTGTTCAAGCCCCGGAGTCAGCACTTAAGGGAACAACCTCTCTACTATCCCTTATTCGGGTAGGAGTGAATTCCTTCTTGCACGACTATGTCCCCAGCTATCTACCCGTTCCTATCCCTGAAATGGGAGGCTTATTGAGTCGGCGATACTGAGCCACTCTCACCTATGCAGATCTAAGGATAAGCCCGAATAAACAGGAGTTCATAGTTAGCTCAGGATTAAGATCGAGTTACCTAGGTCATCATATGAAATAGTCAGTCTCGTCAGTAAACGGTGTTATAAAGCGAGAGCGACTTATTTCTCGGTCCTGGTCTTATGCTGTAACGCCCCAGGATTTTAGAAGCTAACCCAGCGACATTACTAACTCCTAGACCAAAACAAACCGTGAGCACCGAAAATTTCGGCAGCATAACGGCGTACATTGGACTAACCCAAAATTTTTCTTTAACCTGTTATGCATAAAACACTTCTATTTAACAGATTAAACGACTCCGCCATTCTACAACGCAACAGAATATCCACAGAACCAACAGCCTGCCGGGTCTCGCAATAACGCTAATCATCATAACAGGGTATTTATAACTTAGAAGCTCAATTAAACACAACTAACTTTAACTTCAATTTATTGAAACAACTTATCTGATACTAACTAAATAAATAGGTAGAGTTTATTAGAACCAACACAGCTCAACCTAATATTCAACACGAATAAATCAAAGACTAAACTAAACAGGACAACAGCTGTCCAACCAACTAAGCAACAACTATCCAACATAGAAATAAAGGAAACCCGAACAACTAGCTAAGGTCCTTCCTCATACGCCTCCTCCGCATCACCATGGTCCACGCAGTCATCATAACCTGCAAAATCTGGTAGTTGGGGGGAGAGAGGAGGGGGTCAGTACACTAAGGTACTGGTAAGCAGCCCCTACCTGAGAAGCCATCAAACAGCAAACAACAAACAACATGCTTTTCATGCGCAAACAACATGCTTTTCAAAGCGGTAAACATAATATCATGCTCAAAAGCTAGTAAAACAAATGACTCTCCTAAGCCATAACTCATGCATCTTTCTATATGCAACTTGCTAACCACTCAAGCTCCACGAGCTCGCTCAACGCTCTTATTTAGCCCTCACATGGCCCTCACACGTGATTTCCGCGTCACGCTCCGCAAAACTCTCCAAGACTGACCCTTCGAGTTGTACCGACCCCTGACCATTTATACCCAGGGCCTCGGCACTTCTCTACAGAGCTCGGCATTCGACCCTTGACCATTTATACCCAAGGCCTCGAACTGTGCATCGACCCTTGACCATTTACACCCAAGGCCTCGATGACTAAGCAACGTATTGACCCTTGACCATTTATACCCAAGGCCTCAATACTTGCCTCAAGACTCATCACACCGACCCTTGACCATTTATACCCAAGGCCTCGATGCTCCTCTTTATCTAACATTGGCATATCGACCCTCGACCATTTATACCCGAGGCATCGACATCCAATAGTGATGTATCAGTCCTCGACCATTTATACCCGAGACCCTGATAATCACTTACTTTCCTCGAAACAATATCAGTCCTCGACCATTTATACCCGAGGCCCTGATATCTCAATCACAATGCTAGTCCTCTTTAAAACCCATGGTGACATGTCACCCCTCGACCATTTGTACCCGAGGTGCACTGACATTCACCCATCTTGCCCTTTTCACATTTTAGGTCCCTGACCTATATCTCACATCTACTAGAATGCATATGCCCTGCAACATGCTTCTAGACTCATGAATCATGCCCACTAAGCATTCACATGACCACATCTCTCAACTCATGCTTGACTCTCGAATGCAAAACCGAACCAACGCGCTTTACATCAAGCCAACATGCAACAAAATTTCATGCTTTACACTCAGTCATTAAGCAACAAAAGTCATGTTTTTCAACGATAACATATATATTTGCATATATTCAAAGAAACAAGAAACATGAGGGTAATTATAAAGCGAGTAACACTCAGCATGCATCACACAGTCAAACAGACAACATCAAGTAAGAACTACTTACCGGAAGCTCAAACGCTCCTAAACAATCCTAAAGGACCGATGGAAACAACCGGAAGAGCCTAAAGAGCTCAAACTACAAGGAACGATTACCAAGGGTTAGAAAACAACTTAGAGCACCTAATAGACTTGAGGAAAGGATCTAAGGATGCTGGAATTTACCGCTTAGAGCTCAAACAACCTTGAGAACAAGCTGACTTGTGTTCGAAACGACCCAACAACCAAGATCCCAAGCCACCGGGTTATGGGTAACCAAAATCAAGGTCTTTCGAGTTGTGGGTACTCACTGAACACGATCTTTGAGATCAAATGCTCGATGAACAGCAACCGAACAGACTTAAATCCTGCAATTTTGAAGTCGATAACGCATGGGTATCAGTTACTTAAGCTATAGAACCAATAACAGCATTGAACCTTACCCAACGGACCCGATATCAGGCAAGACGGGTTGCAACAACCTCGAACAACGCACTAGAACGATCCTTGGGCAGTGGGTATTCAAGTCGATGTGTTTCAAACCTAATCGAACACCTAGACGACGTTGCAGATCAGAAAATCGAACAACATTAAACTTTTCAGCACCTAAAGCTAATGGGTAATCAAAATTTGAGGTTTATAAAGCATGGGTAATGCTGAAAGCTTACCGAAAGAGCCTAAGCACGCCGAAACGATCCTTAAATCAGCCCGAACGCGCCTAAACACCAGAACAACGAAGATTCCAGCTTCTACTCACTAGCCCAGCCGAAAACATAAGGAAGAAAACGAGATTAACACACCGCCTGCTGAACTCGAATGAAATAAAGAGAAAATGGAAGTCTTACGCGCGAAACACAGGGAAAATTCGAGACTCACCTGCTGAGGTTGACAGAACACGCGCGAAGGAGGGAAAGGAAGACGACTCGCGGCTGCTCGAGCAAAGAAGAAGATGTCGCAAACCTACTGCTCAGCCCGACACCCATGAGAACAAGGGAGACGACCTTGTGGGTCTACTGCTCGAGGAAGAAACACGCGAAGAATGAGGCTTGAGAAAAACCCATGGCGGCGGCACCTACTCACGCGAAGGAGAGAACGGGAACTAGCGGGAGGCGGCAGCTGCGCAAAAACACTGAGGGGGGGGGTCTGGTGTACGCGACGAAATGAGGGAGAGAAAGAAAGATTAGGGCTTTGATTTTCCTTTTCTTTTTTTTTCCTCTTATAATTAAAAATTCCAAATAACTTAACACCTCCTATTCAAGACCAAAAATAAGAACCCTTAATACCGAAATAGTTCTCAAATAATCTTCGAGGTTTTATGCCGAATTTTATTTCCAAACTTAACTCCTAAAAGATTTGGGAGAGAAAATAACCCGATTGATAAAGGGTTTGGGTCTTTTGATATTTAAAATAAATATCGAATATTAAACCTCCAAGCTTTAGGAAATTTAATTTAATGACCCGAGACTAAGCTTAAATTCTAAATTTTTTTTTAAATTAGAATAAAACGCTTAACATATCCAAAAAGGGTTCGATTCTAAAACGCAGGGCGTTACAATCTCCCCACCTTAAGAACTTTCGTCCTCGAAAGTTACTCACTTAACCACTTTTGGACAACTGGCCATGACTCCAACTCTGACCTCTCAAGGCACTGAATACCAATGGTTCTTAGCCCATCAAACCATTTCCTGCTAGAACTCCAAAGTTTTGAATCAAGGCATAAGAAATGTCATTGATGCACCTCTTCAACTGCAACACTTGGAACAGGTTGTGTTGTACATACACATTGGTAACAAAGACAACCAATGAACAACGAGGCAAAGTGCATAATGATCTTCAAATGGTCCAAAATCATCAGAGCTACACTATCCAATCCTTTCAACACAGAGGACTTTTTCCACTAAAGCTACTTGAAGAACCCAAGGTCGATGATGAACTTTCCAAACAACGACACACGAAGCACGATGTGTTGCCGATGAAAAATGTGGCCAATACGACTATAAACAGCTAGACCAATGCACTCAAAGATCTTGAGTAGTCCAATACATTTGAACTAAGCTATCCATTCACCATAACATGGAGAACCCCTCTATTCACAAGTCACCTACGTTGAGCTCAACCGTTGCACTTATCACCTGCACAAACCATTTGACTTCATTGGTAACTCACACATTTTTTTTTATGATCCTTTGGATAGCTTCGTTAGTCAACTTTACTAACTTTGGCTTTTGTAGGAATAACAACTTACCAAGCAACTGAGCAATTCGCTCTTCGCATTATGCATGCCCATGATGATTCTTAAATCCCCTATCCATCTTGGCTTTATGAGGATGCACTGAAAAAGGTGTTTTATGCGCCTCTTACAATCAATCTCGCTTTAGAGGATAATCCTTGGCACAACCACCTTGATATAACAAAGCTAAATCTCTCGTGAGGATAAAATTCACTTGATCTTCCTCACTTAGGCGTTTAACCAATTCTAGGTCTTCTTAATGGCTATCAACAATCAACTTTTTCAACTAGGCATCGCTAAAGTTGAGCAAACAATGCTAAAAAGGCTTCCGCTGCCAACTCAATTTCTGTGCAATCAACCCGCTTAGCAAAGGACTATGAGATGACACCGAGAACGCCAACTTGTTTTCTTGCTAAGAGCATATTGCAATTTCCATGTCAGGTGCTACTTGACCTTACAACAAAAATTCTTTACCAGATCCAAACACTTATCCTTATCCTAAGTCAAGCTCTTCTTGCATAAAGAAACACTTCCGACTCTTTGTGGTCTATGAGTTTGGATACTTCCTCCGTAAGGAAGGTCTCTTTGGATATCTAAAGTCAACATTGCAACTACAACTTCCAAGTCATGAGTGTGGAACATTTAAAATCATATTTCCTTAGTTGCCACAAGGTGTAAACATCTGTTCTACATCGCATTAGTTTACAACCTTGTAGTTTTTCTTTAGCGCCAATAACAACCACTAACCTCTTGAACCATCCGGAACAATTAACACCGAGACTGCAGCCAGTTGTTCCTTTAACCCCGAGAATGCTTCTTACAAACTTCGCTTCGAGCAATAACGATATAACTGAATCTGGCGAGTGAACTTAACTCATGGTGCTACCAAATTAGCAACATTCTAAACAACCTCCCAGCTTCAAAAGGTAACTTTCCAATTCAAGAAGATCATGTCTTTGAACCATTATATTGGGTTGGACCAATTGCAACTTCTTCTACTTTACTTCAGCAAGACCCAGTCCTTAGAACCCAAATGCCCAAGAAAGCAACCTTATCCAAACAAAACTCATTCTTTGAGTAACATACAACTCACTACATCCCAAAGTTGTCAAAACTTGCTCGAAGTGCTCTTTATGGGTCTTCCTTAGTCTTTAAATAAAGCAACTTATAACCCAGGAACACTATCACGAACGAGTCCAAAAGATCTTGAAAAACTAGCTCGTGAAGCCCAAAAACTATAGGAGCATTAGTAATCCAAAAACATCATGTTCTTATGATGCTTACACTCTGTTTTGAAGGCAACCTTGAACGACAACTTCCTTGACCCTTACCTGAGGGTAACCTCATCACAAATCTAACTTTGGTAAAACCTTAGCTCCTTGAACTTGGTAAAAGAAATCACCACTATGATGGGGGAAAACTTATCTTTTACTGCCACAATGATCAATTCCCAATAATCAATGCCTAGGCTCAATGAACTAACCCTTTTTCTCCACCAACAAAGTTGGGGAGACACAATAGGGTGAATAAACCCCTCGTCCAAGAGTTCTTCCAATGGCACCATAAGTTCCTTCCTTGAATCGGTATCATTCGATAAAGTGCCGTGAACAATAGGTTGTCCCAAGTAACAACTCTATCCAGAAGTCCATGACATTTTCAAAATAGGCTCAAGCACCAAACTACAAGAGACACTTGACCTTTATGGTAGATGTTATCTTTTGGATTTCCAACTTCTATTTCTTTGAGTCTAAAACTTCAGCCAAATGATAACCTAAGGTGAGCTTCCTTATCAGATAATTCCATGGTTTCTTAACTAAAGCCAACCAATCCATATCCAGGAACGACGGCGAGGTCTAGCATAATCCAACTCGACAATCTTGCTCCACATATCTTGCTTGCACAGAAAGTCCACCAACTTTACTACTTCCTATGGAAATTCTCTTAATTCTTTACAGACTTGGTTCCACTTGCTAGGATCTTCAAGCCGACTCACTAACCTTCCAAGGTAAAAGATCCAACATTAGGCTCGCTTTGCTGGACACCTGCAACCACCACTACCAATTGGGCCTCGCCAAAGAAGAACCAACACGAAAAAGGCTTCCAACGCCAATGCCACTTGAGGCACCAGTTGAAGAACAAGGGAATTCACATCGAGGTGAGGATCGACTTCAAGAACACTTGGAGAGCCAGAACGATCACTTTCTTGACTCTCGCTAAAACTCATCACTAAGAGGGAAAATAAGGAACTCGTTTAACCAATTCTCCGAAGAAGCTTGAATAGGAGGGACTAACATCGAACTGAGGCAACAACCTAGATCTGATAGCACACAACATGCACAAACCGAAGACACACGAGCTATCTAAGAATCTATGGCAGCATCCTACGCCTACTAACAAGCAACATCACGAAACTGTCACAAGAAAATCAAAAAAACTATCTAGCTAACTATGGGAGCATCCTACTCCTACTATCAAACAAGAATCACACAATCAACACAATCTATCCATCCGACTACAGGGAGCATCCTAAGCCTAACTACTTTATCAAAAAGCAGCTTAGGGAAACCGAACATGCTCAAACAAGGCACACAAGCAACAACCATCAAGCATACACGTAAGCTAACAATGAAAATGCAAGGCACCCAAGTAAATCAAAGATAATCATGCCAACAGATAATTTAAACATACGACAACACAATAATATCTTAACCAGACCAACGTACCTGGTGATGGAGAGGAGAACGAGGAAGACCATAACCCTAAACATCCAAACAACCTAGATTTCCTAGGCCAGTCTACAGGAACAACTCTGCTCTGATACCAACTGTAACGCCCCAGGATTTTAGAAGCTAACCCAGCGACATTACTAACTCCTAGACCAAAACAAACCGTGAGCACCGAAAATTTCGGCAGCATAACGGCGTACATTGGACTAACCCAAAATTTTTCTTTAACCTGTTATGCATAAAACACTTCTATTTAACAGATTAAACGACTCCGCCATTCTACAACGCAACAGAATATCCACAGAACCAACAGCCTGCCGGGTCTCGCAATAACGCTAATCATCATAACAGGGTATTTATAACTTAGAAGCTCAATTAAACACAACTAACTTTAACTTCAATTTATTGAAACAACTTATCTGATACTAACTAAATAAATAGGTAGAGTTTATTAGAACCAACACAGCTCAACCTAATATTCAAGCAATCAACAATCTCAAAAGAAATAATTTTTCCTACATCAATACTCATTGAGCGAAGAATGGCAAAAGCAAGCAATACCCTGTCCCGAGATACTGTGGAGTCGTGTGTTGTCGGCAGCAAGCGTAGCCTGATGAAACCCATCCAAGTGTTGGCTTCACTCTTTAAATAAGCAGCTTGAAACGTATGCTTCCACGTCTGCGACACCCTCCATTGAGCCCCCTCAATGCCTACCTCCCGGACAGCCGCACTCAGTTGATCCCTAGATGGTGCAGCCACCATCTCATTAAAAACGACATGCGGAAAATCCTGGAGATCGAACAATTCATTAATGGCCTCAGGACTCCATTGTACAGGCACTCCTCGAATGATAACCTCAAAATCATTCTTAACATCAAGATTGGCATAAAATTCTCGAACAATGTTGGAATTGACAGGTTCTGGTTTCGCACAAAATTGCCTCCATTCGAGGTTCACTATTCCAGACTCCAAGAACCTAGGCAAATCACTGCCAAACCCTCGTTCGAACAAGAAGTCCCGTTTCAGCACCTCCTGGTATTTTGCTTGAGCAAGATCGTTGACGAAGCGAATGAATGGTGCCCTCGGCTCCTCAATTTCTCCCGATGCTTCGGCAATTCCTTTGCCCTTGCTTTCTCTCTGTACACGCAAACGCTCTTCTTCTACCTTTTTCGCCTCTTCTTCTTTTTCCTTATTCGCAGCTTCCCTTTTTTCTTCCTTAGAGTCCGACGTCGGAGGTGATGGAGTGTTCCGAATCACCCTCACGCGACCCGCCTTCCTCTTGATGCGGCGGCGCTTGGGCGGTTCAGGCATAATGATTTCAACATGAGCCTCCTGCACCGGCTCTGGTGTTTTCTCTTTTTCAGGCATACTGGCGACTTGTCTTTCGACCTCTGTCTCATGTTCCTTCTCAGTATTCCCTTCCTGAACCGTAGCAGAAACTATCGATTCTGTCTCAAGATTCTGAACAGCCTCTGTTTATTGGATGGCTTCTTGTTCCGCAGCCCTCTACTGCCTCCGTCTTCGCTTCGCCTCCTTCTCTTCTGGCGTTCTTTTCTTCTTAGGTTTCCCTTTTTGCACTTCCGGTGTGACCGGTACCTCCTCCTCTTCACTCTCCCTCTCTTTTCGAGCTCTTGTTTTAGCCATTGAAGGTGTAATAGGGTTTTGACAGAGAATGCAAAGAAAGAAAGAAAGAATAATACACGCACAAAGATTTGATCAAGAAGACGAAGTGAAACGTGCTTACCATAGATTGCGAATAAATAGGGCTGCAGCAAACAAGAATCCCAACCGAAAAGATTTGCCCTGCCATAACTAATATTACCGTTGTAATTTAAAAATGCAAACCTGAAATTCAAAAATTACCAATGGTAAAATTGCGGATTCCAAATGCCCATGGTAAAATTGATGTACTGTCATCATTGAAGCCTTCGGATAATTGCTCTGCGACACGTGGCCTCATCAGATGATGCACGCGCATTTACCTGCAAGAATTCAAAGCCAAATCCAACGGTAAAAATAATAAATTCCAATAGAAACCCTTTTAATTCGAAATATTTTGCTCCAGCCATAATCTTGCTGCAACAATCTGCTGAACCTGAAGAATCTTAGATACGAAATTCGAATTTCAAAACAAAAAAAATCAAAGAATCAAATTAAATTTTAACCAATCATTCCAATCTTTTATTTTCAAAAGAAGCCGAATAAATTAGAGAAAATCTCTATTAACTAGAATTCAAATAATTAAAATCTTGATAAAATCTAATAAAATCTAACTAACTAAAAGATAATTGCAAGATAATTTAAATAAATAACCCATAATAAAAATACTGAGATCTAACAAACTATGCAAAAATCAAACCTAACCTAATCGGAATTAAAAACAAATCAGAAAAACTTAAAATCAATACAAATCCTGGGAGCTCAAAATTTTGCTCTGTGAAATGCTCCCGCAAAAGTCCTGCTCTCTCAATCATCAACCAACCTTAGGGAAGGATATTTCGACTGAAACTCCTCACCCCAATAATGCTTCACACGCTGTCCATTCACCTTGAACAATCTCCCATCTTTTTCATCCTGCAAAGTAATTGCTCCATTGGAAAAAACCTCAATCACAATAAACGGTCCTGACCATTTAGATTTTAATTTTCCAGGAAATAATTTTAATCTAGAATTATAAAGCAAAACTTTTTGACCCTTGACAAACTCCTTAGATTTAATTTTTTTGTCATGCCACAGCTTAGTCTTTTCCTTATACATTTTCGCATTTTCGTAAGAAAATTGACGAAATTCTTCTAACTCATTAAGCTGCAGCATTCTTATTGCTCCTGCACGACTCATATCAAAATTTAACTTTTTCAAAGCCCAAAATGTTTTATGCTCAAGCTCTAATGGTAAATGGTAAGCTTTCCCATATACTAACCTATAGGGAGACATACCTAGAGGAGTCTTATAAGTTGTCCTATAAGCCCAAAGAGCCTCATCCAACCTAAAGGACCAATCCTTTCGAGATGGATGGACTACTTTCTCTAAAATAGCTTTTATTTCCCTATTACTAATTTCAGCTTGACCATTTGCTTGTGGGTGATAAGGGGTAGCTATCCTATGCTTAATCCCATACTTAGCTAAAAGCTTAGTTAAGATATTATTAACAAAATGTGTACCCTCATCACTTATTAGAGCTCTAGGTGTCCCGAACCGTGCAAAGATGTGCGACTGAAGGAACCTTGCTACTGTCTTGGCATCACTCTGATGTGGACTTTTCCTAACCGCAAGCGCACGGGTCAAGTAATAATATAGTGAATAGTAAATTCGAATGTCGTCCTCTGGATTGGATTTTTAAGCAAATCAAGTATTGCGAATAATCTTGCCCAATTTTATTTAGGGATCAAAAAGTGATGAATAGGTGATATGAAAACTAATTCAAAGCAAGTAAAAAGTATAGAAATTCAATTGGGAGAACTACTTAGGGAATTGATTTCGTCGATTTCGTTTAGGATTTATTTTAAAGAATAAGTTATTATGCACAATGAAATTATGAGCCAAAGACCCTTTAATCACAACTACCTCTCCCGAGTATAATTGATTCTCATGCAAATTAACCAACTTCATATCCCTATCTAAGTTTATTAATATGCAAGGCAATGAGATCTTTTAACCAATTCTAAAGTTAATCTAAAACCGTCAAGAATTAGAAAGTAAACTTTATTCATGCAATCTTGAGTAAGTCTAGATCAAATCCCCTCTCCCGAGCTAGATTCGAAACTTAAATCATCCAACTAATGGCCAATTAATTGAAAGCATTAAATCAAGATTACAAACACAATAACATTGCACAACTTAAACCATAAATCAATCCATAAACTTAATCAACTACATCAATCCCTAAGCTACAAGTTTAGCTACTCATGAATGTAAATACAATCTCAACTAAACATGTGAAAGCCATAAATCTAACTAAAGAAAGAAAAGGGAAAAGAAAACTCAATGTAGGCCGAGTCCCGACGTCCCCGTCACGATCCCCACGAACAATGGGTTGATTTCCAAATTTCTCCCTTTGTTTCAGCCTCCAAAGTCCTCTGTTCTGTCCTCTTTACGGCTCCAAAAGGTCCCAAATTGATCTCCTCTAAAACCTAGCCGAAGTGAAGCTTTTATTCTGATTTTTCGTCTTAGCATCGAGACGCTGTCAAGACAGCGTCGCGACGCTGCCTCTTATACGCGCGTTCTGAATAAGGAAAAACGGTAGCGTCGGGACGCTTCCTATCACAGCGTCTCGACGCTGTAAGCTTTACGCGCCTGATCTGATATGGAATGTGAGCGTCGAGACGCTCAAGAGCTAGCGTCTCGACGCTAGCCTGCTGTTGACCGAGATTTGACTTTTCTCCACTTTTACTCTTTTCATTCCTTTGCATCTGTTCACGCCCCGAGCACCTGAATAACTCTGATATTGCATTAAAGCTCCAATCAACCATTTCCTACAAAATAAACAATAAAGCACAATAAAATGGCCCAAAAATCATAAAAGACTAACTAAATTAAATGAGTAAAGATAGCTAGCTATGCTCGCTATCAAATACCCCCAAACTTAAGCTTTTGCTAGTCCTCGAGCAAACTCTAAATCAGACATACAATGGAAGAATGGATGCAACAGCCATAACTCAATCCTCAAGGCTCAAAAGTCAATAACCAAGCAAGCAAGAGACATGCTCATAAGGACCAATGAGGGAGACAAATTAAAATTTTTCCAAAATTAACTTGCACAAGCGAGATCTAACTCAACAAGATCAGACTCTACTAGCCCGGGGTTGGATTATTAAACTCTCAGCTCATCTTCCCTCTACACTGGCACTAAGGCTTCACTAATGAGTTAATGCAACAAATTAGTTTGTTTATCTCCATACTTAGATGCTTTTAATTAACAAATGAATTAAGCATGTAAATGTGGCACTAGCTTTCACACACCCATTGCAGGGACCCTTAACCTGAGTTTTCTCTGGTTGGCCTAACTGATCACAACGGGGGTAGCTCTTTTTGCCTTAATCTTTATTAAACATTGCAAACTGTGCACAGGCCATGGTATAATACTTTTCTTTTCAACAGTAACTACAAGAATGATTTTTCGATATGAGCATAAGTAGCAGATATTCTTTTCTTTTCTCCTAAGCAAGATCAAACATGCTAATTTGCAAAAAATTAACTCTTTAGCTCTACCCTACACCTATCGAGGTGACAACAAGCATATGAACTCAATAATTCGCTCCTAAGCATTCAAATCCAAGTCAAGCCAAGACAGATACTCTACTCATGCAAGCCATCTCCTAGAAAATTTTTAAAAAGTCTCCCTTTTTGGGCACTTATGCTTACATCTCATCACAAGCTTGAAAATTGACAAGAAAGCCTATCCTAGGACATCATGATCATGCAAAAGTAGCATCCAGAAAACAACCATATGCATAATTCAAAGAAAGCTCAAAACTATAGCCCGAACTCAGATGCTCAAGGGCTCCACAAACATGCTAATCCACCCCCAAACTTAAAACATGCATTGTCCTCAATGTATAAAGAAAATAAGGCATAAACAAGCATGAGAACAATAAAAGAATAACAGGAGTGAATAATACTGGCCTGGAATGATGATGACTTCTTGCTTGAAAGCTTTGAATCTTGAAAGCTTGAAAGCAAAGGAGAGGAAGAAAACAAGACCTACAAAACAAAAACAAACAATAAATCAAAAACAAAAAGACAACACACTAACTTACTTGGGTTGCCTCCCATAAGCGCTTGTTTAACGTCATTAGCTCGACGTGTTGCACGTGCTTCAAGGAGGCTTTTGTTCTGTGAATCCAACAGAGGTGCTCTTTCTTGCACCTTTCCTGTAGCCCATGTAAAGCACTTCATCTTTAGAGTCTTCAACTGCTTTAAAGATCTCTTTTTCGTTCTTGACTCTAATAGTGAGCTCCCTGCGCTCAATATCTATGATTGCTCGCCCAGTAGCGAGGAATGGTCGTCCTAATATGACAGGCATTGAAGGATTTTCTATCATGTCCATAACATACAAGTCAATAGGGAGGAAAAATCTACCTACTCTGATTAACACATTTTCTACAATACCAACTGGTCTCACCACAGATTGATCAGCCAATTGGAGCTTTACAGGAGTAGACTTAATCTCACCTATATCTAACTTTTTACACAACGATAAAGGAATGATATTAATGCTAGCACCTAAATCACATAATGCTCTGAAAGAATAAGTACCAAAACTACAAGGAACAGAAAAACTCCCTAGATCTGCTACTTTTTCAGGTACTTTCTGTTGTACTCTGGTGCTGCATGTGGAAGCAAGATAAACAGTGTCAACTTTCTTTTCTTTTCGTTTCTTTGCTAACCACTCCTTCATGAACCTGTTGTATTGGGGCATCTCTAATGCCTCTGCAAAAGGAATATTAATATTCAGATTCATAAAAGCATTCATAAATTTATCAAACTGAACCTGATTATTCTTTTTCTTCTTTTTCTTTTTCTTTTCCTTGGGAACCATCAGTGTGGGAGAAGGAATAGGAGGCTCCGGTTTAGGCTTTTCAGCCTCATCTGCTGATGTGTCCTCCTCAGCTTCTCCTGTAGGCGTTTCATAGTCCTCAGATTCAGGTTCCTCTTCAGACTCCTCCTGGTGCACAGTGATTGCCTTACAATACTCCATCTGGGGTTTCTCTTGTTCAGCTGGGGCCTTACCTTTATTCATGGTGCTCACAACATTCACCAACTGTCCCAGCTGAGTCTCAATGTTCTTGATGGCTGCACTGTGGCCATTCACTGTTGAATTGATGGCAATGACTGCCTCCTCTAACTTGGTTGTCCTGTTACTAGACTCTGCAATGAAAGCTCCAACAAGATCTTCTAAATTTTTATTATCTTGAGTTTGAGGGGCAAAACCAGGAGGATTAAGAACATTCTTAGTATTAGCACAAGAGAAATTTTCATGGTTCCTATTGTTAGGGTGATAATGTGTAGGTGTAGAACTATTATTATATCCCCTAGAATTAAAATTTGATACATACTGAACCTGCTCGATGGTCTCCTCCTGAGGTCTAGATGCTAAAGCAGCAGCTGATTCAATTGACTGTGCACTCCCTGTACCTGAAAATTTCATAAAAGCATTGGCAAGGGAAGTCATCTGGGCCTGGAGTGCACTTACTTTATCAACCTCAAACACTCCAGCAGCAATCTTTTTAGGTGTAGACCGCTCAGATGGCCACTGATAGCTGTTGGTGGCCATATCCTCTAAAAGTGTGCGAGCGTTTTCCACGGTCTTGGACAACAGAGTCCCACCTGCAGCTGCATCAACAATCGTTTTTGTACTGGGGGTTAAACCATTATAAAACAACTGTACCTGAAGCCAATCGGGGTAACCATGCTGAGGACACTTCCTCAGTAGCTCTTTGAATCGCTCCCAAGCTTCGAACAGCTGTTCATCATATTGTTGTTGGAATGTCCCAATCTCGGTCCTCAGCTTGACCGTCTTTGCAGGAGGGAAAAATTTCTTTAAAAAGGCCTGGACCAAAGCATCCCAAGTGGTGATGCTCCCAGGGGCAATAGACTGCAACCAATCACGTGCTTTATCCTGCAAAGAAAAGGGAAATAAACGTAAGCGAATAGCATCCTCAGAGACACCATTAATCTTTACCGTCCCACAAATATCCAAAAATGATTTAAGATGAGAATTTGGATCCTCGGTGGGTGATCCTCTGTATGCACAGTCTCGAGCCATCTGAATGAGACCGGTCTTCAGCTCAAAGTTGTTGGCATTAATCGGGGCATAGACAATTCCCGATTGCTGTCCCTGAAACACAGGCTGAAAATAATCTCTAATAGGCCTAGGCTCCTCAGGTGGATTTTGATCTGCCATTTGAATAATTTCTCTATTTTCCCTTCGAAGCCTATGAATTGTTCTTTCTATCTCGGGATCAAATGGTATCACTTCTCTACTACTACGCATGCAAAATTAAAATACCTTAACAAGAAAAGAAAAAAAAATATGGAAATAAATAAAGAAAAGAAAACAACTAATTTACAAATGGAAAGAATAATCTAGAAAAGGACACAAAGTAACCTAATATGGAATGGAAAAATAAATATGGCAAAATGCAAATAAGGAAACTAACCAACAAGGAAAAACTAAACTAAAAAAAAAATAACAAGACACAAATATGGAAAATATTACTCAACTAAAAGAAAACTAACCTAGAAAATCAAATATGGAAAGAAAAACAAATAAGGAAAAAAATGCAAAAACCTAAAAAGTAAAAAATACACCCTAAATTAAGATCAAACAATTTTTTCACAATATCAATTTAGCTAAATGTGCCAATCCCCGGCAACGGCGCCAAAAACTTGATGTGGACTTTTCCTAACCGCAAGCGCACGGGTCAAGTAATAATATAGTGAATAGTAAATTCGAATGTCGTCCTCTGGATTGGATTTTTAAGCAAATCAAGTATTGCGAATAATCTTGCCCAATTTTATTTAGGGATCAAAAAGTGATGAATAGGTGATATGAAAACTAATTCAAAGCAAGTAAAAAGTATGGAAATTCAATTGGGAGAACTACTTAGGGAATTGATTTCGTCGATTTCGTTTAGGATTGATTTTAAAGAATAAGTTATTATGCACAATGAAATTATGAGCCAAAGACCATTTAATCACAACTACCTCTCCCGAGTATAATTGATTCTCATGCAAATTAACCAACTTGATATCCCTATCTAAGTTTATTAATATGCAAGGCAATGAGATCTTTTAACCAATTCTAAAGTTAATCTAAAACCGTCAAGAATTAGAAAGTAAACTTTATTCATGCAATCTTGAGTAAGTCTAGATCAAATCCCCTCTCCCGAGCTAGATTCGAAACTTAAATCATCCAACTAATGGCCAATTAATTGAAAGCATTAAATCAAGATTACAAACACAATAACATTGCACAACTTAAACCATAAATCAATCCATAAACTTAATCAACTACATCAATCCCTAAGCTACAAGTTTAGCTACTCATGAATGTAAATACAATCTCAACTAAACATGTGAAAGCCATAAATCTAACTAAAGAAAGAAAAGGGAAAAGAAAACTCAATGTAGGCCGAGTCCCGACGTCCCCGTCACGATCCCCACGAACAATGGGTTGATTTCCAAATTTCTCCCTTTGTTTCAGCCTCCAAAGTCCTCTGTTCTGTCCTCTTTACGGCTCCAAAAGGTCCCAAATTGATCTCCTCTAAAACCTAGCCGAAGTGAAGCTTTTATTCTGATTTTTCGTCTTAGCGTCGAGACGCTGCCTCTTATACGCGCGTTCTGAATAAGGAAAAACGGTAGCGTCGGGACGCTTCCTATCACAGCGTCTCGACGCTGTAAGCTTTACGCGCCTAATCTGATATGGAATGTGAGCGTCGAGACGCTCAAGAGCTAGCGTCTCGATGCTAGCCTGCTGTTGACCGAGATTTGACTTTTCTCCACTTTTACTCTTTTCATTCCTTTGCATCTGTTCACGCCCCGAGCACCTGAATAACTCTGATATTGCATTAAAGCTCCAATCAACCATTTCCTACAAAATAAACAATAAAGCACAATAAAATGGCCCAAAAATCATAAAAGACTAACTAAATTAAATGAGTAAAGATAGCTAGCTATGCTCGCTATCACACTCTGATGACATGCGATGGCCTCCACCCACTTGGACACATAATCAACTGCCAATAAGATAAACACATTGCCATTAGAAGGGGGAAATGGCCCCATAAAGTCAATACCCCATACATCAAATAATTCAACTTCTAAAATGTAAGTAAGAGGCATTTCATCTCTTGGCCCCAAGTTTCCTCTCCTTTGACAAGCGTCACATTGCTTGTAGAACCAGTGGGCATCCTTAAACAAGGTAGGCCAGAAGAATCCGCAATGCAAAATCCTCATAGTTGTCCTTTGACCGCTTAAATTACCTCCATACGGCGAAGAGTGACATTGCTCTAGGATTTCCTTTGCTTCAACACCTAAAACACACCTACGAATAATACCATCAGAGCATTGCTTATACATAAATGGCTCATCCCAAAAGAAAAATTTTGCATCATGCTTAAACTTTTTCTTCTGCCTCCAATCCATATGAATAGGGGTGACTCCCTTCACTAAAAAGTTGGCAATATCAGCATACCAAGGAACATCCCTGACTACCCTTACCTGAACAGCAAAAAGCTATTCATCTGGAAAAGAATCGGAAATGGCAGATTGCTCCAGCAAAGATGATGATGGATCAAGACGAGACAAATGATCTGCAATGACATTCTCTGATCCCTTCTTGTCCTTTATCTCCATGTCAAATTCCTGCAGTAATAAAATCCAACGAATTGATCTAGGCTTTGCATCCTTCTTAGTCATTAAATACCTTATTGTTGCATGATCCGTGAAAACCGTGACTTTGGATCCAACCAAATATGGCCGGAATTTTTCAAAAGCGAACACAACAGCTAACAGCTCCTTTTCAGTAGTTGTGTAGTTGACATGTGCTTCATTTAAAACCTTGCTTGCATAATATATAGGATGAATAAATTTGGCCTACTTTTGCCCCAGCATTGCACCTACCGCAGCATCACTCGCATCACACATTACCTCGAATGGCAAATTCCAATTAGGTGCGCAAAGAATGGGTGCTGAGATTAAAGCAGCCTTCAATGTTTCAAAAGCCTTCCTACAATCTGCATTCAAGTCAAAAACATGATCAGTGCACAATAAGTTACAAAGAGGTTTACTGATTTTGGAAAAATCCTTTATGAACCTCCTATAAAATCCAGCATGTCCTAAAAAACTCCGAATTCCCTTCACTGAATTCGGTGGCTCTAGTCTTTCGATAACCTCAACTTTTGCTCTATCAACTTCAAGACCATTCTTAGAAATCCTATGGCCTAACACTATGCCCTCCTTCACCATGAAGTGGCACTTCTCCCAATTAAGAACTAGATGGGTATCCTCACATCTTTTTAACACCTTACCTAAATTATCTAAACAACTCTGAAAAGACCCTCCAAAAACTGAAAAATCGTCCATAAAGACTTCAACAGTGGACTCAATCATATCAGAAAAAATTGCTAACATACACCGCTGAAATGTTGCTGGAGCATTGCAGAGGCCAAAAGGCATTCGCCTGAAAGCAAACGTCCCATAAGGGCAGGTGAAAGTGGTTTTTTCCTGATCTTCAGGAGTAATAGTAATTTGGTTATACCCAGAATAACCATCCAAGAAACAATAGTAGGCCTGACCAGCCAATCGATCCAACATCTGGTCGATAAATGGTAGAGGGAAATGATCCTTTCGGGTGGCTTTATTAAGCCTTCTGTAGTCCATACAAACCCTCCAGCCAGTTACTGTCCTTGTGGGGATCAACTCATTATCTTTATTGCTTACCACAGTGACACCTCCTTTCTTAGGAACACATTGGACAGGGCTTACCCAATTGCTATCGACAATTGGATAAATGATCCCAGCATCCAACCATTTAATTACCTCCTTTTTAACAACCTCTTTCATTGCAGGGTTAAGCCTTCTTTGTTGCTCAATACTCCTAAAGGATCCCTCCTCTAGAGTGATTTTGTGCATACAAAAAGATGGGCTAATTCCCTGAATATCAGCCAATGTCCAACCTATAGCTTTGCGGTATTGCTGCAGCAATTTTATTAAGGCCTCCTCATGCTCCGGCATTAAATCTGATGCAATAATAATGGGAAATGTCTTACTTTCCCCAAGATACACATACTTTAGATGATCCGGTAAAGGTTTCAAATCTAAAGTGGGTGCCTCAATTAGGGATGGCTTAATTGGGGGAGCCTTTCTTTGATCTAAATCTAAAGACTCAAAAACATCCTCACACCTAAACAATTCTTTTTCATTTTTTCTATCTAAAGAACAAAATTCAAAATCTTCTACACTAACCTCTCCATGCTTTTCCGAATGCTTATCAGCTGAATCCTGTATTGCTGTCTCAATAACTGTACTCTCCAGAATCCTAATGAAGGAGCAATCCTCCATCTCGTCTGGATATTTCATGGCTTTAAACACATTAAATTTTACTTCCTCATTACAGACTCTCATTGTTAATTCTCCTTTTTGAACATCTATTAACGCCCTACCAGTAGCCAAAAATGGACGACCTAGAATAATTGGGACATCTTTATCAGCCTCATAGTCTAAAATAATAAAATCAACAGGAAATATGAATTTATCCACTTTTACTAAGACATCCTCAATTTTACCCTCTGGATATGTGATAGACCTATCAGCTAGTTGGAGTGTAACTGTGGTAGGTCTAGCTTCACCAATACCTAACTTCCGATAGACCGAAAGAGGCATAAGGTTAATGCTTGCGCCTAAATCACAGAGTGCTCTACCTAATTCCTTTCCACCTATAGACACAGGTATAGTAAATGACCCTGGATCCTTAGCCTTGGGGGGTAGACCATTCTTAAGAATAGCACTACACTCCTTAGTAAGAGATACAGTTTCAAACTCACCTAACCTTTTCTTTTTAGTCAAAATATCCTTAAAAAATTTAGCATAATTAGGCATTTGCTCAATAGCTTCTACTAAAGGGATATTTATATGCAACTGCTTAAGAATCTCTAAAAACTTTTTAAATTGACCATGCTGATTCTTAGGTTTTTACCTTTGTGGAAAAGGTAGAGGTGGTACATAAGGTGGGGGCGGCACATATGGTGGTTCTACATCTGGGACAGAACCAGATGCTCCAGCATTCTCTTTGCTGCCTCCAGCACCCTGACCAGACTCCAACTCTTCCTCGACAACAGCATTATTATTTCTATCACCATTTTTTATCTATAACCTGGGTTTTACTAGGCTCAATTCTTTCTTCTAATGGCTTACCACTCCTAAGAGTAACTGCCTTTACCTGCTCCTTACCTTCCCTTCGAGGGTGTTCAGTATCTGATGGAAGTTTCCCTTGAGGCCTTGCCTTTAGCTCATTAGCTAGCTGACCCACTTGCAATTCCAGGGCCCTCATCGAAGCTTGATTACTTTGAATTGCAGTGTCTGTGCGAGCCATAAATTCTTTCATCATCGCCTCGAGAGAATTTCCCGAATTTTGCTGGGGCAAAGCCGACTTATTTTTCTGGGGCATTACCTGCGCTTTAGCAAATCCCGGCTGGTTCATCTTTTGTTGCGCTTGTACGTTATTTCCTTGACCTCCCCATGAGAAGTTGGGGTGGTTGTGCCAACCTGGATTATAGAAGTTAGAATAAGGGTTGTTCCTCTGATTACCTACAAAAAACACAGAAGCTGGATTGTTGGGGCAAAACTCGTAGTTGTGGTCTTCACCACAATAGACACATGCTTCGTCCGTGACTTGGTTCACCACTGCTGCAGGCTCCATAGCTGGTGGCTGCTGATGACTAATCACTGTCACATTCTTAAGAGCGTTAGCAATCATAGCAATCATAGCAATGGTGGACACACCATCAACCTCTAATACACTCTTAACCTTCTTATTCGTGCCTCTAACATCCGACCACTGAAAACTATTAATAGATATTCTTTCTAAAATTTCATAGGCTTCATCAAAAGTTTTTGCCAAAAGGGCCCCTCCAGCTGAAGCATCGACCATACCTTGGGTTACTCCATTTAAACCATTGTAAAATGTTTCCATTTGAATACAATGAGGTAACCCATGATGGGGACACTTTCGCAAAAGCTCCTTAAACCTCTCCCAAGCCTCACTAAAAGTCTCATCCTCAAGTTGCCTAAACCCTACTATTTCACTCCTTAATTTAGCATTTCTATTAGGTGGGAAATATTTACTCAAAAAATTTTCAGCTAACTCATCCCACGTCCTAATTGATCCTGGAGTAAAAGAGTTTAACCATGACTTTGCTCCATCTCTAAGAGAATACGGGAACAAAGTTAATCTAAGAGCATCTCTAGGCACTCCTTGAATTACAAAAGAATCACTAACTCCTAGAAAAGACTTAAGATGTAAATGAGGGTCTTCAGATGACAAACCATGGAATTGCCCCACGGTTTGCAACATCTGAAACATTACCGGTTTCATTTCAAAATTTGCCGCTTGGATTTGGGGACGTGCAATCCCCGGATTCAACTCATTAAACATCGGGACAGCATATGCTCGAATGGCTCTGGTCCTATCGTTCGCTATCAAGATAGGATTCTCAGCCTGATTATTTTGCTGCTCATTTTGCTCAAACAGTGGGTTTTGCTGCAGCAACGGATTCTGCTGGGGGTTCACTGCTACTGGACCTTCAGGAACCTGCGGTAGTTGCGGCACGTTCTCCATCTGGTTTCTGCGCTGCTCCCTCCTTCTGTTCCTAAATGTCCTTTCAATTTCTGGATCAAGCTCAAACCATACCCCAGGCGGATCGCTCATGCACCAAAATCACACCTGCAAAAACAAAAGAAACAATCAAAAAGTTCTAGCACCAAACCACTAAAACACATACACAAAACAGATCAGATAAAAACTTATTCAAGTCCCCAAGAACGGCGCCAAAAACTTGTTGGGTTCCTAGAGTGAGTAATAATATAGTATAAAATACTCTAGAATTCCTGTGCAAGTATACACAGTCTGCAGCAAGTAATATTATCAATCCAAGGTCTGAATGAGTTTCCACTTTATCTATTTTGCGTAACTTCTTAATGGTTTCGAAGATAATAAAAATGTTGGGTTTTATCGGAATTATGCTGAAGCAAAATAAATGACAGAACAATGAGTAAACAAATAGATAGACAGATTAAAGGCAGGCGCTGGTTAGGCTTTAGTGATTGTTCTAAGATATGCTCTAGCAATATTGTTGATCATGCATTTCTCGCAGTATTATTAGCGGATTCCTCCCGGAACTCCGGATCTTTTGGGATATGTTTCAAACCCAATGAAGAGCGACCGATCAAGCACTAGGCAACTGGCTATCCCTAGCTCAGTCAATGGCGTTCACCAATACACAATGATCGTAGTGTGGATAATTGCCACACACTCTCTAAATAATCCCTGAAACTAGAGAGAGCTATCCATACCGGCTGGCCAGGCGGGCATAAAATGAGTTTAGGCACAACAATTAACCAAAATGCGATAGTCAATATATTACTAGAGATGAAGCACAGTAATCACATTATTCCTAACCAACACCCTAAGCTACTTAGTTCATAATAGGCATAGGAATACGAATTACAATCTGAGTATGCATGTCCATAACCACAAGTTGATAAAGAAAATAGACTCCCTAATCAGCTTGCGGATGATGGTGTTCTTGATAATCTTCAATCTCCCTATACTATCCGGCTTCCAAGGGAAAACATGGAATGACTTTGACTTTGACGGCTACTTCCTTTTATAGAAGGATGAGAGGCTTGAATTAGGTCAACTAGGACACGTGTAAGGCTCTCCTTGATCCTTTATCACGAAAATAACTCAACAGAAGTCGGTTTATGAAGTTGGCTAACGAGCTGTGATGTGGCAGTTTCTGCTCCCAGTTTTGCTGCAGCATAGAATTTGCTCCCTCCAGTCGCTCAGCGGCATAATCTGCATAAAGTGATTTAAAAACCTTTCATTCTTCCAAATGGGTTAAATCATGTAATATCTCTCTAAAACCAACCCTATTAAGCATTAAAGACACACAAATCCTTATATAAATGAGGCCTAAATAACTACCTTTTGGGCAGTTATCAATAGGATTTCGGTTTAGTCCGCCGTTAGGTTAGAATTTTTGCCCTTTTTCGATTACTTTGGTTCCTTTCTCTTTGCAGCTTCTGTGTAGACCCTTTTGGGTCATATTTTATGCTTTTTTTCACTTCTATTTGTAGTTTTCCTTTGTTTATGAGTAGCTAAACTAGTTTGTATCGTTAGATTGAGATTATGCATTGAATGATATTGATCTTGGCTGAGTTTTCTGGGTTTATACATTCTTTTCTTGCTAAATTTTGTTGAGTTTTGCATGTAATCTCATTGAAACCAATGCATGAGATTAGTTTCTTAGGATTGACGACCCTAGGAGATTTCTATTTGTTCATTCTATTAGTTATTTTTAGATAGTCACTAGGCCGAGGCAAGACAATCTCTATGGAGTGACGACCCTTGATAGGCCTAAGATGCATTTAAATGTTGTATTAATTAGATTTAAATTCAATTTATGTTTAGTTAATACAATTCCGGACCCACGAACCTAAAGCGGCTAGTTTAAGTAGGTAATTGCGAGGTTTCAGATTGCTTATTTTAGATTAGTTAGACATAATTTAGAAGTCATTGCGAGGTTTTGGATGATTGTTACTTTATGCATGAGGAGTGGCGGTCGATCACGATAATTTAATTAACCATGTTAATTGCAGGGTTCTGGGTTAATGGGTTAATTAAACACAGGTTAGTGTAGGGGGTCCTCCGAGTAACCAAGAAGCCAACCAGACTAATAAAAGCGACATAGAATGGTTTTTAGAGAAAACTAGGAAGCCAAGTGAAATACCATTCGAGCATAAGAAATCCCAATCCAGCGATCCCTTTCTGATATTGATTTTTATCTTATTTCTCTTTATCACATGCTTTATTCTTCTTCTTTTACATTCAACATTTTACTTTATTGTATCCGGCTTTTTCAAACTCCCCTGTTGCACAAGCACAAAATTTCTGCATCTGCTAGATCCTTTTCCCTGTGTTCGACCCCGACCACTATTTCTACATAATAGTTATAGTACCGTGGATTATAAATTTATTTGGCTCGGACCTTCGACAAGTCCCGTCAGTCCCCGTCACGATCTCCACATCTTCAAGCTTGGTTTCCCACTCCTTGGCCTTGCTTCAACTCCCACCAAAAGTCTCTAGTTGAAATTAGGGCTAAAATCTAACCAAATGGACTCACCTTGACTGTAGCAATTTAGGATGTATTTCTACAAAATAGTTATAGTTGTTGGGTTTTATGCCCTAAAACTCGTAGATAGTAAATGTACTTTTGACCGAACATTAATAAAGTGATGTATTATTCAATGTTTGTATTATATCTTGTCTTATTAACCCTAATCCAATAAACTAAACATCCAAGGCTAATAGAATGAGGCTTGAACTAGTATGTAGGGACATATGGGGATCAATGTTCAAGTGTTAGCCTAAAGGGTCTGTAGTATAGGGATAAGGCTGGGTACCTTATCCTGGTGACACTATGGCTACGGCCCGCTTTGTATATTGATACAAACGTAGTGATCCAACGCGTTCATGTGGTTGACATGCGAGTGGGGGTATCCTGTGCAATGAGTTTGCACAAAGACCGGACCGTGAAATAGTTAACCACTAACTGTAACACCGTTAGTTAGCTCGGTTTCTATTTCACTAGGATGACCTAGGCAACTTGGCCTTATTCCTGAGTGGATTATGGACTCCTGTCCATGAGGGATTGTCCTTTGATTTTTACGGGTGAGAGTGGCCTGTTCGCCGACTCAATAAGCCTACCATTTTGGGGACAAGACTGAGTGGGGAGCTGGGAACGTAGTCTTACAAGATGGAATTCACTCCTTCCCGATATTAGGGTAAGTAGAGGTGTGTTCCCTTAAGTGGTGTCTCCGGGTCTTGAACAATGGGCCCTACCCTCTTTATGGCACGAGAGGGATTTCTGTTTGCTGGTTGGACCACAAACAGGTTGTTCATTAGAGGAGCACTGGTACTTAGGGACCAAGAGGTAGCCCAGGGGTAAAATGGTAATTTGACCTAGCTGGGGTACGAACACACGTGAAGGGCTAACTTGCTGTTGACGGTCGATATCCGTGGACACAAAAATATATCTGCAGTGAGAAGAGTGCAGCTGTGGTTCTTTAGTGGAGTGAACCACAGTTAACGAATATTGATTAACTTGGTTAATGAGTTTAGCCAACTAATCTCATATCGTTGGAGCTTCTGATCTGTAGGTCCATCAGGTCCCACCGGTAGCTCTATAAGGGCGTTGAGATAAAATTCTAAGGTTAAGTTGAGTATTCGAAGGGGTTCGAATGTTAAACTAAAATATGAATTTGACTCATATTAAAACTATAGGTTATAATTAATGTGCATTGGATGTACATTAATACTATAGTTTCATGAGAGAGAATAATAATAATTGAATATATGATGTTCAATTTTATTATTTTAAAATTAATTAATTTTGAATTAGTTAATATTTCGAGTTTAATTAAATTTGATTTAATTGAACTATAAGATAAGAGGGATATTAATTTAAATTGGATTTAAATTAATGTTATTTTAATTAATATTGATTAATTAAAATTTAATTAATTATAATTTAAAATTATGATTTTAAATTCTGATTAATTAAAAATATCAGGTAACTGATATTTCAGTTACCTGATATTATGTGAGGTGGCATTTTCTCCTGAGGTTTAGGTTAAAAGAAAGCGTCAAGAGGCAGTTTTGACAACTCCCTCATTCACGCCTCCCTCACTCTCGCCCTCTCGCTCTCTCTCGTTTTTCTCTCCTCCATCTGAGATACATAAGAGTTTTTTCCAGAAGAAAAAAATCCTTAGACTGTTGAGGTTCCCACACAACCACTCAACACATTCCTTTTGAGAATACCGGTGAACCCTTGTGGTGGTGTTCGTGGCTTTTTTTCCAGCGAAAACTGAGTCCTCTTGCTGCTGTATTTTTGGTTTACCAAAGGATTTGGCGAAGCGGATTCGAGAATTTCTTCAAGGGTGAGTTGGTTCTTGAACTAGGATCAATAGGATCCCTCTTAGATTAGATCTAGGAGTTTTTAACTTATTTTCCAGCATGCTTTATGGTGTTTACAGCATGTTTATTTTCCAGTATCTTGCTGTAAATTTATCTTTTTGTGACCCGTATTGGTTTTTCAATCTCGTTTAAAAAACAGTGTGATTCTCTGATCGTTTCCGCTGCGCAAGGGCTTTAATCCCTACAATAGTGTCGTGGATTACAAGTTTAATGTTAGCTTACATGGTGACTAGGTTAATTAAATATGTTTAATTCACCTAGAAGCTAGATTAAAGATCTTTTTATAATAGTTATAATAGGATTAGACTTAGATAGATTGACTTGGCTGGATTTATCTAAGTTAAACAATCCTAAAATATACGGTAGGTCACTTTAGTGGGAGGAAAATTACAAAACTAGATTTAAATCTAGTTTTGCTTCTGAAGGATTGGAATTCCCCAATTTCGTTAGCGGAAGCGCAATTGGACCGTTTCGTAGTTAATTTTGTTTCTACCAAAATACCAATACATTTGCAAAAATTTAGAAAACTATTTTAAATAAATTATTAAGGCTAAGCATACAACCTTAGAACTAATCTAAAGGAGAGAAGCAAACATACTGTCGTTGTCATCTCTGAAATATCAAGAACGTCTTTCTTGATTTGGACCAAGCATCAACAATTAGGACACCACCAATTGATCTTCCCCGCTATAACTCTGAGATTAGGAACGTAGTTGTGGGACTACCTAATCTTGGATAAGAAAAACTCTAGAGAGAAAATTCTCCCTAGAGTTCTTGGGTTGAGAGAATATGAGAGGGAGGCAAGAATGACCTTATGGTGGCCATATGTTGTAGTACCTAAACCCTAGGTTTAGTGTTCTATTTATAGGAGAAAGACCATGAATAAAATATTCATTTAAAATCAATTATTTCCATAACTGATTTAATCTTTTCCATAATTAATCAATTCCCTAACCAATCAATTCCATAATTGATTAATCTTTTCCATAAATGATTGATCACTTCCATAAGTGATTAAGCGTCCGTTTGGAATACATTTTAATTTAAATGTTTTTCAACAATGCATTTTTTCACAAATGTATAAACATTTTGTATAAAAATTGTTTAGAATTTAAACACTCATATGTTTGGTTGCATTTCCTCACAAATGTTTTTCTACACATGTAATTGTTTACTTAAGAAGCCTTTTCTAAAAAGTTGGTTTCAAGTGTTTCTCTCAAAATAGTTTGTTTATCAATCTCATTTTCTAATAAGTCATTTTTAGTGGTTGCCAAACACTATAAATTTTTTCAAAATGATTTATTTTCAAAATTAAACACTTGAAAAGTTAAACCAAACACACCCTAAATCATTTCCATAAATGATTAATTACTTCCATAAGTGATTAATCATTTCTATAATTGATTAATTTCCAATTAATTAATTCTTTAATTAATTAATCACCAATTAAATATCATAGATTTAGTTTCAGACCTTCTATTAGTTAATTAATTAATTACCCAATTAAATATCACATATTTAATTTCAGGCCTTCAATTAATTAATTCTATAATATAAATCAAATTCATATTAAAATTTGAACTCCTTCAAATTCTCGTATATCCTATAAATCTAATATGAATCAAATTCGTATTAATATTTGAACTTCTTCAAATATTTATTTCTCTCATAATAATAAAGTTTAATTTCAAATTACACTTTATATTTTAATGTATCACTATACATTATATTAATTTGTATCTCATACAATTAACTTAATTCCCAATATGAATTTGAACTATTCAAATTCTCTCAAGATATAATTGTTCCTAATTACTCCTTACGAGCTAGCAGGGGGACTGATAGCATGCAATTATGCTATCTTTTTTCTAATTATTTTGGTTAGTTTTGTGTGTTAATTGTGAGCTTTAATGTTTTTTTATGTTGATTTTTGTAGAAAACCGAGCTCGTGAGGCAAAACCGAGAATATTACTCATTTCGGGTATAAAAAGAAGACTTTGGACCATTATTGAAGAAAAGGAAAAAAGATTTCATTTGAAGTGGAGGCCCAAAAGCCCAAAAGAAATGAAGATTCAAGGCAAAATCCGCATATAGGGCTTTTAGTAGGACCATTGTCGAGACGCTGGTTAGACATTGGTTATTGTAAGTGGCAAGAAATGTTAACGTCACAGCGTTGCGACGCTGTGCGTCTTGGGCAGCAAGCAAGGTCCGAGCCCCCTCCTATAAAAAGGCCTCATCCCATTGATTGAAGGCATCCAATTTTGTGGGTTTCTCCCCTAGCTCAATAGAGAGAAAAAGTGAGTAGAGTTGTGAAGAAAAGGTGGAATTGATCGAGATTCCAAGGCTCGGGATTCAATATGATCGTGACGGGAGCTTGGGATCAACATATCGGTTATTTCTTCCTTACTTCTTTGTAATTCCTTATTGTAGTTTGAGTTAGGCCCATGGATCAAGATCACTTGGCCAAAATTATTTCCATTTGTGAGTAGATCTTGAGACCTAGGGTCGTTAACTTAGTTAATTAGATATTGTAGCTTAATTACAAGAGATTGTAACGAAGTTCTGCATATTTCATCTATGCAATTCATGCTTAATGCTTTTAATCCCTTGATCACAGATTAATTGATGTGTTGATCTAAATTGATACTCGATAGAGAGAAGTTAGATTAGATCCTAATTGCATGGCTAACAATTGCTTGGAACATGATAGCGAGCATAGCTAGCTAGTTTTCCCTAATTAATATAGATAGTCTTTTATAATTAAATGGCCAAAATTATGCATTTTTGTGTTTATTTATCGGAATTATTTTTTGGAGATAAAATCGGGAAATTGGAGTTAATTGGATGTTTGGGATGCGAAAAGAGGCAAAGGATCGAAGAGAATCGAAGTTGGAAGAGCTCATTTTAGGCCTGGTCGAAGACTAGCGTCGAGACCCTTGCCAAAGGGCGTCTCGATGCTACTATTTTCCTTCGTGAATAGGCGGCAACAGGTCATAGCATCGAGACACTATGACCACAGCGTCTCGACGCTCTCGGTTAAACTCGTATATAGAATATGTGATATCGCAGTAGCGTCGTGACGCTACCCCTATAGCGTCGCGACGCTAGGCCAAAATTTTCCTATTTAAAGATTGCGATTAGGTCAGATTGGGGAACTTTTTTTGGGCGAATTGTGGCTGAAAACTTAGAGAAAAATCCTCTTTGGAAGCTGAAGCAAGTGGTGGAGAGCGGGATTGAAGACTTTGTTCGTGGAGATCGTGACGGTGACGTGCGGTCTCGGCCACCTAGTGTTTAATCTTCTTTCTCTCTTACTTTAGTTAGTTTTAATGGCTTTTTCAAGCTTGTTACTAAGGGATTGATGTAGTCTTTTTAGTTTATGGACTGATTTATGGGTTGAATTGTGCAATTGTTTTATGTTTGCATTCTTGATTTAATGCTTTCAATTAATTGGCCACTAGTTGAATGATCTAAGTGGTTGAGTCTTGCTCGGGAGAGGGGATTTAGCGTAGAATTAATTAAGATTGCATGACTGAAGTAGAAATTCTAAACTCGTGACGGAATTTAGAGTAACTTTAGAATTGGTCAAAAAGAACTATATGCCTTGCATGTTAAAGAACTTAGATAGGGATATCCAGTTAGTTAATTTTCATGAGAATCAATTATACTCGGGAGAGATAGTTGGGATTAAAGGTTCTTAGACTCATAAAACCATTGTGCGTTATAATTCCTTCCCTAAAATCAATCCTAGATTAAACTGACGAAATCAATTCCCTGAGTATTCTCTCAATTGAATTTCACATCTTTAATTTGCATTACTTTAGTTTCTAAAATTCATTACTTTTCGGTCCCTAAATAAAATTGATCAAGAATATTCATGGTAGTTAATCTAACTTAAAAATCCAATCAAAAGGACGACACTCAATTTCACAATCACTTTACTATTACTTGACTCGTGCGCTTGCGGTAGGAAAATTCCACATCAAGTTTTCGGCGCCGTTGTCGGAGATTTGCACATTTAGTTAGATTAATATTGTGAAAAAATTGTTCGGTCTTAATTTAGGGTGTATTTTTACTTTCGTAGGTGGATTGCATTTTTTTTCTTTTTTGTTTTTTTTCCTTATTTGTTTTTTTTCTTAGTTTAGTATTTTTCTCATATTTGTGTATTTTTTTCCCATTATTTATCTTTGTTTTCCTTAATTAGTTAGTATTTTCCTTTTCTAGATTTTATTTTTTTCCATATTTAGGTTAGTTGTTTTCTTTTCTAGTTTCTTTCCTTTTTAGGGTAGTTTAGGTTGTGTATGCGAAGGAATAGGGAATTGGCTTTAGTACCTTTGGATCCCGAGATCGAGAGAACAATTCATAGGCTTCGAAGGGAGAATAGAGAAAATATTCAAAAGGCCGACCCAAATCCACCTGAGGAGCCTAAGCCTATTAGTGACTACTTTCAACCTGTGTTTCAAGGGCAACAATCGGGGAGTGTTTATGCCCCGATCAATGCCAACAACTTTGAGCTAAAACCGGTCACATTCAGATGGCTCGAGATTGTGCTTATAGAGGATCGCCCACCGAGGACCCAAACTCTCATCTAAATTCCTTTTTAGACATTTGTGGGAAAGTAAAAGTAAATGGAGTTTCCGAGGATGTCATTCGCTTACGCTTGTTTCCTTTTTCTTTGCAAGATAAAGCACGAGATTGGTTGCAGCCTATTCCCACTGGAAGCATCACCACCTGGGATGCTTTGGTCCAGGCCTTTCTGAAGAAATTTTTCCCTCCTGCAAAGACGATCAAGCTGAGGACTGAGATTAGGACGTTCCAGCAACAATTTGACGAGCAGTTATTCGAGGCATGAGAGGGTTACAAAGAGTTGTTGAGGAAGTGCCCCCAACATGGATATCTTGATTGGTTGCAGATTCAATTATTTTATAATGGTTTAAATCCAAGTGCTAAGACTATTGTTGATGCAGCTGCAGGTGGGACTCTGTTGTCCAAAACAGTTGAGAACGCTAGAACTTTGCTGGAGGACATGACCACCAACAGCTATCAGTGGCCATCTGAGTGGTCTGCACCGAAAAAGATTGCTGCTGGAGTTTTTGAAATCAATTACGTAAGTGCACTTCAGGTCCAGATGTCTTCCCTCGCTAATGTTTTTCTGAAATTTCCAAGTACAAAGAGTGCACAATCAATTGAATCAACAGTTGTTTAGCATCTCAGTCTCAGGAGGAGACCATCGAACATGTTCAATACGTATCCAATTTTAATTCTAGGGGATATAATAATAATTCTTCACCTACACACTATCACCCTAATAATAGGAACCATGAAAATTTTTCTTATGCTAATAATAAGAATGTTCTTAATCCTCCTGGTTTTACCCCTGAAGCTCAAGAAAATAAAAAATCTTTAGAGGGTCTTATTGGAGCTTTCATTGCAGAGGCTAGTAACAGGACAAACAAGTTGGAGGAGGCCGTCATTGCCATCAACACCACAGTGAACGGCCACAATGCAGCCATAAAAAACATTAAGACTCAGTTGGGACAGTTGGTAAGTGTTGTAAACACCATGAACAAAGGTAAGGCCCCAGTTGAGCAAGAGAAAACCCAGATGGAATACTGTAAGGCTATTACTGTGCACCAGGAGGAGGTTGAAGAGGAGCCTGAGTCTGTGGAGTATGACACACCTACTGGGAAAGCCGAGGAGGACACATCATCAGATGAAGCTGAAAAGCCTGAACCTAAGCCTCTTATTCCTTCTCCCAAAATGATGGTCCTCAAAGAAAAGAAGAGGAAAAAGAAAAAGAAGAATAATCAGGTTCAGTTTGACAAATTTATGAATACTTTTATGAATCTGAATATTAATATTCCCTTTGCAGAGGTGCTAGAGATGCCCCAATATAACAGGTTCATGAAGGAATGGCTGGCAAAGAAGAGAAAGGAAAATAAGGTTGACACAGTCTATCTCGCCTCAACATGCAGTGCCAGAGTTCAACAAAAGGTAGCTGAAAAAGTAGCAGATCCAGGGAGTTTTTCTATTCCTTGTAGCTTTGGTACTTATTCTTTTAGAAAATTGTGTGATTTAGGCGCTAGCATCAATATTATTCCTTTATCCTTGTGCAAGAAGTTAGATATAGGTGAGATTAAATCTACTCCTGTTAGGCTCCAATTGGCGGATCAGTCTATAGTTAGACCAGTTGGCATCATAGAGAATGTTTTAATCAGAGTAGGTAGATTTTTCCTCCCTATTGATTTATATGTCATGGATATGATGGAAAATCCTTCAATGCCTGTCATCATAGGAAGACCATTCCTCGTTATTGGGCGAGTTATTATTGATATTGAGCGCATGGAGCTCACTGTTAGAGTCCAGAATGGAAAGAAGATATTTAAAGCTGTGGAAGACTCTAAAGATCATTCTGAAGCACTCGTGATGGGCTACAGGAAATGTCCAAGCAAAAGCACCTCTGGTGGATTCATAGAAAAGAAGCCTCCTTGATACATGCACGTTCAACACGTCGAGCTAAAGACGTTAAACAAGCGTTTATGGGAGGCAACCCAAGTGAATTTGATTTTGTTTCTTTTTGCTTTTGATTGTTTGTTTGTTTTTGTCTTGTAGGTCTTGTGATCCCAATTTCCTATTTGCTTGCAAGCTTCTATGAAGAGGTCATCGTCATTCCAGGACAATATTGTTCACTCATTCCATTCTTTTATTGTTCTCATGCTTGTTTAGGCCTTATTTTCTTTATACATTGAGGGCAATGCATGTTTTAAGTTTGGGGGTGGAATAGCATGTTTGTGGAGCCCTTGAGCATCTGAGTTCGGGCTATAGTTTTGAGCTTTCTTTTAATTTAGCATATGGTTGTTTTCTGGATGCTATGTTTGCATGACTATGATTTCCTAGGATAGGCTTTCTTGTCAATTTTCAAGCTTTCGATGAGTTGTAACCATGAGTGCCCAAATAGGGAGACTTTATAAACTGTTTCTATGAGATATCTTGCATGAGTAGAGTATTTTCTTGGCTGGATTTGGATTTGAATGCTTAGGAGCGAATTATTAGGTTCATATACTTGTTGTCACCTCGATAGGTGTAGGGAAGAGCCAAAGAGTCAATTCTTTTTGCAAATCAGCATGTTTAATCTTGCCTAGGAGAAAAAAAAAAGAATATATGCTTATCATGCTCATAAAAAAAAAAATCATTCTTGTTGTTACAAATTGAAAGAAAATTAAAGTCATGACTTATGCGCGCAATGCAATGTTTAATAATGATTTAGGAAAAAAGAGCTACCCCTGTTGTGATCAGTTAGGCCAACCAAAGGGTAAAACTCGGGTTATGGGTCCCTGCAATAGGTGTGTGAAAGCTAGTGCCACATATAAATGCAAGTTGTAATTCTCAATTATAAGCACCTAAGTATGGATGAAAACAAACTAATTTGTTTCATTGACTCGTTAGTGAATCCTTAGTGCCAGTGTAGAGGGAAGATGAGTTGAGAGTTTAGTAATCCAATCCCAGGCTAGTAGAGTCTAATCTCGTTAAGTTAGATATCGGTTGTGCAAGTTAATTTTGGAAAATTTTTTATTTGTCTCCCTCATTGGTCCTGATGTGCATGTATCTTGATTGCTTGATTATTGACTTTTGGGCCTTGAGGATTGAGTCATGTTGGTTGCATCCATTCTTCCACTGTATGCTTGCTTTTTAGTTTGCTCGAGGACTACAAAAGCTTAAGTTTGGGGGTATTTGATAGCGAGCATAGCTAGCTAGTTTTCCCTAATTAATCTAGCTAGTCTTTTATAATTAAATGGCCAAAATTATGCATTTTTGTGTTTATTTGTAGGGAATTACGCTTTGAAGATAAAATTGGGAAATTGGAGTTAATTGGATGTTCGGATTGCGAAAAGAGGCAAAGGATCGTAGAGAATCGAAGTTGTAAGATGATTGCTTGCGAAATGCAAGCTATTTACCCTCTAAATTTAGGCTAAAAGAAGGCAAAAAGAACCTCCAATGCGTTATCTTAGCGCATAAAGAAAAGGAAAAGTGCTTTGATATAAGCGGGAAGCTACATTTATGCATGCGATAAGAAATTATAAATACAAAGCGCTATCGCAACTAATCTGGACATTTTTAGTATCTCTTTCAACACAGGCACACTTTCCAAGACGATCAAGAGACAGGAAAAGATGGGGGAAAAGACAAGCGCCAGCACAGCCAGAGCAAGTAGACGAAAAAGGAGATTAGAAAGGCGCAAGTGGCCTAATGATGATTAAACACTGACACAACTAACGCAAGTGGAATTGCAAGTTGGTCGTTGATAACTTGAAGAAGTTAGCTTCCCTCACCTATAAATAGAAGTCACCTGCTCAAAGGAAGATATCAGATTTTCTAAATCAGATCATCATTTAAGATCATTAGCAGACCACTGGAGAGGAAGGAGGAGAGGGAAGGAGAAGGAACTCACGAAGGAACTGCAGAAACCTGCGAATGAAAGCATACTTGTGTGTAATGTATCATTTAATGAATTTATGTTTTGCTCTCATGAGCTAAACCTTCTCTTCAAGGCTTAGCGCAAGCGCCTCATGCAGCGATAAGTACAACGTGTAAGCGCATATTTTAGGTTCAATTGAAACATTGATTGCTTTCTACTTAGTTGCTTTAATCTTTTCATTGCTAAATTCCGCTTGGCCAGCCGGATGCGGTATCAGTATGATAAATCCTTGACAGGTAACGCATATGGACCTCTCTAAGTAGAACAAGTTAGCGCATGTCATGCAGTCTTGGTAGCATTTAATTATTACCACTAAAAGATATTGCATGCTTGAGCTTCGATTGCGTTGTGATTAACGCAATCCCTTGTAAGTAGTCAGAGAACTAAACTTCACGCATAAGCTAGTCAAAGAATCACTTGTTAGTTTATTGTTAAAAATGCATAAGGAGTACCGGAAGGGAAACTTAATGATTTTTTCTCGCTTAGGCATTAATGGATCAATTAATCTAAAATTAGCACTACAAGTTTCTTATAAACGCATGAGGTTGCTACCGCAACAGCCTTGATACTTCTCACATTGAACTCCTTTCCTCAATTTGTGTTATTTATTTTCGTCCTGCAATACCTTTATTATTCAAATTATACCAATCACCTTTTCTTATTTACATCGCATGTTGAGAAATTAAATCAGTGAATGCATAATTTTTGTTCCATTTCCCTGTGGATTCGACCCTGAACTCATCAGGTACTACTTGGTTTAGTCAGTTTATGCTTGGATTGATTTAAATCTACGACTATTTTTACCAATTACATTGACAATCAATCATAAGAGCTCATTTTAGGCCTGGTCGAAGACCAGCGTTGAGCCCTTGCCAAAGGGCGTCTCGATGCTACTATTTTCCTTCTTGAATAGGCAGCAACAGGTCATAGCATCTCGATGCTCTCGGTTAAACTCGTATACAGAATCTGCGATATCGCAGTAGCGTCGCGACACTAGGCCAAAATTTTCCTATTTAAAGATTGCGATTAGGTTAGACTGGGGAACTTCTTTTGGGAGAATTGTGGCCGAAAACTCAGAGAAAAATCCTCTTTGGAAGCTGAAGCAAGTGGTGGAGAGCGGGATTGAAGACTTTGTTCGTGGAGATCGTGACGGGGACGTGCGGTCTTGGCCACCTAGTGTTTATTCTTCTTTCCCTCTTACTTTAGTTAGTTTTAATGGCTTTTTCATGCTTAGTTTATCTTGTAACGCCATGTATGAGTAGCTAAGCTTGCTACTTAGGGATTGATGTAGTCTTTTTAGTTTATGGATTGATTTATGGGTTGAATCGTTCAATTGTTTTATGTTTGCATTCATGATTTAATGCTTTCAATTAATTGGCCACTAGTTGAATGATCTAAGTGTTGAGTCTTGCTCGGGAGAGGGGATTTAGTGTAGACTTGATTAAGATTGCATGACTAAAGTAGAAATTCTAAACTCGTGACGGAATTTAGAGTAACTTTAGAATTGTTCAAAATGAACTAAATGTCTTGCATGTTAAAGAACTTAGATATGGATATCGACTTAGTTAATTTGAATGAGAATCAATTATACTCGGGAGAGGTAGTTGGGATTGAAGGTTCTTAGACTCATAAAACCATTGTGCGTTATAATTCATTCCCTGAAATCAATCCTAGATTAAATTAACGAAATCAATTCCCTAAGTATTCTCTCAATTGAATTTCACATCTTTAATTTGCATTACTTTAGTTTCTAAATTTCATTACTTTCCGGTCCCTAAATAAAATTGAACAAGAATATTCATGGTAGTTAATCTAACTTAAAAATCCAATCAAGAGGATGACACTCTATTTCACAATCACTTTACTATTACTTGACCCATGCGCTTGCGGTAGGAAAATTCCACATCAGAACATTGTTCTGCAGTTAGCAAATCGTTCGATGACATACCCAAAAGGTGTGTTAAAGGATGTTCTGGTCAATGTTGACAAATTCATCTTCCCTGCAGACTTTGTAGTGTTGGACATGGAAGAGGACCCCGAAGCCCCTATCATTCTTGGGAGACCATTTCTGGCAACCGCTCGCGCTGTGATAGAGGTACAGAAAGGAACCCTGACTATCAGAGTAAAAGATGACGAGGTAGTGTTCAACCTTTTTAATGCATTAAAACAGTCAGAGGAGGTTAGTTCATGTTTTTCAATTGATTCAGTTGACACTATTATCGATGCATATGTAGAGTCAGAGTCTCCTGTAGATCATTATGAACTAAGCATGCCTGATGTGTTTGGAGATGAATTAATAGCTGTTAATCAGGAGAATGCTTTAAATTGTGATGAAATTGAAAATTCTTTAGGAATGGAGGAAAAATTATCATTAGATATTTGTGCTCAAATTGATACCCCTTCCCCTGAATTGAAACAATTGCATGTTCACGTGCATTATGCTCTCTTAGGAGAATCTTCTACTTTTCCTGTCATTATATCTGCTGTTTTGAGTAAAGTAGAAGAGGAAAAATTGTTGGGTGTTTTGAAAAAGCATAAATTTGCCTTAGGATGGTCTATTAGTGATATTAAAGGTATCAGTCCTTCGAGTTAATTTCAAAAACGAAAAAGGTAACAATCCTTCTATAGTCATGCATAAAATTTTAATGGAAGATACCTTTAATCCCATAGTAGAACATCAAAGAAGATTAAATCCAGCAATCTACAGGATACACTGACAAAAATTTTAAGACTGATTAGGATTTTAGGAAATCTACATCAGTATCCATGGTCAATCTTTACGAAAGAGCTATAGTATGACATAGTTACAGTCTTGACCGTATAGGCCGAAAACATAGCTGCTTGTGAAGCAGCCATAGAGACTGTATGACTTAGGAAGTTCTTGATTGATTTGGAATGTGTTCCAAATGTGAACTTGCCCATCACACTTTATAGTGAGTGGTGTTGTGGCAAATTCAAAAGCATATCGCAGCCCAAGACAAGCAGACACATTAAATTGAATGAAATATTGTTGATTCATTTACAAAGACTCTCTCGACTGAAGTGTTTGAGGGTCATCAAGAAGGTCTAGATCTACGAGATATGTACAAAGGTGTAATCTAGGGCAAGTGAGAGAAATGTAATGGGTATAATGATACCATTATGTAATGGGTATAGTGATGCCCTAGTTTATTGTATTTGTACATTGTATATGTTTTATACATGTATTTATACACCCACTGCTGTATAGAGTATTGTACATCCCACTAAACTAGAGTTTTAGTTCAAGTGGGAGTTTGTTGGGTTTTATGCCCTAAATCTCATAGATAGTGAATGTAAACAAATTATATACTTATTTCAATAAAGTGTTATTGAGTTTCTACAATAAAGTGTTATTGTTAAATCTTGCACAATTTGACCCAAATCCATTAAAATGTGATCCAAGGTTGTTTGTATGTAACTTGAACTAGTACGTGGGGACATACGGGGATCGATGTTCAAGTAACAACCTAAAAGGTCTATAGTACAAGGATAAGGTTGGGTAACTTATCCTGGTAACACTATGTGATACGACCCGCTTTGTATTTGATACAGACGTATTGATCCAAAGCATCCATGTAGTAGACATTCGAGCGGGGGTATACTATGCAATGAGTTTGCATAAGACCGGACCATGAAATGGTAAACCACTACATCAACTAGTTAGGTTATTGTTTCAATAGGATGACGTAGGTAACTCAGTCTTTATGCTGAGTGTGTCATGAACTCCTTCTCATGAGTGATTGTCCTTTGATTAGCATGGGTGAGAGTGGCCAATACGTCGACTCAATATGCCTTCCTTTTTGGGGACAAGACCGAGTGGGAGGCTGGGGACATGACAACACAAGAAGGAATTCAATCATTCCTACTTCTAGGAGAAGAAGATGAATGTTCCCTTAAGTGGTGACTTTGGGACTTGAACAAAGGGATCCAACCCTCTTACCGGCCCAAGAGGGACTTTCTGTTTAGTGGTTGGACCATAAACAGGTTGTTCATTAGAGGAGCATTGGTACTTAAGGAGACAGATGTAACACAGGGGTAAAACGATATTTTGACCCAGCTGTGATTACGGACACTCATGAAGGATTGACTTACCGGTATAGGTCTATATCCGTGGACACAAAAATGTTCTACAGTGAGAAGAGTTCAGTCGTGGGTCTTTAGTGGAATGATCCACAGTTAATGAATATTGTATAACGTGATTAATGAGTTTAATAAGTTAACCTCATATCATTGGAGCTTCTGATCTGTAGGTCCATTACGTCCCCCTGCTAGCTCGTACAAAGTAATTAGGAACAATTATATCTTGAGAGAATTTGAATAGTTCAAATTCATATTGGGAATTAAGTTAATTGTATGAGATACACATTAATATAATGTTTAAAATGTAAAGTCTAATTTGAAATTAAACTTTATTATTATGAGAGAAATAAATATTTGAAGAAGTTCAAATATTAATATGAATTTGATTCATATTAAATTTATAGGATATAAGATAATTTGAAGGAGTTCAATTTTTAATATGAATTTGATTCATATTATAGAATTAATTAATTGATGCCTAAAATTAAGTATATGATATTTAATTGGGTAATTAATTAATTAACTAATAGAAGGTATGAAATTAAATATATGATATTTAATTGGTGATTAATTAATTAAGAATTAATTAATTGGAAATTAATTAATTATGGAAATGATTAATCACTTAGGGGCTGTTTGGGGCACTTGATAGGTTATAATAACCCCTTTTATTATAACTTATTCAGTGTTTGGGGAATGAACAAAAATAAATGGTGAGGTGGGTTATTTTTACCCCCGATTATTCTATCCATTCTCTATAGTAACCATCGTTCAACCCACCCGATTATGTATCCATTTTCTACAGTAACTCTCTCCTCTCTTCTTCCATGTGACTCCTTGAATTTTCCGACGACTGCCGGTCGCCGTCGGCCGATGAAGTTTCCGATGACTTTTCCGACTGCCGCCGACCACTTTACCGGCGATTATCGACGACTTTTTCGGTCACCTTTTTTTTTTTTTCCTTTTTCCATACTTCTTCTCATTTTCATTTTGAAAGATATGAAAAATGAAAATAAAGAAAAAAAGAAAAGAAAGAAAATGAGTAAAAATTTTTTGGTCTGCGAAAAATTTCTCGACGACTGCCGGAAAAGTCGTTGAAAATGTCACCGGTGTTATAAGTAATTTTGGACCATTCCGATGTACAAGGAGCTGACGAGGACAACCCGACACGAGCCTAGAAATAGGATCGGAGGATGGACCCGGGAGGCAAAACAGGCTAGTGGGTCGGGCCAAGGCTGAAGGGATCGGGTCCCTTTTGCCTCTTGCCACCCTGGTTCCACCTAGTTCATCCCGAAACGCCTCCGAATTCCTAAAAACCCTAGGAGCATGAGCAGGTATTTAAACCCCTCTTTATCACTTAAGATGGGATCCTGAACTCCATTCTTTACTCTCTCTTCTTGCTCTCTTGCTCTCCTCCTTCCGTTTTCTAACTTAAGCATCGGAGACGGTGTGGCAAGCACAACACCGGTGTGCAGGTTTTCTGTCTTGCAGGCCACGTCTTACCCCTCTCAAACAAATTAACCATAGGTGGCACGTGGAGGTCAAGTGAGTTCCTCTCGACCAAATTTGACCATCAACAGCCGACATTAGGGTTAGAAGAAGAAGAAAATGATGAAGATGGAGTTTGAGGTCGAAGAAGATGGAGATGATGATGGAAATGCAGGAAGAAGATGATGAAGATGAAGATGGAAATGAAGGAATAAAATGAAGATGATGAAGATGGAGGAAGAAAATGAATAAGAAGGAAAAAAGAAAAAGAACAAAGAAATAATAATAAAATAATAAATTATTAGTCAAAATATTTTTTATTTAAAAAATGAAAAACAAAATATTTTTTTAATAAAACCTAACCTCCTTAGGGACCAAAGTGTATTTTTCCCAAAAAACTAATATGGTTTTTGAACTAAGCACTCACAATTTTCTAGGTCAAATTTCTTCCCTACTTTTGACAACATTGAAGGTTAACCAACTTAAAAAAAAAAAAAGAACATTCAAACGAAATTGTATTTACCACACTCAAGTTTATTTCAAATGATTTTATTGATTAAAAAAAAAAACTAATATGATTTTTGAACTAAACATTTACAATTTTTATTTTGGCAATACTAAAAGTTAACTAATATGATTTTTCTATACCAAATCCTAATTTTTTTTTTTTTGTTTTGTAAAAAAAAAACATAACCTTAAATCAAAGGGAATCGTATATCCTAAAAAAAACTGTTAGTTTGAACCTTTGATTCAGAACCTCATGTTAAAACAGATCAGTACTCCAAACACAAACTATTTTATCCCAGACTTAAATAATCTGCATCCCAAAGACAAATTATTTTATCCCAGACTAAAATAATCTGCACCACAAACACAGACTATTTAACTCCACTGATTATTATAACCAATCCAGCGCCCCAAACAGCCCCTTATGGAACTAATTAATCATTTATGGAAATGATATAATCACTTATGGAAGTGACCAATCATTTATGGAAAAGATTAATCAATTATGAAATTGATTGGTTATGGAATTGATTAATTATGGAAAAAATTAAATCAATTATGGAAATAATTGATTTTAAATGAATAGGGAAATAATTCATGACCTTTCTCCTATAAATAGAACACTAAACCTAGGGTTTAGGTACTACAACATATGGCCACCAAAAAGCCCTCTCATATTCAACTCAAGAACTCAAGGGAGAATTTTGTCTCTAGAGTTTTTCCCATTCAAGATTAGGTAGTCCCACAACTACGTTTCTAATCTCAGAGTCATGGCGGGGAAGATCAATTGGTGGTGTCCCAATTGTTGAAGCTTGGTCCCTATGAAATCAAGAAAGGCATTCCTGATATTTCAGAGACGACAACGATGGTATGTTTGTTTCTCCCCTTTAGATTTAGATCTAATAATTTTTGTATGCTTAGCCTTAAATTTGTATAGAATTTGTTCTATGTTTTTTTGCAAATGTAATGGTGATTTTGGATCAACAAAATTAACTACGAATCGGTCTGAATTACGTTTCCGCTTTAATGAAATTAGGGAATTCAAAATCCTTCATTATTAACTGTGGCCAGGTTAGTTTATTGATTGATTGCATGTTAGCTCAGCAGGTCCGATGGGTTAGCGCTCTAGGGGTATCTAGTTCTTAATGCAATTGCTTGATTAATTGATTTTAACAGGTTCGTTGGGGTGAATTATTTAGTGGTTAGTAATTGAATCGATGGACGTTGGGATCAAGTCAATTGATTTAGAGTATCTATATGCAGCATGCATATAAATCATTATCTGCTAATCAATGAGTAAAAAGTAAATGTATTGATCCCGAGTGTCTTCATCTACAACAAGCGGCAAGGTGATATTGATCAACCTTCCCATTTACTTTTCTGTTATTTACTTTTCTGTCATTTAATTTTCTGTCAGTTTATCTTCTTATCAGCTGACTTTCTGTCAGTTTACCTTCTTATGTCCATCCTTCGCCCACAATTTTCACCATCTGTCTCAAACCCCTTTTCTTTACCACCCCGTAGCATAAAAGAGATTAGGAGTGAACCAGCTGTTCCCTGTGATCTACCCCGACCACTACTACTGCAAGATAGCTTGGTGTCCGTGGACTATAAATTTGTTTTGACGCGAGTCCCGCGGCACCAACGCACCCATGTCTGTGAAAGTAAATTTGTTTTGATCTGGGCCGTCGATAAACAAGCTAGCACCACTCCGACCAGTCTAAAGGTGTTCATATAACACATGCAGAAGCAATTTTAGGATCGGAGGCACTTAACTTCATCAATTTTAGAAAATGAAAACATGTTGTCCAAAAACCATAAACAGATAGCAGAATTTGTACCAACCTTTTTGGAGACCGATTTAGCAACTCCCTTTGATTCCTTTGATCACGAACGGTGTGTGGACCACCTCTAGTGTCTTCCCTACTATTCTTCGGGCCAAGAACGACTTGTGGGAGTTTATAGAGATAGGGAATGGGAAGGGAATGCTTGAAGGTTCAAGCAATAGAGAGATATATGGAGATGAGTGAGTTTGAGACAAAAATCCAACAACATAACAATATGGAAATGGCTCTCTTGGCTTTGAATCTGATTCATACTCTATATATAGAGATCTTCCATGCAAGGACAAGTCTCATGACCAGTGGCGGATAGAGAACTTTCTGTCGGGGGGGCTTGATATATTTTGATATTAGTTTATTCGACATAGAATATGATATTTTTAAGGTCAAATACCATTTTTGTCACTTTAGGCCTCATTCAATTTTAGTCCACGTATCTTTAAATGTCCAAATTTAGTTATTGTACATTCAATAAATCTAAAAAGTAGTCATTATTGTTAGTTTAAAGTTTTTTATTTTTTATTTTTTTTATATACTATCGTTAGTTTGAAGTTAATTTTATAAAACTTGGTAAAATAATAATAATACTTTTCATTCACAAAAGACACAATGTAAATATATTTTCAAAACATATGGAGTGAGGTTGATAAAGACTATTTTTTTATTTTTGGAAAAGTCAATAATAAACAAACAGTAGGGACTAATTTTAAGATTTATTAATAGTACGGAGACTAAATTTGTACACTTGAAAATACAAGAACTAAAATAAACACAAGTCTCAAAAGACATGGACTAAAATGACATTTCAACCTATATTTTTTATATATATAAATATATATAAAAAATGAACATAAATAATAATTATAACTTTTTGTTTTATAATATTTATAGAGTCTTATAGGATTAATTATCAAAATTTAATTTACTAATATTAAAAAATATTTATATTCATTTCTAAGAAAAACATTTTGCACTTTGCAGTATATACTGTAAACGAAACATTAATAAACTTACCGTGTAAAACAATAAAATTCTAACGCTGAAACAGGAAAATTGACAACATAAAGACTCGAATCCAAGCATGCAGGGGGGGCTTGAGGTGTGCATACCACTAGAGCAAGCACTTGATATAGAAATTCTTTTGAATTATTTAATATTAATTCTATATACCCTGAAGTCCAGGAGGGGCTCGAGCCCCCCTGGGCCTACTGTAGATCCGCCACTGCTCATGACACAAGACACATGGTAGAATTGCAACTCAAAGTGGATTCTAGGTGTTTAATTCACAACACATGCAACTAGTGCATGGATGTGTTGTTTTCCACTTTGTATCAACATGCAAGAGTGGGAATCCAACTAAATCCACTAAATTGAATTCATGATCTAAATTTTTAGCTTGCAATTAACCCTAATTTCAATTCTAAATTGAAATTGATTTCTTGGTAATTAATTGGTACATTTCCAAGTAATTTGACATGAGTAATCTAATTAATCATTCTAACCTAGTGTCATTAAATATATATGATTCCTAATATATATATATCGTATTTAAAACACTTTTAGATACCCTATCTCTCAATTTCTAATTTAATTCATAATTAAATCATTGTGTCAAACACATTTTACGATAATACCCTATTTCCCTTTTTGAACGATTCAAAGATTCCTATCAATATGTTCTAGGCTTTAATCCGATATGAGCTAGTAGGGGGACCTAATGGACCTATAGATCATTGGCTCCAACGATTCGAGGCTAACCGACTAATCTCATTATCTAAGCTAGCCAACATTCGTTAACTACCGGGACACTCCACTATAGCCCAATAGTTGCACTCTCCTCACTATAGATATATTTTCGTCCACTTGATTTAACCTTGTTCAGTAAGTCGTTCCTTCACAGGTCGTTCGTAGCTATAGCTAGGTCAAATGACCGTTTTACCCCTATAGTACTTCTTGTTCCTTAAGTTCCACTAATCCTCTAATGAACAATAGGTTTGTGGTCCAACCATCAAACCTAAGTCCCTCTCGATCCAATGAGAGGGTGTGGTCCCTTGTTCAAGTCCTGGTGTTAGTACTTAAGGGAACAACCTATCTACTATCCCTGAAATGGGTAGGAGCGAATTTCGTCTTGCGAGACTATGTCCCTAGCTATCTATTCGATTTTATCCCCAAAATGGTAGGCTTGTTGAGTCAGCGATACTGGCCACTCTCACCCATGCAGATCAAAAGATAATCTCGTATAAACAGGAGTTCATAGTTAGCTTAGGATTAAGAACGAGTTACATAGGTCATCTTTGAGAAATAGTCAGTTTCTTCAGTAAACGGCGTTATAAAGAGAAAGTGACTAATTTCGTGGTCCAGTCTTATGCAAACTCATTGCATAGGATGCCCCCACTCGCATGTCTCCACATGAACGATTTAGGATCTCATTGTTTGTACTTAATACAAAGTGGGTCGCGTCCATAGTGTCCCCAGGATAAGGCACCCAATCGTACCCTTATACTGTAGACTATTTTGACTATAACCTTGAACTTGATCCTACAATATGTCCCTACATATAGTTTGAGTATTCATTTTATAGCCAAGGATCTTACTTTATTGGATTTAGGTTAATCATTCGCAATTTACATATTCAATAACATCTTTTACTGAATAATCTCAATAACGTCTTTATTGGAAATAGAATATGTTTAATGATTTACAAACTACGAGTTTATAGGACATTAAACCCAACACAATCTACTACATGGACGTTTTGGATCAATACGTCTGTATCAAATACAAAGCGGGTCGTGTCACAGTGTTACCAGGATAAGGTACCCCAACCTTATCCTTGTACTACAGACCTTTTAGGTTGTTACTTGAACATCGATCCCCGCATGTCCCCACATACTAGTTCAAGTTACATACAAACAACCTTGGATCTTAGTTTATTGGATTTGGGTCAAATTGTGCAATATTTAACTATAACACTTTATTGTAGAAACTCAATAACATTTTATTGAAACAAGTATACAATTTGTTTACATTCACTACCTACGAGTTTTAGGGCATAAAATCCAACAAACTCCCACTTGAACTAAAAACTCTAGTTTAGTGCGATGTACAATAATCTATACAACAACGGGTGTATAAATACATGTATAAAACATATACAATGTACAAATACAATAAACTAGGGCATCACTATACCGATTACATTTCTCCCATTTGCCATAGATTTCATCTTTGTACATAACTCGAAGACCTAGACCTTCTAGATGACCCTCATACACTTTAGCCGAGAGAGCATTCATGAATGAATCAACCATAATCTATTCAATTCTATGTGCCTGTTTGTCTTGAGCTGCGAGGTTCTTTTGAATTTGCCACAGCACCACTGTATCACTATAAAGTGTGATGGGCAAGTTCACATTTGAAACACATTCCAAATCAATCAAGAACTTCCTAAGCCTTACAGTCTCTATCACTGCTTCACAAGCAGCTATATCTTTGGCATATATGGTGAAGACTGTAACTATGCCATACTATAGCTCCTTCGTAAAGATTGACCATGGATACTGATGTAGATTTCCTCAAATCCTTATTAGTCTTAAAATCCATGCCAGTGTATCCTGTAAGGATCAAATCCTTAGTCCTATACACGAGCATATAGTTCATCTTTCTCCTCAGATACTTGAGGATATTCTTATCGGTTTTCCAGTGATAAAATCTTGGATTAGATTGATACTTACTGACAGTTTCTACTGCATAGGGCATTCGTCTCATGTCCTCAACCTCTTGAGGTGTCTTAAGAAACAGTTTCTTAGACAAAAGAACTCCATGTCTTAAAGGTAGTGAACCATTATTGGAATTCAGCATCTTATATCTAACTAAAATTTTGTAGATATAAGACACTTGAGACAAGGCTAGCTTTTTGTTCTTAATGTTCATAACAATTTGGATCCCAAGAACAAACTCGGCTTCTCCCAAGATATCTTTTGGAAATGAGTTGCTAGCCCCTTTTACTAGTCAGTAAGATAACCTACATCATTTCCAATGACTAGGATATCAATCATATACAACACTAAGTAAGTTACTGAACTATTGACAATCTTCTGGTAGAGACAAGCTTCATTAATGTTTCGATTAAATGCCAAAAGATTTGATCGCAGAATCAAATCTTCTATTCCAAGATCAAGATGCTCATTTCAATCCATGAATGGTCGATTAAGCAAGCAAAACCTTTTGCTCTTGACCTCGCTAAATGAACCCTTCTTGTTGAGACAGGTAGACACTCGTAACGTCTCGTTTCCTCTTGTAGATCCATTTGCAACCTATAGGTTTTACCCCATGAGGTTGATCTACAAGATTCCAGATAGAATTGAAATGCATAGATTCCATTTCTAGGTGCATGGCTTTAATCCACTAGTCCTAGTTAACATCATTCATTGCCTTACATTAAGACAATGGATCCTCAATGTCATCATCAGGTATGACGATCTGGGCTTCAGTTAAGCCCATGTAACAGTCAGGTTGTAAAACAACCCTCCCACTACATCGAGGCACTCTCAACTCTTGAGATAGATGTAACTAACCAGTTGTATTGGCCCTATCAACAACTCTTGTTAAAGGTCCAACATCATCAACAACCCTTGTTGACTTATCAACAACTCTTGTTGATATTTCTGTAGCTTCATCAGTTAATTTACTTAAAACGTCCTTACTTTGTGGCTTATTATTTCTCATGTGGTCTTCTTCTGAGAATGTAGCATTTGTCGGTACAAATTCTTTATTATCTTATGGATTTAAGAAGTATCCACATCTCTCGTTTCCATGGGGCAGCCTACAAATAGATATACTTTTGAACAGTGTCCTAAAAAATAACGTAAACCACTTTTATGCCTTATTCACAAATCAAAAGATGTTTCAGAAACATTTTCGATGAAACGTTGTTCAAAATACACACTGCAGTCAACACTGCATGACCTCAAAAGGAGTCAGGCAATGAGCATAACTTATTAATAGATCATCATGGGCTGAACCATATCCAATAGGGTTCTATTTCTCCTATCTGATAACCGTTCTCCTAAGGTGTTCCAGGGGTTTGAGAGTTGGGATGTAATTTCATGTTCAGTCTTGGAATCTCAATTCCCTTCTACTTTACAACTCGATCAAATCGAAGTGCTTTTTGTTGGAAAATCAAACTTTAAATGAACCATATTTTCCCTTAGGATCTAAGCATGGAAGCAAGCCATAATAAAATTAATTAGAGATGTATAAATACCTGGATCCATGAAATGCTCTACTGCAGAACCTGTGTGGTTTAGGTCTTCCTCAACTATGCAACTTAGACCTTGAGTGGACAATTCTCTCTATCAGATGGGGAATAGGAGACTGAAGAGGCATAGTGTATTGGGGACCATAACCATATTTATATGTTGATTCTAGGGTTTCCCATAATCCCCTAGGATCAACAGGCTGGTTTCTGCTCAGCAGGCCACACCTCTTCATGGAAAGTCATGGGCCCATAATCAAGACCACATAATATGCCCATTGAATAGCCCAAATATAATTGTTATATAATTTGTTACCCACATATGAATTAATTATTAAAATTAATTCCAACAATCTCCCACTTGGGTAACAATTTCCTTATTAACAATTATCAATTTATTCTTTAGTGCACAACTTAATGCTATTCTAAAATAAACTTCCCTTTAATCACAATTCGGTCCATTTTGTATACCAATGAGGAACCAAAGCGGCTTTTGTCACATGTAAAGTCGTAACTCAACCTTCAATGATCATCTCACCAAATATACTCAATGACATGGATCAAGTGTGGAAGAGCAGCATGGAAATTACATGTAATGTGATCTAAACATGTCTATTCCCAACTGGTCCAACTTTATTCTTTAGAGAGATCAAACTTTACTCTTTCTATCCTTAGGTTAAACTACAATTAGAAAGAAAGTAATTCAGAGCTACAAAAGATAAGTCATCTTCCTTATTCTGCAGAAAACAAAATTGTGTCTACTTTAAGAAAGCACAAACTCCCACTCAACTGATATACCATAATTTTCACACCTGTATGAGCATTACGCTCCAAAAATATTGTGTGAAAGTTCTTAATGAGCGGATCCGCAATGATGGAGTTGTATTCCACTAGACACGAGGAAAACTCTGAATTTTCTTCATCAACTAAAGCTTATAATTCTTCTATAAAAGCTTTTGTTGCAAGCTTTAGTTGTTATATGAATAACAAATTCTTGTCAAGACAACCTAATGACAAGATTCAAAATTTGATGAGTTTATTGCCAAATGAAAAATGCTATGAACACAAACTAGTGAACAATGTCGAAAGTGGATCTTGTTGGCAACTCATATTATCAAAATCAATTTGACTTATGATCTCTACTTTATTTGATTTTGATAAGTGAGCATGTATCATTTTGTTAAGAACCTTAAACTCTTAGATCCAATTAAGAGTTATCAAAATTATTGCCTTTTATCCTAGATATGAACATTGAAGCGGAAGCATCTAAACTGTAAGCATGAAATTCTTCATTCCTTTATTCAAGGGATTGTTTTTAGACTAAGTTTGTTTTCTTTAATGATTTCCCTAGTGCATGAATCTTTATGCTAGAAAACTTGAAAAAACTTTCTGACATAACCCTTTTGTGACATCTCAATGTTACTTGAGATTAATCTCACAATATAAAAGGGATGTCCATATAAGTTTTCAACTTATATCATAGCCTTACTATGCATAGACATATTACACTAGGAAATTGGATTTACTCCCACGAAACCTATAATTCATAATTATCACTCTTATTTACCTTAAGACCCTAAATGTGATAATTATGAATGGAACTTGTGAAATTATAAATAAGTTCTTTATTGAGATCGTCACAAATGAATTTAATCACTTGAAACTTTTGTGATACTGGATCAAAAGTTTCTAAACTTTACAAGCTTTATGATCTTATAAATCATGCAATTGAAAAGAAACAATCTTTATAACCACTTCAACATAGCTCCAAAACTTGTCATTTATTTAAAGGAACGTCTCTTGTAAGTAATGACACTCATAATAACCAGACAACCTATATGTGTCTCAAACATTACCTGTTAAAGACAATATGACAAGTTACCCAAAAAATTAATAATAATAATAAAATTGGCGTTTATCATTTCACCTAATTGTTTATGACAATATTATTTATTATTAATAATTAAGAGACAAGTCCTTGTTTGACTTTAGGAAAGGTAATTGAATCATCTTTCTTTTACTTTTAAGTCAAACTTAAAACCTTATACTTGTATTTCTCCTACTCCGTTTGATTGCTTCAATAATACTTTTAATAATGTTGAGTTTGTTTTACTTAATTGAGGAGAACCTTTACCAATGTTCTTACAAAAGAACTTAAATTTCTTTTCTTAAAGACAACATTCCTCATTTTATTTTCCCCTCAAACTCAACATCCTTAAGAAACTTTAAGATCTCATTAACTTTAAAGTGGGAAAAAAAAAATTTAGAAAACATGAAAATGACCAGTGCACCTAAAGTAACAACTAATAATCTATAAGTCCAAGTTTTTCTTATTGGCCTTCAAGACCAAATATTACTTGAACATTCCTAAATGCAAACCTAATGTTAAGCATTTGCTTAACCTTGAATTGCAAGAGATGTAGTTGTTGTTCTATATGGTACACCACTTAAGTCTTATGCTGCAATCTTGAGTGCTTTTCCCAATAGGCATTAAGTGCAAAGAAGAATGATAATTTGCACTCACCTAATCTTTATGAGCTTTGAATCACTCTATAAGCAATACACTTCTTAAGTTTTTCAAAAATTTGTATTAACTTAATGACTCTGTATATTCTCAAACAAGTTGCAAAGTGCTCTGGATCTTTTCTTCCTAATCCATCCATATTGTCATGGTATTTCACCACTACAAACCAATGACTTTTAGGATATCCAGAACTAAATACTTCTCTTATATCAAATATGGGTGCCTTCATTGTGAGTTTATTTCTTAGAACACCATATAATGTTGTTAAGCATTTCAAGAAGCCATAGGGATTAGGCTGTGTGAAAGTACAGATAGTTTCCAAGATGTTGAAGCTCTCAAAGGCACCTAATTTGACTATTTCATTATTATCCCTCCCTGATTATACCTAATATAGACTCGAAGATCTATTAAATCAAAAGAGCTAATTATCCATGAGTAGAAATACAACCATAGTAAGGTTGGTCATATAAGAGCCAAACTAACTTTGTTTGAATTCAAAGTGAGAAGTCATATATTTTCTTTATACATCATGTAATGACGTAATAGGAACATATTTTTCTTCATGCCCAAAATTTCTGAAAAATATTAGGAAAAGCCTGAATCCTAATTCTTAGAGATTTGGACTAATATGTTCCAAATGCAGCTTTATGTCAACTTTAATTTCTTCATTTAAGGAAATAACTTAAGTACCTTTTCTTTTCATGCTTATCACACAAACATATTGTTAACAATGCTCATCAAGAGTTCATATACTCTTTCGAGTATCATAATCAATCGCATATAGAATATATATTTATAAAATGAGCATCAAATGTACAAGTCAAACCTCAAATATTTTAATTAAATTTGGTGCATTTAATCCTTTAGTGTACTCCCTTATGTTCCTTTGTTCTTCATTAAGAAACATTCAATCAAAAATTTAAATGTCTCTTCCTTTAGGTTCATTTTAGAACAATCTTTAGCCTTCTAAAGGAACTTCTTAATTATTTCCTCATCAAACATGATTCCCTTGAATGTTGCAATTTATCACCATAAAACTTATGCAATTAAGATTATTCTATTTTTCAAAGTCCCATTCAATCTTAAAGGGATGACTAAATGAAAAATAGAAGTGTTTCTTTCCTTATCACAAGTTCTAAGAAAAAAATAATTTAAACAAAAAAAAACTAAAAATTTAAAACTAGGCAACAATAATACAACACAACTGATAACAAAACATGCTCAGAAATGACATTAGTATTTATAAAAAATACATTATGTGATCTTAATGAGGACAACAAGATACCAAACACAACATTGACAGTCTTCCTTTGGGCCGACTATCAACTTGTAAACGGTACTCTCAACATGGTGATGGAACATTGATAACCAATCCTGTCGCGTGAAAGCCTTCCTTTGGGCAGACAATCACTTACATGGCATAACTTTACATTAAACATGTTCATCACTAGTTAACCATAGGTGAACTTGTTATTTGGCCAAACTGAAATCTTCCTTTGGGTCGATAACAAAATGCATAAACAACAAGTCCATAAACATCTAATTAATTATGAAGATGTCAATATCAGAAATCAGAGGATACTTTGGCAGCATGATCCATCAAACAAACACCATCAAAGAAAATTCGATTATTATGCAAAACAGTTATCCTTAATTATTATTAATTTTATCTTTATGAAAATGAAAATTACCAAAATCATTTTCAAAATCAATAATAATATCTTTATTTGCTTAATTTAATAATGGGAAAAAGTCCTCAAAAAATAAAAACGGGTGTGCCCAAGAAGAAACTTTATTGAGTTTGTAACCCACCTGACAACCTAACATAGACATTAGGGACACCAATTTGAAATCCAATAATTAAATATTAATAACTTATCTCTTTTAGATGTTAGTCTATCTTTGGATCGACTAACAACTTCAAGAGCACATCTTTATGTTATTCATATTTATTATTGTTGTTTGGCCATAAGCAATGTCACAAACAGTATACAAATATTCATGATATCGGAAATAGACTTTTATGAGGACAAGTGAGATATCTAATGCAACATTAACATTTAGTCTTTGGACAAAAAAGTTAATTTACAAACGATACTCTCGGTGCAATAATCAAATATTATTCATATTTATTATTGCATGTGTATTTGTATTGTTTGGCCAAATTGTAACCTTCCTTTGGGCCGATCACAATTCGCATAAGCAACAAATACACTACATCTAACAACTTTAAACATAGACCACTTTGGTAGCATATTTTATTTGTCAAAGCATTTAAAGAAATTAGATAAATTGTGCCATATACTTTAATAAATTGTCAATTAACTAATCATGACAATTATTCTTTAAATTAGCACAACAAAGAGAAAAATTAAATCGTCCTCCATACTTTATTATGCCCAAAATAATATACTGGAGATATATAATAATATTACTATTAGAATAATAATAAATTATATATATATAAATAATAAACAAATTAATATATATAAAATTTATATATATATCTTTATGAATTGCAGTGGGCTAGCCCACTGCAATTCCTTAATACTCATTGCTAGGGCAATTTTGCCCTAGCACCATCCTCCATGTAGCGGCACTTAGTGCCGCTGTCTGCTTTAATTTTTTTCCTTCATTCTTTTCTTGAATAGCCGAACGGTAAATTGGGAGAATCAAACCAATGAAAGAAAAAGAAAAAAAAACTAAACAATACCGAATTTGATCAAATCAATTATGCAAAATCATAGGATTCAAAAGATTTTCTATAATAAAGAATTCTAGATCATGCAAAAATTGATCGACGAATCTAATTAATCCAAGTAATTTTGATAGCATGTAATAAGGCAAAACAACCCATAAATTTATAAACAACATGCCAAGAAAACTAATATTTTAGCAAACAACCATGCATAAACCGCTCTGATACCACTTGTTGGAAAATTAAACTTTAAATGAACCATATTTTCCCTTAGGATCTAAGCATGGAAGCAAGCCATAATAAAATTAATTAGAGATGTATAAATACCTGGATCCATGAAATGCTCTACTGCAGAACCTGTGTGGTTTAGGTCTTCCTCAACTATGCAACTTAGACCTTGAGTGGGCAATTCTCTCTATCAGATGGGGAATAGGAAACTGAAGAGGCATAGTGTATTGGGGACCATAACCATATTTATATGTTGATTCTAGGGTTTCCCATAATCCCCTAGGATCAACGGGCTGGTTTCTGCTCAGCAGGCCACACCTCTTCATGGAAAGTCATGGGCCCATAATCAAGACCACATAATATGCCCATTGAATAGCCCAAATATAATTGTTATATAATTTGTTACCCACATATGAATTAATTATTAAAATTAATTCCAACACTTTTATCATCTCATCTAACAAGTTTCCAACTTCATTCTCAAACCACTTTGAATATCTCAAGAGTTTTAGACTTAAGTTGCATTAGGTTGAGATACCCATACCTTGATTAATTATCTATAATATAGATGAATTATTCATGCCCTCTCACTGCTTTAACATATTGGACCACAAAGATCCAAATGTACAAGCTCTAAGGGCTCTTTGGCTCTATAGTTATTTTCAAGCAAAAGAACCTATTAGTTATATTGCCCTTAAGACATGACATACAAGGTAGTAGAGAGTCATCTTCTGACTTACTTAGAAGTCTACTTTTGACCAAGCTCCCAATCATATTGAGGTAAATATGGCCTAACCTTAAGTGCCAAAGAAAGGTATTTTTCTTTAGGAGAAATCCTTTGCCTCTCATTTCTTTGAGTAGTAGCAGCCTCACACAACTTGGTGTTTATGACTACTTTACTCTTGATTAGTCTTAAAACATTTATGTTATTTTTCAGTTCAGCTGAACAAAAGTTAACTCCCTTTCTTGAAATGAAATACGTAAGCAGTGAAAGGTACAAAGCAACATTGTTCCAGCATATAAGATACAGAAATAAAATTTTTGTTAATCTTAAGAAATACATACACATTATCTTATAATATGTATTTTCTCCCACTGGGAAAAATAACTTAACGTTCCTCCACTACTACAAAAATGGCTTTTAATGACGGACGAAAAAAAAATCACAGACCTTTTAATGACGGACGAAAAACGCACAGCCTTTTAATGACGGACGCATGTTTTTAAAAAGTTTCAGACTTTTAATGACGGGTAGTGCCCGTCATTAATAGTTTCTTTTAACTGCCCGTCATTAAACGTGTTTGTTTTTTTTTTTTATTTTTAAAAAATGGTACATTTTTTAAATCAACTTTCTCTCTCCTCGAAAAAACCCTAACTTTCTCCCTCGCGTGCCTCTTTCCCCTCCCTCTCGGTCTCCCTCTCGTCTTCTCCCCCTCGTCTTCTCGTGGGCCCTTCTCAAGGAGCGAAATAATTTGCATAAGCCTTTCTTCTCAATCCATCTCTAGAGACATCTTCAACCAGATTCTCCTCAAGCGATTACGAGTCCTCAATCTGGATTGAAACTCCATCAACTGTGATTCTTGGTAATATATATTTGTACTTTCATGTTCGATCCTCTTTTTGCTTCTAATTAGGGTTTTGATTGCTCTTTATGCTACTCTTGTCTCTATATTAGGGTTTTTGTTGTTTTACATGCAGCCCCTTTGTGGATATTTTTGTCCGTCTGCTTCCTGAATCAAGCGTCGGGTTTGACCTTTTTATTCGTTAAATCGTTGGTTCCTCTTGTTTGGTTGCTATGTGATTTATGGAAATCAAAGAAGAAGTTGACTCCTCAAATCCAATTTCTTGATGTGCATTGATTGTTTGTTATATGGATTATTTTAGTGCTAACAAAGTAATTTATTTACAGAGTGAATATTTGTTCTCGTTGATACAAGATGCCTCGGGATTTATCACGATCTCGATCACCTTTGTGTAGGCGTAGGCTTTCACCATCTCCCTTAGGGCATAGGTATTCTAGGAGAAGTCGAAGAGACAGAAGTCGTTCACCGTATTCATCTTACAGCAGGTGATCCCGTTTATGTTTTTAGTTTTATTTACTTTCGTATGGTCGCTTGAATAATCTCGAACGAATTATGAAAATATTGACAACACCATGTCTTCTGATGCGGTTTGTATTTCACTGACATCGAAGTTCCTACATAAATCTTGTCCCCTTCTGCTGAAAGTTCTCCCTGTTTTTTCTTTCTTATATGAAGCCTGTCAAGTGTCACTCTAAATTTTCTTTTCTCTTGAACTTGTTCTATGATGAGGTAAGAGGACTTTGATAATGCGATTTGAAGGTTCATTTATGATTTATTCTTATTAGTTTAATGTTATTAAGAAACAATATGGATTTCTTTGTTATTCTGTTTATTGTCTTTTTCTGTTTGTTCCATTGTTCAATTTCAATAATGGATCATTATATATAAATAGTCTGAGTGAGCTTTGCTTGACATTCTCTTTCAGTGAGTCATGTCTTTCGGATCTTCATGGCCTCTTTAATTGTTTATGTGCTAATGGTTGGCGGTCTTGTACTTGTGCTTTACCATTTTGAATTCACATAAAATATTTGATTTATGTGGCATAATCGTCAAGTACCTCTTGATGGTATTTAATCTCTAAGAAACATGGTTTCCGATTTGTTAAGAATGCTGAGTGGGGGAGAAAATTTAAGAAGTCTTCGAAAAAAAAAACTCTAAAATGTGGTGAGAAGCAAACAGAATAGACATGAACTTGGTAAGGAAATTGAGAAATAAGTCAGTTCTTCCTATAACATGGGAAGTAACCAGGTTATGGGTGCTGATGGGTGTCCTTTCATTGCTCGATTGTGACTTTGCTTCTTCATGTGATGTGATAAAAGATGGAGCTCACAAAGGTTTATTCTTAACAATGTATGAGGTAACTAGACTGTGCTAAGTGGTAGGCTAGCTTGATACTTACCTCTGTACAATATTATAATGAAGTCCTTATCTCTTGCTCAATAATGCCTACTCATGATACATAAGAAAATGCCGCTCAATTTCCCCAAGATGTAATAGAAGTATCGTTCACGAACACCAAGCCGCCATAGAAGTTGTTCTCCAACTTCAAGGAGTTACAAGAAGCAAAGACGACGAAGTTCCTCGTCATCTCTACATCGTAGATCTTCTAGTTCTAGTCTTGGATCCATTGAGCAAAAAACTACCAGTGAAAAATTGAAAAAGGAAGAGGAAGAGAGAAAAAGGTATATTAACTTGCTCACTCATTTTATGTTCTTTTTTCTGCCTCTCAATTGTCCTTGGGTTCATCTGCAGGGTCATATAATATGCTATAATGGAAAATTCTATCACTTGTTGAATTTTGTAGTTAGTTTAAGTTCTTTGTGCGCATTAACCTTTTTAACCCTTCAACTGAGATAATATTACAAGAATTGCAGTCAGACTGTCAATTTTCTTACCATGAAATATTGTGGCACAACTAAAACCCACATTAGGATGATTAAGTGAATTATTGTCCTAAGTACCAGTGGTATCCATAACAGGTGTTCAAAATAATGATTACACTTTAGCTAGAAAATGATTTAATAGCCAAGCTAGGACAATAACCTAGTTATTTAAATGATCTTATCTTATTTTTTCTCTTAAAAAATTTTCAGGGTTTTTCTTTCTTGACTGGAAGGAAATGACTTGCGTTCATCTGTTCAGTTTCTTATTTCTCATGTTAGGTGCATTGCGATTCTCTTAGTTCTATTTCCAGTCACCTCACATTTCTGTTGATACTTCTTTTTTGCTGGTTCTTTGATTAAGACAATAACAAGGAATGGTCAGATCTGCACTCCAGCTGGTCACAGAGTGTATAATTTGAAACACCAAAAATCTAATTGAGCTTTAGTTTAATATGGTTGTTCCAGAAGTGCTGTCATAATTTTTATTTTATTTTATTTTTATAGTTGTGCATATGCTAGAACTTTCTGTGTACCAGTTCTTGTGCTTGTGCAGATTCCTTAAGATGAAACTATAGCCTATAGGTGGATAATAGTTCAATATATTTGGAATTGCATCTCTAAACATTATGATCTTGTGCGAGCATAATATGTTTAATTTCGCAGTATAAAGTTATGTAACTAATTTTTGTTTCGTATTGAAAATGATTGAAAATGGCTACAGATTTATATAATAGTTTTGCAATTCTGCGGGACCATCTGCCTTTTAGTTTTCTCAGTGCCAAATTCTCATTGTTTCTATTGTTAATGAGAGGGATATGTATGTGCTATGGATGATCAAGAACCATATCTGTAAACTAATTATACGTGGATTTGCATTCCCATGGTCCTTAGTGTACTGAAAATATTTATTCCTTAATTGGTTTGGGCACTTCTTTCTAATCTTTTTTTACTGTTATATTCTCGAATGATTTTTGTGTTTTGGGAAAAATACACTTTTGGTCCCTGAGGTTTGGGTTAAGTGACACTTTGGTTCCTGAGTTTTCAAACTCAACAAAAATACCCTTGAGGTTGGAGCACTTTGGTCCCTGCCGTCAAATTTTCTGTTAACTTTTAACGGTTGCTGACGTGGCACTATTATTTTAATATAAAAAATATATTTTTTTAATTTTTTTAAATAAAAAATATTTAAAAAATAAAATATTAATATTTTATTATTTTTTTTATTCTTTCTCTCTTTCTCTCTCATCATCTTCTTCTTCTCCATCTTCTTCCTCCTCCTTCTTCTTCTCCATCTTCTCCCTCCTCCTTCTTCTTCTTCTTCCTAAGTCCTGCGACCGGCGACCACTGCTCTCCGCCGCCGGCGACTAATTTTTTTTTTCTCTTCTTTCTTCTTCTTCTCTTCTTTCTTCTTCTCTTCTTTTTCTTCAATGATTTTTTTTTTAAAAAAAAAATAAAAAATGAGAAAGGGGAGGGAGGTCAAAAAAAATGAAAAATGAGAAAGGGGAGGGAGGTCAAAAAAAATGAAAAATGAGAAAGGGGAGGGAGGATTTTTTATTTTTTTTTAAATCATTGAAGAAAAAGAAGAGAAGAAGAAAGAAGAGAAAAAAAAATCAGTCGTCGGCGGCTCGCGGTGGCCACCAGTCGCCGGACTTAGGAAGAAGAAGAAGAAGGAGGGAGAAGATGGAGAAGAAGATGGAGAAGAAGAAGAAGATGAGAGAGAAAGAGGGAAAGAATAAAAAAATAATACAATATTAATATTTTATTTTTTTAATATTTTTTATTTAGAAAAATAAAAAAAAATATTTTTTTATATTAAAATAATAGTGCCACGTCAACAACCGTTAAAAGTTAATAGAAAATTTGACAGCAGGGACCAAAGTGCTCCTTATCTCAAACCTCAGAGGTATTTTTGTTGAGTTTGAAAACTCAGGGACCAAAGTGTCACTTAACCCAAACCTCAGGGACCAAAAGTGTATTTTTCCCTTATGTTTTTTAATTACTATTATGTTTTTATATTGTGGGTAGTTCTATTATAAACTTGAAGATAATAACTTTTTCTAGAATACGTTTTATATTGGGGGGTTTTGTGGTTACTATTATGTTTGTTGTTATTTTTTTTTCTTATTCTTCTTCTCTCTCATTCTTCTGTAACTTCCACGAATTTCAAGTGCCTTAATTTTGTGAAGACTATTTTGCTTTTCATTTGCTTTCTGAGCTTTTGCATTTCTTCTAGTTTTCTACTTAATATGAATGTATCTCTTTGGTTGAATTAGTGTTTAATGCTCCAATTTTAGCCTACTTAGTGAAAATGAACAATGTGCTTGTTGGTCGAGTTTACTGAGTAAGGTTTGATGGTTCTTGAATATGTGTTCTGCTGCATTGGGCTTTATAACTTAATGATCAAGTTTCACTACTACACAAAAGGGTTTTAACGACGGTCTAAAAAACATCACGCGGAGCAACAATGAGGGACATGAAAAAAAACACGCAGAAATTAAAAAACGCAAAAAGTTTTAAGACCGACGTTATTTCTTTGCTTTAATGACCGACGTTGTATGGTTTATATAAAAACTGCTTTTTCCCATTTTTACTTTTAGGTTTTACTTCATATGGACCGATACCTCTTTTCTCTCTAACACATCAATTTTCAGCCCCCTCCGATCAATCCATGGCTTCTCCGTCGACACCACCGCCGTGAACTTCACCTCTTCGCCCCCTGCCGTCGACCAACCGTCCATCCGTTCATCCTGCCGGCGATTGAGGTATGTTTATTTTCCTAGTTTATATTTCTTTTCCTACTGTTTTAAAGCTTAAGTAGTTATTTGTCTATTGTGTGTTTTTAAATTTTTTCCTGTCAGCCATGCGAATTATACCAGACAAATTTTTATTGATTGATTTACCATTTCAATGTTTCACATTAGATTATTCAACTTGAGAAGTGATTGCATGACCAGTTCAAGCTCCGCTCTGCATTAGAAAAAGCATTTGGTCTCATGGGGTCCTTCCTTGTAACAAATCAGATAACATCTCAATGCCAAAGGTAACACTAGCATATCTAAGCCATTTTCTATTCCTTGTCAAATAGCAAAAGACAAGAGATACTGTCCACATAATACCATTTTTATGTTAGAAAATATTTATTTCTTAAGTGGCAGTCATGAAACAAATTTTTGGCCTCATTTTCTGTTATCTTGGGTAATGGGCTTACTTTTTACAGTTAATCTTATGTGTTTATTGTCATAACTCCAGTCATTATTTTCTGTTTATGGCATCTCTCTATCTGATATCGTGTTAATTTAAGAAGTTCTTGCATAGAGCTTTTGTAACTATGATCTTTCATTTACTTGTGCTACTTGCTTAGTTTTAGGATATTTAGGGTCTTGTTGTGAACCTGAAGTGTTGTGAGACTGTAGTTGGGTGATTTTTTTTCATATAGAAGTGTGTTTCTCTTGTTTAACAGGTTGAAAAATTTTTGGGTTAGTCATATGTATGTCGTTATGCTGTCAAAATTTTTAGAGCAACCGGTTAGAATTAGGATAGATGATTTAGTAATGTCTCTAGGTTAAGTATAGAAACGTAGAGCATTCCAGGTTCTCTGAAGGGGTTAAACTTGACATCTTGAAGTTTGTAAGCTTTTGGAGTTTATTGAGTTTTCTAACAATTTTTTCCGATACTCATCGAGATTGGTTTTTTTTTGTGTATTTTATTGTTAACTAAATTTGTTTTTCTTAGGTTCTTCGAGTTGTTGGACATATGTTTGTTATGTGAGTTCTTGTTTTGGCGTTGTATCGAACCTAATTACAATTTGTTTTTCTTAGGTTCTTCAAGTTTGATGTACGAGCAAGATTATGGTGACAGGAATGAAAGCGGCATGTACGAGAATTTTTGTTTTTTAGTGTAGGTGTAGACTTTAAATCATAGGTGTTTAGTAATTTTGAGAGTTTTAAGTATAACTGTTTGTAATTTTATTTTTATATCAAACTTATATGAATAAAAATTGTATGAACAAATTTGGTTCATTGGCTTATTGGAATGAAATTTGACAAATATTTGATTTCTATACAATTTTGCAAATTTAAAATTAAGATTACTTTCTTTACCGGTTGACAAATGAAGAAAATATTGTTAGTTTGCCATCAGGCAACCAACAAATTTTTTTAATAAATTATGAACAAAATAATGACAGGCAATGCCTGTCATAAAAAATGACATTTAATGACGGACCTTTAATGACAGACATTTGGTTCGCAAAAACCCTTTTAATGACGGACTTTTCATGACATACGTCTTTTAATGACGGACACTACCCGTTATTAAAGATCTAGTTGGTTGGAAAATACCTTTTAATGACGGATTTTTCATGACGGACAGCTTTTAATGACAGTCAATGTCCGCCATTAAAGATCTGGTTAGTTGGAAAATACCCTATAATGACAGACGACTTTTCACGACGGGCATTGACCATCATGAAAAACGTCTGTCATTGTAACTTGTTATGACAAACAGCTTTTAATGACGGGCATTGCCCGTCATTAAAATTCGCCTGTCATAACAAGTTACGAAGACACTCGTATAGACGACGGGCGCCGCCCGTCATGAAAAGTCTTTAATGACGGACAATGCCCGTCATTAAAAGTGATTTTTGTAGTAGTGCTCATTGCTACTGCCAAGATAACTTCTCTAGTTTCAACTTTGAAAGTTATATAACCAACATCAAACTGTTCCCAGGAACTTATTCCTTTTAATAAGAAGGACAAACGTGATTTGTGACCCCATGAATCTAGTATTCAGCCAGAATCATCATTCTCCACAAATCATGCTTCCAAAACTAGTAAATCAAATTTACTGTCTTTGGATAAGTCTTCTTTAGCTGAGCAAGGTCCAATGTCATATTCATTAGGAATACTTCTTAATGAGTTAGACATTTGGGGCATGAGAACATTCCTCTATTAAGACTAATCATAAATCATTCACCACAAATTAATCGTTTAAGCTCGTTGTAGAATCTCCGTTATTTATTAAACATGCTTAAAACAATGCACATATTTTTTTAGGGGCGGTTGCATGTATAGCACATCCAGACAAAATAATAGCATATGTAGCAACTTTATAAATTAATTTGCATATATAGCAAATTTTGTTGGAAAAGACCAAAAAACCCCCTCTAGTACAACTAGTGTATGTTTGTCTTCTATCAGCATCTATCAGGTTCGATAATTGATTTTTTGTCTGCTTTATAGCTAGTTTTTGCCTATCAGAGTCGTTTTTTTGCTTATTTAGTGTTTGTTTGGTTTTCTATCAGTGTCTATCTGCTTCGATAATTAAAAATGTTGTTCTCTTGCTGGTTTTTGCATATGTGTTTTTTTGCTTATTTAGTGTTTATTTGTCTTCTATCAATGTCTATCAGGTTCGATAACTGAAAATTTTGTTCTGCTTCCATTATTGGTTTTTGCTTAATTTAGCGTCTCTTTGTTTTCTATCGGTGTCTATCAACTTCAATAATTGAAAATTTTTGTTTTGCTTCATTGTTGTTTTTTGCATATCAGAGTCTTTTTTTTTTTTTTTTTGCTTATTTAGTATCTGTTTGTTTTCAATCAGTGTCTATCAGCTTCAATAATTGCATTTTTTATAATTGATAGACTCTAATAGTTGATAGGTATCTGTTCTCTTAGTGTCTATCAGTGTCTATCAGTGATAAAAATTGATAGAGTTTGATGATAAACTTCAATTAATCAGAGTCTATTAGTAATAGACACTGATAGACTCTGATAATCATAATCTATCATTTTTTATCGTGTTTAATTCAAGACTATCAGTGATAGCCACTGATATAAAGCAATTTAATTCAAGGCTATCAGTTTTTATCTCTCAGTTTAATTTAAGTCTATCAGTGATAATCACTAATAGAAAACCGTTTAATTCAATGTTATCAGTTTCTGTCACTGATAGAAATCAATATAATTCAAGACTATTAGTTTCTATCACTGATAAAAACCAATTTAGTTGAAGTTTATGAGTTTCTATCAGAAATCAATTTAATTGAAGTCTATTGACTTGTATCACTTATAGAAATTAGTTTAATTCAAATCTATCATTTTCTATCGAGGATAGAAATCAGTTAATTAAAGTATATCGGTTTCTATCTCTGATAGAAATCAGTTAATTATCAATTAATTGAAGTCTACCAATGATTGTTACTGATAGAAATCAATTTAATTGAAATCTTTCAATAAAGTACTTTACATTGCAATCATCTCGGTAATTAGAAACTCATCCAAAATTATTATACTACAGTCATAAATTGAACAAAAAATTTAAGTCTCTTGTGGTAATTAGAACATAAAATCCAAAAATAACCATTACAAACAAGCGACTCTCAATCAACAATATAATTTTTTAAAGACTAGCACACAAGCTCCGTGACCACCACCATAAAATTGTTATTCTTGTATTATTTGTATTTCATTATCTATCAATTATAGTCCGTGATAGACTTCGATCAATGATAATCAGTGATAGACTACGATTAACCGGAGTATATCAGTGATATACTTTGATATACCTATACAAACACTCACCAAAATTTGCAATTTTTGTATTCTTGGCATTCTTGAATTAAAAAGAAGGCCAACAAGAGCTTAGCTTAATTGACATAAAGTTGTACAGATAATCACAAGGTTTGTGGTTGAAGAAGAAACATTCATAACAATACCTCAACAACAAAACAGAGAAAAATAAGCAAGAAAATACAAAATAAAATAAATAAATAAATAAATTGTGCGGTAGAAGAAATGCAAGGGAAGAAAGAAAGAAAAAAAAATGGTATGCCACAGAGTGAACTCCAAAACACTCACAACACAATTTAAAACAATAAAAGAAATGGAGGCTTGGTAGAGGAAACTCACAACACAATTTAAAACAATAAAAGAAATGGAGGCTTGAAAAGAAGAAGGGTAAGACGGGAATTTAAAAATGTATTCTAATTTTTTTGCCATATTTGCAATTCTTTTTAGTTGGTGCTAAATTTGCTATTATAGATAATTAATTTGCCACCAACTGCAATTACTCATTTTTTTATTGAATTGCTTAAATAACAAATTACTCGCATTATTAATTGCACTAACCCATCACATCTAACCCAATCAAACTCAGCAAAAAAACACACAAGCAATCAAAGAAACCCTAGAGAATTATTGAATTAGTTTTTGCAACGATACTTCAGAGGTTTAGAACAACAGCCACCGAAGGGTGGTCAACTATTCCTCCTCGGAATTGAGACAATCTCAACCAAACCTTAACACCAAAATAACTCATATTTCGTTAGTGTTTAGTTACCGTTGTTTGGTCAAGGATTCGTTAACACATTTAACTCATCCTCGTAAGTGTAACCCTCCCACTTTCAGATCTCAGAGGCACGCACCAACAGGCTACTGAAGGGAAAGACAATTGTTGGTGATTAGCCTAAGAGTCCTTATCCTATTCAGGAGTTCACGGTGTTCTGAATCCTATGATCAGGCCCTCCGAAGGGATGGTTGCGCTAGGGCAACATGCAGGCGGTCCATACGACTCTCACGGTGCGAACGAAGGGCGGAGATCGAGGGATACGTTGACACGTGTCCCGCTCCCACTTACTGTAGACATTTTTTCCCATTCACCTTGTTATTGATCCATGCAAATACTTTCCGAAGGGAGGCCGCGCCTAAGGCGACACGAAGCCGAGCATGAACCCCACGTTGTGAATATAGGAACGTAGGAGCAAAACTTGATTTAAATCTCGTTTTGTAATTTTCCTCCCACTAAAAATGTCCTATAGTTTATTTAGGGTTATTTAACTTAGATAAATTTGGCTAAGTCAATCTATGTCTAATCCTATTATAACTCTTATGGTGAGGATTTGATTGCAACGTTCTAGGTGAATTAAACTCTTTTAATAAACCTAGCAATATTGCATGTTAAAATGACTATGGTTAATTCAAGTAAGCCGTCATCTTAAGTACCTCCAGCCTTAGACAGAACTTCACCGAGAGAGTTCCCTTATAACCATAGTAATGTAAAGTCTTTACTCTAAAGATCTAGGTGTATTAAACTCTTTTAACAAACCTAGTGACATTGCATGCTAACATTTAACTATGATTAATTCAACTTCGGTCCGGGTTAGTTCCCAGGTAGGAGGTGTTCCATAAACCGTCATCTTAAGTACCCCCAGCCTTAGACAGAACTTAACCGGTGAAGTTTCCTTATAATCATAGTAATGTTTTTCCTACTTAGTCAATTAAAACTATTTTTAATTCTAAGTAAGAATAATTCTAATCCTATTAGAAATGTGATCTTAGGTCTAATTAATTTTAAACAATTTAAAATTAATTCATTTTTCCTAAGATTCTATATTTGCATGCAATTCTTTGTTATAGGTTAATGATTTCTATTCATTAATTTTATAAAACTTATAAATTTTAATGAATAAATCTTATAACATGCTACTATGGTGACATAAATTAACAATCAAATTCTAATTAATTTATAAACCATACACAATGTCATGCTCAATGCAATTTTATTTCCTTATAATTAACCCAACTCTTAAATTAGTTGTCCAAGAAAATTAAAATTAAGCATTACCATTTTCATACATTAACATAACACTTATATTAATAGCTTATGAAAATTAAGCATGTTAATTACTTATATAAATATAACTCATATATTTTTATACTAAAGTAATTTCATGCTCAATGCAAATTAATTTTCTTCAATTAATCTAACTCTTAAATTAATTACCCAAGAAAATTAAAATAAGCATTCACATTTTCATACATTAACATAACACATTATATTAATTGCTTATGAAAATAAATAAACATATAATTTACTTTCATAAATATAACTCTTTATATTCATTACTAAAGTAATTTCATGCTCAATGCTTCTCAATTTTCATCCATTTAATCATAATAATTTATATTAAATACTCATGAAAATTAAATTCATACATATTTCATACATTATAATATTTATAGTAATAAATATACATGAATTTGCTTAACCTATGGTGGGATTTTAAGTTATATGACATCCTTAAAGCAATTAAATAGCTAAGTAGACAGGTTTTGACATCCTATGACAAAATAAATTAGAAAAATTACAATAATTAATCTAAAAAGTGTCCTATTTAGCTGTGAACCAGCTCGAACCAGCTTCAGACCTCATGGGCCAGCTCCAAAACTTCCCAGACCAAGCTAAATCACACTAAACCGAGCGAAAAAGTCAAGAACCGGTCATCTCTAGTTGAACCGCGTCTTCGAACTGGACCGCTCCTTTAGGGCTGGCGTCATCTTCACGCGCATGAACGAACCAAATTTAAAAATCGTTGATTATAGACACCAAACCGCTCACGCTTCAGTTGGTAGCTACACACGCCTGCATCCTTCATGGCTTGAGTTCAAATCCCAATTTCTCAAAAATAAAAAACAAAACGCCCACGATCAAGCTCAACCTTTGAATTCAAAGGACGATGATTCCATTAGCAGAAGCGAATTAGGACCGATTTGTAGTTAATTTTGTTTTCACCAAAATACCAATACATTGGCAAAAATTTAGAAAACTGTTCTAAATCAATTATTAAGGCTAAGCATACAAACATAGAACTAATTCTAAAGGGGAGAAGCAAACATACCTTCGTTGTCATCTCTAAACCAATTGATCTTCCACCTAATCTTGAATGGGAAAAACTCTAGAGAGAAAATTCTCTCTAAAGTTCTTGGGTTGAGAGAATATGAGAGGGTGTCTAGAGAGAATGCAAGAGTGCATTCTTGTGGCCTTAGGTTGAAGTACCTAAACCCTAGGTTTAGTGTTCTATTTATAGGAAAAGGCCATAAACAAAATATTCATTTAAAATCAATTATTTCCATAACTGATTTAATCTTTTCCATAATTAATCAATTCCATAACCAATCAATTCCATAATTGATTAATCTTTTCCATAAATGATTGATCACTTCCATAAGTGATTAAATCATTTCCATAAATGATTAATTACTTCCATAAGTGATTAATTATTTCCATAATTGATTAATTTCCAATTAATTAATTATTTAATTAATTAATCACCAATTAAATATCATATATTTAATTTCAAACCTTCTATTAGTTAATTAATTAATTACCCAATTAAATATCATACATTTCATTATAGGCCTATCATTAATTAATTCTATAATATGAATCAAATTCATATTAAAATTTGAACTCCTTCAAATTCTCTTATATCCTATAAATTTAATATGAATCAAATTCATATTGTATTTGAACTTCTTCAAATATTTATTTCTCTCATAATAATAAAGTTTAATTTCAAATTAGACTTTATATTTTAATGTATCACTATACATTATATTAATTTGTATCTCATACAATTAACTTAATTCCCAATATGAATTTGAACTATTCAAATTCTCTCAAGATATAATTGTTCCTAATTAGTCTTTACGAGCTAGCAGAGGACCTAATGGACCTACAGATCAGAAGCTCCAATGATATGAGGTTAACTGATTAAACTCATTAATCATGTTAACCAATATTCATTAACTATGGGTCATTCCACTAAAGACCCACAACTGAACTCTTCTCACTGTATAACATTTTTGTGTCCACAAATATAGATCTATATCGGTAAGTCAATCCTTCACGAGTGTCTGTAATCACAGTTGGGTCAAATTACCATTTTACCCTTGTGTTACATCTGTCTCCTTAAGTACCGGCGTTCCTCTAATGAACATCCTGCTTATGGTCCAACCATTAAACAGAAAGTTCCTCTCAGGCCAGTGAGAGGGCGAGATCTCTTTGTTCAAGTCCCGAAGTCACCACTTAAGGGAACACTCATCTACTTCTCCTAAAAGTGGGAAGGAGTGAATTCCTTCTTGTGTTGTCATGTCTCCAGCCTCCCACTTGGTCTTGTCCCCAAAAAGGAAGGCATATTGAGTCGGGGTATTGGCCACTATCACCCATGCTAATCAAATGACAATCCCTCATGAGAAGGAGTTCATGACACACTCAGGGTTAAGATTGAGTTACCTAGGTCATCCTATTGAAACAGTAACCTAACTAGTTAACAGTGTTATATCTAGTGGTTTATCATTTCGTTGCCCGGTCTTATGCAAACTAATTGCATAGGATACCCCCGCTCACATGTCTACTACATGGACGCTTTGATCAATACGTCTGTATCAAATACAAAATGAGTCGTATCACATAGTGTTACCAGGATAAGGTACCCAACCTTATCCTTGTACTATAGACGTTTTAGGTTGTTAGTTCAACACCGATCCTCGTATGTCCCCACATACTAGTTCAAGTTACATACAAACAACCTTGGATCTTAGTTTATTGGATTTGGGTCAAATTGTGCAATATTTAACAATAACACTTTATTGTAGAAACTCAATAACACTTTATTGAAACAAGTATACAATTTGTTTACATTCACTATCTACGAGTTTTAGGGCATAAAACCCAACAAACTCCCACTTGAATTAAAACTCTAGTTTAGTGGGATGTACAATAATCTATACAGCAGCGGGTGTATAAATACATGTATAAAACATATACAATGTACAAATACAATAAACTAGGACATCACTATACCCATTACATTTCTCCCACTTGTCCTAGATTTCATCTTTGTACATAACTCGTAGACCTAGACCTTCTAGATGACCCTCATACACTTTAGTCAAGAGAGCCTTCATGAATGAATCAACAATATTAGATTCAATATAATGTGCTGATAGCGAGCATAGCTAGCTACTTTTACTTATTTAATTAAGCTAGTATTTTATGATTTTTGGGCCATTTTATTGTGCTTTATTGTTTATTTTGTAGGAAAGCGATGATTAGAGCTAAAACGTGGAATTGGAGTTAATCGGGTGTTCGGGATGTGAAAATATGCCAAAGAACCAGAAAGTTCAAGCAACAAGGAGCCAAGATAGGGCATTCTGCCCATCAGCGTCGAGACGCCATTCTTGGAGGGTCTCGACGCTGGTTTTCCTTAATTAGAAGAGGCGGCAGTGTTACAGCGTCGAGACGCTGTGACAATAGCGTCCCGACGCTACCGTTATTTCCATTCTAGACGCGCGTGTTTTAGAGGCAGCGTCGAGACTATGTCTTGATAGTGTCTCGACGCTACGACGAAAAATCAGAATATAAGCTTCCTTTCGGCTAGGTTTTTGGGAGAAGCTTTTGGGACGTTTTAGAGCCGAAAAACAGGGCAAAATAGAGCATCTTGGAGCCAAAGCAAAGGGAGCAAGTTGGAAATCAACCCATCGTTCGTGGGGATCGTGACGGGGACGCTCGGTCTTGGCCTACATTGAGTTTTTCCTTTCTTTTCCCTTTTCTTTTGCTAGATTTTATGGCTTTTACATGTTTAGTTGAGCTTGTAACACCTATCATGAGTAGCTAAACTTGTAGCTTAGGGATTGATGTAGTTGATTAAGTGTATGGATTGAATTTATGGTTTAAGTTATGCAATGGTTATTATGTTTGTAATCTTGATTTAATGTTTTCAATTAATTGGCCATTAGTTGGATGAACTAAGTGTTGATTCTTGCTCGGGAGAGGAGATTTAGCATAGACTTACTCAAGATTGCATGACTAAGGTTTATTTTCTAATTCGTGACGGTTTTAGATTAACTTTAGAATTGGTCAAAAGATCTCATTGCCTTGCATGTTAATAAACTTAGATAGGGATATCAAGTAGATTAATTTGCATGAGAATCAATTATACTCGGGAGAGGTAGTTGTGATTAAAGGGTCTTTGGCTTATAATTCCATTGTGCATAATAACTTACTCCTTAAAATCAATCCTAGACTAAATCGGCGAAATCAATTCCCTAAGTATTTTTCCCAATTGAATTTCCATTCTTTTACTTGCTTTGATTTAGTTTTCATACCATTCATTCATCACTTTTTTTGATCCCTAAATAAAATTGAGCGAGATAATTCACAATACTTGATTTGCTTAAAAATTTAATCCAGAGGACGACTGTTGGGTTCCTAGAGTGAGTAAAAATATGATATAAAATATTCTAGAATTCCTGTGCAAGTATACACAGTCTGCAGCAAGTAATATTATCAATCCGAGCCCTGAATTAGTTTCCACTATACCTATTTTTGTGTAACTTTCCGATGGTTTCAAGAATAGTAAAATGATTTGGTTTTATCGAAATTATGCTGAAGCAAAATAAATGACAGAACAACAAGTAAACAAATAGATAGACAGATTAAAGACAGGCGTTGGTTAGGTTTTAGTGATTGTTCTAAGATATGCTCTAGCAATATTATTGATCATGCATTTCTCGCAGTATTATTAGCGGATTCCTCCTGGAACTCTGGATCTTTTGGGATATGTTTCAAACCCAATGAAGTGTGACCAATCAAGCAGTAGGCAACTGGCTATCCCTAGCTCAGTCACTGGCGTTCACCAATACACAATGATCGTAGTGTGGATAATTGCCACACACTCTCTAAATCATCCCTGAAACTAGAGAGAGCTATTCACACCGGCTGCCCAGGCGGGCATAAAACGGAAATAAACACAACAATTAACCAAAATGCGATAGTCGATATATTACTAGAGATGAAGCACAGTAATCACATTATTCCTAACCAACACCTTAAGCTACTTAGTTCATAACAGGCATAGGAATACGAATTACAATCTGAATAGGCATGTCCATAACCACAAGTTAATAAAGAAAATAAACTCCCTAATCAGCTTGCGGAAGATGGTGTTTTTGATAATCTTCAATCTCTCTAAAATATTCGGCTTCCAAGGGAAAACATGGAATGCCTTTGACTTTGACGGCTACTTCCTTTTATAGAAGGATGGGAGGCTTGAATTAGGTCAACTAGGACACGTGTAAGGCTCTCCTTGCTCCTTTATCCCGAAAATAACTCAACAAAAGTCGGCTCATGAAGTTGGCTAACGAGCTGTGATGTGGCAGTTTCTGCTCCCAGTTTTGCTGCAGCACAGAATTTGCTCCCTCCAGTCGCTCAGCAGCATAATCTGCACAAAATAATTTCCAATGCTTCCATTCTTCCAAATGGGTTAAAACATGTAATATCCATCTAAAACCAACCCTATTAAGCATAAAGGACACACAAATCCCTATATAATTTAGGCCTAAATAACTACCTTTTGGGCAGCTATCATACCCCCAAACTTGAACTATTGCGCGTCCCGAGCAATACTAACCAACCTTCCTTCATGAATTTAAAAACATCAGACAAAGAATAGCTTTATCACACCAGACAATCCAACACTACCTTTAACCTTTACCTGAGCACTCTGCAAAACCAAGCTCTGCTGCAGCAAAATGATTCCTCCGGCATGGACAAATAATCACCACTTTTCAACTTAATTCTATGAACTCACCACAACCTAGCTCTATTATCAGACATTTCAAAACATATTTTTAAGGGGTTTATAACCTTGTTTATCAAACTTAAAGCAGCCTTACAGTCATAAGCTCTTGAGCATGGGATGACCCACTTTATGGTGCAGTATACCCTTTCCTCAAGCTCATCACCATCAAGGCTCAATACTCATTATAAAGCTCAAGAATCCTTAGTTATTCTATCTCTTGCCTCTCAGAATGGCGACATTTTGTGATGAAGCTCACCTAAGTTTTGGGAGACAGAAAAACCGCTAGATTATCATTCATCCTTCAAAACTTTTGCTCCATGAATTTTCTTAGCAAAATTTTCAACAATCAATTTTTTTTAGCAAATCATTTCATTATTTTTTTTCCATATTTCCTAGGTCATCTTTTGACGCGAAGACAAACTGTGAGTATCACAAATGTCCCCGGTTACTCAATAACCTAACAAATTTTAATTTGAAGGAGAGGAATGTTCGAGCAAAATAATTGGAGTAGCAAAAAGTCCCCCAAACTTGATTTATTCATTGTCCCCAATGAATCATTAATTAAGCAATTATACCCCCAAACTTAAATTTTTCTATCTGAATTTTTAAACTAAACATGGGACTCAGATTAAGCTAAACGTGGATCATATAAGTCAATACTACCTTCAAAATCTTCTTTGTCGCAGCAACAGTCCAGGCTAGAAGAAATGCTCAAGCAAAAGCTTTCTAGAGATTAGAATACATTGATCTAACTAAGCGTAATCAGTCCAAGCTTCAAAAATTCAGAAGAAAATTAGTTAAGTTAGAGTTACTCAGTGCTAATGGAACAAAAACATCTAGAAATTTCATTTAAAAACATAAGAAAAGAAATTACATAGCAGAGATATATTTTTAAAGAAGAAAAATTAAAAAGAAACAAGCAAACATATTTAGCAAACGGGGTCAGATATGCGCGAGCAAACAAAATGATAAGAACAAAAATAATGCTCGCTAAAGATCATTTCATCCATCAATCTTCTTGACCCTGCTCTTCATCATCATTCTCTTCTTCTCTTTCAACAAGTGGCGGCGGAATCCAGGGGTTCAACAGATCTTCAGGGAATGTAGGAAGGGTTGGATACGGTTTGGAAAAATTCTCTTGCAGCGCCTTTCTTAAGCTGGCATCCTGATTCCTAACATAGTTCCAGAAGGTTAAAGTTTGCCTTTCAGCAAACTCCTGCCTACTGGCCGAAAGTGCCAGTTGTTCTAGAATCGTGTTGATGCCGTAGATAAGCCCTCCTTGACGTACCTCCTGCATGCGCCGGAGACGTGCCAAATTAGGCGTGTCGATGATCCCCTTGTCAAACAGAATAATATCCTCTGGAATCGTGGGCACTCTTGCCCTGCTGCATAACATAGTGATCGTGTTCGGAAAAAGCAGCTTCCCCACCTTTTTCTTCCAACATCCAAATATTTTATTAACAATGATCTTCCCTACGTCAATGCTGAGAGACCGCAACATCGCAAAAGCTAGAAGAACTCGTTCCCTTGAGACTGTCGAGTCGTGTGTCGTTGGAAGCATCCTTTGTCTGATAAATCCCATCCACGTGTTTGCTTCCCTTTTCAAATAAGTCGACTAGAACGTCCTCTTCTCCGTCTTGGACATTATCCACTGTGCCCCTTCAATACCTACCTCCCGCACAACCTCACTTAACAGCTCACTAGATGGCGCTATAACCATTCATTATATGCTGCATGGGGAAAATTCTGAAGGTTAAACAGTGCGTTAATAGCACTAGGACTCAAGTCTATCTCGACTCCTCGAACAATCACCTGGAAACCATCTTCTTTGTCAATGTTAGCTTAAAATTTGCGCACCACCTGCGCGTTTACAGACTCAGGCTTCGCACAAAACAACTCCCAGCTATGGTCTGCAATACCGGTCCTTAGAAAATGCGGAAGATCACCGCTAAATCCTCTCTCAAACAGGAAGTCTCTTTTCAGCAGCTCAGCGTATTTTGCTCTAGCAAAATTATTGACAAAGCGATCGTATGGCACCTATCGCTCTTCTATTTCATTGTGTTCCTCCGATGCTTCAGCAATACTTTTGCCCCTTTTCCGCCCTTCGCTTCAGCAACCACGCTTCCTCAGCCTCTTTTTTCTCTCGTTCCTCTCGCTCTGCCTTCTCCCTCTACAGCCTCTGCCTGCACATCCTCACTTTGTTTCTTCTAAATTCCCTCTCGAACTTCTCCTGTAGCTGTCATTCCCTACGTAACCTCTTCTTGATTCTGTTTATCAGATTCTTTCGGGTATCCTTCTTCTATTGCAACAACCTCATCCTCTCTTGCCTTTTCTTGTTCTTCAGCTCTTTGTTGCCGTCTTCTTCTTTTAGCTTTTTTCTCCTCCGGTGTTCTTTTCTTTTGGGTTTTTACTTCCTGAACTTCGGGGGTCACAGGTATCTCTTCCTCCTCACTCTCCCTCTCTTTTCTAGCTCTTGTCTTTGCCATTGAAGGTGTAAGGGGGGTTTTACAAAGATTACAAAGAAAGAAAGAAGAATGCACACAACTAAGATTTGATCAAGAAGATGAAGTGAAACGTGCTTACCAGAGGTTGCTAATAAATAGGGCTTCAACAAAATACAATTCTAACCGAAAAGATTTGCCCTGCAATAACTAATATTACCGTTTTAATTTAAACATGCAAACCTGAAATTCAAAAATCATCAACGGTAAAATCGTGGATTCCAAACGCCCACGGTAAAAATTGATGTCCTGTCATCATTGAAGCCTTCGGATAATTGCTCTGCGACACGTGGCCTCATCAGATGATGCATGCAAATTTACCTGCGAAAATTCAAAGCCAAATCCCAACGGTAAAAATAATACATTTCCAACGGTAACCCTTTTCCTTCAGATTATTTTGCTCTAGCCATAATCTTGCTGCAACAACCTTCTGACCCTGCAGAATCTTTAATACGGAAATTAAATTTAAAAAATGGGAAAATCTCTTCTTTCAAACTTAAATTTAAATTTAACCGACCAAATCAAATTCAATCTTATCTTTTATTTCTAATTGACGCCAAATAAATAAGAGAGAATTTAAATTAAACAGAATTCAAATAACTGAAGATAAAATCTAATAAAATCAAACCAATAAAAAGATAATTCAAAGATAATTTAAATAAATAACCCGAAAGTAAAATCAAATCAAATTTAAAGATAGATAAAATCTAAACTACCAAAAATAATAAAAAAAAATACTTAAAAGATAAAATCTACTAAACCATGCAAAATCAAATCTAACCTAACCGCAATTAAAATAAAATCAGCGAAAAATAAAATTAATACAAACTTCTAGGAGCTCAAAATTTTGCTCTGTGAAATGCTCCCGCAAAAGTCCTGCTCTCTCAATCATCAACCAACCTTAGGGAAGGATATTTCGACTGAAACTCCTCACCCCAATAATGCTTCACACGCTGTCCATTCACCTTGAACACTCTCCCATCTTTTTCATCCTGCAAAGTAATTGCTCCATTGGAGAAAACCTCAACCACAATAAATGGTCCTGACCATTTAGATTTTAATTTTCCAGGAAATAATTTTAATCTAGAATTATAAAGCAAAACTTTTTGACCCTTGATAAACTCCTTGGATTTAATTTTCTTGTCATGCCACAGCTTAGTCTTTTCCTTATACATTTTCGCATTTTCGTAAGAAAATTGACGAAATTCTTCTAACTCATTAAGCTGCAGCATTCTTATTGCTCCTGCACGACTCAGATCAAAATTTAACTTTTTCAAAGCCCAAAATGTTTTATGCTCAAGCTCTAATGGTAAATGGCAAGCTTTCCCATATACTAACCTATAGGGAGACATACCCAGACGAGTCTTATAAGTTGTCCTATAAGCCCAAAGAGCCTCATCCAACCTAAAGGACCAATCCTTTCGAGATGGATGGACTACTTTCTCTAAAATGGCTTTAATTTCCCTATTACTAATTTCAGCTTGACCATTTGCTTGTGGGTGATAAGGGGTAGCTATCCTATGCTTAATCTCGTACTTAGCTAAAAGCTTAGTTAAGATATTATTAACAAAATGTGTACCCTCATCACTCACTAGAGCCCTAGGTGTCCCAAACCGCGCAAAGATGTGCGATTGAAGAAACCTTGCAACTGTCTTGGCATCACTCTGATGGCATGCAATGGCCTCCACCCACTTGGACACATAATCAACTGCCAATAAGATAAAAACATTGCCATTAGAAGGAGGAAATGGCCCCATAAAGTCAATACCCCATACATCGAATAATTCAACTTCTAAAATGTAAGTAAGAGGCATTTCATCTCTAGGCCCTAAATTTCCTCTCCTTTGGCAAGCATCATATTGCTTGTAGAACCAATGAGCATCTTTGAATAATGTAGGCCAGAAAAATCCGCAATGCAAAATCCTCATAGCTGTCCTCTGGCCGCTGAAATGACCTCCATACGGTGAAGAGTGACATTGCTCCAGGATTTCCTTCGCTTCAGCACCTGAAACACACCTTCGAATAATACCATAGAGCATTGCTTATACATAAATGGCTCATCCCAATAAAAAAAAACTTCGCATCATGCTTGAACTTTTTCTTCTGCCTCCAATCCATGTCAATAGGGGTGACTCCCTTTACCAAAAAGTTTGCAATATCAGCATACCAATGGACATCCCTAACTACCTTTACCTCAACAGCAAAGAGCTGTTCATCTGGAAAAGAACCGGAAATGGCAGATTGCTCCAGCAAAGATGATGACAGATCAAGACGAGATAAATGATCTGCAATGACATTTTCTAATCCCTTCTTGTCCTTTATTTCCAAATCGAATTCCCGCAACAGTAAAATCCAACGAATTAGTCTAGGCTTTGCATCTTTCTTAGACATTAAATACCTTATTGCTGCATGATCTGTGAAAACCGTGACTTTGGACCCAACCAAATATGGCCGGAACTTCTCAAAAGCGAACACCACAGCTAACAACTCCTTTTCAGTAGTTGTATAGTTTACTTGTGCTTCATTTAAAACCTTGCTTGCATAGTATATAGGATGGATAAATTTGCCCTGCTTTTGCCTCAACATCACACCTACCGTAGCATCACTCGCATCACGCATTACCTCGAATGGTAAATTCCAATTAGGTGCGCAAAGAATGGGTTCTGAGATTAAAGCAGCCTTTAAAGTCTCAAAAGCCTTCCTACAATCTGCATTAAAGTAAAAAACATGATCAGTGCACAACAAGTTACAAAGAGGTTTACTGGTTTTGGAGAAATCCTTTATGAACCTCCTATAAAATCCAGCATGTCCTAAAAAACTCCAAATTCCCTTCATTGAATTCGGTGGCTCTAGCCTTTCAATAACCTCAACTTTTGCTCTATCAACTTGTAGACCATTTTTAGAAATTTTATGTCCTAACACTATGCCCTCCTTCACCATGAAGTGGCATTTCTCCCAATTAAGAACTAGATGAGTATCCTCACATCTTTTTAACACCTTTCCTAAATTATCTAAACAACTCTGAAAAGAACCTCCAAACACTGAAAAATCATCCATAAATACCTCAACAGTGGACTCAATCATATCAGAAAAAATTGCTAACATACACCGCTGAAATGTTGCTGGAGCATTGCAGAGGCCGAAAGGCATTCTCCTAAAAGCGAATGTCCCATAAGGACAGGTGAAAGTGGTTTTCTCCTGATCCTCAGGAGCAATAGTAATCTGGTTATACCCAGAATAACCATCCAAGAAACAGTAGTAGGCCTGACCAGCCAATCGATCCAACATCTGGTCGATAAATGGTAGAGGGAAATGATCCTTTTGGGTAGCTTTATTAAGCCTTCTATAATCCATGCAAACCCTCCAGCCAGTTACTGTCCTGGTTGGAATCAACTCATTATCTTTATTGCTCACCACAGTGACACCTCCTTTCTTAGGAACACATTGGACAGGGCTTACCCAATTGCTATCGGCAATTGGATAAATGATCCCAGCATCAACCATTTAATTACCTCCTTTTTAACAACCTCTTTCATTGCAGGGTTAAGCCTTCTTTGTTGCTCAATACTCCTAAAGGATCCCTCCTCTAGAGTGATTTTGTGCATACAAAAAGATGGGCTAATTCCCTGAATATCAGCCAATGTCCAACCTATAGCCTTGCGGTACTGCTGCAGAAATTTTATTAAGGCCTCTTCATGCTCTGGCATTAAATCTGATGCAACAATCAATTTTATTAAGGCCTCTTCATGCTTTGGCATTAAATCTGATGCAACAATAATGGGCAACGTCTCACTTTCCCCAAGATACACATACTTTAGATGATCCGGTTAGGGCTTCAAATCTAAAGTACGTGCCTCAATCAGGGATGGCTTAATGGGAGGAGCTTTCCTATGATCTAACTCTAAAGACTCAAAAACATCCTCACATCTAAACAACTCTTTTTCATTTTTTCTATCTAAAGAACAAAATTCAAAATCTTCTACACTAACCTCTCCATGCTTTTCTGAATGCTTACTAGTCGAATCCTATATTGTTGTCTCAAGAACTGTGCTCTCCAGAATCCTGATGAAGGAGCAATCCTCCATTTCGTCTAGATATTTCATGGCTTTAAACACATTAAATTTCACTTCCTCATTACAGACTCTAATTGTTAATTTCCCTTTTTGAACATCTATTAACGCCCTACCAGTAGCCAAAAATGGACGACCTAGAATAATTGGGACATCTTTATCAGCCTCATAGTCTAAAATAATAAAATCAACAGGAAATATGAACTTATCCACTTTTACCAAGACATCCTCAATTTTACCCTCTGGATATGTGATAGACCTATCAGCTAGTTGGAGTGTAACTGTGGTAGGCCTAGCTTCACCAATACCTAGCTTCTGATAGACCGAAAGAGTCATAAGGTTAATGCTTGCGCCTAAATCACAGAGTGCTCTAACTAATTCTTTTCCACCTATAGACACAGGTATGGTAAATGACCCTGGATCCTTAGCCTTGGGGGGTAACCCATTCTTAAGAATAACACTACACTCCTCAGTAAGAGATACAGTTTCAAACTCACCTAATCTTTTCTTTTTAGTCAAAATATCCTTAAGAAATTTAGCATAATTAGGCATTTGCTCAATAGCTTCTACTAAAGGTATATTTATATGCAATTGCTTAAGAATCTCTAGAAACTTTTTAAATTGACAATCCTGATTCTTAGGCTTTTGCCTTTGTGGAAAAGGTAGAGGTGGTACATAAGGTGGGGGCGGCACATAAGGTGGTTCCACATCTGGAACAGAACCAGATGCTCCAGCATCTTTATTGCTGCCTCCAGCACCCTGACCAGACTCCAACTCTTTCTCGACAACAACATTATTATTTCTATCACCATTTTTATCTATAACCTGGGTTTTACTAGGCTCAATTCTTTCTTCTAATGGCTTACCACTCCTAAGAGTATCTGCTTTTACCTTCTCCTTACCTTCCCTTCGAGGGTGTTCAGTATCTGATGGAAGTTTCCCTTGAGGCCTTGCCTTCAGCTCATTAGCCAGCTGACCCACTTGCAATTCCAGGGCCCTCATCGAAGCTTGATTGCTTTGAATCGCAGCATCTGTGCGAGCCATAAATTCTTTCATCATCGCCTCGAGAGAGTTTCCCGAATTTTGCTGGGGAAAAGCCTGTTTGTTTTGCTGGGGCATTACCTGCGCTTTAGCAAATCCCGGTTGGTTCATCTTCTGTTGCGCTTGTACGTTATTTGCTTGACCTCCCCATGAGAAGTTGGGGTGGTTGCGCCAACCTGGATTATAGAAGTTAGAATAAGGGTTGTTCCTCTGATTACCTACAAAAAACACAGAAGCTGGATTGCTGGGGCAAACCTCGTAGTTGTCGTCTTCACCATAATCGACACATGCTTCGTCCGTGATTTGGTTCACCACTGCAGTAGGCTCCATAGCTGGTGGCTGCCGATGACTAATCACTGTCACATTCTTAAGAGCGTTAGCAATCATAGCAAGATCAGCCCTAATGGTGGACACACCATCAACCTCTAACACACTTTTAACCTTTTTATTCGTGCCTCTAACATCTGACCACTGACAACTATTAATAGATATTCTCTCTAAAATTTCATAAGCTTCATCAAAAGTTTTTGCCAAAAGGGCCCCTCCAGCCGAAGCATCGACCATACCTTGAGTTACTCCATTTAAACCATTGTAGAATGTTTCCATTTGAATACAATGAGGTAAACCATGGTGGGGACACTTTCGCAAAAGCTCCTTAAACCTTTCCCAAGCCTCACTAAAAGTCTCATCTTCAAGTTGCCTAAACCCTATTATTTCAATCCTTAATTTAGCATTCCTGTTAGGTGGGAAATATTTACTCAAAACTTTTTCAGCTAACTCATCCCACGACCTAATTGATCCTGGAGCAAAAGAGTTTAACCATGTCTTTGCCCCATCCCTAAGGGAATACGGGAACAAAGTTAATCTAAGAGCATCCCTAGGCACTCCTTGAATTACAAAAGAATCACTAACTCCTAGAAAAGACTTAAGATGTAAATGAGGGTCTTCAGATGTCAAACCATGGAATTGTCCCACGGTTTGCAACATCTGAAACATTACCGGTTTCATTTCAAAATTTTTCGCTTGGATTTGGGGACGTGCAATCCCTGGATTCAACTCATTAAACATTGGGACAGCATACACTCGAATGGCTATGGTCCTATCGTTCGCTATCAAGATAGGATTCTCAACCTGATTATTTTGCTGCTCATTTTACTCAAACAACGGATTTTGCTGCAACAACGGAGTGTGAACGCATGCGCACAGAGAGCTAAAGAGTTCACCAATACACAATGATCGTAGTGTGAATAATTGCCACACACTCTCTAAATCATCCCTGAAACTAGAGAGAGCTATTCACACCGGCTGCCCAGGCGGGCATAAAATGGAAATAAGCACAACAATTAACCAAAATGCGATAGTCAATATATTACTAGAGATGAAGCACAGTAATCACATTATTCCTAACCAACACCTTAAGCTACTTAGTTCATAACAGGCATAGGAATACGAATTACAATCTGAGTAGGCATGTCCATAACCACAAGTTAATAAAGAAAATAAACTCCCTAATCAGCTTGCGGAAGATGGTGTTTTTGATAATCTTCAATCTCTCTAAAATATTCGGCTTCCAAGGGAAAACATGGAATGCCTTTGACTTTGACGGCTACTTCCTTTTATAGAAGGATGGGAGGCTTGAATTAGGTCAACTAGGACACGTGTAAGGCTCTCCTTGCTCCTTTATCCCAAAAATAACTCAACAGAAGTCGGCTCATGAAGTTGGCTAACGAGCTGTGATGTGGCAGTTTCTGCTCCCAGTTTTGCTGCAGCACAGAATTTGCTCCCTCCTGTCGCTCAGCAGCATAATCTGCACAAAATAATTTCCAATGCTTCCATTCTTCCAAATGGGTTAAAACATGTAATATCCATCTAAAACCAACCCTATTAAGCATAAAGGACACACAAATCCCTATATAATTTAGGCCTAAATAACTACCTTTTGGGCAGTTATCAACGACATTCGAATTACATTCACTATATTATTACTTGACCCGTGCGCTTGCGGTAGGAAAAGTCCACATCAAGTTTTTAGCGTCGTTGCCGGGGATTGGCACATTTAGCTAGATTGATATTGTGAAAAAATTGTTTGATCTTAATTTAGGGTGTATTTTTACTTTTCTAGGTTGATTGCATATTTTTCCTTATTTGTTTTTCTTTCCATATTTGTTTTTCTAGCTTAGTTTTTCTTTTAGTTGTGTAATCTTTTCCTTATTTATTTCTTGATTTTCCTTTTTAGATTAGTTTTTCCTTATTTGTTAATTTCCTTATTTTTGTTTTGCCATATTTATTTTTGCATTCCATATTAGTTTATTTTGTTTCCTTTTCTAGATTATAATTTCCATATTTAGATTAGTTGTTTTCTTTTCTTTATTTCTTTCCATAATTGTTTTTCTTTCCTTTTTAGGGTAGTTTTGCTTTTGTATGCGTAGTAGTAGAGAATTGCTACTGTTGCATCCCGAGATCGAAAGAACAATTCATAGGATTCGAAGAGAAAATAGAGAAATTATTCACATGGCTGACCAAAATCAACCTGAGGAGCTTAGGTCTATTAGAGAATACTTTCAGCCCGTGTTTCAGGGGCAACAATCGGGGATTGTCTATGCCCCGATCAATGCCAACAACTTTGAGCTGAAGACAGGTCTCATTCAGATGGCTCGAGACTGTGCATATAGAGGATCGCCCACCGAGGACCAAAATTCTCATCTCAAATCATTTTTAGACATTTGTGGGACGGTAAAAATTAATGGAGTTTCTGAGGATGCTATTCGCTTATGCTTATTTCCTTTTTTTCTGCAAGATAAAGCACGAGATTGGTTGCCATCTATTCCCCCTGGGAGCATCACCACTTGGGATGCTTTGGTCCAGGCCTTTTTGAAGAAATTTTTCCCTCCTGCAAAAACGGTCAAGCTGAGGACCGAGATTGGGACATTCCAACAACAATATGATGAGCAGCTGTTCGAAGCCTAGGAGCGATTTAAAGAGTTGTTGAGGAAGTGTCCTCACCATGGATACCCAGACTGGCTTCAGGTTCAGTTTTTTTATAATTGTTTAACTCCTAGTACAAAGACGATTGTTGATGCAGCTGCAGGTGGGACTCTGTTGTCCAAGACCGTGGAAAATGCTCGCATACTTCTAGAGGATATAGCCACCAACAGCTATCAGTGGCCATCTGAGCGGTCTACACCCAAAAAGATTGCTGCTGGAGTGTTTGAGGTTGATAAAGTAAGTGCACTCCAGGCCCAGATGACTTCCCTTGCTAATGCTTTTATGAAATTTTCAGGTACAGGGAGTGCACAGTCAACTGAATCAGCTGCTGCTTTGGCATCTAGATCTCAGAAGGAGACCATTGAACAGGTTCAGTATGTATCAAATTCTAATTTTAGGGGATATAATAATAATTCTACACCTACACATTATCACCCTAACAATAGGAACCATGAAAATTTCTCTTATGCCAATACTAAGAATGTTCTTAACCCTCCTGGTTTTGTCCCTCAAACTCAAGAAAATAAAAAGTTAGAAGATCTTGTTGGAGCTTTCATTGCAGAGTCAAGTAACAGGACAACCAAATTAGAGGAGGCAGTCATTGCCATCAACTCAACAGTGAATGACCACAGTGCAGCTATAAAGAACATTGAGACTCAGCTGGGACAATTAGTAAGTGTTGTGAGCACTATGAATAAAGGTAAGGCCCCAGCTGAGCAAGAGAAAACCCAGATGGAGTACTGTAAGGCAATCACTGTGCACCAGGAGGAAGCTGAAAAGGAACCTGAGTCTGAGGATTATGACATGCCTACAGGGGAAGCTGAGGAGGACACATCATCAGATGAGGCTGAAAAGCCTGAACCTGAGCCTCCTATTCCTTCTCCCACACTGATGGTTCCCAAAGAAAAGAAAAAGAAAAAGAAGAAAAAGAACAATCAGGTTCAGTTTGATAAGTTTATGAATGCTTTTATGAATTTGAACATTAATATTCCTTTTGCAGAGGCATTAGAGATGTCACAGTATAACAGGTTCATGAAGGAGTGGTTAGCAAAGAAGCGAAAGGAAAAGAAGGTTGACACTGTATATCTTGCTTCCACATGCAGCACTAGAGTCCAACAGAAGGTACCTGAAAAAGTAGCAGATCGAGGGAGTTTTTCTGTTCCTTGTAGTTTTGGTACTTATTCTTTCAGAGCATTATGTGATTTAGGTGCTAGCATTAATATTATTCCTTTATCCTTGTGCAAAAAGTTAGACATAGGTGGGATTAAATTTACTCCTGTAAAGCACCAATTGGCTGATCAGTCAGTGGTTAGGCCAGTTGGCATCGTAGAAAATGTTCTAATAAGAGTAGGTAGATTTTTTCTTCCTATTGACTTATATGTTATGGACATGATAGAAAATCCTTCGGTGCCTGTCATATTAGGAAGACCATTCCTCGCTACTGGGTGAGTGATTATTGATATTGAGCGTAGGGAGCTCACTATTAGAGTCAGGAATGAAAAAGAAATTTTTAAAGCAGTTGAAGACTCTAAAGAACAATCTGAAGTGCTATTCATGGGCTACAAGAAAGGTGCAAGAAAGAGCACCTCAGTTGGATTCACAGAAAAGAAGCCTCCTTGAAGCACGGTCAACACGTCGAGCTAATGACGTTAAACAAGCGCTTTTGGGAGGCAACCCAAGTAAGTTTAGTGTGTTTTCTTTTTGTTTTTGATTTATTGTTTGTTTTTGTTTTGTAGGTCTTGTTTTCTTTCTCTCATTTGCTTTCAATCTTTCAAAATTCCAAGCTCTCAATCAAGAAGTCAGCATCATTCCAGGCCAGTATCGTTGACTCCTTCCATTCTGTTATTATTCTCATGCTTGTTTATGCTTTATTTTCTTTATACATATAGGGCAATGCATGTTTTAAGTTTGGGGGTGGATTAGCATGTTTGTGGAGCCCTTGAGCATCTGAGTTCGGGCTATAGTTTTGAGCTTTCTTTGAATTATGCATATGGTTGTTGTCTGGATGTATTTTTGCATGATTATGACGTCCTAGGATAGGCTTTCTTGTCAATTTTCAAGCTTGTGATGAGTTGTAAGCATGAGTGCCCAAAAAGGGAGACTTTTTAAAATTTTTTCTAGGAGATGGCTTGCATGAGTAGAGTATTTGTCTTGGCTAGATTTGGATTTGAATGCTTAGGAGCGAATTATTGGGTTCATATGCTTGTTGTCACCTCGATAGGTGTAGGGTAGAGCTAAAGAGTTAATTTTTTGCAAATTAGCATGTTTGATCTTGCTTAGGAGAAAAGAAAAGAATATCTGCTTATCATGTTCATAACGAAAAATCATTCTTGTTGTTATTGTTGAAAAAGAAAATAGTCATGACTTATGCGCGCAATATGAAATGGTTAATAAAGATTAAGGCAAAAAGAGCTACCCCTGTTGTGATCAGTTAGGCCAACCAGAGAAAACTCAGGTTAAGGGTCCCTGCAATGGGTGTGTGAAAGCCAGTGCCACATATAAATGCTTAATTCAATTGTTAATTAAAAGCACCTAAGTATGGAGATAAACAAACTAATTTGTTCCATTAACTCGTTAGTGAAACCTTAGTGCCAGTGTAGAGGAAAGATGAGCTGAGAGTTTAATAATCCAATCCCGGGCTAGTAGAGTCTGATCTTGTTGAGTTAGATCTCGCTTGTGCAAGTTAATTTTGGAAAAATTTTAATTCGTCTCCCTCATTGGTCCTTGTGTGCATGACTCTTGCTTGCTTGACTATTGACTTTTGAGCCTTGAGGATTGAGTTATGATTATTGCATCCATTCTTCTACTGTGTGTTTGATTTGTAGTTTGCTCGAGGACTAGCAAAAGCTTAAGTTTGGGGGTATTTGATAGCGAGCATAGCTAGCTACTTTTACTTATTTAATTAAGCTAGTCTTTTATGATTTTTGGGCCATTTTATTGTGCTTTATTGTTTATTTTGTAGGAAAGCGATGATTAGAGCTAAAACGTGGAATTGGAGTTAATCGGGTGTTCGGGACGTGAAAATATGCCAAAGAACCGGAAAGTTCAAGCAACAAGGAGCCAAGATAGGGCATTCTGCCCATCAGCGTCGAGACGCCATTCTTGGAGGGTCTCGACGCTGGTTTTCCTTAATTAGAAGAGGCGGCAGCGTTACAGCGTCGAGACGCTGTGACAATAGCGTCGAGACGCTACCGTTATTTCCATTCTAGACGCGCTTGTTTTAGAGGCAGCGTCGAGACGCTGTCTTGATAGCGTCTCGACGCTACGACGAAAAATCATAATATAAGCTTCCTTTCGGCTAGGTTTTTGGGAGAAGCTTTTGGGACGTCTTAGAGCCGAAAAACAGGGCAGAACAGAGCATCTTGGAGCCAAAGCAAATGGAGCAAGATGGAAATCAACCCATCGTTCGTGGGAATCGTGACGGGGACGCTCGGTCTTGGCCTACATTGAGTTTTTCCTTTCTTTTCCCTTTTCTTTTGCTAGATTTTATGGCTTTTACATGTTTAGTTGAGCTTGTAACACCCATCATGAGTAGCTAAACTTGTAGCTTAGGGATTGATGTAGTTGATTAAGTGTATGGATTGAATTTATGGTTTAAGTTATGCAATGGTTATTATGTTTGTAATCTTGATTTAATGCTTTCAATTAATTGGCCATTAGTTGGATGAATTAAGTGTTGATTCTTGCTCGGGAGAGGAGATTTAGCATAGACTTACTCAAGATTGCATGACTAAGGTTTATTTTCTAATTCGTGATGATTTTAGATTAACTTTAGAATTGGTCAAAAGATCTCATTGTCCTTCATGTTAATAAACTTAGATAGCGATATCAAGTAGATTAATTTGCATGAGAATCAATTATACTCGGGAGAGGTAGTTGTGATTAAAGGGTCTTTGGCTTATAATTCCATCGTGCATAATAACTTACTCCTTAAAATCAATCCTAGACTAAATCGGCGAAATCAATTCCCTAAGTATTTTTCCCAATTGAATTTCCATTCTTTTACTTGTTTTGATTTAGTTTTCATACCATTCATTCATCACTTTTTTTTATCCCTAAATAAAATTGAGCGAGATAATTCACAATACTTGATTTGCTTAAAAATCCAATCCAGAGGACGACATTCGAATTACATTCACTATATTATTACTTGACCCGTGCGCTTGCGGTAGGAAAAGTCCACATCATGTGCCTGCTTGTGTTGGGCTGCGAGGTTCTTTTGAATTTGCCACAACACCACTGTATTACTATAAAGTGTGATGGGCAAGTTCACATTTGGAACACATTCCAAATGAGTCAAGAACTTCTTAAGCCATACAGTCTCTATCGCTGCTTCACAAGTAGCTATATTTTTTGCCTATATGGTCAAGACTGCAACTATGCCATACTATAGCTCCTTCGTAAAGATTGACCATAGATGTTGATGTAGATTTCCTTAAATCCTTATCAGTCTTAAAATCCATGTCAGTGTATCCTGTAAGGATCAAATCCTTAGTCCCATACACGAGCATATAGTTCATCGTTCTTCTAAGATACTTGAGAATATTCTTAACGATTTTCCAGTGATCAAATCTTGGATTAGATTGATACTTACTGACAATCTCTACTGCATAAGGCATTCGTCTCATGTCCTCAATTTCTTGAGGTGTCTCAGGAAACAGTTTCTTAGACAAAAGAATTCAATGTCTAAAAGGTAGTGAACCCTTCTTGGAATTCTGCATCTTATATCTAACTAACATCTTGTAGATATAAGACACTTGAGACAATGCTAGCTTTTTGTTCTTACGGTTCCTAACAATTTGGATCCCAAGAACAAACTCAACCTCTCCCAAATTTTCATTTGGAAATGAGCTGCTAGCTCATTTTACTAGTTAGTAAGATAACCCACATCATTTACAATGACTAGGATATTGATAGCGGGCAGAAATGCCGCTATTTTAGTCCTAAATTAATAGGCTTTTGTATGCTTTTATTCTGTTTTTATATGGAATATTTAATTAATTTCATTATTTTGTCCCTAGGAGCAATTTGTGCAAATATGGAGTAAAAAAGCCCAAAAATGAGTAATTCAAGCCATATTTCCAAGGTTGGGTCAAGGAGGAAGCCCAAAAGTCATCATTTTAAGTGTTGATCCAAAAATAAAGGAGGAAGCCCAATAATCAAGCCCAGCCCGCGGAGTGAAGCTTCTGGAATCGTCGCAGTGTCGCGACACTTGGAGGATAGCGTCACGACGCTGTCCCATTTCTTGTCGAACAAGTCTAGTGACGTCACAGCATCGCGACGCTATGCCGATAGCGTCGCGACGCTGTCCCATTTCCAGGCCTATAAAAGGGGCCCTTTGGCTCCCCATTTTGGCATCAATCATCCATCAATCATTCCACCATTCCTTCCTTTTCTCTCCTTTTAGCATTCTTTCAAGGCTTTTAAGCCTTTTTTAGGGTCGAGTGTGAGATTTTTGTGGGAAGTTTTGTAGTGAGCAAATTAGGAGGCTCGGTGCGTGGTTTGAAGGGACTCCAAGCGTAAGCAACGGGGTTCTCGACGGTCACTTTCCTTACTCTTATTTTGCTCTATTCTAATAATTTATATCATGTACATGTGGGAATTTTTTACCATGTATAGCTAAACCCATATGGGGGTCTTGGAATGAAAGTTTATAGATAATTGTTATTATAATTGCCTATCTCTTGTCCTTTTACTAGTTATTTGTATGGATGTTTGTAATGCTTTATATGATCTGGTCAATCATATAATGAATTGATTCCTAATGGAAACTCGACGGAGAGAAATTAGGATAGATCATAATCCATGCAACTGAGTTTAACTGCTCGTAGTGACAGCGAGATTAGTTGGTTAGACTTAGATTTCGATAATGAATCAGAGCGTATTAATTAACGAATTTAATAACTCTAAGGACACTTAGGTCATTAATATGAGTTAATTACAATTAGGGGAGACCGAAAGGAGAACCTATGTGATAGACGAAGATTCTAGGATTAGAATTAGTCGTGCAATGAGATAGGATAATTAGAATAGTTAATTAGTTGTACTCTGATTTCCGTTTCTCACTCGATTCATTCTCCACATTTTTATTTTTGATCGATCGCCTGATTTCTTTTATTTATTTAATTCTTAATTTTTTTTTAGCATCATGAATAGGTTTCTAAATAATATTCGGCACTAGTATTTTTAGTGATCAATTAATTACTTTGCTTAATTACCATTTTTCCTCCATGTGGATTCGATACTCGGAATACTTCCGTTTTATTATTACTTGCGGCCCGTGCACTTTGCAGTCATCAAATATCAATCATATACAACACTAATAAAACTACTGAACTATTGACGATATTCTTGTTAAGACAAGATTCATCAATGTTCTGATCAAAGCCAAAAGATTTGATCATAATATCAAATCTTATATTCTAAGATCGAATTTCTTAGGTCAATCCATAAATGGATCACTTAAGCTTGCAAACCCTTTTGCTTTTGATCTTGCTAATGAACCATTCTGGTTGAGACATGTAGATACTTTTCTCAAGATTACCATTCAAAAGGGTAGTCTTGACATCCATTCAAAATGGACAAGAGTTCTAACAGACTTCAACATGACGATAGAAGATAAGGATTCCTTACAGTCCCCTGTTTTAGGGTATAACCCTTTGCCACAAGTCTAACCATAATATTACGTCTCGCATCTTCTTGTAGATTCATTTGCAATCCATAGGTGTTATCCCATTAGATAGATCGACAAGATCCCATATGGAATTGAAATCACAGATTGTAATTTCGGGTCCATTGCTTTGATTCATTGGTCCTTGTTAACATCATTCATTGTCTTGCTTTAAGACAATGGATCCTCAATGTTATCATTAGGTATGATGATTTGGGCTTCAGTTAAGCTCATGTAATGGTCAGGTTGTAGAACAATCCTCCCACTACATCGAGGCACTTTCAACTCTTGAGATAGATGTAACTAACCAGTTGTATCAGCCCTATCAAAGCCTCTTGTTAAAGGTCCAACATCATTAACCCTTGTTGACTTATCAACAACTCTTGTTGAAATTTCTGTAGCTTCATCAGTTAATTTACTTAAAACGACCTTGCTTTGTGACTTATTATTTCTCATGTGGTTTTCTTCTGAGAATGTAGCATTTGTTGGTACAAATTCCTTATTCTCTTGTGGATTGAAGAAGTATCCACATCTCTCGTCCATGGGGCAGCCTACGAATAGGTATACTTTTGAACAGTGTCCCCAAAAATAACGTAAACCACTTTTACGCCTTATCCACAAATCAAAAGATGTTTCAGAAACATTTTTAATGGAACGTTGTTCAAAATACACACTGCATGACTCCAAAACGAGTCAGGCAAATGAGCATAGCTCATAATGAATCGAACCATATCCAATAGGGCTCTATTTCTCCTATCTGATACACCGTTCTCCTAAGGTATTTCAGGGGTTTGAGAGTTGGGATGTAATTTCATGTTCAATCTTGGAATCTCAAGTCCCTTCTACTTTACAACTCGATCAGATCGAAGTGCTTTTATCATCTCACCTAACTAGTTTCCAACTTCAGTCTCTCACCAATTTCTCAAGAGCTTTAGACTTAAGTTGCATTAGGTTGAGATACCCATACCTTGATTAATTATCTATAATATAGATGAATTATTCATACCCTCCTACTGCTTTAACACATTGGACCACAAGGATCCAAATGTACAAGCTCCAAGGGCTCTTATGCTCCATAATTCTTTTCAAGCAAAAGAATCTATTAGTCATATTGCCTTTTAGGCATGACCTATAAGGTAGTAGAGAGTCATCTTCTAACTTGTTTAGAAGTATACTCTTGACCAATCTCCCAATCAAATTGAGATTAATATGGTCTAACCTTAAGCGTCAAAGACAGGTATTTTCCTTTAGGAGAAAACCTTTGCCTCTTATCACATTGAGTAGTAGTAGCCTTAGACAGCTCGATGTTCTTGACTTCTTTACTCATGATATTAGTCTTAAAACATGTAGGTTATTTTCAAGTCCAGCTGAACAATTGTCAACTCCCTTTCTATAAATGAAAACTGCGTTAGCAGAGAAAGGTATAGAGTAACAATGTTCTAGCAAATAAGATACAAAAATCAAATTTCTGTTAATCTTAGGACATACACATTATCCAATAATATGTATTTCCTCTCACTAGGAAAAATAACTTAATGTTATTTACACCTATTTTTTATTTTTTATTTTTTAGCATTTTTTCGATTACAGCCTCTATTTTTGCAGTTTTTCCCTTCTTCCAACCTCTGTTTTCTTCGTTTTTAGGTCCCAAATTCTTCAGTTCTTCATGGAATTTCATAAAAAAAATGATTGACACGGACTTACAAACTCGATTGTAATTAAAATACCCAAAACAAAGGGCCCTTACATTGATAAAATCAACTTAAAATTGCAAATCTATATGCAAAAACCTTAAACATCTACTAGCAAAATCTCATACATCAAATGAATAATTAAATCCCACCAATAGCCAATGCAAATTTTCGAGAAACAAGATTAGATCTACGATCGACTCTGATACCAATTGAAGGATTGGAATTCCCCAATTCCGGTATTGGAAGCGCAATTGGACCGTTTCGTAGTTAATTTTGTTTCTACCAAAATACCGATACATTGGCAAAAATTTAGAAAACTATTCTAAATCAATTATTAAGGCTAAGCATACAACCTTAGAACTAATCTAAAGGAGAGAAGCAAACATACCGTTGTTGTCGTCTCTGAAATATCAAGAACGTCTTTCTTGATTTGGACCAAGCGTCTACAATTAGGACACCACCAATTGATCTTCCCCACTATAACTCTGAGATTAGGAACGTAGTTGTGGGACTACCTTATCTTGAATATGAGAGGGAGGCAAGAATGACCTTATTGTGGTCATATGTTGTAGTACCTAAACCCTATGTTTAGTGTTCTATTTATAGGAGAAATGTCATAAATAAAATATTAATTTAAAATCAATTATTTCCATATCTGATTTAATCCTCTCCACAATTAATAAATTCCATAACCAATCAATTCAATAATTGATTAATCTTTTCCATAAATGATTGATCACTTCCATAAGTGATTAAATCATTTTCATAAATGATTAATTACTTCCATAAGTGATTAATGATTTCCATAATTGATTAATTTTCAATTAATTAATTCTTTAATTAATTAATCACCAATTAAATATAATATATTTAGTTTCAGACCTTCTATTAGTTAATTAATTAGTTATCCAATTAAATATCACATATTTAATTTCAGGCCTTCAATTAATTAATTCTATAATATGAATCAAATTCATATTAAAATTTGAACTCCTTCAAATTCTCTTATATCCTATAAATCTAATATGAAATAATCAAATTCATATTAATATTTCAACTTCTTCAAATCTTTATTTATCTAATAATAATAAAGTTTAATTTCAAATTCGACTTTTGATATGCAATTTGCTAACCGCAAGTGTACGGGCCCAAGTTATAATATAGTGATTTAAAATCGAATGTCGTCCTCTGGATTGGTTTTCTAGTTCCCCTAATTATTAAAGGTATATTTGCCCAATTTTATTTAGAGAAAATAAACGAGAGATATGCAAAACAATTAAAAACTAATAAAAGCAATAAAATGTGGAAACTCAATGGAGAAAGGCCTTAGGGAATTGATTTCACCTATTAGATGCATGAATTAACTTAACGAATAATTAAGAACAAATTCGTAACAAGTTTATAAACCAAGGATTATGAATAATTAAAAGCCTCTCCCGAGTGCAATTAATCCTTTAAGCGAATTAAGAAATTGATATCCCTATCTAATTTCAACAATAAGCCTAAGCAATAATAACAATCCTCATGACGGTTTCTCAAGCAATTCCAAATCTCCCGATTAACGAATTACCTAAGTCATGCAATTGAGAGTCTAATCTAAACTACCCTCTCCCGAGCGATTAGTTCAGAAACAACAACAAACAATCCGTGATCAAGAGATTATAAGCATTAATCAAACAATTGCATAAATAAATCGCGTTACGAAACGTCCTAGAAAGCTGTAAATTAATCCATACAAACTAATGGCTACATCAAGCCCCTAAGAAACAAAATCTAGCTACTCATGGTCTCTAATATACAAGCGAAATTTGTCCCAAACATGTTACAAATCAATACAAGAAATAAGGGAGAAAGATTAAACTCGTTGGCCGTGATTCCCATGCGTTCCCGTCACGAACCTCTCGATCCAAGCTCCCAAAATCAAGCTCCCTCGCTCTCTGCCTTGTTCTGACCGTTTTCTAACCGCAAGTGTACGGGCCCAAGTTATAATATAGTGATTTAAAATCGAATGTCGTCCTCTGGATTGGTTTTCTAGTTCCCCTAATTATTAAAGGTATATTTGCCCAATTTTATTTAGAGAAAATAAACGAGAGATATGCAAAACAATTAAAAACTAATAAAAGCAATAAAATGTGGAAACTCAATGGAGAAAGGCCTTAGGGAATTGATTTCACCTATTAGATGCATGAATTAACTTAACGAATAATTAAGAACAAATTCGCAACAAGTTTATAAACCAAGGATTATGAATAATTAAAAGCCTCTCCCGAGTGCAATTAATCCTTTAAGCGAATTAAGAAATTGATATCCCTATCTAATTTCAACAATAAGCCTAAGCAATAAGAACAATCCTCATGACGGTTTCTCAAGCAATTCCAAATCTCCCGATTAACGAATTACCTAAGTCATGCAATTGAGAGTCTAATCTAAACTACCCTCTCCCGAGCGATTGGTTCAGAAACAACAACATACTATCTGTGATCAAGAGATTATAAGAATTAATCAAACAATTGCATAAATAAATCGCGTTACGAAACGTCCTAAAAAGCTGTAAATTAATCCATACAAACTAATGGCTACATCAAGCCCCTAAGAAACGAAATCTAGCTACTCATGGTCTCTAAAATACAAGCGAAATTTGTCCCAAACATGCTACAAATCAATACAAGAAATAAGGGAGAAAGATTAAACTCGTTGGTCGTGATTCTCGTGCATTCCCGTCACGAACCTCTCGATCCAAGCTCCCAAAACCAAGCTCCCTCGCTCTCTGCCTTGTTTTGTCCGTTTTCTCTCTCTAAAACAGCCCCTCTAATCTGAAAGCATCGTTTTCTTTATATACTATCGATTCTGCGTGACAGCGTCGAGACGCTGAGGACATAGCGTCGCGACGCTGTCGCGCGTACGCCCTAATTAAATCTGGAAAGTTCGCAACATCGAGACGCTGTGGAGGTAGCGTCTCGACGCTGCCTCGAATTCGCGCGCGTGCTGACTTGCGCCCAGCGTTGAGACGCTCCAAGGGCTAGCGTCTCAACGCTAGGCCTTTAATTGATCTTCCTTTTCTATTTTCTTGGCCCGAACTTATTCTTTAGCTCCTAAATCATCGGTAAAGCTCAAAAATGTCGATTCCCATTGAAATACTTGATTCCTACAAAACAAAACCAAATAGAGATAAAAATGCCCAAATAATACTCAAGACTAACGATAAAATCATCTAAAATATAGCACAATAAATTGTGCTATCAACTTTATATTTTAATGTATCACTATACATTATATTAATTTCTATGTCATATAATTAACTTAATTCCCAATATGAATTTGAACTATTCAAATTCTCTAAAGATATAATTGTTCCTAATTACTCTTTACGAGTTAGCAGGGGGACCTAATGGACCTACAGATCAGAAGCTCCAATGATATGAGGTTAACTGATTAAACTCATTAATCAAGTTAACCAATATTCATTAAATGTCGGTCATTCAACTAAAGACCCACAGCTGAACTCTTCCCACTGTAGAACATTTTTGTATCCACGGATATAGACCTATACCAATAAGTCAATCCTTCACGAGTGTTTGTAATCACAGTTGGGTCAAATTACCGTTTTACCCTTGTGTTACATCTGTCTCCTTAAGTACCGACGCTCCTCTAATGAACAACCTGTTTATGGTCCAACCATTAAACAGAAAGTCCCTCTCGGGCCAGTGAGAGAGCGGGATCCCTTTGTTCAAGTCCCGGAGTCACCACTTAAGGGAACACTCATCTACTTCTCCCAAAAGTGGGAAGGAGTGAATTTCTTCTTGTGTTGTCATGTCCCCAACCTTCCACTCGGTCTTATCCCCAAAAAGGAAGGCATATTGAGTCGGCGTATTGGCCACTCTCACCCATGCTAATCAAAGGACAATCCCTCATTAGAAGGAGTTCAAGACACACTCAGGATTAAGACTGAGTTACCTAGGTCATCCTATTGAAATAGTAACCTAACTAGTTAACGGTGTTATATCTAGTGGTTTATCATTTCATGGTCCGGTCTTATGCAAACTCATTGCAAAGGATACCCCCGCTCGCATGTCTACTACATGGACGCTTTGGATCAATGTGTTTGTATCAAATACAAAGCGGGTCGTATCACATAGTGTTACTAGGAAAAGGTACCCAATCTTATCCTTGTACTATAGACCTTTTAGGTTGTTACTTGAACATCGATCCCCATATGTCCCCACATACTAGTTAAAGTTACATACAAACAACCTTGGATCTTAGTTTATTGGATTTGGGTCAACACTTTATTGTAGAAACTAAATATCACTTTATTGAAACAAGTATACAATTTATTTACATTCATTAGCTACGAGTTTTAGTGCATAAAACCCAACCTTTTGAAAATGGAGTCATTTTTTGTGTATAGAGATCAACCTTTTGAAAATGGAGTCATTTTTTGTGTACGAGAGGCGGTGCATGGAAACTTGACCAAAACTCGTAGGTAGTGAATGTAAACAAATTGTAGGTAGTAAATGTAAACAAATGACTCGTAGGTAGTGAATGTAAACAAATTGTACCTAAAACTCGTAGGTAGTGAATGTAAACAAATTGTATACTTGTTTCAATAAAGTGTTATTGAGTTTCTACAATAAAGTGTTATTGTTAAATATTGCACAATTTGACCCAAATCCAATAAACTAAGATCCAAGGTTGTTTGTATGTAACTTGAACTAGTATGTGGGGACATACGGGGATTGATGTTTAAGTAACAACCTAAAAGGTCTATAGTACAAGGATAAGGTTGGGTACCTTATCCTGGTAACACTATGTGATACGGCCCGCTTTGACAGACGTATTGATCCAAAGCGTCCATGTAGTAGACATACGAGCAGGGGTATACTATGCAATGAGTTTGCATAAGATCGGACCATGAAATGGTAAACCACTAGATATAACATCGTTAACTAGTTAGGTTACTGTTTCAATATGATGACCTAAGTAACTAATTCTTAATCCTGAGTGTGTCATGAACTCCTTCTCATGAGGGAGATTCCTTTGATTAGCATGGGTGAGAGTGGTCAATACGCTGACTCAATTTGCCTTCCTTTTTGGGGACAAGACCGAGTGGGAGGCTGGGGACATGACAACACAAGAAGGAACTCACTCCTTCCCACTTCTAGGAGAAGTAGATGAGTGTTCCCTTAAGTGGTGACTCCGGGACTTGAACAAAGGGATCCCACCCTCTCACTGGCCCGAGAGGGACTTTTTGTTTAATGGTTGGACCATAAACAGGTTGTTCATTAGAGGAGCGCTAGTACTTAAGGAGACAGATGTAACACAAGGGTAAAACGATAATTTGACCCAGATGTGATTACGGACACTCATGAAGGATTGACTTACCGGTATAGGTTTACATCCGTTGACACAGAAATGTTCTACAGTGAGAAAAGTTCAGTTGTGGGTCTTTAGTGGAATGACCCACAATTAATGAATATTGGTTAATTTGATTAATGAGTTTAATCAGTTAACCTCATATCATTGGAGCTTCTGATCTGTAGGTCCATTAGGTCCCCTTGCTAGCTCGTAAAGAGTAATTAGAAACAATTATAGCTTGAGAGAATTTGAATAGTTCAAACTCATATTGGGAATTAAGTTAATTGTATGAGATACATATTAATATAATGTATAGTGATACATTAAAATGTAAAGTCTAATTTGAAATTAAACTTTATTATTATGAGAGAAATAAATATTTGAAGAAGTTCAAATTTTGATTCATACTAAATTTATAGGATATAAGAGAATTTGAAGGAGTTCAAATTTTAATATGAATTTGATTCATATTATAGAATTAATTAATTGAAGACCTGAAATTAAATATATGAAATTTAATTGGGAAATTAATTAATTAACTAATAGAAGGTCTGGAATTAAATATATGATATTTAATTGGTGATTAAGTAATTAAAGAATTAATGAATTGGAAATTAATCAATTATGGAAATGATTTATCACTTATGGAAGTAATTAATCATTTATGGAAATTATTTAATTACTTATGGAAGTAATCAATCATTTATGAAAAAGATTAATCGATTATGGAATTGATTGGTTATTAAATTGATTAATTATGGAAAAGATTAAATCAATTATGGAAATAATTGATTTTAAATGAATATTTTATTCATGGCCTTTCTCCTATAAATAGAACACTAAACCTAGGGTTTAGGTACTACAACATATGGCCACCATAAGGTCATTCTTGTCTCCATCTCATATTCTCTCAACCCAAGAACTCTAGGGAGAATTTTCTCTCTTGAGTTTTTCCCATTCAAGATTAGGTAGTCCCACAACTACGTTCCTAATCTCAGAGTCATAGCGGGGAAGATCAATTGGTAGTGTCCCAATTGTTGACGCTTGGTCCCTGTGAAATCAAGAAAGGCGTTCTTGATATTTCAGAGTCGACAACGACGGTGTGTTTGCTTCCCCCCTTTAGAATTAGTTCTAAGGTTGTATGCTTAGCCTTAATAATTGATTTAGAATAGTTTTCTAAATTTTTGCCAATGTATTGGTATTTTGGTGAAAACAAAATTAACTACGAAACGGTCCAATTGCGCTTCCGCTAACGGAATTTGGGAATTCCAATCCTTCAATTGCAGCCTTCCTTAGATAATTCTAGAGTCATATCTAGATGGTCTGAGGGGAGGCCTTTGAATCAAAAACCATCCCTGAAAGTGTGGTTCCTAGAATCTCCAATACATAATAAAATCATTGCCTCTCAGAAGCGTGATCATTCTCATATTTCCATTAGTTAATGGATTTCCTTTTGGTTTAAAAGAGATTTGAAGTATGAGAAGCCTCCTCCTCGAAAAGTAAAGAAAGCTAGTCGTCCTCGTTCGACTCATAACCCGGATGGAGTTCCTATCAAGTGTTCGGATTGGTCTGAGAAAGAACTTGAGTTCTTTTGTGAGCTAGGTGTAGAAGATGAATTCATAGAAAATACCTACTTGGCTGCTTTTCTTTCTTGTTGGTTATGTGTATTTATGTTTCCCAACAAGCAGATTTCTCTTTGTCTAGAGGTTTTCAAAGTTGCAAGTCTTATGGCAGAAGGTTATGCTTTTAGTCTTGTTATTCCAGTTTTGGCTAATATCAATCATGGGTTGGGCCAGATCTATAAAGCATCTCCTTCGACAGGACGTTCAGAGGCTTGTTTTCTAGTGCATTATGTTTACTTTTGGCTTGCTTATTATTTTAACACGCATTATGCAGTTCAAGAAAGAGTTAAGGGCCCAATGATGGTTGATTTTTCTGAAGAGGGTGAAGCTAAATACTTTGGCAATTTTGAGGCTCGTGTACATATTCATAAAGGTAAATATGTATCGTGGTATGCGAATCTCCCTCCCCGCAATAAAGGCATGGTTATGACAGATCATTTTGGCATTCCTCATCTTTATAAGCATTTGATCATGCCTCTTATCTTCACGATGTGGGTCTTCGATGGTCATTGAATCTTATAATCCTTGTCGATTTAGCCGACAATTTGGATTTTACCAAGACGTGTCAAACGATCTAAGTGAAGAAGTTCCTGAAGCCAACTTAGATAATGTATTTCGCCTTTGGATGATATGTGTTCTAGAAAAAACATTGTCTCAAGTTTATCTCCCTACACACGCGATGAAGCCATACATCCAAATTACCCAATGCTATCAGAGTTGGTGGTTGGCAAAAAATTGAAATTATCTTGAAGAATGATAGCGAGCATAGCTAGCTATTTTTCTCTGATTAATTAAGTTAGTCTTTTACAATTATTTGCCCAAATTTATGCATTTTTATGTTTTATTTGTAGGAAGTATGTGTTTGAAGCTTAATTCAGCAATTGGAGTCAAATGGAGTTCAATCCTTAAAATTTAAAAAAAAAAAAACAAAAAAAACAAAAAACAAAAAAAAAACAAAAAAAAAATCACTGCGTCGCGACACTATCGACAGATTTTCTATAAATTCCTCTTTTCAGCTACGGATTAGGAAAGTCCAATTGGTTAGATTTTAGCCCTAATTTCGACTAGAGACCTTTGGTGGGAGCTAAAGCAAGGCCAAGGAGCGGGAATCAAGCGAGAAGACGTGCAGATCGTGACGGGGACGTGTCGGTTTTGACGGATTCGAGTTTTCCTTTCTCTTTCCCTTACCTCTTGTAGTTTTTATGGCTTTTCTTTCAATTAGTGTTTATGGTTTAAAGACTATGAATTGCTAGTTGTTTGTCTTAGGGATTGATGTAATTGTGTTTAGTTTTTGGATTGATTTTAGGTATGAATGTATTTTTATTATATGCATGCAATTTTGTTTAATGCTTTCAATTACTTGATCACTAATTGAATGATTTAAGTGTTGAATCTAACTCGGGAGAGAGGATTTGGCCTAAGACTTACCTTGTTTAATTGCATGACTAGAGTAGAAATTCTAAGTTTGTGACGGGATTTGGAATCACTTTAGAAGCATAACAAGGACCGAACCGAATAATGCCTTGCATGTTAATGAACTTAGATAGGGATATCAAGTTAGTTTATATGCATGAGAATCAATTATACTCGGGAGAGGTAATCGTGATAAAAGTTTCCTTGGCTTGTAGAATAATTGCACGGTCAATTCATTCCTATTAATCAATCCTCAATCTTAATCAATGAAATCAATTCCCTAAGAGTCTTTCCATTTGAGTCTCCACTTTTATTTTTATGCTTTTAGTCTTTATTTTTATCTTTATCATTGAGCCTTGCTCCCTAAATAAAATTGAACAAAAGTATTCACGGTACTTAATTTTCTAGAAAACCAATCCAGAGGACGACACTCGTTTTAAACGAAAACACTATATTATTACTTGACCCGTACACTTGCGGTAAGCAAATTGCACATCAAAGAAGGCATAGAAAAGTTGGTGGCTAGTGCTATTCCTCTTCCTCCCAAGCCGAAATTTCTCAAAAAGGTTGGTGATGACAACGGAGGCAAAAGGATTCACATGTTTAAACCTCTTGAATTTCGTTCTAGGGATAATGATGGTGGTCATAGCAGTAGTGACAATCATCATTGGAAAAAGCCTAAAAAGTTCAATCAACCATCAGTATGTGAAGATGAATTTTTTATAGAGTTCCCAGTGCATCACAATTTCCTGAACTCCCTACACCACTGGTAAGCCTATTCAATGGATTATTTAACTTAAGCCTATTCAATGCATTGGGTCAAATTTAACTTCTATTTGGCCTTACTCCCAAGAACCGTTAAAAGGTTGAGCGAGTACCGTTATGCACATTTCTGTGACTCGACTCCAACATAGATAATTAACGAATGCAATCTATAACCCTATAGTCAATATAGGGTGCCTTAGGCAGCTTGTCCTATACCGCCGAACAATCTCTTTCAAGCTTTTTCTCCTATACCACCTTTATGAGAATCGATATCGTTTGTCCCTTTCGAGATCAAACTCACATAGCATGCAAAGTCTAAGTGATCAAGCTAAACTCAGCAAGATCAGAGTAATAATCAATAAAGAATGACATGCATTGAACAATACATAAACAAATAAAACACTTTCAAGCTATTGAACCATAAGGGGATTCACCATATTTAACCCATCAACGGAATTTAGCTACTCATGGTGAGATAAAGTGCAAATGAATACATTTTCATTGAGAATAAGATGTAAAGAATACAGATAAATGAAAAGTATCAAAAGCTGGAAATAATGGAAGTAACCAAATACTATGGGTTTTCTATTTATCCAATCCTTCTAGAGTTTGCTTAGACATTCCACACTCTCGCTTTTACAAGTGGAAATGGGTGAAAATCCCTACAAAACCTAAGGTTTGATATCTAACTCAGGTTAGAATTTAGTCATCTAAGAAGGACCTCGGGCATCCCTACTCATAGACGGCAATTAGGGTTCTATCACCACCCTATTCTTCCAAATGAGTTCTGCTTGAATTTGACTTCGAATCTCGAGCTTATATAGTGTTGGAATTGGTTGAGGAGCTGTGAAATAGGTGCTGGTAGGTAGCCCAGTCGGTTTCGAGGTCAAAACAGCCGATTAGGTGCGAATAAGTCTCGTTCAAAATGACCCGCGGACGACTCGGAACTTGCCTCTTTTTTCCATAAATGCGGTCGCAATTTTGGGCAAATTCCAGCTTCTCCTCTGTTTTTCTGCACAACAACAAACTTAGTCAAATTCCCTTAAAATTAAGCCTTTTTAAGCACAAATGAGCATATTTTGACAAAAGTGAATCTCAACACCCTAACTTATCAACTTTAACATATTTTGAGCTCGGGAATAATAAAATTGATCTATACATGCAATATTTGACAAAGAAATGAGCTAAATATAAGGGTAAAATATGTATAATTTTTACTCTTATCACACCCCCAAACTTAACTCATTGCTTGTCCTCAAGCAATAGCAAATCAAAATGTTAGAGATCAACCTTTTGCAAATCAGAATGTAAGAGCTCAATACTAAATTGCAAACCAAATGTTAAGTTTCATGTGTAGTTGTCAATTATGGTACTAGCATCAACTTTATATTTCAAATGGAATCAAGTAAACATGTTCTTCAAGATCATTTTCTAAAAAGTTTGCCTTTCAGGAGAGGGTTCTACTCTAGTGCTAGTCACAACGTCTGAGTTTCCTAGGCATGAAGATTTCTGTTGTTCTTTTTCAAAGCAAAACTCTCCCTAATCCATCCTAACCAATGTGCTTAAACTACCTAACTTCTACTCATAGAGCCTAGTATAGTCCTTGTAGTTAAGAAAAACAATCTTGAGGTAAAAATGAGCATACATGAGTTACTAGACTTTTTCTATCTCCCCCAAACTTATTTGACTGTTGGTGCTCTCTTTATTGCTTTTTCTGCCAAGAGTATCATTGTTGTCATCTTTACCTTCTTTCTAGCTTATCGACACTTTGTGGTGAAGATATCTAGCTACGAGCAAAGTTCACAAGCTTGGAATGATACTCACTTCCCTAAGTAAACCTTTCATGCAGTGGCAAACCATGGGTGTCATGAATGCCCCTGGTTACTTAGTAAACCCTAGGAAGGAGGAGTAACTCTCCGTTTTTCATTTTTCATTTTTTTTTCATATACTGAGCACATATTCTTTTTCCAGCAGAACAAATTTACAAAAACTTGTCATCAAGCATAAATATTTACAAAGTAAGGCATAAAGCACCCCCCCCCCCCAAACTTAAAGTTAGATAATGTCCTCATTGGCTTTGTTTTTTAGGCATGGGCTTAACATGAGGCTTTTTAATTTTCAAAACTTCAAGGCTAAACTCTCCTAGAGTGTTAGAAAGGTTAATGGAAAGCCTATGACTAGAAAACAATTCAGTTGTGACGGTGGCACTTTTGAGATAGAACAAAGCTCTAGTTTTCATCATCAACGGCTTAAAAGAAAACTCCTTTGAAAACATGCGTTTCTTCCAAAACAATTTTCCTTTAAAGTAGATTTTTTCTTCCAAAAAGTTCAGAGGTTAAGCTCAAAAACAGAAAGCAGATTTTTAAAGAAAAGATTAAAAAAACCAAACTTACCTAATCTACTCTATCAACAAGCTATCTAAACTATCCTATGATCATAACTATTAACAACTAAACAATTAAAGCAATAAAAAACAGCAACTAAACAACTAAAAACAGAATTTAAATCATACTGAAATTAAAAACAGAAAGCAACAAAATAGAAAACCAGTATTATGTACAAAAACAGCAAGTAAAGGGGTCAGAAAACTCCCCTAGTCCTCGTCCGAGGAACTCTCTTTCTCTTCATCATCTTCATCATTATTTTCATCATCTTCTTCATAAGAATCCTTGTCTTCTTGAGGCAGCAGCGACTGAGGGAAATCAGGAAAGACCGGAGCAATACTTGGGGCGATAGAGAGATTGAACTCTCTAATGGCTTCATCCCTCTCCTTTGCATATGCCCAATATGTCTTCAGGTTCTCCCTGATTTGATCTAGCTGGCGGTAGTCAATGGCTAGGGCTTCCGATGACGGTGAGGGGCCTGTGAAAGGAGTGTGCTGGGACGTAGAAGCTACATTCGACCCTGATTGTGGAGTGGCCTGAGATGTGGAGGCTTTATCTTTCCTCTTGATGTTGTTCTGTTGGAGCTTCCTGATCAAGGACAGGTCAATGGTCGGCTTGAAGAAATGATGTTCCTCGTCCTTGCTTGGAACTATCTTCACCCTCTGACAGAGTTGGGTGATGAGTGATCCAAAGAAAAGTTTACCTGCTCGTTTTCTTCCACAAGCTAGAATCTCATCCCTGATTATGCTCCCAATATTAATCTTCGACCCTTTCATAATAGAGTAGAGTAGCATAACTCTATCTACTGAAATGGTGTTGTCGTGGGTGGTTGGCATCAAACGGTTCTTCAGAAAGTGAAGCTAAACTGTCGATTCTGGCTTTAGATCACTTGGCACTAAAGTCTTCACCTTCGTTTGAGACTCTTTCCATTGAATTTCCTTGTTAGCCATGAGTTTTAATGCTTCTTTCATCTGCTTGGCCGAGGGGTTCCTAATAACATTGTTCCCTCTTGGATTCAAGGGTGCCTTGATTCTGTACACCCGATTGATGTCTACAGAAGAGAAGCTGACCATTTTGCCTCTCACCACCACCATACGGACGCTTTCTTCCCTCAATCTGGCGTAAAATTCACGAACTAAAGGCACTACAGCCTCCTGAGGGTGAACACAGAACTCCTGCCACTTTTACTAAGAGATAACTCTGTTTACGCACTCTGGCAGTGCTTCAGCTCAGTTAGAGAATCCCTTCTCATTGAGGAAATCCCTTTTTCTCATGATCTCCATCTGTTCCTGAAAATTAACATCTTTGAATACCTCGGGGAATGGATTTTTATGAGATGCAACCTTAGGTGATTTGCCCTTTGGCTTGGTGGGTGAGACGGTAGGAGGAGTTGCTGGAGAGGCATCCATGGACCTAGTCCTCAGCCTCTTGGCAAAAATAGGGTCATTCTTGTTTTTAGTCCTCCTTTCAACTTTAATCTTTCTTCTTCTCTTTCTTCTCAATGCCGCAGAGATAGGAACTTGGTCACCATCCAGCTCTTTGATCTCTGAGTCGAATTCTGTCTCTGAGTCACTGGAGGTCTCGTCCTCCTTGCTTTCTTTCTCTTCTTCATCCCTCTTCTCTCCCGAAGAGGTGTTGTCAGCTACTGGTGGGTCATCTTTGAATAGAGGTTCCAAAACCTCATCAGCAGGCTGCTCATTGGTGGCCTCAGTTTGGCCTTCTTCAGAATGCAGCCTAGATGTGGTCGCATTCTGGCCTTCATCCTCATGATCTCTTTCTTTTTCTTTTTCTGAACTTCCTTCAGTTGGCCCCTGTTGGGCCTCTTCTTCTCTTCCTCGCAGCATCTCAGCCTCACTTTGAGCCTTATGAAGTGGCTCAAAAGCTGCAAGGAAGTCTTCAGCTTCCCTCTTTTCTCGTCTTCTTTCAATTCTTCCCTTCTTCATTTTTCTTCCTCAAGGAATTGAAAATCTGCAGCTACCCTCTTGAGGTCTTCATCTAGCTTTCTTTCCTCTTCAGCTAACTTGGCCCTCTCGGCCTCTTGTCTTTCCTCTTCATTTTTCCTTTCTTTTTCAAGATCTCTCTTTATTGCAAATTCATCCTCTTCCCTCATATGTTGATTTTCAAGCTCTCTTTCGGCCTCAATTTCCTTCAAGGCTTCTTGCTCAGCCTTATCGCCTTCGGCAATCACAAGGGCCTTTGTCACAGCCTGGTGGATTATGTCTTCCAACACGTCCGGGGCATTCTTGCTACTTTGAGTGGCTCGATGACAAGTGGTTTTTCGGGCACAACTTTCTTGGGACTCCTCTTCCTTGCACTGTAAGTAACAAATGGTTTCTCCCTGCAAGACGAAGAGGGGTTAGTTGAAGGTTTAGAGGCTTTACCCGATGAACCCTCTCCTTGCCGAGAGCTTTCTGCTGCCTTGGCGGCTTCTTCTTCATCTCGCCTATTCGCTTCTTCTTCAAGAGCAGCACGTCTTTGAGGTATCATCGCCCGGATCATTGAAAACCACTCCTGCGAGCGTTTCTTGAACTGTTGGGTGGCGGGTATTTGGGTTTTACGGACGACATTGGCACTCGTGAGCCTCCTAGGTGAAGACGAACTCGGATTCTCCCTCGACGTGGCCGACATTGTCGAAGAAGAAGGAGTTTGAGTGTTGGGCTCTTGGTTCACGATCGTCGGTGAGAAACCTGTGGGTCTCGTCCTTCTCGTGCCGTGCATGGGTGTTTCGGGGTTCTCCTCTTGTCGTCGAACACTTGCTTCAACTTCGTGGGCGGCTTGAGCACTATGAGATCGAGTGATCTTACGTGATGATGAAGGTTTGGGCGAGTTCTTCATGGTTTCTTGGTTAGGGATTCAGTTTCAAGATGAGAGAATATGGAGAGTTGGAGTTTTGACTTGAATGCAAAAGGTTTGAGTGGTTGGTGAAAAGGGAATGAAAAAGTCAGCTATTTATAGTTTTCTAGTTAGGTCACGTGCTGATAAAAAAAATTTGTGATTGCCCTCGGTCGCATTCCCAAATACACTGGGGAGAAATGCGATCGCATTTTCCCCAGTTTCTGCCTTCTTTATTTTTTTTTCTGACTTTTCATTTTTCCTTTGCTTTTCCTTCTTTACTGAAACAATCATAAACATGTTAGAAAGTTCACATGCTCAATCATGATTTATTATTCTTTCTTTTCTTTTCTTATAAGAAAAATTAAGTCAAAAAGTTTTGATCAATTCAACTTCTAGGTAAGTCCCCAGGTAGAGATGTTCCCAATGGTCAACTTAAATACATCAGCCTAGGCAAGACTTTCCTTAGACAAAGTTCCCTCTTGATAAAAAATCCTTTATTCTAAACTTAGAAATTTTCAATTTTTTTTTCTTTTTCTCTTTTTCTAAATATATATTGTCGCAACGTCATCGCGACGCGGAGCGGCCGACGTTCTTTCCTAAGGGTCTCTTTCGAGGTGAGAGGTTTGGAGTCGCCACCAATCATCTTGGGGTGTGATTGGTCACCCATTTTAAAAAAAAGTGGTCTTTGAAAACCAAAAATTAGGTTCGGGGATCAGTTGTGTGTAGGGAAGGTGTTAGCACCCTACAACACCCGTTTGAAAACATTTTATTTTATTACTCGAATTCATTAAACAAAAGGTCCGTGTCGAAAATAAACAAAAAAAATGAAAATTGAAAATTAATTGTCTCACTAATTTCACCTTATCTTTAAATAAAGTAAGGATTTAATTTTGTGAGTGGGGTTAACCCATGACTTTATTATCATGTAAAAATTTCCTAATTAAAGAAAATCTTTCACCTCAAGAATTTGAAAATTATTTCAACTCCGTCATAGGCTATACGTGAGCTAATTTGTCTCTCAACTATTACCTCACATTTCAAAAATAAAATATGAAGTAATAATCATGAGTGGTATGACACCATTGAATGGAAAAATATTTTTCATTTTTAAATCAAATTCAATTAGAAATTCATTTGGAATTACCAAAGTAAAACTATTTTGAAGTTCATTTGGAAAATCCAATTTAGAATCAAATTGAAGTTGATTTGAAAATTTTCTAATTTAAGATCCAATTGAAATTTTGATTGCCAAAATAATTGACTAGTTAAACTTTAGGCTAATTTCCCGGCAGGGTGTTCCCTTTCGGTCAGCTTAAATACCCGTTCTTAGACAAAATTAGCATTAAAGTTTTCATAATCAATCTATTTTAACCATTCAAAATATTAAATAATGTTTTTGAAATTTGATTTAACCTTTCCAAAATCGAAATTGATTTCCAATTTAGTTTAAAATTGAAATTGATTTTCAATCTAAGACCAAAAGACATTGACTTGGAAACTTTAATTTAGAACCAAATTGACATTTATTGAAAAATTCCAAATCACTTTGAAACTCCATGAATTCAAGATTAAAACCAATTGAGGGTGAAAATTCAAATAAAATTCCAATTGAAATTCATTTGGGCAATTCCAAATTGAAATTCATTTGTAAATGTCAAAATGAAATCAAATTAAAAACAAACAAAAGTTGAAATCCCAAATTAAATCCAATTAAAAATTTATTATAAAATTCCAAATTAATTATTGAAACCAATGGAAGGAAAGTTTAAAATCGTCTTAAAAAAAAAAGTGAAAATCAAATTGAAAATCTTAGTTCAAATGTCATTTGTTTGAAATTCATTTGAGCATTTCAAAACCCTTTGAAATTCATTTGAACAATTCAAATTAAAGTAAAATTCAAAACATTAAAATTTCCATTTTAAAGAAAATTGAATTTTCTAATTACAAACTAGTGAACATTTATTAGGAAAATACAAATTCAAATTCAAATTAGAAATTTTATGTTAGAATCCAACTAAAATTAATAAGAAAGACAATTAAAGTTGAAAATGTCATATTAAAATCAAATTGAAATTGGTAATAACAATTCAATTTAAAGCCAATTAAAATTAGTTTGGAAACTCCCAAATAAACTCTAATTGAAATTAGATAAAAAAAACTTTCAACTAATATTCAATTAAAGTTCTTTAGAAGTCTAAAATCAATCAATTTAAATTTCTAATTAGAAAATGAAATAAAATAAATTGCAATTGATTTGGGAAACTCAAATTCATAGCCAAAATGAAAAATGGAAAAATTTGGATACATAAAAAAAAAATAAAAAATAATAATAAAAGAATTTAAAAATGTGGGACCCACCTTATTCACTTTACTCTTTCTTCTTCCCCAACTTCCTTCCTTCTCTTTTTCTTTTTTCTCTTCCACTTTCCCTCACTTAGGAGCCTTGTTGGAAAAAAAAAAAAACGGCGGCACGGTGGCGGCGGTGACAGTGGTGGCGGCAATGGCGGTACGGCGGTGAGTGGCGGCGTCGGTACGGCGGTGAGTGGCGGCGGCGGTACGGCGGTGAGTGGCGGCGGCGGTACGGTGGTGAGTGGCGGCGGTAGCTTTGGTTTTTGGAAAATCCTTCTCTAAACTCTATTTTCCCTCTCAAACTCACTTTCTCTCTAAGCTCTCACTATTCTTCTTTTTTCTTGTGTCCTTGTTGTTCTTCCTCTTCCCTCCATCCTCCATAAGCTCTCATTATATAGTAGAGCTTGGAGGAAGGGGTTGAGAAAAATGGGGAAAGAATGAGAGGTTGGGAGAAAGAGGGGGAGTGAGTTGAGAAAGATGAGGAAAGAATGAGACGTTGGGAGAAGGAAGGGGGGAGAGTTGAGAAAGATGGGGAAAGAATGGGAGGTTGGGAGAAAGAGGAGGAGTGAGTTGAGAAAGATGGGGAAAGAATGAGAGGTTGGGAGAAGGAAGGGGGAGAGTTGAGAAAGATGGGGAAAGAATGGGAGGTTGGGAGAAGGAAGGGGAATGGAGAAGAAAAAGGGAGAGGGAGAAAGAATAGGAGAGGTTGGGAGAATGAGGGGGGATGGAGAACGTGGAAAGAGGAGTGAAGGAAAAAAAATGAATAAAATAAAAAAATAAAATAAATAAACAAAAATAAAATAAAATAAAATAAACAAAATAAAGAAATAAAACAAAAAAAAAAGAAAATAAGATGAAAATGAAAATAAATCATGAAAACTAAAAAACAAATTTTGATAATATGCAAGGAGAGAGATTCAAACCAAAGACCTTGTGATTGTTAATACGACTTTATGCCACTTAAGCTATGCTCTTGTTGACATACCAAAAACAAATTGACTTCCAAATATTGAAAAACTTCAAACATTATTACTAAAATCAAGCCGGACCAAATACGGTGTCTACAGTTTGCCCCCCGTTGTGTATCCTTGAAGGATTGAAAGGGTAAACAAAGGAAAAAGACAAAGTATTGGGAAGGCGAAGATTTTCGTTAAAAATAAAAGAAAGGGCTTCATGCTTAAAACAAACATAGCCTATAATTGGGAAAGGAAAATGAACCTCACTTTGACCAGATTTTCATCTCTAATCAAAGATAAAGTTCGATTTAACCAAAAGGAAAGGGGAATGGACCTGGCTCAGACCAGGCTTTGACCTCTACTGACTAGCAGGGTTCAATTTAACCAAAAGAAAAGGGGAATGGGACCTGGCTCAGACCAGGCTTCGACCTCTACTGACTAGCAGGGTTCGATTTAACCAACCAAAATAAAACATGAAATGGACTTGACTCCAACCAGGCTTCGACCTCTACTGACTAGCAGGGTTCGATTTAACCAATCAAAATAAAACATGAAATGGACTTGACTCCAACCTGGCTTCGACCTCTACTGATTAGCAGAGTTTGATTTAACCAAAAGAAAAGGGGAATGGACCTGGCTCAGACCAGGCTTCGACCTCTACTGACTAGCAGGGTTCGATTTAACCAACCAAAATAAAACATGAAATGGACCTGACTCCAACCAGGCTTCGACCTCTACTGACTAGCAGGGTTCGATTTAACCAATCAAAATAAAACATGAAATGGACCTGACTCCAACCAGGCTTCGACTTCTACTGACTAGCGGGGTTCGATTTAACCATCAAAGAAGTGAATCATAGACTTGCAAAATCTCAAAATGTAGAGTATGCTTAAATGTATGAGATTCAAATTTACATGCAGCATGAAAATGTGCAGGGCACCAGTTTCAAAAAACACAAACTTCAAAATTAGCGAGTTTTGAAAACCAGAACTATAAAATAGCTCATTTCTTGTGTTCCACATTTATAGATTGAGAGACATAGACGAAGTGAAGTAAGCTGTTTTGCTGACGATGAACCAAAACACTTTGAGGTCTTGATTTAAAGACTTCCGAACGTCTCATAGCAAAACGCCCTGTGAGTGGAATTTCCAATGCTCCTCCCACTAAACCCTTTGCACTTCGGATTCTCTTCTATCGAAGTCTATTGAATAAATGGCATTGCTTTAGATGTCGCAGACATTGAAAACTTTCAATTGGTATTGCATTGACAATAAAAACATTAAGCCACCCATGAATCTAATGAGAGGAAATAAAGATTTATCAGTCAAGGAAGCTTTCAAAATATATAACAATAGACATCTTCGGATCTTGATTGCCTCTCCTTCTCTTTCTTTTCCTTTTTCTTTTCTTTTTCTTTTCTTTTTCTTTTCTTTTTGATGCTTTCAATACTCGAGAGAAATTGTATGTGTCAATCAAAGTTGCTCGACCTAAAAGAGATCATGTATGTTAATCAAAGATTGCTTAATCATATAGAGTATGGTAGGTTTTTTAGAAGTGTCTCATGTGCTAGCTTAGAGAGCTATCAATGGTAACTCATAGCATTAAACATCTTACCTGATTCAACGCTTCATAACCTTAGCCTTGTAGTGGACAAAAAAAAGATTCGATACAAGAAGATGAATTTGGCCTAGAGACAAATGGGAATGGTAGTCAACAAAGAAAGAGAGAAATGACTGAAGGAAGAAAACATGGGTCACAAATGCCTTCATAAGAAATCTCTTGAACAATAAGAGATTGAACATAATTCAAATGAAAATATTTGTTAAGGTGACCCCAATTCCTTGGACAACCACTACGAGAACAAGGAGTAGCTCCTCAAGGGATTATCTCATATATCTCTTTCTTTCTTTAAGTCAGCTCGAAATCTTTGATGAAAAACCCACATTACTGTGATTGTCATTTATCTGCATGTGATTCTTCTATGAAAATGTGATTCAGCTTTCTATTCTTGAATGTAGAGAACTGCTCGAGATTGGAAGATTCTTCATAAGAGAAGCGTGATTCTCTTAACTTGGCTCTTGCCCCAGTCTAAAACAGTTTACATAAATGGTAAAATGACTTTACTGTAGTATAGTGGTGAAGACCCTTTGTCCCAATTTAATAATAACGGTTTTGCCCCAGTATAATGATGAAAGCTTTGCCCCAGATGATAATTGACAAAGAAAAATCTCCAAATCGTTTGGAGGTGTGACCTCTTGATCTACATCGATTGCCCCAATCATGCATTTCAAGAATTATCTTGGCCTTGTACATTTCTTTTCCTTTTTTCTTTTTCTTTTTTCTTTTTCTTTTTCTTTTTCTTTTTTTTGTTTTTCATAACTCTTTTTTTTTTTAGGCCAAATACATGCTTTCATGACTAGCAGATGATACAATCACATGTAGAAGATCAACCATTTGTTAAGTCATCAATCCATTTTGTTTCTTTGTCAGCGCTCCTTGATACCATGATAGAGTTATTTCTCACGCAAAACTTATTGAAAGGATTTGAGACTTCGAGACCCCTTCTCAAGTTACTAAGTCCAAATTCTCAAGATTATCGTCTTTAGTCTTGGAGTCACCTTCCAATAAAAGGAGAGAAGATAAACGATAGAAATGGTAGGAAAAGTGTAGACTGAACAAAGTTGAAATATAGGAATACTCAAAGAACTACAAGTCTTAATTATGAAGCATTAAATCATAAGAGTTTAATCTCTATTTCATTACTACTGAAGGTCCCTTGGTAATATTGGGTGGATATTTTGAAATGTTTGCCACATGGTTAGATGTGACAGACTTAGCAAAAGGCTCTCAAGTGGGTAGACAAATATGGAGATTCAACGCAGTTATACGCGATGAGTTTAGCAAAGGGTTCAATTGTGAATCAGTAATTCATGTTGGCCTACCACAAAAATCACGCGTGGTGGGCTAGGCTCAAGGTTTCATAGTAAGTAATTTCGAATTCTTACTTCACGAGGGGGTGCTTTGCCCCAGTATGATAATTGGAACCTTGTATGGGAAGAAATGGTAATTTGAAACTTTGCACATGAATGACGGTCAAAATAAAGGTTGTAGTTGATTGAGAGTATAGCTGATAACAACGAACATACTTTCCATAAAAAGGGTAAAATAGGCAAGAATTGACCAATTTTCCTCAACGATTATAGTGAAAGCATCTATTTTCTTTCTTTTTCTTTTTCTCTTTTTCTTTTCTCTTCTTTCTTTTTTCTTTTTTTTTTTTTTTTTTTTTTTGAAAGAGAGTGGAGAGGCTGGACAATGAAATACCCGAACTTGAGATGTAACATGCATAATTTGCATTTGTGATTGACATAAAAATAATAACTATACTGGTCAAAACGGAGGAAGCAAATCTTTTATTAATCAATAAAGTACACAATGAAGAAAAGAAATATCTCCAAATTGAGAGGGTGGAGATGGTGAGGGATAAACAACCATTTTTTAAACAAAATACTGAGACTGAAATGAAACTTTCCAAAACACTTATTGAGTACTCTGCAACTTTGTTTAGCCTCCTTAGGAAGGGTAGTCAGGCAATCTATGCATAATACTTCCGAACATAGTCTGAATTGACTGGGCTTGATAATTCACAGCCATCCATATTGGTTAAGATTAATGCCTCACCAGAGAAAGCCTTTTTCACCACAAATGGTCCTTCATAATTTGGAGTCCATTTTCCTCGATGATCCTTTTGAAATGGAAGGATCCTTTTCAGCACCAGATCTCCCTCTCTGAATCTTCTTGGGCGAACTTTCTTATCATATGCTCTCATCATCCTTCTTTGATAGAGCTGACCTCTACTCAATGCTGTTAATCTCTTCTCTTCAACGAAATTGAGTTGTTCATAACGATTCTGGACCCATTCAGCCTCTTCCAATTTAGCTTCCATAAGAACTCTTAATGATGGAATTTCCACCTCAATTGGGAGCACAACCTCCATACCATATACTAAGGAAAAAGGTGTTGCCCCAGTTGATGTACGAACTGACGTGCGATAGCCGTGTAGAGCGAAGGGGAGCATTTCATGCCAATCTTTGTACGTTATAGTCATCTTTTCAACAATTCTTTTTATGTTTTTGTTTGCAGCTTCAACCGCCCCATTCATTTTTGGTCTGTAGGGGGTGGAATTGAGATGTTTAACCTTGAATTGTTCACATAGCTCACTCATCATCTTATTGTTCAAGTTTCTAGCGTTATCTGATATTAGGGTCTCAGGGAGGCCATATCGACAAATGATCTCCTTCTTGATGAATTTGATCACGACCCCTTTTGTCACATCACGATAAGAGGCTGCCTCCACCCATTTGGTGAAGTAATCTATGGCCACCAAGATAAATCGATGTCCATTTGAAGCTTTAGGATCAATGGGTCCAATCACATCTATTCCCCACATAGAGAAAGGCCAAGGAGTAGTTAAAATGTGTAACTCGGATGAAGGAGCATGAGTCTTGTCTGCATAAATTTGACATTTATGACATTCTCTTGCATACTTAATGCAATCTGTTTCCATAGTCAGCCAATAATAACCAGCTCTCAAAACTTGTCTAGCCATCATATGCCCATTTGCATGGGTACCACAAATTCCCTCATGGATTTCTTTCATAATCTGGTTAGCCTCTGTGGCGTCCACACATCTTAACAGTACCATGTCATAGTTTCTTTTGTAAAGTATCTCCCCATTCAAGAAGAATTTCATTGCCAACCTTCTCAGAGTTCGCTTGTCATTTTCTAATGCATTAGGAGGATAGGTTCCACATTTCAGATATTGTTTGATGTCTTGAAACCACGGCTTTTCATCTGACTCATTCTCAATAGTCATGCAGGAGGCGGGAACATCTCGCTTTTCGATTTTAATTGGCTGGACCCCTTCATCAAAATCCACATTAAACATGACTACTAGAGTAGCCAATGCATCTGCTATCCGATTATTCTCTCTTGGGGAATAATCAAAAGTAATTTGATCAAACTGTTGAGATAATCTTGTTATAAGTTGCTTGTAAGGCAATAATTTAGCATCTCTGGTTTCCCATTCTCCTCTTAACTGATGAATCACTAGCAAAGAGTCCCCCAAGACCTGAAGCCTTTCAATCTTCATATCTAGAGCAGCTTGAATGCCCATTGAACAAGCTTCGTATTCAGCCATGTTGTGGGTGCAATCAAAACACAGCTTAGCAGTGAGAGGGAATAATTCTCCTCGAGGCGATATTAATATTGCGCCTATTTCGTGACCCAATTCATTTGAAGCCCCATCAAAGAACATGGTCCACATATCTGGATTCGATATTTCTTTCTCTGTTGCTACAGTGAGGATATGCTCATCAGGGAAGTCGAACTTCATCGGCTCATAGTCCTCTATAGGTTGTTGTGCCAGATAATCAGCTAGAGCGCTCCCCTTTACTGACTTTCGAGTCACATATGTGATGTCATACTCCGATAAAAGAACTTGCCACCTTGCAATTCGTCCCGATAAAGATGGCTTCTCGAATATGTATTTCACAGGATCCATTTTTGAAATAAGCCATGTCGTGTAATACAACATGTATTGCCTTAAGCGACGTGCAGCCCAAGCAAGAGCACAACAAGTTTTTTCCATCGAGGAGTACCTGGTTTCACAACTGGAGAACTTTTTGCTCAAATAGTATATAGCTCGCTCTTTCCTACCAGAGTCATCATGCTGCCCCAGTACACATCCCATTGCACTTTCTGTTACAGTGAGATACAAAATGAGCGGACATCCAGGCACTGGTGGTACGAGGATCGGTGGATTTCGTAAATACTGCTTAATTTTATCAAATGCTATTTGACAATCTTCATTCCAAATGCCATCATTGTTTTTGCGAAGCAATTTGAAAATAGGCTCACATGTTGTGGTCAATTGCACTATGAACCTGGCAATATAATTTATCCGACCCAAAAATCCTCTAACTTCTTTCTGTGTTTGCGGAGGCGGCATTTCCAGAATTGCCTTAACTTTGTCAGGGTCGACCTTGATACCTTCTTGGCTAACCACAAATCCTAACAATTTACCAGAGGTTGCCCCGAATATACATTTGCTCGGATTGAGCTTGAGCTGGAACTTTCTCAATCGATCGAACAACTTGCGGAGAACGATTGTGTGTTCTTCCTCCTCTTTCGACTTGGCAATCATATCATCTACATACACTTCAATCTCCTTGTGCATCAAATCATGGAATAAAGTAACCATGGCTCGCTGGTAGGTGGCCCCAGCATTTTTCAAACCAAACGGCATAACTTTGTAGCAAAATGTTCCCCACAATGTAATAAATGTAGTTTTTCCTTGATCTTCAGGTGCCATTTTTATTTGATTGTAGCCTGAAAAACCATCCATAAAAGAGAAGGTAGAAAAACCAGCAGTGTTATCTACCAACACATCAATGTGAGGGAGTGGAAAATTATCTTTAGGGCTTGCTTTGTTTAAATCCCTATAATCCACACACATCCTAACTTGCCCATTCTTCTTTGGCACAGGAACAATGTTTGCAACCCATTCAGGGTAATTGGACACAGTCAGAAATCCAGCATCAATTTGTTTCCTGACTTCATCCTTTATCTTAATTAACATATCTGGCTTCATCTTTCGCAACTTTTGCCTTACTGGTTTGCACTCAGGTTTGAGTGGTAAATGATGCATTACAATATTCGTGTCTAGTCCAGGCATGTCTTGATAGGACCAAGCAAAGATATCAACATATTCTGTGAGCAAATCAATAAGCTTTTTGCGAGTTTCTGTAGAGACATTAGTGCCAATTTGAACCTCCTTGACTTCTGCTTGTGATCCCAGGTTAATTATCTCTGTTAACTCTTCATGGGGGCCCAACGCTTTTTCCCCTTCCTCTATCATTTCTAACAACTCAGCATTAGGTCCAAAATCTTCTTCTTCCTCGTCAGACTCAACATTGTGTATAGGAATATCAAGTTCGTATTGAGAATCGTTTGCACATTCAATCTCAGTATTACTGCTTAAGATGTTGATAATTTGGAAAAAAGAAGAAAAGAAGAGTAAATATTTTGCCCTGGAGAGTGTAATATGCAATAGCAAAAGGAAATGAACTAAAACCTTCATTGAATGATGAAATTTACTATTGAATGATGAAATTTACTTGAACACATAGAAAGAAGTCTGGAAAATGAAATGAGTAAAATGACTAACCTAACTTGAAATTGAAGTGAGGGCGTTTCTGAGTTAATAGTTACTTTGTACTCATAACTCCATGGTACTGCCTTAGAACTCTTGTACTTGAAAGGAGTCGGCACCTGAATGGTGATCGACTTTGGATCATGAGTAGTAGTTTTCTCACGGTAATAGATCGTGAGTGGCTTTAGTTTGAAAGATGGATTCAAATTTTCTTTAGGCAACAATTCTTCCACGGCGCCTATTTCATTATCCTGGTGACGGGCTTGGGCAACCACAAGAAATTTTGAATCCACCAGTTCTTGGATCCTTTTATGAAAACGATGACATTGTTCCAAAGAATGTCCCTTTGCCCCAGCATGAAATAGGCAAGTCAGATTATCATCAAATTCTTCTTGAACAAGGTCCTTGTGTGCATACTCAATTGATACATATCTGTTAACGAGGAGAATCTCAAAAAGCTTCTCCTTGGGAGTCTTGATCTCTGTAACATCTGCCTTCTTGATAATATCCTGACATCGATCTATTGCATTCACCTGGTGGTTTGGTAAAGGATTATTATCAACATTGGGCCCCTCCTCCTTTTTGAAATTTAACCATCCGGCCTTAATGAGCTCTTGCACCCTATACTTCAAAGCAGTGCAATTTTCTGTAGAATGCCCAACAGCACCTGCATGGTAATCACACCTTGCATTGGGATCATACCATCTTGGATAAGGGGGTTGCAGTGGAGCAACAGGCTTGGGTGCCAACTGATGGTTCTGAATTAACTGAGGCAAGAGCTTAGTATATGTCATCGGAATCGGATCAAATTGGGCTTGCTTGTAAGGTGCTCGATTATTTTGCTGACCTGGAGTGACTGGTTGTTGTTGCCTTCGAGACTGAAAGTTTTGATTCATTTGGGGTCTGGTATTTTGGCCATAAAATGGGGAGTACTGCGCTGATGCATTATTCACCTGGTGTGGATAATATCCGTACGTAGGTAAATAATTCGAAGGATATTGTGTGATGGGTTGGTGGATTTGTCGATGGGACTTATCCACCTTCCCTATCATCTGTACTTCTCCCTCCTTCTTTTTTGAAGTATTGCTCTTCTTCGTGCTTGAGGATTCAGCAGATTTGGCTATCCTACCATATTTGATCTCATACTCAATTCTTTCTCCAATTGTCATGATATCAGAGAAATTGGTTGACGCACTTCCAACCATATGTTCATAGAATGGGGACCTTAAGGTATTGATGAACATGGCAGAAAGCTCCTTATCCGTTAAAGGGGGTTGGACTTGAGCTGCCGTATCCCGCCACCTTTGAGCATAATCTTTAAAGTCTTCAGTACTCTTCTTTTCCATCCTCTGTAAGTCCAGTCGATCGGGAGCCAAATCAATATTGTGCTTGTACTTTTTGAGGAAGGAATCAGCCAAGTTCTTCCATGTGACAACAGGTGAACTATCCAACTGCATATACCAACGGGCAGCTGGACCCTTTAAGTTATCCTGAAAGCAATGTATGAGCAGCTTATCATTATGAACGTGCGCTGCCATCTTCCTACAGTACATAACAATGTGACTTTTAGGGCATGTTGTCCCGTCATATTTTTCAAATTCAGGAAGTTTGAATTTTGGTGGGATCACAACGTCTGGAACTAAACATAATTGAGTGGCATCCATGTTTCCAAAAACACTAGTGCCCTCAACCGCCCTTAACCTTTCCTCTAGAACTTCAAGTTTTTCATTAGAGGGTGTGGCTAACTCGTTCTTTACTTCTGGGTCATCCAAGTTAGGGACCGCAAAAGGTATTTTTGAAAATTCTAGCTTGAAATAAGAAGCACCAGCTTGGCTTGCCATGGGTAATTGGGGAATTTGACCTTCTTTAAATGATGGAAAAGGGTATTGCCCAACAGGTATGTCATATAAGGGATTATAGGTAGTATATTGTGGCATGGACGCTTCTGCTGTCGTACGAACATGTGAAGCGAAACTGGGTGGAAATGGTAGGCCAGCTTGAGGGTTTCCAATCGGAGTGTCTGGTGCAGTTGTATCTGCAATCATTTTGCCCTTTTCCAAAGCGGCAATGATTGCATCAACCTTTTCCCTGATTTCCTCGATGTCCCGCTTAGTCTTCTCTTGTTCACCCTTTTCTTCCATAATCCTTGCTCTACGCCTGGTGTGGTAGACTCTTGTTGAACGAGCTATTTTATTGTTCTGTTTTTATTTTTAAAAGAAAAGTCTTAGAGAAAGTAAAAAAGAAATAGAAGAAAGAAGAGTATGAGATGCATGAATGAATGAAATTTTATTATTGAAGGAAAAAAAAACAATGAATATATCTACAAAATAAACAATTGGAGAATTGGAAAACAAGAAGACAGGGAACATTAATGAAAGTGACCAAAGTACCCAAGGTCTCTACGAATCATCCCTAAAAACTCAAACAACTCCTCCGCATTAGAGGCCATAGGTGATGTATTCTCTCGCAGATCCCTTGCCCATTCTGAAAATCCTCGGGCTCTCCTAGCCATGATCTTGATAGTGTTCATGGTTCGACTTACTTTCCCAAGAATTATCTGCATGTCATCTCTCATAGTGGAATAATCTCCCCTTAATGAGGAGTATTTCTCCTCTAATTGTCCTCTCTCTAGTGACAATTGTTCGCTTGCCCTTTGAAATGCTTGGAGCTGACGTTCCAACGAGCTTGAATAACTTTTAAAAGCTTCAGACTCCTCTGATTGAGCCTGTATATTCACGCGTAGATTGTCCAGCGTTCGCCTTAGAGCAGTATTGGCCTCTTCAAACTCGATAAGTTGTGTTTTCTGCTTGTTGATGGTTTCGTTTAATTCCGCAACTAACTCTAAGAGAGTCTCTTTGCCTCTTGAAAGGTCTTTGATCTTATCCTCTTGTGAACGAGTTGCCCTTTGCAATGCAGTATTTTCATTCCTCAAAGCGTGATTCTCCTTAATCAATCTTCTATTATCCTCGTCCAATATATCATAATCTCTTTCCCGCTTGGCTCGGTTTTTTGAAACTCTCTCTACTTTTTCGAGTTTGCCACTAGCTTGAGTTACCTGGTCTATCAAACGTTTGACCTCTTGCTGTAATTTTTCATTTTCTAGTTTCAATGTTTGATTTCTTCCCACTAACTCATTCCGCTCTGTCGCTAGGTGGCTAGGCTTATCTACTGCTCTACTAGATGATTCTCCCACATTGTCACGAGTCGGAATTGGGATCTTACTCCTCCTAATGCGCCATTGCAGATATTCTGGAGTAACTCCCTCAGAGTGACTATTGCCATTTATCCTTCTAACTGTTCTCCAGGAAGTCAGCACTTGTCGCTTCTTCTCGTTAGAATCCTCGCAACTGTAGGAAAATTCTAATTTATGCAGACCATGAGTTGTTGGTATGAATTGTTTAAACCAACTTTGTCGCAAGGCCAACAACGGAGCATAATGGACGCATCCCCAAGGGCCTACTAGAGGAACTGTGTGGAAGCTCCCGCATCTGTAGATTAAGGCTTTTAGGGGCATCCAATGTGCCTTCCAAATCACATGCTCTAATTTGGAATTCGAAAAGAAAGACACTCATGCTTCTTTCCTCGGAAAACTTGAGTTCCATGGGGCCGTGCCAAATTCTGCAATTGTACTCCTTGTTCGATTCCACGTGCTGCTGAAGTTGATTTTTGGACAGCCAAAATCTTCTGGGAACTTAAAATGACTATGCACCCAAATATAGAGTAAGGGCACACAGCATCTCAACTTCCCGCCTTTGTTGGACTTACAGTAATTGAGCGCCCGAACCGTTTCCGCTAGAAGAGGTATGGTTGGATCCACCCCTTGCTCAATGCCGAAGAATAACTTCAAAACATCACCGTCCACATATCCTTTAACTCTGGGATACAAGACCATCCCGTAGATGCACAAAGCTAACAGCACCAGGCCCCTTTCTTCATTTATGTGTTTGCGAGCGAGTTCTGTTAGATAATCTGCAGATATAAACTCTTCAACCCCTTTCACTTTCACATTTTTCTGCACTTCCTTTAGGTGTACAGCTAGAAATCTGGATAAAGTTCTCTTTGCAGTTAGTTGTGGGTTGAAACAATAGATCATTTCTCCACCTTTTTCTTCAATGTTCAGCATCGTATGGTATTCCTCAATGGTCGGGACTAAGTCGAAATCTTGAAATACGAAACACCTGTAGGCCGGGTCCCAGAATTCTAACACAGCCTGGACGGTGAACCGATTAACTGGAATATACATGAGGTCTGCAATATGGTCGTATCTCTTTGAGAACAAAAATCTTCTTTCTGGCGTTAAACCTTCCCAAATGGCTTTCAGCTCCCCTAGCTCGTTAGCAATGATCTGAACTTGACTTGAGAAGGATGACGACACGGGGCTTTTAAAAGGCAGATTATCCCCATGCTTTAGTTGTGTCTGCTCTGTCCATTGTAGCACAGTACTCAACTCATCATACTCAGAGGAAGATGACCGTATCGACTCTATGGGTACGTTGGCATTCATTTTGTTCCCTTTTGGAGAAAAAGAAAATGTAAGAAAATAATAATTAACTACCGCTTTAAATTAAAATAGATTTTTCATGCGCCTACATGGGAGCATTCGCAATCCCCTCGAAGGTCGACATTACTTCATCTAAAAAAGCAAGATAGTACCATGAAGAAATGAATTTAATTTGAAAATGTGAGAAAACTACTTAATGTCATGAAAAATGGGGAGGACCTTTCATGTGCCTACACGGGAGCATTCACAATCCCCTCGAAGGTCGACACTACTAATTCCAAAACATGATGCAGGACCCAAACTAAATGGTATGGCTAAACTAAATACTAAATTCGACTTCAAATGGAGTAAAGGGAAAAAAAACGCTTGGGATAAACTCTTTTTTAGGAAAATAAAAAAAGAAAATGGAGAGTAAAAATCTAAAATGGAAAGAATGTAGAAATATTTACTTCTCCAATTAAACAAAATAGAAAGACTTTTTTAGAAAACAAGTTTTTCCTCTTAAAGAAAGTTTTTTGTTTTGGCAAGACTTCAATTTCTTAAAAACTCTTTTTAAACAAAAAAAAAATGAACTCTTTAACCAATCTTACAAAAACTTCTTTGTCTTGTCAAAATTAAACTTTTTTATTAAAAGAAAACTCCTCTTTCAAAACAAAAATTAAGCTAAAAAAAAAAAAAAAAAATTCATGTAAACAAAACTTGAACTTTTATTTTGACAGAACTTTTAACTCTTTAGAATTTCAAGCAAAGTCTTAATTTTAAACTTCAAAGAATTTCTATTCATGACAAAACTTCAATTCTTCTTTTTAAAAAAAAAACATTTTTTTTTAAAAAAAAAAACAAAGTTCAAATTTAGTTTTCAAAGAATTTTTCTCTTGACAAAACTTAAATTCTTGAAAAGAAAACAGTTTTTTTTTAAACAAAGTTAAACTTTTTTAAAGAATTTTCTTTAAAAAAAACTTTAATCCTTTAAAAGAGAACTTTTTTTTTTTACAAAGTCTAAGCTTTTTTTTTTAAAATAATTTTTATTCTTGACAAAAACTTAAATTCTTGAAAAGAAAACATTTTTTTTTTAAACAAATTTAAACTTTATTTTTCAAATAATTTTTATTCTTGACAAAACTTAAATTCTTGAAAAGAAAACCTTTTTTTTTAAAACAAGTTTAAACTTTATTTTAAAAGAATTTTCTTTTACAAAACTTAAATTCTTGAAAAGAAAACTTAAAGTTTAAGCCCTTTTTTTTTTAAAACAAGAAAAAAACAAGTGACACCTAAAAGAGTGGACTTTGAAACCTATGATAATACAAAATGATGACATGAATATGAAGTGAGGTAGAGAAATTCTAACCCTAATGGATAAAAAGGTCCCCAAATTATCCAAGTGTTATAAAATAACAAATGAACTAACTTGAGTGAGGATTTTTCATGCGCCTGCACGAGGGCAATTATGTCCCTTCGAAGGTCGACACTACTACATCCTCGATCCTAATCCTAAAGGTAAAGCCTGGGTATAGAGCTGTGGTTGTGTGTGATATGCATGACAATATAATATGAATTAACCATGCATTCATTAAAGCACAAAATATATTCACACAAGTCACTCCAATAATAACTATGCATAAAATAAGATGGACCACATAATAAATAAATAAATAACAAAATGAATCGAATAATAAATAAATAAAAATGAAAACGGCATTGACCCTCTTAAAAAAAGTCCCCAGCGGAGTCGCCAAGCTGTCGCAACGTCATCGCGACGCAGAGCGGCCGACGTCCTTTCCTAAGGGTCTCTTTCGAGGTGAGAGGTTTGGAGTCGCCAACAATCATCTTGGGGTGTGATTGGTCACCCATTTTAAAAAAAGTGGTCTTTGAAAACCAAAAATTAGGTTCGGGGATCAGTTGTGTGTAGGGAAGGTGTTAGCACCCTACAACACCCGTTTGAAAACATTTTATTTTATTACTCGAATTCATTAAACAAAAGGTCCGTGTCGAAAATAAACAAAAAAATGAAAATTGAAAATTAATTGTCTCACTAATTTCACCTTATCTTTAAATAAAGTAAGGATTTAATTTTGTGAGTGGGGTTAACCCATGACTTTATTATCATGTAAAAATTTCCTAATTAAAGAAAATCTTTCACCTCAAGAATTTGAAAATTATTTCAACTCCGTCATAGGCTATACGTGAGCTAATTTGTCTCTCAACTATTACCTCACATTTCAAAAATAAAATATGAAGTAATAATCATGAGTGGTATGACACCATTGAATGGAAAAATATTTTTCATTTTTAAATCAAATTCAATTAGAAATTCATTTGGAATTACCAAAGTAAAACTATTTTGAAGTTCATTTGGAAAATCCAATTTAGAATCAAATCGAAGTTGATTTGAAAATTTTCTAATTTAAGATCCAATTGAAATTTTGATTGCCAAAATAATTGACTAGTTAAACTTTAGGCTAATTTCCAGGCAGGGTGTTCCCTTTCGGTCAGCTTAAATACCCGTTCTTAGACAAAATTAGCATTAAAGTTTTCATAATCAATCTATTTTAACCATTCAAAATATTAAATAATGTTTTTGAAATTTGATTTAACCTTTCCAAAATCGAAATTGATTTCCAATTTAGTTTAAAATTGAAATTGATTTTCAATCTAAGACCAAAAGACATTGACTTGGAAACTTTAATTTAGAACCAAATTGACATTTATTGAAAAATTCCAAATCACTTTGAAACTCCATGAATTCAAGATTAAAACCAATTGAGGGTGAAAATTCAAATAAAATTCCAATTGAAATTCATTTGGGCAATTCCAAATTGAAATTCATTTGTAAATGTCAAAATGAAATCAAATTAAAAACAAACAAAAGTTGAAATCCCAAATTAAATCCAATTAAAAATTTATTATAAAATTCCAAATTAATTATTGAAACCAATGGAAGGAAAGTTTAAAATCGTCTTTAAAAAAAAAAAAGTGAAAATCAAATTGAAAATCTTAGTTCAAATGTCATTTGTTTGAAATTCATTTGAGCATTTCAAAACCCTTTGAAATTCATTTGAACAATTCAAATTAAAGTAAAATTCAAAACATTAAAATTTCCATTTTAAAGAAAATTGAATTTTCTAATTACAAACTAGTGAACATTTATTAGGAAAATACAAATTCAAATTCAAATTAGAAATTTTATGTTAGAATCCAACTAAAATTAATAAGAAAGACAATTAAAGTTGAAAATGTCATATTAAAATCAAATTGAAATTGGTAATAACAATTCAATTTAAAGCCAATTAAAATTAGTTTGGAAACTCCCAAATAAACTCTAATTGAAATTAGATAAAAAAAAAACTTTCAACTAATATTCAATTAAAGTTCTTTAGAAGTCTAAAATAAATCAATTTAAATTTCTAATTAGAAAATGAAATAAAATAAATTGCAATTGATTTGGAAACTCAAATTCATAGCCAAAATGAAAAATGGAAAAATTTGGATACATAAAAAAAAAAAATAAAAAATAATAATAAAAGAATTTAAAAATGTGGGACCCACCTTATTCACTTTACTCTTTCTTCTTCCCCAACTTCCTTCCTTCTCTTTTTCTTTTTTCTCTTCCACTTTCCCTCACTTAGGAGCCTTGTTGGAAAAAAAAAAAAAACGGTGGCACGGTGGCGGCGGTGACAGTGGTGGCGGCAACGACGGTACGGCGGTGAGTGGCGGCGTCGGTACGGCGGTGAGTGGCGGCGTCGGTACGGCGGTGAGTGGCGGCGGCGGTACGGCGGTGAGTGGCGGCGGCGGTACGGCGGTGAGTGGCGGCGGCGGTACGGTGGTGAGTGGCGGCGGTAGCTTTGGTTTTTGGAAAATCCTTCTCCAAACTCTATTTTCCCTCTCAAACTCACTTTCTCTCTAAGCTCTCACTATTCTTCTTTTTTCTTGTGTCCTTGTTGTTCTTCCTCTTCCCTCCATCCTCCATAAGCTCTCATTATATAGTAGAGCTTGGAGGAAGGGGTTGAGAAAAATGGGGAAAGAATGAGAGGTTGGGAGAAAGAGGGGGAGTGAGTTGAGAAAGATGGGGAAAGAATGAGACGTTGGGAGAAGGAAGGGGGGAGAGTTGAGAAAGATGGGGAAAGAATGGGAGGTTGGGAGAAAGAGGAGGAGTGAGTTGAGAAAGATGGGGAAAGAATGAGAGGTTGGGAGAAGGAAGGGGGAGAGTTGAGAAAGATGGGGAAAGAATGGGAGGTTGGGAGAAGGAAGGGGAATGGAGAAGAAAAAGGGAGAGGGAGAAAGAATAGGAGAGGTTGGGAGAATGAGGGGGGATGGAGAACGTGGAAAGAGGAGTGAAGGAAAAAAAATGAATAAAATAAAAAAATAAAATAAATAAAAATAAAATAAATAAACAAAAATAAAATAAAATAAAATAAACAAAATAAAGAAATAAAACAAAAAAAAAAGAAAATAAGATGAAAATGAAAATAAATCATGAAAACTAAAAAACAAATTTTGATAATATGCAAGGAGAGAGATTCGAACCAAAGACCTTGTGATTGTTAATACAACTTTATGCCACTTGAGCTATGCTCTTGTTGACATACGAAAAACAAATTGACTTCCAAATATTGAAAAACTTCAAACATTATTACTAAAATCAAGCCGGACCAAATACGGTGTCTACATATATATTTTCTTTTTTCCTTTAGAATAGATAGGATACAAAATAATATGGACTTTTCAAACTCCCAGGTAAATCCCCAGGAAAAGGTGTTCCCTACGGTCAACTTAAGTACCTTTTCCTAGACAGTATTTTCCTAGACAGAGTTTTTACTCTTGTCCAGATATTTTGAAGTCCCTGTCTGCATTATTATTTTATTTGTATGTATAGATCCATAATATACAAAAATTAATTTTTCAAAGTATAGAATTCATACCAGGTGAATCATGGAAACATGGGCTTCCTCATCCTCGAAGCCCTTCCACCAATATGGTTTGATTCTTTGTGTTTTCATGGGTTGATTGATTTCTTCAACTTCAATCTTTTTCCCACCTTTTATTTCTGGTTCTTCCTCTCCAAGTATATCCTCCAATGTTTCTCCTTTCATCATTTCCTGAAAAGTAGATCGAGAAAGTTCATCAGTTTCATCAATCATAGAGCATTCCTCAAAATCTCCAGGGTACTTCATTGCGTTCATCACATTAAACGTGACTTGCTGATTATTGACCCTCATGGCCAGTTCTCCTTTCTGCACATCAATTAAGGTTCTGCCAGTAGCTAGGAATGGTCGTCCTAAGATGATTGGCACGTCCTTGTCAGCTTCACAATCTAAAATGATGAAATTTACTGGGAGTAGAAATTTGTCAACCTTGACCAACACGTCTTCAATCTTTCCAACAGGATGTGTAAGTGATATGTCTGCCAACTGTAGAGTTACAGCTGTAGGTCGTGCTTCTCCTATCCCGAACTGTTTAAATATCGAGTATGGCATCAGGTTTATGCTCGCTCCTATATCGCATGAAGCTCTGCCTACATCTCTTCCTCCCATGGAGCATTGAATGGCGAAACTTCCTGGGTCTTTGAGCTTGGGAGGGATTTCATTCTTGAGCAGTGCACTAGAACATTCAGTGAGTGCAACCGTTTCGTATTCTCTCAACCTTTTCTTCTTTGATAGGATATCTTTCAGGAACTTCAAATAGGTAGGCATTTGTTCAAGCGCTTCGACCAACGGGATATTGATGTGTAGTTGCTTTTAAACATCTAAGAACTTCTTAAACTGTGCATCCTGCGAAGCATTTTTAAATCTTTGAGGGTATGGAGGAGGTGGTCTGTATTCTGGATCTATTACAAATTTTTTAGGTTTTGCGGTCGCATTTGTGGTCGCATTTCCCTATTTTTTCTTTGAATTTGATTTTTCTTCTTTTTCTACCAAGGCTTCATGCTCCTTGGTCTTTTCTTCATTGCTTTTATTCTGTATAATATCTGAGGTAATGTCTGACTTCTTTCCTATAATCTTTTCTCGAGTTTCTTATGGGCTTTCTACTTCTTGATTTACTGGCTACTTTGGGCCATCATATTCTAATCCGCTTCTTAAGGTCACTGTCTTGCATTGCTCCCTTCCTTCTCTGTGAGGGATCTCGTTCTTGCTAGGCAACGTCCCTTGTGGTCTGTTTTTAAACTCCTGAGCAATCTGTCCAAGCTGTACTTCCAAATTCCTAACTGCAGCATCGTTTCTTGTCATGTACTACTTCATAAGAGTCTCTAAATTTGACTTTTGACTCTGCACTTGGACTTGTTGGAAGTTCTTCTGCGGCTGCTGTTGTGTAGGAGGTTTCCCAAATTGATTTGTGTTGGAATCACTTGACCCCGCTTGTCCTCCCCAAGAGAAGTTGGATGTTGTCTCCAACCTAGGTTGTACATAGCCGAGTATGGATTCCATCTATTCTGGTTCTGGTTCCCTTGTTGACCTACATAAAAGACAGACGCGAGATTTAGTGGATGTATTCCTCACCACAAATTGCACAACAGGGAGACGAAATAGCAATGGCAGGGGCTATGGTTGCTTGATTGTTGATGGTCGTGCCCATCATCATGCTATGGATAGCTTTGATCTGAGCTTGCAAAGTAGAATTAGCCTCTGTTTCCACTGCTTTAGCTTGATTCTTCAAGATTGTGGTTGGCTTGGTCTCTCCCCAATGTCTATTGTTTGTGGCTATGGTGTCCAAGATAGCATGTGCCACATTTGCAGATTTCTTCAAGAAAGATCCGTTTGCTGATGCATTGACAAGTGTCTTCAAAGCTTGATCTAATCCACTATAAAAATGCTCGAAGATAATGCAAGCAGGAAATCCATGGTGTGGACACTTCCGAACCAGCCTTTGAAATTTATCCCAAACTGCATCCAGAGGTTCATTGTAAGATTGTTTGAAAACAATAATTTCAGCTCTATATTTTGCATTTTTATTAGAAGGAAAAAACTTATCAAAGAATTTCTCTGCCAAATCATTCCAAGAAGTGATGGAGTTTGGAGGGAATGAATCCAACCAAGCTTCAGCATCTCCCTGCAAAGAAAATGGAAAAAGCTTTAGCTTCAAAGTATCTTCACGCACTCCTATAACTTTAAAAGAATTGCAAACTCTCAAAAATAGCTTAATGTGTTTGTGTGGATCTTCATTTGGAAGTCCAGAGAATTGGCCCATGGTATTCAACATTTGGAACATCACTGGTTTAAGTTCAAACTGTGGATCATCTATCGGTGGCTCCAAAATTCCTGGATTTAAAGTTTGAAAAACAGGTAAAGCATAGTCCCTCATTGCTCTATTGCGGTCTTCAGCAATATAAATTGCATTTTCTTGTTGTGGCACCAGTGGAACTGGAGGAATTGGAGGAATTCTCCCACCATTTTGCTCCCTTCCACGATTTTATGGATCAACTTGAGGATCGACTCCAGAAGGTTCCATTGGAAACTCTTGTATGTAAGAAGCTTCTTCTAGAGGTTCCTGTGCGCTCAACTCTTGTTGTTCCTTCTCTTTCGTCTTTGTTCCTTCCTACGACGACGAAAGGCTCTTTCTATCTTAGGATCAATGTCAAGGAGTGGACACCCCTTGTTCATGCACTAACTTCAACCTGCAAAAGAAAAACAATTGCAAATTAAAGTGAAATTCCCTTTGAGACAGAATATGCGGTCGCAATCTGATTGAGATTTCAAAAACAAAACTGGTTTCACTTTTGGTCCCCGGCAATGCCGCCAAAAACTTGGTGCGTCATCGGCTGAATGGATGGATGTGAGGTAAGATGATAAATAATAATAAAGATAGATTCAGCCAACCCTAGTGCAAGTATACACTATCGCACGTAGTAATAAAAAAAACCTTAGAAGTATTCCAAGGGTATCGATCCCACGAGGACTAACTGGAAATTCATATTTCAAGAAGAAACTGCTCAAATGATTGCTTAAACAATAGCTAACCAAAGAAATATGATCGATGATTGGTTTTTAGAAAAAAGTAAATAACACAAACAAATAAATAAAAGAATAACAATAAAATAAAACGAGGTATTCAGCATGGATTCATCCCAAAGGGAATAACCTTAATCATGGATTATTTCACTTAAGCCTATTCAATGCATTGGGTTAAATTTAACTTCTATTTGGCCTTGCTCCCAAGAACCGTTAGAAGGCTAAGTGAGTACCGTTATGCACATGTCTGTGACTCAACTCCGACATAGATAATTCACGAATGCAATCTATAACCCTATAGTTGATATATGGTGTCTTAGGCAGCTTGCCCTATACCGTCGAACAATCTCTTTCAAGCTTTTTCTCCTATATCACTGTTCACACGAGATTTTCGAAGAGAAAATTTAATTCGTGAAAACGACTTCTTATATATATTGATTTCTATATAAGTAATTGTGGAATACAATCTCTAGTTACAATCCTTTGATGCTTTCTCTTAAGGTAGCTTTGATCTTACAAAGTCTTCAAGAAATTTTAATCTTCGGAGTCTTGAAGGTTTGTTCACCTTTGAAGGATTCTCCTGGATGATTGAAGTAGACTTCAGGCTTCAAGTCTTCAGTCTTTAGATGACTTCACTTCAATCTTCAAGCTTGCAGGAAAATCTAGATTTTGGTCTTCAAAGTCTTGTGGGAGGATTGGAGCTTCAATCTTCAGGATTGCAGACAGCTTCAATCTTCTAAATCTTTAGGGTCTTGCAAAGAACTTTGATCTTCTGAATCTTGTAGAGGCTTCAGTCTTCAGAGTCTTGGAGGAAGCTTCAAGCTTTTGAACTTTGCAGAAGCTTCGATCTTCAGAGTCTTGCAGCAGGATCTGGACTTCAATCTTCAAGATTCTTGCAGGAGGGATGGAGCTTCAATTTTCAAGTCTTGTAGAAGGAATGGAGCTTCAGTCTTCAAGTCTTGTAGGAGGATCGGAGCTTCAGTCTTCAGAGTCTTCTGAAAGCTTCAATCTTTCTGCCGCCCCTTCCAAATGAGCCAAGGACTCCTATTTATAGAGTTCCCAACGGCTTTAATGGGCTTGGGCTTGAATTGGGCTTGGGCCCATCTATGGGCCTAGATGAGTTTTTGGGTTTCAGGCCCAATTATCTTAATAACATTGGGTTTAAATTGAACCAAATTTAACCTAAACTTAATCTTACTTTAATTTAATTTCATGAACTTTAGGCTAAATTGAATAAATGATCATTTGATCTTGAGTTTAATCATCGTTGGATTCGATCAAGACCGTTAACACAATTAGACGACCACAAAAGGACACGTGGCCTTTCTTATTTTGCCATAATTAATTTTGAGATATGTATTAATTCATGACACCCCAAAATTAAATAATGACGTGGAAATCTCTAATTGGTTGGAAAATTTCTATGCCAACAATCACCTTTTTGAGAACCGATATCGTCTGTCCCTTTCGAGATCAAACTCACATAGCATAAAAAGTCTAAGTGATCGAGTTAAACTCAGCAAGATCGGAGTGATAATCAATAAAGAATGACATGTATTGAACAATACTTAAGCAAATAAAACACTTTAAAACTATTGAACCATAAGAGAATTCACCATATTGAACCCCTCAACGGAATTTAGCTACTCATGGTGAGATAAAGTGCAAATGAATACATTTTCATTGAGAATAAGATGTAAAGAATACAGATAAATGAAAAGTATCAAAAGCTGGAAATAATGGAAGTAGTCAAATACTATGGGTTTTCTATTTTTCCAATCCTTCTAGAGTTCGCTTAGACACTCCACTCTCACGCTTTTACAAGTGGAAATGGATGAAAATCCCTACAAACCCTAAGGTTTGATGTCTAACTCAGGTTAGAATTTAGTCATCTAAGAAGAACCTCGGGCATCCCTACTCATAGGCGTCAACTAGGGTTCTGTCACCACCCTCTTCTTCCAAATGAGTTCTGCTTGAATTTGACTTCGAAACTTGAGCTTATATAGTGTTGGAATTGGTTGAGGAGCTGCGAAATAGGTGCTGGTAGGTAGCCCAGTCGGTTTCGGGGTCAAAACAGCCGATTAGGTGCGAAGAAGTCTCGTTCAAAACGACCCACGGACGACTCGAAACTTGCCTCTTTTTTTCCAGAAATGCGGTCGCATTTCTGGGCAAATTCCAGCTTCTCCTGTGTTATTCTGCACAGCAACAAACTTAGTCAAATTCCCTTAAAATTAAATCTTTTTAAGCACAAATGAGCATATTTTGACAAAAGTGAATCTCAACACCCTAACTTATCAACTTTAACATATTTTGAACTTGGGAATAATAAAATTGATCTAAACATGCAATATTTGACTAAGAAATAAGCTAAATATAAGGGTAAAATAGGTATATTTTTTACCCTTATCACCCTGCTAGCTCGTAAAGAGTAATTAGGAACAATTATATCCTGAGAGAATTTGAATAGTTCAAATTCATATTGGGAATTAAGTTAATTGTATGAGATACAAATTAATATAATGTATAGTGTTACATTAAAATATAAAGTCTAATTTAAGATTGAACTTTATTTAATTGAGAAAATGATATATTTTGAAAGAGTTCAAATATATGACTAATTAAATATATGATATTTAATTAGAAGATGAATTAATTATTCAATTAGTTTAAATTAAATGAGATTTAATTCAACTATAGTTTATGAGAGAATTATTAGAATATGATTCTAATATGTAATTAATTGAATATGGGAGATATTTAATTAATTGTAAAATTGAATAATTATTGAAATTAATTAATTGATTAGTTTATTTGAATTAATTAAATGTGATTTAATTAAGTTTAATTAAATTATATATTATGTGAGGGAATTACATTTAAATAAGATTTAAATGTTCATGAGATTAATTAATTAACATGTAATTAATTGATTTAATCAATTAATTAATTGATCTTGATCTAGCGGTCAAGATTGTTTTATAATCTCACATTAGGGTTTTCTTGCTTATAAAAGGAAGGTTTATGAGAACTCAACCCTAAGGGCCACCAATGGCCACCATAAGGCAAAAGGTATTATTCTTGCCTCCCTCTCATATTCTCTCAACTCAAGAACTCTAGGGAGAATTTTCTCTCTAGAGTTTTTTCCCATTCAAGATTAGGTAGTCCCACAACTATGTTCCTAATCTCTGAGTCATAGTGGAGAAGATCAAATTGGTGGTGTCCCAATTGTTGACACAAATCAAGAAAGACGTTCTTGATATTTCAGAGACGACAACAACGGTATGTTTGCTTCTCCCTATTAGATTTAGATCTAATATTTTTGTATGTTTAGCCTTATTATAAATCTAGAGTAGTTCTCAGTTTATTGCCAATGTATTGGTATTTTAGATTAAACAAAATTAACTACGAACTGGTCCAAATTACGCTTCCGCTTAACGAAATTAGGGAATTCCAATCCTTCAAAACCTTTTTGCACCGCCATTCGCAATGATGGAATTTCTCTTTCTAGAGGGAGGACAGCTTCTACTCCATAGAAAAGAGAGTAAGGCGTTGCTCCTGTTGGAGTACGATAAGTGGCCCGGTATGCCCATAACACTTCACCAATTCTTTCTTGTCAGTCTCTTTTCGTCTTGGAGACGACTTTCTTCAACAAGTTGCATAATGTCTTGTTGAATGCTTTAGCCAAACCATTCGCAGTAGCATTGTACATAGACGAATTATATTGTTTGAAGCCAAACTTTTCACATAACTTGTCCATCAAACTGTTAGAGGACTGTCTTCCATTATCTGTCAGAATGCGATGAGGAATGTTGTATCGATAAATGAGATGATTACGAACGAAATCTGCTACATTTTCTTTCTTTGCTTCTTTTAATGCAACAGCTTCGGCCCATCTTGAGAAATAATCAGTCTCTGTAAAGATATATAAGTGTCCTGTCGATGATATGGGTGTTATAGGACCAACACGGTCAAGTCCCCAAGCTTCAAACGACCATGAAACTCATATTGGAGCAACAATTGATTGGTTATCAATTTTGAATCTCCAAAAATTTCAATATACGTCACTCCGATCTCTATGGCTATTTGAAGATCAATGATGAGTGCTTGATATTCAGCAACATTGTTCGAACACACTTCTCTGAATGTGAAGCTATATGAACATGTGTTTTTCAGGCGAGATGAACACTACTCCTGCTCCTGCACCATTTCTTCGAGTCGCTCCGTCAAAATACATAGTCCAAGGCTCAACTAACTCAATGTAGAATATCTCTTCATCAGGCAAGGCTTAAGATAATTTCCAATCCGATGGTACCAGGTGGTAGGCTAAGAAGTCTGCTAAGGCTTGCCCCTTCACTGCCTTTTGTGGAACATAGACAATATCGTATTGTTGAAGTAAGATTGCCCACTTAGCCAATCGTTCTGAGATAATTGGTCTAGACAAGACATACTTGATTGGATCAGCCTTTGCCACCAAGTGCACCGTGAAAGCTTGCATGTAATGTCTCAATTTGTCAATAGCAAAGAAAAGTGAAAAGCACATCTTCTCGATGGGTGAATAATTTAGCTCTGCCCCATTCAAAGTTCTACTTAGATAATACAAAGCACATTCTTTGCTTTTCTCTCCCTCTTGAGCGAGTAATGCCCCAAGCGATCTTTCTTATGCAGTAATGTACAATATCAATGGTTTTCCTACAATTGGAGCGCTTAAGACGGGAGGATTAAACAAATACTTTTTAATGCTATCAAAAGCATTTTGACAAGTTTTATCTCATTCAAAGGTTGTGTCTTTTCTCATCAATCTTTGAAATGGTTGACATCGACCTACTACATTGGAGATGAACCTTCTGATGTAAACCAAACGCCCTTGGAGACTACTTAATTCCCTCAACTTTCGTGGTTCTGACATTTTCTGAATTGGTCGATTTCAATTCCCCGATGCCTTACTACGGAGCCAAGAACTTTCCTGGTGTCACACCAAAGGCACATTTAAGAGGATTCATTTTCAACCGGTACTTTATCAAACAGTCAAAAACTATCTTCAGATCTTGCAAGTGGTTTCCTCGCTTCTTGGATTTGACCATGAGATCATCAACATAACACTCAACACGTTTGTGGAGCATATCATCGAAGAACTTCTGCATGGCTCGTTGGTAAGTTGCCCCGGCGTTCTTTAGTCCAAAAGGCATCACCTTGTAACAGTATATTTCTTTTGGAGTCTGAAATGTTGTCATCTCTTCATCTTCTAGGGCCATTTGAATTTGATTCTACCTTGATGATCCATCCATGAAAGATAAGGTTTCATGTCCTATAGTTGCATCGACCATAAGTTCAGTGATGGGCAATGGAAAATTTGAAGGAGTGTACGATATACTAGCAGAAGCGATTATGGATCTTAGGCACTTAATGTCATTAATTTCATTAAGAACAGCATCCTGGAATTGAAACTAAAAAACAGAGGCTCAGTTATTTACCTCTTGGAGCTTCGAATTAAAGCGTTTCTTTGGATGATTCTCAGCACGACCGAGTCGTCGACGACCACCGAGATCTTTCCTGCTATTCTCCAACCTTAGAACGAGCAGCGTGGAAAGATCTTGCTCTTGATGTAAAAAACTCAAAGACAAATAGCACGAACATCACGAAAATCTGGAATCGCCGAAGATATGAAATCGCGTGGGTCTTCCTTCTGGAATCTCAGACATGAACGTGAGAGACAGATCTGGAATCACCGCCGTTGGTTCGTTCATGGGTCTCAGATTTGAGAGAGAGAAGAGAAAAAGAAATCTGGTGAAGAAATCAGTCTAAGGGGGCGTTCAGCGTTTCAGATCGTTCCTTGGGTGTGCAGGCGACGAGTTCGTATCGCCGTTCAACATTCCAGAAAAAGAAATCTGGTGAAGAAATCGTGGGTTTGTATTGCGTTCGATTGGAGGGGACGTTCGGCATTCGTGGGTGTGTAGGCGGCGGCGCAATGAGGGGTTTTCTCTCCCCAGTTTTTCGGCAGAACGAGAGGGTCTCCTCCCTATTCAGTTTCATTTTTAAAAAAAAAAAAAAAAAGAAACGAAATGTTGGAGAAGAAGGAGAAAAGAAGATAAGAAAAAAAAAATCATCGACAACAGACTGTCGCCGCCGGCGAGCGACGGCCGCCGGCAGGTTGCTAGGCATTGTACTGAAGAACATGAAGAAGAAGACGATGAAGAATAAGAAAAAGAGAGAGAAGAGAGAAGAAATAAAAAAAATTAAAAATAGTAATATTTTTATTATTTTTAATATATTTATATTTAAAATTTTCAAAAATGATTTTTTTTAATAAAAAAAATAGTGACATGTCAACAAACCGTTAGTTTTGAACGGAAAAATCGATGGAGTGACTAAAATGAAATTAAAACCAAACCTCAGGGACTAAATTGTTGAGTTTGAAAACTCAGGGACCAAAATGAAACCTAACCCAAACCTCATGGACTAAAAGTATATTTTTCCCTTCTTCCCAATAGACACAAAATGTGAAACAAAAAATTTAAATTGAAGAAATCAAATTTTAATGAAACTTGATTTTTAAAAAGAATAATGAAATTGACAAAACCAAAATTCTTCCTACAAAACATGAAAAAAAAAACATCTAATTGAGAAAATCAAATTTTAATGAAACTTGATTTAAAAAAAAAATAGAATATTGAAAAAATCGAAATCCTCTTAGTAAACACAAAACGTGAAAAAAAAAATTAAGAAATTCGATTTTTTTTAGAAAAAAAAAACGAATTGACAAATAAAAATCATTCTCAATAGACACAAAATGTGAACAAAAAACATTTGAATTTAAAAATTCAAAATTTAATGAAACTTAAATATTTTAAAAAAGAAATTTGACAAAACAAAGTCCTTCTCATAGACAAAAAAAAACATCAAACAAAAAAAACTAAACTTGACGAAATTAAATTTTAATGAAACTTGATTGTTACAAAAAAAAAAAAAAAAAAAAAAAAAAACATCGAAATCCTTTCTAGTATACACAAAACATAGAAAAAATTATATTTACAAAATAAAAATTTAATGAAACTTGATTTTTTTGAAAAGAAAATTGACAAAATCGTAATTCATCCTAGTAGACACAAAACGTGAACAAAAAAACATTTAAATTGACAAAATCTTCCAAGTAGACACAAAATGTGAACAAAAAATAAAATTTTAATGAAACTGAATTTTTTTTAAAAAAAATGACAAACTTGAAATTCTTCCCAATAGACACAAAACGTGACCAAAAAAATAGAAAAATAAAATTTTAAAGAAACTTCATTTTTAAAAAAAAAAATTGAAAAAAAATCGAAATCATTCTCAAAAAATGTGGAAAAAAATAATTGAAAAAATTAAATTTTAATGAAACTTGATTTTTAAAAAAAAATATCAAAATTGACAAAATCAAAATCCTCCTCAGTAGATAAAAAATGTATTTCACATAATTTACCTAAATCATATATAATTAAATTAAGAAAATCAAAAATTAAAAAAGAAAGAAATAAAGAATGATACCTGAAAGATAACATAAGAGATAATTAATTTTGGACTTGAAATTCACGAAAATAAATTGGTAGGAAAAAAAGGTCAAGCCATAACATTTGTGGATGACCTTCTAATTAAATTGATAAAATTGAACAAAAATATTTTAATAATAATAATAATAATTAAGGAAGGTACCGGAAACAAACAATGGGAGGAGAAAAATAGTTGTAGATGTGAAAACCAATGGGAGAAGATAAAAATTTTATAGACAAAATTTAGACTCAAATCAAATATTCATTTGAAATTATTAAATTACGAATTTTGATTCTCAAATTTGAAAACTAAAAGATAAAATCACATACTAATAAAAATTAAGGGTACCTGAAACAAACAATAATAGGAGAAAAATAGTTGTAGATGTGAAAACCAATTGGAGAAGATGAAAATTTTATAGACGAAATTTAGACTCAAATCAAATATTCTTTTGAATTTTATTAAACTACGAAATTTGATTCTCGAAATCAAAAACTAAAAGATAAAATCACATACTAATAAAATTTAAGGGTACCTAAAACAAACAATGAGTGGAGAAAAATAGTTGTAGATGTGAAAACCAATTGGAGAAGATGAAAAATTTATAGACGAAATTTAGACTCAAATCAAATATTCTTTTGTATTTTATTAAATTACGAATTTTTATTTTTGAATTTGAAAACTAAAAAATAAGATCACATACTAATAAAAATTAAATGAGGTATCTTGAATAAACAATGAGATGAGAAAAATAATTGTAGATGTGAAAACCAACGGGAGAAAATGAAAAATTTATAGACCAAATTTAGACTCAAATCAAATATTCTTTTGATTTTTATTGAGGGATAAACTATATATTTCATTTTTGTTTAAATCCGCCATTTTTTACACAAATAACCTAAGAGCCTAGATTTTTTACATATAAGTTGTTATTCAATTACTTTTATACTCTCTTCCATAATTTTTATATTTAAAATACAACAAAAATCATAAAAGGAAAAATCATAATTTATTCTTTCCTTTTCAAACATTCTCAATTCATTAATTCACTTCCTAATTTTGAAAAATCCTAAAATCATTTCCCATCTTTCAACAAAATCTCTAAAATTACTCTCCACTTTTCTCACAATTTCTTCCTCTCCCCCTTCCTCTATATCTCTCATCCTCTCTCTTGGCGTGAACCAACAAGCCATAGCAGCTCGTGTATCTCCCCTTAATCCAGAAATCAAAATCCCACAAACCCACAAACCAACCCGCTTCATTATCATCAAAGCACGATAAACCACCGATTCTTTCCCAGATTTCACAAATTCCACACTTATCTCTCCCACTTTCACCTTCCTTGATTGAGCCCTTCTGGAACTGATTGATCCTATAGGTTTCAAACGATCAACTGCAGAGGAAGGAGAAGCCTCCACCAAGCTCAAAGCATGAGAAAGCGTCAACCGAGCTTGACTAAGATCAATAATACACTGTTGGGAATGACAAATAGTTTTGTCCCATATCGGAAGCGTAGCTCTTGGAAACCTAATTTAAAAGCACTTGTTGTATATTAGGCTTATAAACTTGATGTGAGGTAAGCCAAGACCAAGGCCTATACATGCGTCGTCGTCCAGCTCGGGCTCGGGCTTATTTTTGGAACTTTCTTCTTCTTATTGCTTAGTCAAATCCACGTGGCAGGCTCGAAGGAAGTGAATGATTCATTCTTTGGCTAAGTCTTGTTTTTTTGGAATTTTAATTTTAAATATTCCAATTCTAATTTTGGCCACTTCTACACTATAAATAGAGCCCTTCCCCTACCTTCTGATCATCCCATCTCATTCTCTCTTGTTCTCCTCTCTCCTTTCATTTTTCTTTCCTGAGCACGAGATTGATTCCACTCTGTCCCAACGAGTGCACGTCTGTTTCAGAGGTTGTGTTAACCTTGGGGAGCATACCGGCAATTAAACGATTTAGCATCGAGGTCGTGCCGAGTTTTACTTTCAAGGTAGTGGTTCTTTCCACGACACAATGATTTTGCCTTTCAATTTCTATTTTACCCTCCTTTTCGGCTAACATACACGAACTAATAGAATTCAAAAGGTCAAGCAATTTCAATGTGTATTTAAGAAACTCATCCCGTGAAGAAACCTTGTGTTTGCAAATTGGGTAGTCAATTTCCACTAATCCCTAAACCATTGTAGCTATATGTATGTATATATATGTGTGTGTGGATTTCCATGGTATATATTTATTTCAAATAAAATTGTAGCTAGAATATCTTTCGCAAATATAGGGGTATATTTCATAATATGTGGTATATATTTTCATGGTATATATTTATTTCAAATAAACAACTGAAGCTAGAATATATTTTCGTAAATATTGGGGTATATTTAATAATATTTGGTATATATTCCGTATAAACCTTTTTGTACAATATATATATATACACACATATACCAAATAAAATGAAAAACTTGGTATATGTGACTACAATATATAAGTATATATTTAATACTATAGTTTGAAAAAAAAAAGACCTTGGTTATGTGGCTGCAATAATCATTAAATAATAAAAACTTATGTACATAGGATATATAAACTGGTATATATGAATATAAATAATGAATATCAATGTTTTTTTTTACAGTGCAAAAATCTTGAAAAAAAAAATCGTGTTATACGAGAGTAATGCCAAAATCGCTAGATTATTAGGAAAAAAACGAATTAAAAATTTCAAATCAAATTTAAAACATTTAATTATTAGGTATAATATAAGAAAGAGAATAAACAAAATCAATAAATTTATTATGGAGAGTGATGAGAATGAAATGGAGAAAGTCAGGAAATAAAATCAAATTCCTAGAATTGTGAAATTTGGGGAAAATTAAGAAGATTGATAATTTGTTGATTGAATTTTAATTAGGAAGGATAATTGACAAAATATTTTCATGCATAAATTAATTGTGGGGGAGAATCAAACCAAGGATATAATGGTAAGGAAATTCAATCTAATCTTGTAAAATTTCAAATCTTTTGACAAATTTGATATATGATTCTAAATTAGTCCATCCACCAAAATTTCTCTTTTATTAAACTACGAAGTTTGATCTTCAAATTTGAAAACTAAAAGATAAAATCACATACTATTTTGATTTTTATTAAATTACGAAATTTGATTCTCAAATTTGAAAACTAATTATCTAAAATTAAAAAGGGTATTCTAGTCTAAAAATATTTTTCAAGAATCCTTGTCCTTTTTTTTTTTTTTTTTGATAAAAACAGGCTTGCCTTTTAATATATAGTATAGATATAGATACCTAAATCGTCCTTATTAAATTGTTTAAAATTTTTAAAAATGGTTTATTAAAAAAAAATTATACTCACCCACGATACTCATGGTTTTTCTTTTCTTTTTTTCCTTTTAATTGCTTTCTCATTTATTAACATTTAATTAACAATAAAATAAAACTGACATTAATTATTTATGTAACGCCCCGCATTTTTCAGGTTCAATAATTCCATTGAATTTAATTTGGGATTTGGAGCTTTAGTCCTTGTTTGGTTGTTTCCATTCTATTTATTTTTTTAGCGGTTGCTTGGAGTGGGTTAAGTTTGTTTAAGTCAAAAATTTCTTTTTCCTTCGAAATTTAGATTTAAACTTTGGCCTAAATCCTTATAGATATTCTAAGATTTGATTTGGTCTTGAGGGGCCTTAATTGAGTCTTTGATTGTGAAGTTAGGTTAATATTTTAATTCAAGCAAGGAAAAGAAAACCCTAGATATTTTTCCCTCTCCTTCTTGTCGTGAACCAGCCGCCCAAAGTTTCCAACCCTTGCTTTTCTCTTCCCGCCGACGTGAAGGACCCACGAACCAGCCGTCTCCCTCCCTCCTTCCCCTTTCGCGTGCGCCGCCAGCCTCCCTGTGGCTTCTCGTTCACCAACCTCGTCGCATGAGCAACCTCGTGTTGTCGCCGCACGTTTTGCCTTCGTCTCCCTCTCTTTTTCTTCATCCGCGCGCGCACAATAGGTGTCAGTGGCTGTAGCAGCAACTCCCGCGTACCGTCTCCATCTCCCTCTTGTGTACAACTAGAAACCACGAAGCAGCCACTCTGATTCCTTCTTATCTCGTCGATTTTCTCTCTCTCTCTCTCGTATGCAGTTGTAGTACCGAACCCACGAGAAGTCATGCGTTTCCAACAACTTTGACGTAAAGGAATCTGTGAATGGTGGCCTCATCGAATTCGAATCAAATTTTGAATCAACCTGGTGTGGTGCCCTACATTCTATAAGCCTTGGATTTGAGTTTCCCACTTATTTATAGATTAAAATTGCAAGATTAAGCTTTATTTGATCACTGCCCAGCATGTTTTAAGGGTCATTGGTGCTGATTAGCGAGTTTATGCGGTTACCCATAGCCGGAACATTCTCATTTATGATTACCCATAAATCGAGCACCGACCAGCAAGGTCTCGAGGTCGTTTGGAGGCATTCAGTAGGTAATTGTGTAGTTTTAACCCTTTCAAACTCATTTATATTAGTTCAGTCGAGCCTCTAATCTGTGGGTATTCGTCGTTTGTAGATTTGGACTCCTTTCAAGCAAGTGTTCAATCTCGTTCGTTTTAAACTCATTCAAAGTGTTCGATCTAGCTTGTAAGTGTGTTTGAGTAAGGGTTTTTCCTCCTAAGCACTTTTCAATTTTGATTGAGGTTTTGGATAGAATCCTAGCTTTGAAGCTTTATCATTCTTATTGCAGGAGCTCGTAAGATTTCACTTAGGAGTGCTTTACCATTTTGATAGCGAGCATAGCTAGCTATTTTTCTTTGATTAATTAAGCTAGTCTTTTACAATTATTTGCCCAAATTTATGCATTTTTATGTTTTATTTGTAGGAAGTATGTGTTTGAAGCTTAATTCAGCATTTGGAGTCAAATGGAGTTCAATCCTAAAAATAAAAATAAATAAAAAATAAAAATAAATAAAAAAATCATAGCGTCGCGACGCTCTCGGCAAATTTTCCAGAATCGCGGTTTCGCGACAGCGTCGCGACGCTGTCCATAGCGTCTTGACGCTGTCGCTAGATTTTCTATAAATTCATTCTTTTGTGCTACGGATTGGGGGGAGTCCAATTGGTGAGATTTTAGCCCTAATTTCGACTAAAGACCTTTTGTGGGAGCTAAAGGCAAGGCCAAGGAGCGGGAATCAAGCGAGAAAACGTGGAGATCGTGATGGGGACGTGCAGTGTTGGCGGATTCGAGTTTTCCTTTCTCTTTCCCTTAACTCTTGTAGTTTTTATGGGTTTTCTTGCAATTAGTGTTTGTGGTTTAAAGACTATGAATTGTTAGTTGTTTGTCTTAGGGATTGATGTAATTGTTTTAGTTGTTGGATTGATTTTTAGGTATGAATGTGTTTTTATTTTACTCATGCAATTTTGTTTAATGCTTTCAATTACTTGATCACTAATTGAATGATTTAAGTGTTGAATCTAACTCGGGAGGGAGGATTTGGCCTAAGACTTACTTTGTTTAATTGTATGACTAGAGTAGAAATTCTAAGTTTGTGACGAGATTTGGAATATCTTTAGAAGCGTAACAAGGACCGAATCGAATAATGCCTTGCATGTTAATGAACTTAGATAGAGATATCAAGTTAGTTTATATGCATGAGAATCAATTATACTCGGGAGAGGTAATCGTGATAAAAGTTTCCTTGGCTTGTAGAATAATTGCACGGTCAATTCATTCCTATTAATCAATCATCAATCTTAATCAATGAAATCAATTTCCTAAGAGTCTTTCCATTTGAGTCTCCACTTTTATTTTTATGCTTTTAGTCTTTATTTTTATCTTTATCATTGAGTCTTGTTCCCTAAATAAAATTGAACAAAAGTATTCGCGATGCTTAATTTCCTAAAAAACCAATCCAGAGGACGACACTCGTTTTACACGTAAACACTATATTATTACTTGACCCGTACACTTGCGATAAGCAAATTGCGCATCACATTTTGTAAGTGGAATTCTACCTGTTGAGTATGTATGCTTGTGTGCTAGCATTGTTGTGTGTTTTTATTTTGTTTAGTGTCGATATATGTTGGATGTATGTATATGATGTTATGCAAATGATGAGTTTTGAGCGTGCTGAACTGTTGTATCGTCTGATATATCGAACTGTTGTGTTGATGGACGCTGAGCTGTTGTGATAAGCATGTTGTTACCTTGTTGTGGTTGATTGTAAGGCATGATTTTAACGCTATGAGCGTATGTTGTAATTGTTGGGTTTTATGCCCTAAAACTCGTAGATAGTGAATGTAACCGTTGACCGGATATTAATGAAATAATATTGATATATTTTCCATTAATTGTTATTAGTTATTTTATATATGTCTTTGCCTAATAATAACCCTAATCCAATAAACTAGACATCCAAGGCTGTAATATGAGTCTTGAACTATATGTAGCGACATATGGGATCATTGTTCAAGAAACAGCCTAAAGGGTCTATAGTATAGGGATAAGACTGGGTGCCTTATCCTGGTGACACTATGGATACGGCCCACTTTGTATTTGATACAAACGCTGCGATCCAACGCGTTCGTGTAGGAGACATGCGAGTGGGGGTATCCTATGCAATGAGTTTGCATAAGACCGGACCGCGAAATAGTAACCATTAGTTATAACACCGTTAACTAGTTGGTTTTCTATTTCACTAGGACGACCGAGAAAACTTAGTCTTAATCCTGAGTTGATTATGGACTCCTGCTCATGAGAGACTGTCCTTTGATTTGCATGGGTGAGAGTGGCCAATACGCCGACTCAATAAGCCTACCACTTTGGGGACAAGATCGAATGGGGAGCTGGGAACATAATCGTACAAGATGGAATTCACTCCTTCCCGACTTTAGGGAAGCAGATGAGTGTTCCCTTAAGTGGTTACTCCGAGTCTTGAACAAAGGGCCCTACCCTCTCAACGGCACGAGAGGGTTTTCTGTTTAATGGTTGGACCATAAACAGATTGTTCATTAGAGGAGAATTGGTACTTAAGGAAATAGAGGTGACCCAGGGGTAAAACGGTAATTTGACCCAGCTGGTGTTACGGACACTCGTGAAGGACTAACTAGTCGATATTGGTCTAAGTTCCGTGGACACAGAAAATATGTCTGCAGTGAGAAGAGTGCAACTGTGAGTCTATAGTGGAATGTACACACAGTTAACGAATATTGATTATTGTGGTTAATGAGTTTAACCAATTAATCTCACATCGTTGGAGCTTCTGATCTGCAGGTCCATAAGGTCCCACTGGTAGCTCGTAAAGTAATTTGAGGCAACTAAGTAATTAAATGTAAATTGAAAATGTTCAATTTACTAAGGGAAACAAATATAATATATATTGATATATTATTATGAGAGAAATTAATATTTGAAGAAGTTCAAATATAAATTTATGGAAGATTGAAAGAATTAATTAATTTAAGTCCTAAAAGTGTTTGGGCAAAATTAATTAATTCAAGGCCGGAAATTAAATATGTGATATTTAATTGGTGGTTAATTAATTAAAGAATTCATTAACCATGAATTAATCAATTATGTATATAATTAATCACTTAAGGAAGTGATTAATCATTTATGGGAATGATCTAATTACTTATGGAAGAAATTAGTCATTTATGGAAAAGATTAATCAATTGGGGAATTGATTGATCATGATTGATTAATTAAGGAATAAAGATTGAATCAATTTTGGAAAAGATTGATTTTATTGAATATTTTATTCATGGCCTCTCTTCTATAAATAGAACACTAGACCTAATTGGTCATGACACTTGACACTCTTGAAAGACAAGACCTAGAATTCTCTCTAGCCTCCCTCTTAGAGAAAGACTCCCACAAGTCTTTGGCCTCCTAGACTTAGAGACATACCGGTGTAACCTCTGTGGTTATTGTGTCAATCAAAGAAGAATTTCCAGCGAAGAATACCTTGAAGCGGCTGCTGCGTTTTCGTTCGTGGAGCTTCGTTGGCGAAGAACGGTCAAGTCTACAACGGAGGTTTGTAACGGTTCTTCCTCTTTTCGTTAGAAAAGTTTTTTAAAATAAATTTAGATTTATTTTAGCATGTTTAAACCGATTTTACAGCGGCTTTAAAGTTAGTTTAAAGTTTTGTTTGAGTTTTCGTAACGGTTTTTTAAAGTTAATTAATATACGGCGTAAGGTCCAATCGATGCGCTTCCGCTGCGTTGGGACTTTTATTCCCTTCAGTAATTGTGGTTGTTGCATGGACTAAAAGCATGACGTGAGATAGAAAATCATGTTAGGATGTGCATTCTGGGTTGTGAAACCTGTTTGTTGAAAGAATGGTCAGAAGACCTTGTGTGATAGTGAGGTTGTGAGGTCAGAGAACCTTGTGTGTGCGATAAAGGAAAGTGTAGTGAATACCAGGTGCCTCGGGTACAAATGGTCGAGGGGTGGTATGTCACCTACAGTTAAGAGGAGCATCAGGTGCCTTGGGTAATATGGCCAGGGGGCGATGTGATGAGTCTATATGTTGTGAAAGTCATCAGGTGCCTTGGGTAATATGGCCAAGGGGCGATGCAACAGTTCGAGGCCTTGGGTACAAATGGCCAAGGGTTGAACGCCGAGCTCCATAGAGAGCATTGTGGTCCTGGGTACAAATGGTCAGGGGACAGTGCGACTCGAAGGGTCAGTCTTGGAGAGTTTTGTGAGGGCTACGAGAATTTGAAGTCATCGGGTGCCTTGGGTAATATGACGAAGGGGTGATGCAACAGTTCGAGGCCTTGGGTACAAATGTTCAAGGGTCGAACACCGAGCTCCGTAGAGAAGCCTCTGGGTGACAAATGGTCAGGGGTCAGTGTGACTCGAAGGGTTAGTCTTGGAGAGTTTTGAGAGGACTCAGAGGAGTCGTGTTGAGAGGACTCAGAGGAGTCAGATAAAGCTTGTTAAAGCTCGAGTCAGTGGTTATGAATGCATGTCAAATGTTTATATGATTTGATGTATAAGTGATGCATATTATATGTGTTAGTTGTTTTTCATGAATATTGAGCTTGTGTGTGGAAAGCATGATATTTGCCTTGTATGAGTATGTGTTTGATGGCTCCACAAGTGTGAGCCACTTACTCAGTACCGTGGTTTTTGTACTGACCCACCACCAGGTTTTGCAGGTGATGAGAGCATACTCGGACTTGGTGATGAAGAGGAGGCTTGAAGGAAAAGACCATTAGATATCTAGTTTTGCTTATTTATTTTTGTGGTTAGAGTTGTAATAGACTTGAGTTTGTGGTTTCTTTTATTTAGCGTGTTAGTGTTATTAACTGCATTTGTTACGAGATCTGACTCGTATTGATTTTACTTGAGAGTTGAGGTTAGTTCTTGTGTTACTGAGTATGCTTGGGATGTTGTCAAGTGAGGTTGAAATTGTGTTATGAATTAGAAGTGTTTTTCCTTATTTTCAGGTGTTTAAAATTTTTGGTTAGTTAAACTTACGTCGTTATGCTGCCGAAATTTTCGGGGCATCAAGTTGGGGTTAGTGTAAAAGTTTAGTAATCTTCCCTAGTTTAGATTGAATTTTGGGGTCGTTACAATTTAGCCTTTTTCCACCTTCTCCACTCATAATTTAATTTACAAAATTTAAAATAAAGCCTAAATTTAGTATCATTTGAGAGATGAAGATCTAAGAATATGAAGGGTTTTATATCTTTATTCCTATTATTTAATTTTCAAAATTTATGAGTTAATTTCAATTATATTTAAGGGTGAAGTTTCAATTTTGTAAGTTGTATCTCATACAACTATATAAAGAACTCTCTTCAACTTTTTTTTTTTAACAAACATTTGATTCTTCTTTTCTGTTTTTATTCATTGTCTTGTTTTGCCTAATAAATTTTGTCGGTTTGTTTAAATCTAACATTCAACTTTATCTTCTCTCTCGTTGTGATGCTTACTTTTTGTAATTTAAGAAAAGACTTTGAAGATATGTATTAAATATATCAGTATTATATTTGATTACTTGTTCAAATGTAAATTAGTTTTTACCCTTGTTTGTTATAACTAATTAACCTTTTCTGTTACAGGTGTTAATTAGTTTCCTGTATTCATGGCATGTGTACTGTTATGTATATAAAAGAGGTTTTTCTCTTCATCAATATATGGAATTTTCCTCTCAAACCAGTGTTAATATGTAAATAAAGGAGCTTGGAAGATGAATATTATCAAGACTCTCTCATGAGAATGTAAGTATGTTTTAAGTTAAGTTAACAAGTGTTTTCAATTTTAATTTATAGAATTCTCTCATTTTTCACTATTGTCTCGATGTTTTTCTTAAGGTTTTAATGTATGATCAAATAAATTTGGAAATATCCCGTGAAAAGCATGTGTTAAAGACTAGTAATGAAAAGAGACTCATGCTCAAAAGATACAAACTCCACAAAGGAGGAAAAGGAAGAAAACAATGAAAAAATAATAATTACAAAGGAACAAGGTATTAAAGTGGGTACTCTGAAGAAGGATTGTTTTTCATTTCATGGTCAGTCTATTCATTTTTCTTTACAAATACAAATACAAATACAAATACAAAAAAAATAAAATAAAAATAAAAATAAAAAATAAAGACTCCTATAGGAGGCAAGTAGTTGATTTGCAATTTATCATGCAAACCATTGTTAGAAGGGAGGAAAAAAAACTAACCTGTAATAAATACATCCCAATTTGAACAAATAAGGCTAGAAGAGTAATGCTCAAGTATGGATATGTCACATTGGCATTAAAAGGAAAACTAATTATCAATCCAAACTGAAACACAAAAGCTACAGTTCCATGGAAGTCTATAGTCCAACCTGATAAAAGAAAACACAAGGAAATACAGGAAGACAGTAGTTAATTTAATCTTGATCATGTCACTGACTCACTCCAAAGCAATTTACTTAACTGAGCTAATTGAGATAAATTATCACCCTCTTTAAGAAAATAACTTGACAAAACCATAAAGTTGAACATTCAATATGTGGTTGCAATGCTTTCTTGAAAATTTTCAGGATAAGGAATGAAATAAGTGTTAAATCGCAAATGAACCAAAAAATTTAAGCTAGTGAGTTATAGTAAATTTAATTATTGTCAATACTTACATCTCCTCTCACTTGCTAGCTTAGAAATTTATAGAAAGCCCAACAAGTGGAAATCAATATTAATTGGGGACGAAATGATATTAGAGAGGTTTGAACACAAGACCTTCTATTCCGATACCATATTAAATTATTAATATTAGTTTTTTGGTTGATTGGTAATTTATCATGGTATCAAAGAAGGAGATCCTGTGCTCAAATCCCTATAATGTCATTGTATCTGTAATTAATATTGATTTCCACTTGTTGGACCTTCTACAAATTTCTAAGCTCACAAGTATTAGAAAAATATAACAAGCATCCAAAAAAACCAAACCCCAAGGATGAAACCCATCCATAGGAAGGGTCCCCAAAGAAATTGCCAGAGAAGTCAATTAAGAAGATAGAAAATATACTTTAAGCCACACAAAATTCTCGTCCTCCATTCAGTCCCTCAAGGAACCTTCTACTCTCCGTTGGTCTACGTTTTGATTTCATAACATTACACTTTAGGCTTTTTAATGAACCTCTACTTTCTTTGTCTTAGTTCCGACTAGATGAGTTTCAAACCAGAAAAATTAATATCTAAAACCTTTTTCATTTATTTTTCTAGACACGTTTTTGACGTGCAACTTCGCCCTATCTTCTATTCTACAGATCCTGATTACGTAGAAGCTTGTAAATTATAACCCAATTATACTCATACACAAGTTACAAGAGGAGAAAAAAATTGACGTTAGGTCTTCTATTGAGATTGAACCAAATAATAAACGATATACAATGAAAGAAAATGTTTTACCAAGTTTTTTTTTTCTTTTTAATAAGAAATGAAATTTTAATGAAGTTTTACCAAGTTAATAGAAGCCAATATATCAACGTGTGCAGAGAAAAAAAGTAGAAGACAAGGGAAGGATAAATATATAGGTTACCTTGAAAAGACCTCTCCACCAGAACCTAGTAAAAAATTTGAAGAGTATCAAATAAAATGAGGTAAGAAACAATGACAAAGTAATATAAATGTTAGTAACTTCTAAGATTTATTACTCACGAATAAACAAAATATGTAAATTAAAGCACAAATAATGGTCCAAGACTTGGATTCAATGGTCTTATAAGCCAGGGCTCAGGCAATAAGAAATTTAAGAAGAAACAATTTTCATTCATAATATAAAAAGGAAATGATTCAAATTAAGAAATTTAGTTTAGAAATTACTTACTAGAAAATATATTAGCATGCCTTTCGATCGGGACAAACATGCTCTGCTCCCAGTAGCCTTTCATAGTCCATTTTGTCAAGATGCTTGATTGGATGACAACATAACCAGGATAAGGTTCCAAATTAGGGACATGAGCTAGAAGAACAAATACTGCAAATAACACCTGCATTACAAGAATAGCTATTTACTTGACTTTAATAGAATTAAAGAGCGAGTCCTCATTCTCAAGGAAGGAATTAACTTCTTGATCATTGTGTTAAATATTATGAAGAACCTTTCCATCTCGGTCTAACAAAATGTACTGATCAAGCCCAAAAACAAAATGACAACTCCATATAAAATCTAAAGGGTATTATTCTAACTTTAAAATTATCACCCAATAGATTTTCTTTATGTAATAAAATCTACTTTGATTGCTCGATAAACCAGTAAGCAAGATACATTAACAGCCAGCTAAAATCTTTTAGCGACATCTACTTGCATTGGCTTGGGAAAAGATCAAAGAAAATGGAAATATCAACATTTCAAAAATGTTGATATTGCACTAACAATACGTGTGTGCTTGATACAGGGGAAAACATACACACAAACACATACATATACATATATTGGAAAGAAGCCAATGGAGTTATACCCATTTGTCCTGTTGCCAATCTTTATAAGGTATAAGCAAAAGTGCTAACTGCAAGACTTGGAGGAGGGGATGTCATAGACAATTTCTTATAGTTATAGTCAAGGTGGCTTGTGAAAAGAAGGTGATCTTTTTTAACTTTCATTAACTGACAAGAAAACAATTGAAAATGAGGTCAAAACTTTAGATGGAGGAAATTAGCTATATGCTGCCTTAATTAATCATTGCGGGATAGAAAATAAGACTTGCATCAGAAGGGAGGAAAGTACCAAAAATAGTTGCTATGACCAAACCAGTCTCAGAGTGCAAACCCAAAGAATACACATGCATTACACTTTTTTTTTTTTTAACAAGAAACAACAATATGAGAAGGACATGTTCATGAGACAAACTCCCAAGGAAGTGAGATGGAAAGGGGGGGAAACTAAGAACAAGCTCAACAAGGAGCATTACAGCCATAAAAATATATATAAAGAAATGATAACAATGAACCAACAAACCAAAAAAAAAAAAAAAAGAACAAGCTAAACAAGGAGCATTACAACCATAAAAAGATAGTAAACAAGGAATTTAGATTTATGGATGCATTTTTTTAAGAGAAATCTTAAATAAAGAAAAGTATATGTGTTCTCACAAGAAACCAACTAACCTGGAAAGAAGTTGTGGTGATGATCATATACAGAACGGCACTGCATGGGGAAAGTCTTTTTTAAAAAGAAAAAAAAAATTGCAGTACTACCAAGAGAAAGAAAAGAGATGCACTTCAAAAGCAAAACTAGTAAAGTCATGAGTATCTTTTACATCATCAGCCACAATTGTTCAGAAGGAAGACAAGCAAGGTCAGTACAAACTGAAAAGGTAGTATAATAGTATTAATTTGATAAAGTTCATAGAATAAAAAATTACTTAAAAACAAAATAATGTAAATACAAAAAAGATCATTGATACAATTAAACACCTTTGACCGACCTACCTACAATCACTCTCTACATACACATGATGTATATCAAATCATTTATGATACTCATAATATATGAAAAAATTTCCGATGCACCTGTAAAATGATATGCCAAAAGGTCTAGTAGGGATATTGTTCCATGCATATTGCTTACTAAATGCAATTACAGTGTATGTGGAAGAATGTGTGACAGCTAGACTCCTAACAAAGACTAAGAAAGATCAATCATGCACAGTAATAGAAAAGTTATGAACATGTTGAGGAGAGGTTATTTAGTATGACAAACATGATAGTTGTAAGGGATAAATTTTTAAAGTATATTTTTTAACTATGTATCTAGTGTCTAACAATTATGAGAGTGACAGTTATATTGTGGTCGACCACATTGAATAATTTCTGTGAAATTAGACACATGTTTTCCTCTTGTATGAATATGACATTTAAAAAGATTAGGGAAAAAATCAATTTTGACCCCTGAACTTTGTAGGTTGTAGCAATTTTAACCCTAAACTTTCAATTTTAGCAAATTGAACCCCAAACTTAACAAATTGTATCAATTTGAACCTCCAACTTGCATAAATGTTGCAATGTAGACCTTTTGTCAACATTTCATTTGAATTGCTATTAAAACATGTAATTGACAATTTCCTTTTATTTTTTTAAATTCACATTACACCTGAGATAGTGTTTTGTAAGAAATTGGTTGGAAAAACTCTTTAAGAAATCAAATATCTCAGACAATTCTTCTCATTATTATTAAAAAAAAGTCAGAGTTATTGGCAACAAGAAAAATCTAGCAAATATGAGAAATAAAAAACTCTAAATTTCTTTATTTCTGTTTCCTAGATTTGTACATCCTTCTAATTAGCAAGAAAAAAAAACATTAAAAGAAGGAAAAAAATCCCACAAAGTTCTTAGCAACAAGAAAAGACCAGCAAATATTCGAAGATAAAAACCTCCAAAATTTCTTTGCTTTCGTAATCTTAAATAACAGCAAAAAAACTCTCATAAAATCCTCAACAACGAGAAAAAATCATCTAAAATAAAGTTTCTTCAATATTTTATTTATAAGAAACCAATTCAGATGCAATGTGAATTAAGAAAAAAAAAATAATCAATTACTTACGGTGGTTCAAAAAAAAAGTTAACCAAAGGTATACATTGTAACACTTTTGCAAGTTTAGGGTTAAAATCGATACGATTTGGTAAGTTTGAAGTTCAATTTGATGAAATTGAAAGTTCAGGGTTAAAATTGATACAACTTGTTAAGTTTAGGGTTCGATTTGATGAAATTGAAAGTTCAGGGTTAAAATTGATACAACCCCTAAAGTTTAGGGTTAAAAATGAATTTTTCCCAAAAGATTATATGAATTTGGTTTCATACAAAGTGTCAAGTGGAAAGGCAAGTGATGATTACCTGCAGCAGGAACCAAAAACCAATCCATGTATTCAAATCAAACAATGCTCCTGCTAAATTGAATGTACAGTATAAGAACAAATCATACTGCATTTAGTATGTAATGCAAGAACTATTAGCTATAAGTTTCTCTTTAGGTTCAAAATTTTAAATCTTGAATTCATAAGATGCTAACAAGTAACAATGCTTACTGAATTTACTGAATTTCTGTTTCAATATATTAATCCATAGTGTGTGTGTGTTTTTTTTAATGGGGGAGATTAGCGATGCACCATTTAAACATAAAAAGAAAAGCAAACCTTGAAAAAGATATGAAAAGTAGGTGTACCTCAAAAGGAGCAAAGCCAGTGATCATCTAGCTAGGCTAAAAATTGGTCATACCTCAATAAAAGGCACAACAAAACAACAATTAGCAATCATATAATTATAATAATTAGAGGTCAAACAAAACCTCTGCACTTTAGGATCCTTCTTTGTCGTGTTCTGTAGAAGCAAAATCCAAGAGAACCAAATGACAAGTAGAGACCACTAGAGAGTTAATTGCACAAGGTCCAACAATCAACTGCTTTAGCCCATACACTATTTGCTGCCGGCTGGCAGAGCCAATCTGAGGGCTCAAAGGCATAATTAATTATAAAAGACACTTGAAAGAATGGCCGCGACATGTAATTTTAATTGAGCCTTTCCAACCGAGGATTAAACAGTACAACCAATTCAATGTCCGTCTCCATATTTCACGCACCAAGGTCAAGGAGCAGCTCCAATATAGCAACATCAACTAATTATAAAAGTTCCAAGCAATGAACTTCAGATTTGAAGCAATAGTTTCAAACTCAATTCATAATTTAGTAAAAGACTACAAGAGCAACTCACATGTATGTATGTCTATCCATATATAGGCTTATAAATTTTCTTAGGAGAGATGAGGGAACTTTAAAACACCGAGAACAAGAAAAGGACAATAAAATCCAGAAACCAACCCATGCAAAAACCAGAGAGAAGAGGAAGCCGAGAGACAAAAAAAATCTTTATATTGAAAATCGGCAGCCACAAAGGTTCGACTAACTAACATAGAATCTCCCTTTCTCTAACCTGTCTAACCTGATTTATTTCTTAGACTTATTTATATCAGACAAATGAGTGAGGTTCTGAAGGTCCTGAAAAACATTTTTCACTTAATTAAGAATATCTACGAGTTCTGAAGAATCATCCTTGCCTACTTCTGCCTTCAGTACTCTCTGGTATATCATTTCCATGGATTCCACAAGGTGTTGCCGAGTACTTTCATAAAGATCATCATTTTCTGTTTTCCAGCAAATATATCCGATAAAGTCATCAAAAAGCCATTCCAATTCCTCCAAGACTTCTGTCGGATCAACCTCGACTGTTATGTGGAGAAAGTCTGAAACATTTAAACGGTGCCACTTTTCCAACGTCGATGCCACTTTTCCAACGTCAGTGCCACATGATCTTTCTCCAAATTGTATTGGTCAATACATCCTTCTTTTTCCTTCCTGGAAGAAGATTCCATTGAATTTTTGTTTGATTTATTTCCTTCCAAATTCTCTGTCAATATATTCTTGCATTCAGAAAGGTTCCCTGCACAAAGGGACAATTCTTCTTCGGTACAGTTCTTATTCCAAACAATTAACATTTCAGGAGTGTCCAGGCGTTTGAAAACGTCAAGCAGGTTAGCGATAACACCTTGAATGTCATAGCAGTTCTTCTCATTATCCCTGAAGAAATCTTCATTCTGTATACCGAGAATTTTCTCTGATAATGCATCTAGTATCTCAATACCCCAGATAAGATGAAAAACTCATTGTAGTAGATTTTTCTCCCTGTCTCTGGCCAACGTCAAAACATGCTCGACATATTGCCAGAATGTTGATAAAATTTCTTTCAGAAGGTCCAAAAATTCATGCTTTAGCTCTTGTTTTTCATCCGAAACGTCTACAAATTTCTCATACTGCTCTTTCTCTTCTTCCTTTTCTTCTTTCTCTTTTTCAGAAATTGGTTGGTTAGTTTCTCCAACGAACTCCTCCAGGCCGTTCTTACAATTTGAATTATTTGAATTATTCCATTTTTTGAGCCTCAACTTGACCAATTTTTTTTCCAAATTGTATTGAATAAGACATTCTTTTTGTTCAATACAATTCGGAAAAAAACTTGGTCAAGTTGAGGCTCAGAAAAAGGAATAATTCAAATAATTCAAATTGTAAGAACGACCTGGGGGAGTCCGTTGGAGAAACTAACCAACCAATTTCTGAAAAAGAGAAAGAAGAAAAGGAAGAAGAGAAAGAGCAGTATGAGAAATTTGTAGACGTTTCGAATGAAAAACAAGAGCAAAAGCATGAATTTTTGGACCTTCTGAAAGAAATTTTATCAACATCCTTGCAATATGTCGAGCATGTTTTGACGTTGGCCAGAGACAGGGAGAAAAATCTACAATGGGTTTTTTATCTTACTTGGGGTATTGAGATACTAGATGCATTATCAGAGAAAATTCTCGGTATACAGAATGAAGATTTCTTCAGGGATAATGAGAAGAACTGCTATGACATTCAAGGTGTTATCGCTAACCTGCTTGACGTTTTCAAACGCCTGGACACTCCTGAAATGTTAATTGTTTGGAATAAGAACTGTACCGAAGAAGAATTGTCCCTTCGTGTAGGGAACCTTTTCGAATGCAAGAATATATTGACAGAGAATTTGGAAGGAAATAAATCAAACAAAAATTCAATGGAATCTTCTTCCAGGAAGGAAAAAGAAGAATGTATTGACCAATACAATTTGGAGAAAGATCATGTGGCGCTGACGTTGGAAAAGTGGCACCGTTTAAATGTATTGGAGGACCAATACAATCAAAAAGCCATTCCAATTCCTCCAAGACTTCTGTCGGATCAACCTCGACTGTTTTGTGGAGAAAGTCCGAAACATTTGAGGGGGGAGTCATTAACTTCATGAGTCCATCTTGAGGGGGGAGTATTAGGATAACAAAAACCTGTAATTAGTTCTAGTTAAGTACAGTTAGTTATCATCCGTTCATACTGTTATGGTTGTTATTTTCTAACTAACTGAATTCTGTATCCTTTGGTGCCTATTTATAGGCTTGCTTCATTAATGAAATATTAAGCAAGATTATTTACTCTTGGAGTTTGATAGCTTGATTGAAGACTTGAAGGAAATGCTATAGCAGAAGGCCCTCTTCACCTCTACAACTATTAGATAAAAATCTGAAAAACGTGTAAAACTACTAAGACACTCGACCCATAATTTATTCTCTGGCTTTGTAGTAAAGCTGTTCCAGTGCAAGTAAAGAGGAACGAAAAGTAGTATGGAGTTGCTGTTACATTTTCAAAGAAACTTACGGACATAGATTACAACAACAATAAAGAATAGACAACACAAAAGCCCAAATGTGCAAACCAAATAATTTCATTTTCGTCCCGTAACCGTAGAAAACTCCCTATTTCTCCTCTCCCTCCACCCACCCCCACCCAATACACAAGCCCTCTCACCACCGCCGCCCATGAAACACGCACGCTTCCAAAAACTTAATAAATCAAAACGAAGCACATGGATGCAACAACGAGGAATCATGCAGTACGCTTAAAAATCCACACGATTTGAACAGCAAGACAAAGGCCAGAGCATCAAGCGCAAGCTAGATTTCTCAATAGACTTAAATAAAACGGAAATCGGAGCTATGGATCCACGTCGTGCACCAAAACAAGTAAATCGAAACGTCCACAACAATCATCATCCTTCAGAGATTCGAAACCCCTAAAACAACCAAACAAGCGTTCAAACACACAAAATAAATACTCGTAAATGAGCGCAAGAGATCAGATAAAGCGATAATCAAAAAATATCAATGCAAAGCTTGAACTTACGGCTCTGACGAGAGCTCCACGGCCTCCAATGGCGGTCTGCAGAGCTCTCAGCAGACAGCAGAGATACAGAGAAAGAGCGGGAGAAGCTGAGCTTTGGACAGAGAGAGAGAGTGAGAAATGAGAGAGAGAGAAATAGAGAGCGTCAAAGGAGCGTGAGCGGGACGAAGGTACAGTTTCAACTTCCATTTTAAAAAAATGTTTAAAATAATAGATGCTATAAATTTATAATATTAAAATAATAAAAATATTCTATTTAAATATATCCTCATGCAATTTTTTTTATTGGGTAAAATACTTTTTTGGTCCCTCATGTTTCGACTCAGTTTCTAATAGATCCTTACGTTTCAAAATCGGACAATCAAGTCCTTACTGTTTCGGAAATGTTTCTATTGAGTCCCTACAGAACTGTGGCAATTTAAAATAATAAAATATTGATTTTTAATTAAAATAATAATATAATAATAATAAAATAATAAATTTATTATTATTATTATTATTAAAATATAATAATTAAAAAAAAGAATTATTATTATTTTCTTTCCCTCTCTTCTTCCCCACCTTCTCTCCCCTCTTTCCCTGCATTCCCTTTCTTCTTCTCCGCCAAAACTTCCTCCCTCCGAGACCCGCCGTCACGAAAACGAAGGCTGGGGAAGAAGCTGCCAGCATCGTTCGAGGAAAACGAAGGCTGAGGAAGAAGCTCCGACGGCTGCGCTGACGGTAGTGCCACCGCCTGTGAAGAGTCCGACTAAAAGAGGTTCCGACGAGGTTAAAACGACACTGGAGGTCCGGATGAGAAAATCAGCAGCTCGAATCAGAAACTAATAGAGAAGAAAGAAATTGAAAATCAAAACGGAGAAAAGGGGAAGGAATCTAAAACAGAGGAGGTGGGTAAGAATCGAGAAGAGTCGAAGATCGGCACTGGAAATCGATCCGCGGCTACACGGTCAGAAGGATGTCGATGACTGGAGTTGGAAACCTTGTCGGCAGCTACACGGTCAGAAGGATGCCGTTACCAGTGATGGCGAGTCTTTGAGTGAGGAAGTTTCGATGGCTACACGGTAAGGGGGAACTGGAGAAGAAGAAAGTGAATGTGGGGAAAGAGGAGAGAGAAGGCGGGGAAGAAGAGAGGGAAAGAAAATAATAATTATTATTCTTTATTTTTATTATTATATTTTAATAATAATAATAATAAATTTATTATTTTATTATTATTATATTATTATTTTAATTAAAAATCAATATTTTATTATTTTAAACTGCCACGTCAGCCCTGGAGGGACTCAATAGAAACATTTCCGGAACAGTAGGGACTTGATTGTCCGATTTTGAAACGTAGGGACCTATTAGAAACTGACTCGAAACATGAGGGACCAAAAATGTATTTTACCCTTTTTTATTTCTCCTTGACTTTGAGTCTTCGAGAATGTTGCTTGCTAGTACTAAAAAAAAATGTTCCTTGTCACTGTAGTTTCTTTTTGGGAAAAAATCAATTTTGACCCCTGAACTTTGCAGGTTGTAGCAATTTTAACCCTAAACTTTTAATTTTAGCAAATTGAACCCCAAACTTAACAAATTGTATCAATTTGAACCTCCAACTTGCATAAATGTTGCAATGTAGACATTTTGTCAACTTTTCATTTGAATTGCTATTAAAATATGGAATTGACAATCTGAGTTAGTGTTTTGTCAGAAATTTGTTGGAAAAACTCTTTAAGAAATCAAATATCTCAAACAATTCTTCTCATTATTATAAAAAAAAAAAAAGTCACGGAGTTATTGGCAACAAGAAAAATTTAGCAAATATGAGAAATAAAAAAACTCAAAATTTCTTTATTTCTGTTTCCTAGATTTGTACATTCTTTTAATTAGCAAGAAAAAAAAACATTAAAAGAAGGGAAAAAATCCCACAAAGTTCTTAGCAAAATAAAGTTTCTTCAATATTTTATTTATAAGAAACCAATTCAGGTGCAATGTGAATTAAGAAAAAAAAAAGAAATAATCAATTACGTACGCGATGGTTAAAAAAAAGTCAACCAAAGGTATACATTGTAACACTTATACAAGTTTAGGGTTAAAATTGATACGATTTGATAAGTTTAAGTGTAACGCCCCAGGCCTAGGATTCGGAATCCGGATTCGGCACCTCACGGCCCCGGCATTCCCCTACATCCTCTGCGGCCTGGCGACGTTACCATACTCGTCTTAAACCGCTTCTAAGAGTGAAGACTGTCCCCACAAACCAACACGGGGTCCTTCTAGCATGCTTTATCCTCACTCACATGCTTCCTAGGAAAATTCCCAGGAGGTCACCCAACATAGAACTACTCCAAGCCAAGCACGCTTAACTTCAAAGTTCCTATGATTGAGCCACCGAAAAGGAAAGTGCACCTTGTTGGTATAGGTAGTACCTATCAATTCTTTTAAGCTTTATCTTGACCGTTTCCATGTCCTCAGGATCCCTCTCATTCGGATGTGATCTCAGTTCATTCATGTACCCCTCCTAACCTCGGGCGTCACATGCCCACCAGCTTCCGCCTTGGTTCGTCCCCGAACCACATCCTACTGGGAGAGGTTTCGCTCTGATACCATCTATAACGCCCCAGGCCCAGGATTCGGAATCCGGATTCGGCACCTCACGGTTGTGGTACAGCGGTTGTAGTCCTTTCTGTGTTTGTGCTTGGCCAGAGTTCGAGCTTCATTGATGCCAAATTTTGTGGGGAATGCCGGGGCCGTGAGGTGCCGAATCCGGATTCCGAATCCTAGGCCTGGGGCGTTACAGATGGTATCAGAGCGAAACCTCTCCCAGTAGGATGTGGTTCGGGGACGAACCAAGGCGGAAGCTGGTGGGCATGTGACGCCCGAGGTTAGGAGGGGTACATGAATGAACCGAGATCACATCCGAATGAGAGGGATCCTGAGGACATGGAAACGGTCAAGATAAAGCTTAAAAGAATTGATAGGTACTACCTATACCAACAAGGTGCACCTTCCTTTTCGGTGGCTCAATCATAGGAACTTTGAAGTTAAGCGTGCTTGGCTTGGAGTAGTTCTATGTTGGGTGACCTCCTGGAATTTTCCTAGGAAGCATGTGAGTGAGGACAAAGCATGCTAGAAGGACCCCGTGTTGGTTTGTGGGGACAGTCTTCACTCTTAGAAGCGGTTTAAGACAAGTATGGTAACGTCGTCAGGCCGCAGAGGATGTAGGGGAATGCCGGGGCCGTGAGGTGCCGAATCCGGATTCCGAATCCTGGGCCTGGGGCGTTACATTAAGGTTCAATTTGATGAAATTGAAAGTTCAAGGTTAAAATTGATACAACTTGTTGAGTTTAGGATTCAATTTGATGAAATTGAAAGTTTAGGGTTAAAATTGATACAACCCCTAAAGTTTAGGGTTAAAAATGAAATTTTCCCTTTCTTTTTCCACTCTGTTGATGGCATGGAAAACAACAAATTATGAATTTTTGGTTGTTTTCTTTTTATTTTCAATTCTTCCATTTGGTTTTACTTCCATTCTCGTAATTTTAAAAAGTCTTAAATTGGTTTTCTTTTTTTTTTTTTTTTAAATAAATTTTAAATTCGTATTTAGAGTTTTCTTTTCTTCTTTTTTTTTTTTCTTTAAATTTTATTTGTTTTTTTTTGAAACTTTTTTTATTTTATTTGTTGATGGTCAAATCTTCCAAGTTTTTCTTTCTTCCGTAAAATATGTGATATGTTTTTTTTTTTTTATTGATGCGCTAGATGAGTTGTTTTTCTTTTGTCCCCTGCATTAATGGACTAGCCTTTCACCACGTGCGATGCACATTTATGTTTTTTAAATTATTCAATTTCATCTTAATATTTAAAAAGTTTTAATTTTATCTCATTTTGTTTTTCTCATTAATAGTTTTCAAGTTTACATTCTTAAAAACAAACTAAATGATGAATGTTAGATTATGCAAATTAAAAAAAAAAAATAAGGAAAATTAATATAGCAAGACAATAAATAAAATGAAGAAAAGCACACCTGAAGAAGAAGATAAACTCCAATGTTTGTGAAAAGATGTTGAAGAGTTCTCTTTATATAGTCATAAAAATAAAAATGGTAATGTTGTCGAAAAAACTTTATATGATATAATATATTATTTAATACTATAATTTTAGAATGATGTAAGATTAATAATTATTAGTAGTTCTTTTTCAAAAATAAAAATAAATAAATAATTATTAGTAGTTCATAATTTAACTTAAACTAAACTAAATTTATTGTAACGTTTTTGGTAAAACAAAGTATATTTTAATGAATCAAACTTCTTTTGTGAATAATAATTATATTATTACAAAATAGTTGTTCTTTTTTTTTTTAAGTAAAAGACATTATAAAAACCTAAATTATTTTTTTTCTATGTATTTAATGAGATAAACAGTGGCAGATCCAGAATATTTGTTCAGGGGGTTTCACTTAAAATTTCGTAAAAGTAATTTCTAAGTAAGAATTCTTTTTTAAAAAAAAAACATAAATGAAGTTGAACTACTAATTTCATCAATCGCGATTGTCCTCTACAATTTTTTATATTATAGGATTAATTTTTAAAAAACAACATATCAAAATTTTAAAAATGTTTGTATCCATTTCATTAATTTATATATGATATAAAGAAACAAAATTTAAACAATAAGTTAAGATAAAAAAAATAAATTATAATATTATATATTTGTTAGGTTAAATAAAAGTTTAGTCTTTGAACTTTTATGTTTGTGTCTTATAGGCTCATAGATTTTCATTTTTTGTGTCCATAGTAGGGGTGTTTAAAAAAAGACCGAAAACCGATCCGACCGACCGAATCGACATCGGTCAGTCGGTTTTTTGTTATTGTCGGTCGGTCGGTCCATAAAGAAAAGGAAAAATCGATCGACCGACCGATATTTAATCAGTTATCTGTTTTTTTTAATATAAATATATATGTATATACACGTTTTTAAATGTCCACTTCACACTCCACCATTTGCATTTGGAATGACTGATGTGACACATGCAAGACTCCTTTTTAAGTTTTCAAGAAAAGTAATCATTATTCTTTTTTATTTACTTTTATTTTTCTCATCTTTCACTCCATCTTTTCTCTCTCCTTCCTTTTCATAGAACCTCTCTTTCTCTATTCTTCATCGCCAGCGACTAACGTTATTCCTTCAATCTGTTTTTTTTTTTTCCCTTATTCTTTCTCCCTCATTCTTTCTCTTCTCCATCTCCAACCCCAGATTTCTTCTCCCTCTTTTCTTATTGTTTCTTTCCTTTTTTTAAAAATCTTTTCGTATCTTTTCTTTTTTTTGGACTTAGTTCGCCGGAGTTACAAAACCGACAAAAACCGACCGACCGACCGTGAGTTCAGTCGGTCAGCGTCACCAACCTCTAGAAAACCGACGAAAACGAAAACCGACCGACCGATATGTCGGTGGTCGGTGTCGGTTTTAGCCCAAAACCGACTCCGACCGACCGATGAACACCCCTAGTCCATTGGTTTCCTGAAGTTTAAAATTGCCAAATTGATTTCTACTTTCAAATTTGTGTCTAATAAGTCCTTGCGTCGGTTTTTTTTTTTAAAAATCTCTAACATATTTACACATTATTTTAATTTAACAAATACATTAGACATAAAATTTGATTTTGTGTCTAATTGAACACAAAATTTTCATTTTTATAATAAATAAATTCATGAATTTTTAAAAATGTTGAATAGGTCAGAGACTTATTAATTGCAAAATTGGAAGTTCATGAACCTATTAGACCTAAAATTGAAATTTAGACACTTTTTTTAAAAAATTAAGAGATTTATTAAATGCAAAATTCAAAATTCAAAAAAGTATTTCACACTAACTAGATTTGGAGATAAATTTATGATTTAACCTGTTTAATATTTTAAAATTGTAAATAAATTTTAGGGAAAAATACACTTTTGGTCCCTGAGGTTTGGGTTAAGTTACACTTTGGTCACTGAGTTTTCAAACTCGACAAAAATACCCTTGAGGTTTGAGATAAGTAGCAATTTGGTCAATGTCGTCCATTTTGCCGACAGTTTGTTGACGTGACATCATTATTTTAATAAAAAAAATTATTTTTTAAATTTTCTAAATAAAAATATATTAAAATAATATAAATATTATTATTTTATTATTATCTTTTATTGTTTCTCCCTCTCTCTCCTCTTCTTCTCTTTCATCTTACCTTTCTTCTTCCCTTCTTCAATAGGTTGCTGGGGGCCGACGAACTTTTTTTTAAAAAAAAAAAAAAAAAAAAATTCCTTCCCTCATCTTTTCTTCTTCTTCTTTTTCTCATTTTCAACCATTTTTTTAAATGGGCGGCCGAAAATCTTCGTTTCTCTCGCCGGACATCCCTCCCTCTGACCTCCCTCCTTCGATTCTCCGGCAGCCCATTTATAAAAAAATGTGGAAAGTTTGAAAAAGAAGAAGAAAAAAAGATGAGGAAAGGAAAAAAAAAAAGTCGCCGGCAACATGTTGAAGAAGAAGGGAAGAAGACAAGGTTGAAGATGAAGTTGAGGTTGAAGAAGAAAGAAGAATAAGAGGGTGGGAGGGAAAATAAAATAAAATAAAATAAAATAATAATATTTTATTATTATTTAATATATTTTTATTTAAAAAAAAATAAAAATTAATTTTTTTAATTAAAATAATCGTGCCACGTCAGCCCTCTGTTAAATTTAACGGTAAAATTGATGGCAGGGACCAAATTGCTCCTTATCTCAAACCTCAGGGGTAATTTTGTCGAGTTTGAAAACTCAGGGACCAAAGTGTAACTTAACTTAAACCTCAGGGACCAAACGTGTATTTTTCCCTAAATTTTAAAAAGAAAATATAGTACCTAATTTAAATTTAGGAAAATATAAAAACCTTTCTTTTTCTAATTATAGAAGTCTAAAGTTTAAGGATAGTGCTAATAAAAAGGAAATATTGAAGAACGCACATGCGTTCAGAAACAATGACTGCATAAATTAAACAAAAAAGAAGAAGAAGAAGAATGAAAACGTGTGCATGTGGACTCAAACCTAGGACAGAATAGAATGAAAGCGTGTGCGTGTAGACTCAAACCTAGGACAAAATAGACAACTTGAGGGGGGTTGGGAGCGCCTGAACCAACCGGACAAAGACCTAAGTTTGAGAATTAGATGAATTTTCTTATACTGATATAAAATTTGTGGTCAGTTTAGAGGGGGCTCGAGCCCCCTGCCCCCCAAACCTGAGGTGGATCCGCCGCTGAGATAAAATATATATTAAATATTAAATTGAAATCCTATTTCTTAAGAAAATGAGTTCTAATATATTTATTTTTTAGTTTAGTTATTTTATTTAATACTTACACATAAAATTTAATATTTATTTTTTAAAACATAAAAATAAAGGTAATTGTATGGTTTCTTATTCTTGTGATTTTAAGGAGAAAATCAATTAATATAACCATATACGACAAATTATTAAATCTAAAAAGTTTGTATTTTATATAAAGTTTCATAATAATAATTATTATTATTATAAAATAAGCACTAAAACGTAACTAAAATACATATGTAAGGAGAGAATACATTTTGTTAAAACATATATATTTGAATTCAATTGGCGGGATATCATCTATAACTCTTTTATTTGTATATCTTCCAGTCTTCTTTTAAATTGCAAAGTATCAACACTACATCAAAAAACAAACTAAAGATGAATGTTAGATTATGAAATTTGAAACAAAAAATTATAAGGAAATTCAATATAGCAAGACAATGAATAAAATGAAGAAAAACACACCTAAAGAAAGAGAATGAGAAGAAGAAAGCACATCGAAGATGAAGATGAACTTTGTTCACACGAGATTTCAATAGGGAAATTTAATTCGTGGGAATGAACTTGATTTTATTGAATTTGTATGTAGAAGTGTTATAGTCTCTAATATTTATCCTCTGATGCTTTCTCTCAAAATGTAGAGTCTGATCTGAGGGCTGGCAAGCTTGATCTCAGATGGAGGGAGATCGAATCTTCAACCTGTATCTTGATGAAGAAACGGTTGATTATTTGGAGTCTTCAAGTCATTGGATCTTCTGAGTCTTGAGTTGGTCGAATTATGAATCTTGGATCTTCTGAATTCTCTGGACTCTCTGACTTCTGAAGATTCTGGACTTTGGGAGAATGCTCTAGACTCTGCCTTCTCTAACTCTGTCTAAATGCCCAAAATGAATGGTGGCTTCCTCTATTTATAGGATTTGATGGACCTCATATGGGTGATGTGCAATTTGTTTACCGCAAGTGTACGGGTCAAGTAATAATATAGTGTTTTCGTGTAAAACGAGTGTCGTCCTCTGGATTGGTTTTCTAGCAAATTAAGTATCGCGAATACTTTTGTTCAATTTTATTTAGGGAGCAAAACTCAATGATAAAGATAAATCTAAAGACAAAAAGCATAAAATAAAAATGGAGACTCAAATGGAAAGATTCTTAGGGAATTGATTTCATTGATTAAGATTGAGGATTAATTAATGGGATGAATTTAGCATGCAATTATTCTACTAAGTCTAGGAACCTTTTATCACAACTATCTCTCCCGAGCATAATTGATTCTCATGCATGCAACCAACTTGATATCCCTATCTAAGTTCATTAACATGCAAGGCTTTGAGTTTAGTTCTTCAAGCAACTTCTAAAGTTATTCCAAATCCCGTCACAAACTTAGAATTTCTACTTTAGTCATGCAATTAAATAAAGTAAGTCTTAGGCCAAATCCCCTCTCCCGAGCAAGATTCAACACTCAAATCATTCAACTAGTGATCAAGTAATTGAAAGCATTTAACCATAATTGCATAGGTAAAATAAATGCATATTCATACCACAAATCAATCCAACAAACTAAAACAACTACATCAATCCCTAAGACAAACAACTAGCAATTCATAGTCTTTAAACTACAAACACTAATTGAAAGAAAAGCCATAAAAACTACAAAAGGTAAGGGAAAGAGAAAGGAAAACTCGAATCCGTCGAAACTGGCACGTCCCCGTCACGATCTCCACGACTTCTCGCTTGATTCCCGCTCCTTGGCCTTGCTTTAGCTCCCACCAAAAGTCTCTAGTCGAAATTAGGGCTAAAATCTAACCAATTGGGCTCCCCAAATCCGTAGCTGAAAAGAGGAATTTATAGAAAATCTGGCGACAGCGTCGCGACGCTGGCGCGATACCACGTTTTTGGAAAATTTGTCAATAGCGTCGCGACGCTAATTTTTTTTTTTTTTTTTTTTTTTTTTTTTTTTTTTTTTTTTTTTTTTAAGATTGGAAGCTCCATTTGACTCCAATTGCTGAATTAAGCTTCAAGCACATACTTCCTACAAATAAAACATAAAAATGCATAAATTTGGGCAAATAATTGTAAAAGACTAGCTTAATTAATCAGAGAAAAATAGCTAGCTATGCTCGCTATCAATGGGCTTGGACTTGGTTGGTTTTGGGCCCAACTTTTGGGCTTGGACTACATTTGGGCTTTAATCCAATCTTTTTCTAATAAGGTTGGATTATTTTAATTTAGCCCAATTTCTTCAATGACCTCGGGTTACGTTAGTCTCGGGTCTAAATGTCACGTGGCATAATTTGATTGGACTTGACTTATGTCATCCAATGGATCAGTAATAGACAAGTGGCATTGTTTGATTTTTCGAATTTTAATGTCTATTAATTTAATTTAGGGACACGTGTAAATTTGTAATTGATCCCAAATTTATTTTATCATTAATTTAAATTAATGACGTGACAATTTGTGATTGACCGAAATTTCTCTCTCAACAAATGCCCCCTTTTCAAAATTTATGGACCTATTTGCGGGCATGGATTTTGAAAAGTATGATTTGTAAAAAATATATATATATATATATATGACGTTTAGTCACAATTTTAATTTGTGCCGATAGGCGAAAATTAATTAGAATATTAGCTTACAATTCCGAATAATTTCCTTCATGCTACCAACGTTAATTTTAGCCAAATTTAAAACTATTTTTTTATATGCCAAAGAATCAAAATCTTGAACCACAACTTTGATTTCCAATACATTTTTTTCTTTGAAATTGGAAGCTTAATTTTAGACAAAATTGTGACATTTTTTTTTCTCTACCTTGGACATGAATTTGGAAATAGATAGACACTTTGAACAAAAAATTGGAGGTCTTTTGGCTTGCTGATAGCGAGCATAGCAAGCTATTTTTCCTTATTTATTTTAGTTAGTCTTTGATATTAAATTTGCAAAATTTATGCATTTCAATGTTCTATTTGTAGGAATCATATATCAGAGCTAAATTGAGAAAATGGATTTGATCGGGTGTTCGGGACGTGAAAAGAGGCAAAAGAAACGAAGATGAATTGAAGTTGGAAGCTTTTAGATGAGTTCAATCCGAGAGCCAGCGTCTCGACGCTAGTTTCTGGGCGTCTCGGCGCTGGAGTTTTCCTTGTTTGATTCAGGCGGAAAAAGAGCACAACGTCGAGACGCTGTGCTATAGCGTCGAGACCCTGTGCTATAACGTCTCTACGTTCTCGATTTTTTCCTAAATAGATTGGGCGATAATTGGAAGCGTCGCGACGCTGTCGACAGAATCTCTATAAATAGAATGCGATTAGGGTTGGCCAAGGGGACTTCTTTGGATGCAATTTTAGCTGAAACTCGACTAAAGACCTTCAGTGGGAGCTGAAGCAAGTGAAAGGAGCTGGATTCGAAGGCTTAGCTCGTGAAGATCGTGACGGGGACATGCAGTTTTGGCGACTTAGTGTTTAATCTCCTTTCCCTCTTAACTTTAGTTGTTTTCAATGGTTGTGTAGACTTAGTTTATATCGTAAATGTAAGGATTTGAAATTCCCCAATTCCGTTAAAGCGGAAGCGTAATTGGGACCGATTCGTAGTTAATTTTGTTTATAAAAAAATACCATTGCATTGGTTAAAACATAGAACAAATTCTATAGAAACTTAAGGCTAAGCATACAGAATTTAGATCTAAATCTATAATAAAGAAAAGAGAAGCAAACCTCCGTTGACGTCTCTGAAAATCAAGAATGATTCTTGATTGCTCTGCAACAACGAAGAACACCACCATTTGATCTTCCCCGCTATAACTTTGAGATTAGGAACGTAGTTGTGGGACTACCTAATCTTGAATGGGAAAAACTCTAGAGAGAAAATTCTCCCTAAAGTTCTTGAGTTGAGAGAATATGAGAGGGAGATTAGAGAGAATGCAAGAGTGCATTCTTGTGGCCTTATGTTGTTGTACCTAAACCCTAGGTTTAGTGTTCTATTTATAGGAGAAAGGTCATGAATAAAATATTCATTTAAAATCAATTATTTCCATAACTGATTTAATCTTTTCCATAATTAATCAATTCCATGACCAACCAATTCCATGACCAATCAATTCCATAATTGATTAATCTTTTCCATAAATGATTGATCATTTTCATAAGTGATTAAATCATTTCCATAAGGGGGTGTTTGGGGCACTGAATAGGTTATAATAACCCCCTTATTATAACCTATTCAATGTTTGGGGCACCAAAAAAAATAAATGGTGAGGTGGGTTATTTTTACCCCCGATTATTTTATCCATTCTCTACAGTAACCATCATTCAACCAACTCGATTATTCTATCCATTTTCTACAGTAATTCTTTCCTCTCTTCTTCCATGCGACTCCTTGACTTTTCTAACGATCATCGACGACTTTTCCGGCGATCGCCGATGACTTTTCCGGCCACCGATTTTTTTTTTCATATTTCTTCTCATTTTCATTTTGAAAAATATAAAAAATAAAAATAAAGAAAAAAAAACATCAAAGGTTGCCGGAAAAGTCGTTGACAACATCGAAGGTTAATCAACTTAAAAAAAAAAAAACATTCAAACGAAATTATATTTACCACACTTAAGTTTATTTCAAATGATTTTATTGATAAAAAAAAAACTAATATGATTTTTGAACTAAACATTTACAATTTTTATTTTGGCAATACTAAAAGTTAACTAATATGATTTTTTCTATACCAAATCCTAAACTTTTTTGCTTTGTAAAAAAAAACATAACCCTAAATCAAAGTGAATCGTATATCATAATAAAAAAAACTAGAAAAAGAAAACAGTCAGTTTGAACCTTTGATTCAGAACCCCATGTTAAAACAAATCAACACTCCAAACACAGATTATTTTATCCCAGACTAAAATAATTTACACCCCAAACACAGATTATTATAACCCCCAGACTATTATAATCCCCAGATTATTATAACCACCAGATATTATAACTAATTCAGCGCCCCAAACAGCCCCTAAATGATTAATTACTTCCATAAGTGATTAATCATTTTCATAATTGATTAATTTCCAATTAATTAATTCTTTAATTAATTAATCACCAATTAAATATCTTATATTTAATTTCAGACATTCTATTAGTTAATTAATTAATTACCCAATTAAATATCATATATTTAATTTCAGGTCTTCAATTAATTAATTCTATAATATGAATCAAATTCATATTAAAATTTGAACTTCTCCAAATTTCTTATATCCTATAAATTTAATATGAATCAAATTCATATTAATATTTGAACTTCTTCAAATATTTATTTCTCTCATAGACTATAGTTTAATTAAATCTCATTTAATTTAAATTAAATTGAATAATTAATTAATTCATCTTCTAATTAAATACCACATATTTAATTAGACATATATTTGAACTCTTTCAAATATATCAATCTCTCAATATTATAAAGTTTAATCTCAAATTAGACTTTATATTTTAATGCATCACTATACATTATATTAATTTGTATATCGTACAATTAACTTAATTCCCAATATGAATTTGAACTATTCAAATTATCTCAAGATATATTTGTTCCTAATTACTCTTTACGAACTAGCAGGGGGACCTAATGGACCTACAGATCAGAAGCTCCAATGATATGAGGTTAATAGATTAAACCCATTAATCAGGTTAACCAATATTCATTAACTGTGGGTCATTCCACTAAAGACCTACAACTGAACTCTTCTCACTGTAGAACATTTCTGTGTCCATGGATGTAGACCTATGCCGGTAAGTCAATCCTTCACGAGTGTCCGTAATCACAGCTGAGTCAAATTACCGTTTTACCCCTGTGTTACATCTGTCTCCTTAAGTACCAGCGCTCCTCTAATGAACAACCTGTTTATGGTCCAACCATTAAACAGAAAGTCCTTCTCGGGCCAGTGAGAGGGCGGGATCCCTTTGTTCAAGTCCCGGAGTCACCACTTAAGGGAACACTCATCTATTTCACCTAGAAGCGAGAAGGAGTGAATTCCTTCTTGTGTTGTCATGTCCCCAGCCTCCCACTCGGTCTTGTCCCCAAAAAGGAAGGCATATTGAGTCGGCGTATTGGCCACTCTCACCCATGCTAATCAAAGGACAATCCCTCATGAGAAGGAGTTCATGATACACTCAGGATTAAGACTGAGTTACCTAGGTCATCCTATTGAAAGAGTAACCTAATTAGTTAACGGTGTTATAACTAATGGTTGACTATTTCGTGGTCCAGTCTTATGCAAACTCATTGCATAGGATACCCTCACTTGCATGTCTACCACATGGACGTTTTGGATCAATACGTCTGTATCAAATACAAAGCGGGCCATATCTCATAGTGTTACTAGGATAAGGTACCCAACCTTATCCTTGTACTATAGACCTTTTAGGTTGTTACTTGAACATCGATCCTCGTATGTCCCCACATACTAGTTCAAGTTACATACAAACAACCTTGGATTTTAGTTTATTGGATTTGGGTCAAATTGTGCAATATTTAACAATAACACTTTATTGTAGAAACTCAATAACACTTTATTGAAACAAGTATACAATTTGTTTACATTTACTATCTACGAGTTTTAGGGCATAAAACCCAACAGTAACGTCGTGTATGAGCAGCTAAGTTTATTACCTTAGGGATTGATGTAGCCCTTTGGGCAATTATGGATTGATTTTGGATGAATGCTATGATTTCATTTGTGCATAAACTTCCCTTAATGCTTTCAATTTATTGGCCATGAATTGAATGATGTTTTGTCTAATTCTTGCTCGGGATAGGGGATTTAGCTTAGATCTTGTTATGCATAACTAGGATAGTCTTAAGATCGGGAATTTAAGATAATCATAGAAATCGCTATAAAGGATTAGACTTAAGGCCTTGCATGTTAATGAATTTCGATAGGGATAATGAATTCATTGCATGTGAGAGAATTATTTATGCTCGGGAGGGATAAATATGATTTAAGTATTCCTAGATTTATGAATCATAGCATGTTAATCATCCATGAATTAATTCATAATCCCAATTGGTGAAATCAACTCCCTAAGAGTTTTCCATCATTTAATTTCCATACTTTTAGTTTTGTGTTTGTTTTCCATTAATTCTCATTAAAATTTATTCCCTAGATAAAATTGGACTTGAGTATTTGCGGTAATTAAATTGATTAGAAAACCAATCCAGAGGACGACATTTGATCTAATAAATCACTATATTATAACTTGGCACGTACACTTGCGGTAAACATCACACAACACTTGCCAACTTTATTAGGCCAAAATTTCTCTCTTGATTCATATACTTTGGCGGAGGCCTTTTTTTTATTATTATTTTTTATTTTTTTACCTTAATAGCAATTGTAGGAAATTCTTTGGCATATTTGATTAGATCAAAAATTCCTTGGACAAAATGAAAATTTTCCATTATTCTTGACCTAATTTCTTCCTTATAAATTGTTGAGGTTGCATAGGCCAAGACACAAAGCCATTCAAGCAAGAAACCTATGTAAGAAAAACTCTCTTCTTTAATTTCTCTTTTCTTCCTTTCATTTGACTTCAAATGCTCATGTATTTTGATGACTGTAGTATCCTGCAGGGGTTGTCATCATCAGATTCACTTGCAGTAATTTCATTTCTTCCTTTCATTTGACTACAACGATTGTCATCAGATTCACTTGTAGTGATTTCACCACCTGTCTAGACCAGTCACTTTGATGACTGTAGTATCCTACAGAGATGGTCACTAGACTCGCCTACAACGGTCGTCATCAGATTCACTTGCAGTGATTTCACCATCTGTCTAAACCAGTCACTTTGATGACTGTAGTATCCTGCATGGGTGGTCACCAGACTCGCCTACAACAGTCGTCATCAACTTCATTTGTAGTGACTTCACCACCGGTTTAGACCAGTCACTTTGATGACTGTAGTATCCTGCATGGGTGGTCACCAGATTCGCCTATAACGGTTGTCATCAGATTCACTTGCAGTGATTTCACCACATGTCTAGACCAGTCACTTTGATGACTGTAGTGTTGGGTTTTAGGCCCTAAAACTCGTAGATAGTAAATGAAACAAATTAATCGATCTCAATAAAGCGTTATTTGAGTGATTCAGTAATTTGGTTATTGAATAATCGAGTTTGCATTAGTAAACCCTAAATCCAATAAACTAAGATCCAAGGTTGTTTTAAATGAAACTTGAACTAGTATGTGGGGACATATGAGGATAGGTGTTCAAGTAACAACCTAAATGGTTTATAGTATAGGGATAAGGCTAGGTACCTTATCCTAGTGACACTATGTGATACGACCCACTCTGTATTCGATACAGATGCAATGATCCAAAGCATCCATGTAGGAGACATGCGAGTGAGGGTATCCTATGCAATGAGTTTGCATAAGATCGGACCGCGAAATAGTAACCACTAGATGTAACGCCGTTAACTAGTTTAGGTTTCTATTTCAATAGGATGACCTAGGTAACTCAATCTCAATCCTGAGTCTGTTATGAACTCCTTTTTGGAGGGATTGTCCTTAGATTTGTATGGGTGAGAATGGCATATTCGCCGACTCAATAATCCTATCATTTTAGGGGCAAGACCCAATGGGGGCTGGGAACATAACAATACAAGATAGAATTCACTCCTTCTCCTATTGGGGTAAGTAGATTTGTGTTCCCTTAAGGGTTGATTTCGGGGCTTGAACAAAAGCGCGTTGTCCTCTCTTGGCCAGAGATGAATTTCTGTTTAGTGGTTGGACCCTAAACATGTTCATTAGAGGGATCAGTGGTACTTAAGGAACCAGAGGTAACCCAGGGGTAAAACGGTAATTTGACCCAGCTGGTGTTACGAACACATGTGAAGGATTGACTTACTGCATTGGTCAATATCCGTGGACACAGAAATATTCTATAGTGAGAAAAGTGCAGCTGTGGGTCTTTAGTGGAGTGACCCACAGTTAACGAATGTAGGTTAACTTGGTTAATAAGTTTAACCAGTTAATCTTGTATCATTGGAGCTTCTGATCTGTAGGTCCATTGGGTCCACCTGCTAGCTCGTAACGGGTACTGAGATAATATAGTCTTGTATATTAAGGAAATTAATATAATGTATGGAGATACATTATAGTATAAAGTTTAATTACAGAATTAAACTTTATAATTAATTTTGGATATGATTCAAAATTAATTATTGAGAGAATTATAAATTTAATTAAATATGTGATATTTGATTAATTCATGAATTAATTAATTTAATTTAATTTGGTTAAATGTGATTTGATCAAATTAATATTATAGTTTATATTAATGTACATTTTGATGCACATTAAAACTATAGGTTAAATGAGAGAGATAACATTGAATATGATTCAATTATAAATTAATTAAATATTTGATATTTAATTAGTGTGGGATTCAATTAACGATCGGTTGCACGCCAACAAGAACCCACGTGCAAGCAAACTTTCTAATGAGTCTCCATGGTGGTAGTCTTTGCATCTCCTTTCTTCGACGCGATTTCAGCTGTCAAACACAAGAACTACCCTGATGTGCCTTAGACCCATGAACCCACGCAACAACATCGATAGGATTAGCAACTTTCAATCACCAAAACAAACATGCTGTGAGGTTGTTTTAGTAATAATAATTGACCGAGACTATCTCGATTCAGAGGAGGAGTAGCTGACTGTCCTACGGTAGCAGTTATTCTAAACCTCTGAAGTATCGTTGCTAAAAAATTATGATTTATAGGGTACTTAATTACTTTTGCTAAATTGATTGGATTAAGTAAAGGGTTAAGTGCTAGACAACTGATTTAAGTTAATTTGCTTATTTTAGCATATTATAGTTCTATGAATGCCTTAATTATATGCCAAAATTCATTATTAGTATACATCATACGACGAAGAAAACACACTTACATCGTGGTTTTAAAACGGTCTTAAAAATTGAGGAACGTTCTCAAACTCCTATGTCTACTTCATCTCAAAATGTTCATAATGAATGTAACATAAGAAAACTGCCTAACCAAAAAGAACATCAAAGACTCTAAATATAATTTATTAGTCTTGAAAACGTGCTTAGTAAAGAATAATTATTCAACTTGGATTCTTGATTCAGGTAGCACTAATCACGTATGTTCTTTTACAAATAGGTTCCTAACAACTCTATTTATGAATTAAAATTGAAGCAGGAGAGTTCATCTGGGTTATGGTAGTGGGAGACATAAAAGATTATTCTTCTCCAAGGAACATTATATATTATTTGATAATGTATACATAGTTCCTAAGATTAAGAGAAGTTTAATTTTTATATATCTTGTTTTGTTAGAACAAGGCTATTCTATTGATGTGGACTTTTCCTAACCGCAAGCGCACGAGTCAAGTAATAATATAGTGAATAGTAAATTCGAATGTCGTCCTCTGGATTGGATTTTTAAGCAAATCAAGTATTGTGAATAATCTTGCCCAATTTTATTTAGGGATCAAAAAGTGATGAAAAGATGATGATAAAACCGAATCAAAGCAAGTAAAAAGAATGGAAATTCAATTGGGAAAACTACTTAGGGAATTGATTTCGCCGATTTCGTTTAGGATTGATTTTAAAGAATAAGTTATTATGCACGATGAAATTATGAGCCAAAGACCCTTTAATCACAACTACCTCTCCCGAGTATAATTGATTCTCATGCAAATTAACCAACTTGATATCCCTATCTAAGTTTATTAATAAGCAAGGCAATGAGATCTTTTAACCAATTCTAAAATTCATCTAAAACCGTCAAGAATTAGAAAGTACTTTATTCATGCAATCTTGAGTAAGTCTAAATCAAATCCCCTCTCCCGAGCTAGATTCGAAACTTAAATCATCCAACTAATGGCCAATTAATTGAAAGCATTAAATCAAGATTACAAACACAATAACATTGCACAACTTAAACCATAAATCAATCCATAAACTTAATCAACTACATCAATCCCTAAGCTACAAGTTTAGCTACTCATGAATGTAAATACAAGCTCAACTAAACATGTGAAAGCCATAAATCTAACTAAAGAAAGAAAAGGGAAAAGAAAACTCAATGTAGGCCGAGTCCCGACGTCCCCGTCACGATCCCCACGAACAATGGGTTGATTTCCAAGTTCCTCCTTTGTTTGCAGCTCCAAAAGTCCTCTGTTCTGCCCTGTTTACGGCTCCAAAAGGTCCCAAATCGATCTCCCTTAAAACCTAGCCGAAGTGAAGCTTTTATTCTGATTTTTTCGTCTTAGCGTCGAGACGCTGTCAAGACAGCGTCGCGACGCTGCCTCTTATACGCGCGTTCTGAATAAGGAAAAACGGAAGCGTCGGGACGCTTCCTATCATAGCGTCTCGACGCTGTAAGCTTTACGTGCCTAATCTGATATGGAATGTGAGCGTCGAGACGCTCAAGAGCTAGCGTCTTGACGCTAGCCTGCTGTTGACCGAGATTTGACTTTTTTCCTTTTTTACTCTTTTCATTCCTTTGCCTCTTTTCACGCCCCGAGCACCCGATTAACTCTAATATGGCATTATAGCTCCAATCCACCATTTCCTACAAAATAAACAATAAAGCACAATAAAATGGCCCAAACATCATAAAAGACTAGCTAAATTAAATCAGTAAAGATAGCTAGCTATGCTCGCTATCATCTATTACCTTTTTTAATGTATGAACTGTTCATTCCAAAAAGGATGCCAATATTTATTCTGAACATGAAGAATAACCTATATGTATTTAAGATCGATAGAGTCTCGAACGATTTATAAAACATGAGATGTTTAAAACCGCTGAGACTCAATCAAGAGGCAACATGTTTCTCAAAAGTACCTATCTTTGGCACTTCAGGGTAAGACATATAAATCTCAATAAAATTTGGGAATTAGTATAGAATGAACTTCTAAATAGGTTAGGAGACAACTCATTACCTCCCTGTAATTCATGCCTTAAGGGTAAGATGACTAAATAAACTTTTTCTAGGAAAAGGTTATCGTGCCAAAGAGCCCTTCAAACTCATACATTTATGTAATGACAAAGTAATATGAGGGTATGAATAATTCATTAGTTTTAATTGATTATTCAAGGAATAATTATCTCTACCTAATGCATCATAAGTCCAAAGCTCTTGAAAAGTAAAGGAATGTAAAACACTCTAGCGGAAGCAATTGATGATCTTGGGCGTTTAATTTCATTAATTTCTCTAATTAAAGCATGCTTTTTAAACCGAAAAATAGAGTACATGATTACTAACCTTTGTAGCTCGAATTCTTGGAACTCCATGGACGTTTCTTCTCACAATCAAGTTGTAGACAACCATCAAGATCTTCCTCGCTATTCTCCAGCATTAGAATTTTCAGCTATTAATCTGAATTTTTGAGAGAGAGATTGAAGCTTTGCATGAGATTTTCCAGCCCATTCCATTATCTCTTAAAGAAGAAGACAAAGGCTTATATATGAAGGGATAAGTGATGGTGGATTTTGATTTGTCACCCAATTTGGTGTCAAATCTCCATGAATTGCATGAAGTTTTCATGCTGAAAATTGCCACCAAGAAATTGAAATTCTTAATTTCAATTTAATCAATTTCAACATTTATAATTAATTAGACAATTAATTTTTAAATGAAATTGATATATCATATTAATATCATTAATTAAACTTTTTAATTAATGATAATTATTTAATTTAATATCCAATACTAAATTAAATAATTTTCCCGATTCCAATCTCTCTTTTAAACCGGTATGAATCTCTATTCATATTTAAATCGAAATGTGTATTAAACACACAATCTAAATATTTAAATCTTATTTAAATATTCCCGACTCTCTCTTATCGTTTAATTCATAATTAAACTTCAACATTAATTATAACGACAATTCCCTTTAATGAATTTGGACGTTTTCAAATCCTCTCATCACTTTTGTTCTAAAGTTGATTCTGTATGAGCTAGCAGGGGGACCTAATGGACCTACAGATCATGGGCTCCAACGATCCAAGATTAACCAATTAATCTCATTAACCTAGTTAACCAACATTCATTTAACTATCAGGACACTCCACTATAGCCCGTAGCTGCACTCCCCTCAATGTAGATATATTTCTGTCCACCCGATTCAACCATAATCAGTAAGTCGACCCTTCACAGGTTGTTCGTAACTGCAGCAGGTCAAAAGTCCATTTTACCCCTAAAGTTACATCTTGCTCCTTAAGTACCATTGATTCTATAATGAACAATTTGTTTATGGTCCAACCATTAAACATAAAATCCTCTCATGCCAGGAGAGAATCGGCGTGCCTTCGTTCAAGACCCAGGGTCAGCACTTAAGGGAACAACCTCTACTATCCCTATTGGCGGGTAGGAGTGAATTCCATCTTGCAAGACTATGTCTCCAACTATCTACCCGGTCTTATCCCCAAAATGGTAGGCTTATTGAGTCGGCAATGTTGAGTCACTCTCACCCATGCAAATTAAAGGATAATCCCGAATAAACAGGAGTTCATAGTTAGCTCAGGATTAAGATTGAGTTACCTAGGTCATCGCATGAAATAGTCAGTTCCACATTAAATGGTGTTCTAAAGTGAAAGTGACTTATTTCTTGGTCCTTGTCGTATTCAAACTCTTTGCATAGGACACCCCCACTCGCATGTCTTTACATGAATAATTCAGGATCACATCGTTTGTATTAAATACAAAAGCGGGTCATGTCACATAGTGTCCCCAAGATAAGACACCCAACCTCTATCCCTATACTATAGACCGTTTTGGCTATCACCTGAACTTGATTCGCTTTTATGTCTACACATAAAGTTCAAGTGTTCATTATATAGCCATGGGTTTTAGTTTATTAGATTTGGGTCAATTAATGCATAACTAAACAACCATTCAATCACTACATATTGAATAACCTCAATAACGTTTTATTGATTAACTTTTTACATTTACTATCCACGAGTTTTATGACATAAAACCCAACAAAAAGTTCAAGGAGTATAATGCCAATGTTAAGAACATTTAGGTAAGACAATAAACATACTTCGATTCGATCGCAAAAGAGAGAATAAGGACTCATAATTCCAGGACTATATGATAGTGTTGGGTTTTATGCCCCAAAACTCATAGATAGTGAATGTAAACAAATTGTATACTTGTTTCAATAAAGTGTTATTGAGTTTCTACAATAAAGTGTTATTGTTAAATATTGCACAATTTGACCCAAATCCAATAAACTAAGATCCAAGGTTGTTTGTATGTAACTTGAACAAGTATGTGGGGACATACAGGGATCGATGTTCAAGTAACAACCTAAAAGGTCTATAGTACAAGGATAAGGTTGGGTACCTTATCCTGGTAACACTATGAGATACGACCCGCTTTGTATTCGATACAGACGTATTGATCCAAGGCGTCCATGTAGGAGACATGCAAGCGGGGGTATCCTATGCAATGAGTTTGCATAAGACCGGACCACGAAATAGTAAACCACTAGATGTAACACCGTTAACTAGTTAGGTTACTGTTTCAATAGGATGACCTAGGTAACTCAGTCTTAATCCTGAGTGTGTCATGAACTCCTTCTCACGAGGGATTGTCCTTTGATTAGTATGGGTGAGAGTGACCTGCACGCCGACTCAATAAGCCTACCTTCTTGGGGACAAGACCGAGTGAGGGGTGGGGACATGACAACACAAGATGGAATTCACTCCTTCCCGCTTCTAGGAGAAGTAAATGAGTGTTCCCTTAAGTGGTGACTCTGCGTCTTGAACAAAGGGACTCCACCCTCTCACTGGCCCGAGCGGGACTTTCTGTTTACTGGTTGGACCATAAACAGGTTGTTCATTAGAGGAGCACTGGTACTTAAGGAGCCAGAGGTAACACATGGGTAAAACGGTAATTTGACCCAACTGTAGTTATGAACACTCGTGAATGATTGACTTACCGATATAGGTTTGTATCCGTGGACACAGAAATGTTCTACAGTGAGAAGAGTTCAGTTGTGGGTCTTTAGTGGAATGACCCACAATTAATGAATATTGGTTAACCTGATTAATGAGTTTAATCAGTTAACCTCATATCATTGGAGCTTCTGATCTGTAGGTGATAAGGGTAAAAAAATACCTATTTTACCCTTATATGTAGCTCATTTCTTGGTTAAATATTGAGTGTTTAGGTCAATTTTACTATTTCCGAGCTCAAAATATGTTAATTTGATAAGATAGGGTGTTGAGAGTCACTTTTGTTGAATTATGCTTATTTGTGCTTAAAAAGACTTGATTTGAAGCAAATTTGACTTAGTTTGCTGTTGTGCAGAAAAACAGAGGAGAAGCTGTAATTCCCCAGAAATGCGACCGCATTTCTGGAAAAACAGAGGCCGTTCCGAGTCGTCCGTGGGTCGTTGTTGACGAGTCTTCTTTGCACCTAACCGATTGTTTTGAGCCCAAAACTAACTGGGCAACCTTTCAGCACCTATTTTGTAGCTCCTCAACCAATTTCTACACTATATAAGCTCGGGATTCGAAGTCAAATTCAAGCAGAACTCACTTGGAAGAAAAAGGGTGATGACAGAACCTTGACTTGACGCCAATGAGTAGGGATGCCTGAGGTCCTTCTTAGATGACCAAATTCTAACCCGAGAGAGAGTTAGACATCAAACCTTGTGGTTTATAGAGAGTTTCACCCATTCCCATCTTGTAAAAGTGGGAGAGTGGAGTGTCTTAGCGAACTCTAGAAGGATTGAGTAAATAGAAAACCCATAATATTTAGCTATCTCCTTTATTTCCAGCTCTTGAAACTTTTCATTATTTTGTATTCTTTACATTTTTATTTCAATGAAAATGTGTTCATTTGCTTTTTATCCCATCATGAGTAACTAAATCCCGTTGAGTGGTTCAATGTGGTGAATTCCCTTATGGTTTAATGGCTTGAAAGTGTTTCATTTGCTTAAGTTGTGTTCAATGCATGTCATTCTTTATTGATTATCACTCTAATCTTGCTGAGTTTAACTTGATCACTTAGACTTTGCATGCTATGTGAGTTTGATTTCGAAAGGGACAAACGATATCGGTTCTCATAAAGGTGATATAGGAGAAAAAGCTCGAAAGAGATTGTTCGGCGGTATAGGGAAAACTGCCTAAGGCACCCTATATCGACTATAGGGTTATAGGTTGCATTCATGAGTTATCTATGTTGGAGTCGAGTCACAGAAATGTGCACAACAATACTCATTTAGCCTTCTAACGGTTTTTGGAAACAAGGGCCAAATAGGAGTTAAATTTGGCCTAGTGCATTAAATACGCTTAAGTTAAATACTGCATGAGTATGGTTGTTACCTTAGGGATGAATCCATGTTGAACACCTCGTTGTTTATTATTGTTATTTCTTATCATTTATTTGCTTATTTTATTCATCTTTTCAAAAACCCAATCAATTAACTTATTTTCTTTGGTTACCTTTTCAAAAGCAATCATTTGAGCAGTTTCTTCATCAAATCTGAATTTCCAATTTAGTCATCGTGGGATCGATACCCTTGGGAGTACTTCTAAGGTTTTTTTTAATTACTACGTGCGACAATGTATACTTGCACTTAAGTGTTAGATGAACTATTCTTTATTATTTCATTTATCATCTTATCTCACATCCATCTAAAGTTTTTGGCATAGTTGCCAGGGACCAAAAGTGAAACCAATTTTTTTTTTTGAAATTGCGATCAGATTGCGACCGCATTTTCTGTCTCAAAAGGGAATTTGACTTCGGTTTGCATTTGTTTTTCTTTTGCAGGTTGGAGTTAGTGCATGAGTAAGGGGTGTCTATTCCTTGACATTGATCCAGAGATAGAAAGAACCTTTCATTGTTGAAGGAAGGAACAAAGACGAAAGAAAAAGGAGCAACAAAAGTTGAGCGCACGGGAATTACTAGAGGAAGCATCTTACATTCAAGAATTTCCAATGGAACCTCCTGGAGTCGATCCTCAAGTTGATCCTCAAGTTCGTGGAACGGAGCAGAATGGCGGAAGAATTCCTCCTGTTCCTCCAGTTACACCGGTGCCACAACAAGAAAACCCGATCTACATTGCTGAAGATCGAACCCGAGCAATAAGGGACTATACTTTACCAGTTTTCCAGACATTGAATCCAGGAATCTTGGAGCCACCGATTGATGCTCCACAATTTGAACTTAAACCAATGATGTTCCAGTTTTTAAATACAATGGGCCAATTCTTTGGACTTCCAAATGAGGATCCACACAAGCATATTAAACTATTTTTGAGAGTTTGCAATTCTTTTAAAGTAACATGAGTGTCAGAAGATACTTTAAAGCTAAAACTTTTTCTGTTTTCTTTACAGGGAGATGCTGAAGCTTGGTTGGATTCATTTCCTCCAAACTCCATCACCTCTTGGAATGATTTGGTAGAAAAATTATTGGAGAAGTTCTTTCCCTCCAATAAAAATGTCAAGTACAGAGCAGAAATCATTGCTTTCAGACAGTCTTACAATGAACCTTTGGATGCAGCTTGGGAAAAATTCCAAAGGTTGGTTCGGAAGTGTCCACACCATGGACTGCTTGCTTGCATTATTTTGGAGCATTTTTATAGTGGGTTAGATCAAGCTTCAAAGGCACTAGTAAACGCATCTACAAACGGATCTTTTTTGAAGAAGTCTGCCAATGAGGCGCATGCTATTCTAGACACCATAGCCACCAACAACCGACATTGGGGAGAAAATGAACCAACAACCATTTTGAAAAATCCATTGAAAGCAGTGGAAACAGAGACTAACTCGACGATGCAAGCCTAGATTAAGGCCATACATAACATGATGATGGGCATGTCCATGAACAATCAAGCCAATATAGCCCCTGCCAATGCTGTTTCTTCTCTCTGTTGTGAGATATGTGGTGAGGAACACATCGCTGATAGTTGCCCACTAAACCAGAACCAAAATAGATAGAATCCTTATTCGGCCACATACAACCGAGGATGGAGACAACATCCAAATTTTTCTTGGGGAGCACAAGCCGGGTCGAGTAATTCCAACACTCGATTTGGGAAGCAACCTACACAACAACAGTCGCAGAAAAACTTCCAACAAGTTCTAGTGCAGAGTCAACGGTCAAATCTAGAGACTCTTATGAAAGAGTACATGGCAAGGAACGATACTGCAGTGAGGAATTTGGAAGTTCAGGTTGGACAAATTGCTCAGGAGATTAAGAATAGACCTCAATGGACGTTGCCTAGCAAAACCGAGATCCCTCACAGAGAAGGCAAGGAACCATAGAATACGATGGACCAAAGTATCCAGGAAGGTCAGTAGCAGAGATCCCAGTTGAAGCTTGAGAAAAGATTTGTGAAAAGAAGTAAGATATTTCAGAGAATAAAGAAGAAAAAGTAGAAAAGACTAAGGAGCCTGAAGCCTTGGTATAAAAAGAAGAAAAATCAAAGTTGGAGAAAAAACAAGGAAATGTGACGGCAAAACCCCAGAAATTTGTGATAGATCCAGATTACAGACCACCTCCTCCGTACCCACATAGATTCAAACTACCTCTCAGGATATACAGTTCAAGAAGTTTTTGGATGTATTGAAGCAGTTGCACATAAACATACCATTAGTAAAGGCACTTGAACAAATGCCTACATATGTGAAGTTCCTAAAAGATATCCTATTGAAAAAGAGAAGGTTGGGTGAATACAAAACAGTTGCACTCACGGAATGTTCCAGTGAACTGGTGAAGAACGAGATTCCTCCCAAGCTTAAAAATCCAGGAAGCTTTACATTTCCATGCTTTATCGGGGGCAGGGATGTAGGCAGAGCTCTGTGTGACTTAGGAGCAAGCATCAACTTAATGCCATATTTTGTTTTTAAACAGTTAGGGATAGGTGCAACACGACCTACATGTGTGACCTTACAGTTGGCATATCGATCACTTACACACCCCATTGGAAAGATTGAAGAGATATTGGTTAAAGTTGATAAGTTTGTTTTCCCTGCAGATTTTCATCATCTTGGATTGCGAAGCTGACAAGGATGTGCCGATTATCTTAGGATGACCGTTCCTAGCCACTGACAGAACCTTAATAGATGTCCAAAAGGGAGAATTAACTACGAGGGTCAACGATCAGCAAATCACATTTAATGTGATGAATACAATGAAGTACCACTACAAGAAAATATGTTTTCAGCGACAAGTTTTTAGTGACGCAGCAAAAATAAGCTGCTGAAGATGACTTTCAGCGGCATCGAAAACCAAATGTCACAATTAAATATTTTCAGTGACACGATAAAATTAGATATCGCTAATAGTTTTAGAGACATATAAACGCGCGCCACAAAAAGTTTTATTTTTAGCAACATGTATATCACGTTGCTAAAGAATGAGTTATGCGCCACTAAAAAATATATTTTTATCACGTTTTTAGCAACATTTTAAAAATAATTAGGGTTTTTTTTCCCTCCTTCCCTTTTCAATCGTGCCTCCAAAACTGATGGGCTTCTAAAAATAACACTTGCCGTGAAAAACCCTTCTCTCCCTCGATTTTTTCCCTCCCACACTCTACTGCTCATGCCGAAGTCGAGTCTCGCCATGGAAGCAGCAGCGCCGATCGAAGTCGAGTCTCGCCGTGGAAGCAGCAGCGCTGAAGTCGAGTCTCACGTCGTGGAAGCAGCAGCGCCGAAAGTTCATCTCGTCACGCCGTGGAAGCAGCAGCAGCGCCGTGGAGTCTCGCAGTCCGTTTTCCCTCTCTTCCTCGAGCAAATCGCCACCAAAGGTACCCGTTTTCCCGCCGCTCATACTCAGTACATAGGTGTTTTTTTTATGAACTTTCTCTGCTTTTTTAAAAACCTTCAAGATACCAAATTTTCTGGTATAAATCAAGAATGAAATCCAAATTTTTAATTACTTGTCATGGCTGCTGGAAAAAAAAAACATTAAAGGAAAAGCCTAAGTCTAAAGCGGACTGTATTAGAAGGGAGTTCTAAAGGGTATATATATGCTTTAGTGTGTGGGATTTTCTAAATAAATGTGTGCAATTATTATGTATTTGAAAGAACATATAGCTTGGATTGTAATCCATATGTGTATAGTTTGGTGTAGTTTTGTGTGTTATATAGCAACCTATATGTTAAAAAGGAATTTTAAGAAATGGAAAAAAGAGTGATGATTATAGAGGAAACACGGCTGAAAAGAAAGAGGTGTAACCCAAATGCTCCCTAATTTACACTAAACTACCATGTCGAGCATAGACTTCACTTCCTAGTTCCATTTAATGTTTATGTCTATAGACATAAGCATTCAAAAAAAACATTTACTCGTCAAACCTTTAAGGGCCCTTGAAGAGGTGTAACCCTCTTATTATTGAGAAAAAAGCCTAAGTCTCTCAAGGCTAAAGGTAGAAAACTCTTATAGTTTTGACTTGATTGATTGAAAATTCCTCTAATACCTATTTAAAATTTGGCGAAAATATTTTGTTTCTCTTAACTTTCTATCCCATCTTTTTGTTTGTCAAATTTTGTACACTTTAAGAATTAAGAAATCTTTGTGGGCTTCACATAAATAACATCGATGGCTCTGGAATATATATAGGGCAGTGTTGTCATTCTTCTTGAACTTGAATCTTATTTTGTTCACTCTCTCAAAAGTTAAGGTTGTCCATTTTTTTATCTGCCTGTTTATTTGCCTTGGTATTATTGGAATTATAAATGCAGATAAGGGAGCGAAGTCAGTAGAAGGGTGAAGTGAGTCCTTACCTTGTAGAACTACTACGTCTTGAAAACCAAGCAAAGCAACAAGGTCTTGGGCGTTGGAGAAAGGTTACTACTTAGACACTTGCATTTACACTCACTACCATTATTTGTTTACCAAGTGCTAGTTTACATCGAACAATTCTTTACCTCTGAATCCTTAGTAATTAATATCTTTGACAATAGATCTTGTAGGTCTTTTTTTTTTGGCAATTTCTTTCCTCCCAATTGAAGTAGTTATTTAGTAATATTGAACTATGAAGGAAGGATATCGAACTCAATGTTTTAGTTGACTACCAATGCTGAGGTGAAAATAATGATTTATATGGTTTTGCAAAATAATTATTTTTTGCTTCTAAATGTTGTTGATTTTATTTTGTTGGTTCCTCTTGTCTTGATGAGTTTTTTGATCCCTTGTTAGATTCTAATGTTCTCTCTAAGCTTTTGTGGCAAAGCTTTTTGGTAACTACACATGGGGTCTTGTTTTACTTGATTGATTGAAGATCCTTTTGTAGTTTGTTTCCTTAGAACTCAGGGACATAGTAGTACAACCTATAGAACAAATTCTGGTCAAGTAAGGTCGTTAGTTTGCTTCCTTTTGTGGGCTTTCTTTTTGTATGTCCTATTCTTCATTTTTTCCCAACGAAAGTTTGGTTATTTATAAAAGAAAAAAAAATCCCTTCTCGGAGTGATGTACTCGATCACTCACTCGCCCTCTGTTTTAGGTTGTGGCTATCTTTGGCGTTTTTCAGCATCCTTGGCTTTGGGTACGTGGTTTTTAGCTAGTTTTGGGTTGGTTTTATAGCTTAATCAATTACCCATTGAAGTTAGCTTTCTTTTTCAAGGTACCCACCACGTTTGAAAATCTAATTGTCGTTTGGAGCGGATTTGGAAGCTTGGACAACAATTGGGAGTTAAACCTCTTCCCGAAAGTTAATTATCTTCTCGTGTCTTTTTATATTCAAAGAGGTTTATGAGTTGTAGTATGTTTCCTCTCTTGTGTATTCAAAGAGGTTAGGAGCTTGGAAGCTAAAGAGTGTATTCGTTTTGCCAAGCAACTTAATAGCTAAAGTAAGTAGTTATTGGATTTCAGTTTCAAGCTTAGCCCCATAGCATGTTTGTTGGAATTGATAAATGACGAGTTTGAAGCTTGAATTAGTTTCTGTTGAGAATTGGCATGCTAGCATGAGTTAGTTGTGTGCCTTTAAATTGTCCTTGGATTTCGATGAGCATGATAGTCGTTCGCTTAAGCATGTTGTGGAAAGTTGTGTTCTTTCTATTTCCTTTTATTTTTAGATGTATGGAACTTTCTCCCTCTTCTTAAACCCCTAACTTGTTCTCATGTGTTGGATTAGATTAATTGTTGTAGTACTTTGACTACCCTATAGCTATGGTAGTCATAGTTTAAAATTAGAATGAAGATAGAAAATATTGGAGTTCATTATTTGTTTATGTTGACTTGGTATAACTTGAGTGTTATATGACTATCCTGCAGTTATGGTAGTCATAGTTTAGTTGTTATGGTAGTCATAGTTTAGTCATTTGTGTTCATGATAGACTTATTTGTCATTGTGTTGTTAAGTCGAGTTATTTCATTGTAAAAGGTCTCCATGATTTGAGTTAAGTGCAAAAGTTTGAGTTGTTGTATAAGTTAAGTCTCTCTTGTTTTTCATTAAGTTATTGTGTTAGGGAGGGTCTTTGCACTTAATTCTTTTAGCTAGTTTAGTTGGATTCATTGATAGACTTATTTGTCACTATGTTGTTAAATTGAGTTGTTTCATTGCAAAAGGCCTTCATGATTTGAGTTGTTATTTGTCACTGGGTTGTTAAGTTGAGTTGTTTCATTGCAAAAGGTCTTCATGATTTGAGTTGTTATTTGTCACTGTGTTGTTAAATTGAGTTGTTTCATTGTTTGTGTTGATAAGTTTGTTTTTCATTGAGTTGTTATGTTCTTGTGTTTAGTTTTTGGTTATGTTCTTACATTTAGTTCTTTTGAGCATGACATTGCTTAAGATGAATGAGTTTAATTCTTTTAATAAGTTCGATTGTTTGTGTTGATAAGTTTTATTGTTATACTTGTATGCATTTTAATTTAGGTGTTGTGTTTAGAAAGGTCGATGACTTTCATTGATACGTTTTCATTGATATGTTTACTTGTTTTCATTGATATGTTTAGTTGTCACGGTGTTGTCAAGTTAAGTTTGATTGCAAATGACTTTCATGAATTTGGGATAAGTGTTTTGGGAGTTTATTTTTGTTGAGTTGTTCCATTTGCAAAGATGAGTTTTGTTGTTTGATTTGTTAAGGTATTGTGTTTGGGAGGGGGGGGGGGAGTCAATACCTTGTTGCACTTAAGTTATTGTGTTTAGGGAGTTTAATTTTGTTGAGTTGTTTAGTTGAATTGTTCCATTTGCAAAGTTGAGTTTCTAAGTTGTAGTTGTTAAGTTATTCTATTTGGGGGGTCAACACCTTGTTGCACTTAGGCCCTTTAACTAGTTATTGTGTTTTTTAAAGTTTAGTTTCACTTATTTTCCATTTAGTTGTTGTGTTTAGGAAGGTCGATACCTATTTGCACTTAAGTATTTTAACTAGTGTAGTTGTTGTGATGTTGATAAGTTTAGTTTCACTAAGTTCTTATAAATTTAGTTTCACTTGTTTTATTCAGTTCTTTGAATAGAGATGGTTGCTTATGTTGCTAAGTTTGTGTTCATTATTTATCATAAGTGTAGTTGTGTTCATGTTTTTTCCATGTTGAAAGTTCTTGTTGTAAGTTTTGTTTTATAGCTTTTGATGAGTTGTTTATCTTGATTTGAGTTATATCGTCTCTAATTCAATTATTTAATCTCATGCTTACATATTTTATTTCCTTTTTATTTTTCAGCTTGGATGCATGAATGGTTTGACAAGGCGCTCCCCCTTTTTGTATGGAAATGTGAAGAATGTAGGTTGATTTTTTTTTTGTTTGTGATCTTTTGTTAGTCATTTTGATGTGATGTGAATCATTTTGTTAAACAAACTTCATCTAAACTTGAGATCATTTTAGAAAATGATCCGTTTGTATTAGATTCTAGACATGTTTCTTGATTATGGTTAATATATGAAGTAGTGCATTTTAACTTTAAATTGACATATTATATTTTTTATTTGATTAATTGTAGAATTGTTAATTAGTTTGAAGATGGTAATATTATTTTATTTACAGGTTTACTAATTGAATTAACTATTTATTTTTTTTAAATCATAAACAATTTTCTGTGACGTGTGTACTGCGTCACTGAACACAAGATTTTAGTGACGTGCTGACAATGTCACTGAATATCTTTTTCAGCGACAACGGGCTGGATGTTGCTGAAAGTATACGATTTTAGTGACGTGCTAACAATGTCACTAAATATCTTTTTCAGCGACAACGGTTCGGACGTTGCTGAAAGTGATCTTCAGTGACGTGTCCCCACGTCCCTACCTATCGCTTACACCGGCATGTAGACGTCACTGAAGATGACTTTCAGCAACGTCTACAGTAGTATGTCGCAAATACTTACGACTACGTAAATACAGCGACGGATGCAGCGACAAAGCTACACGCGCCGCTGAAAGTTTTACCGACGCGTTTTTTGTTTTAGCGACATGTTTTATACGCCACTGAAAGTGTTTTTTCTTGTAGTGTACCCTGGAGATTTCGAAGAATGCTCTATGATTGATGAAATTGATGAACTCTCCAGGTCTACTTTGCAGGAAATAGAAAGAAGAGAAACCTTGGAGGATGTACTTGGACATGAAGAATTAGACGAAAAAGGTGGGAAAAAGATTGAAGTGGAAGAAAGCAGTTAAACCATGAAGCGAAAAAGGATAAAACCATATTGGGGAAGAGGCTTCGAGGATCAGGAAGCCCATGTCTTTGTGATTAATTTGGTATGACTTCTACCACCTTGAATTAATTTTTGTATATTATCCGGGTTTATAAATAATAGTCTAGACAAGAACTCCAAAAATATCTGGACATGAGTAAAAACTCTGTCTAGGAAAATCCTATCTAGGAAAGGGTATTTAAGATGACCATTGGGAACACCTTTTCCTGGGGATTTACGTGGGAGTTTTGAAAAGTCCATATTATTTTGAGCCCTGTCTGAGCTTAAATCAGGAAAAATGAAAAAAAATGTGAGTTTGTTTTGAATAAATGATTTTTGATCAAGAGGGAACTTTGTCTAAGGCAAGCCTGCCTAGGCTGAGGTATTTAAGTTGATCGTAGGGAACACCTCTACCTGGGGACTTACCTGGAAGTTGAATTGATCAAAACATTTCCTTAATTCTTTTTAAATTGAGTAAAACGAGAAGAATAGGAATAAATCATGATTAAACATATGAGCTTTCTAACTTGTTTATGAGTGTTTTAAAGAAAGGAAGAATGCAAAGGAAAATGAAAAGTCAGAAAAAAAAAGTGAAAGCAGAAAAACTGGGTGAAATGCGACCGCATTTCTCCCCAGTACATTTGAAAATGCGACCGCATTTTTAAAAATAAGTGGGGAGTCACGATTTTTCTTTGACTTGCACGTGACCTAATTGGAAAAGTATAAATAACTTGACTTAAGCTCTTTTCCTTTCACCAAACTCTCAACTCTTTGCATTCAAGTCCAACCCTCAACTCTCCATATTCTCTCCATCGTGAATGATAAGTCCAATTTGTTATACACTTAGAATCTCCCAATTTTCTTATCTTAGTTGAATTCTTTGCGAAAAATGCTTTAAAATGAGTATAATATGTCTATAGGTCCTCATCGGAGCTTTGGAAGCAATTCGGGGCTAAAACGAGCGAAACCGGAGCGTAAAATGACCATTCTACCCCTGGAGCTTCATCAGCGTCGAGACGCTCGTCATTAGAGTCGAGACGCTATGTCGCACAGAGTCGCGACGCTAGGGCAATCCAAGAAATATTTTCCAAAATTGAAGCGACAGCGTCGCAATGCTGTGCGTTTTCTAGAATTTATTTTTTCCTATTTTGGCTGGAAATTTTCCTTCTTTGAAGACCCAATTCAGCACCATTCTACCACGAATTGAAGGCCAAGAATCCCTATAAATAGAGGCCTTTGGTGTAGGTTTAGAATCATCCCTCAAATCATCCCTCACTACAGTTTTGTAGCCACTTTTCTCTCTAGTTTCAAAAGTTCTTTTAAGTTTTCTTAGTCCATGGGTCGGTTGATTGAGCCTCGAGCTTGGAGGTGCTTGTATATGGCCAACTAAGCTCGGATCGTTGTAATCGGGACCTCCGTTTGTAAGTTTGATTCAATTTTATGAGATTTCCATTCTTAATTACTTAGTTAATTGTCTTTGTGATTTTAGTTCTTTGCATACAAGTTTAGATTGTGGTAGGAAAGATTGACAACCTTGGCCGCGCCCTGTCTAAATTTACTTGCTAAATTTAAGTAGTGAATAGGCCAACGTTATGATTATACGCATGCGTCCCTAGAACTAAATGTTTTAATTAATTGTAATTGTGGTTTGTTGCCCGTTGCTTGTGAATTAATTCGGCTAGATCCCAATGCGGTTTAGATTAGTTAATATGCCAATTAATTAATTTAAACTAGAATCAAACTTAGCGTTTGCATGTTTGTGATAGTTGGATCATGGCTCTCGGTTTGTTGCCGGAGTACGCCGGACTTAGATAGTTAATTAAAATCAATTGATAATCGATGAATGAAATTAATCAAACTTAACACCGAGTTCAACCCCGATTACATTGATCCTCGTGGTAAGATCAACTAACACCACCTTTACTTTCCTTGCATTTAATTTCCTTATTTATTTTCCCGCCTTTACTTTATGTCTTAATCTTTTTATCAATAAACCCTCCTTTTGGTTACCTCAAAAACACAAAAGAATGTAGAAATAAACCGATTGTTCCCTGTGATCGACCTCGACCACTATTGCTACAAGTTAGCTTTAGGAATCGTGGATTATAAATTTATTTGACAAGACACCGCGACAATCTCTTCCATCAGTAAAACAACAAGACCCACAAGCAAAGAAGATGAAGAACACTCAAGGATCGTCACCCTCACACAAAAACACTCGATCTCAAAGTGCACAATCAACTCACGAAGCTGAAGCAAGTAACCGACGACAAGAGGAGAACCCCGAAACGCCCATGCAAGGCAAGCGAATGACGAAACCCACGGGATTCTCGTTGGCGGTCGTGAACCAAGCGCCCAACGCTCCAGCTCCATCCTCTTCGACAATATCGACCACGTCGAGGGAGATGTCAAGTACATCTACACCAAGATGGTTCACGCGTGCCACTGCTGTCCATCAAACCCAAAAGCCCGCCACTCAACAGTTCAGAAAACGTTCGCGGGAGTGGTTTGAGATGATCCGAGAGATGGGTGCCAAGGGACGAGCTGCCCTTGAAGAAGAAGGGAATCGACGAGATGAAGAAAAAGCTGCCAAGGCAGCTGGAAGCTCTCGGCAAGGAGAAGCTTCAATGGGTAAGGTCTCCGAACCTTCAACTAACCTTTCTCTATCTTGCAAAACCAAGCCCGCTGTTACTTACAGTGCAAGAAAGAGGATCCCAAAGAAAAATGTGTCTGAAAAGCCGCTTGAAATTCAGCCCCTAAAAACCGCAAGGATGCCTCCCGATGTATTTGAAGGAATAATCTGCCAAGAATTGACAAAGGTCCTTGAGATTGCAGAGGGGTACAAGGCTGAACATGATGCTTTGAAAGAGGTTGAAGCGGAGAGAGATGAAAAATCAGAAAATGGTTGAGGAAGATGAGTTTGCAAAGGAAAGAGATGAGAAAGATGAGAAAAGAAGGAGAGAAGAAGAGCCAGAGGCCGATATGGCCTTATTAGCCGAGGAAGAGAGAAAATATGAGGAAAACCTCAGGAGGGCAACCATGGAATTGAAACTCCTTAAGGAAGAGAAAAAGAGAAGAGAAGAAATAAAAGAAGATGAAAAAAGAAGGAAGGAAGCTGAAGACTTCCTTGCAGCCTTTGAGCCACTCTGATGTGCAATTTGCTTACTGCAAGTGTACGGGTCAAGTAATAATATAGTGTTTTCGTGTAAAACGAGTGTCGTCCTCTGGATTGGTTTTCTAGCAAATTAAGTACCGTGAATACTTTTGTTCAATTTTATTTAGGGAGCAAAAATCAATGATAAAGATAAAAGTAAAGACTAAAAACATAAAAATAAAAGTGGAGACTCAAATGGAAAGACTCTTAGGGAATTGATTTCATTGATTAAGATTGAGGATTGATTAATAGGAATGAATTGACCGTGCAATTATTCTACAAGCCAAGGAAACTTTTATCACGATTACCTCTCCCGAGTATAATTGATTCTCATGCATATAAACTAACTTGATATCCCTATCTAAGTTCATTAACATGCAAGGCATTATTCGGTTCGGTCCTTGTTATGCTTCTAAAGTGATTCCAAATCCCATCACAAACTTAGAATTTCTACTCTAGTCATGCAATTAAACAAGGTAAGTCTTAGGCCAAATCCTCTCTCCCGAGTTAGATTCAACACTTATATCATTCAATTAGTGATCAAGTAATTGAAAGCATTAAACAAAATTGCATGCATAAAATAAAAACACATTCATACCTAAAATCAATCCAACAACTAAAACAATTACATCAAACCCTAAGACAAAAAACTAGCAATTCATAGTCTTTAAACCACAAACACTAATTGCAAGAAAAGCCATAAAAACTACAAGAGTTAAGGGAAAGAGAAAGGAAAACTCGAATCCGTCGAAACCGGTACGTCCCCGTCATGATCTCCCCGTCTTTTCGCTTGATTCCCACTCCTTGGCCTTGCTTTAGCTCCCACCAAAGGTCTCTAGTCGAAATTAGGGCTAAAATCTAACCAATTGGACTCCCCTAATTCGTAGCTGAAAAGAGGAATTTATAGAAAATCTGTCGATAGCGTCGCGACGCTATTTTTTTTTTTTTAGGATTGAACTCCATTTGATTCCAATTTCTGAATTAAGCTTCAAACACGTACTTCCTACAAATAAAACATAAAAATGCATAAATTTGGGCAAATAATTGTAAAAGACTAACTTAATTAATCAGTGAAAAATAGCTAGCTATGTGATAACTGTCCAAAAGGTAGTTATTTAGGCCTCATTTATATAAGGATTTGTGTGTCTTTAATGCTTAATAGGGTTGGTTTTAGAGAGATATTACATGATTTAACCCATTTGGAAGAATGGAAGCTTTGGAAATCACTTTGTGCAGATTATGCTACTGAGCGACTGGAAGGAGCAAATTCTATGCTGCAGCAAAATTGGGAGCAGAAACTGCCACATCACAGCTCGTTAGCTAACTTCATGAACCAACTTCTATTGAGATATTTTCGGGATAAAGGATCAAGGAGAGCCTTACACGTGTCCTAGTTGACCTAATTCAAGCCTCCCATCCTTCTATAAAAGGAAGTAGCCGTCAAAGTCAAAAGTATTCCATGTTTTCCCTTAGAAGCTGAGTAGTATAGGGAGATTGAAGATCATCAAGAACACCATCATCCGCTAGCTGATTAGGGAGTTTACCTTCTTTATTAACTTGTAGTGATGGACATGCATACTCAGATTGTAATTCGTATTCCTATGCTTATTATGAACTAAGTAGCTTAAGGTGTTGGTTAGGAATAATGTGATTACTGTGCTTCATCTCTAGTAATAAATTGACTATTGCATTTTGGTTAATTGTTGTGCTTATTCTTATTTTATGCCCGCCTGGCCAGCCGGTATGGATAGCTCTCTCTAGTTTCAGGGATGATTTAGAGAGTGTGTGGCAATTCTCCACATTACGATCATTGTGTATTGGTGAACGCCAGTGACTGAGCTAGGGATAGCCAGTTGCCTAGTGCTCGATCGGTCACTCTTCATTGGGTTTGAAACATATCCCAAAAGATCCGGAGTTCCGGGAGGAATCCGCTAATAATACTGCGAGAGATGCATGATCAATAATATTTCTAGAGCATATCTTAGAACAATCACTAAAGCCTAACCAACGCCTGTCTTTAATCTGTCTGTCTATTTGTTTATTCGTTGTTCTGTCATTCATTTTGCTTCAGCATAATTCCGATAAAACCCAACATTTTTATTATCTTTGAAACCATTAGAAAGTTATACAAAATAGGTAAAGTGGAAACTCATTCAGACCTTGGATTGATAATATTACTTGCTACAGACTGTGTATACTTGCACAGGAATTCTAGAGTATTTCATATCATATTTTTACTCACTCTAGGAACCCAACAAGTTTTTGGCGCCGTTGCCGGGGACTTGAATAAGTTTTTATCTGATCTGTTTTGTGTATGTGTTTTAGTGGTTTGGTGCTAGAAGTTTTTGATTGTTTCTTTTGTTTTTGCAGGTGTGATTTTGGTGCATGAGCGATCCGCCTGGGGTACGGTTTGAGCTTGACCCAGAAATTGAAAGGACATTTAGGAACAGAAGGAGGGAGCATCGCAGAAACCAGATGGAGAACGTGCCGCAACTCCCGCAGGTTCCTGAAGGTCCAGTAGCAGTGAACCCCCAGCAGAATCCGTTGCTGCAGCAAAACCCACTGTTTGAGCAAAATGAGCAACGAAATAATCAGGCTGAGAATCCTATCTTGATAGCGAACGATAGGACCAGAGCCATTCGAGCCTATGCTGTCCCGATGTTTAATGAGTTGAATCCAGGGATTGCACGTCCCCAAATCCAAGCGGCGAATTTTGAAATGAAACTGGTAATGTTTCAGATGTTGCAAACCGTGGGGCAATTCCATGGTTTGTCATCTGAAGACCCTCATTTACATCTTAAGTCTTTTCTAGGAGTTAGTGATTCTTTTGTAATTCAGGGAGTGTCGAGAGATGCTCTTAGATTAACTTTGTTCCCGTATTCTCTTAGAGATGGAGCAAAGTCATGGTTAAACTCTTTTGCTCCAGGATCAATTAAGACATGGGATGAGTTAGCTGAAAAATTTTTGAGTAAACATTTCCCACCTAATAGAAATGCTAAATTAAGGAGTGAAATAGTAGGGTTTAGGCAACTTGAAGATGAGACTTTTAGTGAGGCTTGGGAGAGGTTTAAGGAGCTTTTGCGAAAGTGTCCCCACCATGGGTTACCTCATTGTATTCAAATGGAAACATTTTACAATGGTTTGAATGAAGTAACCCAAGGTATGGTCGATGCTTCGGTTGGAGGGGCCCTTTTGGCAAAAACTTTTGATGAAGCCTATGAAATTTTAGAAAGAATATCTATTAATAGTTGTCAGTGGTCGGATGTTAGAGGCACAAATAAAAAGGTTAAGAGTGTGCTAGAGGTTGATGGTGTGTCCACCATTAGGGCCGATCTTGCTATGATTGCTAACGCTCTTAAGAATGTGACAGTGATTAGTCATCAGCAGCCACCAGCTATGGAGCCTGCAGCAGTGGTGAACCAAGTCACGGACGAAGCATGTGTCTATTGCGGTGAAGATCACAACTACGAGTTTTGCCCCAACAATCCAGCTTCTGTGTTTTTTATAGGTAATTAGAGGAACAACCCTTATTCTAACTTCTATAATCCAGGTTGGTGCAACCACCCCAACTTCTCATGGGGAGGTCAAGGAAATAACGTGCAAGCGCAACAAAAGATGAACCAGCCAGGATTTGCTAAAGTGCAGGTAATGCCCCAGCAAAATAAGCCGGCTTTGCCCCAGCAAAATTCGGGAAATTCTCTCGAGGCAATGATGAAAGAATTTATGGCTCGCACAGACGCCGCAATTCAAAGTAATCAAGCTTCGATGAGGGCCCTGGAATTGCAAGTGGGTCAGCTAGCTAATGAGCTAAAGGCGAGGCCTCAAGGGAAACTTCCTTCGGATACTGAACACCCTCGAAGGGAAGGTAAGGAGCAGGTAAAGGCAGTAACTCTTAGGAGTGGTAAGCCATTAGAAGAGTCTAGAAAGACCCAGGATTTAAATAGTAATAGTGATAATATTGTTGTTATTGAGAAAGAGTTGGAGTCTGGTCAGGGTGCTGGAGGCAGCAATAAAAATGCTGGAGCATCTGGTTCTGTGCCAGATGTAGAACCACCATACGTGCCGCCCCCACCTTATGTACCACCTCTACCTTTTCCACAAAGGCAAAAGCCTAAGAATCATGATGGTCAATTTAAAAAGTTTTTAGAGATTCTTAAGCAGTTGCATATAAATATCTCTTTAGTAGAAGCTATTGAGCAAATGCCTAATTATGCTAAATTTCTTAAGGATATTTTGACTAAAAAGAAAAGGTTAGGTGAGTTTGAAACTGTATCTCTTACTGAGGAGTGTAGTGCTATTCTTAAGAATGGGCTACCCCCCAAGGCTAAGGATCCAGGGTCATTTACCATCCCTGTGTCTATAGGTGGAAAGGAGTTAGGTAGAGCACTCTGTGATTTAGGTGCGAGCATTAACCTTATGCCTCTTTCGGTTTATCGGAAGTTAGGTATTGGTGAAGCTAGACCTACCACAGTTACACTCCAATTAGCTGATAGGTCTATCACATATCCAGAGGGTAAAATTGAGGATGTCTTAGTAAAAGTTGATAAATTCATATTTCCTGTTTATTTTATTATTTTAGACTATGAGGCAGATAAAGATGTCCCAATTATTCTAGGTCGTCCATTTTTGGCTACTGGTAGGGCATTAATAGATGTTCAAAAAGGAGAATTAACAATGAGAGTCTGTAATGAGGAAGTGAAATTTAATGTGTTTAAAGCCATGAAATATCCAGACGAGATGGAGGATTGCTCCTTCATCAGGATTCTGGAGAGCACAGTTATTGAGACAGCAATACGGGATTCGGCTGATAAGCATTCAGAAAAGCATGGAGAGGTTAGTGTAGAAGATTTTGAATTTTGTTCTTTAGATAGAAAAACTGAAAAAGAATTGTTTAGGTGTGAGGATGTTTTTGAGTCTTTAGATTTAGATCAAAGAAAGGCTCCCCCAATTAAGCCATCCCTAATTGAGGCACCCACTTTAGAATTGAAACCTTTACCGGATCATCTAAAGTATGTGTATCTTGGGGAAAGTGAGACGTTGCCCATTATTGTTGCATCAGATTTAATGCCGGAGCATGAGGAGGCCTTAATAAAATTGCTGCAGCAATACCGCAAAGCTATAGGTTGGACATTGGCTGATATTCAGGGAATTAGCCCATCTTTTTGTATGCACAAAATTACTCTGGAAGAGGGATCCTTTAGGAGTATTGAGCAACAAAGAAGGCTTAACCCTGCAATGAAAGAGGTTGTTAAAAATGAGGTAATTAAATGGTTGGATGCTGGGATCATTTATCCAATTGCCGATAGCAATTGGTAAGCCCTGTCCAATGTGTTCCTAAGAAAGGAGGTGTCACTGTGGTGAGCAATAAAAATAATGAGTTGATCCCCACAAGGACAGTGACTGGCTGGAGGGTTTGTATGGATTACAGAAGGCTTAATAAAGCCACCCGAAAGGATCATTTCCCTCTACCATTTATCGACCAGATGTTGGATCGATTGGCTGGTCAGGCCTATTACTGTTTCTTGGATGGTTATTCTGGGTATAACCAGATTACTATTGCTCCTGAAGATCAGGAGAAAACCACTTTCACCTGCCCTTATGGGACATTCGCTTTTAGGAGAATGCATTTCGGCCTTTGCAATGCTCCAGCAACATTTCAGCGGTGTATCTAGCAATTTTTTCTGATATGATTGAGCCCACTGTTGAAGTCTTTATGGACGATTTTTCAGTGTTTGGAGGGTCTTTTCAGAGTTGTTTAGATAATTTAGGGAAGGTATTAAAAAGATGTGAGGATACCCATCTAGTACTTAATTGGGAGAAGTGCCACTTCATGGTGAAGGAGGGCATAGTATTAGGTCATAGGATTTCTAAGAATGGTCTAGAAGTTGATAGAGCAAAAGTTGAGGTTATCGAAAGACTAGAGCCACCGAGTTCAGTGAAGGGAATTCGGAGTTTTTTAGGACATGCTGGATTTTATAGGAGGTTCATAAAGGATTTTTCCAAAATCAGTAAACCTCTTTGTAACTTATTGTGCACTGATCATGTTTTTGAATTTAATGCAGATTGTAGGAAGGCTTTTGAAACATTAAAGGCTGCTTTAATCTCAGCACCCATTCTCTGCGCGCCTAATTGGAATTTGCCATTCGAGGTAATGTGTGATGCGAGTGATGCTGCGGTAGGTGCGATGCTGGGGCAAAAGCAGGACAAATTTATTCATCCTATATATTATGCAAGCAAGGTTTTAAATGAAGCACATGTCAACTACACAACTACTGAAAAGGAGTTGTTAGCTGTTGTGTTTTCTTTTGAGAAATTTCGGCCATATTTGGTTGGCTCTAAAGTCACGGTGTTCACGGATCATGCAGCAATAAGGTATTTAATGTCTAAGAAAGATGCAAAGCCTAGATTAATTCGTTGGATTTTATTACTGCAGGAGTTTGACTTGGAGATAAAAGACAAGAAGGGATCAGAGAATGTTATTGCAGATCATTTATCTCGTCTTGATCCATCATCATCTTTGCTGGGGCAATCTGCCATTTCCGATTCTTTTCCAGATGAACAGCTTTTTGCTGTTCAAGTAAAGGTAGTCAGGGATGTCCCTTGGTATGCCGATATTGCCAACTTTTTAGTAAAGGGAGTCACCCCTATTGATATGGATTGGAGGCAGAAGAAAAAGTTTAAGCATGATGCGAAATTTTTCTTTTGGGATGAGCCGTTTATGTATAAGCAATGCTCTGACGGTATTATTCGTAGGTGTGTTTCAGGTGCTGAAGCAAAAGAAATCCTGGAGCAATGTCACTCTTCGCCGTATGGAGGTCATTTCAGCGGACAGAGGACGACTATGAGGATTTTGCATTGCGGATTTTTCTGGCCTACGTTATTTAAGGATGCCCACTGGTTCTACAAGCAATGTGACGCTTGTCAAAGGAGAGGAAACTTGGGGCCTAAAGATGAAATGCCTCTTACTTACATTCTAGAAGTTGAATTATTTGATGTATGGGGTATTGACTTTATGGGGCCATTTCCCCCTTCTAATGGCAATATTTTTATCTTATTGGCAGTTGATTATGTGTCCAAGTGGGTGGAGGCCATCGCATGTCATCAGAGTGATGCCAAGACAGTAGCAAGGTTTCTTCAATCGCACATCTTTGCGCGGTTTGGGACGCCTAGGGCTCTAGTGAGTGATGAGGGTACACATTTTGTTAATAATATCTTAACTAAGCTTTTAGCTAAGTATGAGATTAAGCATAGGATAGCTACCCCTTATCACCCACAAGCAAATGGTCAAGCTGAAATTAGTAATAGGGAAATTAAAGCTATTCTAGAGAAAGTAGTCCATCCATCTAGAAAGGATTGGTCCTTTAGGTTGGATGAGGCTCTTTGGGCATATAGGACAGCTTATAAGACTCCTCTAGGTATGTCTCCCTATAGGTTAGTATATGGGAAAGCTTGCCATTTACCATTAGAGCTAGAGCATAAGACGTTTTGGGCTTTGAAAAAGCTAAATTTTGATCTGAGTCGTGCAGGAGCAATAAGAATGCTGCAGCTTAATGAGTTAGAGGAATTTCGCCAATTTTCTTACGAGAATGCGAAAATGTATAAGGAGAAGACTAAGCTGTGGCATGACAAGAAAATAAAGTCTAAGGAGTTTGTAAAGGGTCAAAAAGTTTTGCTTTATAATTCTAGATTAAAATTATTTCCTGGAAAATTAAAATCTAAATGGTCAGGACCGTTTATTGTGATTGAGGTTTTCTCCAATGGAGCAATTACTTTGCAGGATGAAAAAGATGGGAGAGTATTCAAGGTGAATGGACAGCGTGTGAAGCATTATTGGGGTGAGGAATTTCAGTCGAAATATCCTTCCCTACAATTAGTTGATGTTTGAGAAAGCAGGATATTTGCGGGAGCATTTCACAGAGCAAAATTTTGAGCTCCCGAAGTTTGAATTGATTTTATTTTTCGTTAATTTGATTTTAATATCGGTTAGGATAGATTTAATTTTGAACGGTTTATTAGATTTTATCTTTAAGTATTTTTATTATTGTTGGTAGTTAGATTTTATCTATTTCGTTTTTGATTTGATTTTAGGATTATTTATTTGGATTATCTTTGGATTATCTTTTAATTAGTTAGATTTTATTTTATCTAGATTTTATTTTCGGTTATTTGAATTCTAGTTTTAATTAATAGAGATTTTCTCTAAGTTATTCAGCTTCTTTTGAGAATAAAAGGTTAAGTTTGCTTTGATCGGTTTAATTTGAATTAAAAGGATTTGATTTGTCTATTTTGAAATTCAAATTCCGTATCTAAGATTCTTCAGGTTCGGCAGATTGTTGCGACAAAGATATTGCTGGAGCAAAATATGCCGAGTTAGAAGGGTTTCCGTTGGAATTTATTATTGTTACCGTTGGGTTTGACTTTGAATTCTTGCAGGTAAATGTGCGTGCATCGTCTGATGAGGCCACGTGGCGCAGAGTAATTATCCAACGGCTCCAATGATGACAGAGCATTAATTTTTACCATGGCTGTTTGGAATTTGCAATTTTACCGTTGGTAATTTTGAATTTCAGGTTTGCATTTTTTATTGCAACGGTAATATTAGTTATGACCGAGCAAATCCTTTCGGTTAGGATTCTTGTTTGCTGCAGCCCTATTTATTCACTACCGCTGGTAAGTTCCTCTCCACTTCGTCTTCTTGATCCAATTTTTTGCCATCTACATTCTTTCTTTTTCCCTTCAATTCTCTAAAAAAATTGTTGAGACTTCCATGGCTAAGACTAGAGCTAGGAAGGAGAGGGAGAGTGAAGAGGAGGAGGTACCGGTCACACCGGAAGTGCAAAAAGGCAAAACTAAGAAAAAGAGAACGCCAGAGGAAAAGGAAGCAAAGAGAAGAAGAAGGCAGCAGAGGGCTGCAGAACAGAAGGAAGTTCAGGAGGTGGCGGACGTTGTTGCTACTACTGCGGAGGAAGGAAGTACTCAAGAACCTGCAGTACAAAACCTAGATACGGTTCAAGAAAAGATTGCTGAGAAAAATCAAGAAACATAGGCTGAAGGTGAGCATAACAAGGAGAAAACACCGGAGCCGGTGCAGGAGGCCCATGTTGAAATCATTATGCTTGAACCGCCCAAGCGCCGCCGCATCAAAAGGAAGGCGGGTCGCGTAAGGGTGATTCGGAACACTCCATCGCCTCCAACATCGGACTCTGAGGAAGAAAAAAGGGAAGCTGAGAATAAGGAAAAAGAAGAAGAGGCGAGAAAGGTAGAGGAAGAGCGTTTGCGTGTCCAGAGAGAAAGCAGGGGCAAAGGAATTGCCGAAGCATCAGGAGAAATTGAGGAGCTGAGGGCACCATTCATTCGCTTCGTCAACGATCTTGCTCGAGCAAAATACCAGGAGGTGCTGAAACGGGACTTCTTGTTCGAACGTGGATTTGGCAATGATTTACCTAGGTTTTTGGAGTCTGGAATAGTGAACCTCGGTTGGAGGCAATTTTGTGCGAAGCCAGAACCTGTGAATGCCAACATTGTTCGAGAATTTTACGCCAACCTTGACATTAAGAATGATTTTGAGGTCATCGTTCGAGGAGTGCCTGTACAGTGGAGCCCTGAGGCCATCAATGAAATGTTCGATCTCCAAGATTTTCCGCATGCCGTTTTTAATGAGATGGTGGCTGCACCATCTAGTGATCAACTGAGTGCGGCTGTCCGGGAGGTAGGCATTGAGGGGGCCTAGTGGAGGGTGTCGCAGACAAGAAAGTATACATTTCAAGCTGCTTATTTGAAGAGTGAAGCCAACACCTGGATGGGTTTCATCAGGCTACGCTTGTTGCCGACAATACACGACTCCACAGTATCTCGGGACAGGGTATTGCTTGCCTTTGCCATTCTTCGCTCGATGAGTATAGATGTAGGAAAGATAATGTCTTCTGAGATTGTTGATTGCTGGAAGAAGAAGGTGGGGAAGCTGTTCTTTCCAAACACTATAACGATGTTATGCAGTAGGGCAAGAGTGCCCACGGTTCCAGAAGATATGATCATGACTGATAAGGGAATCATTGACACACCTAATCTGGTGCGGCTTCAGCGTATGCAAGAGGTTCGCCAGGGTGGGCTTGTGTATGGCGTTAATCAGATCCTAGAGCAACTGTCAGTGTTGACCAGTAGGTTAGAATTTGCTGAAAGGCAAGCTCAGACCTACTGGACTTATGCTAAAAGGAGAGATGATGCGCTCAGGGGGGCCTTGCAGACCAATTTTTCAATGCCATATCCGACTTTCCCAATGTTTCCCGATGATTTGTTTAATCTTTGGATACCACCCCCGTCTGTTGAACTAGAAGAGAATGATGATGAAGATCAGGGTCAGGAAGATTGATGGATGGAATGATCTTCAGCGAGCATTATTTTTGTCTCATCATTTTGTTTGCTCGCGCATATTGACCCTGCTCACTGTTATAACTGCTTATCTTGTTTCTTTCTAATCTTTTTAATTTTTACTTTGAAAAAAAAAAATATCTGCTTTGTAATATTTTTCTATGTTTTTAATGAAATTTCTAAATGTTTCTATTCTATGAGCACTGACTGACTCCAACTTAACTATTTTCTTCTGAATTTTTGAAGCTTAGACTGATTACGCTTAGTTAGATCAAGGTATTCTGATCTCCAGAAACCTTTTGCTTGAGCATTTCTTCTAGCCTGGACTGTTGCTGCGGCAAGAAGATTTTTGACGGTAGTATTGACTTATATGATCCACTTTAAGCTTAATCCTAGTCCCATGTTTAGTTTAAAAATTCAGTTAGAAAAATTTAAGTTTGGGGGTATAATTGCTTAATTAATGATTCATTGGGGACAATGAATAATTTAAGTTTGGGGGACTTTTTGCTACTCCAATTATGTTGCTCGAGCATTCCTCTCCTTCAAATTAAAATTTTCTAGGTTATTGAGTAACCGGGGACATTTGTGATACCCACAGTTTGTCTTCGCGTCAAAAGATGACCTAGGAAATATGAAAAAATGAGAAATACTAAGAAAAATTATTTGCTGAAAAAAATTATTTGTTGAAGATTTTGCTGAAAAAAATTGACAGAGCAAAAGTTTTGAGGGATGAATGATGATCCAGCAGTTTTCTGTCTCCCATAACTTAGGTGAGCTTCATCATAAAATGTCGCCATTCTTAGGGGCAAGAGATGGAATAACTAAGGATTTTTGAGCTTTATAATGAGTATTGAGCCTAGTTGGTGATGAGCTTGAGGCAAGGGTATACTGCACCATAAAGTGGGTCATCCCATGCTTAAGAGCTTATGACTGTAAGGCTGCTTTAAGTCTGGTAAATAATGTTATAAACCCCTTTAAAAATATGTTTTGAAATGTCTGATAATAGAGCTAGGCTGTGGTGAGTTCTTAGAATTAAGTTGAAAAATGGTGATTATTTGTCCCTGCTGAAGGAATCATTTTGCTGCAGCAAAGCTTGGTTTTGCAGAGTGCTCAGGTAAAGGTTAAAGGTAGTGTTGGGCTGTCTGGTTTGATTAAGCTAATTCTCTGTCTAATGTTTTGAAATTCTTAAGGGAAGGTGAGTTAGTATTGCTCGGGACGCGCAATAGTTCAAGTTTGGGGGTATGATAACTGTCCAAAAGGTAGTTATTTAGGCCTCATTTATATAAGGATTTGTGTGTCTTTAATGCTTAATAGGGTTGGTTTTAGAGAGATATTACATGATTTAACCCATTTGGAAGAATGGAAGCTTTGGAAATCACTTTGTGCAGATTATGTTGCTGAGCGACTGGAAGGAGCAAATTCTATGCTGCAGCAAAACTGGGAGCAGAAACTGCCACATCACAGCTCGTTAGCCAACTTCATGAACCGACTTCTATTGAGATATTTTCGGGATAAAGGATCAAGGAGAGCCTTACACGTGTCCTAGTTGACCTAATTCAAGCCTCCCATCCTTCTATAAAAGGAAGTAGCCGTCAAAGTCAAAAGTATTCCATGTTTTCCCTTGGAAGCCGAATAGTATAGGGAGATTGAAGATCATCAAGAACACCATCATCCGCAAGCTGATTAGGGAGTTTACCTTCTTTATTAACTTGTAGTGATGGACATGCATACTCAGATTGTAATTCGTATTCCTATGCTTATTATGAACTAAGTAGCTTAAGGCGTTGGTTAGGAATAATGTGATTACTGTGCTTCATCTCTAGTAATAAATTGACTATTGCATTTTGGTTAATTGTTGTGCTTATTCTTATTTTATGCCCGCCTGACCAGCCGGTATGGATAACTCTCTCTAGTTTCAGGGATGATTTAGAGAGTGTGTGGCAATTCTCCACATTACGATCATTGTGTATTGGTGAACGCCAGTGACTGAGCTAGGGATAGCTAGTTGCCTAGTGCTCGATCGGTCGCTCTTCATTGGGTTTGAAACATATCCCAAAAGATCCGGAGTTCCGGGAGGAATCCGCTAATAATACTGCGAGAGATGCATGATCAATAATATTGCTAGAGCATATCTTAGAACAATCACTAAAGCCTAACCAGCGCCTGTCTTTAATCTGTCTGTCTATTTGTTTATTAGTTGTTATGTCATTCATTTTGCTTCAGCATAATTCCGATAAAACCCAACATTTTTATTATCTTTGAAACCATTAGAAAGTTATACAAAATAGGTAAAGTGGAAACTCATTCAGACCTTGGATTGATAATATTACTTGCTGCAGACTGTGTATACTTGCACAGGAATTCTAGAGTATTTCATATCATATTTTTACTCACTCTAGGAACCCAACACTATGCTCGCTATCACACTCCACAAGGCTCAAAGTGAAGCTGAAGTGCTGCAAGGAAGGGTATAAGAAGAGGCCCAACAGGGGCCAAGAGAAGAGAGTTTAGAAAAAGAAAAAGAAAGAGAAGTGGAGAATGAAGGCCAGAATGCGACCGCATCTGGGCTACATTCTGAAGAAGGCCTAGCTGAGGCCACTATTGACCAACCAGCTGAAGAGGTTCTTGAGCCTCTATTCACACATGACCCACCAGCTGCTGATAGCACCACTTCGGGAGAGAAAAGGGATGAAGAGGAAAAAGACGAGGAGGCCGAGACCTCCAGTGATTCTGACTCCGATACAGAATCTGATTTAGAGATTAGGGAGCTAGATTGTGACCAAGTCCCTACCTCTGCAGCATTAAGAAGAAAGAGAAAGAGAGAGATCAAGGCTGAGAGGAGGACAAAGAACAAGAATGACCCAATCTTTGCCAAGAGGCCGAGGACAAGGTCCATGGATGCATCTCCTGCAGTTCCTCCTACCATCTCACCCGCCAAGCCAAAGGGAAAATCACCCAAGGCTGTATCTCCCAAAAATCCATTTCCCGAGGTATTTAAAGATATTAATTTTCCGGAACGAATGGAGATCATGAAGAAAAGAGATTTCCTCAATGAGAAGGGATTCTCTAACAGAGTAGGAGCACTGCCAGAATTTGTGAGCAGGATCACATCTCAGTACAAATTGGCAGGACTTCTGTGCTCACCCTCAGGAGGCTGTTGTGCCCCTAATTCGAGAATTTTACGCCGACCTGAGGGAGGAGAGCGTTAGCATGGCAATAGTGAGGGGGAAGATGGTCAGTTTCTCCTTAGTCGACATCAACAGGGTGTACAAGATCAAGGCACCCTTGAACCCAAGAGGGAATGATGTTATCAGGAAGATGAAGGAAGCATTGAAACTTGTGGCCAACAAGGGGGTTCAGTGGAAAGAATCGCAGACGAAAGTGAAGTCTTTAGTGTCAAGCGACTTAAAGCTAGAATTGGCAGTGTGACTTCACTTCATCAAGAACCGCTTGATGCCAACTACCCATGACAACACAATTTCAGTGGATAGAGTTATGCTGCTCTATTGCCTTATGAAGGGGTTGGAAATCAACTTGGGGAGCATTATTAGGGATGATATCTTAGCTTGTGGAAAAAAAGGGCAGGCAAGCTTTTCTTCGCCTCACTCATCACCCAACTCTATCAGAGGGTGAAGATTGTGCCAAGTAAGGACGAGGAGCGCCATTTCTTTAAACCAACCATTGACTTGTCCTTGATAGGAAAGCTCCAGCAGAACAACATCCAGAGGAAGGATAAAGCCTCCACATCACAGGCTACTCCACCTACAGGGCCGAATGTAGCTTCTCCATCCCAGCACACTCCTTTTACAGGGCCTTCACCAGCATCAGAAGCCCTAGGCATGGTCCACCGCCAGTTAGATCAAATAAGGGAGAACCTGAAGACTTATTGGACGTATGCAAAGGAGCAGGATGAAGCTATTAGAGAGTTCTATCTCTCTATTGCCCCTAGTATTGCCCTGGTCTTTCCAAATTTCCCTCAGCCGCTGCTGCCCCAAGAAGAAGAGGATTCGGATGAAGAGGAAGATGAAGAGAATGAAGAGAAAGAGAGTTCCTCGGACGAGGAATATGGGAGTTTTCTGATCCCCTTTAAACTGATTTTTTTTTGTGAATAATACTGTTTACTGTTTTTTTTTTTGTTTTAGCAGGTTTTAAATTCTGTTTTTAGTGTTTAGTTGCTGTTTTTACTTGTTTTTAATGTTTAGTTGTTAATAGTTTTGATCATAGTGTAAGTTTAGATAGTTTGTGGATAATTTAGGTTAGAAAAGCTTGGCTTTTTAGATCTTTTCTTGAAAAATCTGCTTGCTGTTTTTTGAGAGTTACCTATGATAGTTTTGAAGAAAAAATCAAATTTAAAGAAAAATTGCTTTAAAATATTTTGGAAGAAGAAAACATGTTTCAAAGGAGTTTTCTTTTAAGCACTTGATGATGAAAACTAGAGCTTTGTTCTATCTCAAAAGTGCCACCGTCTCAACTGAGTTGTTTTCTAGTCATAGGCTTTCCATTAGTCTTTTTCTTTACAAAATTGTCTTAGAGTCTAAACTTCCTCGTGTTTAACATTTCTAACACTCCAGGAGAGTTTAGCCTTGAAGTTTTGAAAACAAAACAGCCTCATGTTAAGCCCATGCCTAAAAAACAAGCCAACGAGGACATTGTCTACCTTTAAGTTTGGGGGGAGGGGGTGCTTTATGCTTACTATGTAAATATCTTTTATAAATTTGTATTGTGGGAAAAGAATTTGTGCTCAGTATATATTCCAAAAATGATGAAAAAAGAGAGAAAAAACAAGGAAAAAAAATCGAGAGTTACTCATTCCTAGGGTTTACTGAGTAACCAGGGGCATTCATGACACCCATGGTTTGCCACTGCATGAAAGGTTTACTTAGGGAAGTGAGTATCACTCCGAGCTTGTGAACTTTGCTCGTAGCTAGATATCTTCACCACAAAGTGTCGATAAGCTAGAACGAAGGTAAAGATGACAGCAAGGATGCTCTTGGGAGAAAAAAGAAGTCAAATAAAATGAGCACCGACAGTCAAATAAGTTTGGGGGAGATGGAGAAGGTCTAGTAATTCATATATGCTTTTGTTTTCCTAAAGATTGTTTTCTTAGACTAAAAGGACTACACTAGGCTCTATGAATAGAAGTTAGGTAGTTTAAACATGTTGGTTAGGATGGATTAGAGAGAGTTTTCTTTGAAAAAGAACAGTAGAAATCTTCATACCTAGAAACTCAGACGTTGTGACTGGCACTAGAGTAGAACCCTCTCCTGAAAGGCAATCTTTTTAGAAAACGATATTGAAATACATGTTTACTTGATTCCATGTCACTTGATTTGAAATGAAAAGTTGATACTAGTACCATGATTCATTATTATGCATGAACTCTAACGTTTTGGTTTGCAATTAATATTGAGCTCTAACGTTTTGATTGACAATTAAGAAGTTGATCTCTAACATTTTGATTGGCAATTGCTTGAGGACAAGCAATGAGTTAAGTTTGGGGGTATGATAAGGGTAAAAAATATACCTATTTTACCCTTATATTTAGCACATTTCTTGGTCAAATATTGAGTGTTTAGGTCAATTTTACTATTTTCAAGCTCAAAATATGTTAATTTGATAAGTTAGGGTGTTGAGAGTCACTTTTGTTGAATTGTGCTTAAAAAGACTTGATTTGAAGCAAATTTGACTTAATTTGCTGTTGTGCAGAAAAACAGAGGAGAAGCTGGAATTCCCCATAAATGCGTCCTCATTTCTGGGAAGGCATAATTGAAATGCGACCGCATTTCTGGAAAAACAGAGGCTGTTCCGAGTCATCCGCGGGTCGTTGTTGACGAGTCTTCTTCGCACCTAACCGGTTGCTTTGACCCCGAAATTGACTGAGCAACCTTCCAGAACCTATTTTGCAGCTCCTCAACCAATTTCTACACTATATAAGCTCGGGATTCTGTTGTTGTACGATTATCCGCAAGCGCACGGGTCGTTACAAGTTATATAAAACGGAAAGTATTCCGAGTATCGAATCCTCAGGGAGGCGAAGCGAAACTTAAGCAATTAATTAAAATTCTCTTGAGCACTGAAAATACTTAGGTGAAATAATATTTAGGGACCACGTTCATGTAATAAAAAGAATTTGAATTTAAAACGACTAATGAAAACAAATTTGATCAATCAGAAATAAAATGTGGAGAAAGAGTTTTCTTTAAGCGGGAAGAGGGGTCTTGAAAATCGATGATTAGCTAAATAATTGCTATAATTATCCTATCTCATTGCCCAACTAATTATAAACCTAGAATCTCCGTTAATCACATAGGCTCTCCTGTCGGTTTCCCCTAATTGTAATTAATTCATTTTAACAACCTAAGTGTCCTTAGCGCTATTAAAAATCATTAATTATTACGCTCCGATTCATTTTAGGAATCTAAGTTTAATCAACTAATCCCGGTGTCACAACGGGCAATTAAACTAGTTGCATGGATTATGATCTATCCTAATTTCTCTCCGTCGAGTTTCCATTAAGAATCGAATCATTACACAATTGGCCAGATTGAGTAAAGCATTAAGCACATCCATACAAATAATTAGGACATGGGCAAGAGACAAGAAATTATAACAATATTTCCACTAACATTTCATTTCAAGACCCCAAATTGGGGTTTAGCTACACATAATATTCACAATAATTACAAGGGAAAGCATAGTAAAAAGCATAAAGGAAAAGGAATTGACCGTCGAAAAACCCCTTGCTGTCGCTTAGAGCCCCCGCTGGCTACTCCTCGAGCCTCTAGAATTGCTTCCCAAAATTCCCCAAAAATTCCCACTAGAAGAACCCTCTCAAAAAGGCTCAAAAGCCTTGAGAGGGGCTCCAAAAAAGGAGTCTTAAGAAAGGAAAGAAAGGAATTGGAAGGATGATTGAGTGATGATTGATTGATGATTGATTGATGATTCAAAATGAGGCACCAAGGGCACCTATTTATAGGCCTGGAATAGGGGTAGCGTCGCGACGCTGCCTTGCCAAGCGTCGCGACGCTGCTGCGCACGCGGCTTGGGCAACAAGAAAGGGCAGCGTCGCGACGCTGCCTTGCTAAGAGTCTCGACGCTGCTGCGATTTTCCAGATTTTTCAGCTTCCTTTTGGGCTGATTTTTGGGCCTTCTTCTTCATTTCTCTTGGTCTTTTCTTCATGAATGTCTTCTTTGGGCCTCCAAATGCTTCATACTTTGATTTGGGCTATAATTACTTCAATTATGGCTCTTTTTCTCCCAAAATCACCAACTTAGCTCCTAAGGACCAAATAACAAAATTCATTAAATATATTCATTAAAAACACGATTAAAGCACCAAAAAGCTTAATAAATTGAGACTAAAATAGCGACATTTCTGCTCGCTATCACACCCCCAAACTTAAGCTTTTGCTAGTCCCGAGCAAAATAAATTCTAAAGATGCATGAAATAGAATCGCTCAACCCTCAATGATTTTGGAATTCTTAGGATCGAATGGAAAACATGCAAGTGGAATAAGCAAGCACCACATACTCTTGAAGAAATCTTAAACTAGTTTGAACTTAAGATTAATGAATAGCATGCTCAAGACTTATCTATTGATTCTTTTACTAACCTAGATTAGTCTTATGGCTTTCTCCATTTGTTTTCCCCCTACACTGGCTAAGAGCCCCTAATACTTCGGAGTCCTTCTATCATGCAAAAAAAAAAGTAACTAGGGTGCCTGTCATCTTTTTCTTTTGTTGCTCTTTTGCTCCTCCCCCAAACTTGCATTTTGATATCTAATGGTACTAGCTTTCACACTACGGTGCAGGGACCCTTAACCCGAATTTTATTCTCTGGTTGGCCTAACTGATCACACCGCAGGTAGCTCTTTTTACCCCTAGGCTTTTTTCTTTTGAGCAAGCAAAAATTCTTTTTCAACAGATTTTCTTTTTCTCACATTTTCTTTTTGTTGCTTTTGCTTTTCTCTCAGCAGGCATAGAATTTTTTCTACCTAGTTCTTTAGAGCAATCAAGCATGAACTTCCTGATATTAGAAACTAAGCCTATCGGGGTGACAACAACTTTGAAAACCATAATAAGAATCTAGATTTTCAAAGACGTCATTAGATAAGACTATTGCATGCTTTAGACATCAAAACTAAGTATAAAAAAATTTTAAAATTTCACAATTTCTGCCGTGCTCCCAGATTCCACAACATATAAACCATTTTCTCCCAAAATTTCAAAAATCACATCCTTGGCTATCATGGCTATCTATTCATGCATCCAACAGAATTTAAATATGCTCAACACAGCGGAAACCTCCCCCCCAAACTTAAACTAAACATTGTCCCCAATGTTTTTAAAACAGAAAAGCATAAAGAGAGATACTGAGACTTCCCTGAGCTAGGAGCGCTTCATCCTCTTCCTTTGGATCCATGAAAAATGGGAAATGTGGAATTTTGGGATTTGCTAAGGTGATCCTGCAAAACAAAATTGGATCACGGAGCAAAGAAAATTATTTACCGCAAAAACAACTAACTACTTTAATCCTTGGGTTGCCTCCCAAGCAGCGCTTTCTTTAACGTCTTTAGCTAGACTAGGCTCGGCACGCTTACGGAGGCTCAAAATAAAAATTTTCATCATCCTTCGGGCCCTGCAAAAAATCACGCACCAAATTGCATACTACAAACAGGGGAGAAAAAAAACTTTCCCCTGGCCCATCTTCACTAAAGAGATTCTCATAATAACATTTCAGAAAATAATCAGCCGCATCAAATCTCTTTTCTAAATCTCTATTTTCAAAACAGTTGTTAACGGAGTCATCAAGCGTTATAATGTCTACTGGTCTAGGATCTAGAGATGGCCTATCAATCATGCCAGTCCATTCATCAGAAAAAATATCTACATGCTCAGCAGATCCTTCAGACTAAGAATTAAAAAATGATTCAACTAAGCTATCACATGACTCATCATCAGAAGACTTAAAGAATTCAAGAATGTCAGGATCAGATTCTATACTATTCACAGATTCAAGTTCTTCTGGGTCAGATTCTATGCTATACACATCATCAGGACATGAAAAGAAAGTATTCACATTGTCAGGATTCATGCATTCAGGAATGTCAAGATCAGACTCAATAGATTCACTGTAATCATGGTCAGACTCAAAATTATCTATCGAGCAATCTTTTTTATGCCTTTTATGTTTGTGCTCAATGTCAGGCAATTCAATATCATCATCAAAATTATCCATTTCAGGCAATTCCAATTTATTTTCAAAGGAAGGTAAATCATCAACTGCAGATCTTTCATTGTCACAAGCAGGCAAGTCTAATTCATTTTCGAAGTCAGGCAGATCCAAATCATTTTCAAACAGAGGATTATCCATATATGCATCATGATCAAAATCCATATTATCGACAAGCATTTCTCCTAAGCCTAGGCCAAGATTATAGTCTACCTCTTCATCGTCATCAGTCAAGTATTCAGGCCCAACAGAAAAACATGTATGCAAACTACAGACAGATTCATCTTGGCCAAAAATACTAAACACGACTTTTTCATCATCAATGTTCAAGGTAAGCTTACCTGTATGCTCGCTAATCTCAGCCTTACCAGTGGCTAGGAAAGGTCTGCCTAAGATAATTGGCACCTCTTTGTCTTCCTTCATGTCCAGTACCACGAAATCTACAGGGAAGATGAATTTGTTGACTTTCACCAACACGTCCTCCACAACACCCATCGGGTGGGTAATCGATCTATCAGCAAGCTGGAGAGTGACGTCAGTGTCTGTCATACCTGTTAAACCAATCTTCCTGTATACAGAGTAGGGCATCAAATTTATACTTGCTCCTAAATCACACAAAGCCCTATCGAAGGATACTTCTCCTATGGTGCAGGGAACAGTAAAACTCCCTGGGTCTTTCTGCTTAGAGGGTATCCTACCAGAAATGATGGTACTGCTACTCTCAGATAAATTAAAAACTTCTTTTTTCAGACTTTTCTTTTTAGAAAGCATTTCTTTCATGAATTTTCCATAATTTGGCATATTATACAAAGCTTCTACCAATGGAATATTCACAGACAACTTTTTAAACATTTCTAAAAATTTTTGAAATTGTTCATCTAATTTGACATTTTTAAATCTCTGAGGAAAAGGTAACTCCCTGTAATCAAAGGTTGGACATTCGCCCCTCCGCTTGGGCGGGCTAATATGCGAACCTCTGTCATGGTGGTTGCATGGAACCACTTCTTCCTCAGTCATCTTCTTATTGTCATTCTGCCTCTCATCTTTTTTTCTACCTGCAAAGCTGTTAGAAAAATCACATTTTAATTCAATAGAGTTGGGAGGGTGTTGGAACCTTTCAGAGGAGGCTTTTTGTGCCTCGGCCCCTTCATCTTCATCCCTTCTCTTTTCTTCTTCCTTTTTCTTCTCTGAACTGTCCTCCAGTCTTCTGCTACTTCTCAAAACCACCATCTTACACTGCTCTTTCGGGTTAGGCTCAGTATCGCTTGGAAATTTTCCCTTCTGCAGGGCATTTACTGCTGAAGCAATCTGACCTATCTGCACTTCCATATTCTTTAGAGCTGTGTCGTGGTTGTTCACTGATGTCTGGAGACTCACATTCAATATTCTTTGTTCCTTGATGAATAAAGCCACCATCTCCTCCAGATTATTTTTCTTTTCAGGAGTACTCGTTGATGCAAAACCTGGGGGTGGCTGCAAAACATTTTTTGTATTCGCATATGAGAAGTTCTCGTGATTGCGCAGGCTGGGGTGGTAGAAGTTTGGTACTCCTTGAGTATATGATCTATTTCCTATGTATTGAACTTCTTCCACATCTTGACCTTCCTTCTTTGAATGACCTTCAACTAAGGTGAAAATGGACTTAACCACCTCAGATGACGTCAATTTGTTTAGTGCATTGGTCAGAGATGCCAGTTGCGCTTTCAGTGAACTTGACTCATCCAATTCATACAATCCAGCCTTCTTTGTCACTGTTCCTCTCTCCGTCGGCCATTGATAACTTGTTGCCGCCATTTCCTCAAGCAGGTCTTTGGCTTCTGTCACTGTTTTTGAAAGAAAACTCCCTCCTGCTGATGTGTCAAGGACTGTCTTCGTGGAGGGGTTTAATCCATTATAGAATAACTGTACCTGAAGCCAATCAGGATATCCGTGTTGGGGGCATCGCCTAAGCATTTCCTTATATCTTTCCCACGCTTCGTATAACTGCTCTTCGTCAAGCTGTTTGAATGTTCCAATTTCAGTCCGCAGCTTGGTAGTCTTAGCTGGTGGAAAAAATTTTGTCAGAAAAGCCTGGGCAAGCTCGTCCCAAGTACTGATGCTGCCCGTCTCGACTGATTCGAGCCAATCTTTTGCTTTATCCTGTAGAGAAAATGGAAATAGCCTCAATCTGATCGCGTCGGCCGGAACTCCGTTCATCTTTACCGTCCCGCATATTTCTAGGAATGATCGCAGATGAGAGTGAGGGTCCTCGGAAGGATGTCCCTTGAACGAGTTATCGCGTGCCATCTGAATCAACCCTGTTTTTAGCTCAAAATTTGTAGCTTGGATGGGGGCGTAAACAATTCCACAATTCTCGGTAGGAAGAACTGGCTGCAGAAAATCTCTAATTGCCTTGGGAGCTTCCTCTTGGTGGGCCATCGTTTCTGCTAATCTTTTTTCTTTTCTAATGAATTTTAGAGTCCTGTTAATCTCAAGATCTAACGGAAACAGATCAACCACCTTGTTTCTTCGCATGCAATGCTCCCAGAAAACAAAAAAAACCAAACAAAAATGAAAATAAAATAATATTCACAAAACGATGAAAAAAAAAATATTTACACCTAAATTACCATTTACCCTTTTCTTTTCGATGTCAAGAAAAATTAATTTTTTGCTTAAAAATCAAGCCTCCCCGGCAACGGCGCCAAAAACTTGTTGTTGTACGATTATCCGCAAGCGCACGGGTCGTTACAAGTTATATAAAACGGAAAGTATTCCGAGTATCGAATCCTCAGGGAGGCGAAGCGAAACTTAAGCAATTAATTAAAATTCTCTTGAGCACTGAAAATACTTAGGTGAAATAATATTTAGGGACCACGTTCATGTAATAAAAAGAATTTGAATTTAAAACGACTAATGAAAACAAATTTGATCGATCAGAAATAAAATGTGGAGAAAGAGTTTTCTTTAAGCGGGAAGAGGGGTCTTGAAAATCGATGATTAGCTAAATAATTGCTATAATTATCCTATCTCATTGCCCAACTAATTATAAACCTAGAATCTCCGTTAATCACATAGGCTCTCCTGTCGGTTTCCCCTAATTGTAATTAATTCATTTTAACAACCTAAGTGTCCTTAGCGCTATTAAAAATCATTAATTATTACGCTCCGATTCATTTTAGGAATCTAAGTTTAATCAACTAATCCCGGTGTCACAACGGGCAATTAAACTAGTTGCATGGATTATGATCTATCCTAATTTCTCTCCGTCGAGTTTCCATTAAGAATCGAATCATTACACAATTGGCCAGATTGAGTAAAGCATTAAGCACATCCATACAAATAATTAGGACATGGGCAAGAGACAAGAAATTATAACAATATTTCCACTAACATTTCATTTCAAGACCCCAAATTGGGGTTTAGCTACACATAATATTCACAATAATTACAAGGGAAAGCATAGTAAAAAGCATAAAGGAAAAGGAATTGACCGTTGAAAAACCCCTTGCTGTCGCTTAGAGCCCCCGCTGGCTACTCCTCGAGCCTCTAGAATTGCTTCCCAAAATTCCCCAAAAATTCCCACTAGAAGAACCCTCTCAAAAAGGCTCAAAAGCCTTGAGAGGGGCTCCAAAAAAGGAGTCTTAAGAAAGGAAAGAAAGGAATTGGAAGGATGATTGAGTGATGATTGATTGATGATTGATTGATGATTCAAAATGAGGCACCAAGGGCACCTATTTATAGGCCTGGAATAGGGGTAGCGTCGCGACGCTGCCTTGCCAAGCGTCGCGACGCTGCTGCGCACGCGGCTTGGGCAACAAGAAAGGGCAGCGTCGCGACGCTGCCTTGCTAAGCGTCTCGACGCTACTGCGATTTTCCAGATTTTTCAGCTTCCTTTTGGGCTGATTTTTGGGCCTTCTTCTTCATTTCTCTTGGTCTTTTCTTCATGAATGTCTTCTTTGGGCCTCCAAATGCTTCATACTTTGATTTGGGCTATAATTACTTCAATTATGGCTCTTTTTCTCCCAAAATCACCAACTTAGCTCCTAAGGACCAAATAACAAAATTCATTAAATATATTCATTAAAAACACGATTAAAGCACCAAAAAGCTTAATAAATTGAGACTAAAATAGCGACATTTCTGCTCGCTATCAGATTCGAAGTCAAATTCAATCAGAACTCACTTAGAAGAAAAGGGTGGTGACAGAACCCTGGCTCGACGCTAATGAGTAGAGATGCTTGAGGTCCTTCTTAGATGACCAAATTCTAACTCGAGAGAGAGTTAGACATCAAACCTTGTGGTTTGTAGAGATTTTTACCCATTCCCATCTTGTAAAAGTGAGAGAGTGGAGTGTCTTAGCAAACTCTAGAAGGATTGAGTAAATAGGAAAACCCATAATATTTAGCTATCTCCTTTATTTCCAGCTCTTGAATCTTTTCATTATTTTGTATTCTTTACATTCGTATTTCAATGAAAATGTGTTCATTTGCTTTTTATCCCATCATGAGTAACTAAATCCCATTGAGGGGTTCAATAATGTGGTGAATTCCCTTATGATTTAATGGCTTGAAAGTGTTTCATTTGCTTAAGTTGTGTTCAATGCATGCCATTCTTTATTGATAATCACTCTAATCTTGCTGAGTTTAACTTGATCACTTAGACTTTTCATGCTATGTGAGTTTGATTTCGAAAGGGACAAACGATATCGGTTCTCATAAAGGTGATATAGGAGAAAAAACTCGAAAGAGATTGTTCGACGGTATAGGGCAAGCTGCCTAAGGCACCTTATATCGACTATAGGGTTATAGGTTGCATTCGTGAATTATCTATGTCGGAGTCGAGTCACAGAAATGTGCATAACGGTACTCGCTTAGCCTTCTAACGGTTTTTGGGAACAAGGGCCAAGAGTTAAATCTGACCCAGTGCATTAAATACGCTTAAGTTAAATACTGCATGAGTATGGTTGTTACCTTAGGGATGAATCTATGTTGAATACCTCATTGTTTATTATTGTTATTTCTTATTATTTATTTGCTTATTTTATTCATCTTTTCAAAAACCCAATCAATCAACTTATTTTCTTTGGTTACCTTTTCAAAAGCAATCATTTGAGCAGTTTCTTCATCAAATATGAATTTCCAATTTAGTCCTCGTGGGATCGATACCCTTGGGAGTACTTCTAAGGTTTTTTTTATTACTACGTGCGACAGTGTAGACTTGCACTTAAGTGTTAGCTGAATTATTCTTTATTATTTCATTTATCATCTTATCTCACATCCATCTATTCAGCTGACGACGCACCAGTAGGTCCATTAGGTCCCCCTGCTAGCTCGTAAAGAGTAATTAGGAACAATTATATATTGAGAGAATTTGAATAGTTCAAATTCATATTGGGAATTAAGTTAATTCTATGAGATACAAAATAATACAATGTATAGTGATGCATAAAAAATATAAAGTCTAATTTGAGTTCTTTATTAAATTGAGAGATTAATATATTTGAAAGAGTTCAAATATATGTCTAGTTAAATATATGGTATTTAATTAGAAGATGTATTAATTAATCATGAATTAATTAATTATTCATTTTAGTTTAAATTAAATGAGATTTAATTAAACTATAGTCTATAAGGAAATTATTAGAATATGATTCTAATGATTAATTAATTAAACATGGGAGATATTTAATTATTGGAATTAATTAATTGATTAGTTTAATTGAATTAATTAAATGCGATTTAATTAAGTTAATTAAACTATATATTATGTGAGGAAATTCATTTTAAATAAGATTTAAATGTGCATGAGATTAATTAATTAACGTTTAAGTAATTTATTTAATCAATTAATTAATTCATCTTGATCTAACGGTCATGATTGTTTCCTAACCTCACATTAGGGTTTCCTCTCTTATAAAAGGAAAGGTTATGAGAACCCTAACCCTAAGGTCTCATTCTAGCCTCCCTCTCATTCTCTCAACTCAAGAACTCTAGAGAAAATTTTTCTCTCTAAGAGTTTTTCCCATTCAAGATTAGGTAGTCCCACAACTACATTCCTAATCTCAGAGTTATAGTGGGGAAGCCCTTGTGGTGGTGTCCGTTGAAGAATTCACAGTCGTCAGAAGGAGGTATGTTTCTCACCGCTTATCTTTTTGCCAATGTATTGGTATTTTGTAGAACAAAATTAATTTACGAACGGTCCAATTACTTCCGCTGTAATGAAATTGGGAATTCCAATCCTTCAGATAGAATATGGAATTACGTCCCAACTCTCAACATCTAGTACACCATAGCAACATAGTGTATCAATAAGGAGAAACAGAATCTTGTTGGACATGGTTCGTTCGATAATTAACTATGACAAGTTGCCTAACTCGTTTCGGGATATGCAGTGTTGGTTGTAGTTTAAAACACGAATATGGTTCTCTCAAAGAGTGTTTCTAAAACATTATTTGAGTTCTGGAGAGGGCGTAAAGTAAGTTTACGTTATTTAAAAGTTTAGGGATGTCTTGCATTCGTGCAATCGACAAACCCGAACAATGTAGAACAACGTTCTAAAATATGCCTATTTGTAAGTTATCCCAAAGAAACGAGAGGTAGATGCTTCTTCAAAGAAAGCATTTGTATCGACAAATGCAATTTTCTTTGAAGCATACCACGTTTGAGATCACAAACCACCAGTTAGATAGTGTCTAGTAAGTTATTTAATGAAGCTACAATTGGATCAACAAGAGTTGTTGATCAGGTTAGTCCTTCAACAAGGTTTTTCATTGAACTAACACATTGAGTAAGTCCCGTGCTTCTAATTATTGAGAGAGCCTCGACGTAGGGGAAGGGTTGTTATTCGACCAGATTAATACTATTTGAGTTTAACTGAAACTCTTGTTGTCATACCTGATGACAATATCGAGGATCCATTGACCTTTAAACAGGCAATGAATGACGTGGAGGACGAATGAATTAAAGTTATGGACCTGTAAAGGGAATCCATATACTTTAATTCAGTATGGGTCTTGTAGATAAACCTGAAGGGGTATGACCCATAGGGTATAAATGGAAGAGGAAATGAGACTTAGTTGAAAATGTACAGACATTTAAAAAGCTAGACTTATGGCAAAGAGTTTTATGCAGTGGGAGGGGATTGACCATGAAGAAACCTTCTCCCCTGTTGCCATACTGAAGTCAATTAGGATACTCCCATACATTTCCACATTTTGTAATTTTGAAATATGGCAAATGAATTTCAAGATTGCCATTTTGAATGGTAATCTTGAGGAGAGTTCCTACATGTCTCAACCAGAAGGGTTCATTCGGGATTATCCTTTGATTTTCATGGGTGAGAGTGGCCCAACATCGCCGACTCAATAAGCTTACCATTTTGGAGATAAGACCAGGTAGATAGCTGGAAACATAGTCTTGCAAGATGGAATTCACTCCTACCCGCCTGTAGGGATAGTAGAGGTTGTTTCCTTAAGTGATGACTCCAGGTCTTGAACAAAGGCGCACCGTTCTCTCTTGGCACGAAAAGATTTTTTATTTAATGGTTGGACCATAAAAAAATTGTTCATTATAGGATCAATCGTACTAAAGGAACAAGATGTAATTTCAAGGGTAAAACGAACTTTTGACCCGCTGTAATTACGAACAACCTGTGAAGGGTCGACTTACTGATTATGGTTGTATCAGGGTGGACAGAAATATATCTATAGTGAGGGGAGTGCAACTACGGGCTATAGTGGAGTGTCCTGTTAGTTAACGAAGGTTGGTTAACTAGGCTAAAGAGTTTAGACCAGTTAATCTCAAATCGTTGGAGCCCATGATCTGTAGGTCCATTAGTCCCTCCACTAGCTCATATGGAATTAACCTTAGAACAAAGTGATGAAAGAATTTGAAAAATGTTCAAATTCTATTTTGGGAGACATCGTTATTTATATTCGATATAATTTAGCATATCGGTTTAATTATGAATTAAACTACAGAGATAGATCGAAAATATTTGAATATGATTTAAAATATTATAAATATGTATTTGTTACATATTTCAATATGAATGAGGATTCATATACAACGTTATCGGTTTTGAGATATATCGGGATTGGTGTGATTATTTGATTTGCTATTAGATATTAAATTAAATAATTATAATTAACTAAAGTGTTTAATTGATTATTTAAATTAATTTTATTTAAAATAAAATTAATTGAAATTGAATTAAAGCATGAAATTTTGATTCCATGCATAATTCCATGAAAAGCCACCTTGCCCTTTGATTCATCAGAATCCACTAACTCCTGTGCCTTCATATATAAGCCCGTTTCTTCTTCAAGTAAGAGGATGGAGTTAGTTGATGTTCAACATGCAAAACACAGAATGCAAAGTTCTCTCTCAAGAACCACCATTTTTCTATCTAGTTTGTGCTTGAGCATTCTTGAGTATTCAAGCTATTTCCTTCCAAAATTCATCACGATCAGTTCCCACAAGATCGTTCTAAGGTCGGAGAATAGCGGGGAAGATCTTGATGGTTGTCCATGAAGTGTTTGTGTGAAGAAACATCCATGGAGTTGCAAGAATTCAAGCTACAAAGGTAAATTTTCCATTGCCTCTGTTTTTCGGTTTAAAATGCATGCTTTTAGTTAGAGAAATTAATGTGATTAAACACCCAAGATTGTCAATTGCTTCTGCTAGAGTGATATACATTCCTATAGATTTTTCAACTATTCTTGCTGGAAATCATTTACGTATTGTTTCTATATTTTTTAGATGTTGATTGCTTCAATTTGTGAGTGAATTGATTCTCCTTTTGAGTTTTTTCCTTTTATGAAGGAAAAGTTTGGTAATAGCAAGACTCAATAAATTAGTCTTGCCTCTGTTTTTGAAATCAAGAAAGAAATTCCAAAGTTTTTGTTTAAGAGAAGTAGTTAAGAAAAACATTTTAGTGATAAAAATTTTAGGTCCTACTATCATGTCTCACATTATTTGCGTTTCCACATACTGGCCTTGGTAACTAGGGTTACTTACCGACTATTTTTAATTTAAAATTTCTTTATGTTACTTACTAGCTATTTTAATTTCAAGCTAATATAAATTAATTTTTTCTACAAAATAACACAAACACTTGGTATAAATTTGATTGATGTACAAATGTGACTCTAAATTAATAGAGACCAAAATGCATGTAACATTATATATTTAAATTGTATTAAACTAATATATAAATTACCTAGAGATTATAAGGGTATAATGTCTCTTATAAAGTGGTAACACACATCTATCTAAGAAAATAACAACTTAATCTAGACTCTCAGCAAGTTCTTCACACAATTCATATAACCATAATGCTTCCTTAAAAGCTTCAGTCACAACCATATATTCAGATTCGGTAGTGGACAAGACAACAACAAGCTGTAGTGTTGACTTCAAACTAACCGTGTTACCATATAGGGTGAAAGACAAACTTGTGAGAGATCTTCTTCTATCTCGATCAGTAGTATGGTTTGCATCCACATACCCTACCACTTTTGTCTTTTGAGTTGAAACCGAACAATATTCAAGACCATAAGCTGTTGTACGTTTGACATATCTCATTTGCCATTTGACAGCCACCCAATGCTTCTTTCCAGGGTTAGAAATGTAATTGCTTACCACATTCAAACTATGAGCCAAGTCTGAGCGTGTGTGATAGGACCAAATTAGTCCTATTTATTTGTTGTTAATCTAAACTTGTTAGGCTGTACTTTATGCTTTATTTGTCTATTTTGTAGATTATTTGTGCATTCAGGGCAACAGGGACGAACTACACAAATTGGAGCTAATTCAAACAATTTAGAGAGTTTTCGAGCTAACTTGAGGGCCATGGATCTCGAGGAGATGAGAAGACCGTGAGGATCGTGACGAGCTCAAAGAATGGTTTCAAGGAGTCAAAGGTTCGAGACTTGAATCGAGCAAGAAACAAAGAAGATTTAAAGACGAAGCACGCTGGAAGGAGGCCATGCGTCTCGACACTGGACCGTTTCAAGCCCTAGGCCCAGTTGGCATGACGTCGAGACGCCATGCCCAGCTTCGAGACACCGCGATTAAATTTTCTATAAATTCCCTTCTTTTGTTCCGCCGTTTAGCATATGTTTTAGGGTTTTATTTTTGGTTTTCCTCTCGGTTCTCTCTGTCCTCCATGTCCAGAACTCAGAGGTGTATGTTTTCTTATTGATTTCCTTTGTATTTTCTTTTTATTGTAGCATAGGGTCGTAGGTTTTAGTTCGTCTAACCGCCGTCTAAACCCGTTGACGCCGATTGGATGATTATTGGGTTATAAAATGTATTTCTTTGTGAGTTTCATGTTCTGAATGTCGTTTCAATCCATATTGCAATTGTATTTTGGATTCAGTTTGTATTATTTGCATGTGAAGTAGGTTAGATTGGCGCCCTAACTCGCAGCTCGTATGTTAATAACTTGCTAAATAATTGATTTCCAAGTAGTTAATGGATTATTAATTCAATAGTTAGCGCATAGACTGATTCGTGAGCACAGGTCCCAACAACAGTCTCTGACTTTGTTGCTTGACACGATAGGTCTAGGATCCAAAATAGCGTTAGAAGTAATCTAGGCCTAATTATTTCTAATGTCCTAATCAATCCACTAGACTTAAGGAAATTGGTTGATTATTTGATTTGATAGTCCAATCAGATTAATTGGTTAATCAATTAGAGTCTAATTCGATGGACGTTGGATGATCGGGTTAGATGGCTTAGGTGGACTTTGGGTCTTTTCTGGGTTCAGATTAGATCGATTGTGCAGTTAAGCAATCCAAGTTAGCCTTAAATAGGGAGGAAGACAATGATCAAAGTAAATCATTTAACCCCAATAATCCCTCCGATCGACGTCACCTAATTTAATTAATTTTCTCGCTTGTTTATGATTCTTTTCAATTTAATTTCTTGTCTCTTTAAATTCCTGCACTTGCACATCTATTTTCCTAATATCCCAATCCCCCATTTATCGCTTTCATAACTCAAAATAAATAGGAAATAAGTAACCAACCGCCACTCCCTGTGATCGACTCCAGCCGCAAGTAGTTTAGTGATCGTGGAACTATAAATTTTATTTGAACAACACGACCTTGGACAAGTCGGATGCCGTCAAATTGGCACTGTTGTCGGGGAGTGCAAAGGTTAATTATTTTCTTTTTATCTTGAGTATTTAATTTTTAATTTAGTTTAGTTTTTATTTCTCTTTCTTGTTATGGCTGAGAGAACAAGTGCAGACAACGAGGTAAGCAAGTTCAAATCTAAACTGTCTGAGCTTAGATCTCTAATTAGTCAGTTGGCTACAGAGCTGGAACCCCCGTCTGAATGGAATACATGTGAAGGATTTTCAGTTAGGCAGAGCCAACAGACACCAAACCATTACTTCAAGAACTATCGAAGCCTAAATATGCAGCATGGATCGAGTTCAGGTATTTTATAATTTTTTGTTAAAAATTTATCAGATAGTATTCGAGTTTTGTAGGAAGGTCATCTCAAATTCTAAGAGGAAACCAGAGCTGAGATGCAGCAATTGGGAGCCCAAGTCTCTCAATTGACTGACACTGTCAGAAAATTGGAGGCTAAAATCGACAAACTACCTGTTCATCATGAGATCCCAAGAAGGGAAGAGGTATGTGCTACCACGTTAAGGAGTGGGACAGTCCCGAGTTTCAGTCCATAAATCCCTTTTCTGCCCGCAATAGAAAAGAATGGAGAGACAAAGAAGCCTGAAGAGATGACAAGCAATCTCAACTTTCCAAAGAAGCGAAGGGTACATTTTGATCCTCCTATTGATTTTAATTCTTATGTTCCTAAAGCTCCTTTCCCTAGCAGGTTAGCGTCGCAGCGTACGCCCTCCCAAGGAAAAGGAAGAAAGGGACATACTTGACCCATTCAAGAAAGTGGAGGCCAACATCCCACTTCTAAGGTAGGGAAATTTTTAAAGAAATGGTGCTCCAGGAAAGGTAAGCCTGAGGTATGTGAAAATGTTTATGCTATTTTGAAGAAATTACCTAATGAGTGTTTAGATCATGGTATCTATGCTTTGCCATGCATTCTAGGGGATTTAGAAATTGAACATGCCATGTTAGTTTTAGGATCCTCTATAAATGTCATGTCTCATGCACTCGCTAGCAAGCTAAATTTTTCCCATGTTAAGAAAACAAGTAATTTAATTCAGTTAGCAGATAGATCTTTAATTAGACCGCTAGGGCTTTTTGAGGATATGTTGGTTAAGGTAGATGAGCTTATATTTCCTGCAGACTTCTTTATAATTGATATGCATGAAAATGGTTCACCTAATGCCACGTCAGTTATTTTGGGTCGTCCATGAAGGATTGGAATTCCATAATTTCGTAAAGTGAAAGCGTGATTGGGACCGATTTGTAATTAATTTTGTTTAATCTAAAATACCAATACATTGGCAATAATCTTAGAACTATTCTAAATTTATATTAAGGCTAAGCATACAAAAATATTAGATCTAAATCTAATATATATAGTAACAAATTACTTACGCTTGTTGACGACTTAGATTAAATTCACCAACTGCTTGTGAAATAATCACGAACTACTGCGAATACCACCACTATGGCTACACCAGTATGACTCTGAGACTTCTAGAGGCAGGAGACTGGTGGGAGTCTAAAGCGAGCCTTTAGGAGAATTCTCTGAGAGTAGGAGAATGAATGGGATGCCTTTCACCCCACTCCAGTGGTCCTATATATAGTAAAGGCCAAGACCTTTTCCAAATAGGAAAATGTCTCTAATTTTTATAAATAATTAATTAATTCCATAATTAATTAATTACCCAATTAAATATCATATATTTAATCTTAGGTATTTTATTAAAATGAAAATTAATATGAATCAAATTCATATTAAATTTATTTGAACTCTTTCAAATATTTTCTCTCAAGAATTAAAATTTGAAATTAATTCAAAAATTATATTATAAAGTTTCATAAACTTTATATTATGATATATCAATATACATTATATGATTCCCCAAATAAATTGAACACTTTCAATTTACAATTTATATTTAATTGGCTCAAGTCTCTTTACGAGCTACCAGTGGGACATAATGGACCTATAGATCATAAGCTCCAACGATACGACACTAATTGACTAAAACTCATTAACCAAGTTAGTCAACATTCGTTAACTGTGGGTCACTCCACTAAAGACCCACAACTGCACTCTTCTCACTGTAGAATATTTTTGTGTCCACGGATATCGACCAATGCAATAAGTCAATCCTTCACGTGCGTTCGTAACACCAGTTGGGTCAAATTACCGTTTTACCCCTGGGTTACTTCTGATTCCTTAAGTACCACTAATCCCTCTAATGAACAAGTTGTTTAGGGTCCAACCATTAAACAGGAGTTCCTCTCGGGCCAGGAGAGGATGGCACACCTTTGTTCAAGCCCCGAAATCAGCCCTTAAGGGAACACACATCTACTTACCCCAATAGGGGAAGGACTGAATTCCATCTTGTACTGTTATGTTCCCAGCCCCCATTCGGTCTTGCCCCTGAAATGGTATGATTATTGAGTCGGCGAACTGACCACTCTTACCCATACAAATCTAAGGACAATCCCTTCTGAAAGGGGTTCATAACAGACTCATGATTGAGATTGAGGTACCTAGGTCATCCTATTGAAATAGAAACCTAAACTAGTTAACGACGTTACATCTAGTGGTTACTATTTCGCGATCCGGTCTTATGCAAACTCATTGCATAGGATACCCCCCACACACATGTCTCCTACCTGGATGCTTTTGATCATTGCATCTGTATCGAATACAAGGTGGGTCGTATCACATAGTGTCACCAGGATAAGGTACCCATCCTTATACCTATACTATAGACCTTTTAGGTTGTTATTTGGACACCGATCCCCGTATGTCCCCACATACTAGTCCAAGTTTCATTTAAACAACCTTGGATCTTAGTTTATTGGATTTAGGGTTTATTAATGCAAACTCGATTATTCAATAACCAAATTACTGAATTACTCAAATAACGCTTTATTGAGATCGATTAATTTGTTTCATTTACTATCTACGAGTTTTAGGGCATAAAACCCAACAATCCATTCATGAAAATGACCAAGGTTAAAATGAATTTAGGCAAGGGAATCATCTCAATTTAATTTAATGGAAAAGGAAGTTACTTTATTTCTGACATTTTAGGTCATCTTAACCCTTCTCTTGCCTGTTCAAATATTTTCCATAAGATACAGGTAAATAGGTACAAGGCCTCTAGATCCAGGCGAATCAATGTTCTGGAACGGGAAAATTTGGAAGGCAACCCAAAATTTTTAAGTTTTCTTTCCTTTTGCCTCTTATATATATATATTTTTTGTATTGTTTGTTTTAATTTTGATCTCAATCTAAGTTATTCTTTCTTTCTTTATTCTTTAATGTTACATATTTATTTAAAGGAAAGAATAATTAGATTTTAAAAAAAAAATCGGGTTTGGGACTTCAACCCGAGAGCCTGCGTCGAGACGTCGGGGAGAAATTTGGGGTAAAAACCCCAGATTTCAGCATTCGATAAAAAGAGCTCTTGAGCCTTAATTTTTTTCTCTCACAGTGTTTACCACTTCCCCTTCAATCTCCCACCTATTTTCACCAAATCTCTTCATCTTTTCACGAACTCTTCACGATTTCAAGTCTATTTTACAAAGATTTTTCAGATTTTCATCCTTGATTTCGTGGGTTTTCTTGCATTTAGGCGATTTTTGGAGGTTTGGGTGATTTTCTCGATTCAAGAGTGGGTAAAACGATTTCATCTTATTCTTCTTATCTTTGCTTAATTTTTCCATGTTTAAATTCATTTGCCTAAGATTAGAAAGTTGATTAAACTTGATTTGGCATGATTTTTGTGATTTCTAGCTAGAAATCGTTGAAAATATTTGTTGTGACTGTTGTATTTCTATTCTTTGTGCAAATTTTCTGCTATTTTTGTTGGGATTTTTCTGTTTGGCCGGTTATATTTTGACAATAGAGGAGGAAGGGCTTATAAGTGTTGGAGGTTTTGGAGCTATAATTCTAAAACCTTTAGTTCTCTTAGTGGCTGTTTGGGGCACTAAGTTGGTTATAATAGTTGGGGGTTATAATAGTTTGAGGATTATAATAGTCTGTGTTTGGGGTGCAGATTATTATAGTCTAGGATAAAATAGTCTGTGTTTGGAGTGCAGTGTTTGGGATGCAGATTATTTTAGTATGAGTTTCAAGCTGATTGTTTTTTTTTCCTGACTTTTTTTTTGTTTATTTTCCTCATACAACTTTGTACTTCAAATATTAATAAAAAAAAAATTGGGTTTAGTTGTAAAAAAAAAAAAAAAAAGTTTTGGGTATAGGGGCTAAATTATGTGTTTAACTTAAAAGGAAACAAAAATAACCTAAAGTAAGGGTTGATTTTCTTTGTTTTAGAGTCATGGTTTTTTCACAAAATAAGTCATTTTATGATTTCATATAGAAAAACCATATTTGTTTCATTTATGTATTTCCAACATAAAAATGGTAAATGCTTATTCAAAACTCATTTTACCTTCATTATCAAAAGAATCAAATAAAATAGAAATCACATAAAATAAAAATTTGAGTAGTATTTTTTTTTAAAATTATTATTATCACGGTAAACTTAAATATGATAAGTATAATTTGGAATGAAAAATATGGTACGATGAAAGCAAACATTCATATACTTCATTATCAAAAGTAATTATGTAATAAAACTCCATACTTATATATGTACAAAGACAACCTAGTATCTAACTCCCTAGAAATTTTTCGATTTTCCGACGACCACCAACAAATTTTTTGGCTACCGAAATTTTTTTCCCTCTTTTTTCATTTCATTTCTTTTACAACTTTTTTTTTTCTTTATTTTCATTTTTATATTTTTCGAAATGAAAATGAGAAGAAAGATTAAAAAAAAAACACAAAAAAGTCACCGGAAAAGTGGCTGGAAAGTCGACGACGATCTCCGAAAAAGTTGTTGAAGGTCGCCGGAAAAGTCGTCGACCGATCGTCGGTAGAAAAGTCAATGAGTCACATGGAAGAAGAGAAAAGAGAGTTACTGTAGAGAATAGATAGAATAATTGGGTGGGTTGAATAGTGGTTACTTGTTGGGTTCCTAGAGTGAGTAAAAATATAGTATAAAATACTCTAGAATTCCTGTGCAAGTATACACAGTCTGCAGCAAGTAATATTATCAATCCGAGTCCTGAATGAGTTTCCACTCTACCTATTTTTGTGTAACTTTCTAATAGTTTCAAGAATAATAAAATGATTTGGTTTTATCGGAATTATGCTGAAGCAAAATAAATGACAGAACAACAAGTAAACAAATAGATAGACAGATCAAAGACAGGTGCTGGTTAGGCTTTAGTGATTGTTCTAAGATATGCTCGAGCAATATTATTGATCATGCATTTCTCGTAGTATTATTAGCGGATTCCTCCCGGAACTCCGGATCTTTTGGGATATGTTTCAAACCCAATGAAGTACGACCGATCAAGCACTAGGCAACTGGCTATCCCTAGCTCAGTCACTGGCGTTCACCAATACACAATGATCGTAGTGTGGTTAATTGCCACACACTCTCTAAATCATCCCTGAAACTAGAGAGAGCTATTCACACCGGCTGGCCAGGCGGGCATAAAATAAGAATAAGCACAACAATTAACCAAAATGCGATAGTCAATTTATTACTAGAGATGAAGCACAGTAATCACATTATTCCTAACCAACACCCTAAGCTACTTAGTTCATAATAGGCATAAGAATACGAATTACAATCTGAGTATGCATGTCCATAACCACAAGTTAATAAAGAAAATAAACTCCCTAATCAGCTTGCGGATGATGGTGTTCTTGAAGATCTTCAATCTCCCTATACTATTCGGCTTCCAAGAGAAAACATGGAATGACTTTGACTTTGACGGCTACTTCCTTTTATAGAAGGATGGGAGGCTTGAATTAGGTCAACTAGGACACGTGTAAGGCTCTCCTTGATCCTTTATCACGAAAATAACTCAACAGAAGTCGGTTCATGAAATTGGCTAACGAGCTGTGATGTGGCAGTTTCTGCTCCCAGTTTTGCTGTAGCATAGAATTTGCTCCCTCCAGTCGCTCAGCAGCATAATCTGCACAAAATAATTTCCAATGCTTCCATTCTTCCAAATGGGTTAAAACATGTAATATTTATCCAAAACCAACCCTAATAAGCATAAAGGACACACAAATCCCTATATAATTGAGGCCTAAATAACTACCTTTTGGGCAGTTATCATACCCCCAAACTTGAACTATTGCGCGTCCCGAGCAATACTAACCAACCTTCTTTCAAGAATTTAAAAACATTAGACAAAGAATAGCTTAATCAAACCAGACAGTCCAACACTACCTTTAACCTTTACCTGAGCATTCTGCAAAACCAAGCTCTGCTGCAGCAAAATGATTCCTTCGGCATGGACAAATAATCACCACTTTTCAACTTAATTCTAAGAACTCACCACAGCTTAGCTCTATTATCAGACATTTCAAAACATATTTTTAAAGGGGCTTATATCATTATTTATCAGACTTAAAGCAGCCTTACAGTCATAAACTCTTAAGCATGAGATAACCCACTTTATGGTGCAGTATACCCTTGCCTCAAGCTTATCACCAACTAGGCTCAATACTCATTATAAAGCTAAAAAATCCTTAGTTATTCCATCTCTTGCCCCTCAGAATGGCGACATTTTATGATGAAGCTCACCTAAGTTCTGGGAGACAGAAAAACTGCTGGATCATCATTCATCCCTCAAAACTTTTGCTCTGTCAATTTTTTTCAGCAAAATCTTCAACAAATAATTTTTTTTCCGCAAATAATAATTTTTCTCATATTTTTCATTTTTTCACATTTACTAGGTCATCTTTTGACGCGAAGACAAACTGTGGGTATCACAAATGTCCCCGGTTACTCAATAACCTAGCAAATTTTAATTTGAAGGAGAGGAATGCTCGAGCAAAATAATTGGAGTAGCAAAAAGTCCCCCAAACTTGAATTATTCATTGTCCCCAATGAATCATTAATTTTGCAAATTATACCCCCAAACTTAAATTTTTCTATCTGAATTTTTAAACTAAACATGGGACTAGGATTAAGCTTAAAGTGGATCATATAAGTCAATACTACCTTCAAAATCTTCTTGCCGCAGCAACAGTCCAGGCTAGAAGAAATGCTCAAGCAAAGGGTTTCTGGAGATCAGAATACCTTGATCTAATTAAGCATAATCAGTCCAATCTTCAAAAATTCAGAAGAAAATAGTTAAGTTATAGTTAGTCAGTGCTCATGGAATAGAAACATTCAGAAATTTCATTAAAAAACATAAGAACATAAATTACATAGCAGAGATATATTTATAAAGCAGAAAAATTTAAAAGAAACAAGCAAACATATTTATCAAATGGGGTCAGATATGCGCGAGCAAACAAAATGATAAGAACAAAAATAAAACTCGCTGAAGATCATTTCATCCATCAATCTTCCTGACCCTGCTCTTCATCATCATTCTCTTCTTCTCTTTCAACAGGTGGTGGCGGAATCCAGGGGTTCAACAGATCCTCAGGGAATGTAGGAAGGGCTGGGTATGGGTTTGAAAAATTCTCTTGCAGCGCCCTCTTTAAGCCGGCATCCCGATTCTTAACATAGTTCCAGAAGGTTAAAGTTTGCCTCTCAGCAAACTCTTGCCGACTGGCCGAAAGTGCCAGTTGTTCTAGGATCGAGTTGATGCCATGGATAAGCCCACCTTGACGCACCTCCTGCATGCGCTGGAGCCGTGCCAAATTGGGCGTGTCTATGATCCCCTTATCAAACAGGATCACATCTCCCTCATCCACCGGAACCCCTGCTCTTCTGCACAGCATCGTGATTGTGTTCGGAAAGAATAGTTTCCCCACCTTCTTTTTCCAACATCCAGAAATCTCATTCGCAATGTGTTGGGTTTTATGCCCTAAAACTCGTAGATAGTGAATGTAACCGTTGACCGGATATTAATGAAATAATATTGATATATTTTCCATTAATTGTTATTAGTTATTTTATATATGTCTTTGCCTAATAATAACCCTAATCCAATAAACTAGACATCCAAGGCTGTAATATGAGTCTTGAACTATATGTAGCGACATATGGGATCATTGTTCAAGAAACAGCCTAAAGGGTCTATAGTATAGGGATAAGACTGGGTGCCTTATCCTGGTGACACTATGGATACGGCCCACTTTGTATTTGATACAAACGCTGCGATCCAACGCGTTCGTGTAGGAGACATGCGAGTGGGGGTATCCTATGCAATGAGTTTGCATAAGACCGGACCGCGAAATAGTAACCATTAGTTATAACACCGTTAACTAGTTGGTTTTCTATTTCACTAGGACGACCGAGACAACTTAGTCTTAATCCTGAGTTGATTATGGACTCCTGCTCATGAGAGACTGTCCTTTGATTTGCATGGGTGAGAGTGGCCAATACGCCGACTCAATAAGCCTACCACTTTGGGGACAAGATCGAATGGGGAGCTGGGAACATAATCGTACAAGATGGAATTCACTCCTTCCCGACTTTAGGGAAGCAGATGAGTGTTCCCTTAAGTGGTTACTCCGAGTCTTGAACAAAGGGCCCTACCCTCTCAATGGCACGAGAGGGTTTTCTGTTTAATGGTTGGACCATAAACAGATTGTTCATTAGAGGAGAATTGGTACTTAAGGAAATAGAGGTGACCCAGGGGTAAAACGGTAATTTGACCCAGCTGGTGTTACGGACACTCGTGAAGGACTAACTAGTCGATATTGGTCTAAGTTCCATGGACACAGAAAATATGTCTGCAGTGAGAAGAGTGCAACTGTGAGTCTATAGTGGAATGTACACACAGTTAACGAATATTGATTATTGTGGTTAATGAGTTTAACCAATTAATCTCACATCGTTGGAGCTTCTGATCTGCAGGTCCATAAGGTCCCACTGGTAGCTCGTAAAGTAATTTGAGGCAACTAAGTAATTAAATGTAAATTGAAAATGTTCAATTTACTAAGGGAAACAAATATAATATATATTGATATATTATTATGAGAGAAATTAATATTTGAAGAAGTTCAAATATAAATTTATGGAAGATTGAAAGAATTAATTAATTTAAGTCCTAAAAGTGTTTGGGCAAAATTAATTAATTCAAGGCCGGAAATTAAATATGTGATATTTAATTGGTGGTTAATTAATTAAAGAATTCATTAACCATGAATTAATCAATTATGTATATAATTAATCACTTAAGGAAGTGATTAATCATTTATGGGAATGATCTAATTACTTATGGAAGAAATTAGTCATTTATGGAAAAGATTAATCAATTGGGGAATTGATTGATCATGATTGATTAATTAAGGAATAAAGATTGAATCAATTTTGGAAAAGATTGATTTTATTGAATATTTTATTCATGGCCTCTCTTCTATAAATAGAACACTAGACCTAATTGGTCATGACACTTGACACTCTTGAAAGACAAGACCTAGAATTCTCTCTAGCCTCCCTCTTAGAGAAAGACTCCCACAAGTCTTTGGCCTCCTAGACTTAGAGACATACCGGTGTAACCTCTGTGGTTATTGTGTCAATCAAAGAAGAATTTCCAGCGAAGAATACCTTGAAGCGGCTGCTGCGTTTTCGTTCGTGGAGCTTCGTTGGCGAAGAACGGTCAAGTCTACAACGGAGGTTTGTAACGGTTCTTCCTCTTTTCGTTAGAAAAGTTTTTAAAATAAATTTAGATTTATTTTAGCATGTTTAAACCGATTTTACAGCGGCTTTAAAGTTAGTTTAAAGTTTTGTTTGAGTTTTCGTAACGGTTTTTTTTAAAGTTAATTAATATACGGCGTAAGGTCCAATCGATGCGCTTCCGCTGCGTTGGGACTTTTATTCCCTTCAATCGGCATCAGAGCCATCGCTGTCCCTATTAATTAATTTTAAAAAGTTGCGATAGGCTCTAATAGGTGGGATTTATGCATAATGTATGTTCGGTTTGCATTGAACTGTTTGGGTTAATTTTATGGCCATAGATTTTATTTTTATGTGATTTTGATCATGTAAGGCCCGGTGTTTCGGGTATATTATGTAAAATCGAGTCCTATGTAAGTCCGGGTCTAGAATAGGTTTTTATGAGATAAAAATCGGAGCAATCGTCGCTGAAATCGAGGCCGAAATCGGAAAAATCGTTGCTGTTTTGCCCAGAATCTGCCTCCAGACGCAACAGCGTCGGGACGCTCCTTCAACAGCGTCTCGACGCTGTCCCGATACCGAAGGCGCTCGGTAAGGAAAGCACACAGCGTCGGGACGCTACCTCAACAGCGTCTCGACGCTGTCTCGATTACGCAGGCGCCAGATATGGAAAACGCACAGCGTCGGGACGCTAATCTACACAGCGTCTCGACGCTGTCACGATGGAGGCGCGCACTAGGGTTTCAACAGGCGCGGTTCAAGCGAGGCCGGTCCGGTTCGGACCGGTTCGGCTGGGCTGGGACCTATTTGGTCCGGTTCAGCCAATTTTTGGCATGGTTCGTGATTTTGGAGGCCGGTTTGAGGTGGTTCGGGGCGGTTCGTGCTGTCTAGGCCAATTCCGGAGCGGTTCATGGATTTTTTAGGATAGAATTTAGCTAAATTAATGTAATTTAATGCTTTATTTTATCCTAGGGGCCAAAATTAACCGGTTCAATTGCTATTTATATGCTTTATGGATGTCATATAGATTATTTAATCCCACCTTAGGTTATAAACATGCTCATGCATTTTTTATATATTATAAATTGTTATAATGTATGTTTAAATGCATGGATTGGTTTTCATATTTCTTAATATAAGTGTATATTATTTTATATGAAAAATTGGAAAGCATGAAGCATGTCATTACTTAAATTAAATATAAATAGTTATGTTTAATGTGATGAATGAAGCATGCTTGGTTGATTTTCTTGATTGGCTTATAATTGTTATAATAAAAGAAAATCAAAATTGCATGAAGCATGAAACATCCATAGTTATTAATATAATTGTTATATTATTCATGCAATTGATGTGGCTTAATTATTCAATTTGAATGAGATTGTTGAATGAATTAAACCCTAGATTCTTGATTATAGGATTAATCATTAAAATTTGAAATAGTTCTTTAATATTAATGGTTAGAAACCGTCAATCTATAATCAAGATTTGCATGCAAACATAAGATCATAGGATATATTGAATTAATTTTAAATTGTTTAAAGTTAATTAGACCTAGATCGATTTCTAATAGGATTAGAATCTTTTCTTACTTAGAATTAAAAATAGTTTTAATTTACTAAGTAGGAAAAACATTGCTATGATTATAAGGGAACTCCACCGGTAATGTTCTGTCTAAGGCTGGAGGTATTTAAGTTGACGGTTTACGGAACACCTCCTACCTGGGAACTGACCTGGAATACCGGAGTTGAATTAATCATAGTTAAATGTTAGCATGCAATGTCACTAGGTTTATTAAAAGTGTTTAATGCACCTAGATCTTTAGAGTAAAGACCTTACATTACTGAGGTTATAAGGGAACTCTCTCGGTAAAGTTCTGTCTAAGGCTGGGGGTATTTAAGTTGACGGTTTACGGAACACCTCCTACCTGGGAACTAACCGGATTGAGTTGAATTAACCATAGTAATGTTGACTCGCAATGTTGGGTTTATTAAAAGAAGTTTAATTCACCCAAAAGATTGCAGTTGAATCCTTTCCATAATTGTTATAATAGGATCAGACTTAGATAGATTGACTTAGCCGAATACTATCTAAGTTAAACAACCCTATATTAACCTTAGGACATTTTCAGTGGGAGGAAAATTACAAAACGAGATTTAAATCAAGTTTTGCTCCTACGTCCCTATATTCACAACGTGAGATTCATGCTCGGCTTCGAGTCGCCCTAGGAGCGGCCTCCCTTCGGAAAGTGTTTGCATGGGTCAATATCAAGGTGAATGGGAAAAATGTCCAGAGTAAGTGGGAGCGGGACACGTGTCAACGTATCCCTTGGTCTCCGCCCATAGTTCACACCGTGAGAGTCCTATGATCCGCCTGCAGGTTGCCCTGGCGCATCCATCCCTTCGGAGGGCCTGATCATAGGATTCGGAACATCGTGAACTCCTGAAAAGGATAGGAGCTCTTAGGCTAATCACCAACAGTTGTCTTTCCCTTCGGTAGCCTGTTGGTGCGTGCCTCTGAGATCTGAAAGTGGGAGGGTTACACTTACGAGGATGAGTTAAAAGTGTTAACAAATCCTTGACCGAACAACGGTGGCTAATGTCTATAGGAATATGAGTTATTCTGGAATTAGAATTAGCTGAGAGGTGTCTCATTTCAAAGGAGGAGTACCTGATCACCCTTCGGTGGCTGATATTCTAAACCTCTGAAACGTCGTTGCAAAACTAAATCAATAGTTTTAGGGTTCTGTGATTGTCTGTTTTGCTAAATTGATTGGATTGTGTGCAATTGTTTGCTTGTATGATGGGTTAAGGCAAAGATAACTAATACGGTCATTGTTTGTTTAAATTTCAGCAATGTCTTCCTCAATTGTCTCTCTGCTTAAAAATGAGAAATTAACCGGCGAAAATTATGCTACGTGGAAATCGAACCTGAATACGATTCTTGTTGTCGATGATCTGCGGTTCGTCTTAACGGAGGATTGTCCTCCAGCCCCTGCTCGTAATGCATCCCAGGCAGTTAAGGATGCTTATGACCGCTGGACAAAGGCCAATGATAAGACTCGCGTCTATATCTTAGCCAGCTTATCTGAAGTTTTGGCTAAAAGGCATGAGAGCATGGTAACAGCGAGGGAGATTATGAACTCTCTCCAGGAGATGTTTGGACAACCGTCCTACCAACTCCACCATGACGCTCTCAAATACGTTTATAGCTGTCGCATGAAAGAGGGCACGTCTGTTCGGGAGCATGTCCTGGATATGATGGTCCAATTCAACGTGGCAGAGGCAAACGGGGCGGTCATAGATGAGCGGAGTCAGGTTGCATTCATCTTAGAATCTCTTCCGAAGAGTTTTCTACAGTTTCGAAGCAATGCGATGATGAATAAAATAACATTCAACCTGACTAGCCTCCTGAATGAGCTACAGCTCTATCAGTCTCTTCTTAAGAACAAGGGACAGATAGAAGGAGAGGCAAACGTTGTTCACTCTAAAAGAAAGTTCGAGAAGGGTTCATCCTCTGGAACTAAATCTGTAGCCACTTCTTCAAAGAAAACGAAGAAGAAAGGAAACAAGGGGAAAGCTCCAAGTACTGCTGCTAAAAGCAAGGGAAAAGCCAAAGCTGTGGCAGATAAGGGCAAGTGTTTTCACTGCAATGTAGATGGACATTGGAAGAGAAACTGCCCAAAGTACCTTGCTGAGAAAAAGAAGGAAAAGGAAGGTAAATTTGATTTACTTGTTTTAGAAACATGCCTGGTTGAACATGATGAGTTTACCTGGATACTTGATTCAGGAGCAACTAATCATGTTTGCTCTTCTTTTCAGGAAAATAGTTCCTTTCGGCAGTTGAACGATGGAGAAATGACACTCAGGGTCGGAACTGGAGAAGTCATTTCAGCTAAAGCAGTGGGAGCTGCAAAGTTATTTTTTAGAAATAGATTCTTACTTTTAGAAAGTTTGTTAATCGTTCCCAAGATTAAGAGGAACTTAATTTCTATTTCATGTTTGATTGAACAATCGTATACAGTTACTTTTGATATGAATGAAGCGTTCATTTATAAAAATGGTATACTCATTTGTTCAGCAAAATTGGAAAATAACTTGTATGTTTTAAGACCAACCGAAAACAAAGCACTTTTAAATCACGAATTATTTAAAACTGCTGAAACTCAAAGTAAAAGGCAAAAGATTTCTCCATCAAGTAACAATACTCATCTTTGGCATCTTAGACTTGGTCATATAAACATCGATAGGATCGGTCGTTTGGTAAAGAATGGACTTCTAAGCAAGTTAGAAGATGATTCACTACCACCTTGTGAATCTTGTCTCGAGGGAAAAATGACCAAAAGACCCTTTACTGGAAAAGGTTACAGAGCCAAAGAACCCTTAGAGTTAATACATTCGGATCTATGTGGTCCAATGAATGTGAAAGCTCGAGGAGGGTACGAATATTTCATCTCATTTATAGATGATTATTCAAGATATGGTTACTTATACCTAATGGGACATAAGTCTGAAGCCCTTGAAAAGTTTAAGGAGTTTAAGGCTGAAGTTGAAAACCTATTAGGTAAATCTATCAAAGTACTTCGATCTGATCGAGGAGGGGAGTATATGGATCAAAGATTCCAGGACTATATGATAGAACATGGAATCCAATCTCAACTCTCGGCCCCTGGTACACCTCAGCAGAATGGTGTGTCAGAAAGGAGAAATAGAACCTTGTTAGACATGGTTCGATCAATGATGAGCTATGCTCAATTGCCTAGCTCGTTTTGGGGGTATGCAGTGGAGACTGCAGTATACATCTTGAACAATGTTCCCTCGAAAAGTGTTTCTAAAACACCTTTCGAGTTATGGAAGGGGCGTAAACCTAGTTTGCATCACTTTCGCATCTGGGGTTGTCCAGCACACATGCTTGTGACGAATCCTAAGAAACTGGAACCTCGTTCAAAACTGTGCCAATTTGTTGGTTACCCTAAAGAAACGAGAGGTGGTTATTTCTACGACCCACAAGAAAATAAGGTGATTGTATCGACAAACGCCACTTTCTTAGAGGAAGACCACATGAGAGATCATAAACCACGAAGCAAAATAATATTAGGAGAAGCTACTGAAGAATCATCAAGAGTTGTTGATGAAGTTGGACCTTCAACAAGGGTTGATGAAGGAACTAGTTCTTCAGATCCATCCCGTCCATCTCAAACGTTGGGAATGCCTCGACGCAGTGGGAGGGTTGTGTTACAACCTGATCGCTACTTGGGTTTAACAGAAACTCAGGTTGTCATACCTAATGATGGCATAGAGGATCCATTGTCCTATCGACAGGCAATGAATGACGAAGATAAGGATGAATGGGTCAAAGCCATGAACCTGGAAATGGAGTCAATGTACTCCAATTCTGTATGGGAACTTGCAGATCTACCATATGAGGTAAAACCCATAGGGTGCAAATGGATCTATAAGAGAAAAAGAGATGCAGCTGGAAAGGTACAGACCTTCAAAGCTAGACTAGTGGCAAAGGGTTATACCCAAAAGGAGGGGGTTGACTATGAAGAAACCTTTTCTCCTGTAGCCATGTTAAAGTCCATAAGAATTCTTTTATCCATTGCCACATATTATGACTATGAAATATGGCAAATGGACGTCAAGACTGCCTTTCTGAATGGTAATCTTGAGGAGAATATCTTTATGTCTCAACCCGAAGGGTTCATAGCCCAAGGTCAGGAACAAAAGGTTTGTAAGCTAAATCGATCCATTTATGGATTGAAACAAGCATCCAGATCATGGAACATTAGATTTGATACTGCAATCAAATCTTTTGGCTTTGACCAAAACGTTGATGAGCCTTGTGTATACAAGAAAGTCAACAAAAGGAAAGTAGCTTTTCTAATACTTTATGTAGACGATATCCTACTCATTGGGAATGATGTAGGATACCTAACTGACATTAAGAAATGGCTAGCGGCCCAATTCCAAATGAAAGATCTGGGAGAGGCTCAATATGTTCTGGGAATCCAAATCATTAGGGATCGTAAGAACAAAACGCTAGCTCTGTCTCAAGCAACGTATATTGACAAGATGTTGTCTCGATATTCGATGCAAAACTCCAAGAAGGGACTCCTACCCTTCAGACATGGGGTACACCTGTCTAAGGAACAATCTCCTAAGACACCTCAAGAAGTTGAGAACATGAGACACATTCCCTACGCCTCAGCTGTGGGCAGCTTAATGTATGCCATGCTCTGCACAAGGCCTGACATATGTTATGCAGTGGGAGTAGTCAGTAGGTATCAGTCTAATCCAGGGTTGGACCACTGGGGAGCGGTTAAGAATATCCTCAAGTATCTTCGGAGAACGAGGGACTACATGCTTGTGTACGGAGCTAAGGATTTGATTCTTACTGGATACACTGATTCTGACTTTCAAGCTGATAAGGATTCTAGGAAATCCACATCAGGGTCAGTATTCACCCTCAATGGAGGAGCAGTAGTGTGGAGAAGCATCAAACAAGGATGCATAGCAGACTCAACCATGGAGGCTGAGTATGTAGCAGCTTGCGAAGCAGCTAAGGAGGCAGTGTGGCTCAGAAAGTTCTTGACTGATTTGGAAGTAGTTCCGAATATGAACGTGCCCATAACACTATACTGTGACAACAGTGGGGCTGTAGCCAACTCAAAAGAACCTCGTAGCCACAAACGGGGTAAACACATCGAGAGGAAGTATCACCTGATACGGGAGATTGTGCAAAGAGGAAATGTGATCGTCACTAAGATCGCCTCGGAGCACAACATCGCTGATCCATTTACAAAGGCTCTCACGGCTAAAGTGTTTGAGGGTCATCTAGAAGGTCTAGGTCTACGAGATATGTATGCCATCTAATCTAGGGCAAGTGGGAGAAATGTATAATGGGTATAAGGATGCCCTAGTTCATTGTATTTCCAGCTTTAGATTATTGCATTTACATCCCACTAACTAAGTGTTTTAGTTCAAGTGGGAGTTTGTTGGGTTTTATGCCCTAAAACTCGTAGATAGTGAATGTAACCGTTGACCGGATATTAATGAAATAATATTGATATATTTTCCATTAATTGTTATTAGTTATTTTATATATGTCTTTGCCTAATAATAACCCTAATCCAATAAACTAGACATCCAAGGCTGTAATATGAGTCTTGAACTATATGTAGCGACATATGGGATCATTGTTCAAGAAACAGCCTAAAGGGTCTATAGTATAGGGATAAGACTGGGTGCCTTATCCTGGTGACACTATGGATACGGCCCACTTTGTATTTGATACAAACGCTGCGATCCAACGCGTTCGTGTAGGAGACATGCGAGTGGGGGTATCCTATGCAATGAGTTTGCATAAGACCGGACCGCGAAATAGTAACCATTAGTTATAACACCGTTAACTAGTTGGTTTTCTATTTCACTAGGACGACCGAGACAACTTAGTCTTAATCCTGAGTTGATTATGGACTCCTGCTCATGAGAGACTGTCCTTTGATTTGCATGGGTGAGAGTGGCCAATACGCCGACTCAATAAGCCTACCACTTTGGGGACAAGATCGAATGGGGAGCTGGGAACATAATCGTACAAGATGGAATTCACTCCTTCCCGACTTTAGGGAAGCAGATGAGTGTTCCCTTAAGTGGTTACTCCGAGTCTTGAACAAAGGGCCCTACCCTCTCAATGGCACGAGAGGGTTTTCTGTTTAATGGTTGGACCATAAACAGATTGTTCATTAGAGGAGAATTGGTACTTAAGGAAATAGAGGTGACCCAGGGGTAAAACGGTAATTTGACCCAGCTGGTGTTACGGACACTCGTGAAGGACTAACTAGTCGATATTGGTCTAAGTTCCATGGACACAGAAAATATGTCTGCAGTGAGAAGAGTGCAACTGTGAGTCTATAGTGGAATGTACACACAGTTAACGAATATTGATTATTGTGGTTAATGAGTTTAACCAATTAATCTCACATCGTTGGAGCTTCTGATCTGCAGGTCCATAAGGTCCCACTGGTAGCTCGTAAAGTAATTTGAGGCAACTAAGTAATTAAATGTAAATTGAAAATGTTCAATTTACTAAGGGAAACAAATATAATATATATTGATATATTATTATGAGAGAAATTAATATTTGAAGAAGTTCAAATATAAATTTATGGAAGATTGAAAGAATTAATTAATTTAAGTCCTAAAAGTGTTTGGGCAAAATTAATTAATTCAAGGCCGGAAATTAAATATGTGATATTTAATTGGTGGTTAATTAATTAAAGAATTCATTAACCATGAATTAATCAATTATGTATATAATTAATCACTTAAGGAAGTGATTAATCATTTATGGGAATGATCTAATTATTTATGGAAGAAATTAGTCATTTATGGAAAAGATTAATCAATTGGGGAATTGATTGATCATGATTGATTAATTAAGGAATAAAGATTGAATCAATTTTGGAAAAGATTGATTTTATTTAATATTTTATTCATGGCCTCTCTTCTATAAATAGAACACTAGACCTAATTGGTCATGACACTTGACACTCTTGAAAGACAAGACCTAGAATTCTCTCTAGCCTCCCTCTTAGAGAAAGACTCCCACAAGTCGTTGGCCTCCTAGACTTAGAGACATACCGGTGTAACCTCTGTGGTTATTGTGTCAATCAAAGAAGAATTTCCAGCGAAGAATACCTTGAAGCGGCTGCTGCGTTTTCGTTCGTGGAGCTTCGTTGGCGAAGAACGGTCAAGTCTACAACGGAGGTTTGTAACGGTTCTTCCTCTTTTCGTTAGAAAAGTTTTTAAAATAAATTTAGATTTATTTTAGCATGTTTAAACCGATTTTACAGCGGCTTTAAAGTTAGTTTAAAGTTTTGTTTGAGTTTTCGTAACGGTTTTTTTAAAGTTAATTAATATACGGCGTAAGGTCAAATCGATGCGCTTCCGCTGCGTTGGGACTTTTATTCCCTTCACAATGATCCTCCCTACATTAATACTGAGAGACCGTAAGATGGCAAAAGCTAGGAGAACCCGTTCCCTGGAGATTGTCGAGTCATGTGTTGTTGGAAGCATCTTCTGTCTAATAAATCCCATCCATGTGTTCGCTTCCCTTTTCAAATAAGCCGACTGGAATGTCCTCTTTTGAGTCTTGGATAACTGCCACTGTGCCTCTTCAATTCCTACCTCCCTTACAGCCTCACTTAGTTGCTCATCAGATGGCGCCACAACCATCTCATTATGTGCCGCATGGGGGAAATTCTGAAGGTTATACAGTGCATTGATAGCACTTGGACTCCAATCCACCTCGACTCCTCGGACAATTACCTGGAAACCATCCTCCCAGCCGTGGTCTGCAATACCGGTCCTCAGAAACTGTGGAAGATCACCACTGAAACCGCGCTCGAACAAGAAATCACTTTTCAGAAGCTCAGCGTATTTTACTCTGGCAAAATTGTTGACGAAGCGATCAAATGGAACCTGCTGTTCTTCTATCGCCTCGTGTTCTTCCGATGCTTCAACAATATTTTTGCCCTTCTCTGCCCTGCGCTTGAGCAACTGCTCTTCTTCAGTCTTCTTCTCTGTTTCTTCTCTTCTTTCTTCTCTCTTTCCTCTCGCTCTGCCTTTTCTTTCTCAGAATCTGATGATAGTGGTGATGGGGTATCAGTCCGAATCACTTGAATACGACCGGCCTTTCTTTTTATGCGGTGGCGTTTCGGCGGTTCGGGCATGATTACCTCAACACGAGCTTCTTGGTCCTGCTCGTTTCCTCTTTCAGACACTGTGTTTACCTGCTCGTCTCTCACCATCCCAGCCTGTTGTTCTTGATTTTCCTCAACATTTTCCTCTCGAGCCGTATCTGTATCCGCAAGTCTCTGATCAGCCTCTCCTGGGGTCTGTTCTTGCAGTCCTTCCAGGTTTTCTTCAACCACTGCAGCAGCCTCATCCTCAGTCACTTTTTCCTGTTCTTCCGCCCTCTGTTGTCGCCTTCTTCTTTTAGCTTCTTTCTCCTCCGGTGTTCTTTTCTTCTTAGTTTTTACTTTCGGAACTTCGGGGGTAATGGGTATTTCCTCTTCACTCTCTCTCTCTCTTTCTTTCCTCTCTCTTGTTTTGGCCATGGATAACTCAAAGGGTTTTGCAAAGAATGAAAAGGAGAAAGAAAGAATGTAGATGGCAAAATAGAATCAAGAAGACGAAGTAGAACGAAGACTTACCAATGTCTGCAAATAAATAAGGCTCCAGCAATTTGAAATCCTAACTGAAAGGATTTGCTCCGTAATAAATGGTTTTACCGTTCACAATTAAGTTGCAATTCAAATCCCTAACGGTAAAATTTTGGAACTCCAATCATCTATGGGAAATAACGGCATGCTGTCAACGGCTAAACCGTTGGATTATCCCTGCACGACATGTGGCAGCATCCCTGCAATTCACCTGACCATAGAAATTCAAAAATCCCAACGGTAAAAATAATTACTCACACTAAAATCCTTCCTATTCGTATGAGAAATTTGCTCCAGCATTATCTTTGCTGCAACAATCTTCTGAACCTGCCGAATCTTAGACATGGAATTTAAATTTCAAAATAAGAAAATCAAATCTTTTTATTTCATATGTAACTTAACCGATCAAATCAAACTTACTCTTTTATTCTCAAAAGAAACCGAATAAATTAGAGAAAATCTCTATTAACTAACAGAATTCAAATAACTGAAAATAAAATCTAATAAAATCAAACCAATAAAAAGATAATTCAAAGATAATCTAAATAAATAACCCGAAAATAAAATAAAATCAAATAAAAAATAGATCAAATCTAACCTACCAAAAATAATAAAAATACTTAAAAGATAAAATCTAATAAATCATGCAAAATTAAATCTAACCTAACCGAAATAAAAAACAAATCAGCGAAACATAAAATTAATACAAACACTGGGAGCTTAAAATTTTGCTCTGTGAAATGCTCCCGCAAAAGTCCTGCTCTCTCAAACATCGACCAACCTTAGGGAAGGATATTTCGCCTGAAATTCCTCACCCCAATAATGCTTCACACGCTGTCCATTCACCTTGAACACTCTCCAATATTTTTCATCTTGCAACGTAATTGCTCCATTGGGAAAAACCTCAATCACAATAAACGGTCATGACCATTTAGATTTTAATTTTCCAGGAAATAATTTTAATCTAGAATTATAAAGCAAAACTTTTTGACCCTTGACAAATTCTTTGGACATTATTTTCTTGTCATGCCACAGCTTAGTCTTTTCTTTATATATCTTCGCATTTTCATAAGAAAATTGACGAAATTGTTCTAACTCATTAAGCTGCAGCATTCTTATTGCTCTTGCACGACTCAGATCAAAATTTAACTTTTTCAAAGCCCAAAATGTTTTATGCTCAAGCTCTAATGGTAAATGGCAAGCTTTCCCATATACTAACCTATAGGGAGACATACCTAGAGGAGTCTTATAAGCTGTCCTATAAGCCCAAAAAGCTGAAGGGAATAAAAGTCCCAACGCAGCGGAAGCGCATCGATTGGACCTTACGCCGTATATTAATTAACTTTAAAAAACCGTTACGAAAACTCAAACAAAACTTTAAACTAACTTTAAAGCCGCTGTAAAATCGGTTTAAACATGCTAAAATAAATCTAAATTTATTTTAAAAACTTTTCTAACGAAAAGAGGAAGAACCGTTACAAACCTCCGTTGTAGACTTGACCGTTCTTCGCCAACGAAGCTCCACGAACGAAAACGCAGCAGCCGCTTCAAGGTATTCTTCGCTGGAAATTCTTCTTTGATTGACACAATAACCACAGAGGTTACACCGGTATGTCTCTAAGTCTAGGAGGCCAAAGACTTGTGGGAGTCTTTCTCTAAGAGGGAGGCTAGAGAGAATTCTAGGTCTTGTCTTTCAAGAGTGTCAAGTGTCATGACCAATTAGGTCTAGTGTTCTATTTATAGAAGAGAGGCCATGAATAAAATATTCAATAAAATCAATCTTTTCCAAAATTGATTCAATCTTTATTCCTTAATTAATCAATCATGATCAATCAATTCCCCAATTGATTAATCTTTTCCATAAATGACTAATTTCTTCCATAAGTAATTAGATTATTCCCATAAATGATTAATCACTTCCTTAAGTGATTAATTATATACATAATTGATTAATTCATGGTTAATGAATTCTTTAATTAATTAACCACCAATTAAATATCACATATTTAATTTCCGGCCTTGAATTAATTAATTTTGCCCAAACACTTTTAGGACTTAAATTAATTAATTCTTTCAATCTTCCATAAATTTATATTTGAACTTCTTCAAATATTAATTTCTCTCATAATAATATATCAATATATATTATATTTGTTTCCCTTAGTAAATTGAACATTTTCAATTTACATTTAATTACTTAGTTGCCTCAAATTACTTTACGAGCTACCAGTGGGACCTTATGGACCTGCAGATCAGAAGCTCCAACGATGTGAGATTAATTGGTTAAACTCATTAACCACAATAATCAATATTCGTTAACTGTGTGTACATTCCACTATAGACTCACAGTTGCACTCTTCTCACTGCAGACATATTTTCTGTGTCCACGGAACTTAGACCAATATCGACTAGTTAGTCCTTCACGAGTGTCCGTAACACCAGCTGGGTCAAATTACCGTTTTACCCCTGGGTCACCTCTATTTCCTTAAGTACCAATTCTCCTCTAATGAACAATCTGTTTATGGTCCAACCATTAAACAGAAAACCCTCTCGTGCCATTGAGAGGGTAGGGCCCTTTGTTCAAGACTCGGAGTAACCACTTAAGGGAACACTCATCTGCTTCCCTAAAGTCGGGAAGGAGTGAATTCCATCTTGTACGATTATGTTCCCAGCTCCCCATTCGATCTTGTCCCCAAAGTGGTAGGCTTATTGAGTCGGCGTATTGGCCACTCTCACCCATGCAAATCAAAGGACAGTCTCTCATGAGCAGGAGTCCATAATCAACTCAGGATTAAGACTAAGTTGTCTCGGTCGTCCTAGTGAAATAGAAAACCAACTAGTTAACGGTGTTATAACTAATGGTTACTATTTCGCGGTCCGGTCTTATGCAAACTCATTGCATAGGATACCCCCACTCGCATGTCTCCTACACGAACGCGTTGGATCGCAGCGTTTGTATCAAATACAAAGTGGGCCGTATCCATAGTGTCACCAGGATAAGGCACCCAGTCTTATCCCTATACTATAGACCCTTTAGGCTGTTTCTTGAACAATGATCCCATATGTCGCTACATATAGTTCAAGACTCATATTACAGCCTTGGATGTCTAGTTTATTGGATTAGGGTTATTATTAGGCAAAGACATATATAAAATAACTAATAACAATTAATGGAAAATATATCAATATTATTTCATTAATATCCGGTCAACGGTTACATTCACTATCTACGAGTTTTAGGGCATAAAACCCAACAAACTCCCACTTGAACTAAAACACTTAGTTAGTGGGATGTAAATGCAATAATCTAAAGCTGGAAATACAATGAACTAGGGCATCCTTATACCCATTATACATTTCTCCCACTTGCCCTAGATTAGATGGCATACATATCTCGTAGACCTAGACCTTCTAGATGACCCTCAAACACTTTAGCCGTGAGAGCCTTTGTAAATGGATCAGCGATGTTGTGCTCCGAGGCGATCTTAGTGACGATCACATTTCCTCTTTGCACAATCTCCCGTATCAGGTGATACTTCCTCTCGATGTGTTTACCCCGTTTGTGGCTACGAGGTTCTTTTGAGTTGGCTACAGCCCCACTGTTGTCACAGTATAGTGTTATGGGCACGTTCATATTCGGAACTACTTCCAAATCAGTCAAGAACTTTCTGAGCCACACTGCCTCCTTAGCTGCTTCGCAAGCTGCTACATACTCAGCCTCCATGGTTGAGTCTGCTATGCATCCTTGTTTGATGCTTCTCCACACTACTGCTCCTCCATTGAGGGTGAATACTGACCCTGATGTGGATTTCCTAGAATCCTTATCAGCTTGAAAGTCAGAATCAGTGTATCCAGTAAGAATCAAATCCTTAGCTCCGTACACAAGCATGTAGTCCCTCGTTCTCCGAAGATACTTGAGGATATTCTTAACCGCTCCCCAGTGGTCCAACCCTGGATTAGACTGATACCTACTGACTACTCCCACTGCATAACATATGTCAGGCCTTGTGCAGAGCATGGCATACATTAAGCTGCCCACAGCTGAGGCGTAGGGAATGTGTCTCATGTTCTCAACTTCTTGAGGTGTCTTAGGAGATTGTTCCTTAGACAGGTGTACCCCATGTCTGAAGGGTAGGAGTCCCTTCTTGGAGTTTTGCATCGAATATCGAGACAACATCTTGTCAATATACGTTGCTTGAGACAGAGCTAGCGTTTTGTTCTTACGATCCCTAATGATTTGGATTCCCAGAACATATTGAGCCTCTCCCAGATCTTTCATTTGGAATTGGGCCGCTAGCCATTTCTTAATGTCAGTTAGGTATCCTACATCATTCCCAATGAGTAGGATATCGTCTACATAAAGTATTAGAAAAGCTACTTTCCTTTTGTTGACTTTCTTGTATACACAAGGCTCATCAACGTTTTGGTCAAAGCCAAAAGATTTGATTGCAGTATCAAATCTAATGTTCCATGATCTGGATGCTTGTTTCAATCCATAAATGGATCGATTTAGCTTACAAACCTTTTGTTCCTGACCTTGGGCTATGAACCCTTCGGGTTGAGACATAAAGATATTCTCCTCAAGATTACCATTCAGAAAGGCAGTCTTGACGTCCATTTGCCATATTTCATAGTCATAATATGTGGCAATGGATAAAAGAATTCTTATGGACTTTAACATGGCTACAGGAGAAAAGGTTTCTTCATAGTCAACCCCCTCCTTTTGGGTATAACCCTTTGCCACTAGTCTAGCTTTGAAGGTCTGTACCTTTCCAGCTGCATCTCTTTTTCTCTTATAGATCCATTTGCACCCTATGGGTTTTACCTCATATGGTAGATCTGCAAGTTCCCATACAGAATTGGAGTACATTGACTCCATTTCCAGGTTCATGGCTTTGACCCATTCATCCTTATCTTCGTCATTCATTGCCTGTCGATAGGACAATGGATCCTCTATGCCATCATTAGGTATGACAACCTGAGTTTCTGTTAAACCCAAGTAGCGATCAGGTTGTAACACAACCCTCCCACTGCGTCGAGGCATTCCCAACGTTTGAGATGGACGGGATGGATCTGAAGAACTAGTTCCTTCATCAACCCTTGTTGAAGGTCCAACTTCATCAACAACTCTTGATGATTCTTCAGTAGCTTCTCCTAATATTATTTTGCTTCGTGGTTTATGATCTCTCATGTGGTCTTCCTCTAAGAAAGTGGCGTTTGTCGATACAATCACCTTATTTTCTTGTGGGTCGTAGAAATAACCACCTCTCGTTTCTTTAGGGTAACCAACAAATTGGCACAGTTTTGAACGAGGTTCCAGTTTCTTAGGATTCGTCACAAGCATGTGTGCTGGACAACCCCAGATGCGAAAGTGATGCAAACTAGGTTTACGCCCCTTCCATAACTCGAAAGGTGTTTTAGAAACACTTTTCGAGGGAACATTGTTCAAGATGTATACTGCAGTCTCCACTGCATACCCCCAAAACGAGCTAGGCAATTGAGCATAGCTCATCATTGATCGAACCATGTCTAACAAGGTTCTATTTCTCCTTTCTGACACACCATTCTGCTGAGGTGTACCAGGGGCTGAGAGTTGAGATTGGATTCCATGTTCTATCATATAGTCCTGGAATCTTTGATCCATATACTCCCCTCCTCGATCAGATCGAAGTACTTTGATAGATTTACCTAATAGGTTTTCAACTTCAGCCTTAAACTCCTTAAACTTTTCAAGGGCTTCAGACTTATGTCCCATTAGGTATAAGTAACCATATCTTGAATAATCATCTATAAATGAGATGAAATATTCGTACCCTCCTCGAGCTTTCACATTCATTGGACCACATAGATCCGAATGTATTAACTCTAAGGGTTCTTTGGCTCTGTAACCTTTTCCAGTAAAGGGTCTTTTGGTCATTTTTCCCTCGAGGCAAGATTCACAAGGTGGTAGTGAATCATCTTCTAACTTACTTAGAAGTCCATTCTTTACCAAACGACCGATCCTATCGATGTTTATATGACCAAGTCTAAGATGCCAAAGATGAGTATTGTTACTTGATGGAGAAATCTTTTGCCTTTTACTTTGAGTTTCAGCAGTTTTAAATAATTCGTGATTTAAAAGTGCTTTGTTTTCGGTTGGTCTTAAAACATACAAGTTATTTTCCAATTTTGCTGAACAAATGAGTATACCATTTTTATAAATGAACGCTTCATTCATATCAAAAGTAACTGTATACGATTGTTCAATCAAACATGAAATAGAAATTAAGTTCCTCTTAATCTTGGGAACGATTAACAAACTTTCTAAAAGTAAGAATCTATTTCTAAAAAATAACTTTGCAGCTCCCACTGCTTTAGCTGAAATGACTTCTCCAGTTCCGACCCTGAGTGTCATTTCTCCATCGTTCAACTGCCGAAAGGAACTATTTTCCTGAAAAGAAGAGCAAACATGATTAGTTGCTCCTGAATCAAGTATCCAGGTAAACTCATCATGTTCAACCAGGCATGTTTCTAAAACAAGTAAATCAAATTTAGCTTCCTTTTCCTTCTTTTTCTCAGCAAGGTACTTTGGGCAGTTTCTCTTCCAATGTCCATCTACATTGCAGTGAAAACACTTGCCCTTATCTGCCACAACTTTGGCTTTTCCCTTGCTTTTAGCAGCAGTACTGGGAGCTTTCCCCTTGTTTCCTTTCTTCTTCGTTTTCTTTGAAGAAGTGGCTACAGATTTAGCTCCAGAGGATGAACCCTTCTCGAACTTTCTTTTAGAGTGAACAACGTTTGCCTCTCCTTCTATCTGTCCCTTGTTCTTAAGAAGAGACTGATAGAGCTGTAGCTCATTCAGGAGGCTAGTCAGGTTGAATGTTATTTTATTCATCATCGCATTGCTTCGAAACTGTAGAAAACTCTTCGGAAGAGATTCTAAGATGAATGCAACCTGACTCCGCTCATCTATGACCGCCCCGTTTGCCTCTGCCACGTTGAATTGGACCATCATATCCAGGACATGCTCCCGAACAGACGTGCCCTCTTTCATGCGACAGCTATAAACGTATTTGAGAGCGTCATGGTGGAGTTGGTAGGACGGTTGTCCAAACATCTCCTGGAGAGAGTTCATAATCTCCCTCGCTGTTACCATGCTCTCATGCCTTTTAGCCAAAACTTCAGATAAGCTGGCTAAGATATAGACGCGAGTCTTATCATTGGCCTTTGTCCAGCGGTCATAAGCATCCTTAACTGCCTGGGATGCATTACGAGCAGGGGCTGGAGGACAATCCTCCGTTAAGACGAACCGCAGATCATCGACAACAAGAATCGTATTCAGGTTCGATTTCCACGTAGCATAATTTTCGCCGGTTAATTTCTCATTTTTAAGCAGAGAGACAATTGAGGAAGACATTGCTGAAATTTAAACAAACAATGACCGTATTAGTTATCTTTGCCTTAACCCATCATACAAGCAAACAATTGCACACAATCCAATCAATTTAGCAAAACAGACAATCACAGAACCCTAAAACTATTGATTTAGTTTTGCAACGACGTTTCAGAGGTTTAGAATATCAGCCACCGAAGGGTGATCAGGTACTCCTCCTTTGAAATGAGACACCTCTCAGCTAATTCTAATTCCAGAATAACTCATATTCCTATAGACATTAGCCACCGTTGTTCGGTCAAGGATTTGTTAACACTTTTAACTCATCCTCGTAAGTGTAACCCTCCCACTTTCAGATCTCAGAGGCACGCACCAACAGGCTACCGAAGGGAAAGACAACTGTTGGTGATTAGCCTAAGAGCTCCTATCCTTTTCAGGAGTTCACGATGTTCCGAATCCTATGATCAGGCCCTCCGAAGGGATGGATGCGCCAGGGCAACCTGCAGGCGGATCATAGGACTCTCACGGTGTGAACTATGGGCGGAGACCGAGGGATACGTTGACACGTGTCCCGCTCCCACTTACTCTGGACATTTTTCCCATTCACCTTGATATTGACCCATGCAAACACTTTCCGAAGGGAGGCCGCTCCTAGGGCGACTCGAAGCCGAGCATGAATCTCACGTTGTGAATATAGGGACGTAGGAGCAAAACTTGATTTAAATCTCGTTTTGTAATTTTCCTCCCACTGAAAATGTCCTAAGGTTAATATAGGGTTGTTTAACTTAGATAGTATTCGGCTAAGTCAATCTATCTAAGTCTGATCCTATTATAACAATTATGGAAAGGATTCAACTGCAATCTTTTTGGGTGAATTAAACTTCTTTTAATAAACCCAACATTGCGAGTCAACATTACTATGGTTAATTCAACTCAATCCGGTTAGTTCCCAGGTAGGAGGTGTTCCGTAAACCGTCAACTTAAATACCCCCAGCCTTAGACAGAACTTTACCGAGAGAGTTCCCTTATAACCTCAGTAATGTAAGGTCTTTACTCTAAAGATCTAGGTGCATTAAACACTTTTAATAAACCTAGTGACATTGCATGCTAACATTTAACTATGATTAATTCAACTCCGGTATTCCAGGTCAGTTCCCAGGTAGGAGGTGTTCCGTAAACCGTCAACTTAAATACCTCCAGCCTTAGACAGAACATTACCGGTGGAGTTCCCTTATAATCATAGCAATGTTTTTCCTACTTAGTAAATTAAAACTATTTTTAATTCTAAGTAAGAAAAGATTCTAATCCTATTAGAAATCGATCTAGGTCTAATTAACTTTAAACAATTTAAAATTAATTCAATATATCCTATGATCTTATGTTTGCATGCAAATCTTGATTATAGATTGACGGTTTCTAACCATTAATATTAAAGAACTATTTCAAATTTTAATGATTAATCCTATAATCAAGAATCTAGGGTTTAATTCATTCAACAATCTCATTCAAATTGAATAATTAAGCCACATCAATTGCATGAATAATATAACAATTATATTAATAACTATGGATGTTTCATGCTTCATGCAATTTTGATTTTCTTTTATTATAACAATTATAAGCCAATCAAGAAAATCAACCAAGCATGCTTCATTCATCACATTAAACATAACTATTTATATTTAATTTAAGTAATGACATGCTTCATGCTTTCCAATTTTTCATATAAAATAATATACACTTATATTAAGAAATATGAAAACCAATCCATGCATTTAAACATACATTATAACAATTTATAATATATAAAAAATGCATGAGCATGTTTATAACCTAAGGTGGGATTAAATAATCTATATGACATCCATAAAGCATATAAATAGCAATTGAACCGGTTAATTTTGGCCCCTAGGATAAAATAAAGCATTAAATTACATTAATTTAGCTAAATTCTATCCTAAAAAATCCATGAACCGCTCCGGAATTGGCCTAGACAGCACGAACCGCCCCGAACCACCTCAAACCGGCCTCCAAAATCACGAACCATGCCAAAAATTGGCTGAACCGGACCAAATAGGTCCCAGCCCAACCGAACCGGTCCGAACCGGACCGGCCTCGCTTGAACCGCGCCTGTTGAAACCCTAGTGCGCGCCTCCATCGTGACAGCGTCGAGACGCTGTGTAGATTAGCGTCCCGACGCTGTGCGTTTTCCATATCTGGCGCCTGCGTAATCGAGACAGCGTCGAGACGCTGTTGAGGTAGCGTCCCGACGCTGTGTGCTTTCCTTACCGAGCGCCTTCGGTATCGGGACAGCGTCGAGACGCTGTTGAAGGAGCGTCCCGACGCTGTTGCGTCTGGAGGCAGATTCTGGGCAAAACAGCAACGATTTTTCCGATTTCGGCCTCGATTTCAGCGACGATTGCTCCGATTTTTATCTCATAAAAACCTATTCTAGACCCGGACTTACATAGGACTCGATTTTACATAATATACCCGAAACACCGGGCCTTACATGATCAAAATCACATAAAAATAAAATCTATGGCCATAAAATTAACCCAAACAGTTCAATGCAAACCGAACATACATTATGCATAAATCCCACCTATTAGAGCCTATCGCAACTTTTTAAAATTAATTAATAGGGACAGCGATGGCTCTGATGCCGATTGAAGGGAATAAAAGTCCCAACGCAGCGGAAGCGCATCGATTGGACCTTACGCCGTATATTAATTAACTTTAAAAAACCGTTACGAAAACTCAAACAAAACTTTAAACTAACTTTAAAGCCGCTGTAAAATCGGTTTAAACATGCTAAAATAAATCTAAATTTATTTTAAAAACTTTTCTAACGAAAAGAGGAAGAACCGTTACAAACCTCCGTTGTAGACTTGACCGTTCTTCGCCAACGAAGCTCCACGAACGAAAACGCAGCAGCCGCTTCAAGGTATTCTTCGCTGGAAATTCTTCTTTGATTGACACAATAACCACAGAGGTTACACCGGTATGTCTCTAAGTCTAGGAGGCCAAAGACTTGTGGGAGTCTTTCTCTAAGAGGGAGGCTAGAGAGAATTCTAGGTCTTGTCTTTCAAGAGTGTCAAGTGTCATGACCAATTAGGTCTAGTGTTCTATTTATAGAAGAGAGGCCATGAATAAAATATTCAATAAAATCAATCTTTTCCAAAATTGATTCAATCTTTATTCCTTAATTAATCAATCATGATCAATCAATTCCCCAATTGATTAATCTTTTCCATAAATGACTAATTTCTTCCATAAGTAATTAGATTATTCCCATAAATGATTAATCACTTCCTTAAGTGATTAATTATATACATAATTGATTAATTCATGGTTAATGAATTCTTTAATTAATTAACCACCAATTAAATATCACATATTTAATTTCCGGCCTTGAATTAATTAATTTTGCCCAAACACTTTTAGGACTTAAATTAATTAATTCTTTCAATCTTCCATAAATTTATATTTGAACTTCTTCAAATATTAATTTCTCTCATAATAATATATCAATATATATTATATTTGTTTCCCTTAGTAAATTGAACATTTTCAATTTACATTTAATTACTTAGTTGCCTCAAATTACTTTACGAGCTACCAGTGGGACCTTATGGACCTGCAGATCAGAAGCTCCAACGATGTGAGATTAATTGGTTAAACTCATTAACCACAATAATCAATATTCGTTAACTGTGTGTACATTCCACTATAGACTCACAGTTGCACTCTTCTCACTGCAGACATATTTTCTGTGTCCACGGAACTTAGACCAATATCGACTAGTTAGTCCTTCACGAGTGTCCGTAACACCAGCTGGGTCAAATTACCGTTTTACCCCTGGGTCACCTCTATTTCCTTAAGTACCAATTCTCCTCTAATGAACAATCTGTTTATGGTCCAACCATTAAACAGAAAACCCTCTCGTGCCATTGAGAGGGTAGGGCCCTTTGTTCAAGACTCGGAGTAACCACTTAAGGGAACACTCATCTGCTTCCCTAAAGTCGGGAAGGAGTGAATTCCATCTTGTACGATTATGTTCCCAGCTCCCCATTCGATCTTGTCCCCAAAGTGGTAGGCTTATTGAGTCGGCGTATTGGCCACTCTCACCCATGCAAATCAAAGGACAGTCTCTCATGAGCAGGAGTCCATAATCAACTCAGGATTAAGACTAAGTTGTCTCGGTCGTCCTAGTGAAATAGAAAACCAACTAGTTAACGGTGTTATAACTAATGGTTACTATTTCGCGGTCCGGTCTTATGCAAACTCATTGCATAGGATACCCCCACTCGCATGTCTCCTACACGAACGCGTTGGATCGCAGCGTTTGTATCAAATACAAAGTGGGCCGTATCCATAGTGTCACCAGGATAAGGCACCCAGTCTTATCCCTATACTATAGACCCTTTAGGCTGTTTCTTGAACAATGATCCCATATGTCGCTACATATAGTTCAAGACTCATATTACAGCCTTGGATGTCTAGTTTATTGGATTAGGGTTATTATTAGGCAAAGACATATATAAAATAACTAATAACAATTAATGGAAAATATATCAATATTATTTCATTAATATCCGGTCAACGGTTACATTCACTATCTACGAGTTTTAGGGCATAAAACCCAACAAAAGCCTCATCCAACCTAAAGGACCAATCCTTTCTAGATGGATGGACTACTTTCTCTAAAATAGCTTTAATTTCCCTATTACTAATTTCAGCTTGACCATTTGCTTGTGGGTGATAAGGGGTAGCTATCCTATGCTTAATCCCATACTTAGCTAAAAGCTTAGTTAAGATATTATTAAAAAAATGTGTACCCTCATCACTCACTAGAGCCCTAGGTGTCCCGAACCGCGCAAAGATGTGCGATTGAAGAAACCTTGCTACTATCTTGGCATCACTCTGATGGCATGCAATGGCCTCCACCCACTTGGACACATAATCCACTACCAATAAGATAAAAACATTGCCATTAGAAGGGGGAAATGACCCCATAAAGTCAATACCCCATACATCGAATAATTCAACTTCTAAAATGTAAGTAAGAGGCATTTCATCTCTAGGCCCCAAATTTCCTCTCATTTGACAAGCATCACATTGCTTGTAGAACCAGTGGGCATCCTTGAATAACGTAGGCCAGAAAAATCCTCAATGCAAAATCCTCATAGCTGTCCTTTGACCGCTGAAATGGCCTCCATACGGCGAAGAGTGACATTGCTCTAGGATTTCCTTTGCTTCAGCACCTGAAACACACCTACGAATAATACCATCAGAGCATTGCTTATACATAAACGGCTCATCCCAATAGAAAAATTTTGCATCATGCTTAAACTTTTTTTTCTGCCTCCAATCCATGTTAATAGGAGTGACTCCCTTTACTAAAAAGTTGGCAATATCAGCATACCAAGGGACATCCCTGACTACCTTTAACTGAATAGCAAAAAGTTGTTCATCTGGAAAAGAATCGGAAATGGCAGATTGCTCCAACAAAGATGATGATGGATCAAGACGAGACAAGTGATCTGCAATGACATTCTCTGATCCCTTCTTGTCCTTTATCTCCAAGTCGAATTCCTGCAATAGTAAAATCCAACGAATTAATCTAGGCTTTGCATCTTTCTTTGACATTAAATACCTTATTGCTGCATGATCCATGAACACCGTGACTTTGGATCCAACCAAATATGGCCGGAATTTCTCAAAAGCAAACACAACAGCTAACAACTCCTTTTCAGTAGTTGTGTAGTTGACCTGTGCCTCATTTAAAACCTTGCTTGCATAATATATAGGATGAATAAATTTGCCTTGCTTTTGCCCCAGCATCGCACCTACCGCAGCATCACTCGCATCACAGATTACCTCGAATGTAAGTTCAAATTAGGTGCGCAGAGAATGGGTGCTGAGATTAAAGCAGCCTTCAATGTTTCAAAAGCCTTCCTACAATCTGCATTAAAGTCAAAAACATGATCAGTGCACAATAAGTTACAAAGAGGTTTACTGATTTTGGAAAAATCCTTTATGAACCTCCTATAAAATCCAGCATGCCCTCAGAAGCTCCGAATTCCCTTCACTGAATTCGGTGATTCTAATCTTTCAATAACCTCAACTTTTGCTCTATCAACTTGTAGACCATTTTTAGAAATTTTATGTCCTAACACTATGCCCTCCTTCACCATGAAGTGGAACTTCTCCCAATTAAGAACTAGATGGGTATCCTCACATCTTTTTAATACCTTACCTAAATTATCTAAACAACTCTGAAAAGACCCTCCAAAAACTGAAAAATCGTCCATAAAGACCTCAACAGTGGACTCAATCATATCAGAAAAAATTGCTAACATACACCGCTGAAATGTTGCTGGAGCATTGCAGAGGCCGAAAGGCATCCTCCTGAAAGCAAATGTCCCATAAGGACAGGTGAAAGTGGTTTTTTCCTGATCCTCAGGAGCAATAGTAATCTGGTTATACCCAGAATAACCATCCAAAAAACAGTAGTAGGCCTGACCAGCCAATCGATCCAACATCTGGTCGATAAATGGTAGAGGGAAATGATCCTTTCGGGTGGCTTTATTAAGCCTTCTGTAATCCATACAAACCCTCCAGCCAGTTACTGTCCTTGTGGGGATCAACTCATTATCTTTATTTCTCATCACAGTGACACCTCCTTTCTTAGGAACACATTGGACTGGGCTTACCCAATTGCTATCGGCAATTGGATAAATGATCCCAGCATCCAACCATTTAATTACCTCCTTTTTAACAACCTCTTTCATTGCAGGGTTAAGCCTTCTTTGTTGCTCAATACTCCTAAAGGATCCCTGAATATCAGCCAATGTCCAACCTATAGCTTTGCGGTATTGCTACAGCAATTTTATTAAGGCCTCTTCATGCTCCGGCATTAAATCTGATGCAACAATAATGGGCAACGTTTCACTTTCCACAAGATACACATACTTTAGATGATCCGGTAAAGGTTTCAAATCTAAAGTGGGTGCCTCAATTAGGGATGGCTTAATTGGGGGAGCCTTTCTTTGATCTAAATCTAAAGACTCAAAAACATCCTCACACCTAAACAATTCTTTTTCATTTTTTCTATATAAAGAACAAAATTCAAAATCTTCTACACTAACCTCTCCATGCTTTTCCGAATGCTTATCAGCCGAATCCTGTATTGCTGTCTCAATAACTGTGCTCTCCAGAATCCTGATGAAGGAGCAATCCTCCATCTCGTCTGGATATTTCATGGCTTTAAAGACATTAAATTTCACTTCCTCATTACAGACTCTCATTGTTAATTCTCCTTTTTGAACATCTATTAATGCCCTACCAGTAGTAAAAAATGGACGACCTAGAATAATTGGGACATCTTTATCAGCCTCATAGTCTAAAATAATAAAATTAACAGGAAATATGAACTTATCAACTTTTACTAAGACATCCTCATTTTTACCCTCTGGATATGTGATAGACCTATCAGCTAATTGGAGTGTAACTGTGGTAGGTCTAGCTTCACCAATACCTAACTTCCGATAGACCGAAAGAGGCATAAGGTTAATGCTTGCACCCAAATCACAGAGTGCTCTACCTAACTCTTTTCCACCTATAGACACAGGTATGGTAAATGACCCTGGATCCTTAGCCTTGGGGGGTAGACCATTCTTGAGAATAGCACTACACTCCTCAGTAAGAGATACAGTTTCAAACTCACATAACCTTTTCTTTTTAGTCAAAATATCCTTAAGAAATTTAGCATAATTAGGCATTTGCTCTATAGCTTCTACTAAAGGGATATTTATATGCAACTGCTTAAGAATCTCTAAGAACTTTTTAAATTGACCATCCTGATTCTTAGGTTTTGCCTTTGTGGAAAAGGTAGAGGTGGCACATAAGGTGGGGGCGACACATATGGTGGTTCTACATCTGGCACAGAACCAGATGCTCCAGCATTTTTATTGCTGCCTCCAGCACCCTGACCAGACTCCAACTCTTTCTCAACAACAACATTATTATCACTATTACTATTTAAATCCTGGGTCTTTCTAGACTCTTCTAGTGGCTTACCACTCCTAAGGGTTACTGTCTTTACCTGCTCCTTACCTTCCCTTCGAGTGTGTTCAGTATCTGATGGAAGTTTCCCTTGAGGCCTTTGTTCGCACGATTTTAAATTCCGCAAGCGTACGGGTCGTGACAAGTAATATAGTGATTTTGAGTATAGAGTATCGTCTCCACAGGGATTGGATTTATTCAATTAAGTACCACGAATAATCTTGCTTAGCTTTATTTAGAGAACAAAATCTAATGCCGAAAAGAATAATAAAAAGCTAATCTAGAAAGCAAAAGATAAATGGTGACACAATTTGGAGGGATAATTCTAAGAGAGTTGATTTCAACAATTGGACCTTTAATGCGTAATCAATTAACCAATATGGATTAACAAATCATTTGATTCATAAGTCTAGAAGCCTAATTACAAGGACTCTCCTGTCGGTCTCCTCCTATCTCATACCGTTCAATAAAGAATCTCCTTTCAGTCTCATCTTTATTTACTTAGCATGGCATTACGACCCTTCAGTACAACCTCTAACGTTATTTATTTTATCCCGTGTCACCCGGGTAAATAACCGTTAGTCATGCATTCAGTTCTAATCTAAGCTTCTCTCCGTCGAGTTTCCACATAGTAACAATTCATTTAATCAGTGATCAGTTGATTAAAAGCATTACGGACAAAATGCACAAATGAACAATAATGACAATTAAACCACATCAATGCATTAATTCAGCAGAGGTTCAACATCTAAATCAATCTCATAGAATTTAGGAATTTACTACTCATAATCACTAAAATCCAATAATTCCTAATCACAACAATTCTAGAAACTAAAACATAAAGGAAAAGGGAAGAGAAATGCTCATAAAAGTGTCGATCTCCTCGATCCCGCGCCGACCTCCTTCGATCGTGAGCTCCAAAGATCTTCAACAAAGCTCCAAAACTCTCCCAAAAATCCCCAACTTTAGTGTGGATTCTAGAATGGGGTGAAAACCCACAAATTGGCACCCAATCTTCATTGCAAAAGGCTCCTTTTATAGGCTCCCAGCAGGCACAGCGTCGAGACGCTACAAGGACAGCGTCGAGACGCTCTGACGTCATCTTTTCTTGGGCTCCAAGACGTCTCAGCGTCGAGACGCTACTTTGGACAGCGTCGCGACGCTCTCGCGATTCTTGATCTTTCCACGCAGCTGCCTAGCGTCGAGACGCTCCAGGCTTAGCGTCGAGACGCTAGGCCCTGAATCTTCAATAAAGGCCCGATTTTGACTCCATTTTTGGGCCTCCAACTTTCTTTTGGCCCAAATACTTCTTGTAATTGATTTTGGACTTTTTTTCTTGACCCAACTTGATACTTTAAGACTTGAAATTCATGAATTTGGGCTTCTAATTCATTCTTCTTGGCTTTTTGGACTCGGATCTTCAATGTAATTCTTCAAATTGCTCCAAAAGCCTCCAAAATCATCTAAAATCTCTCAAAATTCCGGTTTTACTTCTTTGACTCGGTTTTCTGAAATTTAAACAGAAAATAGCATTAAAGCACACAATTTAAGCACAAAACTAGCTAAAATTAATAGGAAAATGATGACATTTTTGCATGTCATCACACCCCCAAACTTAAATCTTTGCTAGTCCCGAGCAAAGCTAAAACCATTTATATGAATCAACTATTGCAAACACATGACTCTAAGCTCAATGATCCAAATAATGAATTCTAACAATTAAAGGAAATATTAAAACATATTCTTTCATCACGAAATTTAAATTTAAACTCTTCATCCCTTGCGTGTGTGTGTGCGAGCCTCCTTATTAGGTCTTTACTAGCCTAGAAAAGGTTTATAAAATCCTCAGTTCATTTTCCCCCTACACTGGCCCTAAGCTCTAATTATCCAGCTTCCCAACAATCAAGAAAGCAATATCCCACTAAGGTGCCTGAAACAACGGGGTATGCCTCCCCGAAACTTGCATTTTTTTTATTTTTTTTTATTTTTTTGAGAATCCTTTTTAGATGTAGCGCCTTCGTTCTGGCTTGCCAACATTGGTGATGAAAGCATCCAACTACGAGCGCCTCATCTTTCAGGATGCCGAAGCATGCTCATTTCTTTCCAACGCTTTCATGCAAAGGCAAACGATGGGTGTCATGAATGCCCCTGGTTACTAACGCTCTCAAGAAAGTGGAGCATTCTTTTTTTTTTTTTTTTTTTTTTTTGACAATTTTTTTTTTCACACTTTTCTTTTCTCATTTTTTTTTTCTCTTTTCTTTGCAGGCTAATAAACATGATTTTTCTCCCAAGTAAAACATTACAGACTCTCATGTCGTTCATCTTTCAAATTAGATCTTAAGCCTATCGGAGTGACAACAAACATCTAGATAATATAATCCAGTTCTAAGCATTCAAAACCATATAAGTAGGCTAAGTGCTCAACATGTGCAAGGAAATCAAAGAAAAAATTTAAATTTACATGAATCTTGAACATGCTTTGATATTTCACAAAAATTGAACAAAATTCATTATCTAGATCATATCATAGACCGTCCTCATCAAAACAGATGCAATAGAATCATCATGAAAAATTTCGCTCAGATCAGAACAGCAAAGCCTCCCCCCCAAACTTAAATCATACATTGTCCTCAATGTATTGATTATTCAGACTAATTAAGCATGCATAAGGACAATTAAAAAAATAAAGGGAGAACGGTACTGCCCTGAAATGTGAGAGAATCCATGGATGTCAGCCTTCAACATTATTGGGGTTGTTTTTGGAAGAAAATGTGGTCTCGAGCTCCTTCAAAAATTGATCAACCGGAACGAAAGATCAACATGCTCTAACTACAAAAAACTGAAAAACAAAGAAAAAGGAAATTAACGGAAAAATAAACTTGGGTTGCCTCCCAAGAAGCGCTTGTTTAACGTCTCTTAGCTAGACGAGTTTGTGCGGTCTTTCAAGGCACATAAAAATTCTCGTATTTCTTCGGGCCCTTCTTTCTTGAATCAATGAAGCAGACTATCGCTAGTAAACTTACTAGCTTTTCATGGGCCCCTGAAGCAGAAATATTTTTGGGATTTTCTTTTAATAAAAGCATAAAAGGAGAAAGATCAAAATAAATGGACTCTGACACAGACTCTGACTCGTGAGAACAAGAAAAAGAACATTCATAATCAAGAGAGGATGGGGTGGATAGAACAGACAAAGGCCTTTCAACCTTAAACTCTATCTCTTGAAACTCCTCAAACATTATAGGCTCATTTTCTTTTTCTTCCTCACAATCTTGTTCTTGGTGGGTGCTAGAACTATCCAATTCTTCCTCTTTTTCTATACAACTCACCCCTATATGCTCAAACTCAGCAAAATTGAAAGGATTAGGCTCTTGAATGGGCGCTAATGAATCACTGGCCACATGACTCACTAGACACTTTATGGAAGTGGATCCTACTTCCCTATCTTCCTTTTGGGTATTGAGTCTCTCCATAGATTTTTCTAATTCTAAATTCATGGCTCTCGACTCTTGGATAAAATTTTCAAGCAACCTCTCTAAGGAAGATTTTTCTTCTATGGAAGCGGATTGCACTTCACTCTCATCCTCTTGGGGATGCAATCTCCCTAGAGATTTTTCTAGAGCTAAATTAATGGCTCTCGTATCCTCAATATAATCTTGAAGCAAACTTTCCAGGGGAGATTTTTCTTCTAAAGGGGGATAATTCGAATGGAAAAAATTAGATGATGGTGTTGGTTCTTCGGGCTCAGATTCCCTAAAGGGCCACCCAAAACTATTAAAAGCCATTTAAAATAATTAAATTAACAATAATCAGGCTTTCAGTCAGATGCAAACACCAATTAAATGCACAACAAGAACAATGGACCAGGATAAAAATAAAACAAAGAAAGCAAAATAAAACCTCTAATCTAAAGCAAGCAATTTCTTCACAATATTAATTGAATGAAATTAGCCAATCCCCGGCAACGGCGCCAAAAACTTGTTCGCACGATTTTAAATTCCGCAAGCGTACGGGTCGTGACAAGTAATATAGTGATTTTGAGTATAGAGTATCGTCTCCATAGGGATTGGATTTATTCAATTAAGTACCACGAATAATCTTGCTTAGCTTTATTTAGAGAACAAAATCTAATGCCGAAAAGAATAATAAAAAGCTAATCTAGAAAGCAAAAGATAAATGGTGACACAATTTGGAGGGATAATTCTAAGAGAGTTGATTTCAACAATTGGACCTTTAATGCGTAATCAATTAACCAATATGGATTAACAAATCATTTGATTCATAAGTCTAGAAGCCTAATTACAAGGACTCTCCTGTCGGTCTCCTCCTATCTCATACCGTTCAATAAAGAATCTCCTTTCAGTCTCATCTTTATTTACTTAGCATGGCATTACGACCCTTCAGTACAACCTCTAACGTTATTTATTTTATCCCGTGTCACCCGGGTAAATAACCGTTAGTCATGCATTCAGTTCTAATCTAAGCTTCTCTCCGTCGAGTTTCCACATAGTAACAATTCATTTAATCAGTGATCAGTTGATTAAAAGCATTACGGACAAAATGCACAAATGAACAATAATGACAATTAAACCACATCAATGCATTAATTCAGCAGAGGTTCAACATCTAAATCAATCTCATAGAATTTAGGAATTTACTACTCATAATCACTAAAATCCAATAATTCCTAATCACAACAATTCTAGAAACTAAAACATAAAGGAAAAGGGAAGAGAAATGCTCATAAAAGTGTCGATCTCCTCGATCCCGCGCCGACCTCCTTCGATCCTGAGCTCCAAAGATCTTCAACGAAGCTCCAAAACTCTCCCAAAAATCCCCAACTTTAGTGTGGATTCTAGAATGGGGTGAAAACCCACAAATTGGCACCCAATCTTCATTGCAAAAGGCTCCTTTTATAGGCTCCCAGCAGGCACAGCGTCGAGACGCTACAAGGACAGCGTCGAGACGCTCTGACGTCATCTTTTCTTGGGCTCCAAGACGTCTCAGCGTCGAGACGCTACTTTGGACAGCGTCGCGACGCTCTCGCGATTCTTGATCTTTCCACGCAGCTGCCTAGCGTCGAGACGCTCTAGGCTTAGCGTCGAGACGCTAGGCCCTGAATCTTCAATAAAGGCCCGATTTTGACTCCATTTTTGGGCCTCCAACTTTCTTTTGGCCCAAATACTTCTTGTAATTGATTTTGGACTTTTTTTCTTGACCCAACTTGATACTTTAAGACTTGAAATTCATGAATTTGGGCTTCTAATTCATTCTTCTTGGCTTTTTGGACTCGGATCTTCAATGTAATTCTTCAAATTGCTCCAAAAGCCTCCAAAATCATCTAAAATCTCTCAAAATTCCGGTTTTACTTCTTTGACTCGGTTTTCTGAAATTTAAACAGAAAATAGCATTAAAGCACACAATTTAAGCACAAAACTAGCTAAAATTAATAGGAAAATGATGACATTTTTGCATGTCATCAGCCTTGCCTTGAGCTCATTAGCTAGCTGACCCACATGCAATTCCAGGGCTCTCATCGAAGCTTGATTACTTTGAATTGCAGCGTCTGTGCGAGCCATAAATTCTTTCATCATCGCCTCGAGAGAATTTCCCGAATTTTGTTGGGGCAAAGCCGTCTTATTTTGCTGGGGCATTACCTGCACTTTAGCAAATCCCGACTGGTTCATCTTCTGTTGCGCTTGTACGTTATTTCCTTGACCTCCCCATGAGAAGTTGGGGTGGTTGCGCCAACCTGGATTATAGAAGTTAGAATAAGGGTTGTTCCTCTGATTACCTACAAAAAACACAGAAGCTGGATTGCTGGGGCAAAACTCGTAGTTGTGGTCTTCACCGCAATAGACACATGCTTCGTCCATGACTTGGTTCACCACTGCTGCAGGCTCCATAGCTGGTGGCTGCTGATGACTAATCGCTGTCACATTTTTAAGAGCATTAGCAAGATCATAGCAAGATCAGCCCTAATGGTGGACACACCATCAACCTCTAATACACTCTTAACCTTTTTATTTGTGCCTCTAACATCCGACCACTGACAACTATTAATAGATATTCTTTCTAAAATTTCATAGGCTTCATCAAAAGTTTTTGCCAAAAGGGCCCCTCCAGCCGAGGCATCGACCATACCTTGGGTTACTCCATTTAAACCATTGTAAAATGTTTCCATTTGAATACAATGAGGTAACCCATGGTGGGGACACTTTCGTAAAAGCTCCTTAAACCTCTCCCAAGCCTCACTAAAAGTCTCATCCTCAAGTTGCCTAAACCCTACTATTTCACTCCTTAATTTAGCATTTCTATTAGGTGGGAAATATTTACTCAAAATTTTTTCAGCTAACTCATCCCACGTCCTAATTGATCCTGGAGCAAAAGAGTTTAACCATGACTTTGCTCCATCTCTAAGAGAATACGGGAACAAAGTTAATCTAAGAGCATCTCTAGGCACTCCTTGAATTACAAAAGAATCACTAACTCCTAGAAAAGACTTAAGATGTAAATGAAGGTCTTCAGATGACAAACCATGGAATTGCCCCACGGTTTGCAACATCTGAAACATTACCGATTTCATTTCAAAATTCGCCGCTTGGATTTGGGGACGTGCAATCCCTGGATTCAACTCATTAAACATCGGGACAGCATACGCTCGAATGGCTCTGGTCCTATCGTCGTTCGCTATCAAGATAGGATTCTCAGCCTGATTATTTCACTGTTCATTTTGCTCAAACAGTGGGTTTTGCTGCAGCAATGGATTCTGCTGGGGGTTTACTGCTACTGGACCTTCAGGAACCTGCGGAAGTTGCGGGGCGTTCTCCGTCTTGTTTCTGCGTTGCTCCCTCCTTCTGCTCCTAAATGTCCTTTCAATTTCTGGATCAAGCTCAAACCGTACCCCATGCGGATCGCTCATGCACCAAAATCACACCTGCAAGAACAAAAGAAACAATCAAAAAGTTCTAGCACCAAACCACTAAAACACATACACAAAATAGATCAGATAAAAACTTATTTATATCCCCGGCAACGGCGCCAAAAACTTGTTGGGTTCCTAGAGTGAGTAAAAATATAGTATAAAATACTCTAGAATTCCTGTGCAAGTATACACAGTCTGCAGCAAGTAATATTATCAATCTGAGCCCTGAATGAGTTTCCACTCTACCTATTTTTATGTAACTTTCTAATGGTTTCAAGAATAATAAAATGATTTGGTTTTATCGGAATTATGCTGAAGCAAAATAAATGACAGAACAACAAGTAAACAAATAGATAGACAGATCAAAGACAGGTGCTGGTTAGGCTTTAGTGATTGTTCTAAGATATGCTCTAGCAATATTATTGATCATGCATTTCTCGCAGTATTATTAGCGGATTCCTCCCGGAACTCCGGATCTTTTGGGATATGTTTCAAACCCAATGAAGTACGACCGATCAAGCACTAGGCAACTGGCTATCCCTAGCTCAGTCACTGGCGTTCACCAATACACAATGATCGTAGTGTGGTTAATTGCCACACACTCTCTAAATCATCCCTGAAACTAGAGAGAGCTATTCACACCGGCTGGCCAGGCGGGCATAAAATAAAAATAAGCACAACAATTAACCAAAATGCGATAGTCAATTTATTACTAGAGATGAAGCACAGTAATCACATTATTCCTAACCAACACCCTAAGCTACTTAGTTCATAATAGGCATAGGAATATGAATTACAATCTGAGTATGCATGTCCATAACCACAAGTTAATAAAGAAAATAAACTCCCTTATCAGCTTGCGGATGATGGTGTTCTTGAAGATCTTCAATCTCCCTATACTATTCGGCTTCCAAGGGAAAACATGGAATGACTTTGACTTTGACGGCTACTTCCTTTTATAGAAGGATGGGAGGCTTGAATTAGGTCAACTAGGACACGTGTAAGGCTCTCCTTGATCCTTTATCACGAAAATAACTCAACAGAAGTCGGTTCATGAAATTGGCTAACGAGCTGTGATGTGGCAGTTTCTGCTCCTAGTTTTGCTGCAGCATAGAATTTGCTCCGTCCAGTCGCTCAGCAGCATAATCTGCACAAAATAATTTCCAATGCTTCCATTCTTCCAAATGGGTTAAAACATGTAATATTTATCCAAAACCAACCCTAATAAGCATAAAGGACACACAAATCCCTATATAATTGAGGCCTAAATAACTACCTTTTGGGCAGTTATCATTACTGTAGCAACACAGAGGGTAAAAATAACCAACTTCACCCCTTATTTTTGTTGATGCCCCAAACACTGAGTGGGTTATGATAGCCCCCACTATTATAACCAACACAGTGGGTCAAACGACCCCTTATTTTCCAACCTATTTTAGACTCTTTTCCTAGGAACCTTTTTTTTTCTTATTCCCTTTAGATTTTTAGTACTCTACATACTTCTTACACAATGAGTGCAAAAAGATCTAGGAGAGCTACATCTTCTTCATCCTCTGCACCCTTTGATAGGCGCAAATTTATTAGTAAGGACGCTGAAGATGTATATAATTCTTATGTGGTAACTAGGGGAGTGATTCCTGAAAGAGGGCTAGTTCCAAGTGCCCAAAACCAACCTGAGCTCACCCATAGTAAAGCTGAAAGGGATTGGGTTAGGTTCACTAGGCACCTCGAGGCCGTTGTAGTCCCTATAGTTAGGGAATTTTACGCTAATGGTGGAAAGATCCACCACTTCCTTTGTTAGGGGTAAAATGATCCCTTTCGACTCGACCTCAATTAACCAATTCTATGGCCTTCCTAATATTGATCGTGATGGGTACAATGATTACGCAAGTAATCACTTTGATGCCTATCAAATTATTGAACACTTATGTAGGCCGGGGGCGGTTTGGTTAATAAGAAGGGGTGAAACAATAAATTTTAAATCCTCTGACTTAGTAGTGGATAATAGAGTCTGGCATAGTTTTCTATGTGCCAAACTTATGCCTGTGATGCATCTTATTGAGATGTAACAAAGGAGAGAGCGACTCTGTTAATCGCTATAGCGACCGATCGCAGTGTAGATGTAGGGAAAGTTATATATGCTTCTGATTGCTACTCAGCGAGCTAATTAATTTGATACAAAAATATCGCTGATATGCATTAATCCAAGTATAAATGAAACATAATCAAGTAGTACCTAGAGTATTCTAGGGTCAAATCCACAGGGAAGGGACGGTAAGAGTTTTTAATAATCTAATGAACACTCAGACGCATGGCACTTAATATTTGAATTTAACATAGATGGTTGCGATAAAACAAAAGTTTACTGTAAAATAAGCTATGCGATTGGGATAAGAGAAAAATCAAATGATAAAGGCTATCAAGACTTTTGTTGCGGCAACCACATGCGTTAATAAGTTATCTAGTAGCACATATTCTGTTTGAATTTCTATTAATGCTTAAGTGAGAAATAATCATGTGATTCCCTTCCGGTACTACTCATGCGTTTGGCGTAGAACTAACAACGTTTTGTTCAATTAGCTCATGCATTGGTACTATTCTCTAACGACTTGACAGTGATTGCTTTATTCCTATGGCAATCTAAGCACATTCACGAAATATCTCTTGTGATAGTATTAATTCTAACACAACCTAGACTACATGTGATGCGCTAGCTTGCTCTACTTAGATATTTCCACATGCATTACCTGTCAGGGATTTATCATGCTGCTACCGCATCCAGTTGGCCAGGCAGGAGTTAGTAATGAAAATATCATCGCATCTAAGCATAAAGCATTAATTGTTCATTCATTCAAATTGTGATGCATATAGAATAATCTTATCACCACATGGGTGCCTAGGCTAAGCCTTGATAAAAGTAATTTAGCTCATGCTATGAAAGAAAGACATAACACAATACATCATCTCGCAATGAATTTGCTGCGCTGGGACGATTTTTCTCCTTCTCTGGTCTCCTCCTTGCTCTTTGTTTTCCCGTTCTCTTCCTTGTCGTCCTTACACCCGTCTTTTTGGCAGCTGGAAACTTTTTATAGGCTGATGATGCTGACTTCTCCAAGAAATTGGCTTGCGTGCCCCAACCCTCTCTTGTCAGCTTGCAAATCAATCACACGTCAGGGCAACCATCTTTCCAGCTATCATCGTACGAATTATGCTCTGGGATCTGCGTCTGCACTGAAGGAAACTTGGGCAAGGAAACGACTACAAATTCATGCGTTAGTGGGTACAAGTACATAATTTCCTACCGCATTAAAAATACTCCTTTAAAGGATTAACTATCACAATTCTCTTAATATAATGCGCTAAACCAGCGGAACTTTGATCTTTTCAGCCTTATTTAGCTTAAATTTAGGAGAGAAATAACTTGCATTTTGCAAGTTATCAAACCCCCAAACTTCTCTAGCTAGCAAATCTGAGAAAATAGCCATCATGCATCTCTAAATTTTTCCTGGCGCATTGCACAATCCAAATGGCATCCTTCTGAACGCAAATGTACCATACGGACATGTGAATGTGGTCTTCTCCTGGTCTTCAGGCCCAATGGAGATTTGGTTGTACCCAGAATATCCATCTAGAAAATAGTAGTAGGCTTGTCCAGCCAGTCGGTCAAGCATTTGGTCCATAAATGGGAGAGGAAAATGATCCTTCTTAGTGATTGTGTTCAGCTTATGGTATTCCATGCAAACTCACCAACCCATGATAGTTCGCGATGGAATCAGTTCATTCTTTGCATTGGTGACTACTGTCATTCCTCTCTTCTTGGGTACACACTGCACTGGACTTACCCATATGCTATGTGCGATGGGTAGATGACTCTTGCGTCTATCCATTTGATAATTTCCTTACGCACCACCTCCATCATTGTAGGATTCAAATGCCTCTGACGCTCAACGAACTCATCAGATTCATCAATCAATCTGATTTTGTGCATGCAGTACGAATGGCTTATTCCCTTGATGTCTGCAAGACTCCATCCGATTGCACTTTTATGTCTTTTCAGAACCTGCATCAACAACTTTTCTTACGTTAGATTTAGTTTTGAAGAAATGATCACTGGTAAAGAATCTCCCTCGCCTAGAAATTTGTATTTCAAATGCGCTGGGAGGGGTTTAAGTTCTAACGCAGGAGGGTTTATGATAGAGGGCAAAGTGGACTCCCTGCTTGTGAGATCCAACGCATGGATTTCTTTGTTGGGTTCAACCATAATGCGACAGTCCTCAGCTTCACATGCGTCTTGATCTTCCTCTTCTGCCTTACACGCTTACTCTATGATTGGGACATCCCTATCTGCCTCGTAGTCAAGGATAATGAAATCAACTGGAAAGATGAATTTGTCGACTTTTACCAGAACATCTTCAATTTTGCCTTCGAGGTGAGCTACAGATCGGTCTGCGAGGTGAAGAGTAACAATCATTGGGCGCACTTCTCCAATACCTAGGCGTTTGAATACAAATAAGGGCATGGCATTAAGCTGATGTTTGCGCCGTGGTCGCACAATGCTCTTCCCACATCAATGCCTCCAATTGAACATGGAATGGTGAAACTCCCAGGATCCTTCAACTTCGGGGGAATTTTGTTAGCCAGTATTGCGCTACATTCATTTGTTAATGCAACTGTCTCGAATTCCTTCCAAGGTCTTTTGTTGGATAGAATATCCTTTATAAATTTCACGTAACTGGGCATTTTCTCCAATGCTTCAACCAAAGGAATGTTGATGTGAAGTTCTCGCAGCACACCAAGAAACTTCTTAAACTGTGCTTCATCGTTCTTCTTTCTTAACCTCTGCGGAAAGGGTATTGGTGGTTTGTATGTGCCAGGTTATTTTTCCTTTTTCTCTTATTTCTCCTTCTCAGGCTCTGCTGGAGTCACCCCTGCGCTCCCTTCGTATTCAGGTTCAAGGTCAGGTTTGGGCGCATGCTTATTTGATCCTTCCTGAGCAGGCGCAAGGTTATGGGATGAGAGCTGTCTACCACTACGGAGAGTTTAATGTGTGACATTGCTCTTTTCCTTTTGGAGCTTTTGTATTACTAGGCAGCGTCCCAGCATGTCTATTTTTTTGTTTTGACGCAAGCTGTCCCACTTGAACTTCCAAGTTTCTTAAGGATGCGACTTGACTTTGGACTACCACATCATTTTTTGCCATATATTCATTCTGACTTGCCATGAATTCCTTCATCATTGTCTTCAGTGAATTCGATGATGATGCGCCTTGGTCATTGACTAGGCTCTTTTTGTTGGGCTCCACGCGTCAAGGCAAATTTACATTCATCGGCATGGGCGCGTCGGTGTCGCGGGGCTCGTATCAAAACAAATTTATAATCCACAGACCCCAAGCTACTTTACAGTAGTAGTGGCAAGGGTTGATCTCAGGGAATAGCCGGTTTACTCCTAATCTCTTTTGTGTTGTGGGGTGCCGAAGAGAAAAGGGCTTAAGACAGATGGAGAAATTTGTGGGCGAAGGAAAAATGTAAGAAAGTAAACTGACAGAAAGTCAGTTCTTAAGAAGGTAAACTGACAGAAAATTAAATAACAGGAAAATAAATGGGGAGGTTGGTTAATCACACCATGAATTCCTTTATCATTGTCTTCAGTGAATTCGATGATGATGCGCCTTGGTCATTGACCGGGATCTTTTTGTTGGGCTCCACGCATCAAGGCAAATTTACATTCACCGCCGTGGGCGCGTCGGTATCGCGGGGCTCATATCAAAACAAATTTATAATCCACAGACACCAAGCTACTTTGTAGTAGTAGTGGCCAGGGTTGATCTCAGGGAATAATCGGTTTACTCCTAATCTCTTTTGTGTTGTGGGGTGGCGAAGAAAAAAGGGCTTGAGACAGATGAAGAAAATTGTGGGCGAAGGAAAAATATAAGAAAGTAAACTGACAGAAAGTCAGTTCTTAAGAAGGTAAACCGACAGAAAATTAAATAACAGGAAAATAAATGGGGAGGTTGGTTAATCTCACCTTGCCGCCCGTTGAAGTTGAAGACACTCGGGATTAGTACATTTACTTTTTACTCATTGATTAGCAGATAATGATTTATATGCATGCTGTCTATAGGTACTCTAAATCAATTGACTCGATCCCAATTCCATCGATTCAATTACTAGCTACTAATCAACTAACCTCACGAACCCGTCAAGTTAATTAATTAAGCAACTGCATTAAGAACTAGATACCACTAGAGCGCTAACCCATCGGACCCGCTGAGCTAACATGCAATTAATCAATAAACTAACTTGGCCATAGTCAATAAATCAATCAATCGTTGCTCTAGACTAGAACACTCACAATCAACTAGAGAAACATCTAATTAATCACAAGTATCGATTTAGACTCCTAGATCTATCGTGTCAGCAAAAAAGTCAGAGTCTGCTCTTGGGACTCGTGGTCACGAATCAATCTATCGCTAACTATTGAATTAACTATCCATTAGCTAAGTAGAAATCAATTCTTTAGCAGATTATTAGCATACGAGCTGTGAGTTAGGACATCAATCTAACCTACAGCGCATGCTAATTGTAAAAGCGGGAATCTAAAATCACAAACAACCAATAAATCATGTATAAAGTTCAAGAATCTCAAGATAATCAAAGAATAAGTTCAGATTGCTCATGAATCTCATAAAAATACAAATGTACTTACAATCCCGAGGTCCCAACTACAATGAACGGTGCTTAGACGACCATAGACAAGCTTAATCTAAGCCCAAGGCTCGAGAAACCAACCTAATCTACCTAGAAAATGTAAAATACAAGAGAAAAGTGGAGAAATTTGACCCTAAACTGAGAGAGAACGGTTGCTAAACACCCCAATCGATGTTTCCCTCCTCTCCAAGCTGTTGCTAAAAAACAACAGCAACTGTTTAAATAAACGCACCGACACAGAGACGCCGACGCTGATTCTTCCGCGCTTCCACATCCGAGGCGTCTTGACATCGGGAGATGGCGTCTCGACGCCATCTCTCGGGTCCTTAAGAATTGGTTGCTTCAAATATTGATCCGTTTGATGCTGATTTTGAGTCCCGAGCGCTCCATTAAGGTTTTTTTTACCGCCTCAGCATCCCATGGACTTCAAGATGGATCAAAACCGTGCTAAAATCCTTGAAATAACACCAAAATTTAAAATGGGCTCCATTGAAGCACTTGATACTAAATTCCTACAAAACATAAGTTTAAGCAAAATAATTATCGTAAAACTAACAAGATTAAGCACAAATAATCATGGGCTATTAGGTCCCATCAGTCATCTCTATTTGTACTATTGCGATGGAAATTTCCATGCGTTGAGTGCTCATGGTTAGCATTAAACTGTCTAGGGGCAGGATTTGTGTTACCTTGCACCCCCATTCCATGAGAAGTTAGGGTGATTTCTCCATCCAGGGTTGTATGTATTCGAAAATGGATTGTAGCGCACATTACTTTGAGGTCCCACATAGAACACCGATTCTGGGTTAGAAAGACACTGATCATGCGCATGTCCTTCCCCGCAGATTCCGTATCCTACTGCGTTGAGCTGTGCTATGAGAAGAGTTGTGCTTGCTGTCAATGCATCCATCTTCGAAGTTAACACATCAATTTTTGCATTCACTCTGGTTAACAGATCTATTTCAAAACGTCCTGAACTGGTCTTCACTGGTCTTTTCCTTTTATCTTTTGCGGTGCCCCACTCATAGTTGTTTTCATGCAATGCGGTCAAGGATTGCATGCGCTTCGTCATATGTTTTCCTTAACAGCGCACCGTTAGCAGATGAATCAACTAGAATTTGGGAATTCTTATTCAACCCGACGTAGAAAGTCTCTAACTGAATACAATGTGGCAATCCATGATGAGGAAATCTTTGCAACAAACTCTTGAAACGTTCCCATGCATCACTAAGTGTTTTGTCTTCCATTTGAGCGAACATCATGATCTCTTTTCTGAGCCTAGAATTTGTTGGTGGTGGGAAGTATTTTTCAAGGAACTTCTTTGCTAAATCATTCCACGTAGCTATGGAATTTGCTGGCTGGTTATTCAGCCAAACTTTAGCAGCATTTCTAGGGAGTATGGAAAGTGAATGACATGTAACTGCTCTTGAGTTACTCCAGGAATAATGAATTTATTAAAGATGTCTAGAAATGACTTGAGATGTGAATGTGGATCTTCTGCTACACTTCCTCCAAATTGTCCTGCAGAAGTTAACATTTGAAACATAACTGGTTTTAGCTCGAACCTTTCAGTTTCCAAGGTTGGTTATAAGGGTAAAAAATATACCTATTTTACCCTTATATTTAGCTCATTTCTTGGTTAAATATTGTATGTTGTGATCAATTTACTGTTCCCGAGCTCAAAATATGTTTAATTTGATAAGTTAGGGTGTTGAGAATCACTTTTGTCAAATTTAACTCTTTTGTGCTTAAAAAGACTTGATTTAGAGTGAATTTGACTTAATTTGCTGTTGTGCAGAAAAACAGAGGAAAAGCTAGAATTCCCCAGAAATGCGACCGCATTTCTGGGAAGGCAAAAATGGAATGTGACCGCATTTCTGAAAAAATCTGAAGCTGTTCTGAGTCGTGTGCGGGTCGTTGTTGACGAGTCTTCTTCGCACCTAACTAGTTGTTTTGACCTCAAAACTGACTGGGTAACCTTCCAGCACCTATTTCATAGCTCCTCAACCACTTTCTACACTATATAAGCTCGAGATTCAAAGTCAAATTCAAGTAGAACTCACTTGGAAGAAAAGAGTGGTGACAGAACCCTGACTTGACGCCAATGAGTAGGGATGCCTGAGCTCCTTCTTAGATGACCAAATTCTAACCTGAGAGAGTTAGACATCAAACCTTGTGGTTTGTAGAGAGTTTCACCCATTCCCATCTTGTAAAAGTGAGAGAGTGGAGTGTCTTAGTGAACTCTAGAAGGATTGAGTAATAGAAAAACCCATAACATTTAACTATCTCCTTTATTTCCACCTCTTGAATCTTTTCATTATTATGTATTCTTTACATTATTATCTCAATGAAAATATGTTCATTTGCTTTTTATCCCATCATGAGTAGCTAAATTTCATTGAGGGGTTCAATGTGGTGAATTCCCTTATGGTTTAATGGCTTGAAAGTGTATTATTTGCTTAAGTTGCATTTAATGATGTCATTCTTTATTGATTATCACTCTAATCTTGCTGAGTTTAACTTGATCACTTAGACTTTGCATGCTATGTGAGTTTGATCTCGAAAGGGACAAACGATATCAGTACTCATAAAGGTGATATAGGAGAAAAAGCTCGAAAGAGATTGTTCGGCGGTATAGGGCAAGCTGCCTAAGGCACCCTATATCGACTATAGGGTTATAGGTTGCATTCGTGAATTATCTATGTCGGAGGCGAGTCACAGAAATGTGCATAACGGTACTCGCTTAGCCTTCTAACGGTTTTTGGGAACAATGGCCAAATATGAGTTAAATCTGACCCAATGCATTGAATACATTTAAGTTAGATATTGCATGATTATGGTTATTGCCTTAGGGATGAATCCATGTTGAATACCTCGTTGTTTATTATTTGTTATTCTTTATTATTTACTTGCTTGTTTTATTTATCTTTTCAAAAACCCAATGAATCAACTTATTTTCTTTGGTTACCTTTTTCCAAAGCAATCATATGAGCAGTTTCTTCATCACATCTGAATTTCCAATTTAGTTCTTGTGGGATCGATACCCTTGGAGTACTTCTAAGGTTTTTTTAATACTACGTGCGACAATGAATACTTGCACTTAAGTGTTAGTTGAATTATTCTTTATTATTCCACTTATTCATCTTATCTCACATTCCATTCGTTCAGCTGAGGACACACTATTCTTGGGTTAAAGTCACAATTTGCAGGGGCTGCATAATCCCTTAACCCGAATTTTATTCTCTAGTTGGCCTAACTGATCACACCACAGGTAGCTCTTTTTACCCCTAGGCTTTTTTTCTTTTGTGCAAGCAAAATTTTTTCTTTTTCAACATATTTTTATTTTCTCTCATTTTCTTTTGTTGCTTTTGCTTTTCTCTCAGCAGGCATAACATTTTTTTTCTACCTAGTTCTTTAGAACAATCAAGCATGAACTTCGTAGTATTAGAAACTAAGCCTATCGGGGTGACAACAAACTTTAAAAATCATAATAAGAATCTAGATTTTCAAAGACGTCATTAGATAAGTCTATCGAATGCTTTAGACATCAAAACTAAGTATCAATTTTTTTTTTAAATTTCACAATTTCTGCCATGCTCCCAGATTCCACAACATATAAATCATTTTCTCCCAAAACTTCAAAAATCACATCCTTGGCTATCATAGCTATCTACACATGCATCCAACAGAATTTAAATATGCTCAACACAACTAAAGCCTTCCCCAAACTTAAACTAATCATTGTCCCCAATGTTTATAGACAATAAAGCATAAAGAGGGATTACTGAGACTTCCCTGAGCTAGGAGCGATTCATCCTCTTCCTTTGGATCCAGAAAAATGGGATTTTTGGAGTTTTGGGATTTGCTTAAGGTGATCCTGCAAAACAAAATTGGATCACGAAGCAAAGAAAATTATTTACCACAAAAACAACTACCTAAACTTTAATCCTTCGGTTGCCTCCCAAGCAGCGCTTTCTTTAACATCTTTAGCTAGACGAGGCTCGACACGATCACGAAGGCTCGAAATAAAAGTTTTCATCATCCTCCGGGCCTTGCAGAAAATCACGCACCAAATTGCACACTTCAAACATGGGAGAAAAAAACTTTCCCCTGACCCATCATCACTAAAGAGATTGTTATAATAACATTTTAGAAAATAAGTAGCCGCATCAAATCTCTTTTCTAGATCTCTATTCACAAAACAATTGTCAACAGAGTCATCAAGCGAGTATCATATCGACCGGTCTGGGATCTAAAGGTGGTCTATCAATCATGTCAGTCCATTCAGCAGATTCAATATCTACATGCTCAGAAGATTCCTCAGACTCAGAATTAAAAAATGATTCAACTAGGCTATCATATGACTCACTATCATAAGAATTAAAGAATATAAGCTCCTCTGGGTCAGATTCTATACTATCTACGTCATCAGGACCCGAATCAACATTATTCACACTTTCAGGATCTGATTCTATATACTCATTTAGATCAGACTCGATAGATTCAACATTATCATGATCAGACTATAAATTATCATCTATCAAGTAATCATCTCCATGTAAATCATGCACATTATGAGACAAATCAAGCTCATTTTCATAATCAGGAAATTCAATCTCATTATCAAAATCATCAATTTCAGGCAATTCCAATTCATTCTCAAAAGAAGGTAAGTCATCAACTGTAGATATTTCATTCTCAAAAGCAGGCAATCCTAATTCATTTTCAAAGTCAGGCAAATCTAAATCATTCAGCTCATTCTCAAACAAAGGGTCATCAAAAAATGCATTATGATTGAAATTCCCATCATCCATAGGCGTCTCTCCTAATCCTAGGCCAAGATTATACTCTACCTCTTCATCATCGTCAGTCAAGTATTCAGGACCAATAGAAAAACAGGTATGCAAACTACATACAAACTCATCTTGGCCAAAAATACTGAAAACGACTTTTTCATCATCAATGTTCAAGGTAAGCTTACCTGTATGCACACTAATCTCAGCTTTACCTGTAGCTAAGAAAGGTCTGCCTAGAATAATGGGTACCTCTCTGTCTTCCTGCATCTACAGGGAAGATAAATTTGTTGACCTTCACCAATACGTCCTCCACAACACCCATCGGGCGGGTAATCGATCTATCAGCAAGCTAGAGAGTGACGTCAGTGTCCTTCATTCCTGTTAAACTAATCTTCCTGTATACAGAATAGGGCATCAAATTTATACTAGCACCTAAATCACATAAGGCCCTATTGAAAGATACTTCTCCTATAATGCAGGGAACAGTCAAACTCCCTGGGTCTTTTTGTTTAGAAGGCATCTTTCCTAATACTATGGTACTATTACTTTCAGACAATTTAAGAACTTCTTTTTTCAAACTTTTCTTCCTAGAAAGCATTTCTTTCATAAATTTCCCATAATTAGGCATGTTATACAAAGCATCTACTAAGGGAATATTCACAGAAAATTTTCTAAACAACTCTAGGAATTTCTGAAACTGCTCATCTAATTTAACATTTTTAAAGCGTTGAGGAAAAGGTAACTCCCTATAGTCAAAGGTTGGACATTCGCCCCTCCGCTTGGGCGGGCTTATGTGCGAGCCTTTGTCATGATGGTTGCATGGAACCACTTCTTCCTTGTTCAGTTTCTCGTCATGCCTTTCATCTTTTTCTTTTCCTACAAAAGAGTTAGAAAAACCACAATTCAAATCAATAGAGTTAGGAGGATGTTGGGACCTTTCAGAGGAGGCTTTTTGTGCCTCAGCCCTTTCATCTTCATCCTTGCTCTTTTCTTCTTTCCTCTTCTTTTTTGAACTGATCTCCAACTGTCTACCACTTCGCAGTGTCACCATCTTGCACTGCTCTTTTGGATTGGGTTCAGTTTCACCGCTGAAGCTATCTGACCTATCTGAACTTCCATATTTTCAGAGCTGTGTCGTGGTTATTAACTGTCGTCTGGAGATTCACATTCAACACTTTCTGTTCTTTTATAAACATGGCCACCATCTCTTCCAGGTTACTCTTCTTTTCAAGCGTACTGGATGATGCAAAACCTGGCGGTGGCTGCAAAACATTCTTCGTGTTCGAGTACGAGAAGTTCTCATGTTTGCGCAGACTGGGGTGGTAGAAGTTCCGTACTCCTTGAATAAATGGTTTGTTTCCCACGTACTTGTTGGGATTGGTGCCCTAAAACTCGTAGATAATGAATGTTAAACGAATTATATACTTATTCGATAAAGGTGTTATCGAGATTGATTCAGTAAAAGTCATTACTGAATAAATTAAATTGCACATATATAACCCAAATCCAATAAACTAACATCCATGGCTATAGGATGAACACTTGAGCTTTATGTAGAGACATAAAAGTGGATCAAGCTTGAGTAATAGCCAAAACGGTCTATAGTATAGGAATAGGGTTGGGTACCTTATTCTGGAGACACTATGAGACGCGGCCCACTTTATAGATGGTATAGACGATGTGATCCTAAATCGTCCATGTAGAGACATGCGAGTGGGGGTGTCCTATGCAATGAGTTTGCATAAGACCAGGACCGAGAAATAAGTCGCTCTCGCTTTATAACACCGTTTACTGACGAGACTGACTATTTCATGTGATGACCTAGGTAACTCGATCTTAATCCTGAGCTAACTATGAACTCCTGTTTATTCGGGCTTATCCTTAGATCTGCATAGGTGAGAGTGGCTCAGTATCGCCGACTCAATAAGCCTCCCATTTCAGGGATAGGAACGGGTAGATAGCTGGGGACATATTCGTGCAAGAAGGAATTCACTCCTACCCGAATAAGGGATAGTAGAGAGGTTGTTCCCTCAAGTGCTGACTCCGGGGCTTGAACAAAGGGATCCCGCCCTCTCATTGGCCCGAGAGGGACTCGGTTTATTGGTTGGACCATAAACCAATTGTTCATTAGAGGATCAGTGGGACTTAAGGAACTAGAAGTACTATAGGGGTAAAACGGCTTATTGACCTAGCTATAGCTACGAACAACCTGTGAAGGATCGACTTACTAATCATGGTTAAATCAAGTGGACGGAAATATATCTATAGTGAGGGGAGTGCAACTATCGGGCTATAGTGGAGTGTCCCGATAGTTAACGAATGTTGGCTAGCTTGGACAATGAGATTAGTCGGTTAGCCTTGAATCATTGGAGCCCATGATCTATAGGTCCATTAGGTCCCCCTACTAGCTCATATCGGAATTAAGCCTAGAACAAAAGATAGGAAGCTTTGAATCGTTCAAAATCGGGAAAAAGGGTATTATCGTAAATTGTGTTTGACACAATAATTTAATTATGAATTAAATTAGAAAATGAGAGATGAAGTATTTAAAAGTGTTTTGAATACTATATATATGTATTAGGAATCATATATATGGAATTGCACAAGATAACAAAGATTAATTAGATTAATCATATCAAAATTAATTTGAAAATTTTCAAATTAATTACCAAGCAATCAATTTCAATTTAGAATTGAAATTGGGGGTAATTTGCAAGCTTGAAATTTGATTTCAATTTGAATTTAGTGGATTTAGTTGGAAATCCACTTAATGCATGATCATTCAAAGTGGAAAGACAACTCACTCATGCATTGTTGCATGTCTTGTGTAATGTACACCTAGAATCCACTTGAGCTTGCAAATACACCATGTGTCTTGTGTCTTGAGGCTTGGCTTTGCATGGAGAATGTCTTTAAAAGGAGTTTGAATCATATTCAAACACAAGAGAGCCATTTCCTTAATGTTATGCTGCTGGAATTTGGACTCAAAGTTCTCTCATCTCTCATTCTTCTCCATTGTTTGATGCTTCAAGCATTCCCTTCCCATTCCCTATCTTATATAGACTCCCACAAGTCGTTCTTGGCCCGGAGTATAGTGGGGAAGACTCTAGAGGTTGTCCAAGGAGCATAGGAGAGGCAAACACCACAAGGAGTACAACATAAGTGAGCTACAAAGGTTGGTGTTTTCTAAACTCTCTATTCTGTCTTTTCTAGAACATGCATGCTTTAGGAGTAAAATTGAATGTCTTAAGTGCTTTCGATCTTCAATTGCTTCCGCATGTGTAATATGTACACCTTCAGTACTGAACTTCTTCCACATATTGACCTTCATTCTTTGACTATCCTTCAGCTAAGGTGGAAATTAACATGACCACCTCAGATGAAGTCAGCTTGTTTAGGGCGTTTGTCAAATATGTCATCTCTGCCTTCAACGAACTCGACTCATCTAATTCATAAATTCCAGCCTTCTTAGAAATTGTCCCCCTCTCGTTCGGCCACTGGTAGCTAGTTGCTGCCATTTCCTCTAGCAGATCCTTGGCTTCCATCACTGTCTTGGAAAGAAAACTCCCACCTGTTGATGTGTCTAAAACGATATTGGTGGAAGGGATTCAATCCATTGTAAAATAACTGCACTTGGAGCCAATCTGGGTAGCCATGCTGCGGGCACTGCCTAAGCATCATCTTATATCTCTCCCATGCCTCGTACAACTGCTCTTCGTCAAGTTGTCTAAACGTTCCGATCTCAGTCCGGAGCTTCATAGTCTTGGCAGGCGAGAAGAATTTCGTCAGGAAAGCCTGGGCAAGCTCGTCCCATGTGCTGATACTGCCCGTCTCGACTGATTCGAGCCAATCTTTTGCCTTGTCTAGCAGAGAAAAAGGGAATAACCTCAATCTTATAACATCGGCCGGAACTCCATTCATCTTTACCGTCTCGCATATTTCCAAGAATGATCGCAGATGTGAGTGTGGATCCTTCGAAGGATGACCCTTAAAAGAGTTATCGCACGCCATCTGAATCAGTCTTATTTTCAACTCAAAATAGTTAGCTTGGATCGGGGCATAAACGATGCCTGAATTTTCGGTTGGGAGAACTGGCTGTAAAAAGTCTCTGATTGCCTTGGGAGCTTCATCTTGATGGGCCATTGCTTCCGTTAGTCTTTTCTATCTACGAATAGATCTGAGTGTCCTGGTAATTTCAAGATCTAAAGGAAAAAATTCAACCACCTTATGTCTTCGCATGCAACACTCCCAATCAATCAAAAGAACCAAACAAAAACAAAAATAAAATGATATTCACAAAATAATCAAAGAAAAATATTTACACCTAAAATACTATTTATCCCTTTCTTTTTAATGTTAAGAAAAATTGTTTTGCTTAAAAATCAAGCCTCCCCGGCAACGACGCCAAAAACTTGCTGACGTCGGTGTCCTTCAACAGTGCGGTGGAAGAATTCCGAGTATCGAATCCACAGGGCGGCGAAGCGAAAATTAAGCAAAGCAAGAAGATTCTTGAACACTAATAATACTTGAGAGAAATAATATCTAGGAACCAAAACATGCAATTAAAGAGAATTTAAAAATCAAGCAATAAAAGAAATTAATTTGATCAATCAAGGAAAATAAAATATGGAGAAAGAGTTTTTAATGGGAAGTGGGGTCTTGAAAATCAATTATTAGCTAAATAATTATTATAATTATCATATCTCGATGCCCAACTAATTATAATCCTAGAATCTCCGTTAATCACATAGGTTTTCCTGTCGGTCACCCCTAATTGAAATTAATTCATTTTAACAACCTAAGTGTCATTAGCGCCATTAAAATTCATTAATTATTATGCTCTGATTCATTTTAGGAATCTAAGTTTAATCAACTAATCTCGTTGTCACGACGGACAATTAAACTAGTTGCATGGATTATGATCTATCCTAACTTCTCTCTGTCGAGTCTCCATTAAGAATCAGATCAATACATAATTGGCCAGATTGCATACAACATTAAGCACATCCATACAAATATTAGTAAAAAGGGCAAGAAATAAACAATTATAACAACATTCTAACTATAATTTCATTTCAAGACCCCAAATTGGGGTTTAGCTATACATAGCTAAAATATCCACACAATTTACAATGGAAAGCATAATTATGAGCACAATAAAAGGGAAGGAATTGACCGTCGAAGACCCCGTCGCTGGCGCTTGGAGTCCCTCCGAACACACCTTGAGCCTCCTGGAATGCTCCTCAAAACTCTCCAAAATTTGCCCACTAAAGAACTCTCAAAAGGCTAGAAAGTCTTGAGAGAGGCTCCAAAGGAGCCAAGGAAAGAAAGGAAAGAATGAGGGAAATGATGATATTGATGGTAAAAAATGGATCAAAGGGGAGCTATTTATAGGCTCGGAAATGGGGCAGAGTCGCAACGCTATTGGCATAGCGTCGCGATGTTGTGACATCATCGACTTGCCGGCTAAGAAATGGGATCAACGTTGCGGCGTTGTCCCTACAACGTCTCGACGCTAGGCGGGTTCTATAATTTTTTGGCCCAATTTTGGGCTTGAATTTGGGCCTCTCTTCATTTATTTTGGGCCTCATCTTCATGGTTGACCTTTTTGACTTCCCCCTTGACCCATGTATGAAAATTAGGCTTCAATGACTTCTTTTTGGGCATTTTTTTTTTCACCAAAATCCATAATTTTGTCCGAAAGATCAAATAACAAAATATATTAAATATCTTCAATAAAAACACAATTAAACACTAAAAAGCTTAATATTTTAGGACTAAAATAACGACATTTCTGCTCGCTATCACGCGGAAACCATGTGGGGTGCATAACATGATGCATGGATTCATGTTGTTGTCCCATTTTTTCATGAAACATGTGTTGACATTGTTATTTTCGTGTTTAAGAGCATCTTAGATTGTTTATCGCTTTACAAACATGATGTGTGTGGATAGCATGTTGATGTGGTTGCTTGTTGTTTGGTGGCTCACCAGGTGTGAGCTACTTACCAGTATTGTGGTTGTATTGATACCCCTCACTTTCTTCCCCCCAACATTTTCGGATTATGCAGGTGTTGACGAGTTTTATTTGCCCAGTGATGTAGATGAGGAGGTTCACGAGGGATGACCACAGTGGTCCATTTGTTTGTTTATATTTTTCTGATGGATAGGGTAGTTCTGGATCAATTGTTGATAGGTTGAATCAATAATTTGTAGCTAGGTTGGCTTAGTTATTTTTGTTGTTGAGCATGTGTAGATTTTCATGTTTCCATTAGGTTGTAAATATGTTAATGCTTAATGATAACTGCCCAAAAGGTAGTTATTTAGGTCTAAATTATATAGGGATTTGTGTGTCCTTTATGCTTAATAGGGTTGGTTTTAGATGGATATTACATGTTTTAACCCATTTGAAAGAAAGGAAGCATTGGAAATTATTTTGTGCAGATTATGCTGCTGAGCGACTGGAGGGAGCAAATTCTATGCTGCAGCAAAACTGGGAACAGGACTGCCACATCACAACTCGTTAGCAAACTTCATGAACCGACTTTTGTTGAGTTATTTTCGGGATAAAAGATCAAGGAGAGCCTTACACGTGTCCTAGTTGACCTAATTCAAAGCCTCCCATCCTTCTATAAAAGGAAGTAGCCGTCAAAGTCTAATGCATTCCATGTTTACCCTTGGAAGCCGAATATTTTAGAGAGATTGAAGATTATCAAAAACACCATCTTCGGCAAGCTGATTAGGGAGTTTATTTTCTTTATTAACTTGTGGTTATGGACATGCCTACTCAGATTGTAATTCGTATTCCTATGCCTGTTATGAACTAAGTAGCTTAAGGTGTTGGTTAGGAATAATGTGAATACTGTGCTTCATCTCTAGTAATATATTGACTATCGCATTTTGGTTAATTGTTGTGCTTATTTCCATTTTATGCCCGCCTGGCCAGCCGGTGTGAATAGCTCTCTCTAGTTTCAGGGATGATTTAGAGAGTGTGTGGCAATTATCCACACTACGATCATTGTGTATTGGTGAACGCCAGTGACTGAGCTAGGGATAGCCAGTTGCCTAGTGCTTGATCGGTCCCACTTCATTGGGTTTGAAACACATCCCAAAAGAACCGGAGTTCCGGGAGGAATTCGCTAATAATACTGCGAGAAATGCATGATCAATAATATTGCTAGAGCATATCTTAAAACAATCACTAAAACCTAACCAGCGCCTGTCTTTAATCTGTCTATCTATTTGTTTACTTGTTGTTCTGTCATTTATTTTGCTTCAGCATAATTCCGATAAAACCAAATCATTTTACTATTCTTGAAACCATTGGAAAGTTACACAAAAATAGGTAGAGTGGAAACTAATTAAGGGCTCGGATTGATAATATTACTTGCTGCACACTGTGTATACTTGCACAGGAATTCTAGAGTATTTTATATCATATTTTTACTCACTCTAGGAACCCAATAAGTTTTTGGCGCCGTTGCCGGGGACTTGGATAAGTTTTTATCTGATCTGTTTTGTGTATGTGTTTTAAATGTTTGGTGCTAGAACTTTTTGATTGTTTCTTTTGTTTTTGCAGGTGTGATTTTGGTGCATGAGTGATCCGCCTAGGGTACGGTTTGAGCTTGATCCAGAAATTGAAAGGACATTGATAGCGAGCATAGCTAGCTACTTTTACTTATTTAATTTAGCTAGTCTTTTACGATGTTTGGGCCATTTTATTGTGCTTTATTGTTTATTTTATAGGAAATGGTTGATTGGAGCTATAGCGCAATATTAGAGTCAATCGGGTGCTCGGGACATGAAAAGATGCAAAGGAATGAAAAGAGTTAAAGAGGAAAAAAAGTCGCTCTCGCTTTATAACACCGTTTACTGACGAGACTGACTATTTCATGTGATGACCTAGGTAACTCGATCTTAATCCTGAGCTAACTATGAACTCCTGTTTATTCGGGCTTATCCTTAGATCTGCATAGGTGAGAGTGGCTCAGTATCGCCGACTCAATAAGCCTCCCATTTCAGGGATAGGAACGGGTAGATAGCTGGGGACATAGTCGTGCAAGAAGGAATTCACTCCTACCCGAATAAGGGATAGTAGAGAGGTTGTTCCCTCAAGTGCTGACTCCGGGGCTTGAACAAAAGGATCCCGCCCTCTCATTGGCCCGAGAGGGACTCGGTTTATTGGTTGGACCATAAACCAATTGTTTATTAGAGGATCAGTGGGACTTAAGGAACTAGAAGTACTATAGGGGTAAAACGGCTTATTGACCTAGCTATAGCTACGAACAACCTGTGAAGGATCGACTTACTAATCATGGTTAAATCAAGTGGACGAAAATATATCTATAGTGAGGGGAGTGCAACTATCGGGCTATAGTGGAGTGTCCCGATAGTTACCGAATGTTGGCTAGCTTGGACAATGAGATTAGTCGGTTAGCCTCGAATCATTGGAGCCCATGATCTATAGGTCCATTAGGTCCCCCTACTAGCTCATATCGGAATTAAGCCTAGAACAAAAGATAGGAAGCTTTGAATCGTTCAAAATCGGGAAAAAGGGTATTTTCATAAATTTTGTTTGACACAATAATTTAATTATGAATTAAATTAGAAAATGAGAGATGAAGTATTTAAAAGTGTTTTGAATACTATATATATGTATTAGGAATCATATATATGGAATTGCACAAGATAACAAAGATTAATTAGATTAATCATATCAAAATTAATTTGAAAATTTTCAAATTAATTACCAAGCAATCAATTTCAATTTAGAATTGAAATTGGGGGTAATTTGCAAGCTTGAAATTTGTTTTCAATTTGATTTCAATTTGAATTTAGTGGATTTAGTTGGAAATCCACTTAATGCATGATCATTCAAAGTGGAAAGACAACTCACTCATGCATTGTTGCATGTCTTGTGTAATGTACACCTAGAATCCACTTGAGCTTGCAAATACACCATGTGTCTTGCGTCTTGAGGCTTGGCTTTGCATGGAGAATGTCTTTAAAAGGAGTTTGAATCATATTAAAACACAAGAGAGCCATTTCCTTAATGTTATGCTGCTGGAATTTGGACTCAAAGTTCTCTCATCTCTCATTCTTCTCCATTGTTTGATGCTTCAAGCATTCCCTTCCCATTCCCTATCTTATTGTTGGGTTCCTAGAGTGAGTAAAAATATGATATGAAATACTCTAGAATTCCTGTGCAAGTATACACAGTCTGCAGCAAGTAATATTATCAATCCAAGGTCTGAATGAGTTTTCACTTTACCTAATTTGTATAACTTTCTAATGGTTTCAAAGATAATAAAAATGTTGGGTTTTATCGGAATTATGCTGAAGCAAAATAAATGACAGAACAACGAGTAAACAAATAGACAGATAGATTAAAGACAAGCGCTGGTTAGGCTTTAGTGATTGTTTTAAGATATGCTCTAGCAATATTATTGATCACGCATTTCCCGTAGTATTATTAGCGGATTCCTCCCGGAACTCCGAATCTTTTGGGATGTGTTTCAACCCCAATGAAGTGCGACCGATCAGGCACTAGGCAACTGGCTATCCCTAGCTCAGTCACTGGCGTTCACCAATACACAATGATCGTAATGTGGAGAATTGCCACACACTCTCTAAATCATCCCTGAAACTAGAGAGAGCTATCCATACCGGCTGGCCAGGCGGGCATAAAATAAGAATAAGCACAACAATCAACCAAAATGCAATAGTCAATTTATTACTAGAGTTGAAGCACCGTAATCACATTATTCCTAACCAACACCCTAAGCTACTTAGTTCATAATAGGCATAGGAATACGAATTACAATCTGAGTATGCATGTCCATCACTACAAGTTAATAAAGAAGGTAAACTCCCTAATCAGCTTGCGGTTGACGGTGTTCTTGATGATCTTCAATCTCCCTATACTATTCGGCTTCCAAGGGAAAACATGGACTACTTTTGACTTTGACGGCTACTTCCTTTTATAGAAGGATGGGAGGCTTGAATTAGGTCAACTAGGACACGTGTAAGGCTCTCCTTGATCCTTTATCCCGAAAATATCTCAATAGAAGTCGGTTCATGAAGTTGGCTAACGAGCTGTGATGTGGCAGTTTCTGCTCCCAGTTTTGCTGCAACATAGAATTTGCTCCTTCCAGTCGCTCAGCAGCATAATCTGCACAAAGTGATTTCCAAAGCTTCCATTCTTCCAAATGGGTTAAATCATGTAATATCTCTCTAAAACCAACCCTATTAAGCATTAAAGACACACAAATCCTTATATAAATGAGGCCTAAATAACTACCTTTTGGGCAGTTATCATACCCCCAAACTTGAACTATTGCGCGTCCCGAGCAATACTAACCAACCTTCCTTCAAGAATTTAAAAACATTAGACAAAGAATCAGCTTAATCAAACCAGACAGTCCAACACTACCTTTAACCTTTACCTGAGCACTCTGTAAAACCAAGCTCTGCTGCAGCAAAATGATTCCTTCAGCAAGGACAAATAATCACCACTTTTCAACTTAATTCTAAGAACTCACCACAGCCTAGCTCTATTATCAGACATTTCAAAACATATTTTTAAAGGGGTTTATAACATTATTTATCAGACTTAAAGCAGCCTTACAGTCATAAGCTCTTAAGCATGGGATGACCCACTTTATGGTGCAGTATACCCTTGCCTCAAGCTCATCACCAACTAGGCTCAATACTCATTATAAAGCTAAAAAATCCTTAGTTATTCCATCTCTTGCCCCTCAGAATGGCGACATTTTATGATGAAGCTCACCTAAGTTATGGGAGACAGAAAAATTGCTTGGATCATCATTCATCCTTCAAAATTTTTGCTCCATCAATTTTTTTCAGCAAAATCTTCAACAAATAATATTTCAGCAAATCATTCCATTATTTTTTATATTTCCCTAGGTCATCTTTTGACGCGAAGACAAACTATGGGTATCACAAATGTCCCCGGTTACTCAATAACCTAGCAAATTTTAATTTTGAAGGAGAGGAATGCTCGAGCAAAATAATTGGAGTAGAGAAAAGTCCCCCAAACTTGAATTATTCATTGACCTCAATGAATCATAAATTAAGCAATTATACCCCCAAACTTAAATTTTTCTATCTGAATTTTTAAACTAAACATGGGACTAGGATTAAGCTTAAAGTGGATCATATAAGTCAATACTACCGTCAAAATCTTCTTGCCACAGCAACAGTCCAGGCTAGAAGAAATGCTCAAGCAAAAGGTTTCTGGAGATCAGAATACCTTGATCTAACTAAGCGTAATCAGTCCAAGCTTCAAAAATTCAGAAGAAAATAGTTAAGTTAGAGTTAGTCAGTGCACATGGAATAAGAACAATCAGAAATTTCATTAAAATCATAAAAATATTACAAAGCAGATATATATTTTTGTCAAAGAAGCAGAAAATTAAAAAGAAAGACAAGCAGTTATAACAATGAGCAGGGTCAATTATGCGCGAGCAAACAAAAATGAGAAAACAAAAGTAATGCTCGCTCCAGGTCATCCGATCAATCACTCTTCCTGACCCTGCTCCTCATCAACATCCTCTTCTCGTTCAACAGGCGGGGATCCAAAGATTAAACAAATCATCGGGAAACACTGGGAAGGCCGGATATGGCGTTGAAAAATTGGTCTGCAAGGCCCCCCCTGAGCGCATCATCTCTCCTTTTAGCATAAGTCCAGTAGGTCTGAGCTTGCCTTTCAGCAAACTCTAACCTACTGGTCAACACTGACAGTTGCTCTAGGATTTGATTGACGCCATACACAAGCCCACCCTGGCGAACCTCTTGCATACGCTGAGGCCGCACCAGATTAGGTGTGTCAATGATTCCCTTATCAGTCATGATCATATCTTCTGGAACCGTAGGCACTCCTGCCCTGCTGCATAACATCGTGATAGTGTTCGGAAAGAACAGCTTCCCCACCTTCTTCTTCCAGCAATCAACAATCTCAAAAGAAATTATCTTTCCTACATCTATACTCATCGAGCGAAGAATGGCAAAGGCAAGCAATACCCTGTCCCGAGATACTGTGGAGCCGTGTGTTGTCGGCAGCAAGCGTAGCCTGATGAAACCCATCCAAGTGTTGGCTTCACTCTTCAAATAAGCAGCTTGAAACGTATGCTTCCTTGTCTGCGACACCCTCCACTGGGCCCCCTCAATGCCTACCTCCCGGACAGCCGCACTCAGTTGATCACTAGATGGTGCAGCCACCATCTCATTAAAAACGACATGCGGAAAATCTTGGAGATCGAACATTTCATTGATGGCCTCAGGGCTCCACTGTACATGCACTCCTCGAACAATAACCTCAAAATCATTCTTAATGTCAAGGTTGGCGTAAAATTCTCGAACAATGTTGGCATTCATAGGTTCTGGCTTCGCACAAAATGGCCTCCAACCGAGGTTCACTATTCCAGACTCCAAAAACCTAGGTAAATCATTGCCAAATCCACGTTCGAACAAGAAGTTCCGTTTCAGCACCTCCTGATATTTTGCTCGGGCAAGATCGTTGACGAAGCGAATGAATGGCGCCCTCGGCTCCTCAATTTCTCCTGATGCTTCGGCAATTCCTTTGCCCCTGCTTTCTCTCTGGATGCGCAAACGCTCTTCCTCTTCCTTTCTTGCCTCTTCTTCTTTTTCCTTATTCTCAGCTTCCCTTCTTTCTTCCTCAGAGTCCGACGTCGGAGGCGATGGAGTGTTCCGAACCACCCTCACGTGACCCGCCTTCCTTTTGATGCGGCGGCGCTTCGCCAGTTCAGGCATAATGATTTCAACATGGGCCTCCTGCACCGGCTCCGGTGTTGTCTCCTTGGTATGCTCACCTTCAGCCTCTGTTTCTTGATTCGGTTTGTACGATTCTTTTGGGTTTTCATCTTCTTTTGCCACAACCTCCTCCTCTCTCGCTCTTTCTTGTTCTTCAACTCTCTGCTGTCTTTTTCTTCGCTTAGTCTCCTTCTCTTCTGGCGTTCTCTTTTTCTTAGTTTTTACTTTCTGAACTTCCGGTGTAACCGACACCTCTTCCTCTTCACTTTCTCTCTCTTTTCGAGCTCTTGTTTTAGCCATTGGAGGTGTAAAAGGGTTTTGACAGAGAATGCGAAGAAAGAAAGAATAACACTCACACGAAGATTTGATCAAGAAGACGAAGTGGGAGAAGCTTGCCAGCGTTTGCGAATAAATAAGGCTCCAGCAAACAAGAATCCTAACCGAAAAGATTTTCCCTGCCATAACTAATATTACCGTTGTAAATTTAAAAATGCAAACCTGAAAGTCAAAAATTACCAACGGTAAAATTTCGGATTCCAAACGGCCATGGTAAAATCGACGTGCTGTCATCATTGAAGCCTTCGGATAATTGCTCTGGGACACATGGCCTCATCAGACGATGCACGCACATTTACCTGCGAAAATTCAAAGCTAAATCCAACGGTAACAATAATAAATTCCAACGGAAACCTTTTTAACTCGGCATGTTGCTCCAGCAAAATCCTTGCCGCGACAATCTTCCGAACCTGAAGAATCTTAGATACGGAATTCGAATCTCAAGATAGACAAATCAAATCTTTTTTTAATTCAAATTAAACCAATCAAAGCAAACTTAACCTGTTATTCTCAAAAGAAGCTGAATAACTTAGAGAAAATCTCTATTAATTAAAACTAGAATTCAAATAACCGAAAATAAAATCTAGATAAAATAAAATCTATCCAAAAAAATAATTGCAAGATAATTTAAATAAATAACCCGAAAATAAAATCAAATCAAATCTAACCTACCAAAAATAATAAAAATACTTAAAAGATAAAATCTAATAACTCATGCAAAATTTAATCTAACCTAGCCGAAATTAAAATCAAATTAACGGAAAATAAAATCAATTCAAACTTCGGGAGCTCAATATTTTGCTCTGTGAAATGCTCCCGCAAATATCCTGCTTTCTCAAACATCAACTAATTGTAGGGAAGGATATTTCGACTGAAACTCCTCACCCCAATAATGCTTCACACGCTGTCCATTCACCTTGAATACTCTCCCATCTTTTTCATCCTGCAAAGTAATTGCTCCATTGGAGAAAACCTCAATCACAATAAACGGTCCTGACCATTTAGATTTTAATTTTCCAGGAAATAATTTTAATCTAGAATTATAAAGTAAAACTTTTTGACCCTTTACAAACTCCTTAGACTTTATTTTCTTGTCATGCCACAGCTTAGTCTTCTCCTTATACATTTTCGCATTCTCGTAAGAAAATTGGCGAAATTCCTCTAGCTCATTAAGCTGCAGCATTCTTATTGCTCCTGCACGACTCAGATCAAAATTTAACTTTTTCAAAGCCCAAAATGTTTTATGCTCAAGCTCTAATGGTAAATGGCAAGCTTTCCCATATACTAACCTATAGGGAGACATACCTAAAGGAGTCTTATAAGCTGTCCTATATGCCCAAAGAGCCTCATCCAACCTAAAGGACCAATCCTTTCTAGATGGATGGACTACTTTCTCTAAAATAGCTTTAATTTCCCTATTACTAATTTCATCTTGACCATTTGCTTGTGGGTGATAAGGGGTAGCTATCCTATGCTTAATCCCATACTTAGCTAAAAGCTTAGTTAAGATATTATTAACAAAATGTGTACCCTCATCACTCACTAGAGCCCTAGGCGTCCCAAACCGCACAAAGATGTGCGATTGAAGAAACCTTGCTACTGTCTTGGCATCACTCTGATGACATGCGATGGCCTCCACCTACTTGGACACATAATCAACTGCCAATAAGATAAAAACATTGTCATTAGAAGGGGGAAATGGCCCCATAAAGTCAATACCCCATACATCAAATAATTCAACTTCTAAAATATAAGTAAGAGGCATTTCATCTCTAGGCCCCAAATTTCCTCTCCTTTGGCAAGCGTCACATTGCTTGTAGAACCAATGGGCATCCTTAAATAACGTAGGCCAAAAAAATCCGCAATGCAAAATCCTCATAGCCGTCCTCTGTCCGCTGAAATGACCTCCATACGGCGAAGAGTGACATTGCTCCAGGATTTCTTTTGCTTCAGCACCTGAAACACACCTACGAATAATACCGTCAGAGCATTGCTTATACATAAACGGCTCATCCCAAAAGAAAAATTTCGCATCATGCTTAAACTTTTTCTTCTGCCTCCAATCCATATCAATAGGGGTGACTCTCTTTACTAAAAAGTTGGCAATATCAGCATACCAAGGGACATCCCTGACTACCTTTACCTGAACAGCAAAAAGCTGCTCATCTGGAAAAGAATCGGAAATGGCAGATTGCTCCAGCAAAGATGATGATGGATCAAGACGAGATAAATGATATGCAATAACATTCTCTGATCCCTTCTTGTCCTTTATCTCCAAGTCAAATTCCTGCAGTAATAAAATCCAACAAATTAGTCTCGGCTTTGCATCCTTCTTAGACATTAAATACCTTATTGCTGCATGATCCGTGAACACCGTGACTTTAGATCCAACCAAATATGGCCGAAATTTCTCAAAAGCAAACACAACAGCTAACAACTCCTTTTCAGTAGTTGTGTAGTTGACCTGTGCTTCATTTAAAACCTTGCTTGCATAATATATAGGATGAATAAATTTGCCCTGCTTTTGTCCCAGCATCGCACCTACCGCAGCATCACTCGCATCACACATTACCTCAAATGGCAAATTCCAATTAGGCGCGTAGAGAATGGGTGCTGAGATTAAAGCAGCCTTTAATGTTTCAAAAGCCTTCCTACAATCTGCATTAAAGTCAAAAACATGATCAGTGCACAATAAGTTACAAAGAGGTTTACTGATTTTGGAAAAATCCTTTATGAACCTCCTATAAAATCCAGCATGTCCTAAAAAACTCCGAATTCCCTTCACTGAACTCGGTGGCTCTAGTCTTTCAATAACCTCAACTTTCGCTCTATCAACTTCTAGACCATTTTTAGAAATCCTATGACCTAACACTATGCCCTCCTTCACCATGAAGTGTCACTTCTCCCAATTAAGTACTAGATGGGTATCCTCACATCTTTTTAATACCTTCCCTAAATTATCTAAACAACTCTGAAAAGACCCTCCAAACACTGAAAAATCGTTCATAAAGACTTCAACAATGGACTCAATCATATCAGAAAAAATTGCTAGCATACACCGCTGAAATGTTGCTGGAGCATTGCAAAGGCCGAAAGGCATTCTCCTAAAAGCGAATGTCCCATAAGGGCAGGTGAAAGTGGTTTTCTCCTGATCTTCATGAGCAATAGTAATCTGGTTATACCCAGAATAACCATCCAAGAAACAGTAATAGGCCTGACCAGCCAATCGATCCAACATCTGGTCGATAAATGGTAGAGGGAAATGATCCTTTCGGGTGGCTTTATTAAGCCTTCTGTAATCCATGCAAACCCTCCAGCCAGTTACTGTCCTTGTGGGGATCAACTCATTATCTTTATTGCTCACCACAGTGACACCTCCTTTCTTAGGAACACATTGGACAGGGCTTACCCAATTGCTATCGGCAATTGGATAGATGATCCCAGCATACAACCATTTAATTACCTCCTTTTTAACAACCTCTTTCATTGTAGGGTTTAGCCTTCTTTGTTCCTCAATACTCCTAAAGGATCCCTCCTCTAGAGTGATTTTGTGCATACAAAAAGATGGGCTAATTCCCTGAATATCAGCCAATGTCCAACCTATAGCTTTGCGGTATTGCTGCAGCAATTTTATTAAGGCCTCCTCATGTTCCGGCATTAAATCTGATGCAACAATAATGGGCAACGTATCACTTTCCCCAAGATACACATACTTTAGATGATCCGGTAAAGGTTTCAAATCTAAAGTGGGTGCCTCAATTAGGGATGGCTTAATTGGGGGAGCCTTTCTTTGATCTAAATCTAAAGACTCAAAAACATCCTCACATCTAAACAATTCTTTTTCTTTTTTTCTATCTAAAGAACAAAACTCAAAATCTTCTATACTAACCTCTCCATGCTTTTCTGAATGCTTATCAACCGAATCTTGTATTGCTGTCTCAATAACTGTGCTCTCCATAATCCTGATGAAGGAGTAATCCTCCATTTCGTCTGGATATTTCATGGCTTTAAACACATTAAATTTCACTTCCTCATTACAGACTCTCATTGTTAATTCTCCTTTTTGAACATCTATTAATGCCCTACCAGTAGCCAAAAATGGACGACCTAGAATAATTGGGACATCTTTATCAGCCTCATAGTCTAAAATAATAAAATCAACAGGAAATATGAATTTATCCACTTTTACTAAGACATCCTCAATTTTACCCTCTGGATATGTGATAGACCTATCAGCTAATTGGAGTGTAACTGTGGTAGGTCTAGCTTCACCAATACCTAACTTCCGATAGACCGAAAGAGGCATAAGGTTAATGCTTGCACCTAAATCACAGAGTGCTCTACCTAACTCCTTTCTACCTATAGACACAGGTATAGTAAATGACCCTGGATCCTTAGCCTTGGGGGGTAGCCCATTCTTAAGAATAGCACTACACTCCTCAGTAAGAGATACAGTTTCAAACTCACCTAACCTTTTCTTTTAGTCAAAATATCCTTAAGAAATTTAGCATAATTAGGCATTTGCTCTATAGCTTCTACTAAAGGGATATTTATATGCAACTGCTTAAGAATCTCTAAAAACTTTTTAAATTGACCATCCTTATTCTTAGGCTTTTGCCTTTGTGGAAACGGTAGAGGTGGTACATAAGGTGGGGGCGGCACATATGGTGGTTCTACATCTGGCACAGAACCAGATGCTCCAGCATTCTCTTTGCTGCCTCCAGCACCCAGACTAGACTCCAACTCTTTCTCAATAACAATATTATTATCAATATTACTATTTAAATCCTAGGTCTTTCTAGACTCTTCTAATGGCTTACCACTCCTAAGAGTTACTGCCTTTACCTGCTCCTTACCTCCCTTCGAGGGTGTTCAGTATCCGAAGGATGTTTCCCTTGAGGCCTCGCCTTTAGCTTATTAGCTAGCTGACCCACTTGCAATTCCAGGGCCCTCATCGAAGCTTGATTACTTTGAATTGCGGCGTCTGTGCGAGCCATAAATTCTTTCATCATTGCCTCGAGAGAATTTCCCGAATTTTGCTAGGGCAAAGCCGGCTTATTTTGCTGGGGCATTACCTGCGCTTTAGCAAATCCCGGCTGGTTCATCTTCTGTTGCGTTTGCATGTTATTTCCTTGACCTCCCCATGAGAAGTTGGGGTGGTTGCGCCAACCTGGATTATAGAAGTTAGAATAAGGGTTGTTCCTCTGATTACCTACAAAAAACACAGAAGCTGGATTGCTGGGGCAAAACTCGTAGTTGTGATCTTCACCGCAATAGACACATGCTTCGTCCGTGACTTGGTTCACCACTGCTGCAGGCTCCATAGCTGGTGGCTGTTGATGACTAATCACTGTCACATTCTTAAGAGCGTTAGCAATCATAGCAAGATCGGCCCTAATGGTGGACACACCATCAACCTCTAGCACACTCTTAACCTTTTTATTTGTGCCTCTAACATCCGACCACTGACAACTATTAATAGATATTCTTTCTAAAATTTCATAGGCTTCATCAAAAGTTTTTGCCAAAAGGGCCCCTCCAGCCGAAGCATCGACCATACCTTGGGTTACTCCATTCAAACCATTGTAAAATGTTTCCATTTGAATACAATGAGGTAACCCATGGTGGGGACACTTTCGCAAAAGCTCCTTAAACCTCTCCCAAGCCTCACTAAAAGTCTCATCTTCAAGTTGCCTAAACCCTACTCTTTCACTCCTTAATTTAGCATTTCTATTAGGTGGGAAATATTTACTCAAAAATTTTTCAGCTAACTCATCCCATGTCCTAATTGATCCTGGAGCAAAAGAGTTTAACCATGACTTTGCTCCATCTCTAAGAGAATACGGGAACAAAGTTAATCTAAGAGCATCTCTCGGCACTCCCTGAATTACAAAAGAATCACTAACTCCTAGAAAAGACTTAAGATGTAAATGAGGGTCTTCAGATGACAAACCATGGAATTGCCCCACGGTTTGCAACATCTGAAACATTACCGGTTTCATTTCAAAATTTGCCGCTTGGATTTGGGGACATGCAATCCCTGGATTCAACTCATTAAACATCGGGACAGCATATGCTCGAATGCCTCTGGTCCTATCGTTCGCTACCAAGATAGGATTCTTAGCCTGATTATTTCGCTGCTCATTTTGCTCAAACAGTGGGTTTTGCTGCAGCAACGGATTCTGCTGGGGATTCACTGCTACTGGACCTTCGGGAACTTGCAGGAGTTGCGGCACGTTCTCCATCTGGTTTATGCGCTGCTCCCTCCTTCTGTTCCTAAATGTCCTTTCAATTTCTGGATCAAGCTCAAACCGTACCCCAGGCGGATCGCTCATGCACCAAAATCACACCTGCAAAAACAAAAGAAACAATCAAAAAGTTCTAGCACCAAACCACTAAAACACATACACAAAACAGATCAGATAAAAACTTATTCAATATCCCCGGCAACGGCGCCAAAAACTTGTTGGGTTCCAAGAGTGAGTAAAAATATGATATTAAATACTCTAGAATTCCTGTGCAAGTATACACAGTCTGCAGCAAGTAATATTATCAATCCAAGGTCTGAATGAGTTTTCACTTTACCTATTTTGTATAACTTTCTAATGGTTTCAAAGATAATAAAAATGTTGGGTTTTATCGAAATTATGCTGAAGCAAAATAAATGACAGAACAACGAGTAAACAAATAGACAGATAGATTAAAGACAGGCGCTGGTTAGGCTTTAGTGATTGTTCTAAGATATGCTCTAGCAATATTATTGATCATGCATTTCCCACAGTATTATTAGCGGATTCCTCCCGGAACTCCGAATCTTTTGGGATGTGTTTCAACCCCAATGAAGTGCGACCGATCAGGCACTAGGCAACTGGCTATCCCTAGCTCAGTCACTGGCGTTCACCAATACACAATGATCGTAATGTGGAGAATTGTCACACACTCTCTAAATCATCCCTGAAACTAGAGAGAGCTATCCATACCGGCTGGCCAGGCGGGCATAAAATAAGAATAAGCACAACAGTTAACCAAAATGCAATAGTCAATTTATTACTAGAGTTGAAGCACCGTAATTGATGTGGACTTTTCCTAACTGCAAGCACACGGGTCAAGTAATAATATAGTGAATAGTAAATTCGAATGTCGTCCTCTGGATTGGATTTTTAAGCAAGTCAAGTACTATGAATAATCTCGCTCAATTTTATTTAGGGATTAAAAAGTGATGAATGAATGATAATAAAACTAAATCAATGCAAGTAAAAAGAATGGAAATTCAATTGGGAAAACTAGTTAGGGAATTGATTTCGCCGATTTAGTTTAGGATTGATTTTAAAGAATAAGTTATTATGCACAATGGAATTATGAGCCAAAGACCCTTTAATCACAACTACCTCTCCCGAGTATAATTGATTCTCATGCAAATTAACCAACTTGATATCCCTATCTAAGTCTATTAATATGCAAGGCAATGAGATCTTTTAACCAATTCTAAAGTTAATCTAAAACCGTCATGAATTAGAAAGTAAACTTTATTCATGCAATCTTGAGCAAGTCTAGATCAAATCCCCTCTCTCGAGCTAGATTCGAAACTTAAATCATCCAACTAATGGCCAATTAATTGAAATCATTAAATCAAGATTACAAACACAATAACATTGCACAACTTAAACCATAAATCAATCCATAAACTTAATCAACTACATCAATCCCTAAGCTACAAGTTTAGCTACTCATGAATGTAAATACAAGCTCAACTAAACATGTGAAAGCCATAAATCTAACTAAAGGAAGAAAAGGGAAAAGAAAACTCAATGTAGGCCGAGTCCCGACGTCCCCGTCACGATCCCCACGAACAATGGGTTGATTTCCAAGTCTCCTCCTTTGTTTTCAGCCTCCAAGTGCTCTGTTCTGCCCTGTTTTCGGCAATCCAAGGTCCCAAATCGAACTCCCCTCAAACCTAGCCGAAAATAAGCTTTTATTCTGTTTTTTCGTCTTAGCGTCGAGACGCTGTCAAGACAGCGTCGCGACGCTGCCTCTTATACGCGCGTTCTGAATAAGGAAAAACGGTAGCGTCGGGACGCTTCCTATCATAGCGTCTCGACGCTGTGAGCTTTACGCGCCTAATCTGATATGGAATGTGAGCGTCGAGACGCTCAAGAGCTAGTGTCTCGACGCTAGCCTGCTGTTGACCGAGATTTGAATTTTTTCCACTTTTACTCTTTTCATTCCTTTGCATCTTTTCACGCCCCGAGCACCTGATTAACTCCAATATTGCGCTACAGCTCCAATCACCCATTTCCTACAAAATAAACATTAAAGACAATAAAATAGCCCAAAAATCATAAAAGACTAGCTAAATTAAATAAGTAAAGATAGCTAGCTATGCTCGCTATCAAATACCCCCAAACTTAAGCATTTGCTAGACCTCGAGCAAACTCTAAATCAGACATACAATGGAAGAATGGATGCAACAATCATAACTCAATCCTCAAGGCTCAAAAGTCAATAACCAAGCAAGGAAGAGACATGCACACAAGGACCAATGAGGGAGACTTTTTAAAATTTTTCCAAAATTAACTTACACAAGCGAGATCTAACTCAACAAGATCAGACTCTACTAGCTCGGGATTGGATTATTAAACTCTCAGCTCATCTTCCTTCTACACTGGCACTAAGGTTTCACTAATGAGTTAATGCAACAAATTAGTTTGTTTATCTCCATACTTAGGTGCTTTTAATTAACAATTGAATTAAGCATGTAAATGTGGCACTAGCTTTCACACACCCATTGCAGGGACCCTTAACCTGAGTTTTCTCTGGTTGGCCTAACTAATCACAACAGGGGTAGCTCTTTTTGCCTTAATCTTTATTAACCATTGCATATTGCGCGCATAAGTCATGACTTTTTCTTTTTCAACAATAACAACAAGAATGATTTTTTCGTTATGAGCATAAATAGCAGATATTCTTTTCTTTTCTCCTAAGCAAGATCAAACATGCTAATTTGCAAAAAAAATTAACTCTTTAGCTCTACCCTACACCTATCGAGATGACAACAAGCATATGAACCCAATAATTCGCTCCTAAGCATTCAAATCCAAATCAAGCCAAGACAGATACTCTACTCATGCAAGCCATCTCCTAGAAAAATTTTAAAAAGTCTCCCTTTTTGGGCACTTATGCTTACATCTCATCACAAGCCTGAAAATTGACAAGAAAGCCTATCCTAGGACATCATAATCATGCAAAAGAAGCATCCAGAAAACAACCATATGCATAATTCAAAGAAAGCTCAAAACTATAGCCCGAACTCAGATGCTCAAGGGCTCCACAAACATGCTAATCCACCCCCAAACTTAAAATATGCATTGTCCTCAATGTATAACGAAAATAAGGCATAAACAAGCATGAGAGCAATAAAAGAATGACAGGAGTGAATAATACTGGCCTGGAATGATGATGACTTCTTGCTTGAGAGCTTGGAATCTTGAAAGCTTGAAAGCAAATGAGAGGAAGACAACAAGACCTACAAAACAAAAACAAACAATAAATCAAAAACAAAAAGAAAACACACTAACTTACTTGGGTTGCCTCCCATAAGCGCTTGTTTAACGTCATTAGCTCGACGTGTTGATCGTGCTTCAAGGAGGCTTTTGTTCTGTGAATCCAACAGAGGTGCTCTTTCTTGCACCTTTCTTGTAGCCCATGAAAAGCACTTCATCTTTAGAGTCTTCAACTGCTTTAAAGATCTTTTTTTCGTTCTTGACTCTAATAGTGAGCTCCCTGCGCTCAATATCTATAATCGCTCGCCCAGTAGCGAGGAATGGTCTTCCTAATATTATATGCATTGAAAGATTTTCTATCATGTCCATAACATATAAGTCAATAGGGAGGAAAAATCTACCTACTCTGATTAACACATTCTCTACAATACCAACTGGTCTCACCACAAATTGATCAGCCAATTGGAGCTTTACAGGAGTAGATTTAATCTCACCTATGTCTAACTTTTTACACAAGGACAATGGGATAATATTAATGCTAGCACCTAAATCACATAATGCTCTGAAAGAATAAGTACCAAAACTACAAGGAACAGAAAAACTCCCTGGATCTGCTACTTTTTCAGGTACTTTCTGTTGTACTCTGGTGATGCATGTGGAAGCAAGATAAACAGTGTCAACCTTCTTTTCTTTTCGCTTCTTTGCTAACCACTCCTTCATGAACCTGTTGTATTAGGGCATCTCTAATGCCTCTGCAAAAGGAATATTAATATTCAGATTCATAAAAGCATTCATAAGTTTATCAAACTGAACCTGATTATTCTTTTTCTTCTTTTTCTTTTTCTTTTCCTTGGGAACCATCAGTGTGGGAGAAGGAATAGAAGGCTCAAGGTTAGGTTGTTCAGCCTCATCAGATGATGTGTCCTCCTCAGCTTCTCCTGTAGGCGTTTCATAGTCCTCAGATTCAGGTTCCTCTTCAAATTCCTCCTGGTGAACAGTGATTGCCTTACAGTACTCCATCTGAGGTTTCTCTTGTTCAGCTGGGGCCTTACCTTTATTCATGGTGCTTACAACATTCACCAACTGTCCCAGTTGAGTCTCAATGTTCTTTATAGCTGCACTGTGGCCATTCACTGTCGAGTTGATGGCAATGACTGCCTCCTCTAATTTGGTTGTCCTGTTACTAGACTCTGCAATGAAAGCTCCAACAAGATCTTCTAACTTTTTATTATCTTGAGTTTGAGGGGCAAAACCAGGAGGATTAAGAACATTCTTAGTATTAGCATAAGAGAAATTTTCATGGTTCCTATTGTTAGGGTGATAATGTGTAGGTGTAGAACTATTATTATATCCCCTAGAATTAAAATTTGATACATACTGAACCTGCTCGATGGTCTCCTCCTGAGGTCTAGATGCCAAAGCAGCAGCTGATTCAATTGATTGAGCACTCCCTGTACCTGAAAATTTCATAAAGGCATTAGCGAGGGAAGTCATCTGGGCCTGGAGCGCACTTACTTTATCAACCTCAAACACTCTAGCAGCAATCTTTTTAGGTGTAGACCACTCAGATGGCCACTGATAGCTGTTGGTGGCCATATCCTCTAAAAGTGTGCGCGCGTTTTCCACGGTCTTGGACAACAGAGTCCCACCTGCAGCTGCATCAACAATCGTTTTTGTACTAGGAGTTAAACCATTATAAAACAACTGTACCTGAAGCCAATCGGGGTAACCATGCTGAGGACACTTCCTCAGTAGCTCTTTGAATCGCTCCCAAGCTTCGAACAGCTGCTCATCATATTGTTGTTGGAATGTCCCAATCTCGGTCCTCAGCTTGTCTGTCTTTGCAGGAGGGAAAATTTTCTTTAAAAAGGCCTGGACCAAAGCATCCCAGGTGGTGATGCTCCCAGGGGTAATAGACTGCAACCAATCATGTGCTTTATCCTGCAAAGAAAAGGGAAATAAACGTAAGCGAATAGCATCCTCAGAGACACCATTAATCTTTACCGTCCCACAAATATCCAAAAATGATTTAAGATGAGAATTTGGATCCTCAGTGGGCGATCCTCTGTATGCACAATCTCGAGCCATCTGAATGAGGCCGGTTTTCAGCTCAAAGTTGTTGGCATTGATCGGGGCATAGACAATTCCCGATTGTTGTCCCTGAAACACAGGCTGAAAATAATCTCTAATAGGCCTAGGCTCCTCAGGTGGATTTTGGTTTGCCATTTGAATAATTTCTCTATTTTCCCTTCGAAGCCTATGAATTTTTCTTTCGATCTCGGGATCAAATGGTGCTACTTCTCTACTATTACGCATGCAAAAATCAAAACTACCCTAAAAAGGAAATAAAACAATTATGGAAAGCAACAAAGAAAAGGAATCAACTAATCTAAATATGGAAAAATATAATCTAGGAAAGGAAACCAAATAACCTAATATGGAATGCAAAAATCAAATATGGAAAAACACAAATAAGGAAACTAACCTAGAAAATCAAATATGGAAAGAAAAACAAATAAGGAAAAAAATGCAATCAACTAAAAAGGTAAAAATACACCCTAAATTAAGATCAAACAACTTTTTCACAATATCAATTTAGCTAAATGTGCCAATCCCCGGCAACGGCGCCAAAAACTTGATGTGGACTTTTCCTAACTGCAAGCGCACGGGTCAAGTAATAATATAGTCAATAGTAAATTCGAATGTCGTCCTCTGGATTGGATTTTTAAGCAAATCAAGTACTATGAATAATCTCGCTCAATTTTATTTAGGGATTAAAAAGTGATGAATGAATGATAATAAAACTAAATCAATGCAAGTAAAAAGAATGGAAATTCAATTGGGAAAACTAGTTAGGGAATTGATTTCGCCGATTTAGTTTAGGATTGATTTTAAAGAATAAGTTATTATGCACAATGGAATTATGAGCCAAAGACCCTTTAATCACAACTACCTCTCCCGAGTATAATTGATTCTCATGCAAATTAACCAACTTGATATCCCTATCTAAGTCTATTAATATGCAAGGCAATGAGATCTTTTAACCAATTCTAAAGTTAATCTAAAACCGTCATGAATTAGAAAGTAAACTTTATTCATGCAATCTTGAGCAAGTCTAGATCAAATCCCCTCTCCCGAGCTAGATTCGAAACTTAAATCATCCAACTAATGGCCAATTAATTGAAAGCATTAAATCAAGATTACAAACACAATAACATTGCACAACTTAAACCATAAATCAATCCATAAACTTAATCAACTACATAAATCCCTAAGCTACAAGTTTAGCTACTCATGAATGTAAATACAAGCTCAACTAAACATGTGAAAGCCATAAATCTAACTAAAGGAAGAAAAGGGAAAAGAAAACTCAATGTAGGCCGAGTCCCGACGTCCCCGTCACGATCCCCACGAACAATGGGTTGATTTCCAAGTCTCCTCCTTTGTTTTCAGCCTCCATGTGCTCTGTTCTGCCCTGTTTTCAGCAATCCAAGGTCCCAAATCGAACTCCCCTCAAACCTAGCCGAAAATAAGCTTTTATTCTGTTTTTCCGTCTTAGCGTCGAGACGCTGTCAAGACAGCGTCGCGACGCTGCCTTTTATATGCGTGTTCTGAATAAGGAAAAACGGTAGCGTCGGGACGCTTCCTATCATAGCGTCTCGACGCTGTGAGCTTTACGCGCCTAATCTGATATGGAATGTGAGCGTCGAGACGCTCAAGAGCTAGCGTCTCGACGCTAGCCTGCTGTTGACCGAGATTTGACTTTTTTCCACTTTTACTCTTTTCATTCCTTTGCATCTTTTCACGCCCCAAGCACCCGATTAACTCCTATATTGCGCTACAGCTCCAATCACCCATTTCCTACAAAATAAACATTAAAGCACAATAAAATAGCCCAAAAATCATAAAAGACTAGCTAAATTAAATAAGTAAAGATAGCTAGCTATGCTCGCTATCAGTAATCACATTATTCCTAACCAACACCCTAAGTTACTTAGTTCATAATAGGCATAGGAATACGAATTACAATCTGAGTATGCATGTCCATCACTACAAGTTAATAAAGAAGGTAAACTCCCTAATTAGCTTGCGGTTGACGGTGTTCTTGATGATCTTCAATCTCCCTATACTATTCGGCTTCCAAGGGAAAACATGGAATACTTTTGACTTTGACGGCTACTTCCTTTTATAGAAGGATGGGAGGCTTGAATTAGGTCAACTAGGACACGTGTAAGGCTCTCCTTGATCCTTTATCCCGAAAATATCTCAATAGAAGTCGGTTCATGAAGTTGGCTAACGAGCTGTGATGTGGCAGTTTCTGCTCCCAGTTTTGTTGCAGCATAGAATTTGCTCCTTCCAGTCGCTCAGCAGCATAATCTGCACAAAGTGATTTCCAAAGCTTCCATTCTTCCAAATGGGTTAAATCATGTAATATCTCTCTAAAACCAACCCTATTAAGCATTAAAGACACACAAATCCTTATATAAATGAGACCTAAATAACTACCTTTTGGGCAGTTATCACTTATATAGACTCCCACAAGTCGTTCTTGGCCCGGAGTATAGTGGGGAAGACTCTAGAGGTTGTCCAAGGAGCATAGGAGAGGCAAACACCACAAGAAGTTCAACATAAGTGAGCTACAAAGGTTGGTGTTTTCTAAACTCTCTATTCTGTCTTTTCTAGAACATGCATGCTTTAGGAGTAAAATTGAATGTCTTAAGTGCTTTCGATCTTCAATTGCTTCCGCATGTGTAATATGTACACCTTCAATTGGTATCAGAGCATTATTAGAGCACTTAATTCGTTTTAATTTTGCTTTGGTGGGTACCATTTTGAAATTGAATTTTCTGTGTGCTAAAATGGAAGTGTTCTGGTTTGGCAATTTTTTGAGCATTCAAACCTTCATGAAATTGTAATTGCTCGGATATGTAAGAGTGTTAATGTGTGTACTAATAGTCTGTAATTTTTATAGAGTCATTAGAGTCCATATAGGCTGTAAAATTGAAGAAAAACCGGAGAAGACGCAGCAGAAAATGAAAATTCCAGCAAGCTGTTTTTTAATTCGAGCAGCAGTTTTTTTTTCATTCCGGTTCAGATGCTGCCTTTTGGTCCGGCTCGGTCTGTTGCAGCCTCATTTCACTCATTGCATGACCGGTTCATTGCTTGGATGAGCGGTTCGGGATGGTTCGTGAAGCTCAGGCGTGTTGCAAGTTTATTTATTAATTATTATTGTAATAATTAGTGAAATTGCTTGTGTTTTTTTAAAAATTGCCAAACTATTCCATTTTAGCTTGATTTAATTACTTTATGCATTGTGAATGTATGATTTAATTAAATGGATGTATGTGCATTATGAGCATGCCATATAGTTTTAAAACCCCACCATAGGAAAGCATGTTCATGCATTTGTTTAATTTTAATAAGTGTTATTGATTAATTCAAATGCATGAGAGAAATTTCATGTTTAATTAATATAAGTGTTGTATTAATTTAGGGAGATTCATGCTTGAATGGTTAATTAAAATTGATTATTCTTATAATAGTTATAATTATTAATTGATAAAATTAACCAAGCATGAAGCATGAAATTTCATTAGTTTGATTATAAGTGTTATTCTCAAATTAGGCTTGTTATGGATTGTTTTTATAATTGTTATAAAAAGAGATAGAAATCTAAAATCTATAACAAGATTAAGTGCATGCTCACTTAGGTTAATGAACCTTCAACGATTCGATCAACTTGCATAGTTTAGGTCGATATCTTGTAAATCAATGGTTACGAGAGAACTCACCCGACAAGATGCTGTCTAAGGCTGGAGGTATTTAAGTTGACGGTTTACGGAACACCTCTTACCTGGGCATCGAGTCGGTTCTTGAGTTAAGTTAACTCGAGTTTTATGAGCATGCGTGAGCGGTGTGAGGTTTTAAAGTGTTATCACCTAGACATCGTAGTATAAAGCGTTATACAAACCTAGACATAGGTTGTTTCTAAATGGTGCTTTTCTTATAACTTGAATGATTGATTGTTATATGCTTTTAAACACCATTAGAAAACATGTTATAGGGTTAATTCATTAAAAGTTATAAGAGTTATAATAGTTAATGAATACAATCCATAAAACCTATAACAAAGAGTTGCATGCTAACATAGGATCTTAGGATCTTATCATTCTTTAAATGGTTTAAAATGAAATAGATCTAAGATCGCCTTTTCTAATAGGATTAGAAATATGTCTTACTTAGTTTTTTTTAAATAGTTTTAAAATTTGAGTAAGTAGGACATAAGACCTTGGTTATAAGGGAACTCTCCCGGCAAATGGTTCGGAACCTGAGTTGAATTAACCAAAGTCTTACTAGCATGCAATGTCACTAGGTTATTAAAAGAGTTTAATTCACCTAGACATTTAGTGTAAAGACCTTGTTTAATAAGGCATAGACTTAGATAGATTCATTTAGCCGGAATTTACCTAAGTAATAGACCCTAAAACTTTACGACACTTTAGTGGGAGGAAAAGTATAGAAACGAAATATTCATATTAAGTTTCTACTCTCACGTCCCCCTGAGTTCACACCGTGAGATCCATGCTTTGCCTCGAGGTGCCCTGGGAGCGTCCCCCTACGGATGGTGTTTGCATGGGTTAATATCTAGGTCAATGGGGAAAGTGTTCATAGTAAGTGGGAGAAGGAAACGTGTCAAACGTATCCTGTGGTCTCCATCATTAGGTTGCACCGTGAGATTCCTATGCGCTGCCTCTGAGTCGCCCTGGGAGCGATCACCCTACGGAGGGCTTGCGCATGGGATTCGGAACAACGCAAACTCCAAAAATGGATAGGGTTTCCTAGGGCCATTCCCAACATTAGCTCTTCCCTATGGTGGCATTGTTGGGGCCGCCCTCTGCAATCTGAAAATGATGGGTAACACTTACAAGATGGTCTTGACCAAATTAAAGTTAGCTAATAACTATTGGAGTAAGAGTTATTCTGGGAATAGTATTTGGCCGAGATTGTCTCGATTCAGAGGAGGAGTAGCTGACTGCCCTACGGTAGCGGTTATTCTAAACCCCTGAAGTATCGTTGCAAAATAAATCAATTGTATATATGGGTTGATTATTGCTTTTGCTAAATCTGATTGGATAAATTTGATTAATGGGTTTAGTGCATGTTTCTAATAGAGATTAATTTGTTTGTTTCAGCAATATGTCGAAAAACTTATGTGCTTTGTCAAATGCCAAATTAAACGGTTTAGTACATTCGACTAAGAATACTTGCTTAAACGCTAAACACGTGGCAATGAATTTAGGTTTGGTCTCAACTGAGGAATGTCCTCAAACTAACTGCGTAGCCAAGAAAAACATGATCCACGACTCTAAATGTGATTTATTAGTCTTGGAAACGTGTTTAGTGGAAAACGACGATTCTGCCTGGATACTCGATTCAGGTGCCACTAATCACGTATGTTCTTCATTTCAAGGAATGAGTTCCTGGCAACAACTAATAGCTGGAGAGATGACTCTTAAAGTTGGAACAGGAGAAGTCATCTCGGCTATTGCAGTGGGAGACATAAAATTATTCTTCACCAAGGAACGCTACATGATATTAGATAATGTGTACATAGTTCCGAAGATTAAAAGAAATTTGATTTCTTTATCTTGTTTATTAGAACAAGGTTACTCGATTTCTTTTTCTGTTAATGAAGCGTTCATAACTAAAAGAGGTATTGATGTTTGCTCTGCAAACTTGAAGAATAAATTATATGTTTTGAGACCAATTGAGTCTAAAGCTATTTTAAATCACGAGATGTTTAAAACCACTGAGACTCAACCTAAAAAACGAAGAGTTTCTCAAGATACCTATCTCTGGCACTTGAGGTTAGGCCATATCAACCTCAATAGGATTGGGAGATTGGTCAAGAGTGGACTTCTAAACAAGTTAGAAGACGACTCGTTGCCTCCTTGTGAATCATTCCTTGAGGGAAAGATGAAAAAACGACCTTTTATCGGAAAAGGTTATCGTGCCAAAGAGCCCTTAGAGCTCATTCATTCGGACCTCTGTGGACCAATGAACATTAGAGCTTGAGGAGGGTACGAATATTTCATCAGTTTCATTGATGATTATTCGAGGTATGGCTATCTCTACCTGATGCATCATAAGTCCGAAGCTTTTGAAAAGTTCAAGGAGTATAAGGCCGAGGTTGAGAACCTATTAGGTAAGACGATAAAAACACTTCGATCCGATCGAGGTGGAGAGTATATGGACTTAAGTTTTCAAGACTATTTGATAGAGCATGGAATTACGTCCCAACTCTCAGCCCCTGGTACACCTCAACAAAACGGTGTATTAGAAAGGAGAAACAGAACCTTGTTGGACATGGTTTGTTCGATGATGAGTTATGCTCAGTTGCCTAACTCGTTTTGGGGTTATGCAGTAGAGACTGCAGTTTATATCTTGAACGTAGTTCCCTCAAAGAGTGTTTCTGAAACACCATTTGAGCTCTGGAAAGGTCGTAAAGCTAGTTTACGACATTTCAAAATTTGGGGATGTCCTGCATACGTGCTAGAAGCAAACCCAAAGAAATTGGAGCCTCGTTCTAGATTTTGCCTATTTATAGGCTATCCCAAAGAAATGAGAGGTGGATACTTCTTCGATCCAGAGGAAAATAAAGTACTTGTATCGATAAATGCTACATTCCTAGAAGAAGACCACCTCAGAGATCACAAGCCACATAGTAAAGTCGTTTTAAGTGAACTATCTAACGAAGCTACAGAAACATCAACAGGAGTTGTTGATGATACTGGCACCTCAAGTCAATCACGTCCTTCTCAAGAAATAAGAGGACCTCGACGTAGTGGGAGGATTGTTAGACAGCCTGATCGCTATTTGGGTTTAACTGAAACTCCAGTCGTCATACCTGATGACGGGATCGAGGATCCATTAACCTTTAAACAGGCAATGGATGACGTTGACAAGAACGAGATTAAAGCCATGGACTTAGAGATCGAGTCCATGCATTTTAATTCAGTATGGGATCTTGTAGATCAACCTGAAGGGGTTAGACCCATAGGGTGCAAATGGATCTACAAGAGAAAACGAGACGCTGCTGGAAAGGTACAGACCTTTAAGGCACATCTTGTGGCAAAGGGTTTTACCCAGCGGGAGGGGATTGACTATGAAGAAACCTTCTCCCCTGTTGCCATGTTAAAGTCGATCCGGATACTTTTATCCATTGCCACGTTTTACGATTATGAAATATGGCAAATGGATGTCAAGACTGCCTTTCTGAACGGTAATCTTGAAGAAAGTATCTACATGTCTCAGCCAGAGGGGTTCATAGCTCATGATCAAGAGCAAAAAGTTTGCAAGCTTAAACAATCCATTTATGGATTAAAACAAGCGTCTAGATCCTGGAATATAAGATTTGATACTGCGATCAAATCTTATGGCTTCGAACAAAACGTTGATGAGCCTTGTGTTTACAAAAGGATCATCAACAGCTCTATAGCTTTCTTAGTACTGTATGTGGATGATATCCTACTCATCGAGAATGATGTAGGTTATCTAACTGACATTAAACTATGGCTAGCAACTCAATTCCAAATGAAAGATTTGGGTGAGGCACAATTTGTTCTAGGAATCCAAATTGTTCGAAACCGAAAGAACAAAACGCTAGCCCTGTCTCAAGCGTCTTATATCGACAAATTGTTGGTTAGATATAAAATTCAAAATTCCAAGAAAGGACTATTACCTTTCAGGCACGAAATTAACTTGTCTAAGGAACAGTGTCCTCAGACACCTCAAGAAGTTGAGGACATGAGACGTTTTCCCTATGCCTCTGCAGTAGGTAGCCTAATGTATGCCATGTTGTGTACAAGGCCTGACATTTTTTATACAGTAGGGATTGTCAGTAGATATCAATCCAATCCAGGATTTGATCATTGGACAGCCGTTAAAAGTATCCTCAAATATCTAAGGAGAATGAGGGACTATATGCTCGTGTATGGTTCGAAGGATTTGATCCTTACAGGATACACTGATTCTGACTTTCAAACTGATAAAGATTCGAGGAAATCTACATCGGGGTCAGTATTCATTCTAAATGGAGGAACAATAGTATGGCGCAGCATCAAGCAAGGATGCATTGCAGACTTGACCATGGAGGCCGAATATGTAGCCGCTTGCGAAGCAGCAAAAGAGGCAGTATGGCTCAGGAAGTTCCTAACTGACTTGGAAGTCGTTCCAAATATGCATCTGCCTATCACCTTGTATTGTGATAATAGCGGCGCAGTTGCAAACTCAGAGGAACCTCGCAGCCATAAGAGAGGCAAGCACATCGAAAGGAAATACCATCTCATTAGGGAGATTGTGCACCGAGGAGACGTGATCGTCACGAAGATAGCGTCGGAGCACAACATTGCTGATCCATTCACGAAGGCTCTCACGGCTAAAGTGTTCGAGAGTCATCTAGAAGGTCTAGGTCTGCGAGATATGTACGAGAAATAATCTAGGTCAAGTGGGAGAATTGTAACCGGTATATCGATACCTTAGTATACTGGGTATTTAGATGCCCTAGTTTATTGTATTTTTACTCCGTTATTAATACAAGTATTTATTCATCCACTGCTGTTATAGATTATAGTACATCCCACTAAACTAGAGTTTTAGTTCAAGTGGGAGATTTTTGGGATTGGTGCCCTAAAACTCGTAGATAATGAATGTTAAACGAATTATATACTTATTCGATAAAGGTGTTATCGAGATTGATTCAGTAAAAGTCATTACTGAATAAATTAAATTGCACATATATAACCCAAATCCAATAAACTAAGATCCATGGCTATAGGATGAACACTTGAGCTTTATGTAGAGACATAAAAGTGGATCAAGCTTGAGTAATAGCCAAAACGGTCTATAGTATTGGAATAGGGTTGGGTACCTTATTCTGGAGACACTATGAGACGTGGCCCACTTTATAGATGGTATAGACGATGTGATCCTAAATCGTCCATGTAGAGACATGCGAGTGGGGGTGTCCTATGCAATGAGTTTGCATAAGACCAGGACCGAGAAATAAGTCGCTCTCGCTTTATAACACCGTTTACTGACGAGACTGACTATTTCCTGTGATGACCTAGGTAACTCGATCTTAATCCTGAGCTAACTATGAACTCCTGTTTATTCGGGCTTATCCTTAGATCTGCATAGGTGAGAGTGGCTCAGTATCGCCGACTCAATAAGCCTCCCATTTCAGGGATAGGAACGGGTAGATAGCTGGGGACATAGTCGTGCAAGAAGGAATTCACTCCTACCCGAATAAGGGATAGTAGAGAGGTTGTTCCCTCAAGTGCTGACTCCGGGGCTTGAACAAAGGGATCCCGCCCTCTCATTGGCCCGAGAGGGACTCGGTTTATTGGTTGGACCATAAACCAATTGTTCATTAGAGGATCAGTGGGACTTAAGGAACTAGAAGTACCATAGGGGTAAAACGACTTATTGACCTAGCTATAGCTACGAACAACCTGTGAAGGATCGACTTACTAATCATGGTTAAATCAAGTGGACGAAAATATATCTATAGTGAGGGGAGTGCAACTATCGGGCTATAGTGGAGTGTCCCGATAGTTAACGAATGTTGGCTAGCTTGGACAATGAGATTAGTCGGTTAGCCTCGAATCATTGGAGCCCATGATCTATATGTCCATTAGGTCCCCCTACTAGCTCATATCGGAATTAAGCCTAGAACAAAAGATAGGAAGCTTTGAATCGTTCAAAATCGGGAAAAAGGGTATTATCGTAAATTGTGTTTGACACAATAATTTAATTATGAATTAAATTAGAAAATGAGAGATGAAGTATTTAAAAGTGTTTTGAATACTATATATATGTATTAGGAATCATATATATGGAATTGCACAAGATAACAAAGATTAATTAGATTAATCATATCAAAATTAATTTGAAAATTTTCAAATTAATTACCAAGCAATCAATTTCAATTTAGAATTGAAATTGGGGGTAATTTGCAAGCTTGAAATTTGATTTCAATTTGAATTTAGTGGATTTAGTTGGAAATCCACTTAATGCATGATCATTCAAAGTGGAAAGACAACTCACTCATGCATTGTTGCATGTCTTGTGTAATGTACACCTAGAATCCACTTGAGCTTGCAAATACACCATGTGTCTTGTGTCTTGAGGCTTGGCTTTGCATAGAGAATGTCTTTAAAAGGAGTTTGAATCATATTCAAACACAAGAGAGCCATTTCCTTAATGTTATGCTGCTGGAATTTGGACTCAAAGTTCTCTCATCTCTCATTCTTCTCCATTGTTTGATGCTTCAAGCATTCCCTTCCCATTCCCTATATTATATAGATTCCCACAAGTCGTTCTTGGCCCGGAGTATAGTGGAGAAGACTCTAGAGGTTGTCCAAGGAGCATAGGAGAGGCAAACACCACAAGGAGTACAACATAAGTGAGCTACAAAGGTTGGTGTTTTCTAAACTCTCTATTCTGTCTTTTCTAGAACATGCATGCTTTAGGAGTAAAATTGAATGTCTTAAGTGCTTTCGATCTTCAATTGCTTCCGCATGTGTAATATGTACACCTTCAGTACTGAACTTCTTCCACATATTGACCTTCATTCTTTGACTATCCTTCAGCTAAGGTGGAAATTAACATGACCACCTCAGATGAAGTCAGCTTGTTTAGGGCGTTTGTCAAATATGTCATCTGTGCCTTCAACGAACTCGACTCATCTAATTCATAAATTCCAGCCTTCTTAGAAATTGTCCCCCTCTCGTTCGGCCACTGGTAGCTAGTTGCTGCCATTTCCTCTAGCAGATCCTTGGCTTCCATCACTGTCTTGGAAAGAAAACTCCCACCTGTTGATGTGTCTAAAAGGATATTGGTGGAAGGGATTCAATCCATTGTAAAATAACTGCACTTGGAGCCAATCTAGGTAGCCATGCTGCGGGCACTGCCTAAGCATCATCTTATATCTCTCCCATGCCTCGTACAACTGCTCTTCGTCAAGTTGTCTAAACGTTCCGATCTCAGTCCGGAGCTTCATAGTCTTGGCAGGCGAGAAGACTTTCGTCAGGAAAGCCTGGGCAAGCTCGTCCCATGTGCTGATACTGCCCGTCTCGACTGATTCGAGCCAATCTTTTGCCTTGTCTAGCAGAGAAAATGGGAATAACCTCAATCTTATAACATCGGCCGGAACTCCATTCATCTTTACCGTCTCGCATATTTCCAAGAATGATCGCAGATGTGAGTGTGGATCCTTCGAAGGATGACCCTTAAAAGAGTTATCGCACGCCACCTGAATCAGTCCTATTTTCAACTCAAAATAGTTAGCTTGGATCGGGGCGTAAACGATGCCTGAATTTTCGGTTGGGAGAACTGGCTGTAAAAAGTCTCTGATTGCCTTGGGAGCTTCATCTTGATGGGCCATTGCTTCCGTTAGTCTTTTCTATCTACGAATAGATCTGAGTGTCCTGGTAATTTCAAGATCTAAAGGAAACAATTCAACCACCTTATGTCTTCGCATGCAACACTCCCAATCAATCAAAAGAACCAAACATAAACAAAAATAAAATGATATTCACAAAATAATGAAAGAAAAATATTTACACCTAAATTACTATTTATCCCTTTCTTTTTAATGTTAAGAAAAATTGTTTTGCTTAAAAATCAAGCCTCCCCGGCAACGACGCCAAAAACTTGCTGACGTCGGTGTCCTTCAACAGTGCGGCGCACAGGTCATCACAAGTAATAGTAAAACGGAAGAATTCTGAGTATCGAATCCACAGGGCGGCGAAGCGAAAATTAAGCAAAGCAAAAAGATTCTTGAACACTAAAAATACTTGAGATAAATAATATCTAGGGACCAAAACATGCAATTAAAGAGAATTTAAAAATCAAGCAATAAAAGAAATCAATTTGATCAATCAAGGAAAATAAAATATGGAGAAAGAGTTTTTAATGGGAAGTGGGGTCTTGAAAATCAATTATTAGCTAAATAATTATTATAATTATCATATCTCGATGCCCAACTAATTATAATCCTAGAATCTCCGTTAATCACATAGGTTTTCCTGTCGGTCACCCCTAATTGAAATTAATTCATTTTAACAACCTAAGTGTCCTTAGCGCCATTAAAATTCATTAATTATTATGCTCTGATTCATTTTAGGAATCTAAGTTTAATCAACTAATCTCGTTGTCACGACGGACAATTAAACTAGTTGCATGGATTATGATCTATCCTAACTTCTCTCTGTCGAGTCTCCATTAAGAATCAGATCAATACATAATTGGCCAGATTGCATACAACATTAAGCACATCCATACAAATATTAGTAAAAAGGGCAAGAAATAGACAATTATAACAACATTCTAACTATAATTTCATTTAAAGACCCCAAATTGGGGTTTAGCTATACATAGCTAAAATATCCACAAAATTTACAATGGAAAGCATAATTATGAGCACAATAAAAGGGAAGGAATTGACTGTCGAAGACCTCGTCGCTAGCGCTTGGAGTCCCTCCGAACACACCTTGAGCCTCCTGGAATGCTCCCCAAAACTCTCCAAAATTTTCCCACTAAAGAACTCTCAAAAGGCTAGAAAGTCTTGAGAGAGGCTCCAAAGGAGCCAAGGAAAGAAAGGAAAGAATGAGGGAAATGATGATTGATGGTAAAAAATGGATCAAAGGGGAGCTATTTATAGGCTCGGAAATGGGGCAGAGTCGCAACGCTATTGGCATAGCGTCGCGATGTTGTGACATCATCGACTTGCCGGCTAAGAAATGGGATCAACGTTGCGGCGTTGTCCCTACAACGTCTCGACGCTAGGCGGATTCTATAATTTTTTGGCCCAATTTTGGGCTTGAATTTGGGCCTCTCTTCATTTATTTTGGGCCTCATCTTCATGGTTGACCTTTTTTACTTCCCCCTTGACCCATGTATGAAAATTGGGCTTCAATGACTTCTTTTTGGTCATTTTTTTTTCACCAAAATCCATAATTTTGTCCGAAAGATCAAATAACAAAATATATTAAATATCTTCAATAAAAACACAATTAAACACTAAAAAGCTTAATATTTTAGGACTAAAATAACGACATTTCTGCTCGCTATCACGCGGAAACCATGTGGGGTGCATAACATGATGCATGGATTCATGTTGTTGTCCCATTTTTGCATGAAACATGTGTTGACATTGTTATTTTCGTGTTTAAGAGCATGTTAGATTGTTTATCGCTTTACAAACATGATGTGTGTGGATAGCATGTTGATGTGGTTGCTTGTTGTTTGGTGGCTCACCAGGTGTGAGCTACTTACCAGTATTGTGGTTGTATTGATACCCCTCACTTTCTTCCCCCCAACATTTTCAGATTATGCAGGTGTTGACGAGTTTTATTTGCCCAGTGATGTAGATGAGGAGGTTCACGAGGGATGACCACAGTGGTCCATTTGTTTGTTTATATTTTTCTGATGGATAGGGTAGTTCTGGATCAATTGTTGATAGGTTGAATCAATAATTTGTAGCTAGGTTGGCTTAGTTATTTTTGTTGTTGAGCATGTGTAGATTTTCATGTTTCCATTAGGTTGTAAATATGTTAATGCTTAATGATAACTGCCCAAAAGGTAGTTATTTAGGCCTAAATTATATAGGGATTTGTGTGTCCTTTATGCTTAATAGGGTTGGTTTTAGATGGATATTACATGTTTTAACCCATTTGAAAGAATGGAAGCATTGGAAATTATTTTGTGCAGATTATGCTGCTGAGCGACTGGAGGGAGCAAATTCTATGCTGCAGCAAAACTGGGAACAGGACTGCCACATCACAACTCGTTAGCAAACTTCATGAACCGACTTTTGTTGAGTTATTTTCGGGATAAAGGATCAAGGAGAGCCTTACATGTGTCCTAGTTGACCTAATTCAAAGCCTCACATCCTTCTATAAAAGGAAGTAGCCGTCAAAGTCTAATGCATTCCATGTTTACCCTTGGAAGCCGAATATTTTAGAGAGATTGAAGATTATCAAAAACACCATCTTCGGCAAGCTGATTAGGGAGTTTATTTTCTTTATTAACTTGTGGTTATGGACATGCCTACTCAGATTGTAATTCGTATTCCTATGCCTGTTATGAACTAAGTAGCTTAAGGTGTTGGTTAGGAATAATGTGATTACTGTGCTTCATCTCTAGTAATATATTGACTATCACATTTTGGTTAATTGTTGTGCTTATTTCCATTTTATGCCCGCCTGGCCAGCCGGTGTGAATAGCTCTCTCTAGTTTCAGGGATGATTTAGAGAGTGTGTGGAAATTATCCACACTACGATCATTGTGTATTGGTGAACGCCAGTGACTGAGCTAGGGATAGCTAGTTGCCTAGTGCTTGATCAGTCCCACTTCATTGGGTTTGAAACACATCCCAAAAGATCCGGAGTTCCGGGAGGAATTCGCTAATAATACTGCGAGAAATGCATGATCAATAATATTGCTAGAGCATATCTTAGAACAATCACTAAAACCTAACCAGCGCCTGTCTTTAATCTGTCTATCTATTTGTTTACTTGTTGTTCTGTCATTTATTTTGCTTCAGCATAATTCCGATAAAACCAAATCATTTTACTATTCTTGAAACCATTGGAAAGTTACACAAAAATAGGTAGAGTGGAAACTAATTCAGGGCTCGGATTGATAATATTACTTGCTGCAGACTGTGTATACTTGCACAGGAATTCTAGAGTATTTTATATCATATTTTTACTCACTCTAGGAACCCAATAAGTTTTTGGCGCCGTTGCCGGGGACTTGGATAAGTTTTTATCTGATCTGTTTTGTGTATGTGTTTTAGTGGTTTGGTGCTAGAACTTTTTGATTGTTTCTTTTGTTTTTGCAGGTGTGATTTTGGTGCATGAGCGATCCGCCTGGGGTACGGTTTGAGCTTGATCCAGAAATTGAAAGGACATTGATAGCGAGCATAGCTAACTACTTTTACTTATTTAATTTAGCTAGTCTTTTACGATGTTTGGGCCATTTTATTGTGCTTTATTGTTTATTTTGTAGGAAATGGTTGATTGGAGCTATAGCGCAATATTAGAGTCAATCGGGTGCTCGGGACGTGAAAAGATGCAAAGGAATAAAAAGAGGTAAAGAGGAAAAAAAGTCAAATTTCGGTCAACAGCAAGCTAGCGTCGAGACGCTAGCTCTTGAGCGTCTCAACCCTCACATTCCATATCTGATTAGGCGCGTAAAGGTCACAGCGTCTCGACGCTGCGACCTTAGCGTCTCGACGCTGTGTTATTTCGCTTACTGAAACGCGCGTTTTGAAGGCAGCGTCTCGACGCTAAGACGAAAAATCTGCTATATAAGCTTCTTTTCGGATAGGTTTGAGGGGACTTCGATTTGGGGACTTTTGGAGCCGATAATAGGACAGAATTGAGGGATTTTTGAGCGGAAGCAAAGGGGGCAAGTTGGAAATCAACCCATTGTTCGTGGGGATCGTGACGGGGACGTTCGGTCTCGGCCTACAACGAGTCTATTTCTCTTTTCCCTTACTTTAGATAGTTTTTATGGCTTATTTAGACTTAGTTTATATTGTAATGAGGATTATGTGTAGCTAAGTTTAATTCTTAGGGATTGATGTAGCCGTTGGGCACGTTTTGGATTGATTTACGGTATTTATGCTATTGATGTCATTTATGCATATGTTGTATCCTTAATGCTTTCGATTTACTGGCCATAAATTGATTGATGTTTATATTTGAATCTAACTCGGGAGAGATGATTTAAATTAGTAATCAATATGCATAACTAGAATTTAGCTAAAAATCGGGAGATGAAGGTTAAGTCTAGAAATTGTTATAAAGGTTAGCCTTATTGCCTTGTATGTTTATTGGATTTAGATAGGGATATCGGGTTCAATTGCATATGGGAGAATCATGTATGCTCGGGAGAGATATGTGTGATTTTAGTTGCCAAGATTTATGAATCATAGCATGTGTTAATCCGTTTATTAATCCATAACTCCAATTGGTGAAATCAAATCCCTAAGACCAATTCTTCCCATTAGATTGTTGCTTTTAATTTTAGTTTTGTGTTTGATGAAATCATATTCTCATTCTATTTGATTCCCTAAATAAAATTGGTCAAATGTATCTTTGATAATTATAATTTGGCTAGACACCAATCCAGAGGACGACATTCGATTGCAAAATCACTATATTATTACTTGACCCGTACACTTGCGGTTAGCAATTTGCGTATTAAGTTTTTGGCGTCGTGGCCGGGGATTGGCATATTTAGTCAATTTTAATATCGTAGAAAAATTGTCCGGTCTTAGTTTAGGGTGTATTTTAATTTTTTGTTATTTTTGTTATTTTTGTTTTTTAGGTAGATTGCATTTTTCCTTTATTGTTTTTCTTTTCCATTCTTAAATTTTTCCATATTTAGTTTTTCCCATATTAGTTTGAATTTTCCATTGATAGATTTTTAGTTTTTTTTCCTTTAGTTGTTCCTTATTTGTTAGTTTCCTTATTGGTTTTTGTCTATTCTATTTTTGCATTCCATATTTGTTATCTTTCTTCCTTTGGTAGATTATTTTTTTTCCTTAGTTAGATTTATTATTTTTTCTTTTTCTTGTTTCTTTCCTAATCTATTTTCTTTCCTTTTCTTTTATTTTTCTTTTTTAGGTTAGCTTAGATTGTGCATGCGAAAGGTTAGGGAATTGGCCTTAGTTCTTTTAGATCCAGAGATAGAAAGAACTTTCAATAGACTTCGAAGGGAAAATCAAGAAAACATCCAAATGGCCAATCCTAATCCTGAGGAGCCTAAGCCCATCAGGGACTATTTTCAGCCGATCTTTCAAGAGCAACAGTCGGGGATTGTCTATGCCCCAATTAATGCTAACAATTTTGAGCTGAAAACAGGTCTCATTCAGATGGCTCGAGATTGCGCTTATAGAGGATCGCCCATGGAGGATCCAAATTCTCATCTGAAATCCTTCCTAGACATCTGTGGGACGGTAAAGTTAAATGGTGTTTCTGAAGATGCCATTCGCTTACGTTTATTTCCTTTTTCGTTGCAGGACAAGGTGAGGGACTGGTTACAATCTATTCCACCTGGGAGCATTACCACTTGGGATGCTTTGGTCCAGGCATTCTTAAAGAAGTTCTTTCCTCCTGCCAAGACGGTCAAGCTGAGGACCGAAATTGGGACATTCCAGCAACAATTCGATGAGCAGCTATTCGAGGCTTGGGAGAGATTTAAAGAGCTGCTAAGGAAGTGTCCTCAGCACGGATACCCTGACTGGCTACAGGTTCAATTATTTTACAATGGTTTAACTCCTAGCACAAAAACTATTGTTGATGCAGCTGCAGGTGGGACTCTATTGTCCAAGACTGTTGAGAGTGCTAGGACTTTGTTAGAGGATATGGCCACCAACAGCTATCAGTGGCCATCTGAGCGGTCAGGACCCAAAAAGATTGCTGCTGGAGTGTTCAAGGTTGACAACGTAAGTGCACTTCAGGCTCAAATGTCTTCCTTGGCTAATGCATTTTTAAAGTTTTCAGGTTCAGGGAATGCTCAATCAATTGAGTCTGCAGCTGCCCTTGCATCCCAGACTCAGGGGGAAAATCTCGAGCAGGTTCAGTATGTTTCGAATTATAATTCTTGGGGGTATAATAATAATTCCACACCTACACATTATCACCCTAGCAATAGAAATCATGAGATTTTTTCCTATGCTAATAATAAGGCTGAGAATCCTATCTTGATAGCGAACGATAGGACCAGAGCCATTCGAGCATATGCTGTCCCAATGTTTAATGAGTTCAATCCAGGGATTGCACGTCCCCAAATCCAAGCGGCAAATTTTGAAATGAAACCGGTAATGTTTCAGATGTTGCAAACCGTGGGACAATTCCATGGTTTGACATCTGAAGACCCTCATTTACATCTTAAGTCTTTTCTAGGAGTTAGTGATTCTTTTGTAATTCAAGGAGTGCCTAGGGATGCTCTTAGATTAACTTTGTTCCCATATTCCCTTAGGGATGGGGCAAAGGCATGGTTAAACTCTTTTGCTCCAGGATCAATTAGGACGTGGGATGAGTTAGTTGAAAAATTTTTGAGTAAATATTTCCCACCTAACAGGAATGCTAAATTAAGGAGTGAAATAGTAGGGTTTAGGCAACTTGAAGATGAGACTTTTAGTGAGGCTTGGGAAAGGTTTAAGGAGCTTTTGCGAAAGTGTCCCCACCATGGTTTACCTCATTGTATTAAAATCGAAACATTCTACAATGGTTTAAATGGAGTAACCCAAGGTATGGTCGATGCTTCGGCTGGAGGGGCCCTTTTGGCAAAAACTTTTGATGAAGCTTATGAAATTTTAGAGAGAATATCAATTAATAGTTTTTAGTGGTCGGATGTTAGAGGCACGAATAAAAAGGTTAAGAGTGTGTTAGAGGTTGATGGCGTGTCCACCATTAGGGCTGATCTTGCTATGATTGCTATCGATCTTAAGAATGTGACAGTGATTAGTCATCAGCAGCCACCAGCTATGGAGCTTACTGCAGTGGTGAACCAAGTCACGAACGAAGCATGTGTCTATTGTGGTGAAGGCCACAACTACGAGTTTTGCCCCAACAATCCAGCTTCTGTGTTTTTTGTAGGTAATCAGAGGAACAACCGTTATTCTAACTTCTATAATCCAGGTTGGCGCAACCACCCCAACTTCTCATGGGGAGGTCAAGGAAATAACGTACAAGCGCAACAGAAGATGAACCAGCCGGGATTTGCTAAAGCGCAGGTAATGCCCCAGCAAAACAAGCAGGCTTTGCCCCAGTAAAATTCGGGAAACTCTCTCGAGGCGATGATGAAAGAATTTATGGCTCGCATAGATGCTGCGATTCAAAGCAATCAAGCTTCGATGAGGGCTCTGGAATTGTAAGTGGGTCAGCTGGCTAATGAGCTGAAGGTAAGGCCTCAAGGGAAACTTCCATCAGATACTGAACACCCTCGAAGGGAAGGTAAGGAGCAGGTAAAGGCAGTTACTCTTAGGAGTGGTATGCCATTAGAAGAAAGAATTGAGCATAGTAAAACCCAGGTTATAGATAAAAATGGTGATAGAAATAATGTTATTGTCGAGAAAGAGTTGGAGTCTGGTCAGGGTGCAGGAGGCAGCAATAAAGATGCTGGAGCATCTGGTTCTGTTCCAGATGTGGAACCACCTTATGTGTCGCCCCCACCTTATGTACCACCTCTACCTTTTCCACAAAGGCAAAAGCCTAAGAATCAGAATGATCAATTTAAAAAGTTTCTAGAGATTCTTAAGCAATTGCATATAAATATCCCTTTAGTAGAAGCTATTGAGCAAATGCCTAATTATGCTAAATTTCTTAAGGATATTTTGACTAAAAAGAAAAGATTAGGTGAGTTTGAAACTGTATCTCTTACTGAGGAGTGTAGTGCTATTCTTAAGAATGGGCTACCCCCCAATGCTAAGGATCCAGGGTCATTTACCATACCTCTGTCTATAGGTGGAAAAGAATTAGGTAGAGCACTCTGTGATTTAAGCGCAAGCATTAACCTTATGCCTCTTTCGGTCCATTGGAAGCTAGGTATTGGTGAAGCTAGGCCTACCACAGTTACACTCCAACTAGCTGATAGGTCTATCACATATCCAGAGGGTAAAATTGAGGATGTCTTGGTAAAAGTGGATAAGTTCATATTTCCTGTTGATTTTATTATTTTAGACTATGAGGCTGATAAAGATGTCCCAATTATTCTAGGTCGAGGCCGTTAATAGATGTTCAAAAAGGGGAATTAACAATGAGAGTCTGTAATGAGGAAGTGAAATTTAATGTGTTTAAAGCCATGAAATATCCAGACGAAATGGAGGATTGCTCCTTCATCAGGATTCTGGAGAGCACAGTTCTTGAGACAGCAATACAGGATTCGGCTAGTAAGCATTCGGAAAAGCATGGAGAGGTTAGTGTAGAAGGTTTTGAATTTTGTTCTTTAGATAGAAAAAATGAAAAAGAGTTGTTTAGATGTGAGGATGTTTTTGAGTCTTTAGATTTAAATCAAAGGAAGGCTCCCCCAATTAAGTCATCCCTGATTGAGGCACCTACTTTAGATTTGAAGCTCTTGCCCAATCATCTAAAGTATGTGTATCTTAGGGAAAGTGAGACATTGCCCATTATTGTTGCATCAGATTTAATGCCAGAGCATGAAGAGGCCTTAATAAAATTGATGCAGCAATACCGCAAGGCTATAGGTTGGACATTGTCTGATATTCAGGGAATTAGCCCATCTTTTTGTATGCACAAAATCACTCTAGAGGAGGGATCCTTTAGGAGTATTAAGCAACAAAGAAGGCTTAACCCTACAATGAAAGAGGTTGTTAAAAAGGAGGTAATTAAATGGTTGGATGCTGGGATCATTTATCCAATTGCCGATAGCAATTGGGTAAGCCATGTCCAATGTGTTCCTAAGAAAGGAGGTGTCACTGTGGTGAGCAATAAAGATAATGAGTTGATTCCAACCAGGACAATAACTGGCTGGAGGGCTTGCATGGATAATAGAAGGCTTAATAAAGCTACCCGAAAGGATCATTTCCCTCTACCATTTATCGACCAGATGTTGGATCGATTGCTGGTCAGACCTACTACTGTTTTTTGGATGGTTATTCTGGGTATAACCAGATTACTATTGCTCCTTAGGATCAGGAGAAAACCACTTTCACCTGTCCTTATGGGACATTCGCTTTTAGGAGAATGCCTTTCGGCCTATGCAATGCTCCAGCAACATTTCAGCGGTGTATGTTAGCAATTTTTTCTGATATGATTGAGTCCACTGTTGAGGTATTTATGGATGATTTTTCAGTGTTTGGAGGGTCCTTTCAGAGTTGTTTAGATAATTTAGGAAAGGTGTTAAAAAGATGTGAGGATACCCATCTAGTTCTTAATTGGGAGAAATGCCACTTCATGGTGAAGGAGGGCATAGTGTTAGGACATAAAATTTATAAAAATGGCCTACAAGTTGATAGAGCAAAAGTTGAGGTTATTGAACGGCTAGAGCCACCGAATTCAGTGAAGGGAATTCAGAGTTTATAGGACATGCTGGATTTTATAGGAGGTTCATAAAGGATTTCTCCAAAATCAGTAAACCTCTTTGTAACTTGTTGTGCACTGATCATGTTTTTGACTTTAATGCAGATTGTAGGAAGGCTTTTGAGACTTTGAAGGCTGCTTTAATCTCAGCACCCATTCTTTGCGCACCTAATTGGAATTTACCATTCGAGGTAACGTGTGATTCGATTGATGCTGCGGTAGGTGCGATGCTGGGGCAAAAGTAGGGCAAATTTATCCATCCTATATACTATGCAAGCAAGGTTTTAAATGAAGTACAAGTCAACTATACAACTAGTGAAAAGGAGTTGTTAGCTGTGGTGTTCGCTTTTGAGAAGTTCCGGCCATATTTGGTTGGGTCCAAAGTCATGGTTTTCACGGATCATGCAACAATAAGTTATTTAATGTCTAAGAAAGATGCAAAGCCTAGACTAATTCGTTGGATTTTACTGTTGCAGGAATTCGATTTGGAAATAAAGGACAAGAAGGGATCAGAAAATGTCATTGCAGATCATTTATCTCGTCTTGATCCGTCATCATCTTTGCTGGAGCAATCTGCCATTTCCGATTCTTTTCCAGATGAACAACTCTTTGCTGTTGAGGTAAAGGTAGTTAGGGATGTCCCTTGGTATCCTGATATTGCAAATTTTTTGGTAAAGGGAGTCACCCCTATTGACATGGATTGGAGGTAGAAGAAAAAGTTTAAGCATGATGCGAAGTTTTTCTATTGGGATGAGCCATTTATGTATAAGCAATGCTCTGACGGTATTATTCGAAGGTGTGTTTCAGGTGCTGAAGCAAAGGAAATCCTGGAGCAATGTCACTCTTCGCCGTATGGAGGTCATTTCAGCGGTCAGAGCACAGCTATGAGGATTTTGCATTGTGGATTTTTCTGGCCTACGTTATTTAAGGATGCCCATTGGTTCTACAAGCAATGTGATGCTTGCCAAAGGAGAGGAAATTTAGGGCCAAGAGATGAAATGCCTCTTACTTAGATTTTAGAAGTTGAATTATTTGATGTATGGGGTATTGACTTTATGGGGCTATTTCCCCCTTCTAATGGCAATGTTTTTATCTTATTGGCAGTTGATTAAGTGTCCAAGTGGGTGGAGGCCATTGCATGCCATCAGAGTGATGCCAAGACAGTTACAAGGTTTCTCCAATCACACATCTTTGCGCGGTTTGGGACACCTAGGGCTCTAGTGAGTGATGAGGGTACACATTTTGTTAATAATATCTTAACTAAGCTTTTAGCTCAGTACGGGATTAAGCATAGGATAGCTACCCCTTATCACCCACAAGCAAATGGTCAAGCTGAAATTAGTAATAGGGAAATTAAAGCTATTTTAGAGAAAGTAGTCCATCCATCTCGAAAGGATTGGTCCTTTAGGTTGGATGAGGCTCTTTGGGCTTATAGGACAACTTATAAGACTCATCTGGGTATGTCTCCCGATAGGTTAGTATATGGGAAAGCTTGCCATTTACCATTAGAGCTTGAGCATAAAACATTTTGGGCTTTGAAAAAGTTAAATTTTGATCTGAGTCGTGCAGGAGCAATAAGAATGTTGCAGCTTAATGAGTTAGAAGAATTTCGTCAATTTTCTTACGAAAATACGAAAATGTATAATGTAACGCCCCCTCCCGGACCACTTGCTAGCTTAGCCCGAAAGACGGCGTGAAGCCAACAGACATCGTCACCTCTAACGATCCCTGTTGACCCTAGTGAAACGTTGAACCTGATAAACATACTAATCATGGACATAAAATATATTCCATATGAACCACAACATAACGGAAACCCCGAAAACATATCAACATACACGAGGTGTCGCCATGACATATCTCGGTTTGGAAATAACCTGGTATAGATATCATAACCAAAGACATGTACAACTAGGATTTATACAACCACGACCTCTAGGACTATATTATCCAATCCTTACAAAACATTTACAATATGAACAGACTCAATTTACAACTCCACCCACGTACTGAAGCTTGATCCGGAACTTTCAGCAGACGTTGGCAGTGTATCAGGCACCGGGAGCTCGATCTCTACCTGAAAAGTGGAAAAACATTTTGAAAGAATGAGCTACGAAGCCCAGTGAGTGACTAACTTTAAAACTCTAAATCCGGAAGTCAAAAACACGTGATAAACCTTTAAACGTATAAATATGCTCAATCAAAGCGTTTAACATAGACGTGTAATGGAAAAGGTTTTTCTAAAATATCTCGCAAGTTCGTCAATAAAAATCTAGCAAGGCATATCAAGTACATCAAACGTTTTAACTAACATGACCGATCTACGTTGTGTAGGGCACGCCCAGTACAACCAACGTTACTAGTCCTACGATGTAGTGGGGCCCGCCCAGCACTCCCATCGTCTTTGTCGTAGTGGGGCCCGCCCAGCACTCACGACAGCATCGTTGTCACGGAGTACACTCAACGTCAACAACGGAACATAACCTGTGTGCACACGGTACCATATAGCCTCGAGCTCAATATCTCAGTCATGTAGTCAATAGAAATCTCGGAAATCACATGAAAACATTAAAACATGCCTGCTTATCGTTATCTTTCGTAAAACTCAAGCTTACTCAGCTTGCTCGTGAAAAACTTTAAATCATTAAACAATATTTGCTAACACATGCTTTACTTTAAAAGATATCGTTTCAACTACTTTTCATAAAGCCTTTAGCCACGTGCTCGTATATAAACCTTATTAGAAAATCTAAGCTCAAAACTCATGTTTGAAACCGTTCACAAAACCATGTATCATTCATAGAAAAGCATGTAAATCATATAATCATGAACAACCGTTTAAGAACATTTTCGAAATTCATTTTGTCACTCACAGTCTTATCTAGTTCCCCGGTCTGTAGACTCGACCTATTTCCTCTTGGCCTGTCAAATAACCAAAACCGAGCATTAGAACCATAGATAGCTTTGTTTTTCCATGCTCATGAATTCTCGACACTTGAATTAAAAACCACATCCACATTCTACTTTTCCAGATTTTCCAGATTCTATACCCTAACTTCCAACACCCATAACCTTCTCAATACTTAACCAAACTTAATGAAATACACATCAAATTCTTCATTTTCGAACACTCTACAACTTACCTGAAGAAATAAAAACGAGATGCCCAACCAATTTGTCCAGAAACGCCCCGAAATCAGACAACACCGATTCGAGCTTCTCTGTTACCCTTTATCTTCCTCCTGAAATTAGACCTACTTCAAGTACTTTTTGGCTCACGTATTCTTCATGAAAGGTTTAGCATATTGAATAAGCTTTCCAACCATACCAAATAGAGCTTCTGATTCGACTTGTGCACTCCAGAATACTCAAAACATCAGAGAACACCAGAGATCCTCCTGGTTTGCTCGAAAATCCTGTGCTCTGTTTTCCATTCCAAAAACCATCAACTTCCCATTCGATTTAGGTCAAGCTTACTTCATTAAATTTGTTAGAAAATGAACTAACGTTCAAGAAAATCAAACCTCACCTCTTGATTCTTACTGTGTAGCCCAAACCGACTAAAACATCAGAGGTTGACAGGTTGAACACAGATTCTGCAATGGTTGGCTTTGCATGAGACTTTCCCTATCTTCCTCAACCTCAAACCACGAAATTCTTCTTCTTCTTCTTCCTTCACTCTCTCCTCAAAGTTCTCTGAAAGTTTCAATGGAAAAGGATGAAAAATGAGATGGAAATGGGCTGATAAAAATTGTTGTCGGTGGTGGAGTCATTGCTGTCCATTTCCATTTTCTTTCTTTTTTTTTTTTTTTCCTTTTTTTTTTTTCCTTCTTTGCTGATTTCTTTTTCTTTTATTTTTCTTTTTTTTTCCCATTTCACTTTCTTTTCCTTTTCTTTCATTTCCCACTTTTGTTCCATTTCTTCTTGTAAATTGGTAAGTTCCAACTCCTTAAATCAACAATCAAACCACAATAACCACAAAACTTGCTATTGCCCTTCAACAATGAAACAACTTTTAATTCAACTTCCACAATAGATGACAAGACAAAATGATCCTAGAGAAGTCTCGGGTTTACATATAAGGAGAAGACTAAGCTGTGGCATGACAAGAAAATTAAATCCAAGGAGTTTATCAAGGGTCAAAAAGTTTTGCTTTATAATTCTAGATTAAAATTATTTCCTGGAAAATTAAAATCTAAATGGTCAGGACCATTTATTGTGGTTGAGGTTTTCTCCAATGGAGCAATTACTTTGCAGGATGAAAAAGATGGGAGAGTGTTCAAGGTGAATGGACAGCGTGTGAAGCATTATTGGGGTGAGGAGTTTCAGTCGAAATATCCTTCCCTAAGGTTGGTTGATGATTGAGAGAGCAGGACTTTTGCAGGAGCATTTCACAGAGCAAAATTTTGAGCTCCCAGAAGTTTGTATTAATTTTATTTTTCGCTGATTTGATTTTAATTGCGGTTAGGTTAGATTTGATTTTGCATGGTTTAGTAGATTTTATCTTTTAAGTAATTTTTTTTTTATTATTTTTGGTAGTTTAGATTTTATCTATCTTTAAATTTGATTTGATTTTACTTTCGGGTTATTTATTTAAATTATCTTTGAATTATCTTTTTATTTGTTTGATTTTATTAGATTTTATCTTCAGTTATTTGAATTCTGTTTAATTTAAATTCTCTCTTGTTTATTTGGCGTCAATTAGAAATAAAAGATAAGATTGAATTTGATTTGGTTGGTTAAATTTAAATTTAAGTTTGAAAGAAGAGATTTTCCCATTTTTTAAATTTAATTTCCGTATTAAAGATTCTGTAGGGTCAGAAGGTTGTTGCAGCAAGATTATGGCTGGAATCCGAAGGAAAAGGGTTACCGTTGGAAATTTATTATTTTTACCGTTGAGATTTGGCTTTGAATTTTCGCAGGTAAATTTGCATGCATCATCTGATGAGGCCATGTGTCGCAGAGCAATTATCCGAAGGCTTCAATGATGACAGCACATCAATTTTTTCCGTGGGCGTTTGGAATCCACGATTTTACCGTTGATTATTTTTGAATTTCATGTTTGCATGTTTAAATTAAAACGGTAATATTAGTTATTGCAGGGCAAATCTTTTCGGTTAGGATTGTATTTTGCTGAAGCCCTATTTATTAGCAACCTCTGGTAAGCACGTTTCACTTCATCTTCTTGATCAAATCTTAGTTGTGTGCATTCTTCTTTCTTTCTTTGTAATCTCTGTAAAACCCCCCTTACACCTTCAATGGCAAAGACAAGAGCTAGAAAAGAGAGAGAGAGTGAGGAGGAAGAGATACCCGTGACCCCCGAAGTTCAGGAAGTAAAAACCTAGAAGAAAAGAACACCGGAGGAGAAAGAAGCTAAAAGAAGAAGACGACAACAGAGAGCTGAAGAACAAGAAAAGGCAAGAGAGGATGAGGTTGTTGCAATAGAAGAAGGAGACCTGAAAGAATCTGATAAACAGAATCAAGAAGAGGTTACGTAGGAAATGACGGCTACAGGAGAAGTTCGAGAGGGAATTCAGAAGAAACAGAGTGAGGATGTGCAGGCTGAGGCTGTAGAGGGAGAAGGCAGAGCGAAAGGAACGAGAGAAAAAAGAGGCTGAGGAAGCGCGGTTGCTCAAGCGAAGGGCGGAAAAGGGGCAAAAGTATAGCTGAAGCATCGGAGGAACACAATGAAATAGAAGAGCGACAAGTGCCATACGATCGCTTTGTCAATAATTTTGCTAGAGCAAAATACGCTGAGCTGCTGAAAAGAGACTTCCTATTTGAGAGAAGATTTAGGAGTGATCTTCCGCATTTTCTAAGGACTGGTATTGCAGACCACGACTGGGAGTTGTTTTGTGCGAAGCCCGAGTCTGTAAACGCGTAGGTGGTGCGCAAATTTTATGCTAACATTGACAAAGAAGATGGTTTCCAGGTGATTGTTCGAGGAGTCGAGATAGACTGGAGTCCTAGTGCTATTAACACACTGTTTAACCTTCAGAATTTCCCCCATGCAGCATATAATGAATGGTTATAGCGCCGTCTAGTGAGCTGCTAAGTGAGGCTGTGTGGGAGGTAGGTATTGAAGGGGCACAGTGGCAAATGTCCAAGACGGAGAAGAGGACGTTCCAGTCGACTTATTTGAAAAGGGAAGCAAACACGTGGATGGGATTTATCAGACAAAGGATGCTTCCAACGACACACGACTCGACAGTCTCAAGGGAACGAGTTCTTCTAGCTTTTGCGATTTTGCGGTCTCTCAGCATTGACGTAGGGAAGATCATTGTTAATAAAATATTTGGATGTTGGAAGAAAAAGGTGGGGAAGCTGCTTTTTCCGAACACGATCACTATGTTATGCATCAGGGCAGGAGTGCCCACGATTCCAGAGGATATTATTCTGTTTGACAAGGGGATCATCGACACGCCTAATTTGGCACGTCTCCAGCGCATGCAGGAGGTACGTCAAGGAGGGCTTATCTACGACATCAACACGATTCTAGAACAACTGGCACTTTCGGCCAGTAGGCAGGAGTTTGCTGAAAGGCAAACTTTAACCTTCTGGAACTATGTTAGGAATCGGGATGCCAACTTAAGAAAGGCGCTGCAAGAGAATTTTTCCAAACCGTATCCAGCCCTTCCTACATTCCCTGAAGATCTGTTGAACCCTTGGATTCCGCCACCACCTGTTGAAAGAGAAGAAGAGAATGATGATGAAGAGCAGGGTCAAGAAGATTGATGGATGAAATGATCTTCAGCCAACATTATTTTTGTTCTTATCATTTTGTTTGCTCGCGCATATCTGACCCCGTTTGCTAAATATGTTTGCTTGTTTCTTTTTAATTTTTCTGCTTTAAAAATATATCTCTGCTATGTAATTTCTTTTCTTATGTTTTTAAATGAAATTTCTAGATGTTTCTGTTCCATTAGCACTGAGTAACTCTAACTTAACTAATTTTCTTCTGAATTTTTGAAGCTTGGACTGATTACGCTTAGTTAGATCAAGGTATTCTGATCTCTAGAAACCTTTTGCTTGAGCATTTCTTCTAGCTTGGACTGTTGCTGCGGCAAAGAAGATTTTGAAGGTAGTATTGACTTATATGATCCACTTTAAGCTTAATCCTAGTCCCATGTTTAGTTTAAAAATTCAGATAGAAAAATTTAAGTTTGGGGGTATAATTGCTTTATTAATGATTCATTGGGGACAATTGATAATTTAAGTTTGGGGGACTTTTTGCTACTCTAATTATTGTGCTCGAGCATTCCTCTCCTTCAAATTAAAATTTGTTAGGTTATTGAGTAACCGGGGACATTTGTGATACCCACAGTTTGTCTTCGAGTCAAAAGATGACCTAGGAAATATGAAAAAAAAATAATGAAATGATTTGCTGAAAAAGAATTGATTGTTGAAAATTTTGCTGAAAATTTTGACGGAGCAAAAGTTTTGAGGGATGAATGATGATCCAGCAGTTTTTCTGTCTCCCAGAACTTAGGTGAGCTTCATCATAAAATGTTGCCATTCTGAGGAGCAAGAGATAGAATAACTAAGGATTTTTTAGATTTATAATGAGCGATGAGCCTAGTTGGTGATGAGCTTAAGGCAAGGGTATACTGCACCATAAAGTGGGTCATCCCATGCTTAAGAGTTTATGACTGTAAGGCTGCGTTAAGTCTAATAAACAAGGATATAAACCCCTTTAAAAATATGTTTTGAAATGTCTGATAATAGAGCTAGGCGGTGGTGAGTTCTTAGAATTAAGTTGAAAAGTGGTGATTATTTGTCCATGCCGGAGGAATCATTTTGCTGCAGCAGAGCTTGGTTTTGCAGAGTGCTCAGGTAAAGGTTAAAGGTAGTGTTGGACTGTCTGGTGTGATTAAGCTATTCTTTGTCTGATGTTTTTAAATTCTTGAAGGAAGGTTGGTTAGTATTGCTCGGGACGCGCAATAGTTCAAGTTTGGGGGTATGATAACTGCCCAAAAGGTAGTTATTTAGGCCTAAATTATATAGGGATTTGTGTGTCCTTTATGCTTAATAGGGTTGGTTTTAGATGGATATTACATGTTTTAACCCATTTGGAAGAATGGAAGCATTGGAAATTATTTTGTGCAGATTATGTTGCTGAGCGACTAGAGGGAGCAAATTCTATGCTGCAGCAAAACTGGGAACAGGACTGCCACATCACAGCTCGTTAGCCAACTTCATGAACCGACTTTTGTTGAGTTATTTTCAGGATAAAGGATCAAGGAGAGCCTTACACGTGTCCTAGTTGACCTAATTCAAAGCCTCCCATCCTTCTTGATGTGGACTTTTCCTACCGCAAGCGCACGGGTCAAGTAATAATATAGTGAATAGTAAATTCGAATGTCGTCCTCTGGACTGGATTTTTAAGCAAATCAAGTATTGTGAATAATCTTGCCCAATTTTATTTAGGGATCAAAAAGTGATGAAAGAATGGTAATAAAACCGAATCAAAGCAAATAAAAAGAATGGAAATTCAATTGGGAAAACTACTTAGGGAATTGATTTCGCCGATTTAGTTTAGGATTGATTTTAAGGAATAAGTTATTATGCACAATGAAATTATGAGCCAAAGACCCTTTAATCACAACTACCTCTCCCGAGTATAATTGATTCTCATGCAAATTAACCAACTTGATATCCCTATCTAAGTTTATTAATCATGCAAGGCAATGAGATCTTTTAACCAATTCTAAAGTTAATCTAAAACCGTCAAGAATTAGAAAGTAAACTTTATTCATGCAATCTTGAGTAAGTCTAGATCAAATCCCCTATCCCGAGCTAGATTCAAAACTTAAATCATCCAACTAATGGCCAATTAATTGAAAGCATTAAATCGAGATTACAAACACAATAACATTGCACAACTTAAACCATAAATCAATCCATAAACTTAATCAACTACATCAATCCCTAAGCTACAAGTTTAGCTACTCATGAATGAAAATACAATCTCAACTAAACATATGAAAGCCTTAAATCTAACTAAAGGAAGAAAAGGGAAAAGAAAACTCAATGTAGGCCGAGTCCCGACGTCCCCGTCACAATCCCCACGAACGATGGGTTGATTTCCAACTTCCTCCCTTTGTTTCAGCCTCAAAAGTGCTCTGTTCTGCTCTGCTTACGGCTCCAAAAGGTCCCAAATCGAACTCCCAAAAACCTAGCCGAAAATAAGCTTTTATTCTGATTTTTCGTCTTAGCGTCAAGACGCTGTCAAGACAGCGTCGCGACGCTGCCTCTTATACGCGCGTTCTGAATAAGGAAAAACGAAAGCGTCGGGACGATTCCTATCATAGCGTCTCGACGCTGTGAGCTTTGCGCGCCTAATCTGATATGGAATGTGAGCGTCGAGACGCTCAAGAGCTAGCGTCTCGACGCTAGCCTGCTGTTGATCGAGATTTGACTTTTTTTCCACTTCTACTCTTTTCATTCCGATGCATCTTTTCACGCCCCGAGCACCCAATTAACTCTAATATGGGATTATAGCTCCAATCAACCATTTCCTACAAAATAAACAATAAAGCACAATAAAATGGCCCAAACATCATAAAAGACTAGCTAAATTAAATCAGTAAAGATAGCTAGCTATGCTCGCTATCAAATACCCCCAAACTTAAGCTTTTGCTAGTCCTCGAGCAAACTCTAAATCAGACATACAGTAGAAAATGGATGCAACAATCATGACTCAATCCTCAAGGCTCAAAAGTCAATAACCAAGCAAGCAAGAGATATGCACACAAGGACCAATGAGGGAGACAAATTAAAATTTTTCCAAAATTAACTTGCACAAGCGAGATCTAACTCAACAAGATCAGACTCTACTAGCTCGGGATTGGATTATTAAACTCTCAGCTCATCTTCCCTCTACACTGGCAGTAAGGCTTCACTAATGAGTTAATGCAACAAATTAGTTTGTTTATCTCCATACTTAGGTGCTTTTAATTAACAATTGAATTAAGCATGTATATGTGGCACTAGCTTTCACACACCCATTGCAGGGACCCTTAACCTGAGATTTCTCTGGTTGGCCTAACTGTTCACAACAGGGGTAGCTCTTTTTGCCTAAACTTTATTAAACATTGCAAACTGTGCACAGGCCATGACATAATAATTTTTTTCTTCAACAGTAACAACAAGAATGATTTTTCTTTATGAGCAAAAATAGCATATATTCTTTTCTTTCCTCCTAAGCAAGATCTAACATGCTAATTTGCAAAACATTAACTTTTCAGCTCTTCCCTACACCTATCGAGGTGACAACAAGCATATGAACCCAATAATTCGCTCCTAAGCATTCAAATCCAAATCTAGCCAAGACAAATACTCTACTTATGCAAGCCATCTCCTAGAAAAATTTTAAAAAGTCTCCCTTTTTGGGCACTTATGCTTACATCTCATCACAAGCTTGAAAATTGACAAGAAAGCCTATTCTAGGACATCATAATCATGCAAAAGTAGCATCCAAAAAACAACCTTATGCATAATTCAAAGAAAGCTCAAAACTATAGCCCGAACTCAGATGCTCAAGGGCTCCACAAACATGCTAATCCACCCCCAAACTTAAAATATGCATTGTCCTCAATGTATAAAGAAAATAAGGTATAAACAAGCATGAGAACAATAAAAGAATGACAGGAGTGAATGATACTGGCCTGGAATGATGATGACTTCTTGCACACCATTGGAATCTTGAAAGCATGAAAGCAAAGGAGAGGAAGAAAACAAGACCTACAAAACAAAAACAAACAATAAATCAAAAACAAAAAGAAAACACACTAAACTTACTTGGGTTGCTTCCCATAAGCGCTTGTTTAACGTCATTAGCTCGACGTGTTGACCGTGCTTCAAGGAGGCTTTTGTTCTTTGAATCCAATAGAGGTGCTCTTTCTTGCACCTTTCCTGTAGCCCATGTAAAGCACTTCATCTTTAGAGTCTTCAACTGCTTTAAAGATTTCTTTTTCGTTCTTGACTCTAATAGTGAGCTCCCTGCGCTCAATATCTATGATCACTCGCCCAGTAGCGAGGAATGGTCGTCCTAATATGACAGGCATTGAAGGATTTTCTATCATGTCCATAACATACAAGTCAATAGGGAGGAAAAATTTACCTACTCTGATTAACACATTTTCTACAATACCAATTGGTCTCACCACAGATTGATCAGCCAATTGGAGCTTTACAGGAGTAGATTTAATCTCACCTATGTCTAACTTCTTACACAAAGACAATGGGATAATATTAATGTTAGCACCTAAATCACATAATGCTCTGAAAGAATAAGTACCAAAACTACAAGGAACAGAAAAACTCCCTGGATCTGCTACTTTTTCAGGTACTTTCTGTTGTACTCTGGTGCTGCATGTGGAAGCAAGATAAACAGTATCAACCTTCTTTTCTTTTCGCTTCTTTGCTAACCACTCCTTCATGAACCTGTTGTATTGGGGCATCTCTAATGCCTCTGCAAAAGGAATATTAATGTTCAGATTCATAAAAGCATTCATAAATTTATCAAACTGAACCTGATTATTCTTTTTCTTCTTTTTCTTTTTCTTTTCCTTGGGAACCAACATTGTGGGAGAAGGAATAGGAGGCTCAAGGTTAGGCTTTTCAGCCTCATCTGCTGATGTGTCCTCCTCAGCTTCCCCTGTAGGCGTTTCATAATCCTCAGATTCAGGTTCCTCTTCAGATTCCTCCTGGTGCACCGTGATTGCCTTACAATACTCCATCTGGGGTTTCTCTTGTTTAGCTGGGGCCTTACCTTTATTCATGGTGCTTACAACATTCACCAACTGTCCCAGCTGAGTCTCAATGTTCTTTATAGCTGCACTGTGGCCATTCACTGTTGAGTTGATGGCAATGACTGCCTCCTCTAATTTGGTTGTCCTCTTACTAGACTCTACAATGAAAGCTCCAACAAGATCTTCTAACTTTTTATTATCTTGAGTTTGAGGGGCAAAACCAGGAGGATTAAGAACATTCTTAGTATTAGCATAAGAGAAATTTTCATGGTTCCTGTTCGTAGGGTGATAATGTGTAGGTGTAGAACTATTATTATATCCCCTAGAATTAAAATTTGATACATACTGAACCTGCTCAATAGTCTCCTCCTGAGGTCTAGATGCTAAAGCAGCAGCTGATTCAATTGATTGTGCACTCCCTGTACCTGAAAATTTCATGAAAGCATTCACAAGGGAGGTCATCTGGGCTTGGAGTGCACTCACTTTATCAACCTCAAACACTCCAGCAGCAATCTTTTTAGGTGTAGACCGCTCAGATGGCCACTGATAGCTGTTGGTGGCCATATCTTCTAAAAGTGTGCGAGCGTTTTCCACGGTCTTGGACAACAGAGTCCCACCTGCAGCTGCATCAACAATCGTTTTTGTACTAGTAGTTAAACCATTATAAAACAACTGTACCTGAAGCCAATCGGGGTAACCATGCTGAGGACATTTCCTCAGTAGCTCTTTGAATCGCTTCCAAGCTTCGAACAGCTGCTCATCATATTGTTGTTGGAATGTCCCAATCTCGGTCCTCGGCTTGACCGTCTTTGCAGGAGGGAAAATTTTCTTTAAAAAGGCCTGGACCAAAGCATCCCAAGTGGTGATGCTCCCAGGAGCAATAGACTGCAACCAATCACGTGCTTTATCCTGCAAAGAAAAGGGAAATAAACGTAAGCGAATAGCATCCTCAGAGACACCACTAATATTTACCGTCCCACAAATATCAAAAAATGATTTAAGATGAGAATTTGGATCCTCAGTGGGCGATCCTCTGTATGCACAGTCTCGAGCCATCTGAATGAGACCGGTCTTCAGCTCAAAATTGTTGGCATTAATCGGTGCATAGACAATCCCCGACTGTTGCCCCTGAAACACGGGCTGAAAATAATCTCTAATAGGCCTAGGCTCCTCAGGTGGATTTTGGTCTGCCATTTGAATAATTTCTCTATTTTCCCTTCGAAGCCTATGAATTGTTCTTTCTATCTCGGGATCAAATGGTGTTAAAATTAAATCTTTATCCCTACGCATACAAAACTAAACTACCATAAAAAAGAAAGAAAACAAACATGGAAGGCAACAAAGAAAAGAAAACAACTAATCTAAATAAGGAAAATATAAACTAAAAAAAAAAGAAACACAAACTAACCTAATATGGAATGCAAAAATAAATATAGCAAAATGCAAATAAGGAAACTAACCAACAAGGAAAACTAAACTAAAAAAGAATAACAAGACATAAATATGGAAAAGATTGCACCCATGTTTTCCCTATCACTTCTATAAAAGGAAGTAGCCGTCAAAGGAAGTAGCTGTCAAAGAAAAGAATAACAACTAATCTAGCTATGCTCGCTATCACTTCTATAAAAGGAAGTAGCCGTCAAAGTCTAATGCATTCCATGTTTTCCCTTGGAAGCCGAATATTTTAGAGAGATTGAAGATTATCAAAAACACCATCTTCCGCAAGCTGATTAGGGAGTTTATTTTCTTTATTAACTTGTGGTTATGGACATGCCTACTCAGATTGTAATTCGTATTCCTATGCCTGTTATGAACTAAGTAGCTTAAGGTGTTGGTTAGGAATAATGTAATTACTGTGCTTCATCTCTAGTAATACATTGACTATCGCATTTTGGTTAATTTTTGTGCTTATTTCCATTTTATGCCCGCCTGGCCAGCCGGTGTGAATAGCTCTCTCTAGTTTCAGGGATGATTTAGAGAGTGTGTGGCAATTATCCACACTACGATCATTGTGTATTGGTGAATGCCAGTGACTGAGCTAGGGATAGTCAGTTGCCTAGTGCTTGATCGGTCGCACTTCATTGGGTTTGAAACACATCCCAAAAGATCCAGAGTTTCGGGAGGAATCCGCTAATAATATTGCGAGAAATGCATGATCAATAATATTGCTAGAGCATATCTTAGAACAATCACTAAAACCTAACCAGAGCCTGTCTTTAATCTGTCTATCTATTTGTTTACTTGTTGTTCTGTCATTTATTTTGCTTCAGCATAATTCCGATAAAACCAAATCATTTTACTATTCTTGAAACCATTGGAAAGTTACACAAAAATAGGTAGAGTGGAAACTAATTCAGGGCTCAGATTGATAATATTACTTGCTGCAGACTGTGTATACTTGCACAGGAATTCTAGAGTATTTTATATCATATTTTTTCTCACTCTAGGAACCCAACACTTAATAAAGTCGATTTTTTCTTAGAAAGTTAAGAGCATGCTTACACTAGAAGAATTTGAATCTGTTGTTGGTTGAAGATACAAGATCAGACTCGTCATCTATAATGAAGTTGTTCTTGAAGGTGTTCATATAACACATGCGGAAGCAATTTTAGGATCGAAGGCACTTAACTACATCAATTTTAGAAAATGAAAACATGCTGTCCAAATACCGAAAACAGAGAGCAGAATTTGTACCAACCTTTTTGGAGACCGATTCAACAACTCCCTTTGATTCCTTTGATCACGAACGGTGTGTGGACCACCTCTAATGTCTTCCCTACTATTCTCTGGGCCAAGAACGACTAGTGGGAGTCTACAGAGATAGGGAATGGGAAGGGAATGCTTGAAGGTTCAAGCACTAGAGAGAAATATGGAGATGAGTGAGTTTGAGACAAAAATCCAGCAGCATAACAATATGGAAATGACTCTCTTTCTCTTAATCTGATTTTGCATCTACCTATAGAGATATTCAATGCAAGGAAAAGCCTCAAGATGCAAGACACATGGTGGTAATTCAAGCCAAAGTGGATTCTAGGTGTTGAAGTCACAACACATGCAACAAGTGCATCGATGTGTTGTATTCCACTTTGTATCAACATGCAATAGTGGAAATCCATCTAAATCCACTGCGTTTGATCCTAAATAAGATTTTTCCTGCATTCTAATTCAAATTCCAATTCCAAATTGAAATTGATTTCATGGAACTTAATTAGAAACATTTCCAATTAATTTATTATGATTAATCCAATTAATCATTGACACCTTGTGCAATAAAATTATATATGATTCCTAATTCATATATAGCATTTAAAACACTTTTAAAAACAAAATCTCTCATTTTCCAATTTAATTCATACTTAAATATTGTGTCAAACACAATTTATGAAAATGCCATTTTTTCCAATTTTGAACAATTCAAAGAATCCTATCTTATTGTTCTAGGCTTTATTCCGATATGAGCTAGTAGGGGGACCTAATGGACCTATAGATCATGGGTTCCAACGATTCGAGGCTAATCGACTAACCTCATTAACCGAGCTTAACCAACATTCATTAACTACCGGGACACTCCACTATAGCCCACTAGTTGCACTCCCCTCACTATAGATATATTTCCTTCCACTTGATTTAACCATGTTCAGTAAGTCGATCCTTCACAGGTTCGTAACCTTAGCTAGGTTAAATGACCGTTTTACCCCTATAGTACTTCTAGTTCCTTAAGTCCCACTAATCCTCTAATGAACAATTGGTTTATGGTCCAACCAATAAACCGAGTCCCTCTCGGGCCAATGAGAGGGCGGGATCCCTTTGTTCAAGCCCCGGAGTCAGCACTTAAAGGAACAACCTCTCTACTATCCCTAATTTGGGTAGGAGTGAATTCCTTCTCGCACGATTATGTCCCCAACTATCTACCCGTTCCTATCCCTGAAATGGGAGGCTTATTGAGTCGGTGATACCGAGCCACTCTCACCTATGCAGATCTAAGGATAAGACCGAATAAACAGGAGTTCATAGTTAGCTCAGGATTAAGATCGAGTTACCTAGGTCATCACATGGAATAGTCAGTCTTGTGAGTAAATGGTGTTATAAAATGATAGCGACTTATTTCTCGGTCCTGGTCTTATGCAAACTCATTGTATAGGACGCCTCCACTCGCATGTCTCTACATGGGTGATTTAGGATCACATCGTCTATACTATCTATAAAGTGGGTCGTGTCTCATAGTGTCCCTAGAATACGGTACCCAGCCCTATCCCTATACTATAGATCGTTTTGGCTATTACTCGAGCTTGATCCATGTTTATGTCTCTACATAAATCTCAAGTGTCCGTCCTATAACCAGGGATCTTAGTTTATTGGATTTGGGTTATTTAACGTGCAACTTACTGATTCAGTAACGACTTTACTGAATGAATCTCAACAACGACTTTATCGATCAAGTATATAATTTGTTCAACATTCACTATCTATGAGTTTTAGGGCACCAATCCCAACAGTTCTGTGGAGTTGTGGGGTAGAATGGAATAATCTCGAAGTCTTATTTTGTGTTTAACAGGTGATTAGAATTTTTTGGTTTCGTCCTATGTATGTCGTTATGCTACCGAAAGTTTTGGAGCTCCCGGTTAGTTTGAATAGGAGTTTAGTAATGTCACTAGGTTTGATAATAATAAAACCTGGGGCGTTACATTTGGTATCAAAGCGGAGTTGTTCCTGTAGACTGACCTAGAAACTAGGTTGTTAATAGTGTAGGATGTATGGTCTTCCTCGTTCTTCTCTCCATCACCAGGTATGTGGATTAATTGTCTTATATGAATATTGCTTGATTTACTTGGTTGCTTTTTCTTATGCTTGCTTTGAAAGATTATTGTTAGACTTGCAATGCATGTTTATTTATTAACTTGGTTGCCTTATTTGAGCATGATGTTTTCCATGTTGTCTTTTTATATAGTAGCTAGGCTTAGGATGCTCCCTTTATGTGGTTAGATAGCGTGCTTTGATTGCATGTTTATTGCATGATAGTAGGATTAGGATGCTGCCTAGACTTATGTTAGAGCTTGTATCTTCGTTTGTTATCAGTTCATTGACCTTAGTGCACCACCTTTTTAGTCGATGGCTCGTGGTCGGGGTAGATCTAGAATCCCAGCTGTTAGGCACGAGCACCAGGCAGAGGGTGATGATGTTCAGCATTATCCTTCGGCCCCTCCTATTCACGAAGAGGTTAATCCTCCAATTCCTCGTCCACGACGAGGAGCTGTACCCTCAGATCCTCCTGGAGCCCGTATGTTGATCACACTAGAAGCACTTCAGACCATGTTCGATAACAAGGCTCAAAGAAACGTCGGGCACTTCAGACCTAATGGAGTCCCAATTCCTTCGAGATTTCAAGCGTTACGACCCTCCTACTCTCTGTTGGGATTAATGTCCTATAAACTCGTAGTTTGTATATCATTAAACATATTCTATTTTCAATAAAGACGTTATTGAGGTTATTCAGTAAAAGATGTTATTGAAGATGTAAATTGCGAATGATTAACCTAAATTCAATAAAGTAAAGATCCTTGGCTATAACATGAATACTCGAACTATATGTAGAGACATATCATAGGATCAAGTTCAAGTTTATAGTCAAAATAGTCTATAGTATAAGGATAGGGTTGGGTGCCTTATCCTGGGGACCCTATGGACGCGACCCACTTTGTATTAAGTACAAACGATGAGATCCTAAATCGTTTATGTGGAGAAATGCGAGTGGGGGCGTCTGATAGCTCTCCAAAAGAGAGTTATTTAGGCCTTAGGTTTATAGTATTTTGTGTGTCTTTTGTGTTAAATAAGGTTTCTTTTAGATGAATATTATATGTTTTAACCCATTTGGAAGAATGGATGCTTTGGAAGTTACTTTGTGCATAATATATTGCTGAGCGACTTGAGGGGGCAAAATCTGTGATCCAGCAAAGCAGAGAGCAAAACTGCCACATCACAGCTCGTTAGCCATTTTAATGAACTGAAGTTAATTAAGCTATTTTTGGATTTAAGAAGCAAGGAGAGCCATCCACATGCATAGATTGACCCAATTTGGGTTTGCCTTCATTCTATGAAAGGGAAGAGCCGTTCAAGTAGAAAACATTCCACTTTTGGGGAAGAGATCATTTCTCATTTCATCATTGGGAGTCGAATAGAGGAGAAAGATTGGAGACTTCAAGAAGACCATCAATTACGGATTTGACCAACGGAATTAGTATTTTCTTGTAATTTCTTGTAATTATGGATGCTCATACTAAGATTGTAGCATGTGTTATCATGAGCTTTACGGACTAAATTTCCTTAGGTGTTGGTTAGGAGTCATGTAATTGTCGTGCTTATTCTCTATGCAATATATGTTGATTTGAGCATCTTGATTTTTTGTTGAGCATATTTATATTTTGTGCCCGCCTGGCCAGCCGGTATGAATACCACACTACAATAAAAATCACATACGATAGCGTTTTATGAAACACTGTCATAGCCGATGTTATTGAAACTATTGGACTTTTAATAGCGTTTTTTTTACCGTTATCCAAAACGCTGTAGAAAGTCTATTTTTATTGTGTTATTTCAATGTTATGAAAACTTTTCATAGTGGTAAAAAAGCTATGATTTCTCTTTCATAGAGTTTTTATAGCTATGAAAAAACGCTATAAAAGACATATCATAGCGTTTTTTTTCACGTCGTTGTAGCCGATGTTATTGAAAGTCTCTAAGTTTTCATAGCGTTTTTTCAACGCTATAAAAAATGCTATAAAAAATCCATTTTTAATTGCGTAATACTAGTGTTATGGAAAAATTTCATAGCGTTAGAAAAAAGCTATGGTCGATCTTTAATAACATTTTTTATAACACTAAAATAATGCTATAGAAAATATAGTATAATATTTTTGATCTTGCTATGATAGACACACTAATTAATTTTTAATTGGTTTATATATATATATATATATATATATATATATATTATATTGTTTTGTTTACATTTGTCCCATTTGTTCCAAATGTTATTATATTAAAAAATCAACTTAAATTAGTTTATAATGTATTTAAATACTTTTGCACAAGTAATAACATATATATCAAAGTCGCTTGCCTTTTCCTATATAGTGTAGCGCCCCCAAAATTTACCTATTATAAGTGACATTAACCTATTATTTGTTGAAACACTAAAAAAACATTTTGACAACATAACAACATAACTGTAGCTAACCCAAAAATTTCAACCACCTACTAAGACAACGTATAACTCCAGAGAATTCCAAATAGAATTACGAGTCAAATCTCATAACAAATTTCATTTATATAACACGAATAAACTTATAAGTCTAACACAATGCTAACCACAAAAATAAGATGCATCCCTCAAATTAAATAGCACCCAACTAAATAAAATGAATACATCCTTCTAATAACCACTATTTAAGCAAAATACAACAATGAAATTAAGACTTAGAGAGTTATTCTTCCTCAGACCTCCTCCTCAGCATCACTCGGTTTGTAGAAATCCTCATTACCTACAAAATTTGATGGTACCTAGGTCAGTACAAATCAAGGTACTAAGTAAGTGGCTCACACCTGAAGAGTCATCAAACAACATACAACAAACAGAACAACCTCATGCTTTTCAAAGACAATTAAACATGCTTTATGTACATGACAAGCAACCAACATAACGCTAGGATGCCCAACAAAATAACAAAGCAAAACCCTTTGAGTCTTTTTCAACAAAATTTCACTTATTCTACAAGTGTAGTATAATATGCATTGCAAAATATTGTAACAAAACCACAAGCATAACACTTCTATACTCTCTCTGTAAACCCGAGACTTTCCTTGGAACATTTTCTCTTGTCATCTATTGTGGCTTCATGGTTGAATCTAAGTTGTTGAAAATTATACATTTAAAAAGAAAGGAGATGGGAAAGAAGAAAAGAAAACAAATGGAAAAGGAAAAGGAAAAGGAAAAAGGAAAAAGGAAAAAGAAAAGAAAAGAAAAGAAATCAGCAAAAATAAAAAAGAAAAGAAAAGAAAGGAAAGGAAGTGGGAAAAGCCAGAAAACCTTCCACCACCGCTTCACCCTTTTTCAGTCCTTTTTCCCCATCCTTTTTCCATCATTTTGCATCCAAACTTTCAGAGCATTTAAGGAGAGAGGGAAGGAGGAGGAAGAAGAAGAATTTCGTGGTTTTGAGGTTGAAGAAGATAAGAAAAGCTCATGCAAAGCCAGCCATAGCAGAATCTGAGTTCAACCGGTCAACCTCTGGTTTTCGATTTGGTTTGAGCTACAAAGAGGGAACTAATAGGTGAGGTTTGATTTTCTTGAAAGTTAGTTCATTTTCTAACAAATTTCATGAAGGAAGCTTGAGCTAAGTCGTATGAGAAGTTAATGGGTTTTGGAATGGAAAACAGAGCACAGGATTTTCGAACAAACCAGGAAGATCTCTGGTGTTCTCTGATGTTTTGAGCATTCTGTGGTGTACAAGTCGAACCAGAAGCTCTATTGGATATGTTTGGAAAGATTTTTCAATTTCCTACAACTTTCATGAAGATGTTGTGAGCCAAAAATGACTTTAAGCAAGGTTAATTGCAGGAGATAGATAAAGAGTAGCATAGAACCTCGAGTTCTGTATTGTCTGTGTTCGGGGCAATTATGGACAAATCGGTTGAGAATCGTGTTTTCCTTTCTTCAGGTAAGTTGTAGAATGTTCGAAAATGAAGAGTTTGATGTGTATTTCATTAAGTATTGAGGAAGTTATGGGTGTTGGAAGTGAGGGTATAGAATCTGGAAAATCTGGAAAGTAGAATGTGAATGTGATTCTTAATCCAATTGTTTAAAAATTCATGAGCATGGAAAGAAAAAGCTATCTATGGTTCTAATGCTCGGTTTTGGTTGTTTGACAGGCCAAGAGGAAATAGGTCGAGTCTACTGTTGGGTTCCTAGAGTGAGTAATAATATGGTGTAAAAGACTCTAGAATTCCTGTGCAAGTATACACAGTCTGCAGCAAGTAATATTATCAATCCGAGTCCTGAATTAGTTTCCACTCTACCTATTTTGTGTAACTTTCTAATGGTTTCAAAGATTGTAAAATGATTTGGTTTTATAAGAATTATGCTGAGGCAAAATAAATGACAGAACAACAATTAAACAAATAGATAGACAGATTAAAGACATGCGCTGGTTAGGATTTAGTGGTTGTTCTAAAAGATGCTCTAGCAATATTATTGATCATGCATTTCTCGCAATATTATTAGCGGATTCCTCCCGGAGCTCCGGATCTTTTGGGATGTGTTCCAACCCCAATGAAGTACGACCGATCAAGCACTAGGCAACTGGCTATCCCTAGCTCAGTCACTGGCGTTCACCAATACACAATGATCGTAGTGTGGATAATTGCCACACACTCTCTAAATCATCCTTGAAACTAGAGAGAGTTATTCACAACGGCTGGCCAGGCGGGCATAAAATGGTAATAAGCACAACAATTAACCAAAATGTGATAGTCAATATATTACTAAAGATGAAGCACGACAATCACATTATTCCTACTAACACCTTAGCTACTTAGTTCATAATAGGCATGAAAATACAAATCACAATCTGAGTAGGCATATCCATAACCACAAGTTAATAAAGAAAATAAACTCCTTAATCAGCTTGCGGATAATGGTGTTCTTGATGATCTTCAATCTTTCTATACTATTCGGCTTCCAAGGGAGAACATGGAATATCTTTGACTTTGAAGGCTACTTCCTTTTATAGAAGGATCGGAGGCTTGAATTAGGTCAACTAGGACACGTGTAAGGCTCTCTTTGATCCTTTATCATGTGAATAACTCAACAAAAGTCGGTTCATGAAGTTGGCTAACGAGTTGTGATGTGGCAGTTTCTGCTCCTAGTTTTGCTGCATCACAGAATTTGCTCCCTCCAGTCGCCCAGCAGCATAATCTACACAAAATAATTTCCAATGCTTCCATTCTTCCAAATGAGTTAAAACATGTAATATCTATCCAAAACCAACCCTAATACGCATAAAGGACACACAAATCCCTATATAATTGAGGCCTAAATAACTACCTTTTGGGCAGTTATCATACCCCCAAACTTAAACTATTGCGCGTCCCGAGCAATACTAACTCACCTTCCCTTAAGAACTTTAAAAAAACATTAGACAAAGAATTAGCTTAATCAAATCAGACAATCCAATACTACCTTTGACCTTTACTTGAGCACTCTGCAAAACCAAGCTCTGCTGCAGCAAAATGATTCCTCCGGCATGGACAAATAATCACCACTTTTCAACTTAATTCTAAGAACTCACCACAACCTAGCTCTATTATCAGACATTTCAAAACATATTTTTAAAGGGTTTATATCCTTGTTTATCAGACTTAAAGCAGTCTTACAGTCATAAGCTCTTAAGCATGGGATGACCCACTGTATGGTGCAGTATACCCCTACCTCAAGCTCATCACCAACTAAGCTCAAGACTCATTATAAAGCTAAAAAATCCTTAGTTATTCTATCTCTTGCTCCTCAGAATGGCGACATTTTGTGATGAAGCTCACCTAAGTTCTAGGAGACAGAAAAACTGTTGGATCATCATTCATCCCTCAAAACTTTTGCTCCATCAATTTTTTTCAGCAAAATCTTCAACAAATAATTCTTTTCAGCAAATCATTTATCATTTTTTTTTCCATTTTCCCTAGGTCATCTTTTGAAGCGAAGACAAACTGTGGGTATCACAAATGTCCCCGGTTACTCAATAACCTAACAAATTTTAATTTTGAAGGAGAGGAATGCTCGAGCAAAATAATTGGAGTAGCAAAAAGTCCCCCAAACTTGATTTATTCATTGTCCCCAATGAATCATTATATAAGCAATTATACCCCCAAACTTAAATTTTTCTATCTGAATTTTTAAACTAAACATGGGACTCAGATTAAGCTTAAAGTGGATCATACAAGTCAATACTACCTTCAAAATCTTCTTTGCCGCAGCAACAGTCCAGGCTAGAAGAAATGCTCAAGCAAAAGGTTTCTGGAGATCATAATACCTTGATCTAACTAAGCGTAATCAGTCCAAGCTTCAAAAATTCAGAAGAAAATTAGTTAAGTTACTCAGCGGTCGTGGAACAGAAACAACTGGAAATTTCATTAAAAACATAGAAAAAGATATTACATAAGGAGAGATATATTTTTTCAAAGCCGAAAAATTAAAAAGAAACAAGACAAGCAATCATATAAGAAAATGGGGTCAGGAATGCGCCAGCAAACAAAATATTTCATCAAAACGATTGCGCGCTCAAATCCTCCTTCAATCCTCCTGACCCAAATCTTCTTCTTCATCTTCCCTCTCAGCAGGCAGCGGTGGAATCCAAGGGTTAAGGAAGTCTTCGGGGAATGCAGGGAGAGCTGGATATGGTTTTGAAAAATTTTCTTGCAGCGCCCTCTTCAAACCAGCATCACGGTTCTTAACATAGGTCCACAAGGTCTAAACCCTAAACCCTAAACCCTAAACCCTAAACCCTAAACCCTAAACCCTCTCAGCAAACTCCTACCTGCTGGCCAAAAGTGCCAATTGTTCTAGAATCGTGTTAATGTCGTAGATAAACCCGCCTTGTCGTATCTCCTGCGTGCGCTGGAGCCGCGCCAAATTGGGCGTATCAATGATCCCCTTATCGAATAGAATCACATCATTTTCAGCCACTGGAACCCCTGCTTGTCTGCATAGCATAGTAATTGTGTTCGGGAAGAACAACTTCCCCACCTTCTTGCGCCAACAGTCAGCAATCTCAGTAGAAATTATTTTTCCAACATCTATACTCATTGATCTAAGGATGGCAAAGGCAAACAACACTCTGTCCCGAGATATAGTGGAGTCGTGCGTTGTCGGTAGTAAGCGGAGCCTAATGAAGCTCATCCAAGCGTTGGCTTCACTCTTTAAATAGGCAGCTTGAAATGTATGCTTCCGCGTCTGCGACACCCTCCATCGAGCCCCCTCAACACCTACCTCTCGGACCGCCGCACTTAATTGGTCGCTCGATGGGGCAACCATCATCTCATTAAAAACTGCATGTGGAAAGTCCTTGAGATCAAACAAATTATTAATGGCATCTGGGCTCCATTGTACAGGCACTCCTCGCACTATAACTTCAAAATCATCCTTAACGTCAAGATTGGCGTAGAATTCCCGAACGATGTTGGCATTGATAGGATCAGGCTTCGCACAAAACTGCCTCCACCCAAGGCTCGCTATTCCAGACTCCAAGAACCTAGGCAAATCACTGACAAATCCCCGCTCGAACAAGAAATCACGCTTCAGTACCTCTTGATATTTTGCTCTGGCAAGTTCGTTGATGAAGCAAATGAACGGTACCCTCGGCTCCTCAATCTCACCCGATGCTTCGACAATTCCTTTGCCCTTGTTTTCTCTTTGTTCCCGCAAACGCTCTTCTTCTGCCTTCCTTGCCTCTTCTTCCTTTGCCTTATTTTCAGCTTCCCTCTTTTCTTCCTCAGAGTCCGACGTCGGAGGCGGTGGAGTGTTCCGAACAACTTCAACATGAGCCTCCGGCTCCGGTGTTTTCTCTTTTTCAGGCATACCTGCGGCCTGCTCCTCAACCTCTGTTTCTTGATTTTTCTCAACAATCTTTTCTTGAACCGTATCTGGGTTTTGCACTTCAGGTTCTTGAGTACTTCCTTCCTCCGCAGTAGTGGCAACAACTTCTGCCACCTCCTGAACTTCCTCCTGTTCTGCAGCCCTTTGCTGCCTTCTCCTTTTCTTTGCTTCCTTTTCCTCCGACGTTTTTTTCTTCTTGGTTTTCCCTTTTTGCACTTCCGGCGTGACCTGTACCTCCTCCTCTTCACTCTCCCTCTCTTTCCTAGCTCTTGTTTTGGCCATAGATAATTCAAAGGGTTTTGCAGAGAATGGAAGGGAGAAAGAAAGAAAATTGCAGATGGCAAGATTGAAACAAAAAGATGAAGTAAGAAGAAACATACCAGAGTCTATGAATAAATAAGGCTCCAGCAAATTCAAATCCTAACTGAAAAGATTTGGCACATTAATTATATTACCGTTTAATGTAACTTGAAAATTTGAATCTAGCAACGGTAAAATCGTGGACTCCAAAACGCCCATGGTAAAAATTGATGCGCTGTCCATCATTGAAGCCTTCGGATGATTGCTCTGCGACACGTGGCTTCATCAGATGATGCATGCAAATTTACCTGCGAAAATTCAAAGCCAAAATCCAACAGTAAAAATAATAAATTTCCAACGGAAACCCTTTTAATTCGGATTATTTTGCTCCAGCCATAATCTTGCTGCAACAACCTGAAGAATCTTGGATATGGTATTTGAATTTCAAAATAAGAAAATCAAATCTTTCAAATTTAAATTTATCCGATCAAATCAAATTTAATCTTTTATTCTCAAGAGAAGCCGAATAAATTATGGAAAATCTTTATTAATTCAAATTAAACCGAATTCAAATAACTGAAAATAAGATCTAGATAAAATCTAATAAAAATCAAACCAATTAAAAGATAATACAAAGATAATTTAAATAAATGACCCAAAAATCAAATAAAATCAAATAAAAAATAGATAAAATCTAAACTACCAATAATAAAAATACTTAAAAGATAAAATCTAATAAATCATGCAGAATCAACTCTAACCTAACCGAAATTAAAATCAAATCAGCGAAAAATAAAATCAATACAAAGTCTGGGAGCTCAAAATTTTGCTCTGTGAAATGCTCACGCAAAAGTCCTGCTCTCTGAATCATAAACCAACCTTAGGGAAGGATATTTCGACCGAAACTCCTCACCCCAATAATGCTTCACACGCTGTCCATTCACCTTGAACACTCTCCCATCTTTTCCATCCTGCAAAGTAATTGCTCCATTGGGGAGAAAACCTTAACCACAATAAATGGTCCTGACCATTTAGATTTTAATTTTCCAGGAAATAATTTTAATCTAGAATTATAAAGCAACACTTTTTTATCCTTGACAAACTCCTTAGATTTAATTTTCTTGTCATGCCATGGCTTAGTCTTTTCTTTATACATTTTCGCATTCTCATAAGAAAATTGACGAGACTCCTCTAACTCATTAAGCTGCGGCATTCTTATTGCTCCTGCACGACTCAGATCAAAATTTAACTTTTTCAAAGCCCAAAATGTTTTATGCTCAAGCTATAATGGTAAATGGCAAGCTTTCCCATATACTAACCTATAGGGAGACATACCCAGAGGAATCTTATAAGCTGTCCTATAAGCCCAAAGAACCTCATCCAACCTAAAGGACCAATCCTTTCTAGATGGATGGACTACTTTCTCTAAAATAACTTTAATTTCTCTATTACTAATTTCAGCTTGACCATTTGCTTGTGGGTGATAAGGGGTGGCTATCCTATGCTTAATCCCATACTTATCTAAAAGCTTAGTTAAGATATTATTAACAAAATGTGTACCCTCGTCACTCACTAGAGCCCTAGGTATCCCAAACCGCGCAAAGATGTGCGATTGAAGAAACCTTGCTACTGTCTTGGCATCACTCTGATGGTATGCAATGGCCTCCACCCACTTGGACACATAATCAACTGCCAATAAGATAAAAACATTGCCATTAGAAGGGGAAATGGCCCCATGAAATCAATACCCCATACATCGAATAATTCAACTTCTAAAATGTAAGTAAGAGGCATTTCATCTCTAGGCCCCAAATTTCCTCTCCTTTGGCAAGCATCACATTGCTTGTAGAACCAATGGGCATCCTTGAATAATGTAGGCCAGAAAAATCCGCAATGCAAAATCCTCATAGCTGTCCTCTGACCGCTGAAATGACCTCCATACGGTGAAGAGTGACATTGCTCCAGGATTTCCTTTGCTTCAGCACGTGAAACACACCTATGAATAATACCGTCAGAGCATTGCTTATACATAAATGGCTCATCCCAATAGAAAAATTTTGCATCATGCTTAAACTTTTTCTTCTGCCTCCAATCCATGTCAATAGGAGTGACTCCCTTTACCAAAATGTTGGCAATATCAGCATACCAAGGGACATCCCTGACTACCTTTACCTCAACAACAAAGAGCTGTTTATCTGGAAAAGAATCGGAGATGGCAGATTGCTCCAGCAAAGATGATGACGGATCAAGACGAGATAAATGATCTGCAATGACATTTTCTGATCCCTTCTTGTCCTTTATCTCCAAGTTGAATTCCTGCAATAGTAAAATCCAACGAATTAGTTAATGCTTTGCATCTTTCTTAGACATTAGATACCTTATTGCTGCATGATCCGTGAAAACCGTGACTTTGGATCCAACCAAATATGGCCGGAACTTCTCAAAAGCAAACACCACAGCTAACAACTCCTTTTCAGTAGTTGTATAGTTGACTTGTGCTTCATTTAAAACCCTGCTTGTATAATATATAGTGTCGCAACGTCATCGCGACGCGGAGCGGCCGACATCCTTTCTTGGGTTTTTAAGAGAAAATTGGAGTCGCCACCAATCATCGAGGGTGTGATTGGTCACCTTTAAAAAAGAAAACCAGTCTTAGAAAACCAGGAATTAGGTTCGGGAGTCGTTTGAGTGTAGGGAAGGTATTAGCACCCTACAACATCCGTTTTTTTTTAAAAAAAATTACCACATTATCTTAAATTGTCCAATTAAGTGAATAAAAACAGTCCTTCATTTTTATTTTTCTTTAAAAAATGATAAATATGAAAATAAAAACCCAAAATGCAATAATGAACACAAGATGTCTCATTCGTTTTTACCTTAACTTTAGAAATAAAGTAAGGATTAAACATTATGAGTTGGATATCCAATTTAATATAAATCATGCCTAATTTCCCTTTTAATTAAAGGAAACATGGGTGTACATGATTATGTTTATTAAAAATAATTTATTTTTTTTTAAAAAAATAGATGTAAAAGAAGAAAATTATTCAAAGAGTAAAATCTTTTAAAAGGGAAAATGAGAATTTTCATACGCCTACACGGGAGTTGAACTCCACGAAGACACATTACTCAGTTCCCGTAATCCCTTTCAAAAGAAAATCAAAACAATAACAATAATTGAAATTAACCAAGCAGAATTAAAGATTAGATTAAAGCAATTTGGAGAATGAAAGAGAGAAAAAAAATAAATAAATTAGAAAGTTTAAAAAAATGAAGTTGGCAAAGTGCAAGAGTGAACTAAAAGGAGAGAGAAATTAAAAATGATAATCATAATGATAATAATAATAATAAAAAAAAATAATAATAACAAAACAAAAAACACAAAATAAATAGAAAAACAAAACCCCACCTTTTTTACCTTTCTCTTTCTTCTTTTTTCCTTCTTTCTTACCCAATGTTTTCTCTCCCCGTGTACTCCTTCCTCCCCCTCTCTTTTCCTTTTTTCCTCTTCCACTTTCTTTTCTCTTCTTCTATCACTCTCTAAGCTAAGCTCACTTCCTAAACAACTCTCTCAACTAGGCTTATGCTCAAATCTTCTTCTTCTCCTTTCTCCCTCAAAAGAAATTCTTCTAAACTTTCTCTAAACTAAACTCTTGCTCCAACGCCTAAACTCTCTCAAGATCACTTTTTTCTAAACTTTCTCTCTTTCTTTTTTTTTTTTGTGTCCCTTTCATCCTCCATCTCCCCCCTTTTTATACTTGAAGGGTTACTAAATTAGGGGGAGGATGAATGAGAAAATGGTGGAAAAAAGAAAAAAAAATAAAAAGAAAAATAAAAAAATGAGAGTCATGGAAAAGCTTTTGAATAGGTAAGCTTCCTGTAACGCCCCAGGATTTTAGAAGCTAACCCAGCGACATTACTAACTCCTAGACCAAAACAAACCGTGAGCACCAAAAATTTCGGCAGCATAACGGCGTACATTGGACTGACCCAAAATTTTTCTTTAACCTGTTATGCATAAAACACTTCTATTTAACAGATTAAACGACTCCGCCATTCTACAACGCAACAGAATATCCACAGAACCAACAGCCTGCCGGGTCTCGCAATAACGCTAATCATCTAAACAGGGTATTTATAACTTAGAAGCTCAATTAAACACAACTAGCTTTAACTTCAATTTATTGAAACAACTTAACTGATACTAACTAAATAAATAGGTAGAGTTTATTAGAACCAACACAGCTCAACCTAATATTCAACACGAATAAATCAAAGACTAAACTAAACAGGACAACAGCTGTCCAACCAACTAAGCAACAACTATCCAACATAGAAATAAAGGAAACCCGAACAACTAGCTAAGGTCCTTCCTCATACGCCTCCTCCGCATCACCACGGTCCACGCAGTCCTCATAACCTGCAAAAACTGGTAGTTGGGGGGAGAGAGAGGGGAGGGGGTCAGTACACTAAGGTACTGGTAAGCAGCCCCTACCTGAGAAGCCATCAAACAACAAACAAACAAACAACATGCTTTTCATGCGCAAACAACATGCTTCTTAAAGCGATAAACACAACGACATGCTCAAAACTAGTAAAACGAATGACTCTCCTAAGCCATGACTCATGCATCTCTATACGCAACTCGCTAACCACTCAAGCTCCACGAGCTCACTCAACGCATATTTAGCCCTCACATGGCTCTTCACACGTGATTTCTGCGTCACGCTCCGCAAAAACTCTCCAAGACTGACCCTTCGAGTTGTATCGACCCCTGACCATTTATACCCAGGGCCTCGACACTTCTCTACAGAGCTCGGCATTCGACCCTTGACCATTTATACCCAAGGCCTCGAACTGTGCATCGACCCTTGACCATTTATACCCAAGACCTCGATGACTAAGCAACGTACTGACCCTTGACCATTTATACCCAAGGCCTCAATACTTGCCTCCAGACTCATCACACCGACCCTTGACCATTTATACCCAAGGCCTCGATGCTCCTCTTTATCTAACATTGGCATAACGACCCTCGACCATTTATACCCGAGGCATCGGCATCCAATAGTGATATATCAGTCCCCGACCATTTATACCCGAGGCCCTGATAATCACTTTACTTTTCTCGAAACAATATCAGTCCTCGACCATTTATACCCGAGACCCTGATATCTCAACCACAATGCTAGTTCTCTTTAAACCCATGGTGACATGTCACCCCTCGACCATTTGTACCCGAGGTGCACTGACACTCACCCGACTTTCCTTTCTTTCACACTTTAGGTCTCTGACCCATATCTCACATCTCCTAGAATGCATATGCCCTGCAACATGCTTCTAGACTCATGAACCATGCCCACTAAGCATTCACAAGGCCACATCTCTCAACTCATGCTTGACTCAGAAACGTAAATAGAACCAACATGCTTGCAACCATTCATCACGCAACAACGATTCATGCTTTTCCACAGAATCATATACATATATATATATATATATATATATATATATATATATATATATTCAAAGAACAGGAACAAGAGAACAGTTATAAGACAAGGAAACATTCAGCATGCAACACACAGTCAAACAGACTTCAACAAGTAGGAACTACTTACCGGAAGCTCAAACGCTCCTAAACAATCCTAAAGGACTAATGGAAACAACCGGAAGAGCCTAAAGAGCTCCAACTACAAGCAACAATTACCAAGGGTTAGGAATTGATAAACAACACCCAAGAGACTTAATAAAAGAAAGGTAAAGGGTGCTGGAATTTACCGCTTAGTGCTCAAACAACCTTGAGACAAGCCGACTTGTGTTCGAAACGACCCAACAACCAAGATCCCAAGTCACCGGGTTATGGGTAACCAAAATCAAGGTCTTTCGAGTTGTGGGTATTCGCTGAACACGATATTTGAGATCAAACGCTCGCTGAACAGCAACTGAATACACCTAATTCTGCAATTATAAGGCCGATAACAAATGGGTATCGATTAAAACATGGTTTAAGGCTTGGTTAACTGTTGGGGAGCAACCCTTATCGCTAAAAGCAAAGGAACAGCAAGGAAACTCACCCAAACGGACCCGCTTCTGCGCTAGACGGGTTACACCAACCACAACCAATGAGCTAGAACGCTCTTTAAGCAGTGGGTACCCAAGTTGAAGTGTTTCGAACTTAATCGAACACCTAGACGGCGCTGCAGATCAGAATATTGAACACAATTTAGCTTTCAGCACCTAAAACTAATGGGTAATCAAATTTCAAGCTCGAATAAGCATGGGTAAACTATATTCGAACTCAAACAAGCATGGGTCATCGCTGAAACTTACCGAAAGAGTCCGAACACGCTGAAACGGACCTTAAATCAGCCCGAACGCGCCCAACACGCCAGAACGACGAAGACTCCAGCCACTACACACTAGCCCAGCCGAAAACAAGAGAAATCAGTGGCTGCTTGCGAAACTTGAAAGAGATCGAGGGAAAAGAGACCTTACACGCGAGCTTGAAGGAGAAAAACTGAAGCTGTGGGTGCTGGCCGGCGCTCGCGGATGCAGGGGTCACGAACTTGCTGCTGTTGGCGTCAGAACACGGGAGAGAGAGATCCGCGAAGAGGCTCGCGAAGGGAGGTGGCTGCGCGACGAGAACGGTGACGGCGTCGTTGGAGCACGAGCAGCGGCGGCGACAGGGACCTGGGTTGCAACCTCCAACGGCAGTTGGATGGCCAGGCGGCGACGCGGCAGTTGGGAGGTCTGGCGGCTGAAACACACGGGCAGGGGGGGCGACTGCTGGAGGCTGCTACACGAGAAGAGAGGGAAGAAAAAAGGGTTAGGGAAATTAGGGCTTTTCTCTCTTAAGCTTCATTAAATCCAACTTAACCCAATTCCTTTCCTTTTAAAAGAAACTAAGAATGAAAACCCATTCTAATTAGGATGTAGAATTCTAATTAGAATACAAATCCCTAAAAGGTTTGGGAAAGAAATTAACCCAATTGATTTAGGATTTGGGTCTTTTGATATTTAAAACAAATATCAAATATTAAACCTCTAACTTTAGGAAACTCAAAGATTTAATTAAAAATCTCTTTCCCCTAAATTTTAGAAATTTAGTTTAACGACCCAAGGCCAACTTAAATTCTAATTTTCCCAAATTAGAATAAGAACGCCCAATAAATTCAAAAATGGCTCGATTCGAAACGCGGGGCGTTACACTTCCCCTTGAATAGGAATGGGGAAGACCAAAAAAAAATTAAATTAAATAAAAATAAATAAATATTAAAAAAAAGAAACGAAATTTTGATCAAAATATGTGAGAAGGGGGGTTTGAACAACAGACCTTGAGATTATCAGTACAACCTTATGCCAATTGTACTATGCTCTTGTTGACATACAAGAAAAAACAAATTGACCACCAAATATTGGAAACCTTCAAACATTATTACTAAAAATTAAGCCGGACCAAATACGGTATCTACAGTTTGCCCCCTTTGTGTATCCTTGATGGATTGAAAGGGTAGACAAAGGAAAGAGACTAAGTACTGGGGAGGCAAAGATTTGTTTGGTAAGAATTTGAATCAGGTATTGACAACAATTCAATAGTCAGGTTTGGTTCAACCGAGAGAAAAACTTAAAACAGACCTGGATTGACACAGGCTTCGACCTCGACTGAATAGTCGGGTTCGATTTAACCGAGATAAAAATTGAAAACAGACTTGGATTGACACAGGCTTCGACCTCACTGAATAGTCGGGATCGATTTAACCAAAAGAAAAAATGAAAATGGACCTGGATTGACACAGGCTTCGACCTCAACTGAATAGTCGAGTTCGATTTAACAGAGAGAAAAACTTAAAACAGACCTGGATTGACACAGGCTTCGACCTCAACTGAATAGTCGGGTTCGATTTAACCGAGATAAAAATTGAAAACGGACCTGGATTGACACAGGCTTCGACTTCGACTGAATAGTCGGGTTCGATTTAACCGAGAGAAAAAATGAAAATGGACCTGGATTGACACAGGCTTCGACCTCGACTAAATAGTCAGGTTCGATTTAACATAGAGAAAAACTGAAAATGGACCTGGATTGACACAAGCTTCGACCTCGATTGAATAGTCGGGTTTGATTTAATCGAAAGAAAAAAAAAACTGGAAATGGACCTGGATTGACACAGGTTTCGACCTCGACTGAATAGTTGGGTTCGATTTAACCGAAAAAAAATTTTCTTTGCAATGCACGCTAAACTTGAATGCTTGAATGCATGGGATGAAGATTTAGCACTATTCGAAAACTATGATACAGATTTCTTTAAAAGATATTTGATAGCTCGGGCACCCCATTCACATCACCCTTGGTAATAGACCTTAATTGGATCATGAACTCACTAAACAACTTGCTCTTTGTTTGATGACCAAAAATGTATCCAGAACGACTTTGCTCCTGTGATAATAATGGTTTTGCCCCAGTTTGAGAAGACGAAAAATAATTGTTTTGCCCCAGTTTAAGACTTTGTCATGTTGAAATGACGGTTTTGTCCTCCATGATGACATTCCATTAACCTTCATGATCACGACGCTCTTGGGAAAATATTGTCTTTAGATTCTTTCTTTTGACATATGTATTTCACATCGAATCGTTTAAGTTACCACCATTGATTTGAAATATCGCGTTTATGTAACTTTGTGTTCATTCAATTGTAATGATAATAAAGGTAAACATGCCAAACATTCATAGTTGAGGAAATATTATGGAGAGTGAGGGAGAAAAATGGACAAGATATGCCATGCTTCGAGAAAGGAGCTTCGATTTATGACCAAAATTCAATAGACATATGTGTCAATGTTAAGGTTCTAGAACTTGAGACAAAAGTAACCTCTTAAACATGATATAGAAATTGAAGCGTAATTCTCCTATACACTTGTTGAATTCCCGCAACTTTGCCGAATCCTTTGATACACAAGTAGCCTATGCATAATATCTACGAACCTGATCTGAATTAACTGGACTTGGCAACTCATAACCATCCATGTTAGTCAAGACTAAAGCTCCTCCAGAGAAAGCTTTCTTCACCACGAATGGTCCTTCATAGTTTGGGGTCCACTTTCCTCAGTGATCTTTTAGAAAAGGAAGAATTCGTTTTAAGACTAAATCCCCTTCTCTGAATACTCTAGGACGCACTTTTTTTATCATAGGCTTTCATCATTCGTCTTTGGTAAAGTTGACCTCTGCACAATGCTGTCAATCTCTTTTCTTCAACAAAGTTGAGCTGCTCATAGCGGTTTTGGACCCATTCAGCCTCTTCTAAATTAGTCTCCATGAGGACTCTTAATGATGGAATTTCCACTTCAATAGGAAGAACAACTTTCATACCATAAACTAATGAAAATGGTGTTGCCCCAGTTGAAGTGCGAACCGATGTGCGATATCCATGTAATGCAAAATGAAGCATTTCATGCCAATCTTTATACGTCACCGTCATTTTTTGCACAATCCTTTTTATGTTTTTATTAGCAGCTTCCACTGCTCCATTCATCTTTGGTCTATACGGAGTTGAGTTGACATGCTTGATCTTGAATTGCTCACATAACTCAGTCATCAATTTATTGTTCAGATTTCGTGCATTATCAGATACTATGGTCTCAAGAAGACCATAACGACATATAATCTCCTTCTTGATGAATTTGATCACAACTCCTTTCGTCACCTCTCGATAGGACATTGCTTCTACCCATTTGGTAAAATAATTTATTGCCACCAAGATGAATCGATGTCCGTTTGAGGCTTTTGGGTCAATAGGGCCTATAACGTCCATTCCCCACATGGAAAATGGCCATGGTGTCGTCATAACGTGCAACTGAGATGCTGGAGCATGAGCTTTATCTGCGTAAATCTGACATTTGTGGCATTTTCGGGCATATTTGATACAGTCAGCTTCCATGGTTAACCAGTAATAGCCAGCCCTTAATGCCTGTCTGGCCATCATGTGTCCATTTGCATGGGTGCCACAAATTCCCTCATGAATTTCTTTCATAATTGTGTTGGCTTCATTTGTATCTACACACCTTAGAAGAACCATATCATGATTTCTTTTGTAAAGTATTTCTCCATTTAGGAAGAACTTCATTGCTAACTTTCTAAGTGTGCGCTTGTCATTTTCTGAGGCATTCAGAGGATAGGTTCCGCATTTCAAATAATGTTTGATGTCTTGAAACCACGCCTTGTCACCAAACTCTTCTTCTATATTCATGCAGGAGGCTAAAACATCTACCCTTCCCATCTTAATAGGTTGTACCTCATGATTGGGGTCTATGTTAAACATGACTGCAAGCGTAGCCAAGACGTCTGCTATCTGATTACTCTCCCTTGGTAAATAGTCAAAAGTGATTTCTTCAAATTTATGAGACAAATCTAATATAAGCTTTTTATAAGGCAGTAGTTTAGTGTCTCTTGTTTCCCATTCTCCTCTCAATTGGTGAATCACCAACATAGAATCTCCCAAGACTCGAAGTTTCTTTATCTTCATATCCAATGCAGTTTGGATACCCATAGAACAAGCTTCATATTCAGCCATATTATGAGTACAATCAAAACTTAGTTTGGCGGTGAGAGGGAACAACTTTCCTTCAAGCAATATTATTACAACACCTATCCCATGACCTAACTCATTGGAGGCCCCATCAAACAACATGGTCCATGTTTCCAAGTCTGGTATTTCTTTTTCCACCATTATAGTGGAGACAAATTCATCAGGAAAATCAAATTTCATTGGTTCATAATCGTCTATAGGTTGCTTGGCCAAATGATCGGCTAGTGCACTTCCTTTTATTGACTTTAGAGTAACATAGATAATATCATACTCAGATAAAAGAACCTGCCATCTAGCAATTCTACCAGACAAAGACGGCTTTTGAAAGATGTATTTGATAGGATCCATCTTTGAGATAAGCCATGTTGTGTAGTACAACATATATGGTCTCAAACGGCGAGCGGCCCAAGCTAGAGCACAACAAGTTCTTTCTAAAAGATAATATATGGTTTCACAATCAGTGAACTTTTTGCTTAAATAATATATTGCTTGCTCTTTTCTGCCTGAACTGTCATGGTGTCCCAGTACACATCCCATTGAATTTTCCGTCACTGTAAGATATAGGATAAGTGGACGATTTGGAGTTGGAGGTACAAGAACATGAGGGTTTTGTAGGTATTGCTTGATCTTTTCAAATGCTTTTTGATAGTCGTCATTCCATATGCCTGTATTGTTCTTACAAAGTAGCTTGAAGATTGGTTCACATGTTGCTGTAAGATGTGATATGAATCTTGCAATATAATTCAATCTTCCCAAGAAACCTCTGACTTCTTTTTGAGTACGTGGTGGTGGCATTTCTAGAATGACATTGACTTTGTCTGGGTCAACTCTAATTCCCTCTTGGCTTACGATGAAACCCAACAACTTGCCAGAAGTGACCCCAAATGTGCATTTACTCGGATTCAGTTTCAACTTGAATTTCCTCAATCGCTCGAATAACTTTCGGAGAATGGTTGCATGCTCTTCCCCTGGTTTTGACTTAGCAATCATGTCATCAACATACACTTCGATCTCCTTATGCATTAGGTCATGGAAGAGAGTAACCATGGCCCGTTGGTAGGTTGCCCCAGCATTTTTCAATCTAAACGGCATGACCTTATAACAAAAGGTTCCCCATAATGTGATGAATGTAGTTTTCTCTTGATCTTCAGGTGCCATTTTGATTTGATTGTAACCTGAGAATCCATCCATAAAGGAAAAAGTTGAGAATCCAGTTGTGTTATCTACCAGTACATCAATATGAGGAAGTGAGAAGTTATCCTTTGGGCTTGCTCGATTCAAATCTCTATAATCAACACACATTCGGACCTGTCCATTTTTTTAGGTACTGACACAATGTTAGCTACCCATTCTGGATAATTAGCAACTGTTAAGAATCCTGCATCAATTTGTTTCATGACTTCCTCTTTTATTTTGATTAACATGTCTGGTTTCATCTTGCGTAACTTCTGTCTCACTGGCTTGCATTCATGCTTAAGTGGCAAATGATACACCACAATACTTGTGTCTAAACCAGACATATCTTGATAAGACCAGACAAAAACATCAATGTATTCATGAAGCAATGTTATTAACCCTTGACGGCTTTCAGCAGACATGTTGGTCCCGATTTTAACTTCTTTAACCTCTACTTGAGATCCCAAGTTAATTGTCTTTATCAACTCTTCATGTGGTCTCAATATCCTCTATTCTTCTTCAATCATTCTCAACAATTCAGGAGTAAGTTCTGGATCTTCCTCATTACCACTTGTTCTCTCATCGGACTCAACATCGTATGTAGGAGAATCAAGTTCGTATTTAAGATCATTATCGCTTTCAATCCCAATATCGCTGTTTAAGAGAGCGATTATTCGGTGTGATGAAAGAAGACAAAAAAGAAGGAATGGAATAAATGAAATCAATGCTAAGAGAAGTAGACACAAGAGAGATTCATTGGATGATAGGAAAGAAAGGAAAAAAATGCTTCTTCATTAACAAATGAAATATTGACATAGAACACATAAATCATCAAAACAAAAAAAAAACAAACAAAAAGTTTTAAAAAAATTACTTTGATATCTCATTAACAAATGATGGTAGCTCCATTACAGTCAAATTATTGAGTTCAAAGTCTTGTGGGCACAGATAAACCAAGGGACCAGCTTCTTTCTTCTGTTCGATTATAACCATGACTGCAGGGTCTTGAGATTCTAGATGAATTATTCCAGCAAAGATGAAGGTATCATGAAGATGAGGAATGATATTCATTTGATACTTCGGCTCACGGTTCTCCAATCTAGCCAGTCGTTTTTCTTTCTCCTGCCTGTGTGCTTTAATCATATCTTTTTTGCTTGGTTTATATCCCAAACCAAACCTCTTCATATTTTTCGACATATTCAACAAATTTTTGAGGCTTTGGTTGCTTCCTGTTGAGGAGAGTTTTGAAAGTTGCAGCTCCATTTTCCCTATCTCTCCGTATAAAGTTGTGGCATTTGCAATCTCAAAAGCTTGAAATGATGACTCAAAAACCTCTTCTGCTGCTTCTATGTAGGGCATTGAAGAGGGTCTTGACACTAAAATATCCTCTTGCCATATATGATTACTAGTTTGCGGTCGACCACAAATTTAAGTTTTTGATGTAATGATGATGGGACCACTCCAGCTGAGTGAATCCAGGGACGCCCTAACAAAAAGCTGTAGGCCGAATTAATGTTCATAACCTGAAAGGTTATATCGAAGGTGCATGGACCTATCTGGATGGGCACTTCTATGTCTCCAACAACTTTACTACGTGCCCCATCAAAAGCTCGTACGATCATAGTGCTGGGCCTTACATGAGACATATCAATAGGAAATTTCTCCAACGTGGATTTAAGCATTATGTTCAAGGAGGAACCATTATCAACTAGAACTTTTGCCACAACAAAATTTTTGCACTTAACTGTAATGTGCAAGGCTTTAAAGTGTCCGGTGCCTTCTGGTGGTAACTCATCATCTGTGAAAGTTACAGAACTGGATGCAGTTATGTTTCCAACGATGTTATCCAAGTTGTCCACCGTAATATCCTGCGGAACATAAGTTTGATTCAATATGTCCAACAAGGTCTTACGATGCGTATCTGAAGCCAATAGCAAAACCAATATGGAAATCTTTGCAGGGGTTCGACCTAACTGTTCGACCACTTTATAATCACTTTGCTTAACCAACTTCAAAAATTCTTGGATGTCCTCTTCAGATGCTGGTTGTTTAACATCTAGGTTCTTCGCTACAATGGGTTCTTCTATTTTTTCCTTGATATCTTCAGTGATCTTGACTTTTCCTTTTTCTTTACCCTTGGGTTTCAATAGGTCTTCTGGTGTATAACACTTCCCGCTTCGTGTTAGACCTCCTATCCCACTGACATTATGGATTGGAAGAGGTTCAGAATCAACAGTTACCTTATATTCATAGTTCCAAGGTACTGCTTTTGAACTTTTATATTCAAAGGGAGTCGGAATCTGGATGGTAATCGGTCTTGACTTGGAATTTGGGGTACTGGGCTTCTCGCGATAAGAAATTGTTAACGGTTTTGGCTTGAGAGACAACCTTGAGCATTCTTCTATAATATCAACTTCTCCATACTGAGGGAGCTGAACCATCTTTTGAGAAACTGTTAAAAAATGTGAATCTAACAACTCCTGGACATTCAGACGAAAATGAGGACATTGGTCGATAAAATGCCCTTTTGCCCAGTGTGATAAGAACACATCAAAGTGTCATCGTATGCTCTGACACCCAAATCTAATTGGAGGCGTTCTACTCCAATGTATCCATTACTCAATAATATTTCGAATAGTTCTCCCATGGGAGTAACTATGCTCTCAACATTGTTTTTCAAATCAGCTCCATGAACCTGATCTATCGCATTTACTTGTGCATTCTGATGGTTTGGCAGAGGATTGTTGTTGACATCTGGACCATTTTCTTTCTTAAAGTTCAACCATCCTGCCTTGATCAATGCTTGCACCCTATGCTTGAGTGCAGCACAGTTTTCAATAGAATGTCCAATTGCTCCTGCATGGTAGTCGCAACGGGCATTTGGGTCATACCACTTAGGGTAAGGTGGCTTTACTGGGTCTATTGGCACGGGTGCCAGCTGATTATTCTGGAAGAGTTGGGGAAGAAGTTCAGTATATGTCATCGGAATCGGATCAAAATGAGTCTGTCTACGGACGCCTTTATTGTTTTGGTGTCCTAGGACATAAGGAGTGTTCTATTGATTCCGAGGCTGGTAGCCTTGAGTAGGACGAGGATTTGGGACGTAAGGGGATTAGTATTGGGCTGACGTATTATTGATATATGGTTGAGGGTAAACATATGGAGGTGGATAGTGATATTGTGGCACTCCGGCATTAGGGTATGGTTGTCTTGAATTGAAACCAATCATCTGAACTTCTCCCTCTTTTTTCTTCGATGGAACCCCCTTTTTCGCTGTCGATGATCCAGCCATATCAATTATCTTTCCATGCTTAATTTTGTACTCGATTCTCTCTCCAATTGTCATTATGTCAGAGAAATTGGTAGAGGCACTCCCAATCATCTTATCATAGAAAGGAGATTTGAGAGTATTAATAAACATGGTTGACAGCTCCTTATCTGCTAAAGGTGGTTGCACCTGAGCAGCAGTATCCCTCCACCTTTGGGCATACTCTTTAAAGCTTTCTGTGCTCTTCTTTTCCATCCTCTGGAGGTCTAGGCGGTCAGGAGCCATATCTATGTTGTGCTTATATTGCTTTAAAAATGAATCAGCTAGATTCTTCCATGAACATATATGAGTGGTGTCTAACTGCATATACCATCGAGATGCTGGACCAATAAGACTGTCCTGGAAGCAGTGAATTAACAGTTTGTCATTTTGGATGTATGCTACCATCTTCCTGCAATACATGATGAGATGGTTTTTAGGGCAGGATGCTCCATCATACTTTTCAAACTCGGCCGGCACCTTGAATTTTGGAGGGAGGATTACATCTGGTACCAAGCATAGCTTGGTCGCATCTATATTTCCGAAGACGTCTGTTCCTTCTACTGCCCTTAATCTTTCCTCCAGGACTTCAAGCTTTTCAGTAGAAGAGACTTTCTCACCTCCCGTTAGCTCTTTTCTGATTTCAGGATCATCTAAATTGGGAACTGTAATGGTCACCTTGGGAGGTACCTCTGTGGGTAGTGAAAATCCAGGTTGATTGTGTACAGGCACTTGCTCATTCTTGAAAAATGGAAATGAGTGCTGCTCTACTGGAATATTGTACAATGGATGATATTTTGGAGTAGTACCCACTGTTGATTGCCTGATTGGAGGGTCATTCATTGTACTACTGGACTGAGCAATATCAGGTATTATTTTGCCTCTTTCTAGGGCGACAAGAATGGCATCCATTTTTTCTCGTAACTCCTCAATATCTTTCCTTGTTTTCTCCATCTCAGTACTTTGCTCTTCCATGATCCATGTCCTGTATCTTGTGACGTAGGTGCAGTGGATTCGAGGTGACCGAGCTATCTTATGATTCTGTTTATATTTTTAATGAAAAGAGATTTTAGTGTAAGAAAAGAGAAAGACAAGACGAAACATTTAAACAATTGAAGAGGAAAAGAAAAATGAAAAAAAATGGCCTTGATATTAAATTCAAAAATGATAAAACAATGTAGCAGCAAAATTTGTGCAAAATTGAATTACAAGATATTTCAACTATCTAAATAAACATAAGCTAAAGTAAAAAGTTAATAAAATTGCCCCCAATACTCTAAACTTATACGAAGCTTTCCTAAAAACTTGAGCACATTCTTGCTATTCGATTGTGTAGGTGCTATGACTTTAGAGAGAGTACGTGCATCTTCTGCTAGTTCATCTGCCCTTCGAGTGACTCTCCTAATCTGAGTGAGCATATGTTCCGCTTTACTTCGCAGTGTCGCATGATTCTGTCTCACAAACCCAAAATCATCGCTCAATCTATCGTACTGCTCCTTTAGATAGGTATAGTCCTTCACTAATCTGTCAGTGGCATCCTGATACTTACCGAGGCGTACATTGAGTGACTGAACGGACTCTCTTAGACCCTTGTTGTCGTTGATGAGCTCCCCTAGTTGATCTTCTCTAATCTTGAGCGATTATTGCATGTCGTCAATTGTTCGACATAGCGTTCCATTCTTTTCCTCTACCCCAGTAATCGTTTGGTTCCTCAAACTAATGCAATCTTCGAGCTCTTTCATCAACTCATGGAGTGAGGCAATCTCAGATTGTTGCTTCAAAACTTGGTCATTTCTTGACTTGAGAGTTGCTTGGGAGACTTCATTATCTTTTCTTAATCGATGCATTCTTCTGTTCAGGTCGCGAGCCTCTGTGTCTACTGCTGAAATTTCCTTTTCTAACTGTTCTTGTTTGCTGACACTTCCCTTTAATCGGTTCAACTCTTTTTCTAGTTCTGCATTGCGCAACAAACCTTGCTTTATTTCTAATTGCAGCCTTTCATTTTCTTGAACCAATGATGAATTCACTTTTCTCAATTCATCACATTCCTTTTCGCGTGCTGCTTGTTCTGTCTGTTGATCTAGTATCACCTTTGCATTAAGTTTTATCTTGATTTTCATTTTTGGTGACACAAGCACGGTTTTAGCTCTGTTCGCATGCCATGTTTTGTACGCCTCTGTGGTATCATCATGAAACTGACCACTCTGGATTTTAGTGATCATTTTCCATGCTTTCACAATTTTCTGAATTCTATCTTTACAGAAGCCTTTATCATAAGCAAATTTGAAATCCTTCAACTCATGCGTAGCAGGGATGAATTGTCGGACCCAAATTTGGCGTACTACCAATAAAAGAGCATAGGATATACATCCCCAAGGGCCCAAAAGAGGTAAACTTTGAAATTTACCACATTTATAGATCATTGGCCTAGTTGACATCCAAGGGGCTCTCCATATTACATCTTCTACCTTTAGTTCGGAGAAAAAGGCTTCCCAAGCGCTCCTTTCAGGGGAGGATGAACTCCAACCTGATTGCACGAACTCTGAAATGGGATTTTGCAGCTTATTCCAGGAACTTGAAAATTTGATCTCTAGACATTTGAATTTTGGTGGACATTTCACATGACTAAGGATCCAAATGTACAATAATGGTGCACACCCTATAAATCTTCCTATTCCTTTGGTTCTGCAATAATTTAATGAACGAAAAGTTTCTGCCAATACAGGAATAATGGGATCAACTCCTATTTCTATCTTAGCAAACAACTTGACCACGCCTTCCTCAACATATCCACATACTTTAGGAAACAAAACAACATTAATGATACACAATGCCAGTAAAGTTAATTCCTTGTCTTCATTTGCAAATTTTTGTTGAAGAGTAAGGATGTAGTCCAGGGGTAGGCATGTGTTCTCTCCTTTTATCTTTACTTGTTTCTCAATGTCGCTTGTACGAATCTTGCCCAAAAGAGTAGATAATGCTCTTTTCATTGTAAGCTCTTGATCGTAAGAATAAGCTTCTGAAGGGAATAAAAGTCCCCACCCAGCGGAAGCGCATCGATTGGACCTTACGCCGTATATTAATTAACATTAAAATACCGTTACGAAAACTCAAACAAACTTTAAACAAACTTTAAAGCTGCTGTAAAATTGGTTTAAACATGCTGAAAAATAAATCTAAATTTATTTTCATGCTTTTCTAAAGAAAAGAGGAAGAACCGTTACAAACCTCCGTTGTAGACTTGACCGTTCTTCGCCAACGATGCTCCAACGATCAAAACGCAGCAGCCAACTTTGCTTTTTCTTCGCTGGAAATTTCTTCTTTGATTGACACAATCACCACAGAGGTTACACCGGTATGTCTATGAGTCTAGGAGACAAAAGACTTGTGGGTGTCTTTCTCTAAGAGGGAGGCTAGAGAGAATTCTAGGTCTTGTCTTTCAAGAGTGTCAAGTGTCATGACCAATTAGGTCTAGTGTTCTATTTATAGAAGAGAGGCCATGAATAAAATATTCAATTAAATCAATCTTTTCCAAAATTGATTCAATCTTATTCCTTAATTAATCAATCATGATCAATAAATTCCATAATTGATTAATCTTTTCCACAAATGACTAATTACTTCCATAAGTGATTAGATCATTTCCATAAATGATTAATCACTTCCTTAAGTGATTAATTATTTCCATAATTGATAAATTTCCGGTTAATGAATTCTTTAATTAATTAACCACGAATTAAATATCACATATTTAATTCCCGGCCTAGAATTAATTAATTTGCCCAAACACATTTTAGGCCTTAAATTAATTAATTCATTATTTGAACTCTTTCAAACTTCCATAAATTTATATTTGAACTTTTAAAATATTAATTTCTCTCATAATAATATATCAATATATATTATATTTGTTTCCCTTAATAAATTGAACATTTTCAATTTGCTTTTATTACTTAGTTGCCTCAAATTACTTTACGAGCTACCAGTGGGACCTAATGGACCTACAGATCAGAAGCTCCAACGATGTGAGATTAATTGTTCAAACTCATTAACCACATTAATCAATATTAGTTAACTGTGTGTACATTCCACTATAGATTCACAGTTGCACTCTTCTCACTGCAGACATATTTTCTGTGTCCACGGATCTAGACCAATATCGACTAGTTAGTCCTTCACGAGTGTCCGTAACACCAGCTGGGTTAAATTACCGTTTTACCCCTGGGTTACCTCTATTTCCTTAAGTACCAATTCTCCTCTAATGAACAACCTGTTTGTGGTCCAACACTCAAACAGAAAACCCTTTCGTGCCATTGAGAGGGTAGGACCCTTTGTTCAAGACTCGGAGTAACCACTTAAGGGGACACTCATCTGCTTCCCTAAAGTCGGGGAGGAGTGAATTCCATCTTGTACGATTATGTTCCCATCTCCCCATTCGGTCTTGTCCCCAAACTGGTAGGCTTATTGGGTCGGCGTATTGGCCACTCTCACCCATACAAATCAAAGGACAATCTCTCATGAGCAGGAGTCCATAATCAACTCAGGATTAAGACTAAGTTGTCTAGGTCGTCCTAGTGAAATAGAAAACCAACTAGTTAACGGTGTTATAACCAGTGGTTACTATTTCGCGATCCGGTCTTATGCAAACTCATTGCATAGGATACCCGCACTCGCATGTCTCCTACACGAACGCGTTGGATCGCAGCGTTTGTATCAAATACAAAGTGGGACGTAACCATAGTGTCACCAGGATAAGGCACCCAGTCTTATCCCTATACTATAGAACCTTTAGGCTGTTTCTTGAACAATGATCCCATATGTCGCTACATATAGTTCAAGACTCATATTACAACCTTGGATGTCTAGTTTATTGGATTAGGGTTATTATTAGGCAAAGACAAATATAAAATAACTAATAACAATTAATGGAAAAATATATCAATATTATTTCATTAATATCCGGTCAACGGTTACATTCACTATCTACGAGTTTTAGGGCATAAAACCCAACAAACTCCCACTTGAACTAAAACACTAGTTAGTGGGATGTAAATGCAATAATCTAAAGCTGGAAATGTCATGTATATAATACAATGAACTAGGGCATCCTTATACCCATTATACATTTCTCCCACTTGCCCTAGATTAGATGGCATACATATCTCGTAGACCTAAACCCTCTAGATGACCCTCAAACACTTTAGCCGTGAGAGCCTTCGTAAATGGATCAGCGATGTTGTGCTCCGAGGCGATCTTAGTGACGATCACATCTCCTCGTTGCACAATCTCCCGTATCAGGTGATACTTCCTCTCGATGTGTTTACCTCGTTTGTGGCTTCGAGGTTCTTTTGAGTTGGCTACAGCCCCACTGCTGTCACAGTATAGTGTTATGGGCACGTTCATATTTGGAACCACTTCCAAATCAGTCAAGAACTTTCTGAGCCATACTGCCTCCTTAGCTGCTTCGCAAGCTGCTACATACTCAGCCTCCATGGTTGAGTCTGCTATGCATCCTTTTTTTATGCTTCTCCACACTACTGCTCCTCCATTGGGGGTGAATACTGACCCTGATGTGGATTTCCTTGAATCCTTATCAGCTTGAAAGTCAGAGTCAGTGTATCCAGTAAGAATCAAACCCTTAGCTCCATACACAAGCATGTAGTCCCTCGTTCTCCGAAGATACTTGAGGATGTTTTTAACCGCTCCCTAGTGGTCCAACCCTGGATTAGACTGATACCTACTGACGACTCTCACTGCATAACATATGTCAGGCCTAGTGCAGAGCATAGCATACATTAAGCTACCCACAGCTGAGGCGTAGGGAATGTGTCTCATGTTCTCAACTTCATGAGGTGTCTTAGGAGATTGTTCCTTAGACAGGTGTACCCCATGTCTGAAGGGTAGTAGTCCCTTCTTGGAGTTTTGCATCAAATATCGAGACAACATCTTGTCAATATACGTTGCTTGAGATAGTGCTAGCGTTTTGTTCTTACAATCCCTTATGATTTGGATTCCAAGAACATATTGAGCCTCTCCCAGATCCTTCATTTGGAATTGGGCTGCTAGCCATTTCTTGATGTCAGTGAGGTATCCTACATCATTCCCAATGAGTTGGATATCGTCTACATAATGTATTAGAAAAGCTACTTTCCTTTTGTTGTCTTTCTTGTACACACAAGGCTCATCAACGTTTTGGTCAAAGCCAAAAGATTTGATTGCAGTATCAAATCTAATGTTCCACGATCTGGATGCTTGTTTCAATCCATAAATGGATCGATTGAGCTTACAAACCTTTTGTTCCTGAACTTGGGCTATGAACCCTTCGGGTTGAGACATGAAGATATTCTCTTCAAGATTACCATTCAGAAAGGCAATCTTGACGTCCATTTTCCATATTTCATTGTCATAATATGTGGCTATGGATAAGAGAATTCTTGTGGACTTTAACATGGCTACAGGAGAAAAGGTTTCCTCATAGTCAACCCCTTCCTTTTGGGTATAACTCTTTGCCACTAGTCTAGCTTTGAAGGTTTGTACCTTTCCAGCTGCATCTCTTTTTCTCTTATAGATCCATTTGCACCCTATGGGTTTTACCCCATTTGGTAGATCTGTAAGTTCCCATACAGAATTGGAGTACATTGACTCCATTTCCAGGTTCATGGCTTTGACCCATTCATCCTTATCTTCGTCATTCATTGCCTATCGATAGGACAATGGATCCTCAATGCCATCATTAGGTATGACAACCTGAGTTTCAGTTAAACCCAAGTAGCGGTCAGGTTGTAATACAACCCTCACACTGCGTCGAGGCATACCCAACGTTTGAGATGGACGGGATGGATCTGAACAACTAGTTCCTTCATCAACCCTTGTTGAAGGTCCAACTTCATCAACAACTCTTGATGATTCTTCAGTAGCTTCTCCTAATATTATTTTGCTGCGTGGTTTATGATCTCTCATGTGGTCTTCCTCTAAGAAAGTGGCGTTTGTCGATACAATCACCTTATTTTCTTTTGGGTCGTAGAAATAACCACCTCTCGTTTCTTTAGGGTAACCAACAAATATGCACAGTTTTGAATGAGGTTCCAGTTTCTTAGGATTTGTCACAAGCACGTGTGCTGGACAACCCCAGATGCGAAAGTGATGCAAACTAGGTTTACGCCCCTTCCATAATTCGAAAGGTGTTTCAGAAACACTTTTCGAGGGAACATTGTTCAAGATGTATACTGCAGTCTCTTACTGCGTACCCCCAAAACGAGCTAGGCAATTGAGCATAGCTCATCATTGATCGAACCATGTCTAACAAGGTTCTATTTCTCCTTTCTGACACACCATTCTGCTGAGGTGTACCAGGGGCTGAGAGTTGAGATTGGATTCCATGTTCTATCATATAATCCTGGAATATTTGATCCATAAACTCCCGTCCTCGATCAGATTGAAGTACTTTAATAGATTTACCTAATAGGTTTTCAACTTCAGCCTTAAACTCCTTAAACTTTTCAAGGGCTTCAGACTTATGTCCCATTAGGTACAAGTAACCATATCTTGAATAATCATCTATAAATGAGATGAAATATTCGTACCCTCCTCGAGCTTTTACATTCATTGGACCACATAGATCCTAATGTATTAACTTTAAGGGTTCTTTGGCTTTGTAACCTTTTCCAGTAAAGGGTCTCTTGGTCATTTTTCCCTCGAGACAAGATTCACAAGGTGGTAGTGAATCATCTTCTAACTTGCTTAGAAGTCCATTCTTTACCAAACGACCGATCCTATCGATGTTTATATGACCAAGTCTAAGATGCCAAAGATGAGTATTGTTACTCGATGGAGAAATCTTTTGCCTTTTACTTTGAGTTTCAACATTTTTAAATAATTCGTGATTTAAAAGTGCTTTGTTTTCGGTTGGTCTTAAAATATACAAGTTATTTTCCAATTTGGCTGAACAAATAAGTACACCATTTTTATAAATGAACGCTTCATTCATATCAAAAGTAACTGTATACGATTGTTCAATCAAACATGAAATAGAAATTAAGTTCCTCTTAATCTTGGGAACGATTAACAAACTTTCTAAAAGTAAGAATCTATTTCTAAAAAATAACTTCGCAGCTCCCACTGCTTTAGCTGAAATGACTTCTCCAGTTCTGACCCTGAGTGTCATTTCCCCATCGTTCAACTGTCGAAAGGAACTATTTTCCTGAAAAGAAGAGCAAACATGATTAGTTGCTCCTGAATCAAGTATCCAGGTTAAGTCATCATGTTCTACCAGGCATGTTTCTAAAACAAGTAAATCAAATTTACCTTCATTTTCCTTCTTTTTCTCAGTAAGGTACTTTGGGCAGTTTCTCTTCCAATGTCCATCTACATTGCAGTGGAAACACTTGCCCTTGTCTGCCATAGCTTTGGCTTTTCCCTTGCTTTTAGCAGCAGTACTGGGAGCTTTCCCCTTGTTTCCTTTCTTCTTCTGAGTTTTCTTTGAAGAAGTGGCTACAGATTTAGTTATAGAGGATGAACCCTTCTCGAACTTTCTTTTAGAGTGAACAATGTTTGCCTCTCCTTCTATTTGTCCCTCGTTCTTAAGAAGAGACTGATAGAGTTGTAGGTCATTCAGGAGGCTAGTCAGGTTGAATGTTATTTTATTCATCATTGCATTGCTTCGAAACTGCAGAAAACTCTTCGGAAGAGATTCTAAGATGAATGCAACCTGACTACGCTCATCTATGACCGCCCCGTTTGCCTCTGCCACGTTGAATTGGACCATCATATCCAGGACATGCTCCCGAACAGACATGCCCTCTTTCATGCGACAGCTATAAACGTATTTGAGAGTGTCATGGTGGAGTTGGTAGGACGGTTGTCCAAACATCTTCTGGAGAGAGTTCATAATCTCCCTCGCTGTTACCATGCCCTCATGCCTTTTAGCCAAAACTTCAGATAAGCTGGCTAAGATATAAACGCGAGTCTTATCATTGGCCTTTGTCCAGCAGTCATAAGCATCCTTAACTGTTTGGGATGCATTACGAGTAGGGGCTGGAGGACAATCTTCCGTTAAGACGAGCCGCAGATCATCGACAACAAGAATCGTATTCAGGTTCGACTTCCACGTAGCATAATTTTCGCCGGTTAATTTCTCATTTTTAAGCAGAGAGACAATTGAGGAAGACATTGTTGAAATTTAAACAAACAATGACCGTATTAGTTATCTTTGCCTTAACCCATCATACAAGCAAACAATTGCACACGATCCAATCAATTTAGCAAAACAGACAATCACAGAACCCTAAAACTATTGATTTAGTTTTGCAACGATGTTTCAGAGGTTTAGAATATCAGCCACCAAAGGGTGATCAGGTACTCCTCCTTTGAAATGAGACACCTCTCAGCTGATTCTAATTCCAGAATAACTCATATTCCTATAGACATTAGCCACCGTCGTTCGGTCAAGGATTTGTTAACACTTTTAACTCATCCTCGTAAGTGTAACCCTCCCACTTTCAGATCTCAGAGGCACGCACCAACAGGCTACCGAAGGGAAAGACAACTGTTGGTGATTAGCCTAAGAGCTCCTACCCTTTTCAGGAGTTCACGATGTTCTGAATCCTATGACCAGGCCCTCCGAAGGGATGGTTGCGCCAGGAAAACCTGCAGGCGGATCACAAGACTCTCACGGTGCGAACTATGGGTGGAGACCGAGGGATACGTTGACACGTGTCCCGCTCCCACTTACTATAGACATTTTTCCCATTCACCTTGATATTGATTCATGCAAACACTTTCCGAAGGAAGGCCGCTCCTAAGGCGACTCGAAGCCGAGCATGAATCTCACGTTGTGAATATAGGGACGTAGGAGCAAAACTTTGATTTAAATCTCGTTTTGTAATTTTCCTCCCACTGAAAAATGTCATACGGTTAATTTAGGGTTGTTTAACTTAGATAGTATTCGACTAAGTCAATCTATCTAAGTCTGATCCTATTATAACAATTATGGAAAGGATTCAACTGCAATCTTTTGGGTGAATTAAACTTCTTTTAATAAACCCAACATTGCAAGTCAACATTACTCTGGTTAATTCAACTCAATGTTCGGGTCAGTTCCCACGTAGGAGGTGTTCCGTAAACCGTCAACTTAAATACCCCAGCCTTAGACAGAACTTTACCGAGAGAGTTCCCTTATAACCTCAGTAATGTAGGGTCTTTACTCTAAAGATCTAGGTGCATTAAACACTTTTAATAAACCTAGTGACATTGCATGCTAACATTTAACTATGATTAATTCAACTCCGGTATTCCAGGTCAGTTCCCAGGTAGGAGGTGTTCCGCAAACCGTCAACTTAAATACCCCCAACCTTAGATAGAACATTACCGGTGGAGTTCCCTTATAATCATAGCAATGTATTTCCTACTTAGTCAATTAAAACTATTTTTAATTCTAAGTAAGAAAAGATTCTAATCCTATTAGAAATCGATCTAGGTCTAATTAATTTTAAACAATTTAAAATTAATCCAATTCATCCTATGATCTTATGTTTGCATGCAAATCTTGATTATAGATTGACGGTTTCTAATCATTAATATTAAAGAACTATTTCAAATTTTAATGATTAATCCTATAATCAAGAATCTAGGGTTTAATTCATTCAACAATCTCATTCAAATTAAATAATTAAACCACATTAATTGCATGAATAATATAACAATTATATTATTTACTATGGATGTTTCATGCTTCATGCAATATTGATTTTCTTTTAATATAACAATTATAAGCCAATCAAGAAAATCAATCAAGCATGCTTCATTCATCACATTAAACATAACTATTTATATTTAGTTTAAGTAATGACATGCTTCATGCTTTCCAATTTTTCATATAATTAATATACACTTATATTAAAAATATGAAAACAATGCCATGCATTTAAACATACATTATAACAATTTATAATATATAAAAAAATGCATGAGCATGTTTTTAACCTAAGGTGGGATTAAATATTCTATATGACATCCATAAAGCATATAAATAGCAAATTAACCGGTTAATTTTGGCCCCTAGGATAAAATAAAGCATTAAATTACATTAATTTAGCTAAATTATATCCTAAAAAATCCTTGTACAGCTCCGAAATTGGTCTTGACAGCACGAACTGCCCCGAACCACCTCGAACCCGCCTCCAAAATCATGAACCATGCATAAAATTGGCTGAACCGGACCAAATAGGTCCTAGCCCAACCGAACCGGACCGCCCACAGCTTGAACCGCGCCTGTTGAAAACCTTAGTGCGCGCCTCCATCGTGACAGCGTCTCGACGATGTGTTGATAGCGTCTCGACGCTGTGCGCTTTCCATGTCTGGCGCCTGCGGTATCGAGACAGCGTCGAGACGCTGTTGAGGTAACGTCCCGACGCTGTGTGCTTACCTTACCGAGCGCCTTCGGTATCGAGACAGCGTCGAGACGCTGTTGAAGTAGCGTCCCGACGCTGTTGCGTCTGGAGGCAGAATCTGGGCAAAACAACAACGATTTCTTCGATTTTGGCCTCAATTTCAGCGGCGATTGCTTCGATATTTTCATCTCATAAAAACCTATTCTTGACCCGGACTTACATAGGACTCGATTTTACATAAAATACCCGAAACACCGGGCCTTACATGATCAAAATCATATAAAAATAAAATCTATGGCCATAAAATTAACCCAAACGGTTCAACGCAAACCGAACATACATTATGCATAAATCCCACCTATTAGAGCCTATCGCAACTTTTAATATTAATTAATAGGGACATCGATGGCTCTGATGCCGATTGAAGGGAATAAAAGTCCCCATGCAGCGAAAGCGCATCGATTGGACCTTACGCCGTATATTAATTAACATTAAAATACCGTTACGAAAACTCAAACAAACTTTAAACAAACTTTAAAGCTGCTGTAAAATTGGTTTAAACATGCTGAAAAATAAATCTAAATTTATTTTCATGCTTTTCTAAAGAAAAGAGGAAGAACCGTTACAAACCTCCGTTGTAGACTTGACCGTTCTTCGCCAACGATGCTCCAACGATCAAAACGCAGCAGCCACCTTTGGTTTTTCATCGCTGGAAATTTCTTCTTTGATTGACACAATCACCACAGAGGTTACACCGGTATGTCTCTGAGTCTAGGAGGCAAAAGACTTGTGGGAGTCTTTCTCTAAGAGGGAGGCTAGAGAGAATTCTAGGTCTTGTCTTTCAAGAGTGTCAAGTGTCATGACCAATTAGGTCTAGTGTTCTATTTATAAAAGAGAGGCCATGAATAAAATATTCAATTAAATCAATCTTTTCCAAAATTGATTCAATCTTATTCCTTAATTAATCAATCATGATCAATCAATTCCATAATTGATTAATCTGTTCCACAAATGACTAATTACTTCCATAAGTGATTAGATCATTTCCATAAATGATTAATTACTTCTTTAAGTGATTATTTATTTCCATAATTGATTAATTCCCGGTTAATGAATTCTTTAATTAATTAACCACCAATTAAATATCACATATTTAATTCCCGGCCTAGAATTAATTAATTTGCCCAAACACATTTTAGGCCTTAAATTAATTAATTCATTACTTGAACTCTTTCAAACTTCCATAAATTTATATTTGAACTTTTCAAATATTAATTTCTCTCATAATAATATATCAATATATATTATTTTTGTTTCCCTTAATAAATTGAACGTTTTCAATTTACTTTTATTACTTAGTTGCCTCAAATTACTTTACGAGCTACCAGTGGGACCTAATGGACCTGCAGATCAAAAGCTCCAACGATGTGAGATTAATTGGTCAAACTCATTAACCACATTAATCAATATTCGTTAACTGTGTGTACATTCCACTATAGACTCACAATTGCACTCTTCTCACTGCATACATATTTTATGTGTCCATGGATCTAGACCAATATCGACTAGTTAGTCCTTCACGAGTGTCCGTAACACCAGCTGGGTCAAATTACCGTTTTACCCCTGGGTTACCTCTATTTCCTTAAGTACCAATTCTCCTCTAATGAACAACCTGTTTGTGGTCCAACCATCAAATAGAAAACCCTCTCGTGCCATTGAGAGGGTAGGGCCCTTTGTTCAAGACTCGGAGTAACCACTTAAGGGAAAAATCATCTGCTTCCCTAAAGTCGGGAAGGAATGAATTCCATCTTGTACGATTACGTTCCCAGCTCCCCATTCGGTCTTGTCCCCAAACTGGTAGGCTTATTGAGTCGGCGTATTGGCCACTCTCACCCATACAAATCAAAGGACAATCTCTCATGAGCAGGAGTCCATAATCAACTCAGGATTAAGACTAAGTTGTCTAGGTCGTCCTAGTGAAATAGAAAACCAACTAGTTAACGGTGTTATAACCAGTGGTTACTATTTCGCGGTCCGGTCTTATGCAAACTCATTGCATAGGATACCCCCACTCGCATGTCTCCGACACGAACGCGTTGGATCGCAATGTTTGTATCAAATACAAAGTGGGTCGTAACCATAGTGTCACCAGGATAAGGCACCCAGTCTTATCTTTATATTATAGACCCTTTAGGTTGTTTCTTGAACAATGATCTCATATGTCGCTACATATAGTTCAAGACTCATATTACAACCTTGGATGTCTAGTTTATTGGATTAGGGTTATTATTAGGCAAAGACAAATATAAAATAACTAATAACAATTAATGGAAAAATATATCAATATTATTTCATTAATATCCGGTCAACGGTTACATTCACTATCTACGAGTTTTAGGGCATAAAACCCAACAGCTTCAACCTCTGTTCGTGCTGGCATATGCAGAATGGACTGATATTCCTCTATCGTAGGAGTCATGTCGATTGAGCCAAATGTGAAACATCTGTAGGCTGGATCCCAATGTCGAATCAAAGCTTTTAATACAGAATAATTGACTTGTACATACATGAGTTGAGCTAGATGGTCATATTTGCTTGTAAATTTAGCCTTTCTATCTATAGTTAATTTTTCCCAAGCCTGTTTCACTGTTTCTAATTGACTTTCTGGAAAACTGACATCCTTAAATTGAGAAATAACATCGTCTACTAAAGAATCTCCGTGGATTTGTTGTACATTTTCTGACCATTGACGTACTGTTGCTTGATCTTCTATACCCATTTCTTGTATTGGAGGGGGTGATTTTATTTTACTCATACTTTAGTTTCTGCCAATGTAAATAATCGAAAAATCTTGTTAATTTAATTTGCACAATTTTCTTAACTACGTTAAAAGAGATTGGAAAGGATATTTTCAATGAGCAAAAATTGAAAATTGATATAAGATACAAGGGAAAGAAGAAAAATAAATAAATAAATAAACTTTGACAATAACGCATGTAATAAGTCAAATCCTAGAACTATATGAGTGGAGTTTAACTCTAAGGCATCCTAGGAAAGGTCCCCAAGCTTACCCACCGATTTAACGATGTAGTAGGCTTGAGTGGAGAATTTCATGCGCCTGCACGAGAATCGAAATTCCACGAAGGTCACACTACTCAGTCTCCTTGTCTAGTCCTAAGGTAGAGCCCGGGTAGGAGGCTAGTGAAAGTGTGTGAAATGCATGATTAATAAGATGACATGCAAATTAATGACATAACTAAGATAAAGTACAATTACAACATAAAAAAATGATAATAACAAGATGGCATGCAAATGAATGACATAACTAAGATAAAGTCCAATTACAACATAACAAGATAGTAATAGACAAGTGAATAACAATATGCAAGACAAATCATATTATAAAGTAAGGAAAAAAAATAAATAAAATAACAAAAATAATAACGAAGGGACCTAAAGGAAAAATCAATCAAAGGACAATAAACATATCAATGGCTTGACCCTCAAAAGTCCCCAGTGGAGTCGCCAAGTTGTCGCAATGTCATCGCGACGCGGAGCGGCCGACATGCTTTCTTGGGTTTTTAAGAGAAAATTGGAGTCGCCACCAATCATCGAGGGTGTGATTGGTCACCTTTATTAAAAAAAAAAACCAGTCTTAGAAAACAAGGAATTAGGTTCGGGAGTCGTTTGAGTGTAGGGAAGGTATTAGCACCCTACAACACCCGGTTTTAAAAAAAAACAATTACCACATTGTCTTAAATTGTCCAATTAAGTGAATAAAAACAGTCCTTCATTTTTATTTTTCTTTAAAAAATTATAAATATGAAAATAAAAACCCAAAATGCAATAATGAACACAAGATGTCTCATTCGTTTTTACCTTAACTTTAGAAATAAAGTAAGGATTAAACATTATGAGTTGGATATCCAATTTAATATAAATCATGCCTAATTTCCCTTTTAATTAAAGGAAACATGGGTGTACATGATTATGTTTATTAAAAATAATTTATTTTTTTTTTAAAAAAAATAGATGTAAAAGAAGAAAATTATTCAAAGAGTAAAATCTTTTATAAGGGAAAATGAGAATTTTCATACGCCTACACGGGAGTTGAACTCCACGAAGACACATTACTCAGTTCCCATAATCCCTTTCAAAAGAAAATCAAAACAATAACAATAATTGAAATTAACCAAGCAAAATTAAAGATTAGATTAAAGCAATTTGGAGAATGAAAGAGAGAAAAAAAATAAATAAATTAGAAAGTTTAAAAAAATGAAGTTGACAAAGTGCAAAAGTGAACTAGAAGGAGAGAGAAATTAAAAATGATAATCATAATGATGATAATAATAATAATAATAATAATAATAATAACAAAACAAAAAACACAAAATAAATAGAAAAACAAAACCTCACCTTTTTTACCTTTCTCTTTCTTTTTTTTTCCTTCTTTCTTACCCAATGTTTTCTCTCCCCGTGTACTCCTTCCTCCCCCTCTCTTTTCCTTTTTTCCTCTTCCACTTTCTTTTCTCTTCTTCTATCACTCTCTAAGCTAAGCTCACTTCCTAAAAAACCCTCTCAACTAGGCTTATGCTCAAATCTTCTTCTTCTCCTTTCTCCCTCAAAAGAAATTCTTCTAAATTTTCTCTAAACTAAACTCTTGCTCAAACGCCTAAACTCTCTCAAGCTCACTTTTTTCTAAACTTCCTCTCTCTTTTTTTTTTTTTTTTTTTGTGTCCCTTTCATCCTCCATCTCCCCCCTTTTTATACTTGAAGGGTTACTAAATTAGGGGGAGGATGGATGAGAAAATGGGGGAAAAAAGAAAAAAAAAAGAAAAAAAATGAGAGCCATGGAAAAGCTTTTGAATAGGTAAGCTTCCCCTTGAATAGGAATGGGAAAGACTGATAGCGAGCATAGCTAGCTACTTTTACTTATTTAATTTATCTAGTCTTTTATGATGTTTGGGCCATTTTATTGTGCTTTATTGTTTATTTTGTAGGAAATGGTTGATTGGAGCTAGAATGCCATATTAGAGTTAATCGGGTGCTCGGGGCGTGAAAAGATGCAAAGGAATGAAAAGAGTAAAAGTGGAAAAAAGTCAAATCTCGGTCAACAGCAGGCTAGCGTCGAGACGCTAGCTCTTGAGCGTCTCGACGCTCACATTCCATATCAGATTAGGCGCGTAAAGCTCACAGCGTCGAGACGCTATGATAGGAAGCGTCGCGACGCTACCGTTTTTCCTTATTCAGAATGCGCGTATAAGAAGCAGCGTCGCGACGCTAAGACGAAAAATCAGAATAAAAGCTTATTTTCGGCTAGGTTTTTGGGGAGTTCGATTTGGGACCTTGGATAGCTGTAAACAGGGCAGAACATAGCACTTGGAGGCTGGAAACAAAGGGAGAGACTTGGAAATCAACCCATTGTTCGTGGGGATTGTGACGGGGACGTCGGGACTCGGCCTACATTGAGTTTTCTTTTCCCCTTTCTTCCTTTAGTTAGATTTATGGCTTTCACATGTTTAGTTGAGCTTGTATTTACATTCATGAGTAGCTAAACTTGTAGCTTAGGGATTGATGTAGTTGATTAAGTTTATGGATTGATTTATGGTTTAAGTTGTGCAATGTTATTGTGTTTGTAATCTTGATTTAATGCTTTCAATTAATTGGCCATTAGTTGGATGATTTAAGTTTCGAATCTAGCTCGGGAGAAGGGATTTGATCTAGACTTACTCAAGATTGCATGAATAAAGTTTACTTTCTAATTCTTGACGGTTTTAGATTAACTTTAGAATCAGTTAAAAGATCTCATTGCCTTGCATATTAATAAACTTAGATAGGGATATCAAGTTGGTTAATTTGCATGAGAATCAATTATACTCGGGAGAGGTAGTTGTGATTAAAGGGTCTTTGGCTCATAATTTCATTGTGCATAATAACTTATTCTTTAAAATCAATCCTAAACGAAATCGGCGAAATCAATTCCCTAAGTAGTTTTCCCAATTGAATTTCCATTCTTTTTACTTGCTTTGATTTGGTTTTATTATCATTCATTCATCACTTTTTAATCCCTAAATAAAATTGAGCGAGATTATTCACAATACTTGATTTGCTTAAAAATCCAATCCAGAGGACGACATTCGAATTTACTTTCACTATATTATTACTTGACCCGTGCGCTTGCGGTAGGAAAAGTCCACATCAAAGACCAAAAAAAAATTAAATTAAATAAAAAAAATTAAAAAAAAACGAATTTTTGATAAAAATATGTGAGAAGGGGGGTTTGAACCACAGACCTTGAGATTATCAGTACAACCTTATGCCAATTGTGCTATGCTCTTATTGACATACAAGAAAAAAACAAATTGACCACCAAATATTAGAAACCTTCAAACATTATTACTGAAAATCAAGTCGGACCAAATACGGTATCTACATATAGGATGGATAAATTTGCCCTGCTTTTGCCCCAACATCGCACCTACCGCAGCATCACTCGCATCACACATTACCTCAAATGGCAAATTCCAATTAGGTGCGCAAAGAATGGGTGCTGAGATTAAAGCAGCTTTTAAAGTCTCAAAAGCCTTCCTACAATCTGCATTAAAGTCAAAAACATGATCAGTACACAATAAGTTTCAAAGAGGTTTACTGATTTTGGAAAAATCCTTTATGAACCTCCTATAAAATCCAGCATGTCCTAAAAAACTCTGAATTCCCTTCACTGAATTCGGTGGCTCTAGTCTCTCAATAACCTCTACTTATGGTCTATCAACTTCTAGACCATTTTTAGAAATTTTATGTCCTAACACTATGCCCTTCTTCACAATGAAGTGGCATTTTTCCCAATTAAGAACTAGATGGGTATCCTCACATCATTTTAACACCTTTCCTAAATTATCTAAACAATCTTGAAAAAGACCCTCCAAAAACTGAAAAATCGTCCATGAATACCTCAATAGTGGACTCAATCATATCAGAAACAATTGCCAGCATACACCGTTGAAATGTTGCTGGAGCATTGTAGAGGCCGAAAGGCATTCTCCTAAAAGCGAATGTCCCATAAGGACAGGTGAAAGTGGTTTTCTCCTGATGCTCAAGAGCAATAGTAATCTGGTTGTACCCAGAATAACCATCTAAGAAACAGTAGTAGGCCTGACCAGCCAATCGATGCAACATCTGGTCGATAAATGGTAGAGGGAAATGGTCCTTACGGGTAGCTTTATTAAGCCTCCTGTAATCCATGCACACCCTCCAGCCAGTTACTGTCCTCGTTGGAATTAATTCATTATTTTTATTGCTCACCACGGTGATACCTCCTTTCTTAGGAACACATTGGACAGGGTTCACCCAATTGCTATCGGCAATTGGATAAATGATCCCAGCATCCAACCATTTAATTACCTCCTTTTTAACAACCTCTTTCATTGCAGGGTTAAGCCTTCTTTGTTGCTCAATACTTCTAAAGGATCCTTCCTCTAGAGTGATTTTGTGCATACAAAAAGATGGGCTAATTCCCTGAATATCAGCCAATGTCCAACCTATAGCTTTGCGGTATTGCTGCAGCAATTTTATTAGGGCCTCTTCATGCTCTGGCATTAAATCTGATGCAACAATAATGGGCAACGTCTCACTTTCCCGAAGATACACGTACTTTAGATGATCTGGCAAGGGTTTCAAATCTAAAGTAGGTGCCTCAATCAGGGATGGCTTAATAGGAGGAGCCTTCCTTTGATCTAAATCTAAAGACTCAAAAACATCCTAACACCTAAACAACTCTTTTTCATTTTTTCTTTCTAATGAACAAACTTCAAAATCCTCTATACTAACCTCTCCATGCTTTTCCGAATGCTTATCAGCCGAATCCTGTATTGGTGTCTCAATAACTGTGCTCTCCAGAATCCCGATGAAGGAGCAATCCTCCATTTCGTCTGGATATTTCATGGCTTTAAACACATTAAATTTTACTTCCTCATTACAGACTCTCATTGTTAATTTCCCTTTTTGAACATTTATTAATGCCCTACCAATAGCCAAAAATGGACGACCTAGAATAATTGGGACATCTTTATCAGCCTCATAGTCTAAAATAATAAAATAAACAGGAAATATGAATTTATCCACTTTTACTAAGACATCCTCAATTTTACCCTCTGGATATGTGATAGACCTATCAGCTAATTGGAGTGTGACTGTGGTAGGCCTAGCTTCACCAATACCTAACTTCCGATAGACCGAAAGAGGCATAAGGTTAATGCTTGCGCCTAAATCACAGAGTGCTCTACCTAATTCTTTTCCACCTATAGACACAGGTATGGTAAATGACCCTGGATCCTTAGCCTTGGGGGGTAGCCCATTCTTAAGAATAGCACTACACTCCTCAGTAAGAGATACAGTTTCAAATTCACCTAACCTTTTCTTTTTAGTCAAAATATCCTTAAGAAATTTAGCATAATTAGGCATTTGCTCAATAGCTTCTACTAAAGGGATATTTATATGCAATTGCTTAAGAATCTCTAAAAACTTTTTAAATTGACCATCCTGATTCTTAGGCTTTTGCCTTTGTGGAAAAGGTAGAGGTGGTACATAAGGTGGGGGCGGTATATAAGGTGGTTCCTCATTTGGAACAGAACTAGATGCTCCAGCATTTTTATTGCTGCCTCCAGCACCCTGACTAGACTCCAACTCTTTCTCAACAACAACATTTTTATCACCATTTTTCTCTATAACCTGGGTTTTACTAGGCTCAATTCTTTCTTCTAATGGCTTACCACTCCTAAGAGTTACTGCCTTTACCTGCTCCTTACCTTCCCTTCTAGGGTGTTCAGTATCTGATGGAAGTTTCCCTTGAGGCCTTGCCTTTAGCTCACTAGCTAGCTGACCCACTTGCATTTTCAGGGCTCTCATCGAAGCTTGATTACTTTGAATTGCGGCATCTGTGCGAGCCATAAATTCTTTCATCATTGCCTCGAGAGAACTCCCCGAATTTTGCTGGGGCAAAGCCTGCTTGTTTTGCTGGGGCAATACCTGCGCTTTAGCAAATCCCAGCTGGTTCATCTTTTGTTGCGCTTGAACGTTATTTCCTTGACCTCCCCATGAGAAGTTGGAGTGGTTGCGCCAACCTGGATTATAGAAGTTAGAATAAGGGTTGTTCCTCTGATTACCTACAAAAAACACAGAAGCTGGATTGCTTGGGCAAAACTCGTAGTTGTGGTCTTCACCACAATAGACACATGCTTCCTTTGCCACTTGGTTCACCACTGCAGTAGGCTCCATAGCTGGTGGCTGCTGATGACTAATCACTGTCACATTTTTAAGAGCGTTAGCAATCATAGCAAGATCAGCCCTAATGGTGGACACACCATCAACCTCTAATACACTCTTAACCTTTTTATTCGTGCCTCTAACATCCGACCACTAACAAATATTAATCGATATTATTTCTAAAATTTCATAAGCTTCATCAAAAGTTTTTGCCAAAAGGGCCCCTCTAGCCGAAGCATCGACCATACCTTGGGTTACTCCATTTAAACCATTGTAAAATGTTTCCATTTGAATACAATGATTTAAACCATGGTGGGGACACTTTCGCAAAAGCTCCTTAAACCTTTCCCAAGCCTCACTAAAAGTCTCATCCTCAAGTTGCCTAAACCCTACTATTTCACTCCTTAATTTAGCATTTCTATTAGGTGGGAAATATTTACTCAAAAATTTTTCAGCTAACTCATCCCATGTCCTAATTGATCCTGGAGCAAAAGAATTTAACCATGCCTTTGCTCCATCTCTAAGAGAATGCGGGAACAAAGTTAATCTAAGGGCATCTCTAGGCACTCCTTGAATTACAAAAGAATCACTAACTCCTAGAAAAGATTTAAGATGTAAATGAGGGTCTTCAGATGACAAACCATAGAATTGCCCCACGATTTGCAACATCTGAAACATTACCGGTTTCATTTCAAAATTTGCCGCTTGGATTTGGGGACGTGCAATCCCTGGATTCAACTCATTAAACATCGGGACAACATATACTCGAATGGCTCTGGTCCTATCGTTCGCTATCAGCATAGGATTCTCAGCCTGATTATTTTGCTGCTCATTCTTCTCAAACAACGGGTTTTGCTGCAGCAACAGATTCTACTGGGGGTTTGTTGCTGCTGGACCTTCAGGAACCTACGGAAGTTGCGGCACGTTCTCCATTTGATTTCTGCGCTGCTCCCTCCTTCTGTTCCTAAATGTCCTTTCAATTTCCGGATCAAGCTCAAACCTTACCCCAGGCAGATCGCTCATGCAACAAACTCACACCTGCAAAAACAAAAGAAACAATCAAAAAGTTCTAACACCAAACCACTAAAACACATACACAAAAATAGATCAGATAAAAACATATTCAATATCCCCGGCAACGGCGCCAAAAACTTGTTGGGTTCCTAGAGTGAGTAATAATATGGTGTAAAAGACTGTAGAATTCCTGTGCAAGTATACACAGTCTGCAGCAAGTAATATTATCAATTCGAGTCCTGAATTAGTTTCCACTCTACCTATTTTGTGTAACTTTCTAATGGTTTCAAAGATGGTAAAATGATTTGGTTTTATAAGAATTATGCTGAGGCAAAATAAATGAAAGAATAACAAGTAAACAAATAGATAGACAGATTAAAGACAAGCGCTGGTTAGGATTTAGTGATTGTTCTAAAAGATGCTCTAGCAATATTATTGATCATGCATTTCTCGCAGTATTATTAGCGGATTCCTCCCGGAACTCTGGATCTTTTGGGATGTGTTCCAACCCCAATGAAGTACGACCGATCAAGCACTCGGCAACTGGCTATCCCTAGCTCAGTCACTGACGTTCACCAATACACAATGATCGTAGTGTGGATAATTGCCACACACTCTCTAAATCATCCCTGAAACTAGAGAGAGCTATTCACACCGGCTGGCCAGGCGGGCATAAAATTGTAATAAGCACAACAATTAACCAAAATGCGATAGTCAATATATTACTAAAGATGAAGCACGACAATCACATTATTCCTACAAACACCTTAGCTACTTAGTTCATAATAGACATGAAAATACAAATCACAATCTGAGTAGGCATATCCATAACCACAAGTTAATAAAGAAAATAAACTCCTTAATTAGCTTGCGGATAATGGTGTTCTTGATGATCTTCATGTTGGGTTTTATGCCCTAAAACTCGTAGATAGTAAATGTACATTTGATCGAACATTAATAAAAGTGATGTATTATTAAATGTTTGTATTATATCTTGTCTTATTAACCCTAATCCAATAAACTAAACATCCAAGGCTAATAGAATGAGGCTTGAACTAGTATGTAGGGACATACGGGGATCAGTGTTCAAGTTTTAGCCAAAAGAGTCTGTAGTATAGGGATAAGGCTGGGTACCTTGTCCTGGTGACACTATGGATACGGCCCGCTTTGTATATTGATACAAACATAGTGATCCAACGCGTTCATGTGGTTGACATGCGAGTGGGGGTATCCTGTGCAATGAGTTTGCACAAAGACCGGATCGCGAGATAGTTAACCACTAACTGTAACACCGTTAGTTAGCTCGGTTTCTATTTCACTAGGATGACCTAGGCAACTTGGACTTAATCCTGAGTGGATTATGGACTCCTGTCCATGTGAGATTGTCTTTGATTTGTACGGGTGAGAGTGGCCTGTTCGCCGACTCAATAAGCCTGCCATTTTGGAGACAAGACCGAGTGGGGAGCTGGGAACGTAGTCTTACAAGATGGAATTCACTCCTTCCCGATATTAGGGTAAGTAGAGGTTTGTTTCCTTAAGTGGTGTCTCCGGGTCTTGAACAATGGGCCCTACCCTCTTTATGGCACGAAAGGGATTTCTGTTTGTTGGTTGGACCACAAACAGGTTGTTCATTAGAGGAGCACTGGTACTTAAGGACCAAGAGGTAGCCTAGGGGTAAAACGGTAATTTGACCTAGCTTGGGTACGAACACACGTGAAGGGCTAACTTGCTATTGACGGTCGATATCCGTGGACACAGAAATATATCTGCAGTGAGAAGAGTGCAGCTGTGGTTCTTTAGTGGAGTGAACCACAGTTAACGAATATTGATTAACTTGGTTAATGAGTTTAGCCAACTAATCTCATATCGTTGGAGCTTCTGATCTGTAGGTCCATCAGGTCCCACCGGTAGCTCTATAAGGGCGTTGAGGTAAATTTCTAAGGTTGAGATAAGTATTCGAAGGAGTTCGAATATTAAACTAAAATATGAATTTGATTCATAGTAAAACTATAGGTTATAATTAATGTGCATTGGATGTATATTAATACTATAGTTTTGTGAGAGAGAATAATAATAATTGAATATATGATGTTCAATTTTATTATTTTAAAATTAATTAATTTTGAATTAGTTAATTTTTTTAGTTTAATTAAATTTGATTTAATTAAACTATAAGATAAGAGGGATATTAATTTAAATTAGATTTAAATTAATGTTATTTTAATTAATATTGATTAATTAAAATTTAGTTAATTATGATTTTAAAATTATGATTAATTAAAAATATCAGGTAACTGATATTTCAGTTACCTGATATTATGTGTGAGGTGGCCTTCTCCTTATCGTTAGGTTAAAAGAAGGGGTCATAAGGCAGTTTCATTTTTTCCCACTCTCACGCCTGACTCCCTCTCTCTCACCCTATCTCTCTCTCGTTTTTCCTCTCCCTCTGTGATACAGAGAATTTTCCAGAGAAAAACCTTAGATTATTGGGGTTCCCACAAGCCACTCAACACATACATCCAAGAGAATACCGGTGAACTTGTGGTGGTGGTGTTCGTGAAGTTTTTGCAGCAAAATCAAGATTTGTTCGCTGTTGTTTTTCCTGCAAACATCAAGGGAAATAGGCGAAACGCTCAAGAATTTCTACAAGGGTAAGTCATTCTTGAACTAGGATCACTAGGGTCCAAATCTAGGCGTTTATGTATATTTTTCCAGCATGCTTTATGAGTTTTTACAGCATGTTATGTTAATATATCTTGCTGTAAATTTATTGTTTTTGCCGTCGTATTGGTTTCCCAATCGATTTTTAAACCGATAAGGTCTCTGTACGTTTCCGCTGCGCTAGGGCTTTAATCTCTGCTATTGGTATCAGAGCCAAATCGTGTTTTGAATATTGATTTGGGATTTGCGATTGACTGTAAGGTGGGATTGAATCTGCATTATGAATGTTTTGGTTTGCTATGAACGTTTTCGATTTAACTGGCCATAAATTTGTGAATTATTTTGATTTGATCAAATGTAAGGGCCCCTGTGTTTTGGGCAATTGTTCATAAATTTCGAGTCTGTAAGTCTAGGTCTAGCTTAGGATGAAGATTTGTGAAGAACACGATAAAATTCGAGGCCAATTGGGAGAACATCAGTCGCTGTTCTGCCCAGAAAATTGCTCCAGACGCGTTAGCGTCGGGACGCTAAGCGTTTAACGTCTCGACGCTATCGCAATTTCACGCGGCGGACGAGTTGAAATCGCGTCAGCATCGGGATGCTGTTCCTTAAGCGTCTCGACGCTGTCACGATTTTGTGCGGTAGTTCGTTTTTACGTCGAGACGTGGGAGAAACCCTAACTGCTGGTTCGGTTCACGTGAATGGGTTCAGCTGGGACCGGTTTGGTCCGGTTCAACCCGTTTTTGGTTCGGTTTGGGTTCTTCAAGGTCGGTTCGAAGCGGTTCGGGTCGGTTCGTGCTTGTTGGTCCGATTTTGGAGCTGCAGACTCTTGTAATAGGATAGATTATTTGCTTTTTTGGTCTAATTAAGCTTTATTCTATCCTAGGGGCCAATTAGACCGGTTCATTAGCTATTTAAATGCTTTGTGGATGTCATTTAAATATTAATCCCACCTTAGGTTATAAAGCATGCTCATGCATTTATGTATGTTATAATTAGATTATAATATATGTTTGAAATGCATGGTTTGATTTTCATGATTTATTTAATATATAGTAGAGTTATATTAAATTCATGAAAATGGAATAGTATGATGCATGCAATTACATAGTTTTAATATAAGAGTTATATTAAAAATAAATTGTTTGCAGCATGCTAAGGTGATTTTCCATTTTTGGCAATAATAAAATTGTTTATTTATTAAAAATGGAAACCAAATTGCATTGAGCATGATACATCCATAGGTTAATATAAGAGTTATATTAATTATCATGCAATGCATAGTTCTATAGTTTTAATTTCATTAACTTGAATATGATTGTTACATTTTTCTAATAGGATTAGAAATTCTTACTTAGTTTTAAAATAGTTTTAATGAACAAAGCGCTAGCTTTGTCTCAAGCAACGTATATCGACAAGATGTTGGCTCGATATTCGATGCAGAACTCCAAGAGGGGCTTATTGCCTTTCAGGCATGAGGTTCACCTGTCTAAGGAACAGTCTCCTAAGACACCTCAAGAGGTTGAGGATATGAGACAGATTCCCTACGCCTCTGCAGTAGGTAGCTTAATATATGCCATGCTATGCACGAGGCCTGACATTTGTTATGCTGTAGGGATTGTCAGCAGATATCAGTCAAATCCAGGGTTAGACCACTGGACCACCGTTAAAGGAATCCTCAAGTATCTTAGGAGAACGAGGGACTACATGCTTGTGTTTGGGGCTAACGAGTTAGTTCTCATGGGATACACTGACTCTGATTTTCAAACTGACATCGATTCTAGGAAATCAACGTCAGGGTCCGTGTTCACCCTTAACGGGGGAGTTGTAGTTTGGAGAAGTATAAAGTAAGGATGCATAGCAGACTCCACGATGGAGGCTGAGTATGTAGCTGCTTGTGAAGCAGCTAAGGAAGCTGTTTGGCTAAGGAAGTTCTTGACAGATTTGGAAGTTGTTCCAAATATGAACTTGCCCATTACGTTATACTGTGACAACAGTGGGGCTGTGGCCAATTCAAAGGAACCTCGCAGCCACAAACGAGGTAAACACATAGAGAGGAAGTATCATCTGATTCGAGAGATTGTGCAGAGAGGAGATGTGGTCGTGACCCAGATCGCTTCCAAGCACAACATTGCTGATCCGTTTACGAAGGCCCTCTCGGCTAAAGTGTTCGAGGGTCAATCTTTCTATACTATTCGGCTTCCAAGGGAGAACATGGAATATCTTTGACTTTGACGGCTACTTCCTTTTATAGAAGGATGGGAGGCTTGAATTAGGTCAACTAGGACACGTGTAAGGCTCTCCTTGATCTGTTATCACGAGAATAACTCAACAAAAGTCGGTTCATGAAGTTGGCTAACGAGCTGTGATGTGGCAGTTTCTGCTCCCAGTTTTGCTACAGCAAAGAATTTGCTCCCTCCAGTCGCCCAGCAGCATAATCTACACAAAATAATTTCCAATGCTTCCATTCTTCCAAATGAGTTAAAACATGTAATATCTATCCAAAACCAACCCTAATAAGCATAAAGAACACACAAATCCCTATATAATTGAGGCCTAAATAACTACCTTTTGGGCAGTTATCATCTACAAACTGGGGAACTAGATAAGACTGTGAGTGACAAAATAAATTTCGAAAATTGTTTCCAACGATTGTTCATGTTTAGACGTTTTATATGCTTTTCTATGAATGATACATGATTTCTATGAACGGTTTCAATCATAAGTTTTGAGCTTAGATTTTCTAATGAGGTTTATGTACAAGCATGCAGCTAATGACTTTATGAAAAGTAGCTAAAACGATATCTTTTAAAGTAAATTATGGATTAGCAAGTACTTTAAAAGGATTTTAAGTTTTTCACGAGCAAGCTGAGTAAGCTTAAGTTTTACGAAAGATAACGATAAGCAGACATGTTTTAATGTTTTCATGTGATTTTCTGAGATTTCTATTGACTACATGATTGAGATATTGAGCCCGATGCTATATGGTACCGTGTGCACACAGGTTATATTTCGTTGTCGACGTTGAGTGTACTCCGTGACAACGATGCTGTCGTGAGTGCTGGGCGGACCCCGCTACGACAAAGACGATGGGAATGTTGGGCGAGCCCCAATACATCGTAGGACTAGTAAACGTTGGTTGTATTGGGCATGCCCTACACAACGTAGATCGGTCATGTTAGTTAAAACGTCTGTTGTACTTGATATGCCTTGCTAGATTTTCAATGGCGAACTTGCGAGATATTTCAGAAAGCCTTTATCATTACACGTTTATGTTAAACGCTTTGATTGAGCATATTTATACGTTTAAAGGTTTATCACGTGTTTTAACTTCCAGATTTAGAGTTTTAAAGTTAGTCACTCACTGGGCTTCGTAGCTCATTCTTTCAAAATGTTTTTCCACTTTTCAGGTAGAAATCGAGCTCTCGGTGCCTGATACACTGCCAACGTCTGCTGAAAGTTCCAAAACAAGCTCCAGTACGTGGTTGGAGTTGTATATTGAGTCTGTTCATATTGTAGATGTTTTGCAAGGATTGGATAATATCGTCCTAGAGGTCGTGGTTGTATAAACCCTAGTTGTATATGTTTTTGGTTGTGATATCTATATCAGGTTATTATTCGAACCAAGTTATGTCAGGGCGGCACCTCGTGTTTGTTGAAAGTTTGTTTTTAGGGATTCCGCTGTGTTCTGTTTCATGTAGAATGTTTTATATCCAAGATTAGTATGTTTATCAGGTTTAACGTTTCAGTAGGGTCAACAGGGATCGTTAGAGGAGACGATGTCTGTTGGCTTCAAGCCGTCTTTCGGACTAAGCTAGCAGGTGGTCCGGTAGGGGGTGTGACACACTCTCCCCCCCCCCCCCCCCCCCCCCCCAAAAAAAAAAAAATATTGGTGTCATTTTTTGACCAAATTTTACCCATCCTATAAGTAAGAGATCACAACAAAGTCACAAGGTGTCTCCTAAACTCTTCACCCCTCCCCCAAACCAAGTAAAATGAAAATTGACTAAAAGGTTGCATTATAAAAGAAAATACACAATATGCTTCAACTTTCATATTAAGCTCGAATTCTTGTAAACTTGTATGCCCATAAGACCAAAGAAAACAAAACTTGATAAATTCCTAAGAACATGAACAATCTTTACAAACAAAACTTGATAATTCACTAATTAAATTTTATAAACTAAGGTCAAATAACTCAAGAAAAGCAATAGCTTCTAAAGAAATGATAATGTTTAAGTTGTTAAATCTAACCTTCCAGAATCACAAACCAAGTCACTGAAAATACGAGATAGTTAGGCACATCGACAAATCCAAACTACCCTTGCAACCTATAATTTAAGCTAAAATCTCAAAACTAACCAAACCTTAGACTTATTAACATACCAACATTTATGAACATAACAACTAAACTAAACTTATCAAAGTTTAAACTTGGAAACCTAATTACACTTATCATGAACGTAAATACTAAACTTATCAATTTAGGATTTGAATACAATAGTATAAACCAATTTTTCAGCTTATTATTGGTATCTAATAGTATCCAGAATTGCCAAATACAAAGAAATAGAATAGAAAGAATAGGCAAAGAGATAGTAGCTACTACTAAAGTGATTTAAGATGAATGTAAACTTAGATGCCTTCAAAGTAGCTAATAATTCTTAAAATCTAATTAATTGTTTTTTTCACCAAATCAACTCTCACAAAGAATAAAAATTTGCTTCTAAAGCCTCTATCCTAATTCTAACCGGATGCTCCGAAAATTTCGGTAGCATGACAACATACATATAGCTAACCCAAAATTTTTTTAACACCTGCTAAACAAGAGAACACATTTCTATATTCAAAACTGCTCAACTACAAACTTCCATAACACTTCAGGTCAACAAATAGAGTCTGAACTTCCACAAAACAAAGCGAGTCAGATCTTGCATCAAATATAATTTAAACACAACTAAAAGAGATCCTTTAACCAATTTCAATTTATTAAATTATGGACAACATGATTTATTAAAGTAAGCTAAAAAACATTTATTCTTCAGGATTTCAAAACCATTATGCATATAAAGTGAAACAAATTAATCTAAAAAGAATAGACTTATCAACCGTATTTACCTTGACAATTAACAGGACTACTCCCTACTTTTGAAAACCTTTGAGTTAGATTTTTGAGTCGACACCTGTGAAGAGAGAATTAGAGTTGACATAGAGAAACAACCCTCAAGTTTTACATAGAGCTCAAAGTGCCATTAAAGTCATGTCTTTTTGGAGCAAGCAATGAATTTGATGGTGGGAGTGTTGATCATGCAAGAAGTCTGTGTAATTTTTAAATCTTGTATATTTCTTTCATGCTTGTTTTATAATTTTAGGCATGCTTCATCCATTGAAGCATACTTTTTTTTTTTTTATCATATAAAACACTTAAATTGGTTTAACATGCATGAGAAAAAGAGTATTTCAATCATAGTAAACAAATGTAACAACTATTCTCTATTCTCAAACTTGCCTAAATGCATAGTTTTTTCAACCTCAATTCCAAGTGCCCACAGTTTATCTAAAAGAAAGGTCCTCCTAAATAACATAACATAATCATACTTAGGTATTTCTCCGGTAATAAGGTTATTATTTAAACACCTAACATTAAATAAAGGCAAAAATATTAGAATGTGAAGAAATTGAACCAAATAGTACATATTTGTCAAATATGTTAAGGAAACAACTAAACTAACAAACTATTTCCAAACAAAAAATTAAACTCAACAACTAAACTAACAAACTATTTCATTTGATCATAGTTACAACCATTCTTTAAAACTTTCATTTGACCACAGTTGCAAGCTCAATTACTTTCCTATTCCTCCCAGAGATATACATAAGAAAAACAAACAGAATGGGAAAAAAGATAGAATTAGAGATCAAATGTCCACAGCCATGGAGGTTTGAGTAGATAAGAAAGAAATTAATGGACTGAGGCACATATTTGAAAATAGTGGAGGTGATTGAAAGGGCCTAAAATTTATCTTAAGCTACTGTCATCTTTCAACTTCCTGATATATGCGTCCTTTGCCTTCCAAGAAAGAGGTATTGGCTTTTAAAACTCAACTTCAAGAAACATGTGCTTCGTTTAAACTAAATACACTAGATTTATACAAGATTTCATAAATAAACTCTAAAGCTAACCCAAAAGCAATGAGTTGCCCCTCAAAAGGCAAGATATTAGGCACAATTTCAAGGAATAATTAGCACATTGTAATAAAAAGAACATTGCAGACATGCAAAAAGATTCAATATCAATCCAAAGGAAAAACCAACCAATAAACCTTCCACACCAGCCACAATAACCAACTGATATATAAACATCCAATTGAATATCAAAATAATGAGATGCAAGTGCTTACATGTGATGGACATAAAGGATGATAAAGGAAATGGATGGTAATTTCCTACAAGATTATCTAGTCTAGCACCAAAATACAAGCATGAGCAAACAACTCTTCCCCTGGGATAGATTTTTTCTTTTTTGTTTATTATCCTATTTGGGGAGGGAGGTTTTATACCAGTTGATTTACCAAGTCTTAAATATCCAAAAAGAATATAGTTTTTCATTCATCTCCATGTTAAAAGAAAAAAAAAAAAGCATTAGATGATTTGATCTCCTCTTAACACAATTCCTGAAGAATTACCAAGTATTCATATTGTACTCCACTGAATCTCCTAAAACTATATAATTAAAGCTTATAGACCGTAAAGATGATGGTGGCCAGATACACATGTAGCTCTTTCATAATATTTGATTATATCAAAGATGTTGCTCATAAAAGTTGTTAATCAACGACCGTGAAAGAGTAATTGCAAATACCAGCATGTCAGAATCCAACTAAGATAAATATGCAAACTAGTGTACAAAAACTGGATCAATTACCAGAAATGGATTGTTGGCCTTAAGAAATTTGTCATTCACCATCACTTCTTTTCCATCAGGCCTACATGCAAAAAATAAAGAGATCCAACAATGACGACAATTTTATCTTCCTTTATCCCTTCATGAACATGATAAGTCTTGATAGTGAAATTGGTGGCTTGGTCACCTTGCTCATGAACAACTACTTGAGGATCACTGCATTGAAATTGCTTCTAGTTCTTCGGACAAGAAACCGATACAGTTAAATTCAATATACAAGATAAAAATCCATCATTTGAGCAATCCAAAGAAACATAACAAACTCGTAAATATATTAAAAGTAAACCTACAGAATAAGTATGCATGGAATACACTTGTTATTATTGCAAACAATCTCTAATTCAAAAAATTATCTCATACTAAATATCATACTATCATGTAAAATAAAACATAGTTGATTCCACCTCACGACAGAAATGACAAAGCTGTTGTAATAATAGGTATAAATGTGAACTCATAGCTCATATGGAGATGATAAATTCAAGAGTCTAAGCTAGTTCCCTCAAAGACATATGTTGAAGATCAATCATCACGTGAATAGTATTAGCATGGTTTAAAAAGTGACGCAGAGAACAACAATCCATCTCTCTATCCTTCCATGGAGGCATAGATGAAGTCTTAATTCAATATTAAAGTCAAGAAAAAAAACACATAAGCTAGCATTCAAAAAACTTTTTTTTTTCTATGGTTTATAGAATTAGAGGTAAAAAAGGCTATTAAAAGTCTCAGACTTTCAATAATATCACCTATGACAATGTTTCATAAAACGCTATCGTAGTCTTACAATGACATTTTTTTAATGCTAGCATATGTGATTTTTCCAAATCCTTCACTCAAAACATTCAAATCTACCTACACACTTCTTTAGTTAAGTTTTTCTTATTGAAACCAAATTTCTCAAATAAGGGGAAAATATATGTGATTAAGTTATAGACAAAAGCAAGCTTCCACATATGGTATAGCCCAATATTTTCCAGTTATTAATTTTGTAAACTGAAATAAACCTAAAATGAATGGATTTATTGATAGAGTTTGGTTGATAATCACCTTGTTGCTTACAATCAAATATCGTCACTGGGAGCCATGGATCTACGAGACACCTGCAAAAATTGGTAGAAAAAGATGCAAAACGAAATTTGTTTCTTTGAAACCCATGGTTGAAAGTACAAAACTTAAAAGTTGAAGGATGAAGATTAAAATTTCACCGATCTACCTTGAGAAACCAATGGAATGGGGTAGATATTGAAGATTTTTGTAAAGACAAAATTATAGAACAGAAAATGAGACCCGTAAGGTTACCTTTGTTTGGAGAAGCCAAAATGGAAGGGAAGAAAGTGAGAAAATAGAATATTAACTTTGTTTGCATAACAAAATGTTGTCTTCCATCGTGAATAAACAAGTGAAAGAAACAATTAACAAGGAAAAAGGTCAATACCACAGTTGTTGCTTGTTTCACTTCTATCCTTTTGGGTTTTTCCTTGGTCGTTGAGCGTTTTAGGCTTGAGACCTATAGTGAGACTAATCATGTTCAACAAAACTCCAATAAGACAATTATCTTCTGAAAAATTGAAAGCAATTAATATCCAATGAGCCTATGACTGATGATAAAAAATATGAAAAAATAAATGGAGAATCTCATGTATCATGTATAAATAAACAAACAATACAAATTTATTCTATCACAAGACATGTTAGCCACATTAAATTCTAACTATATTAGATAACATAGTGGTATCACAACAATCAACCTCAACAAAACCTTGGGGGTAGCATTGAAACTGAAGGAGACAAAAAAAATGAAGAGAAATTGAGGGGAAAGATGGGAAAATCAGAGTTTACATAGTTTGATTTCAACCTTCCTCTGATATACCTGAAATCAAAATATGGACAATTGACAATTGAAGGAGACAATTGAAATCAAAGAAATGAAAACGAGAGTGTCTACTTGAAATTGAAGGGACGTCGATGGAGGTTTCTTTGAAGCGACAAACATGAGACAAGGAGTGAAAGCAATAAAGATAATTTGCATAGAGGAAGCAAAAAAACTGCAAATACTTGACTATACCTAAGTGCAGTCCATTTGAGTAATCAAACATTATTGGTACTTTCTAGATTTGTAATGTAATAATATTATTATAAGGGAAGAAAAAGAAAATTTGATTACCTCGTTGAGAGAGTTTTGAACATGGACAAGAAGAAGCTTGCAATAATCAGAAAGACAAGTCCAAATCCTCACTATCCAAGAAGATTAAAATTCTTGATTAAAATTCTATTTTCCTTTGAATCTTTTTTGGTAGGCTAACACACCTAATAAGCCTACTTTACAAGGTTATTAGTTATTAATGTACTAGAATTAACTTATTATCCTACTAAAAAGTTTGTGGTGAACTATAAAGCACAACAAGTAGATCAAACCTTGAAAGTTTTAACCCTTCTAACCTTGCTTTCTATAAAATTAATATATTTCTCTCAGACAATTTGATCAACTATACAATGTGATGTTAACCAACTAATGTTTAAATTATCTTGTAGCGAATTTGAGATGGGTACATGCAATTAGCTTGCATTAAGTTTATTATTAAGTACAACAACAATCACTATATATATATATATATTATTCATATGAAAAAGTAGAGTAATATCAAATATAAACAGATTTCTTTGAAGCCTAACATTTATTCTTAAAACTAACCTAGCTCATGTGTCATACAAAGGTTATGCAAGTGTACCAACCAAGAGCATGTCATCATTCAATGATAAGCAATGAGATAAAAATGCAAAGAAAATCAATGCAAATGTTTAAATATTCAAAATGTATATGAAATATCAATTTTCAATCAAAGTCTAGCTTGCTTTATGTTCTCCTCCATGCTTTCCAGTAAAATTAATTCCAACTTTAAATACCATATATTAGTAATAATAATCACTTAGCTAAAAAACTTTTTTGAATAGTATAAGTTCTGTTCAAAACTAAGATATGTCATCAAATCTCTGACTCTTAACACCTAACCTAACTAAACGTAAATCTTAAAGAATCTAATGACATAATCTCCCGAATGCAAACAAATTAAATTTGAAAGAACTGAAATCAAATCACCACAATTACACATTCCAACTCAGCAAATACTCACCAATCAAACGACTAGATATTAACTCTCCCATTCACCAAACGACTAGCACAAAATCAGCAATACACCATCAAGCCGTCAATTGCTTTCCAGATTAACTTACCTTATCATTCACAGTTGATCATGAAACAAATTATCACCTAATATGGAAATTACCACTGGAGTAATTATTGATTATTTCCTTTTTGATCCTCTTGGATTTATTTTGTATATTCTGTACCCAAGTTCTTTGGTTCCTTCCTTAAATATTTTTCCCTCTTAAGTCTATTGTATTGGTATATATCAGTAAGACTAACAATAGTGCAATAACATGAGAAATTCAGCGAACTGATTTTACAAACTTGTGGTGATTTTTCTGGTTTACAAGTTCACTATTGTTGAAACCTTTTCAAAATTCACAACACCAATTGTCGAAACTATAAAATTTTCATAATTGAGTTAAATTATTTTTTACCTAATTGACACAATTTGAAATGTAAATTGAGAGAGATAAGAAACTTACAATGTTCATCAGACAGAAAAGGATCTTAAGAACCATCACACAAACAAGAGGTTCGCAGTTTCCTCTGGTGCCAATATAAAGTAACGAGGTTGAAAAGCCAAACCATAAAAGAACTGATGGAAAAATTTTCCGGAATGCCACATTTCTTCAAAATATTACGTATAAAGAACCCGACGAGCAAATCTAGACAGAACCAAGACAATTAACATAGAAACAAACGAAAAATTATGATTTAACCAATTGATTATCGAATGAAAAAGTGAAGGTACCTGATGCTGAGAACGTAAAATTAGCCCAATAGTGATGGAAGATATAGTTTGGAATGAGCAAATACGCGAGCAATTGTGAGTATCTGTAAGTTGATCTCAGATAGGGAGACTTTTCAGACGCCATTAGAGAAGTAACGTCCGTGAAACAATGCAATCGACATCAGTGTACCTGATCTCCATTTGCGCATCTTGCCACTCACCGTAGATAATAAGTACCAACCTGAAGATCGCTAAGAGATTTAGCAGGGAGCTGAAGACAAAGGATGCCATTGTTGTGCTGAAGCAAAAATGGCTGTCGAAACACAAGAAAAGAGGATAAGGGAGACGAATGACGACTTGGGCTTCTGAGGAAATTGAAAGAGGAGATGAAAGTTGATGATGTCATGCCGTTCTGATCGTGAATGAAACCCTAATGCTACTGCAACTCGTCGAAGATGTGAGGGAAAGGGATACCGAACAAGAGAGAGAGATCGAGACAAGGGAGAAACTTGCTGCTCGCGTCTGTTTGTGCATTGTTGTCGCTGGAGTTGGTCAGAGGTTAGAGGAAGCCGGTAGATGGAGAAGAGGAGGTGCGACTAGGTGTGTGTGTTTTGTCGAGAGAGAAAGAATGTATTGGGAGGGAGAATGTCAAGAGGGAGAGGGATAGATTTTTAGATTAACTAAGCGGGAGTTTTACGACTTTTTCTTTTTTTAGAACTTCAGCGCAATTTTATAATAACAAATTTGAACCAATGCTATAATTAGATGCTATAAAAAGTGATATTTGTTGTAGTGCCACTTCCTAGTTTCAGGGATGATTTGAGAAGTGTGTGACATTTAATCACACGAGATCATTGTGTATTGGTGAACGCATGTGACTGAGTTAGGGATAGCCAGTTACCTAGTGCTTGATCGATAGAGCGTCATTGGAGTTGAAACACATTCCAAAAAATCCAGAGTTCCGGGAGGATCCTGCTAATAAGATTGCAAGAGTTTTGCCTAATCAATAATATTGCTAGAGCATCTTTTAAAACAATTACTAAATCCTGACCAACACCTGTTTCTAATCTGACTGCTTTATTTGTTTACTTTCTGTTCTGTCATTTATTTTGCTTCAACATTATATTAAAATCAATCATGTTAACTACCCTTGAAACCATTAAAGAGTTGTACAAAATAGATAAAGTGAGAGATATTCAGTCCCGTGGATTCGATAAATAGTTATTACTTGTTGCAGATTGTGTATGCTTGCACAGTGTTCTAGAGTCTATTTGTACTTCATTTTTACCCACTCTGGAAACCCAACAGCGTCCTATGCAATGAGTTTGCGTAAGACTAGACCACGAAATACGTCACTTTCTCTTTATAATGTTGTTTACTGTAGAAACTGACTATTTCACAAGATGACCTAGGTAACTCGTTCTTAATCCTGAGCTAACTATGAACTCTTGTTTATACGAGATTACCCTTTGATCTGCATGGGTGAGAGTGGTAAGACTTCACCGACTCAATAAGCCTTCCATTTTGGGGATAAGATCGGATAGATAGTTGGGGACATAGTCTTGCAAAACAGAATACACTCCTACCCATTTTAGGGATAGTAGAGAGGTTGTTCCCTTAAGTACTAACTCCAAGACTTAGACAAGGGGCCCCATCCTCTCCATGGCACGAGAGCGACTTAGGTTTGATGGTTGGACCATAAATCGATTGTTCATTAGAGGATTAGTGGAACTTAAGGAACAAGAAGTGCTATAGGGGTAAAAAGGTCATTTGACCTAGCTATAGCTACAAACATTCTGTGAAGGACGACTTATTGAACATGGTTAAATCAAGTGGACAAAAATATATCTATGGTGATGGGAGTGCAACTACTGGGCTATAGTGGAGTGTTCCGGTAGTTAACGAATGTTGGTTAGCTTGGTTAATGAGATTAGTCGGTTAGCCTCGAATCGTTGGAGCTCATGATATATAGGTCCATTAGGTCCCCCTACTAGCTCATATCGAAATAAAGCCTAGAACCATAAGATAGGATTCTTTGAATCGTTCAAAATCGGGAAAAAAGGTATTATTGTAAATTGTGTTTGACACAATAATTTAATTATGAATTAAATTAGAAAATGAGAGATAATGTATTTAAAAGTGTTTTAAATACTATATATATGAATTAGGATTCATATATAATAGATTGCACAAGGTGTCAATATTAATTGGATTAATCATATCAAATTAATTTGAAATGTATCAAATTAATTACCATGAAATCAATTTCAATTTAGAATTGAAATTAGGGTTAATTTGCAAGCTTGAAATTAGATTTCAAATCCAAGTTAGTGGATTTAGTTGGTTTTCCACTCTTGCATGTTGTTACAAAGTGGAAAACAACACATCCATGCACTAGTTGCATGTATTGTGAAATGAACACCTAGAATCCACTATGGCTTGCAAATCCACCATGTGTCTTGCATCTTGAGGCTTTTCTTTGCACGGGATCACTCTATAAGTAGAGTGTAAATCAGATTGAAGCTAACGAGAGTCATTTCCTTACTGTTATGCTGCTTAAATTTGCTCTCAAACTCATTTGTCTCCACATATCTCTCAAGTGCTTGAACCTTCAAGCATTCCCTTCTCATTCCCTATCTCTATAGACTCCCACAAGTCGTTCTTGGCCCAGAGAATAGTAGGGAAGACACTAACGGTTGTCCAGAGTTGATTGGAGAAGGAAAAGATTACAAGGAGGTCCATCCATTTGAGCTACAAAAGGTTGGTTCTTCTAAACTCTCTGTTCTGGTTTCTTTAGAACAAGCATGCTTTAGGAGTAAAATTAATGTAGTTAAGTGTTTCGATCTTCAATTTCTTCTGCATGTGTTATATGAACACCATCACTTTCGATGGACGATCAGAGAAGATTGTGGCGGCTGAGTGTTGGATCGCCGATTTGGAAGCCATGTATGACTACATCAACTTTGATGACCGTCTGACGGTCAGAGTGGCGATATGTATGTTGAGGGACGATGCCTGCATGTGGTGGAAATCCATAGCTGCACCGAAAGACCATGCCAACAATCCAGTCTCGTGGGAGAGGTTTAAGGACCTTCTATATGATTATTACTTTCCCAAGATTGTCAAGGATGATAAAGAGATAGAATTTTGGCACCTAACCCAGGGAAATATGACAATGGTGCAATATGAGAGGAAATTCACTGAGCTCTCCCGCTTTGCTCTGGATTTGGTCAGCACGCCAGATCAAAAAATTAAGAGGTTTGTCAAGGGCCTCCGAGAGGAAATTAGAGGTACCGTTGCCTTGAGCGGACCCAAAACTTTTGCTGAGGCACTCAGAGGTGCTTTGATTATGGACAAAAACGTGGCAAAGAAAGCGCAACCTCAGTGGGGAGAAACTTTGGCATCAAGAGTTAAAAGGAAGCCTCCACCTTTTGTCGGACAACCTCAGAACGCCCCACGACAGCAGATCCAGGGGAAAGCTCCTGCTCTTCCCTTATGCAATTCATGGGACAAATATCACTTTGGACCATGCTAGGTGGGTGGAAGAGTATGCTTTAAGTGTGGGAAGGAACGACATTATGCAAGGCAGTGTCCGATCAAGAATGAAGCCAACACAAAAAGACCAGTTCCATAAACCCAAGCTACGCCAACTCAGGGTGGTAATCAAATGGTGCGTGTCTTTGTCCTCACACAAGAAGAAGCTAATGAGGAAGATTCCGTGGTCACAGGTACACTCCCTCTAAACTGGCTTTCATTTAAATTGCTTGATTATTTGTTTCATTCTTGCTTTTGGCTACTTTAGGAGCTATTCTTGTTTTGAATGTCCCTGCCTTTGTATTGTTTGACTTGGGGTCGAGTAATTCTTTTGTTTCTTCAGCATTTGTTAGTCAAGCAAAACTCGAGCTTGAGCCTCTAGGGTATATTCTTTTGGTGTCTACACCCTCAGGTTCAATATTGCTTGCTCAACAAGTGATTAAGTTGGGTGAAGTTTTTATTGAGGGCCAGGCCTTTGGGGCAAAGTTGATTAAGTTAGATATGCATGACTTTGATGTAATCCTTGGCATGGATTGGTTGGCTAGTAATGGAGCTACCATTGATTGTGCTAACAAGGAAGTGCATCTAAAGTTGCCTTCAGGCCAAGGGTTTAAGTTTAAGGTGTAAGGAATGGGAGTCCTAAGGTAGTTTCTACGCTGAAAGACAAACATCTATTGCAACATGGCGCATGGGCTTACCTAGCCAGTGTGGTTGCTGTTAGCAAGGAATCTCCCAACCTGGACTCCGTCCCCTTGCTAAGGGATTTTGCAAATGTCTTCCTGGATGATCTTCCTAGGCTACCTCCGACTCGGGAAATAGACTTTTGCATAGACCTCCTACCTGGGACAACCCCATTATCGAAAGCACCGTATCGTATGGCTCCAGCGGAGTTGAAGGAACTGAAAGTGCAGTTGGAAGAACTCCTCGAGAAAGGGTTTATCCGTCTTGGTCTTTCTCCATGGGGTGCTCCAGTCTTGTTTGTTAAAAAGAAAGATGGTTCATGAGGCTTTTCATTGACTATCGGGAGCTGAACAGGGTGACCGTGAAAAATAAATACCCTCTCCCTCACACTGATGATCTATTTGATCAGCTGCAAGGAGCCAAGGTATTCTCGAAGATCGACTTGCGTTCTGGTTACCATCAGCTGAGAATTAAGGAAGATGACATTCCAAAGACTGCCTTTAGGACCAGGTATGGGCATTACGAATTCACGGTGATGTCCTTTGGACTTACCAATGCTCTTGCGGCCTTTATGGATATTATAAATCGAGTGTTTAAAAGCTTCCTCGACTCATTTGTGATAGTCTTTATTGATGACATCCTTGTCTTTTCCAAGAGCAAGGAGCAACATGAGCAGCACCTGATTCATGTTTTGGAAGCCTTAAGGAGCAATGAGTTGTATGCTAAATTTTCAAAGTGCAAGTTTTGGTGGGATGAAGTGGCGTTCCTTGGTCACGTAGTCACCCAAGATGGTATCGCAGTGGATCCTTGATGACATGCAAAAATGTCATCCTTTTCCTATTAATTTAAGCTAGTTTTGTGCTTGAATTGTGTACTTTAATGCTATTTTCTGTTTAAATTTCAGAAAACCGATTCAAAGAAGAAAAACCGGATTTTTGAGAGATTTTAGATGATTTTGGAGGCTTTTGGAGCAATTTGGAGAATTACATTAAAGATCTGAGTCCAAAAAGCCAAGAAGAATGAATTAGAAGCCCAAATTCATGAATTTCAAGTCTTAAAGTATCAAGTTGGGTCAAGAAAAAAGTCCAAAATCCATTACAAGAAGCATTTCGGCCAAAAGAAAATTGGAGGCCCAAAAATTGAGTCAAAATCGGGCCTTTATTGAAGATTCAGGGCCTAGCGTCTCGACGCTAAGCCTGGAGCGTCTCGACGCTAGGCAGCTGCGTGGAAAGATCCAGAATTGCGAGAGCGTCGCGACTCTGTCCAAGTAGCGTCTCGACGCTGCGACGTCTTGGAGCCCAAGAAAAATGACGTCAGAGCGTCTCGACGCTGTCCTTGTAGCGTCTCGACGCTGTGCCTGCTGGGAGCCTATAAAAGGAGCCTTTTGCAATGAAGATGGTGTGCCAATTGGTGGGTTTTCACCCCATTCTAGAATCCACACTAAAATTTGGGATTTTTGGGAGAGTTTTGGAGCTTTGTTGAAGATCTTTGGAGCTCGGGATCGAAGGAGGTCGGCGCGGGATCGAGGAGATCGACACTTTTATGAGCATTTCTCTTCCCTTTTCCTTTATGTTTTAGTTTCTAGAATTGTTGTGATTAGGAATTATTGAATTTTAGTGATTATGAGTAGTAAATTCCTAAATTCTATGAGATTGATTTAGATGTTGAACCTCTGCTGAATTAATGAATTGATGTGGTTTAATTGTCATTATTGTTCATTTGTGCATTTTGTCCGTAATGCTTTTAATCAACTAATCACTGATTAAATGAATTGTTACTATGTGGAAACTCGACGGAGAGAAGCTTAGACTAGAACTGAATGCATGACTAACGGTTATTTACCCGGGTGACACGGGATAAAATAAATAACGTTAGAGGTTATACTGAAGGGTCGTAATGCCATACTAAGTAAATAAAGATGAGACTGAAAGGAGATTCTTTATTGAAAGGTATGAGATAGGAGGAGACCGACAGGAGAATCCTTGTCATTAGGCTTCTAGACTTATGAATCAAATGATTTGTTAATCCATATTAGTTAATTGATTAAGCATTAAAGGTCCAATTGTCGAAATCAACCACTCTAGAATTATCCCTCCAAATTGTGTCACCATTTATCTTTTGCTTTCTAGATTAGCTTTTTGTTATTCTTTCCAGCATTAGATTTTGTTCTCTAAATAAAGCTAAGCAAGATTATTCGTGGTACTTAATTGAATAAATCCAATCCCTGTGGAGACGATACTCTATACTCAAAATCACTATATTACTTGTTACGACCCGTTCGCTTGCGGATTAAAATCGTGCAAACAAGTTTTTGGCGCCGTTGCCGGGGATTGGCTAATTTCATTCAATTAATATTGTGAAGAAATTGCTTGCTTTAGATTAGAGGTTTTATTTTGGGTTCTTTGTTTTATTTTTATCCTGGTCCATTGTTCTTGTTGTGCATTTAATTGGTGTTTGCATCTGACTGAAAGCCTGATTATTGTTGATTTATTGTTTTTAAATGGCTTTTTATAATTTTGGGTGGCCCTTTAGGGAATCTGAGCCCGAAGAACCAACACCATCATCCAATTTTTTCTATTTAAATTATTCCCCTTTAGAAGAAAAATCTCTCCTAGAAAGTTTGCTTCAAGATTATATCGAGGATACTAGAGCCACTCAATTAGCTCTAGAAAAATCCCTATGGAGATTCCATCCCCAAGAGGATGAGAGTGAAGTGCAATCCGCTTCCAAAGAAGAAAAATCTTCCTTAGAGAGCTTGCTTGAAAATTTTATCCAAGAGTCGAGAGCCATGAATTTAGAATTAGAAAAATCTATGGAGAGACTCCAAACCCAAAGGGAGGATAGGGAAGTAGGATCCACTTCCATAGATTGTCTAGTGAGTCATGTGGCCACTGATTCATTAGCGCCCATTCAAGAGCCTAATCCTTTCAATTTTGCTGAGTTTGAGCGCATAGGGGTGAGTTGTTTAGGCAGTGAGGAAGAATTGGATAGTTCTATGATGTGGACTTTTCCTAACCGCAAGCGCACGGGTCAAGTAATAATATAGTGAATAGTAAATTCGAATGTCGTCCTCTGGATTGGATTTTTAAGCAAATTGAGTATTGTGAATAATCTCGCTCAATTTTATCAAGGGATTAAAAAGTGATGAATATATGATGATAAAAACAAATCAAAGCAAATAAAAAGAATGGAAATTCAATTGGGAAAACTACTTAGGGAATTGATTTCGCCGATTTCGTTTAGGATTGATTTTAAGGAATAAGTTATTATGCACAATGGAATTATGAGCCAAAGACCCTTTAATCACAACTACCTCTCCCGAGTATAATTGATTCTCATGCAAATTAACCAACTTGATATCCCTATCTAAGTTTATTAACATGCAAGGCAATGAGATCTTTTAACTAATTCTAAAGATAATCTAAAACCGTCAAGTATTAGAAAGTAAACTTTATTCATGCAATCTTGAGCAAGTCTAGATCAAATCCCCTCTCCCGAGCTAGATTCGAAACTTAAATCATCCAACTAATGGCCAATTAATTGAAAGCATTAAATCAAGATTACAAACACAATAACATTGCACAACTTAAACCAAAAATCAATCCATAAACTTAATCAACTACATCAATCCCTAAGCTACAAGTTTAGCTACTCATGAATGTAAATACAAGCTCAACTAAACATAGGAAAGCCATAAATCTAACTAAAGGAAGAAAAGGGAAAAGAAAACTCAATGTAGGCCGAGTCCCGACGTCCCCGTCACGATCCCCACGAACAATGGGTTGATTTCCAAGTTCCTCCTTTGTTTTCAGCTCCCAAAAGCCTCTATTCTGTCCTCTTTACGGCTCCAAAAGGTCCCAAATTGATCTCCCCAAAAACCTAGCCGAAGTGAAGCTTATATTCTGATTTTTCGTCTTAGCGTCGAGACGCTGTCAAGACAGCGTCGCGACGCTGTCTCTTATACGCGCGTTCTGAATAAGGAAAAACGGTAGCGTCGGGACGCTTCCTATCGTAGCGTCTCGACGCTGTAAGCTTTACGCGCCTGATCTGATTATGGAATGTGAGCGTCGAGACGCTCAAGAGCTAGCGTCTCGACGCTAGCCTGCTGTTGACCGCGATTTGACTTTTTTTCACTTTTATTCTTTTCATTCCTTTGTATCTTTTTACGCCCCGAGCACCCGATTAACTCTGATATTGCATTATAGCTCCAATCGACCATTTCCTACAAAATAAACATTATAGTGCAATAAAATGGCCCAAACACCATAAAAGACTAGCTAAATTAAACAAGTAAAGATAGCTAGCTATGCTCGCTATCAAATACCCCCAAACTTAAGCTTTTGCTAGTCCTCAAGCAAACTCTAAATCAGGCATACAATGGAAGAATGGATGCAACAATCATAACTCAATCCTCAAGGCTCAAAAGTCAATAACCAAGCAAGCAAGAGATATGCACACAAGGACCAATGAGGGAGACAAATTAAAATTTTTCCAAAATTAACTTGCACAAGCGAGATCTAACTCAACAAGATCAGACTCTACTAGCCCGGGGTTGGATTATTAAACTCTCAACTCATCTTCCCTCTACACTGGCACTAAGGCTTCACTAATGAGTTAATGCAACAAATTAGTTTGTTTATCTCCATACTTAAGTGCTTTTAATTAACAAATGAATTAAGCATGTATATGTGGCACTAGCTTTCACACACCCATTGCAGGGACCCTTAACCTGAGTTTTCTCTGGTTGGCCTAACTGATCACAACAGGGGTAGCTCTTTTTGCCTAAATCTTTATTAAACATAGCAAACTGTGCACAGGCCATGGCATAATAATTTTCTTTTCAACAGTAACAACAAGAATGATTTTTCGTTATGAACATAATAGCAGATATTCTTTTCTTTTCTCCTAAGCAAGATCAAACATGCTAATTTGCAAAAAATTAACTTTTTAGCTCTACCCTACACCTATCGAGGTGACAACAAGCATATGAACTCAATAATTCGCTCCTAAGCATTCAAATCCAAGTCTAGCTAAGACAAATACTCTACTCATGCAAGCCATCTCCTAGAAAAATTTTAAAAAGTCTCCCTTTTTGGGCACTTATGCTTACATCTCATCACAAGCTTGAAAATTGACAAGAAAGCCTATCCTAGGACATCATAATCATGCAAAAGTAGCATCCAGAAAACAACCATATGCATAATTCAAAGAAAGCTCAAAACTATAGCCCGAACTCAGATGCTCAAGGGCTCCACAAACATGCTAATCCACCCCCAAACTTAAAACATGCATTGTCCTCAATGCATAAAGAAAATAAAGCATACATAAGCATGAGAACAAGAAACGAATGAAAGGAGTGAACAATACTGCCCTGGAATGATGATGACTTCTTGCTTGAAAGCTTGGAATCTTGAAAGCTTGAAAGCAAAGGAGAGGAAGAAAACAAGACCTACAAAACAAAAACAAACAATAAATCAAAAGCAAAAAGAAAACACACTAACTTACTTGGGTTGCCTCCCATAAGCGCTTGTTTAACGTCATTAGCTCGACGTGTTGCACGTGCTTCAAGGAGGCTTTTGTTCTGTGAATCCAACAGAGGTGCTCTTTCTTGCACCTTTCTTGTAGCCCATGTAAAGCACTTCATCTTTAGAGTCTTCAACTGCTTTAAAAATTTCTTTTTCGTTCTTGACTCTAATAGTGAGCTCCCTGCGCTCAATATCTATGATCGCTCGCCCAGTAGCGAGGAATGGTCTCCCTAATATAACAGGCATCGAAGGATTTTCTATCATGTCCATAACATATAAGTCAATAGGGAGGAAAAATCTACCTACTCTGATTAATACATTTTCTACAATACCAACTGGTCTCACCACAGATTGATCAGCCAATTGGAGCTTTACAGGAGTAGACTTAATCTCACCTATATCTAACTTTTTACACAAAGATAGAGGAATGATATTAATGCTAGCACCTAAATCACATAATGCTCTGAAAGAATAAGTACCAAAACTACAAGGAACAGAAAAACTCCCTGGATCTGCTACTTTTTCAGGTACTTTCTGTTGTACTCTGGTGCTGCATGTGGAAGCAAGATAAACCGTGTCAACTTTCTTTTCTTTTCGCTTCTTTGCTAACCACTCCTTCATGAACCTGTTGTATTGGGGCATCTCTAATGCCTCTGCAAAAGGGATATTGATATTCAGATTCATAAAAGCATTCATAAATTTATCAAACTGAACCTGATTATTCTTTTTCTTCTTTTTCTTTTTCTTTTCCTTGGGAACCATCAATGTGGGAGAAGGAATAGGAGGCTCAAGGTTAGGCTGTTCAGCCTCATCAGATGATGTGTCCTCCTCAGCTTCTCCTGTAGGCGTTTCATAGTCCTCAGATTCAGGCTCCTCTTCTGATTCTTCCTGGTGTACAGTGATTGCCTTACAATACTCCATTTGGGGTTTCTCTTGTTCAGCTGGGGCCTTACCTTTATTCATGGTGCTTACAACATTCACCAATTGTCCCAACTGATTCTCAATGTTCTTGATGGCTGCACTGTGGCCATTCACTGTTGAATTGATGGCAATGACTGCCTCCTCTAACTTGGTTGTCCTGTTACTAGACTCTGCAATGAAAGCTCCAACAAGATCTTCTAACTTTTTATTATCTTGAGTTTGAGGGGCAAAACCAGGAGGATTAAGAACATTCTTAGTATTAGCATAAGAGAAATTTTCATGGTTCCTATTGTTAGGGTGATAATGTGTAGGTGTAGAACTATTATTATATCCCCTAGAATTAAAATTTGATACATACTGAACCTGCTCGATGGTCTCCTCTTGAGGTCTAGATGCTAAAGCAGCAGCTGATTCAATTGACTGTGCACTCCCTGTACCTGAAAATTTCATAAACGCATTGGCAAGGGAAGTCATCTGGGCTTGGAGTGCACTTACTTTATCAACCTCGAACACTCCAGCAGCAATCTTTTTAGGTGTAGACCGCTCAGATGGCCACTGATAACTGTTGGTGGCCATGTCCTCTAGAAGTGTGCGAGCGTTTTCCACGGTCTTGGACAACAGAGTCCCACCTGCAGCTGCATCAACAATCGTTTTTGTACTAGGAGTTAAACCATTATAAAACAACTGTACCTGAAGCCAATCGGGGTAACCATGTTGAGGACACTTCCTCAGTAGCTCTTTGAATCGCTCCCAAGCTTCGAACAACTGCTCATCGTATTGTTGTTGGAATGTCCCAATCTCGGTCCTCAGCTTGACCGTCTTTGCAGGAGGAAAGAATTTCTTTAAAAAGGCCTGGACCAAAGCATCCCAAGTGGTGATGCTCCCAGGGGTAATAGACTGCAACCAATCACGTGCTTTGTCCTGCAAAGAAAAGGGAAATAAACGTAAGCGAATAGCATCCTCAGAGACACCATTAATCTTTACCGTCCCACAAATGTCCAAGAATGATTTAAGATGAGAATTTGGATCCTCAGTGGGCGATCCTCTGTATGCACAGTCTCGAGCCATCTGAATAAGACCGGTTTTCAGCTCAAAGTTGTTGGCATTAATCGGGGCATAGACAATTCCCGATTGATGTCCCTGAAACACAGGCTGAAAATAATCTCTAATAGGCCTAGGCTCCTCAGGTGGATTTTGATCTGCCATTTGAATAATTTCTCTATTTTCCCTTCGAAGCCTAAGAATTGTTCTTTCTATCTCGGGATCAAATGGTGCTAAAATTAAATCTTTATCCCTACGCATGCAAAATTAAAAATACCTTAAAAGAAAAGAAAAACAAATATGGAAATAAATAAAGAAAAGGAGACAACTAATCTAAATATGGAAAATATAATCAAGAAAAGGAAACAATGATCAAGAAAAAGGAAACCAACTAACCTAATATGGAATGCAAAAATAAATATGGCAAAAATGCAAATAAGGAAACTAATCTAGAAAAGGAAAAACAAGAACAAATAAAGAAAAGATTACTCAACTAAAAGAACACTAACCTATAAAATCAAATATGGAATGAAAGACAAATAAGGAAAAAATGCAACAAACCTAAAAAAGTAACAATACACCCTAAATTAAGATCAAGCAATTTTTCCACAATATCAATCTAGCTAAATGTGCCAATCCCCGGCAACGGCGCCAAAAACTTGATGTGGACTTTTCCTAACCGCAAGCGCACGGGTCAAGTAATAATATAGTGAATAGTAAATTCGAATGTCGTCCTCTGGATTGGATTTTTAAGCAAATTGAGTATTATGAATAATCTCGCTCAATTTTATCAAGGGATTAAAAAGTGATGAATATATGATGATAAAAACAAATCAAAGCAAATAAAAAGAATGGAAATTCAATTGGGAAAACTACTTAGGGAATTGATTTCGCCGATTTCGTTTAGGATTGATTTTAAGGAATAAGTTATTATGCACAATGGAATTATGAGCCAAAGACCCTTTAATCACAACTACCTCTCCCGAGTATAATTGATTCTCATGCAAATTAACCAACTTGATATCCCTATCTAAGTTTATTAACATGCAAGGCAATGAGATCTTTTAACTAATTCTAAAGATAATCTAAAACCGTCAAGTATTAGAAAGTAAACTTTATTCATGCAATCTTGAGCAAGTCTAGATCAAATCCCCTCTCCCGAGCTAGATTCGAAACTTAAATCATCCAACTAATGGCCAATTAATTGAAAGCATTAAATCAAGATTACAAACACAATAACATTGCACAACTTAAACCAAAAATCAATCCATAAACATAATCAACTACATCAATCCCTAAGCTACAAGTTTAGCTACTCATGAATGTAAATACAAGCTCAACTAAACATAGGAAAGCCATAAATCTAACTAAAGGAAGAAAAGGGAAAAGAAAACTCAATGTAGGCCGAGTCCCGACGTCCCCGTCACGATCCCCACGAACAATGGGTTGATTTCCAAGTTCCTCCTTTGTTTTCAGCTCCCAAAAGCCTCTATTCTGTCCTCTTTACGGCTCCAAAAGGTCCCAAATTGATCTCCCCAAAAACCTAGCCGAAGTGAAGCTTATATTCTGATTTTTCGTCTTAGCGTCGAGACGCTGTCAAGACAGCGTCGCGACGCTGTCTCTTATACGCGCGTTCTGAATAAGGAAAAACGGTAGCGTCGGGACGCTTCCTATCGTAGCGTCTCGACGCTGTAAGCTTTACGCGCCTGATCTGATTATGGAATGTGAGCGTCGAGACGCTCAAGAGCTAGCGTCTCGACGCTAGCCTGCTGTTGACCGCGATTTGACTTTTTTTCACTTTTATTCTTTTCATTCCTTTGTATCTTTTTACGCCCCGAGCACCCGATTAACTCTGATATTGCATTATAGCTCCAATCGACCATTTCCTACAAAATAAACATTATAGTGCAATAAAATGGCCCAAACACCATAAAAGACTAGCTAAATTAAACAAGTAAAGATGGCTAGCTATGCTCGCTATCATTCTAGCACCCACCAAGAACAAGTTTGTGAGGAAGAAAAAGAAAATGAGCATGTAGTGTTTGAGGAGTTTCTAGAGATAGAGTTTAAGGTTGAAATGCCTTTGTCTGTTCTATCCCCTCCATCCTCTCTTGATAATGAGTGTTCTTTTTCTTGTTCTCACGAGTCAGTGTCAGAGTCAGAGTCCATTTATTTTGATCTTTCTCCTTTTATTCTTTTATTATTAGAAAATCCCAAAAATATTTCTACTTCAGGGTCCCATGAAAAGCTAGTGAGTTTGCTAGCAATAGTCTGCTTCATTGATTCAAGGAAGAAGGGCCCGAAGAAATACGAGAATTTTTATGTGCCTTGAAAGACCGCACAAACTCGTCTAGCTAAGAGACGTTAAACAAGCGCTTCTTGGGAGGCAACCCAAGTTTATTTTTTTCGTTAATTTTCTTTTCTTTGTTTTTCAGTTTTTTGTAGTTAGAGCATGTTGATCTTTCGTTCCGGTTGATCAATTTTTGAAGGAGCTCGAGACCACATTTTCTTCCAAAAACAACCCCAATGATGTTGAAGGCTGTCATCCATGATTTCTCTCGCATTCCAGGGCAGTACCGTTCTCCCTTTATTTTTTTTATTGTCCTTAAGCATGCTTAATTAGTCTGAATAATCAATACATTGAGGACAATGTATGATTTAAGTTTGGGGGGGAGGCTTTGCTGTTCTGATTGAGCAAATTTTTTTTTTTTCATGATGATCCTATTACATCTGTTTTGATGAGGACGGTCTATGATATGATCTAGATAATGAATTTTGTTCAATTTTTGTGAAATATCAAAGCATGTTCAAGATTCATGTAAATTTAAATTTTTGCTTTGATTTCCTTGCACATGTTGAGCACTTAGCCTACTTATATGGTTTTGAATGCTTAGAACTGGATTATATTATCTAGATGTTTGTTGTCACTCCGATAGGCTTAAGATCTAATTTGAAAGATTGAACCGCATGAGAGTCTGTAATGTTTTACTTGGGAGAAAAATCATGTTTATTAGCCTGCAAAGAAAAGAAAAGTGTGAAAAAAAAAATATATGAAAAAAAAATGAAAAAAAAGAGAAAAGAATGTTCCACTTTCTTGAGAGCGTTAGTAACCAGGGGCATTCATGGCACCCATCGTTTGCCTTTGCATGAAAGCGCTGGAAAGAAATGAGCATGTCTCGGCATCCTGAAAGATGAAACGCTCGTAGTTGGATGCTTTCATCACCAATGTTGGCAAGCCAGAACGAAGGCGCTACATCTAAAAGGATTCTAAAAATAAAATAAAAAAAAAAAAAATGCAAGTTTGGGGGAGGCATACCCCATTGTTTCAGGCACCTTAGTGGGATATTGCTTTCTTGATTGTTGGGAAGCTGGATAATTAGAGCTTAAGGCCAGTGTAGGGGGAAGATGAACTGAGGATTGTATAAACCTTTTCTAGGCTAGTAAAGACCTAATAAGGGAGGCTCGCACACACACACACAAGGGATGAAGAGTTTAAATTAAAATTTCGTGATGAAAGAATATGTTTTAATATTTCCTTTAATTGTTATAGTTCATTATTTTGATCATTGAGCTTAGAGTTATGCATTTGCAATAGTTGATTCATATTTATGGTTTTAGCTTTGCTCGGGACTAGCAAATGTTTAAGTTTGGGGGTGTGATGACATGCAAAAATGTCATCATTTTCCTATTAATTTAAGCTAGTTTTGTGCTTGAATTGTGTACTTTAATGCTATTTTCTGTTTAAATTTCAGAAAACCAAGTCAAAGAAGAAAAACCGGATTTTTGAGAGATTTTAGATGATTTTGGAGGCTTTTGGAGCAATTTGGAGAATTACATTAAAGATCCGAGTCCAAAAAGCCAAGAAGAATGAATTAGAAGCCCAAATTCATGAATTTCAAGTCTTAAAGTATCAAGTTGGGTCAAGAAAAAAGTCCAAAATCCATTACAAGAAGCATTTGGGCCAAAAGAAAATTGGAGGCCCAAAAATTGAGTCAAAATCGGGCCTTTATTGAAGATTCAGGGCCTAGCGTCTCAACGCTAAGCCTAGAGCGTCTCGACGCTAAGCCTGGAGCGTCTCGACGCTAGGCAGCTGCGTGGAAAGATCCAGAATCGCGAGAGCGTCGCGACGCTGTCCAAGTAGCGTCTCGACGCTGCGACGTCTTGGAGCCCAAGAAAAGATGACGTCAGAGCGTCTCGACGCTGTCCTTGTAGCATCTCGACGCTGTGCCTGCTGGGAGCCTATAAAAGGAGCCTTTTGCAATGAAGATGGTGTGCCAATTGGTGGGTTTTCACCCCATTCTAGAATCCACACTAAAATTTGGGATTTTTGGGAGAGTTTTGGAGCTTTGTTGAAGATCTTTGGAGCTCGGGATCGAAGGAGGTCGGCGCGGGATCGAGGAGATCGACACTTTTATGAGCATTTCTCTTCCCTTTTCCTTTATGTTTTAGTTTCTAGAATTGTTGTGATTAGGAATTATTGAATTTTAGTGATTGTGAGTAGTAAATTCCTAAATTCTATGAGATTGATTTAGATGTTGAACCTCTGCTGAATTAATGAATTGATGTGGTTTAATTGTCATTATTGTTCATTTGTGCATTTTGTCCGTAATGCTTTTAATCAACTGATCACTGATTAAATGAATTGTTACTATGTGGAAACTCGACGGAGAGAAGCTTAGACTAGAACTGAATGCATGACTAACGGTTATTTACCCGGGTGACACGGGATAAAATAAATAACGTTAGAGGTTGTACTGAAGGGTCGTAATGCCATACTAAGTAAATAAAGATGAGACTGAAAGGAGATTCTTTATTGAAAGGTATGAGATAGGAGGAGACCGACAGGAGAATCCTTGTCATTAGGCTTCTAGACTTATGAATCAAATGATTTGTTAATCCATATTAGTTAATTGATTAAGCATTAAAGGTCCAATTGTCGAAATCAACCACTCTAGAATTATCCCTCCAAATTGTGTCACCATTTATCTTTTGCTTTCTAGATTAGCTTTTTGTTATTCTTTCCAGCATTAGATTTTGTTCTCTAAATAAAGCTAAGCAAGATTATTCGTGGTACTTAATTGAATAAATCCAATCCCTGTGGAGACGATACTCTATACTCAAAATCACTATATTACTTGTTACGACCCGTTCGCTTGCGGATTAAAATCGTGCAAACAATCCTGCCAAGGTGTCGGCAGTCGGCAGCTGGCCGAGATCAACTACTGTGACTAAAATCCGTAGTTTCCTAAGGTTGGCAAGCTACTACAAGAAGTTTGTTTAAGACTTCTCAAGCATTGCAATGTCGTTGACTCAGTTGACCCGCAAAAGTGTTGCTTTCACTTGGAGTGAGGGCTGTGAAAAGAGCTTTCAAGAGTTAAAGGAACTGTTGACCACCACTCCAGTGCTAATGATAGCGGGCATAAATGTCGCTATTTTAGTCCTAAATTAATAGGCTTTTGTATGCTTTTATTGTGTTTTTATATAGAATATTTAATTAATTTCATTATTTTGAGGTTCTCCACGGTCACTTTCCTTACTCTTATTTTGCTCCATTTTATGCTTTATATCTTGTATATGTGGGAATTTTTGACCATGTATAGCTAAGCCCATATTGGGGTCTTGGAATGAAAGTTTATAGATAATTGTTATTATAATTTCCTATCTCTTGTCCAGTTACTAGTTATTTGTATGGATGTTCGTAATGCCTTATATGATCTGGCCAATTATATATTGAATTGATTCCTAATGGAAACTCGACGGAGAGAAATTAGGATAGATCATAATCCATGCAACTGAGTTTAATTGCTCGTAGTGACAGCGACATTAGTTGGTTAGACTTGGATTCCAATAATGAATAAGAGTGTATTAATTAACGAATTTAATAGCGTGAAGGACACTTAGGTTATTAATATGAGTTAATTACAATTAGGGGAGACAGAAAGGAGAACCTATGTGATAGGCGGAGATTCTAGGATTATAATTAGTCTGGCAATGAGATAGGGTAATTAGAATAATTAATTAGCTATACTCTAATTTTCAAGACCCCGTTTCTCACTTGATTCTTTCTCCATGTTTTTATTTTTGATTGATCATTTAAATTTCTTTAATTGCTTTAATTCATAATTTGTTTTACCACCATGAATAGGTTCCTAAATAATATTCGACACTAGTATTTTTAGTGATCAAATTAATTACTTTGCTTAATTACCGTTCTTCCTCCCTGTGGATTCGATACTCGAAATATTTTCGTTTTATTATTACTTGCGGCTCATGCACTTTGCGGTCAACAGCTAACCATTCCCGATGATTCAGGAGGCTTGGTGGTTTACAACGATGCTTCAAGAAAAGGGTTAGATTGTGTGCTTATGCAGCATGGGAAGGTAGTTGATTAGGCCTCACATCAACTTAAAGGGCATGAGCTTAATTACACTCATGATCTAGAACTTGCAGTAGTGGTGTTTGCTTTGAAAATTTGAGGCATTACCTGTATGGAGAAAGGATCCAGATTTTCACCGACCACTAGAGTCTGAAGTACTTCTTCACCCAGAAGGAACTTAACTTGAGGCAAATGAGGTGGTTGGAGTTGGTAAAAGACTATGATTGTGAGATTAACTACCACCCTAGCATGGCCAATGTGGTAGCGGATGCTCTTAGCAGAAGGGCAGCAAGTGTAGCATCCATGGTTTCATCAGAAAGTCCTATGTTAGCCGAGTTGAACCGAGTAAGGATTGAACTAGTAGTGGCAGATGTGTCATCATTTTTTGGCTCAGCTCTCAGTGGTTCCTAGTTTGTGGCAGCGTATTACAGATGCTCAACAAGAGGATCCAAATTGAATCAAGCGTGTGAGTGAGGTAGGTCAAGGAGACTTCACTCTCACTAAGGACTCGACCTTGTTGTATCAGGGAAGGTTGTGTGTGCCAAAAAACTTTTCACTAAGGTGATCATTGCTAGAAGAAGCACATAACACTTCTTTCTCAGTGCACCCGGGCAGTACCAAGATGTATAGGGATCTTAAAAAGCATTACTGGTGGCATAATATGAAAAGAGAGATTGCTCAGTTCGTTAGTAAATGCTTGATGGTGTCAGCAGGTGAAAGCTTCAAGGCAAAGACCTGTCGGTTTGTTGCAACCCTTGACCGTTCCTGTGTGGAAGTGGGAAAATATGTCCATGGATTTCATCATTGGATTGCCAAGGGCAGTGAAGGGTTTCACGGTGATTTGGGTGGTGGTAGACCGTCTGACCAAGTATGCTCATTTTATCCCGGGTAAGGCCACCTATTCTGTAGATAAGTGGGCAGAATTGTACTTAAGGAAGATAGTGAGGTTGCATGGTGTGCCTGTTTCGACAGTGTCAAACAGAGACCCTCGCTTCACATACACTTTTTTGAAAAGTTTGCAGAAAGCATTGGGTACTCAGTTGGACTTTAGTACTGCATTCCACCCTCAGACTGAACGGTTGAACCAGGTGCTAGAAGACATGCTCAGGGCTTGTGTGTTAGATTTTGGTGGTAGCTGGGAAAGCCATTTGTATTTGATCGAGTTTTCTTACAACAACAATTATAAGTCGACCAATGGTATGGCTCCGTATGAGGCTCTGTACGGGAAAAAGTGCAGGTCACCAGTCCATTGGGATGAGGTTGGTAAAAGAGCTTTGTTAGGGCAAGAATTGGTTCAAATTACCAATGATGTAGTTCACAAGATAAGGGCACGGATGCAAATTGCTCAGAGTAGGCAGAAGAGTTATGTAGATGTCCGACGTAGGGAACTTGAGTTCAGTGTTGGTGATCACGTGTTCCTCCGAGTGGCACCAATGAAAGGAGTTCTGCGTTTCGGTAAGAAGGGCAAGCTTAGCCCCAAGTTCATCGAACCTTATGAGATCCTGGAGAGCATTGGTCCTGTTGCGTATAGGTTGGAGTTGCCGCCAGCAATGTCTGCAGTGCACAATGTGTTTCATGTGTCAATGTTGAGGAAGTATGTCCATGACCCTTCTCATGTGCTGAATCCAGAACCTTTGCTGCTAAATGAGGATTTGTCCTATGAAGAGAAGCCGATTAAGATCTTGGCTAAGGAGTCGAAAGTCTTGAGAAGAAGAGCCATTGATTTAGTAAAGGTTTTGTGGAGGAATCATAAAATGGAAGAGGAAACCTGGGAAAGGGAAGCTGAGATTAGAGCCAAGTAACCAGAGCTCTTCAAACAACAAACTTTCGAGGACGAAAGTTCTTAAGGTGGGGAGATTGTAATGCCCCACATTCTAGGTAACCCAAAGTTTTTTCTTTATTAATCGATAAATTAGGTTGTCTAAGATATTTTCCCATGCATTAAGATATCAGTTGGTTTATTGTGCAGGCTTAGTGGGGAGTTAGTCTAGCGTCTTTTTCTCCTAGTTAGTGGGTGGTTTTGGAATCAATTAGGGTTAAAAAAAAAAAAGAAAATCAAACTCTTTCTCCCTTCATCTGTCTCGCGTGCATCCTCCCCTCTACGATTTTTCCATCTCCGGCAACTTCTCTCTCTCTTTCTTTCGTCAGTGTCGTCGCCTGTTGCAGCCCACCGACGGACAGAATCCACGAGCGTCGCCCAGCCCACTGCCTTGTTTTTCTTCTCGCCCTGCCGCCAATCTTCTCCTCTTTCTGTCATTCTCTCTCCAACAACCAAGGACGCGAGCGACCCATCAAGCCCGAGTCGTCATCGCCGTCGTTCCTTCCTCTCGGTATTGTAGATCTGATATCATACACGAGTCTGTCGTCTTCCCCTCGATTTCGTCCAGCAACATGTAAGTCTCTATGTTTTCTAATTCTTAGTTGATTAAGCTCGACCTGACCTTCCACTCTCCCGTCTTGGTTAGATCCCTGATTGGTATTTTGTCAGTATGTTCTGGAATATAGTTGTAGATGATAGTCAATCCAAGTATAAATTGACAAAAATCAAGCAGTACCTGGTGAGTCCAGGGTCGAATCCACAGGGAATGGATATTAACAAAGTTTTTAACAACATTTACTGATTTAAACTCAAAAACGTATAATATTATTTTAAAAGAATAACAATGCCTATTTATCCACTCTGCGATAGTTACTTAGCTCTTCATTGCTTGCGATCTTAGCATCATTTTTCCTTTTTTTCTTACGCACATTATTAAACCAGGTTAACTTTTGCCAAATTTCCTTCATTACTTAAAGAAAGCTCCTTGCGCTAAGATTCTTTCTTGTGTTAACTCAGCCAATCTTCCCTTGCATGTCCTAGGCGCATAAAAGTTATTCATATGTATACCTTTTTTTTTTTAATAGAAAGCAATTAATGAGGGTAATGGACATCAAAGCACATGCTTTCGTTTTGGCTTACCCACATTTGTGATGAAAGGTATCCAACTACGGACATTTCATTTTTTTACTGTCCTCTACGCTCATGGGAAGTGCTTTGTCTTCACGCGGTGGCAAACTATGGGTGTAATAAATGCCCCTGGCTACAAACATGCCGCATTCCAGAGGAATCTATGCTAAATTTAAATTATGTGCTAACTCCCCCAAACTTAAATTGGACAATGTCCTCATTGTCCCCTAAACTTACAGTGGATCGCATGGACTGAAGAAAATCAAGGTTGAGTTTCGGCAAGTTGAAAATGCAAAAGGTTTTTCTTTAAGGTCTGAGGAAAGGAAGACAAAGGTTAAACCAATTTAAGTAATGTGGTTAGGAAAAATCAGAAAATCAGATGCATGGATTGAAAACAAAGGAGTTAAAACAGAGTATTTGCTAGATAAAGACATTAAAGTAAGGCAGATGGAAAGTTGCAATGAGATAAACAACGAGATATATTAATGTATTGCGAAAAAAATTATAAACAAGGGCGCATACATTTAAATAAATAAAAAAAAACAGGGAAAGTAGATGATTGCTTCTATTCCTGCGATGGTGGAGGTGGAGGTGCTCTTGGGTCCCCAGGCAAAGGGGGAGGCATGGTTCCACGCATTTGGGCTGGGCCTGCGCCTGAAGGTCTTTGTTGTCCTACTGGCCGTGCAAACAAATTGGGCGTGACAGACAAGCGACCAAAGCTTTCGGTCCATCGCATGAGGAAAAAGACTAAGTTGTTTACCCTTTGTGATAATTTGAACTGTTGTTTGCGCAACAACTCCTGTTGTTGGCACAACCATTCTTACTGCTGTTGCAGGGGCTGAATAAATTCTTGAAGTATCTGCTGCATCTGGGAAAAGATCAGGGCTTCGTCTACATCAAGAGTTAGATCAGGCACAACCTGACTAGTGCTCGCAGAAGCGGTTGCGTGCGACGTTGGCGTTGGATTTGCTCTGTATTAAATAATATTATCGTTTAATATTTTTACAGCGAACAGAAAAAAAAAATTGAAATACGAACAGTAAAAGAATGAACCGCGAAGGTGAAGTGAAAAGAAACTTACCAAAGTCTGCGAATAAGTAAGGCTTCAGCAAACTAAAATCTCAACCGAAAGGATTTGCTCTGCATTAAATAATATTACCGTTTAATTTTAATCCCATGCAATCTGGAAAATCAAAACCATCAACGGTAAAAACGTGAATTCCAATCACCCATGGTAAAATAATTATGCACTGCCCATTGACTAATCCCTTCGATCGTCCCTGTGTGACACGTGACTTCATCAGATGACTCATGCAATTTTACCTGCCCACAAGAAATTCAAAATCCAAACGGTAAAAGTAATCAATTCTCAACAAAACCCTTCCTATTCGAACGATTTGCTTCAGGCATAACTTTGCCGCTACAACCTTCAGAACAAAAGATTGCCTGAAGAATCTTGGATTCAAAATTCAAGTTTAAAATAGAAAAAATCAAATCAGTAAATTTAAATTCAAATTAACCATTCAAATCAAATCGTATCTTTTATTTTTATTTGAAGCTGAATAAATCGGGAAATATTTTATTCAAAATTAAATCTAAACAGATATTAAAATAACCGAAAATAAAATCTAAATCTAATCTAATCTAATCAGAATAAATAAAAACTAAATTACAAGAAATAATAAAATTATTCCAAATCGCGATAAAATCTACGGAATTAAAAATAACAACGAACTTAAAATAAATCATGCAAAATTTAAACAAATTAAATTTATCCTAATTCAAATTAAAATCAAATCATATCAGTGAGAAAATAAAAACAAACACTGGAAGCTCAAAATATTGCTCTGTAAAATGCTCCCGCAAATATCTCGCTCTTTCAATCATCCACCAACTTTAGGGAAGGATATTTCGCCTGGAATTCCTCTCCCCAATAATGTTTCACAGTTGTCCATTCACTTTGAACACTCTCCCATCTTTTTCATCCTGCAAAGTAATTGCTCCATGGGAGAAAACTTCAATCACAATAAATGGTCCTGACCATTTAGATTTTAGTTTCCCAGGAAACAATTTTAATCTAGAATCATAAAGCAAGACTCTCTGACCTTTGACAAACTCTTTAGGATTAATTTTCTTGTCATGCCACAACTTAGTCTTTTCTTTATACATTTTTCGCATTTTCATAAGAAAATTGGCGAAACTCCTCTAGCTCGTTAAGCTACAGCATTTTTATTGCCCCTGCACGACTCAAATCAAAATTTATTTTTTTCAAAGCCCAAAACGTTTTATGTTCAAGCTCTAATGGTAAATGACAAGCTTTTCCATATACTAACCTATAGGGAGACATACCTAGAGGAGTCTTATAGGTTGTCCTTGTAGGGTTAAAATCCCTTTTGGCAGCGGAAGCAAACAAGACCAATTCGTTTCACAATTTTGTTTACGAAAAACCAATACATTGGCAATTAAAATTTACAGAAACAATTTCTATAACTACTAAGATTAAGCATGCTGGAAATTTATTTAAAATCAAGAACACTTACATGGATTTTCGAAGAACACAGCACGATGCTCCAAGATTCTCGTTCTTGATCTTCCAATGGACACCACCATTATGGATCACTCGCTATATCTCTTGGATAACTTGAGATTGGTTTGGGGGAAACAAAATTCGTCTTGAAAGGGAAAAATTCAGCAAGAACACTGCTGGTTTTTTTAGAGAGAGTTGAGAGAATTTCTTTTTTTCTTCTCTGTTTTTGCGTGAAAACTAGAGAGAATCAGAGAGTGGGCAACCACCCCTTCAGCCACTACGTAGGATTAGGTTAGGAAGTTGTCTTTAACTCCCTAACCAATCCTGTCCATTGATCTAAACCAATTAGATTTGAACCGTCCAATTATTATCAAATAATAATTAATAAATTAAATAATTAATAATTATTTAAATAATAATTAATTATCTAATTAATTATAATTAATTTAATTAAACCAACTTTAATTAAATCAATTATAACATATAGTTTTAATTCAATTAAATCATATTCAATTAAATTAAATAGGTCATTTAATTAATTTAAATTAATTGATCCCACATTAATTAAATATCAAATATTTAATTAATTTTATTATTGAATCATATTCAATTTAATCTCTCTCATTTAACCTATAGTATTAATGTGCATCGAATGTACATTAATTATTAACTATAGTTTTAATTTGATTAAATCACATTTAACCAAATTAAAATTAAATTAATTAATTCCCAAATTAATTAATTCATGAATTAATCAAATATCACATATTTAATTAAATTCATAATTCTCTCATTAATTGATTTTGAATCACATCCAAAATTAATTTTACTATAAAGTTTAATTCAATAATTAAACTTATACTATAATGTATCTCCATACATTATATTAATTGTATCAAAATACAATTAACTTATATTCCCTTTAATAATCAAGACTATATAATCTCAGAACCCGTTATGAGTTAGCCGGTGGACCTAATGGACCTACAGATCAGAAGCTCCAACGATACGAGAATGATCAGCTAAACTCATTAACCGAGTCAATCAACATTCGTTAACTGTGGGTCACTCCACTAAAGACCCACAACTACACTCTTCTCACTGTAGAATATTTCTGTGTCCACGGATATCGACCAATGCAGTAAGTCAATCCTTCACGTGTGTTCGTAACACAAGCTGGATCAAATTACCGTTTTACCCCTGGGTTACCTCTGGATCCTTAAGTACCACTGATCCCTCTAATGAACAATTTGTTTAGGGTCCAACCTCTAAACAAGAGTTCCTCTCGGGCCAGGAGAGGACGACGCGCCTTTTTTCAAGCCTCGGAATCGACCCTTAAGGGAACACACATCTACTTGCCCCAATAGGAGAAGGAGTGAATTCCATCTTGTATTGTCATGTCCCCAGCCCCCCACTCGGTCTTGTCCCCAAGAAGGTAGGCTTATTGAGTCGGCGTACTGGCCACTCTCACCCATACTAATCAAAGGAAATCCCTCGTGAGAAGGAGTTCATGACACACTCAGGATTAAGATCGAGTTACCTAGGTCATCCTATTGAAACAGTAACCTAACTAGTTAACGGTGTTACATCGTCTAGTGGTTTACTATTTCGTGGTCCGGTCTTATGCAAACTCATTGCATAGGATACCCCCGCTCGCATGTCTCCTACATGGACGCCTTGGATCAATACGTCTGTATCGAATACAAAGCGGGCCGTATCACATAGTGTTACAAGGATAAGGTACCCAACCTTATCCTTGTACTATAGACCTTTTAGGTTGTTACTTAAACACTGATCCCCGTATGTCCCCACATACTAGTCCAAGTCTCATGTAAACAACCTTGGATCTTAGTTTATTGGATTTGGGTCATATTGTGCAATTCTAGACTTTATATGACAATAACACTTTATTGCATAGACTTCAATAACACTTTATTGTTACAAGTGTATAATTCGTTAATCATTCACTATCTACGAGTTTTAGGATATAAAACCCAACAAACTCCCACTTGGACTAAAAATCTAGTTTAGTGGGAATGTACAATAATCTATCCCAGCAGTGGGTGTATAAATACATGTATAATACATAAAACGTATTTACACTGTACAAATACAATAAACTAGGGCATCACTATACCCATTACAATTCTCCCACTTGCCCTAGATTACATTTGTACATAACTCGTAGACCCAGACCATCTAGATGACCCTCATACACTTTAGCCGAGAGAGCCTTCGTGAATGAATCAACAATATATCATTTAGATTCAATGTGCTTGCTTGTCTTGCAATAGGATAGTCCATATTTGGAACACCTTCCAAATTAGGCTTGAAGTTCCTAAGTCATAGTCTCTATCTGTGCTTCATAAGCAACTACTTATTGGCCTCTATGGTCGAGACTGCAGATAAGTCATACTATAGCTCCTACATTAAGAATGAAGACAGACACTGATGTAGATTTCATCAAATCCTTATCAGTTAAAATATCTGTATCAGTGTATCCTGTAAGGATAAAATCCTTAGCGCCATACACGAGCATATAAAACCTCGTTCTCCTAAGATACTGGAGGATGTACGTAACGACACTCCAGAGATCAAATCCTGGAATTGATTGATACTTACTGACAACCCTACTGCATAGGGCATATGTCTCATGTCCTCAACTTCTTGAGGTGTCTGAGGACACAGTTCATTAGACAAAAGAATTCCATTCCTAAAAAGGTAGTAAACCCTTATTGGAATTCTGCATCTTATATCTAACTAACATCTTGCAGACATAAGAAACTTGAGACAAGACTAGCTCAGCTTCTCCCAGATTTTCATTTGGAAATGAGCTGCTAGCCTCTTTTAATGTCAGTAAGATAACCTACATCATTCCCAATGATTAGGATATCAATCACATACAACATGAATAAAGCTACTGAACTATGGATGATTACTTGTAAACACAAGACTCATCAATGTTCTGATTAAAACCAAAAAATTTGATCACCGTATCAAATCTTCCATGCCAAGACCAAAATGCTTAGGTCAATCCATGAATGGACCACTTAAGCTTGCAAACCCTTTTGTTTTTTATCTTGTTCAATGGACCCTTCTGGTTGAGACCTTAAATGTCTCATTTCCTCTTGTAAATCCACTTGTAACCTTTAGGTGTTACCCCATCAAGCAAATTTACAAGATCCCAGATGGAATTGAAATGCAAAGACTTCATTTCCAGGTCCATGGCTTTAAACAATTTGTCCTTGTCAACACCATTCATTTTCTTTCTAAAAGATAATGAATCCTCTATGTCATCATCAAGAATGACGACTTGAGCTTCAAATAAGCCCATGTAATGGTCAGGTTATAAAACAACCCTCCCACTACATCAAGGCATTCTCAACTCTTGAGATGGATGTGACTGACCAAAAACACTGGCCTTATCAACAACTCTTGTTGAATAACCAGTCTTATCAACAACTTTTGTTGATTCGTCAACAACTCTTGTTAATGTTTCTGTAGCTTTATTAGTTATTTCACTTAAACCGACCTTATTTTATGGCTTATGATTTCTCATCTGTTCTTCTTCTGAGAATGAAGCATTTGTCGATACAAATTCTTTATTCTCTTATGGATTGTAGAAGTATATTCTCCTCATTTCCTTTGGGATTGCCTACAATTATTTTGAACGATATTCCAATTTATATTGGGTTAGTCACAAGCACAAGTCCTGGACACCCCAAAATTTAAAGGAACGTAAAAAATCTTTACGTCCTATCCACAACATAAAAGGTGTTTCAGAAACATTTTTGATGGAACTTTGTTCAAAATACACACTGCAGTCACACTACATGACCCCAAAACGAGTCAGGCAATTGAGCATAGCTCAACATGGATTGAACCATATCCAATAGGGTTCTGTTACTCCTAACTGAGATTTAGGATGTGATTCCATGAACTATCAAATAGTCCTAGAATCTCAAGTCCCTATACTTAACACATTGATCAGATCAAAGTGGTTTTATTATCTCACCTAACAAGTTTTCAACTTCAGTCTTAAGCCCCTTCGAATATCTCAAGAGATTCAGACTTAAGTTGCATTAGGTTGAGATGTTCATACCTATGAATAATTATCGTTAACAAAGATTAATTATTCATACCCTCCCACTGCTTTAACATACTAGACCACAAGGATCCAAATGTATAAGCTTCAAGGGTTCTTTGGCTCTTTTAGCTCTTTTCCAGTAAAAGATCTATCAGTCATATCGCCCATAAGGCATGACTTAATTGGTATTAAAGAGTTTTCTTCTAACTAGCTTAGAAGTATACTCATAGACTAAGCTCCCAATCATATTGAGATCAAAATTAGCCTAACCTTAAGAACCAAAGAAAGGTATTTCCTTTAGGAGATATCTTTTGCCTTTATTTCTTCGAGTATAAGCAATCTTAAACAACTCAGTGCTCATGACTTGCTTTACTCTCGATTAGTCTTAAACACATAAGTTATTTTCAGTAATGTTGAACAAATGTCAACTCTCTTTCTTAAAATAAAAATGCGTTAGCAGAGAAAGGTATAGACTAACATTGTTCCAGCATATACGATACAAAAATCAAATTTCTGTTAATCTTCAGGAAATTCATACACATTATCTAATAATGTGTATTATCTTCCACTGGATAAAATAACTTAATGTTCTCTCTGCCAAAGCCGAGACACACTCTCCAGATCAAAATCTGAGAATCATCTCACCTATTTGCAACAGTTTCCATGAGCTTATTCCTTAAAAGGAAAAACAAACGTGATAAGTGGCACCTGAATTAAAAAATTCAGCCTGTATCCTCATTTTCCACTATGCACGTTTCAATGACCAATAAATCATATTAATTGTCATTGATATTGGTTAGGCAGTTAATGTAATTGTCATCATGAACAATTCAAGATGAACTAGACATTTGAGCCTGAGGACATTCCTCACTAAAGACTAATCTAAAATCATTTACCACAAGTTTCGTTTAAGCTAGTTGTATCTAAACCGTTATTCATAAAATGGTGTAAAACAATGCACATAAAGTTTTATATAATTGCTGAAGTAACAAATTACTTGTATTATTAATCGCACTAACCCATTACAAATAATCCAATCAAATTCTGCAAAAACAAACAAGCAATCAAAGAAACCCTATAAAACTATTGATTTATTTTTTGCAACGATACTTCAGAGGTTTAGAGCAGCAGCCACCGAAGGGTGGTCAACTACTCCTCCTCTGAATTGAGACAATCTCAACAAAATTCTAACACTAGAATAACTCATATTCCGTTAGCATTTAGTTACCGTTGTTTGGTCAAGGATTAGTTAACACATTTAACTCATCCCCGTAAGTGTAACCCTCCCACTTTCAGATATCAGAGGCACGGACCAACAAGCTACCGTTAGGAAAGACAACTGTTGGTAATTAGCCTAAGCGATCCTATCCTATTCAGGAGTTCACGGTGTTCCGAATCCCATGATCAGGCCCTCCGAATGGATGGTTGCGCCGAGACAACACGCAGGCGGATCATAGGAATCTCACGTTGTGACCTAGGGGTGGAGACCGAAGGATACGTTGGCACGCGTCCTGCTCCCACTTACTATAGACATTCTCCCCATTCACCTTGGTATTGACCCATGCAAACACTTTCCGAAGGGAGGCCGCGCTAAAATGACACGAAGCCGAGCATGGATCTCACGATGTGAACACAGGGGGATGTGAGAGTAAAAACTCGATATGAAAATCTTTTTTTTTTATATTTTTCCTCCCACTGAAATGTCCTACTGTATTTTAGGGTTATTAAACTTCCCGGCTAAGTCAATCTATCTAAGTCTATGCCTATTATAACTCTTATATATAGGACTTTACTCTAATGTCTTGGTGAATGAAACCCATTTAATTACCTAGTGACATTGCATGCTAACATTAAACTATGATTAATTCAACTCAGGTTCCGGGTCAGCTCCCAGGTAGGAGGTGTTCCGTAACCGTCAACTTAAGTACCCCCAGCCTAGACAGAACTTCACCGGGAGAGTTCCCTTATAACCATAGTAATGTTTTTTCTACTTAGTGCATTAAAACTATTTTAATTCTAAGTAAGAAAATAATTCTAGTCCTATTAGAATTTAAATGAGCTTAGGTCTAATTAATTTTAAACAATTTAAAATTAATTCATTTTAACCTAAGGTCCTATGTTTGCATGCAACTCTTTGTTATAGGTTGACGGTTTCTAATCAATTTTATAACCATTATAAAATTTTAATCATTAGCCCTATAACATGCTTCTATGGTGTTTCCAAATAACAATCTGATTCAAATTATTAAACACCATAATGCTCATGACGCCGATAATATAACCATTATATTAATCTAAGGTGGTGTCATGCATCATGCAATTTCAATTTCATTTAATTAATATCGATTATATTAATTAATCATCAACGAAGTTAAATCACATGAAATTAGACATTAATATAATATAACTCTTATATTAATCTAATAAATGTCATGCTCAATGCTATTCCATTTTCATTAAATTAAAATAACTTTTTATATTAAATCATACATGAAAACAAGCATTGAAAATTTATTTCCATTCATAATATAACTATTATATTAATACTCATGAAAATAAATCTAAGCATGCATGCTACATTAATAAAATATAACATTATATATTTATCTAATTAATGTCATGCATCATGCTTTTCCAATTTCATATATTTAATATAACAATTATACTAAATAACTCATGAAATTTAAATTCATGCATAATTATCATATATTATAACATTTATAACATAAAAATGCATGAAACATGCTTAACTTATGGTGGGATCTAGCTAAATGACATTCATAAAGCAATAAATAGCTATAAAGACCCGTATTTTGGCATCCTAGGGCAAAAATAATGAAAAATTACATTAATAATTAAAAATCTAGCCCTCGACCGCCTTGTAATTGGTTTGAACCGCCTCGAACCGCTTCGAACCGCTTAGAATCAGCCCGAACCGTGTCAGAATCGCCCAAACCAGACCCAAATAGCTCAAACTGGTCCAAATTCTACCTGACCCAGACCAACCAGCTTTGAACCGAACCAAACCCACGGAGAACCGGACCAAACCGAACTCTGAACCGCATACCATCAGCGCGCACGGAAAAAAAAAATAACTGCACTCAATCCTACTCGAACTCACGACCTCGCACATTCCACGCGCATGTGACGCCACCTGCTCCAAGCGGCAAAGTTAGAAATAAACAGGAGTTCATAGTTAGCTCAGGATTAAGATCGAGTTACCTAGGTCATCACATGAAATAGTCAGTCTCGTCAATAAACGGTGTTTTAAAGCGAGAGCGACTTATTTCTCGGTCCTGGTCTTATGCAAACTCATTGCATAGGATGCCCCCACTCGCATGTCTCTACATGGACGATTTAGGATCACATCGTCTATACCATCTATAAAGTGGGTTGCGTCTCATAGTGTCTCCAGAATAAGGTACCCAACCCTATTCCTATACTATAGACCATTTTGGCTATTACTCAAGCTTGATCCACTTTTATGTCTCTACATAAAGCTCAATTGTTCATCCTATAGCCATGGATCTTAGTTTATTGGATTTGGGTTCTTATATGTGCAATTTAATTTATTCAGTAATGACTTTTACTGAATCAATCTCGATAACACCTTTATCGAATAAGTATATAATTCGTTTAACATTCACTATCTATGAGTTTTAGGGCACCAATCCCAACAATCTCCCACTTGAACTAAAACTCTAGTTTAGTGGGATGTACTATAATCTATAACAGCAGTGGATGAATAAATACTTGTATTAATAACGGAGTAAAAATACAATAAACTAGGGCATCTAAATACCCAGTATACTAAGGTATCGATATACCGGTTACAATTCTCCCACTTGACCTAGATTATTTCTCGTACATATCTCGCAGGCCTAGACCTTCTAGATGACTCTCGAACACTTTAGCCGTGAGAGCCTTCGTGAATGGATCAACAATGTTGTGCTCCGACGCTATCTTCGTGACGATCACGTCTCCTCGGTGCACAATCTCCCTAATGAGATGGTATTTCCTTTCGATGTGCTTGCCTCTCTTATGGCTGCGAGGTTCCTTTGAGTTTGGAACTGCGCCGCTATTATCACAATACAAGGTGATAGGTAGATGCAGATTTGGAACGACTTCCAAGTCAGTTAGGAACTTCCTGAGCCATACTACCTCTTTTGCTGCTTCGCAAGCGGCTACATATTCGGCCTCCATGGTCGAGTCTGCAATGCATCTTTGCTTGATGCTGCGCCATACTATTGCTCCTCCATTTAGAGTGAATACTGACCCCGATGTAGATTTCCTCGAATCTTTATCGGTTTGAAAGTCAGAATCAGTGTATCCTGTAAGGATCAAATCCTTCGAACCATACACGAGCATATAGTCCCTCGTTCTCCTTAGATATTTGAGGATACTTTTAACGGCTGTCCAGTGATCAAATCCTGGATTTGATTGATATCTACTGACAATCCCTACTGCATAACAAATGTCAGGCCTTGTACACAACATGGCATATATTAGGCTACCTACTGCAGAGGCATAGGGAAAACGTCTCATGTCCTCAACTTCTTGCGGTGTCTGAGGACACTGTTCCTTAGACAAGTTAATTCCGTGCCTGAAAGGTAATAGTCCTTTCTTGGAATTTTGCATTTTATATCTAACCAACAATTTGTTGATATAAGACGCTTGAGACAGGGCTAGCGTTTTATTCTTTCGGTTTCGAACAATTTGGATTCCTAGAACAAATTGTGCCTCACCCAAATCTTTCATTTGGAATTGAGTTGCTAGCCATAGTTTAATGTCAGTTAGATAACCTACATCATTCCCGATGAGTAGGATATCATCCACATACAGTACTAAGAAAGCTATAGAGCTGTTGATGATCCTTTTGTAAACACAAGGCTCATCAACGTTTTGTTCAAAGCCATAAGATTTGATCGCAGTATCAAATCTCATATTCCAGGATCTAGACGCTTGTTTTAATCCATAAATGGATCGTTTAAGCTTGCAAACTTTTTGCTCTTGATCCTGAGCTATGAACCCCTCTGGCTGAGACATGTAGATACTTTCTTCAAGATTACCGTTCAGAAAGGCAGTCTTGACATCCATTTGCCATATTTCATAATCGTAAAACGTGGCAATGGATAAAAGTATCTGGATCGACTTTAACATGGCGATAGGGGAGAAGGTTTCTTCATAGTCAATCCCCTCCCGCTGGGTAAAACCCTTTGCCACAAATCGTGCCTTAAAGGTCTGTACCTTTCCAGCAACGTCTCGTTTTCTCTTGTAGATCCATTTGCACCCCTATGGGTCTAACCCCTTCAGGTTGATCTACAAGATCCCATACTGAATTAAAATGCATGGACTCGATCTCTAAGTCCATGGCTTTAATCCACTCGTTCTTATCAACGTCATCCATTGCCTGTTTAAAGGTTAATGGATCCTCGATCCCGTCATCAGGTATGACGACTGGAGTTTCAGTTAAACCCAAATAGCGATCAGGCTGTCTAACAACCCTCCCACTACGTCGAGGTTCTCTTATTTCTTGAGAATGACGTGATTGACTTGAGGTGCCAGTATCATCAACAAATCTTGTTGATGTTTCTGTAGCTTCGTTAGATAGTTCACTTAAAACGACTTTACTACGTGGCATGTGATCTCTGAGGTGGTCTTCTTCTAGGAATGTAGCATTTGTCGATACAAGTACTTTATTTTCCTCTAGATCGAAGAAGTATCCACCTCTCGTTTCTTTGGGATAGCCTATAAATAGGCAAAATCTAGAACGAGGCTCCAATTTCTTTGGGTTTGCTTCTAGCACGTATGCAGGACATCCCCAAATTCTGAAATGTCGTAAACTAGCTTTACGACCTTTCCAGAGCTCAAATAGTGTTTTAGAAACACTCTTTGAGGGAACTACGTTCAAGATATAAATTGCAGTCTCTACTGCATAACCCCAAAATGAGTTAGGCAACTGAGCATAACTCATCATCGAACGAACCATGTCCAACAAGGTTATGTTTCTCCTTTCTGATACACCGTTTTGCTGAGGTGTACCAGGGGCTGAGCGTTGGGACGTAATTCCATGCTCTATCAAATAGTTTTGAAAACTTAAGTCCATATACTCTCCACCTCGATCGGATCGAAGTGTTTTTATCGTCTTACCTAATAGGTTTAGGGTTTAGGGTTTAGGGTCAACCTCGGCCTTATATTCCTTGAACTTTTCAAAAGCTTCGGACTTATGATGCATCAGGTAGAGATAGCCATACCTCGAATAATCATCAATGAAACTGATGAAATATTCGTACCCTCCTCGAGCTCTAATGTTCATTGGTCCACAGAGGTTCGAATGAATGAGCTCTAAGGGCTCTTTGGCACGATAAACTTTTCCGGTAAAAGGTCGTTTTGTCATCTTGCCCTCAAGGCACGACTCACAAGGAGGCAACGAGTTGTCTTCTAACTTGTTTAGAAGTCCACTCTTGACCAATCTCCCAATCCTATTGAGGTTGATATGGCCTAACCTCAAGTGCCAGAGATAGGTATCTTGAGAAACTCTTCGTTTTTTAGGTTGAGCCTCATCGGTTTTAAACATCGCGTGATTTAAAATAGCTTTAGACTCAATTGGTCTCAAAACATACAATTTATTCTTCAAGTTTGCAGAGCAAACATCAATACCTCTTTTAGTTATGAACGCTTCATTAACAGAAAAAGAAATTGAGTAACCTTGTTCTAATAAACAAGATAAAGAAATCAAATTTCTTTTAATTTTCGGAACTATGTACACATTATCTAATATCATGTAACGTTCCTTCGTGAAGAATAATTTTATATCTCCCACTGCAATAGCCGAGATGACTTCTCCTGTTCCAACTTTAAGAGTCATCTCTCCAGCTTTTAGCTGTTCCCAGGAACTCATTCCTAGAAATGAAGAACATACGTGATTAGTGGCACCTTAATCGAGTATCCAGGCAGAATCGTCGTTTTCCACTAAACACGTTTCCAAGACTAATAAATCGCATTTAGAGTCGTGGATTATGTTTTTCTTTGCTATGCAGTTAGTTTGAGGACATTCCTCAGTTGAGACCAAACCTAAATTCTTTGCCACGTATTTAGTGTTTAAGCAAGTATTCTTAGTTGTATGTACTAAACCGTTTAATTTGGCATTTGACAAAGCACATACGTTTTTCGACATATTGTTGAAACAAACAAATTAATCTCTATTAGAAACATGCACTAAACCCATTAATCACATTTATCCAATCAGATTTAGCAAAAGCAATCATTGACCCATATATACAATTGATTTATTTTGCAACGATACTTCAGGGGTTTAGAATAACCGCTACCGTAGGGCAGTCAGCTACTCCTCCTCTGAATCGAGACAATCTCGGCCAAATACTATTCCCAGAATAACTCTTACTCCAATAGTTATTAGCTAACGTTAATTTGGTCAAGACCATCTTGTAAGTGTTACCCATCATTTTCAGATTGCAGAGGGCGGCCCCAACAATGCCACCGTAGGGAAGAGCTAATGTTGGGAATGGCCCTAGGAAACCCTATCCATTTTTGGAGTTTGCGTTGTTCCGAATCCCGTGCGCAAGCCCTCCGTAGGGTGATTGCTCCCAGGGCGACTCGCAGGCAGCGCATAGGAATCTCACGGTGCAACCTAATGATGGAGACCGCAGGATACGTTTGACACGTTTCCTTCTCCAACTTACTATGAACACTTTCCCCATTCACCTTGATATTAACCCATGCAAACACCATCCGTAGGGGGACGCTCCCAGGGCGCCTCGAGGCCAAGCATGGATCTGACGGTGTGAACTCAGGGGGACGTGAGAGTAGAAACTTAATATGAATATTTCATTTCTATACTTTTCCTCCCACTAAAGTGTCGTAAAGTTTTAGGGTCTATTACTTAGGTAAATTCTGGCTAAATGAATATATCTAAGTCTATGCCTTATTAAACAAGGTCTTTACACTAAATGTCTAGGTGAATTAAACTCTTTTAATAACCTAGTGACATTGCATGCTAGTAAGACTTTGGTTAATTCAACTCAGGTTCCGAACCATTTGCCGGGAGAGTTCCCTTATAACCAAGGTCTTATGTCCTACTTACTCAAATTTTAAAACTATTTTAAAAATACTAAGACATATTTCTAATCCTATTAGAAAAGGCGATCTTAGATCTATTTCATTTTAAACCATTTAAAGAATGATAAGATCCTAAGATCCTATGTTAGCATGCAACTCTTTGTTATAGGTTTTATGGATTCTATTCATTAACTATTATAACTCTTATAACTTGTAATGAATTAACCCTATAACATGCTTTCTAATGGTGTTTAAAAGCATATAACAATCAATCATTCAAGTTATAAGAAAAGCACCATTTAGAAACAACCTATGTCTAGGTTTGTATAACGCTTTATACTACGATGTCTAGGTGATAACACTTTAAAACCTCACACCGCTCACGCATGCTCATAAAACTCGAGTTAACTTAACTCAAGAACCGACTCGATGCCCAGGTAGGAGGTGTTCCGTAAACCGTCAACTTAAATACCTCCAGCCTTAGACAGCATCTTGTCGGGTGAGTTCTCTCGTAACCATTGTTTTACAAGATATCGACCTAAACTATGCAAGTTGATCGAATCGTTGAAGGTTCATTAACCTAAGTGAGCATGCACTTAATCTTGTTATAGATTTTAGATTTCTATCTCTTTTTATAACAATTATAAAAACAATCCATAACAAGCCTAATTTGAGAATAACACTTATAATCAAACTAATGAAATTTCATGCTTCATGCTTGGTTAATTTTATCAATTAATAATTATAACTATTATAAGAATAATCAATTTTAATTAACCATTCAAGCATGAATCTCCCTAAATTAATACAACACTTATATTAATTAAACATGGAATTTCCCTCATGCATTTGAATTAATCAATAACACTTATTAAAATTAAAAAAATGCATGAACATGCTTTCCTATGGTGGGGTTTTAAAACTATATGGCATGCTCATAATGCACATACATCCATTTAATTAAATCATAAATTCACAATGCATAAAGTAATTAAATCAAGCTAAAATGGAATAGTTTGGCAATTTAAAAAAAAAACACAAGCAATTTCACTAATTATTACAATAATAATTAATAAATAAACTTGCAACACGCCCGAGCTTCACGAACCATCCCGAACCGCTCATCCAAGCAATGAACCGGCCATGCAATGAGTGAAATGAGGCTGCAACAGACCGAGCCGGACCAAAAGACAGCAGCTGAACCAGAATTAAAAAAATCTACTGCTGGAATTTTAATTTTCTGCTGCGTCTTCTCCGGTTTTTCTTCAATTTTACAGCCTATATGGACTCTAATGACTCTATAAAAATTACAGACTATAGTACACACATTAACGCTCTTACATATCCGAGCAATTACAATTTCATGAAGGTTTGAATGCTCAAAAAATTGCCAAACCAGAACACTTTCATTTTAGCACACAGAAAATTCAATTTCAAAATGGTACCCACCAAAGCAAAATTAAAACGAATTAAGTGCTCTAATCATGCTCTGATACCAATTGAAGGTGTACATATTACACATGCGGAAGCAATTGAAGATCGAAAGCACTTAAGACATTCAATTTTACTCCTAAAGCATGCATGTTCTAGAAAAGACAGAATAGAGAGTTTAGAAAACACCAACCTTTGTAGCTCACTTATGTTGAAATCCTTGTGGTGTTTGCCTCTCCTATGCTCCTTGGACAACCTCTAGAGTCTTCCCTACTATACTCCGGGCCAAGAACGACTTGTGGGAGTCTATATAAGATAGGGAATGGGAAGGGAATGCTTGAAGCATCAAACAATGGAGAAGAATGAGAGATGAGAGAACTTTGAGTCCAAATTCCAGCAGCATAACATTAAGGAAATGGCTTTCTTATGTTTGAATCTGATTCAAACTCCTTTTAAAGACATTCTCCATGCAAAGCCAAGCCTCAAGACACAAGACACATGGTGTGTTTGCAAGCTCAAGTGGATTCTAGGTGTACATTACACAAGACATGCAACAATGCATTACTGAGTTGTCTTTCCACTTTGAATGATCATGCATTAAGTAGATTTCCAACTAAATCCACTAAATTCAAATTGAAATCAAATTCCAAGCTTGCAAATTACCCCCAATTTCAATTCTAAATTGAAATTGATTGCTTGGTAATTAATTTGAAAATTTTCAAATTAATTTTGATGTGATTAATCTAATTAATTTTTGTTATCTTGTGCAATTCCATATATATGATTCCTAATACATATATATAGTATATATGTTATCTTGTGCAAGTCAAAACATGATCAATGCTCAATAAGTTACAGAGAGGTTTACTAATTTTGGAAAAATCCTTTATGAACCTCCTATAAAATCCAGTATTACCTAAAAAACTCCGAATCCCTTTTACAGAACCCGGTGGTTCTAATCTTTCAATAACCTCTATTTTTGCTCTGTCAACTTCTAGATCGTTCCTTGAAATCCTATGACCTAACACTATGCCCTCCTTCACCATGAAGTGGCATTTCTCCTAATTACGAACTAGATGGGTATCCTCACATCTTTTTAACACCTTACCTAAATTATCCAAACAACTTCTCCAAAAACTGAAAAATCATCCATAAATACCTCAACATTGGACTCAATCATATCATAAAAAATTGCTAACATACACCGTTGAAATGTTGCTGGCGGATTGCAAAGGCCAAAAGGCATTCGCCTAAAAGCAAACGTCCCATAAGGGCAGGTGAAAATGGTTTTTTTCTGATCCTCAAGAGCAATAGTAATCTGGTTATATCCAGAATAACCATCTAAGAAACAGTAGTAGACCTGACTAGCCAATCTATCCAACATTTGGTCAATAAATGGTATAGGGAAATGGTCCTTACGGATAGCTTTATTAAGCCTCATGTAATCCATGCAAACCCTCCAGCCAGTTACTGTCCTGGTTGAGATCAATTCATTATATTTATTGCTCACCACATTGACACCTCCTTTCTGAGGAACACATTGGACATGGCTTACCCAATTGCTATCTGCAATTGGATAAATAATGTCAGCATCCAACCATTTAATCACGTCCTTTTTAACAACCTCTTTCATTGCAGGGTTAAGCCTTCTCTGCTGCTCAATACTTCTAAAGGATCCCTCCTCTAGAGTTATTTTATGCATACAGAAAGATGGGCTAATTCCCTAAATGTTAGCCAATGTCCAACCGATATCTTTGCGATATTGCTGCAGCAACTTTATCGAGGCCTCATCATGCTCCGACATTAAGTCTGATGCAACAATAATGGACAACGTCTCTCCTTCCCCAAGATACACATACTTTAGATGATCCGGTAAGAGCTTCAAATCTAAAGTGGGTGCCTCAATCAGGGATGACTTAATAAGAGGAGCCTTCCTTTGATCTAAATCTAAAGGCTAAAAAACACCCTCACACCTAAACACTTCTTTTTCATTTTTTCTTTCTAAAGTACAAACTTCTAAATCTTCTACACTAACCTCTCCATGATTTTCCAAATGCTTGTTTGTCGAATCCTGCATTGCTGTCTCAACAATTGTGTTCTCCAGAATCCTAATGAAAGAGTAATCTTCCATTTCTTCTAGATACTTCATGGCCTTAAACACATTAAATTTCACTTCCTCATTATAGACTCTCATTGTTAACTCTCCTTTTTGAACATCTATCAAGACCCTACCAGTAGCCAAAAATGGACGACCTAGAATAATTTGGACATCTTTATCAGCCTCATAGTCTAAAATAATAAAATCAACAGGAAATATGAATTTATCTACCTTCACTAACACATCCTCAATTTTACCCTCTGGATATGTGATAGATCTATCAGCTAGTTGGAGTGTGGCTGTGGTAGGCCTAGCTTCACCAATACCTAATTTTCGATATAGCGAAAGAGGCATAAGGTTAATGCTTGCACCTAAATCACAAAGTGTTCTACCTATACTCTTTCCACCTATTGACACATGTATAGTAAATGGTCCTGGATCCTTAGCATTGGTTGGTAGCCCATTCTTGAGAATAGCACTACATTCCTCAATAAGAGATACAGTTTCAAACTCACCTAACCTCTTATTTTTAGTTAAAATATCCTTAAGAAATTTAGCATAATTAGGCATTTGCTCTATAGCTTCTACTAAATGGATGTTTATATGATATTTCTTAAGAATCTCTAAAAGCTTTTTAAATTGACCATCCTGATTCTTAGGCCTTTGCCTTTGTGGAAAAGGTAGAGGTGGTGCATAAGGTGGGGGCGGCACATAAGGTGGTTCCACATCTGGCACAAATCCAGATGCTCCAGCATCATTATGGCTGCCTCCAGCACCCTGACCAGACTCCAACTCTTTCTCAACAACAACATTTTTATCACAATTTTTTTTCTATATCTTGGGTTTTACTAGGCTCTTTTCTTTCTTCTAGTGGCTTACCACTCCTAAGAGTCACTACCTTTACCTGATCCTTACCTTCCCTTCTACGGTGTTCAGTATCTGAAGGAAGTTTCCCCTGAGGCCTTGCCTTCAGCTCATCATCTAGCTGACCCACTTGCAATTCCAGGGCTCTCATTGAAGCTTGATTACTTTGAATTGTGGCATCTGTACAATCCATATATTCTTTCATCATTACCTCAAGAGAACTCTCTGAATTTTGTTGGGGCAAAGCCTGCTTATTTTGCTGGGGCAATACCTGCGCTTTTGCAAATCCTGACTGGTTCACCTTTTGTTATGTTCGCACATTACTTCCTTGTCCTCCCCATGCGAAGTTGGGTTTGTTGTGCCAGCCTGGATTATAAAAGTTAGAATAAGGGTTATTCCTTTGATTACCTACAAAAAACACAGAAGCTGGATTTCTGGGGCAAAACTCGTAGTTGTGGTCTTCACCACAATAGACACATGCGTCCTCTGCAACTTGGTTCACCAATGCAGCAGGCTCCACAGCTGGTGGCTGCTGATAACTAATCACTTTCACATTCTTAAGAGTGTTAGCTATCATTGCAAGATCAGCCCTAATGGTGGACACACCATCAACCTCTAACACACTCTTAACCTTTTTACTTGTGCCTCTAACATCCGACTACTGACAACTATTAGTAGATATTCTTTCTAAGATTTCATGGGCTTCATTAAAATATTTTGCCAAAAGGGCCCCTCCAGCCGAAGCATCAACCATACCTTTGGTTGCTCCATTTAACCCATTGTAAAATGTTTCCATTTGGATACAATGAGGTAAACCATGGTGGGGACACTTTCACAAAAGCTCCTTAAACCTTTCCCAAGCATCACTAAAAGTTTCATCTTCAAATTGCCTAGACCCTACTATTTCACTCCTCAATTTAGCCTTCCTATTTGGTAGAAAATATTTGCTCAAAAATTTTCCGCTAACTCATTCCATATCCTAATTGGTCCTGGAGCAAAAGAATTTAACCATGCCTTTGCTCCATCTCTAAGAGAGTACGGGAACAAAGTTAATCTAAGAGTATCCCTAGGTACTCCTTGAATTACAAAAGAATCACTAACTCCTAAAAAAGACTTAAGATGTAAATGAGGGTCTTCAGATGAAAAACCATATAATTGACCCACAGTTTGCAACATCTGAAACATTACCGGTTTCATTTCAAAATTTGTTGCCTGAATTTTAGGACATGCAATCCCTGGATTTAACTCATCATACATTGGGAAAGCATACGCTCAAATGGCTCTGGCCCTATCATTCACTACTAAGATAGGATTCTTAGCCTGATTATTTTGCTACTCATTTTGCTCCAGCGGCTGGTTTTGCTGCAGCAAACGATTCTGAGGTTCGTTGGATCTTCAGGATCCTGAGGGAGACGCGACACGTTATCCATTTGATTCTAGTTCCTACGCTGCTCTCTCCTTCTTCTCCTGAATGTCCTCTCGATTTCTGGATCAAACTCGAACCTTACACCAGGCGGATCGTTCCTGCACCAAACTCATGCCTGCAAAAACAAAAGAAACAATCAAAAAGTTCTAGCACCAAACCACTAAAACACATACACAAAATAGATTAGATAAAAACTTATTCAAGTCCCCGGCAATGGCACCAAAAACTTGTTTGGTTTCCAGAGTGAGTAAAAATGAGATATAAAAAGACTATAGAGTCTGTGTTGAAGGTGTTCATATAACACATGCGGAAGCAATTGAAGATCAAAAGCACTTAAGACATTAAATTTTTCTCCTAAAGCATGCATGTTCTATAAAAGACAGAATAGAGAGTTTAGAAAGCACCAACCTTTGTAGCTCACTTATGTTGAACTCCTTGTGGTGTTTGCCTCTCCTATGCTCCTTGGACAACCTCTAGAGTCTTCCCTACTATTCTCTTTGGGCCTAGAAAGACTTGTGGGAGTCTATAGAAGTAAGAAATAGGAAGGGAATGCTTGAAGGTACAAGATTTAGGAAGAAATGAAATGAGAGAGTGTTTGAGGGAGAAATTTTGCAGCATAACACTGTTGCAATTCTGAAGTGGTTAAAAATATGAGATAAATTAACTCCAGATTACTGTGCAAGTATACACAATCTAGCAGCAAGTGATAAGTATTTATCATATCCATAGGGTCTTGAAACGCCTACCTCTATTGATTTAATTTGCCTTTTTAGTGGTTTCAAAAGGTTGGTTAAATTGATTTGGGTTTTTAAAATGCTGAAACAAAAGATATGCGAAAACAGTAAATGATTACGACTAAAGAAAACAGAATGGATACAGACACAGGTTAAGACTTCTATAATTGCTATAAAAATGCTCTAGCAATTCTTTTGATCCGTCAATCTCATGCAGTATTATCAGCGGGATCCTCTCGGAACTCTGAATTTTTTGGAATATGTTTCAAAACCAATGAAGCTCTACCGATCAAGCACTAGGCAATTGGTTATCCCTCACTCAGTCATTGGCGTTCACCAATACACAATGATCTAGCGTGAACTATCGCCACACAACTCCTAAATCATCCCTTAAACTAGAAGAAGCTATACATACCGGCTAGCTAGGCGGGCACATAACTAAATTAAAGATCAACAATAATTCAAGATGACCATGATCAAATAGAATTTCTAGATTTATAAATATAACAATCACATAATTCTTAACCTATGCCTACAAAGCCATTAGTTCATGATTGAAAACATAAAATACGTTACAATTTCGATAAGCACATCCATATTACGAAATACACAAGAAATACTAATCCTTTTCAGCAAATGGGGATGAAACGGCTGCTCCAAACCACCAAGAACATGGAAGAACTTCGTCTCCTTGAGTGGAATCGCAAATGGTCTTCTTAGATCTCCATTTCGCCGTCAATTCGGCCTCCGGTCGATTGATTCGGTCTCCAAATCGTGAATGTCTTTAACTTTGACGGCTCCTCCTTTTATAAGATGAGAATTAGGTTAAATTGGACACATGGCAGGCTCTCCTCGCTCCTTTATCCCGAAAATAACTCAACAGAAGACGGTTTGTCAACATGGCTAATGAGCTGTGACGTGGCAGTTTTGCTCCCAGTTTTGCTGCAGCACAGAATTTGCTCCCTCCAGTCGCTCAACAATATTTTTTGCACAAAATAACTTTCAAAGCCTTCATTCTTCCAAATGGGTTAAAACATATAATATTCATCTAAAAGCAACCCTATTAAGCACAAAAGACACACAAATCCCTATAGAAAGGAGGCCTAAATAACTACCTTTTGGAGAGTTATCACACCCCCAAACTTGAACTATTGCGCGTCCAGAGCAATACTAACTCACCTTCCCTTAAAAATTCAAAACATTAGTCATAGCACAACTCAGTCAAAACAGATATTCCAACACTACCTTCAACCTTTACCTGAGCATCCTACAAAACCAAGCACTGTTGCAGCAAAAGAAGTCTTTCAGCCTTGAACAAATAATCACCACCTTTAACTCAATCCTACGAACTTACCACAGCCTAGCTCTAATATCAAACATATTTAAACACAATTTAAGGGGTTTATATTTTTATGTTCTTCAGACTTAAAGCAGCCCTACAGTCATAAGCTCTTAAGCATGAGATGACCCACTTTATGGTGCAGTATACCCTTGCCTCAAACTTATCACCAATTAGGCTAAATACTCATTGTTAAACCCAAAAATCCTTAGTTATTATATCCCTTGCTTCTCCGAATGGCGACATTTTATGATGAAGCTCACCTAAGCCCTGGGTGACAGGAAACTGCTAGATTATCATTCATCCTTCAAAACTTTTGCTCTATGAATTTTCTCAGCAAACTTTTTTCAAAATTTTTCTTTTCAGCAATTATTTTTATCATTTTTTTATATATTCTCCTAGGTCATCTTTTGACGCAAAGACAAACTGTGGGTGTCACAAATGTCCCTGGTTACTCAACAACCTAGAAAAATTATTATGAAGAAGAGGAATGCTCGAGCAAAACAAGCGGAGTAGCTAAAAGTCCCCCAAACTTAAATTATTCATTGTCCTCAATGAATTAGCAACATGATAAGTATACCCCAAACTTAATTTTTTCTATCTGAATTTTAAACTAAGCGTGGGACTAAGATTAAGCTTAAGGTGGATCAAATAAGACAATGCTACCTCAGAACTTTTGCTGTAGTCATGACCAGGCTAGAAGGAATGCTCAAGCAAAAGGTTTCTAGAGATCAGAACATCTTGGTCTAATAAAGCTAACTAGTCCAAGCTTCAAAAATTCAGAAGAAAAATAAGTTAGATACTCAGATGTGCCAAACAAAACAGTATTTAATTTCATTAAAGATCAAGATCACAGATTTAACATAATCATGACAAAGATAGATTTTAAAGCAGTAGATAAAAACAAAGAAACAAAACATAACATAAGCAAAAAGAACACAACACATGCATAAACTAAAACTTACCTTTAATTTTTCTTCACGTTCAGGCTCTGAGTTTCTTCTTCCTCTCAAACGATGGGCGGGGGTGGAATGCATGGGTTTATAAGATCATCAAGAAAAATTGGAAAGGCTTGATACAACTTAGAAAAATTTTCTTGCATAGCCCTCCTTAGTGTGGTGTCCCTTCTAAGAACATAGCTCTAGTAGGTTTGAAGTTGTCTCTCAGTGAATACTGGCCTACTAAACATTCTCTCAAGTTGCTCCAACACTCTATGGACACCGCACAACAAACCACCTTGGCGCTCCTCACCTCTCTGAAGTCTATCCAGGTTGGCAGTGTCAATAATCCCCTAATCAAATAAGTTTATATCATTGGAAGTCTTTGGGATTCTGAACCTTCAAGTGTACTTGATCACGGGGGATAGTGAAGTCGTATGTTGTAGGCAAGAATCTCTTCTTGACAAAGCTTAGCCAAGTGTTAGCCTCACACTTTAGGTATGCTGACTGGAATGTTCTTGCCCTCATCCTAAACAACTGATGTGGAATTTTCCTTACCGCAAGCGCACGGGTCAAGTAATAATAAAGTGTTCGTAAATACGAGTGTCGTCCTCTGGATTGGATTTTTAAGCAAATCAAGTATTGTGAATTATCTTGCCCAATTTTATTTAGGGATCAAAAAGTGATGAATGAATGAGAAGAAAACAAAATCAAAGCAAGTAAAAAGTGTGGATTTTCAATTGGGAAAACTACTTAGGGAATTGATTTCGCCGATTTAGTTTAGGATTGATTTTAAGGAATAATTATTATGCAAAATGAAATTATGAGCCAAAGACCCTTTAATCACAACTACCTCTCCCGAGTATAATTGATTCTCATGCAAATTAACCAACTTGATATCCCTATCTAAGTTTATTAATCATGCAAGGCAATGAGATCTTTTAACCAATTCTAAAGTTAATCTAAAACCGTCATGAATTATAAACTAAACTTTAGTCATGAAATCTTGAGTGAGTCGATATTAAATCCCCTCTCCCGAGCTAGATTCAAAACTTAAATCATTCAACTAATGGCCAATTAATTGAAAGCATTAAATCAAGATTACAAACATAATAAACATTGCATAACTTAAACCATAAATCAATCCATAAACACAACCAACTACATCAATCCCTAAGCTTTGAGTTTAGCTACTCATGAATGTAAATACAAGCTCAACTAAACATGTGAAATCCATAAATCTAGCTAAAGAAAGGAAAGGGAAAAGAAAACTCAATGTAGGCCGAGTCCGACGTCCTCGTCACGATCCCCACGAACAATGGGTTGATTTCCAACTTCCTCCCTTTGTTTTCAGCCTCCAAGTGCTCTGTTCTGCTCTGTTTACGGCTCCCAAAGGTCCCAAATCCCAGTCCCCAAAAACCTAGCCGAAAATAAGCCTTTATTCTGTTTTTTCGTCGTAGCGTCGAGACGCTGTCAAGACAGCATCTCGACGCTGCCTTCAAAACGAGCGTTTCAGTAAGCGAAATAACACAACGTCGAGACGCTAAGGTCGCAGCGTCGAGACGCTGTGACCTTTACGCGCCTAATCAGATATGGAATGTGAGCGTCTCGACGCTCAAGAGCTAGCGTCTCGACGCTAGCCTGCTGTTGACTGAAATTTGACTTTTTTCCTCTTTTACTCTTTTCATTCCTTTGCATCTTTTCACGTCCCGAGCACCCGATTAACTCTAATATTGCATTATAGCTCCAATCAACCATTTCCTACAAAATAAACAATAAAGCACAATAAAATGGCCCAAACATCATAAAAGGCTAGCTATATTTAATAAGTAAAGATAGCTAGCTATGCTCGCTATCAACAACCTCCCCTGGACATTCAGTTGCTCGTTTGGGGAAGCAACTGATATTTCGTTGAAAACACGTGGGGGAAAGTCTTGCAAATTAAACAGAGAATTAATCACTACATGGCTCTAGTCGACAACAACTCTACGAACAATAACCAAGAATCCTTCATTTTCATCGATGTTGGCGTAGAACTCCCATTCTAATTGATCAACAGTGGGATCCGGCTTTGCGCACAACCGTTTCCAACCGTTATTAGTGATGCTTGCTCAAAGAAAATGTGGGAGCTCTTTGCCATCATCGAAGCTGCGCTCCATTAGAACATTTCACTTCAGGATTTCTGGATATTTTTGTATTGCCTCTCCATGGATAAATCTCTCGTACAAAAATCTTTCATCAAGCTCAACTTCTTCATCTCAGTTCCATCTCAGTCTCAATAGTCTCAACATTTTTTCCTTGCTCGTGTTTTTTTTCCTTACAATAATAACACACACAGAAAAATCACATCAGTAGTAATAAAAGATAAAAGTGAAAACGTACCTGATGGGTGATCGTATAAATAGGGCACTAACTCAAAGATCTTCAACAAATAATTAGCCCCTAATTATCTCTTAATTAATTTAAGTTACCGTTTTAACTTCATGGTTTCATGGAAAATTTTTATAACTGTCAAACGGTAAGATCTTCCATTTGCTGTGCTCCCTCTGTGTGTAACAACCATAACGCCATCTTCCTTCTGCTCAACACATGACATATTTGGCAATTAACTGCATGCCCACTTTGTTATCCTGCTAACAACAATAAAATCTCAACGGTAAAATTATAATCTTATCTCACAAAAAATCTTAACCGAATAAAATCTCTAATCTTCTCAACAAAACTATGAAATCAAATCTGTTTTTTAATATAACATCCACAAGATATATTATTTTAAATCTGGAAAAATCTTCGATTTTATTAAATCTTCAAAATAAAATCTAAACTAACCAACAAAATAATAATAAAATAATAATAAATAATAATAAAAATCTAAGCGAATAAAAATCATATCAAGTCAAAATAATATCGAAAAATAAAATAAATCAAAATTAACATAAAAAAACGAGATCAAATAATGGGAACTTCTGATTACAATGCTGTAATTTTTTCTCCCTCAAAACCTACGCTCCCTAAATCTGCTAGCAACTTCAAAGAAGAATATTTCAATATTAAATCAGGAAGATATATTATTAAAAATCTAATCTAAACAGAAATTAAAAATTCAAACTGAAATCAAATCTAAACTGAAATCAAATTTACTTTAGACTCACAACCATCATCAATACATTGTCTAACCATAGATGCATCATTTGATAAATAAAACTTTACCTCATGAAAAAATTCTTTCATTTGTCTTTTTGATAAACCAGGAGGCAAATTTCCAAAAAATCTTTCATTTGTCATTTGATACATTGTCTAACCATAGATGCATCATTTGATAAATAAAACTTTACCTCATGAAAAAATTCTTTCATTTGTCTTTTTGATAAACCAGGAGGCAAATTTCCAAAATCAAGGTAATTGGAAAAGTCATCATACCAAGGTGTTTTCACTGCCTTAATATGAGCTACAGTAAATAACTGCTCATCAAGGAAGGATTTCCTAATCTCAGATTGCTGGAGCAATGTCAATGAATAATAAGGTTCAATAGGCTTGGATTTCTTATCTATTGGCTCAAAGGATTCAAAAGTCCTCTTACAACTAGAAATCTCACCTGCATCTTCATGCTCATACTCCAATCCACCTATTTCCAAATCCTCAATTTGGATTTCTCCAAATTTTTGGGTATGGTACTTCATCAATTCCTTCTCAAAGTGGTCCTCAACAAACTCATCGAACCACTGAATGCACGAGCAATCCTCAAAATCATTTGGATATTTCATTACATCAAACATATTAAACTTCACCTTTTGGTCATGCACCTTTATTGTAAGCTCCCCCTGTTGGACATCCATCAAAGATCTACCAGTTGCCAAAAATGGACGGCCAAGAATAATTGGGACATTTTTATCTGCCTCATAATCTAGAATAATGAAATCGACAGGAAAAATAAATTTATCTACCTGGACTAGAACATCCTCAATTTTACCTACAGGATATGTGATAGATTTATCTGCCAATTGGAGTGTGATTGTGGTAGGCCTAGATTCACCAATACCTAGCTTTCGATAAACTGAAAGAGGCATAAGGTTAATGCTTACGCCTGAATCACAAAGTGCTCTCCCCAACTCCTTTCCACCTATAGAGACAGGAATAGTGGATGATCTTGGATCCCTAGCCTTGGAAGGTAGCCCATTCTTAAGAATAGCACTACATTCCTCAGTAAGAGCCATAGTCTCAAACTCTCCTAATCTCTTCTTTTTAGTTAAAACATCCTTAAGAAATTTAGCATAATTAGGCATTTGCTCTATAGCTTCTACTAAAGGAATATTTATATGCAATTGCTTAAGAATCTCTAAAAACTTCTTAAATTGACCATCTTGATTCTTAGGTCTTTGCCTTTGTGGAAAAGGTGAGGGTGGGTTATAGGGTGGGGGCGGTACATAAGGTGGTTCCACATCTGGAACAGAACCAGTTGCTCCAGCATCATTATTGCTGCCTCCAGCACCCTAACCTGACTCCAACTCTTTTTCAAAAATATCAACTCTATCACTACTCATATCTACTTCTTGGGGTTTACTAGACTCTTTCCTCTCTTCTAGTGGCTTATCACTCCTTAAAGTCATTGCCTGCACATGCTTCTTACCTTCCCTTATAGGGTGATCAATATCTGAAGGAATGTTCCCATGAACTCGTGCCTTCAGCTCATTAGCTAGCTGGCCCACTTGAAACTCTAGGACTCTCAATGAAGCCTGCTGCTTTGGATTAAGACATCATTACGAGCCATATAATCCTTAATCGTTGACTCCAGAGAATTACCCGAATTTTGCTGGGGCAAAGCCTGCTTATTTTGTTGGGGGCAATTCCTGTGATTTAGGAAATCCGGACTGGTTCACCGCCTTTTGCTGTGCTTGGGGGACTTGCGAATTGCTTCTTTGCCCTCCCCACGCAAACTTGGGGTGGTTGCGCCAACCAGGATTATAAAAGTTAGAATAAAGGTTATTCCTTTGATTATCTGCAAAAAACACAGAAGCTGGATTGTCAGGAAAAAACTCATAATTATGCTCTTCACCACAATAAACACATGATTCTTCTGTAACTTGGTTTACCACTGGCGGCTGTTGGACATGACTAACCACTGTTACATTTTTAAGAGCGTTAGCTAATTCTACAATATCGGCCCTAATGGTAGACACACCATCATCTTCTAACACACTCTTAACTTTTTTATTAGAGCCTCTAACATCTGACCATTGGCAACTGTAGGTTGATATTTTCTCTAAAATCTCATAAGCTTCATTAAAGGTTTTTGCCAAAAGAGCCCCTCCCGTAGAAGCATCAACCATACACTGGGTTGCTATGTTTAACCCATTGTAAAATATCTCTATTTGAATACAATGTGGTAAACAGTGGTAGGGACACTTTTGCAAAAGCTCCTTAAATCTTTCCCAATCCCCACTAAAAGTTTCTTCCTCATTCTGCCTAAATCCCACTATCTCACTCCTCAACTTAGCAATCCTAAGTGGTGGAAAATACTTACTAAGAAATTTCTCTACTAGCTCATTCCACACATTAATCGATGCCGGAGCAAAAGAGTTCAACCACGCCTTCGCTCCATCTCTAAGGGAATAAGGAAATAGGATTAATCTAAGGGCATCTCTCGACACTCCCTCGACAACAAATGAATCACTAACTCCTAGAAAAGACTTAAGATGTAAATGAGGGTCCTCATATGATAAACCATGGAATTGGCCAACCATCTCTAACATGTGAAGCATGACCGGTTTCATTTCAAAGTTTGTTGCCTCAATAACTGGACATACTATCACTGGATTTAACTCGTCAACTATTGGGAAAAGATATGCCCGAATGACTCTGTCCCTATCATTTGCTACAAGGATAGGATTCTTAGCCTGATTATTTTGCTGTCCATTCTGCTCCAGCGGCGGATTTTGCTGCATCGCACAGTTCCTCTTCGGGATTCACTTGATTTTTTTTGAAACTCTAATCCGAAGGGGATCGCTCATACACCAAAGTCACACCTACAAAACAAAAAGAAACAATCAAAAAGTTCACGCACCAAATCACCAAAAATACACAAAAAAAATCAATCAAATAAAACAATTTCAAGTTCCCGACAACGGCGCCAAAAACTTGTTGCACTTCTGAAGTGGTTAAAAATATGAGAAAAATTAACTCCAGATTACTGTGCAAGTATACACAATCTAGCAGCAAGTGATAAGTATTTATCATATCCACAGGGTCTTGAAACACCTACCTCTATTGATTTAATTTTCCTTTTTAGTGATTTCAAAAGGTTGGTTAAATTGATTTGGGTTTTTAAAATGCTGAAACAAAAGATATGCGAAAGCAGTAAATGATTACGACTAAAGAAAACATAATGGAAACAGACACAGGTTAATAGTTCTGTAATTGCTATAAAAATGCTCCAGCAATTCTTTTGATCCATCAATCTCATGCAGTATTATCAGCGGGATCCTCCCGAAACTCTGGATTTTTTGGAATATGTTTCAAAACCAATGAAGCTCTACCGATCAAGCACTAGGCAACTGGTTATCCCTAACTCAGTCACTGGCGTTCACCAATACACAATGATCAAGCGTGAATTCTCGCTACTCAACTCTTAAATCATCCATTAAACTAGGAGAAGCTATACATACCGGCTAGCTAGGCGGGCACATAACTAATTTAAAGATCAACAATAATTCAAGATGACCATGATCAAAAAGAATTTCCAGATTTATAGATATAAAAATCACATAATTCTTAACCTATGCCTACAAAGCCATTAGTTCATGATTGAAAACATAAAATACGTTACAATCTCGATAAACACATCCATATTACGAAATACACAAGAAATACTAATTCTTTTCAGCAAATAGAGATGAAACGGCTGCTCCAAACCACCAAGAACATGGAAGAACTTCGTCTCCTTGAGTGGAATCGCAAATGGTCTTCTTGTTGGGTTTTATGCCCTAAAACTCGTAGATAGTGAATGTAACCGTTGACCGGATATTAATGAAATAATATTGATATATTTTTCCATTAACTGTTATTAGTTATTTTATATTTGTCTTTGCCTAATAATAACCCTAATCCAATAAACTAGACATCCAAGGCTGTAATATGAGTCTTGAACTATATGTAGCGACATATGGGATCATTGTTCAAGAAACAGCCTAAAGGGTCTATAGTATAGGGATAAGACTGGGTGCCTTATCCTGGTGACACTATGGATACGGCCCACTTTGTATTTGATACAAACGCTGCGATCCAACGCGTTCGTGTAGGAGACATGCGAGTGGGGGTATCCTATGCAATGAGTTTGCATAAGACCGGACCGCGAAATAGTAACCACTAGTTATAACACCGTTAACTAGTTGGTTTTCTATTTCACTAGGACGACCGAGACAACTTAGTCTTAATCCTGAGTTGATTATGGACTCCTGCTCATGAGAGACTGTCCTTTGATTTGTATGGGTGAGAGTGGCCAATACGCCGACTCAATAAGCCTACCACTTTGGGGACAAGATCGAATGGGGAGCTGGGAACATAATCGTACAAGATGGAATTCACTCCTTCCCGACTTTAGGGAAGCAGATGAGTGTTCCCTTAAGTGGTTACTCCGAGTCTTGAACAAAGGGCCCTACCCTCTCAATGGCACGAGAGGGTTTTCTGTTTAATGGTTGGACCATAAACAGATTGTTCATTAGAGGAGAATTGGTACTTAAGGAAATAGAGGTGACCCAGGGGTAAAACGGTAATTTGACCTAGCTGGTGTTACGGACACTCGTGAAGGACTAACTAGTCGATATTGGTCTAAGTTCCGTGGACACAGAAAATATGTCTGCAGTGAGAAGAGTGCAACTGTGAGTCTATAGTGGAATGTACACACAGTTAACGAATATTGATTATTGTGGTTAATGAGTTTAACCAATTAATCTCACATCGTTGGAGCTTCTGATCTGCAGGTCCATTAGGTCCCACTGGTAGCTCGTAAAGTAATTTGAGGCAACTAAGTAATTAAATGTAAATTGAAAATGTTCAATTTACTAAGGGAAATAAATATAATATATATTGATATATTATTATGAGAGAAATTAATATTTGAAAAAGTTCAAATATAAATTTATGGAAGATTGAAAGAATTAATTAATTTAAGTCCTAAAAGTGTTTGGGCAAAATTAATTAATTCAAGGCCGGAAATTAAATATGAGATATTTAATTGGTGGTTAATTAATTAAAGAATTCATTAACCATGAATTAATCAATTATGTAAATAATTAATCACTTAAGGAAGTGATTAATCATTTATGGGAATGATCTAATTACTTATGGAAGAAATTAGTCATTTATGGAAAAGATTAATCAATTGGGGAATTGATTGATCATGATTGATTAATTAAGGAATAAGATTGAATCAATTTTGGAAAAGATTGATTTAATTGAATATTTTATTCATGGCCTCTCTTCTATAAATAGAACACTAGACCTAATTGGTCATGACACTTGACACTCTTGAAAGACAAGACCTAGAATTCTCTCTAGCCTCCCTCTTAGAGAAAGACTCCCACAAGTCTTTGGCCTCCTAGACTTAGAGACATACCGGTGTAACCTCTGTGGTTATTGTGTCATTCAAAGAAGAGAATCCAGCGATCAAGAGGCGAGAAGGCTGCTGCGTTTTCGTTCGTTGGAGCGTTGTCGGCAAAGAACGGTCAAGTCTACAACGGAGGTTTGTAACGGTTCTTCCTCTTTTCGTTAGAAAAAATTTTAAAATAAATTTAGATTTATTTTAGCATGTTTAAACCGTTTTTACAGCGACTTTAAAGTTAGTTTAAAGTTTTGTTTGAGTTATCGTAACGGTATTTTAATGTTAATTAATATACGGCGTAAGGTCCAATCGATGCGCTTCCGCTGCGTGGGGACTTTTATTCCCTTCACTTCTTAGATCTCCATTCCGCCGTCAATTCGGCCACCGGCCGATTGATTCGGTCTCCAAATCGTGAATATCTTTAACTTTGACGGCTCCTCCTTTTATAAGATGAGAATTAGGTTAAATTGGACACATGGCAGGCTCTCCTCACTCCTTTATCCCGAAAATAACTCAACAGAAGACGGTTTGTCAACCTGGCTAACGAGCTGTAACGTGACAGTTTTGCTCCTAGTTTTGCTGCAACACAGAATTTGCTCCCTCCAGTCGCTCAACAATATTTTCTGCACAAAATAACTTTCAAAGCCTCCATTCTTCCAAATGGGTTAAAACATATAATATCCATCTAAAAGAAACCCTATTAAGCACAAAAGACACACAAATCCCTATAGAAATGAGGCCTAAATAACTACCTTTTGGAGAGTTATCAAACACTAAGATGAATGCTTGAAGTAGCTTGAATCTGATTCAAGCTCCTTTTATAGACCTCTCGCATGCAAAGACAAGCTTCATGACACTAGACACATGGTTATAATGAAACTCAAAGTGGATTCTAGGTGTTTAATTCACAACACATGCATCTAGTGCATGGTTGTGTTGTTTTCCACTATGCATCATCATGCAAGAGTGGAAATGCCACTAAATCCACTATGAATTGAATCCTAATTGTGAATTTTCAGCTTGCAATTCATTTCAATTTCAATTCTAAATTGAAATTGATTTCTAGGCAATTAATTGGGACATTTCTAAGTAATTTTGATATGATTAATCCAATTAATCTTTATCACCTAGTGCCATGAATTATATATGATTTCTAATACATATATATGGTATTTGAAACACTTTTAAATACCTTATCTCTCAATTCCTAATTTAATTCATAATTAAATCATTATGTCGAACACGTTTTACGATAAAACCCTATTTCCCGTTTTTGAACGATTCAAAGATTCCTATCAAAATATTCTAGGCTTTAATCCGATATGAGCTAGTAGGGGGACCTAATGGACCTATAGATCATGGGCTCCAACGATTCGAGACTAACCGACTAATCTCATTATCAAAGATATCCAACATTTGTTAACTATCGGGACACTCCACTATAGCCCGATAGTTGCACTCCCCTCACCATAGATATATTTCCGTCCACTTGATTTAACCATGTTTAGTAAGTCGTTCCTTCACAGGTTGCTCGTAGCTATAGCTAAGTCAAATAACCGTTTCACCCCTATAGTACTTCTTGTTCCTTAAGTTCCACTAATCCTCTAATGAACAATCGGTTTGCGGTCCAACCATCAAACCTAAGTCCCTCTCGATCCAACGAGAGGGTGGGGCCCCTTGTTCAAGTCCTGGAGTTAGTAGTTAAGAGAACAACCTATCTGCTATCCCTGAAATGGGTAGGAGTGAATTTCGTCTTGCGAAACTATGTCCCCAGCTATCTATTCGATCTTATCCCCAAAATGGTAGGCTTGTTGAGTCGGCGATGCTGGCCACTTTCACCCATACAGATCAAAGGATAATCTTGCATAAACAGGAGTTCATAGATAGCTCAGGATTAAGAACGAGTTACCTAGGTCATCTATGAGAAATAGTCAGTTTCTTCAGTAAACGACATTATAAAGAGAAAGTGACTTATTTCGTGGTCTAGTCTTATGCAAACTCATTGCATAGGACGCCCCCACTCGCATGTCACCACAGGAACGATTTAGGATCTCATCGTTTGTATTTAATACAAAGTGGGTCGCGTGCATCGTGTCTCCAGGATAAGGCACCCAATCGTATCCTTATACTATAGACTATTTTGACTATAAACTTGAACTTGATCCTACGATATGTCCCTACATATAGTTCGAGTATTCATTTTATAGCCAAGGATCTTAGTTTATTGGATTTAGGTTAATCATTCGCAATTTACATATTCAATAACATCTTTTATTGAATAACCTCAATAACGTCTTTATTGGAAATAGAATATGTTTAATGATTTACAAACTACGAGTTTATAGGACATTAAACCCAACAAACTCCCACTTGGACTAGAAACTCTAGTGGGATACATGAAGTTAGGTGTGAGAGAAGTATAAAGACAATAAACTAGGGCATCATCCATACCCTTACATTTCTCCCACTTGCCCTTGTCTAACAAAGCTCGTAATCCTAGATTAACTAGGTGACCCTAAAAAACTTTAGCCGTGAGAGGTTTTGTAAACGGGTCAGCCATGTTGTGCTCTGAAGCAATCTGTGTGACGATCACATCTCCTCGCTGCACGATCTCCCTGATGAGATGGTATTTTCGCTCAATATGCTTTCCTTGTTTGTGACTTCGAGGTTCCTTAGAGTTTTCAACTGCTCCACTGTTATCACAATAGAGGGTGATAGGCAGTTGCATATTTGGAACAATCTCCAACTCTGTTAGGAATTTTCTTAGCCATACTGCCTCTTTTGCTGCTTCATAGGCGGCTACGTACTTTGCTTCCATGGTAGAGTCAGCAATACAACCTTGCTTAATACTCCTCCATACTATTGCTCCTCCATTTAGAGTGAACTGTTGCACGATTTTCCGATCACCGCAAGAGTACGGGTCGTCACAAGTAATATAGTGATTTTGAGTATAGAGTATCGTCTCCATAGGGATTGGATTTATTCAATTAAGTACCACGAATAATCTTGGTTAACTTTATTTAGAGAACAAAGTCTAATGTCGAAAAGAATAATAAAAAGCTAATCTAGAAAACAAAAGATAAATGGAGACACAATTTGGAGGGATAATTCTAGAAGGTTGATTTCATCAATTGGACCTTTTATGCATAATCAATTAACTAACTTTGATTAATCAATCATTTGATTCATAAGTCTAGAAGCCTAATGACAAGGACTCTCCTTTCGGTCTCCTCCTATCTCATACCTTTCAATAAAGAATCTCCTTTCAATCTCATCTTTATTTACTTAGCATGACATTACGACCCTTCAGTACAACCTCTAACGTTATTTAGTGTATCCCGTGTCACCCAGGTAAATAGCGTTAGTCCTACATTCAGATCTAGTCTAAGCTTCTCTCCGTCGAGTTTCCACTTAGTAACGATTCATTTAATCAGTGATCGGTTGATTAAAAGCATTACTGACAAAATGCACAAATGAATAATAATGACAATTAAACCAAATCAATTCACTAATCAAGCAAAGGTTCAACATCTAAATCAATCTCATAGAAATTAGGAATTTACTACTCATAATCACTAAAATTCAATAATTCCTAATCACAACAATTCTAGAAACTAAAAAATAAAGGAAAAGGGAAGAGAAATGCTCATAAAAGTGTCGATCTCCTCGATCCCGTGCCGACCTCCATCGATCCCGAGCTCCAAAGATCTTCAACAAAGCTCCAAAACTCTCCCAAAAATCCCCAATTTTAGTGTGGATTCTAGAATGGGGTGAAAACCCACAAATTGGCACACAAAACTTGGATGCAAATGGCCCCTTTTATAGGCTCCCAGTAGGCGTAGCTTCGCGACGCTACCTAGACAGCGTCGCGACGCTCTGATGTCATCTTTTCTTGGGCTCCAAGACGTCGCAGCGTCGAGACGCTATCTCGACAACGTCCCGACGCTGTCGCGATTCCAGAACTCTCCATGCGGCTGCCTAGCGTCGGGACGCTCCAGGCTTAGCGTCTCGACGCTAGACCCTGAATCTTCAATAATGGCCCGATTTTGACTCCATTTTTGGGCCTCCAACTTTCTTTTGGCCCAAATACTTCATGCAATGGATTTTGGGCACTTTTCTTGACCTAACTTGATACTTTAAGACTTGAAATTCATGAATATGGGCTTCTAATTCATTCTTCTTGGCTTTTTGGACTCGGATCTTCAATGTAATTCTCCAAATTGCTCAAAAAGTCTCCAAAATCATCCAAAATCTCTCAAAATTCTGGTTTTGCTTCCTTGGCTCGGTTTTCTGAAATTTAAACAGAAAATAGCATTAAAGTACACAATTCATGCACAAAACTAGCTAAACTTAATAGGAAAATGATGACATTTATGCATGTCATCATGAACACAGATCCCGATGTTAATTTTCTTGAATCTATATCGGTCTGAAAATCTGAGTCAGTGTATCCTGTAAGAATCAAATTCTTAGCTCCATACACGAGCGTATAATCCCTAGTTCTCCTTAGATACTTAAGGATGTTTTTAACGGCAGTCCAATGCGCATGTCCAGGATTGGACTGATATCTGCTGACAATTCCTACAACATAGCATATGTCGGGTCTGGTACACAACATGGCATACGTCAAACTTCCAACTGCTGATGCATAGGGAATACGTCTCATTTCCTCAACTTCTTGAGGTGTCTAAGGACTTTGTTCCTTAGACAGGTGAACCCCGTGCCTAAAAGTGAAGGATTGGAATTCCATAATTCCGTAAAGCGAAAGCGTGATTGGGACCGATTCGTAATTAATTTTGTTTAATCTAAAATACCAATACATTGGCAATAATATTAGAACTATTCTAAATATATATTAAGGTTAAACATACAAAAATATTAGATATAAATCTAATTTATAAAGTAACAAATTACTTACTCTCGTTGACGACTCAGATTAAATTCACCAACTGCATGTGAATTAATCACGAACTAGTGTGAACACCACCACTATGGCTACACCGGTATGACTCTGAGACTTCTAGAGGTAGGAGACTGGTGGGAGTCTAGAGGAAGCCTTGAGGGAAATTCTCTGAGAGAAGGAGAATGAATGGGATACCTTTCATCCCACCTTAGGGGTCCTATTTATAGGTAAAAGCCAAGACCTTTTTCCTAATAGGAAAAGGAAGACCTTTTCCTAATAGGAAAAGGTCTCTAATTTTAATAAATAATTAATTAATTCCACAATTAATTAATTTCCCGAATTAAATATCATATATTTAATATTAGGGATTTTATTAAAATTAAAATTAATATGAATCCAATTCATATTAAATTTATTTGAACTCTTTCAAATATTTTCTTTCCTAATAGGAAAAGGTCTCTAATTTTAATAAATAATTAATTAATTCCATAATAAATTAATTTACCCAATTAAATATCATATATTTAATCTTAGGGATTTTATTAAAATTAAAATTAATATGAATCCAATTCATATTAAATTTATTTGAACTCTTTCAAATATTTTCTCCCAAGAATTAATTTTTGAAATTAATTCAAAAATTATATTATAAAGTTTCATAAACTTTATATTATAATGCATCAATATACATTATACGATTACTCAAGTAAATTGAACACTTTCAATTTACAATTTATACTTAATTGCCTCAAGTCTCTTTACGAGCTACCAGTGGGACCTAATGGACCTACAAATCAGAAGCTTCAACGATACGGGACTAATTGGCCAAACTCATTGACCAAGTTTAGTCAACATCCGTTAACTGTGGGTCACTCCACTAAAGACCCACAGCTGCACTCTTCTCACTGTATAATATTTATGTGTCCATGGATATCGACCAAGCAGTAAGTCAATCTTTCACGTGTGTTCGTAACACCAGCTGGATCAAATTACCGTTTTACCCCTGGGTTACCTCTGGTTCCTTAAGTACTACTGATTCCTCTAATGAACAAGTTGTTTAGGGTCCAACCACTAAACAACAATTCCTCTCAGGCTAGGAGAAGACGACGCGCCTTTGTTGAAGCCCTGAAATCAGTCCTTGAGGGAACACACATCTACTTACCCCAATAGGGGAATGAGTGAATTCCATCTTGTACTGTTATGTTCCCAGCCCCTATTCGGTCTTGCCCCTGAAATGGTAGGATTATTGAGTCGGCGAACTGGCCACTCTCACCCATACAAATCTAAGGACAATCCCTCCTGAAAGGGGTTCATAACAGACTCAGGATTGAGATTGAGTTACCTAGGTCATCCTATTGAAATAGAAACCTAAACTAGTTAACGGCGTTACATCTAGTGGTTACTATTTCGCGGTCCGGTCTTATGCAAACTCATTGCATAGGATAACCCCACCTGCATGTCTCCTACATGGATGCTTTGGATCATTGCATCTGTATCGAATACAAGGTGGGTCGTATCACATAGTGTCACCAGGATAAGGTACCCAGCCTTATCCCTATACTATAGACCTTTTAGGTTGTTACTTGGACACTGATCCCTGTATGTCCCCACATACTAGTCCAAGTTTCATTTAAACAACCTTGGATCTTAGTTTATTGGATTTAGGGTTTATTATTGCAAACTCGATTATTCAATAACCAAATTACTGAATTACTCAAATAACACTTTATTGAGACCGATTAATTTGTTTCATTTACTATCTACGAGTTTTAGGGCATAAAACCCAACAAAAAGGTAATAACCCTTTCTTGGAGTTTTGGATCGAATATCGTACCAACATTTTGTCGATATATGATGCTTGAGACAGTGCTAGTGTTTTGTTCTTTCTATTTCTAATGATTTGAATGCCCAGAACAAATTGAGCCTCACCCAAGTCTTTCATTTGGAATTGAGTCGCTAGCCATTGTTTTACGTCAGTCAGGAATCCTACATTATTCCCAATAAGTAGGATATCATCTACGTATAGAACTAGAAAGGCTACAGTGGATTTGACGATTTTCTTGTAAACACAAGGTTCGTCAACATTCTGCTCAAAGCCATACGTTTTGATCGCAGTGTCAAAACGTATATTCTAGGATCTTGATGCTTGTTTTAATCCATAAATGGATCGTTTAAGTTTACAAACCTTTTTCTCATCACCCTGGACTATGAATCCCTCTGGTTGAGCCATATAGATAGTCTCTTCAAGATTATCATTCAAAATGGCTGTTTTGACATCCATTCGCCATATTTCATAATCATAATATGTGACAATGGATAAGAGTATTCTAATCGACTTAAGCATGGCAACAGGGGAAAAAGTTTCTTCATAATCCACTCCTTCCTGCTGGGTAAAACCCTTTGCCACAAGTCGAGCCTTAAAGATTTAAACCTTACCAGCTTGGTCTCGTTTTCTTTTGTAGATCCATTTACAGCCAATAGGTTTTACCCCATCCGACTGTTCTACAAGTTCCCAGACTGAATTGAAGTACATTGACTCCATTTTGAGATCCATGGCTTTGATCCACTTGTCCTTATCAACATCATTCATTGTCTGATTAAAGGACAATGGATCCTCTATACAGTCATTAGATATGATGGTTTGAGTTTCTGTTAAACCCATGTAGCGGTCAGGCTGTATTATAATCCTCCCACTATGTCGAGGCTCTCTCATTACTTGAGATGGATGTGTTTGATCAAGAACTTTTGATGGACCAGCTTGATCTACAACTTTTGTAGATTCATTTGTAGTTTTTCTCGAAATCTCATTTAATACTAGTTTACTGCGAGGTCGATGATCTTTTATGTGATCTTCCTCAAGGAATGTAGCGTTTTTCGATACAATCACTTTATTATCCTGAGGATCGTAAAGTAGATCACCTTTCGTTTCTTTAGGATATCCTACAAATAGGCACAATTTTGAACGTCGTTCCAACTTCTTTGGGTTTTGCACCAACACGTGTGTCGGGCATCCCCAAATTCTGAAGTGACGTAAACTACCTTTACGCCCTTTCCATAGCTCATAGGGTGTTTCAGAAACACTCTTAGAGGGAACCATGTTCAATATGTATACAACAGTCTCAACTGCATATCCCCAAAACGAATCAGGCAACTGAGCATAGCTCATCATTGATCGAACCATGTCTAACAGATTTTGGTTTCTCCTCTCTGATACACCATTTTGTTGTGGTGTAGCATGGGCTGAGAGTTGAGACGTAATTCCATGTTCTATCAAATAGTCTTGGAATTGTAAGTCCATATATTCTCCACCTCGATCTGATCGTAGTGTTTTAATCGTTTTACCTAATTGGTTCTCAACCTCGGTCTTGTACTCTTTGAACTTTTCAACGGCTTCAGACTTATGATGTATTAGGTAAAGGTAGCCATACCTTGAATAATCATCAATGAAGGTGACGAAATATTCATACCCTCCTTGTGCTTTGACATTCATAGGACCACAGAGATCCGAATGCACGAGTTCTAAGGGTTCTTTGGCCCTATAACCTTTTTCCGAAAAAGGTCGTTTGGTCATTTTTCCCTCGAGGCAGGACTCACATGGTGGTAACAAGTCATCTTCTAACTGACTTAGTAGTCCACTCTTTACCAATCTTTCAATCCTATTGTGATTTATGTGGCCTAATCTCAAGTGCCAAAGATAGGTATTCGGAGAAACTTTTCGCCTTTTGTTTTGAGTTTTCGCTACTTTAAACATTTCCGTATTAAAAATAGCTTTAACTTGAACTGGCCTTAACACGTATAAGTTGCATTTAGTTTTTGCAGAACATATATGCATACCTCTTTTGTTAACAAACACTTTATTAATATCAAAAGATACTTGGTATTCATGTTCAATTAAACAAGAGATTGAAATTAAGTTCCTTTTTATATCGGGAACGTACAAGACATTTTCAAGTAATAAAAATCTATCTCCAAAAGACAACTTGAGAGTTCTTGAAGCTCTGGTTGTGACGACCTCTCTAGTTCCATCTTTGAGAGTTACTTCACCGTCTTCCAGCATATGCCAGGAACTAATATCTTGTAAAGAATAGCATACATGGTTAGTCGCTCCTGAATCTAATATCCAGGCAGAGCTATCTTACTCAACTAAACATGTTTTGATAACGAGCAAATCATATTTACCTTGTTTTTCCTTTTCAGCCTTCTTTTTCGCAAGGTATTTGGGACAGTTGCGTTTCCAATGTCTGTCTAGATTACAATGGAAACACTTTCCTTTATCTGCAGATTTAGTTTTTGCCTTGCTTCCTATAGGAGCTTTTCCTTTCCCTTTATCCTTCTTTTTCTTCATTTGAATACTCTTATTCTTTGAAGTGGAAGGTCCAGACTTGGTTCCTGAGGATGATCCATTTTGGAACCTCTTGGTTGTGGCAACATTTGCCTCCCCTTCATGTCCTCTCTTAGTGAGACTTTGGTAAGTCTGGAGCTCGTTTAGCAAAGTGGTCAGGTTAAAGTCTATTTTGTTCATGACAGCATTTGTCCTGAACTGAATGAAGCTCTTCGGAAGAGACTCCATTATGAAACTTACTTGACTACCCTCGTCAATTGTAGCACCGTTTACTTCAGTAATGTTAAACTGAACCATCATGTTCAAAATATGTTCCCTAACTGAAGCACCTTCCTTCATTCGGGAATTGTAAACGTTCTTGAGAGCTTTGTGCCTAATTTGTGAGGACGGTTGTCCAAACATACTTTCCAACGAAGTCATGATCTCCCTTGCGGTGACCATCCTCTCATGCTTTTTTGATAAGACATCTGAGATGCTTGCTAAGATATAGACCCTTGCTTTTTCATTTGCGCGAGTCCATTTCTCATATGCTTCCCGAACAATTCGATCTGTTGACGAGCCAGGGTTAGGTGGACACTCTTCGGTAAGGACAAATCTAAGATCCTCAATTACTAGTATTGTGTTCAGATTAGACTTCCAAGTTCCATAGTTATCCCCGTTAAGCTTATCCGAAGCGAGTAATTGTACTAGTGAGCTAGACATGCTGAAGAATTAAACAAAGCTATTAGTAATTGCTTATTAACCATTTTTGACAAAATCCAATCAGGTTTTAGCAAAAGTAATAATGTACCCAGGATTATTATTTTGCAACGACACTTTAGTGAGTTAGAGCAACCGCTACCGAGGGGCAGTCGATTACTCCTTCACTAAACCAAGACGATCTTGACTAAATACTAATCCCAGAATAACTCTTATTCCTATAGTGGTTTAGTTATCGTTATGTTTGGTCAGGAATTTACTAACACTTAGTAACCCTTGTAAGTGTGACCCGTCGTTCTAAGATTACAGAGAACGACCCCAACAATGCTAACGAATGGAAAAGCTAATGTTGGAAATGGTCCTAAGTAATCCTATCCATCTCTGGAGTTTGCGATGTTCTGATCTCCATGTTACAACCCTCCGAATGGTTAGTAGCTCCAGGGCATACAAGCAGGCGCAACATGAAAATCTCACGGTGCAACCTAACGGAGGAGACCGTAGGATGTGTTGACACACTTCCATCACTCACTTACTATAAATACTTTCTCCATTCACCTTGTTATTGATTTATGCAAACACCTTCTGAATGGAACAGTTGAGGTATAATCAACACGAGGCCAAGCATAAATCTCACCTTGTGAACAAAAGGGAGAACGTGAAAGGGAAATGGATTTGATATATCTCTCCCCTCCCACTAAGTATTTTAAACGGTTTTGGGTATACTTATACTTAGGCGAATTTCCGGCTAATAGAATAACCCTAAGTCTAAGTTCTTTTAATCTTACGATGTCTAGGTGATAACGATTAAAACCTCACATCACACACGTGCATGCTCATAAAATTGGGTTAACTTTAACTTAAGAACCGACTCGATGCCCAGGTAGGAGGTGTTCCGTAAACCGTCAACTTAAATACCCTCCAGCCTTAGACAACATCTCGTTGGATGAGTTCTCTTGTAACCTATGTTTTACAATCTTATCGACCTATTTGAATCTAATTGAAATCAATTGAGAGATGGATCAAATTAACCCTAAGTGAGCATGCACCTTTTTCTTTGTTATAGATTTTAGATTTCTAAGTGATTTATAACAATTATAAATCTAATCTATAACATGTTTTCCAATTTGATTATAACATTTTATAAACAAATACTAAGGAAATTTCATACTTCATGCTAGGTTAATTTTATCTTTTAATTAATATAACTTTTATATCAATTAACCAATCATAACCCAATTAGACATACAATGGAAGAATGGATGCAACAGTCATAACTCAATCCTCAAGGCTCAAAAGTCAATAACCAAGCAAGCAAGAGATATGCACACAAGGACCAATGAGGGAGACAAATTAAAAATTTTCCAAAATTAACTTGCACAAGCGAGATCTAACTCAACAAGATCAGACTCTACTAGCTCGAGATTGATTTATTAAACTCTCAGCTCATCTTCCCTCTACACTGGCACTAAGGCTTCACTAATGAGTTAATGCAACAAATTAGTTTGTTTATCTCCATACTTAGGTGCTTTTAATTAACAAATGAATTAAGCATTTATATGTGGCACTAGCTTTCACACACCCATTGCAGGGACCCTTAACCTGAGTTTTCTCTGGTTGGCCTAACTGATCACAACAGGGGTAGCTCTTTTTGCCTTAATCTTTATTAATCATTGCATATTGTGCACAAGCCATGACATTATTATCTTATTTCAACAGTAACAACAAGAATGATTTTTCTTTATGAGCATAAATAGCAGATATTCTTTTCTTTTCTCCTAAGCAAGATCAAACATGCTAATTTGCAAAAATTTAACTCTTTAGCTCTGCCCTACACCTATCGAGGTGACAACAAGCATATGAACCTAATAATTCGCTCCTAAGCATTCAAATCCAAATCTAGCCAAGATGAATACTCTACTCATGCAAGCCATCTCCTAGAAAATTTTTAAAAAGTCTCCCTTTTTGGGCACTTATGCTTACATCTCATCACAAGCTTGAAAATTGACAAGAAAGCCTATCCTAGGACATCATAATCATGCAAAAGTAGCATCCAGAAAACAACCATATGCAAAATTCAAAGAAAGCTCAAAACTATAGCCCGAACTCAGATGCTCAAGGGCTCCACAAACATGCTAATCCACCCCCAAACTTAAAGTATGCATTGTCCTCAATGTATAAAGAAAATAGGGCATAAACAAGCATGAGAACAATAAAAGAATGACAGGAGTGAATAATACTGGCCTGGAATGATGATGACTTCTTGCTTGAGAGCTTTGAATCTTGGAAGCTTGAAAGCAAAGGAGAGGAAGAAAACAAGACCTACAAAACAAAAACAAACAATAAATCAAAAACAAAAAGAAAACACACTAACTTACTTGGGTTGCCTCCCATAAGCGCTTGTTTAACGTCATTAGCTCGACGTGTTGCACGTGCTTCAAGGAGGCTTTTGTTATGTGAATCCAACAGAGGTGCTCTTTCTTGCACCTTTCCTGTAGCCCATGTGAAGCACTTCATCTTTAGAGTCTTCAACTGCTTTAAAGATTTCTTTTTCGTTCTTGACTCTAATAGTGAGCTCCCTGCGCTCAATATCTATGATCACTCGCCCAGTAGCGAGGAATGGTCGTCCTAATATGACAGGCATTGAAGGATTTTCTATCATGTCCATAACATACAAGTCAATAGGGAGGACAAATCTACCTACTCTGATTAACACATTTTCTACAATACCAACTGGTCTCACCACAGATTGATCAGCCAATTGGAGCTTTACAGGAGTAGATTTAATCTCACCTATGTCTAACTTCTTACACAAGGACAATGGGATAATATTAATGCTAGCACCTAAATCACATAATGCTCTGAAAGAATAAGTACCAAAACTACAAGGAACAGAAAAACTCCCTGGATCTGCTACTTTTTCAGGTACTTTTTGTTGTACTCTGGTGCTGCATGTGGAAGCAAGATAAACAGTGTCAACCTTCTTTTCTTTTCGCTTCTTTGCTAACCACTCCTTCATGAACCTGTTGTATTGGGGCATCTCTAATGCCTCTGCAAAAGGAATATTAATATTCAGATTCATAAAAGCATTCATAAATTTATCAAACTGAACCTGATTATTCTTTTTCTTCTTTTTCTTTTTCTTTTCCGTAGGAACCATCAGTGTCGGAGAAGGAATAGGAGGCTCAAGGTTAGGCTGTTCAGCCTCATCAGATGATGTGTCCTCCTCAGCTTCCCCTGTAGGCGTTTCATAGTCCTCAGATTCAGGTTCCTCTTCAGATTCTTCCTGGTGCACAGTGATTGCCTTACAGTACTCCATCTGAGGTTTCTCTTGCTCAGCTGGGGCCTTACCTTTATTCATGGTGCTTAAAACATTCACCAACTGTCCCAGCTGAGTCTCAATGTTCTTTATAGCTGTACTGTGGCCATTCACTGTTGAGTTGATGGCAATGACTGCCTCCTCTAATTTGGTTGTCCTGTTACTAGACTCTGCAATGAAAGCTCCAACAAGATCTTCTAACTTTTTATTATCTTGAGTTTGAGGGGCAAAACAAGGAGGATTAAGAACATTCTTAGTATTAGCATAAGAGAAATTTTCATGGTTCCTATTGTTAGGGTGATAATGTGTAGGTGTAGAACTATTATTATATCCCCTAGAATTAAAATTTGATACATACTGAACCTGCTCGATGGTCTCCTCCTGAGGTCTAGATGCTAAAGCAGCAGTTGATTCAATTGACTGTGCACTCCCTGTACCGGAAAATTTCATAAAAGCATTGACAAGGGAAGTCATCTGGGCCTGGAGTGCACTTACTTTATCAACCTCAAACAATCCAGCAGCAATCTTTTTAGGTGTAGACCGCTCAGATGGCCACTGATAGCTGTTGGTGGCCATGTCCTCTAAAAGTGTGCGAGCGTTTTCTACGGTCTTGGACAACAGAGTCCCACCTGCAGCTGCATCAACAATCGTTTTTGTACTAGGAGTTAAACCATTATAAAACAATTGTACCTGAAGCCAATCGAGGTAACCATGCTGAAGACACTTCCTCAGTAGCTCTTTGAATCGCTCCCAAGCTTCGAACAGCTGCTCATCATATTGTTGTTGGAATGTCCCAATCTCGGTCCTCAGCTTGACCGTCTTTGCAGGAGGGAAGAATTTCTTTAAAAAGGCCTGGACCAAAGCATCCCAAGTGGTGATGCTCCCAGGGGTAATAGACTGCAACCAATCACGTGCTTTATCCTGCAAAGAAAAGGGAAATAAACGTAAGCGAATAGCATCCTCAGACACTCCATTAATCTTTACCGTCCCACAAATATCCAAAAATGATTTAAGATGAGAATTTGGATCCTCGGTGGGCGATCCTCTGTATGCACAGTCTCGAGCCATCTGAATGAGGCCGGTCTTCAGCTCAAAGTTGTTGGCATTAATCGGTGCATAGACAATCCCCGACAGTTGCCCCTGAAACACAGGCTGAAAATAATCTCTAATAGGCCTAGGCTCCTCATGTGGATTTTGGTCTGCCATTTGAATAATTTCTCTATTTTCCCTTCGAAGCCTATGAATTGTTCTTTCTATCTCGGGATCAAATGGTGCTACTTCTCTACTATTACGCATGCAAAAATCAAAACTACCCTAAAAAGGAAAGAGAACAATTATTGAATGAAATAAAGAAAAGAAACAACAAAGTTAAGAATGGAAAGTATAATCTAGAAAAGGAAACGAAGTAACCTAATATGGAATGAAAAAATAAATATGGCAGAATGCAAATAAGGAAACTAACCAATAAGGAAAACTAAACTAAAAAAAAGAATAACAAGACACAAATATGGAAAAATTACACAACTAAAAGAAAAACTAACCTAGAAAATCAAATATGGAATGAAAGACAAATAAGGAAAAAATGCAACAAACCTAAAAAAGTAATAATACACCCTAAATTAAGATCAAGCAATTTTTCCACAATATCAATCTAGCTAAATGTGCCAATCCCCGGCAGCGGCGCCAAAAACTTGATGTGGACTTTTCCTACCGCAAGCGCACGGGTCAAGTAATAATATAGTGAATAGTAAATTCGAATGTCGTCCTCTGGATTGGATTTTTAAGCAAATCAAGTATTGTGAATTATCTTGCCCAATTTTATTTAGGGATCAAAAAGTGATGAATAGGTGATATGAAAACTAACTCAAAGCAAGTAAAAAGTATGGAATTTCAATTGGGAAAACTACTTAGGGAATTGATTTCACCGATTTCGTTTAGGATTGATTTTAAAGAATAAGTTATTATGCACAATGAAATTATGAGCCAAAGACCCTTTAATCACAACTACCTCTCCCGAGTATAATTGATTCTCATGCAAATTAACCAACTTGATATCCCTATCTAAGTTTATTAATTTGCAAGGCAATGAGATCTTTTGACCCATTCTAAAGTTAATCTAAAACCGTCAAGAATTAGAAAGTAAACTTTATTCATGCAATCTTGAGTAAGTCTAGATCAAATCCCCTCTCCTGAGCTAGATTCGAAACTTAAATCATCCAACTAATGGCCAATTAATTGAAAGCATTAAATCAAGATTACAAACACAATAACATTGCACAACTTAAACCATAAATCAATCCATAAACTTAATCAACTACATCAATCCCTAAGCTACAAGTTTAGCTACTCATGAATGTAAATACAAGCTCAACTAAACATGTGAAAGCCATAAATCTAACTAAAGAAAGGAAAGGGAAAAGAAAACTCAATGTAGGCCGAGTCCCGACGTCCCCGTCACGATCCCCACGAACAATGGGTTGATTTCCAAGTCTCTCCCTTAGTTTTCAGCCTCCAAATGCTCTATTTTGTCCTCTTTACGGCTATCCAAGGTCCCAAATCGAACTCTCCAAAAACCTAGCCGAAAATAAGCTTTTATTCTGATTTTTTCGTCTTAGCGTCGAGACGCTGTCAAGACAGCGTCGCGACGCTGCCTCTTATACGCGCGTTCTGAATAAGGAAAAACGGTAGCGTCGGAACGCTTCCTATCATAGCGTCTCGACGCTGTGAGCTTTACGCCCTAATCTGATATGGAATGTGAGCGTCGAGACGCTCAAGAGCTAGCGTCTCGACGCTAGCCTGCTGTTGACCGAGATTTGACTTTTTTCCACTTTTACTCTTTTCATTCCTTTGCATCTTTTCACGCCCCGAGCACCCGATTAACTCTGATATTGCATTATAGCTCCAATCAACCATTTCCTACAAAATAAACAATAAAGCACAATAAACTGGCCCAAACACCATAAAAGACTAGCTAAATTAAATAAGTAAAAGTAGCTAGCTATGCTCGCTATCAAAGGTACAAGCTTTAGGAAGAAATGAAATGAGAGAGTGTTTGAGGGAGAAATTTTGCAGCATAACACTAAGATGAATGCTTGAAGTAGCTTGAATCTGATTCAAGCTCCTTTTATAGACCTCTCCCATGCAAAGACAAGCTTCATGACACTAGACCCATGATGAAAATGCAACTCAAAGTGGATTCTAGGTGTTTAATTCACAACACATGCATCTAGTGCATGATTGTGTTGTTTTCCACTATGCATCATCATGCAAGAGTGGAAATGCCACTAAATCCACTATGAATTGAATCCTAATTGTGAATTTTCAGCTTGCAATTCACTTCAATTTCAATTCTACATTGAAATTGATTTCTAGGCAGTTAATTGGGACATTTCTAAGTAATTTTGATATGATTAATCCAATTAATCTTTATCACCTAGTGCTATGAATTATATATGATTCCTAATACATATATATGGTATTTGAAAAACTTTTAAATACCTTATCTCTCAATTCCTAATTTAATTCATAATTAAGTCATTGTGTCGAACACGTTTTACGATAAAACTCTATTTCCCGTTTTTGAACGATTCCAAGATTCCTATCAAAATATTCTAGGCTTTAATCCGATATGAGCTAGTAGGGGGACCTAATGGACCTATAGATCATGGGCTCCAACGATTCGAGGCTAACCAACTAATCTCATTATCAAAGTTATCCAACATTCGTTAACTACTGGGACACTCCACTATAGCCCGATAGTTGCACTCCCCTCACTATAGATATATTTCCGTCCACTTGATTTAACCATGTTTGGTAAGTCGTTCCTTCACAGGTTGTTCGTAGCTATAGCTAGGTCAAATAACCGTTTCACCCCTATAGTACTTCTTGTTCCTTAAGTTCCACTAATCCTCTAATGAACAATCGGTTTGCGGTCCAACCATCAAACCTAAGTTCCTCTCGATCCAACGAGAGGGTGGGGCTCCTTGTTCAAGTCCTAGAGTTAGTAGTTAAGAGAGCAACCTCTCTGCTATCCCTAAAATGGGTAGGAGTGAATTCCGTCTTGCGAAACTATGTCCCCAACTATCTATTCGATCTTATACCAAAATGGTAGGCTTGTTGAGTCGACGATGCTGGCCACTCTCACCCATGCAGATCAAAGGATAATCTCGCATAAACAAGAGTTCATAGATAGCTCAGGATTAAGAACGAGTTACCTAGGTCATCTATGAGAAATAGTCAGTTTGTTCAGTAAACGGCGTTATAAAGAGAAAGTGACTTATTTCGTGGTCTAGTCTTATGCAAACTCATTGCATAGGACGCCCCCACTCGCATGTCACCACATGAACGATTTTGGATCTCATCGTTTGTACTGAATACAAAGTGGGTCGCGTCCATAGTGTCTCCAGGATAAGGCACCCAACCGTATCCTTATACTATAGACTATTTTGACTATAAACTTGAACTTGATCCTATGATATGTCCCTACATATAGTTCGAGTATTCATTTTATAGCCAAGGATCTTAGTTTATTGGATTTAAGTCAATCATTCGCAATTTACATATTCAATAACATCTTTTATTGAATAACCTCAATAACGTCTTTATTGGAAATAGAATATGTTTAATGATTTACAAACTACGAGTTTATAGGACATTAAACCCAACATGTGCAAGTATACACAGTCCGCAACAAGTAATAAGTATTTATCGAATCCAAGGTCTGAACTAGCTTTCACTTTATCTATTTTTTTAGTTTTTCAATGGTTTCAAAAGTGGTAAAAATGATTGGTTTTTATAGGAATGCTGAAGCAAAAGAAATGACAGAACATAAAGTAAACAAATAGGCAGACAGATTAGAAACATACGCTGGTCGGGATTTAGTAATTATTTTAAAAGATGATCAACAATATTATTGATCATGCAAAACTCTCGCAGTCTTATTAGTAGATTCCTCCCGAAACTCCGAATCTTTTAGAATGTTTTTCAACTCCAATGAAGTACTACCGATCAAGTTCTAGGCAATTGGCTATCCCTAGCTCAGTCACTGGCGTTCACCAATACACAATGATCTAGTGTGATTAAAGTCCTGGGAGACAGAAAAACTGCTGGATTATCATTCATCCTTCAAAACTTTTGCTTCATACATTTTCTCATTAAAATTTTCAACAATCAACTTTTTTCAGAAAAATAAACATTTTTATCATTTTTCACATTTCCTAGGTTATCTTTTGACGCAAAGAAAAACTGTGGGTATCACAAATGTCCCTGGTTACTCAATAACCTAGCAAATTATTTAATGAAGGAGAGGAATGCTCGAGCAAAACAATTGGAGTAGCAAAAAGTCCCCCAAACTTGAATTATTCATTGCCCCAATGAATCATTAACATTATGAATTATACCTCCAAACTTAAATATTTCTATCTGAATTTTAAACTAAGTGTGGGATTAGAAGTAAGCTTAAAGTGGATCACATAAGTCAACACTACCTCAGAATCTTCTTGTCGCAGCAACGACCAGGCCAGAAGAAATGCTCAAGTAAAAAGTTTCTAGAGATCAAAATACCTTGATCTAATTAAGCTAACTAGTCTAAGTTCAAAAATCCAGAAGAAAATTAGTTAAGTTAGGATTACTCAGTGCCATAGAACAGAAACAACTATTGGAAATTTCATTAAAAATAAAAGAAAGAAATTACATCAGCAGATATATATTTTTCGGTAACCCAGACGCAGAAAAATTAAAAACAAGCAAAAACAAGCAAAAACAGAAAAATATGTGGTCAGAAATGCGCGAGCAACAAAAATATTTCATCAAAACAAATGTGCGCCCAATTCTTCCTTCTTCAATCCTCCTGACCAGGATCTTCTTCTTCATCTCCCTTTCTCTCAACAGGCGGTGGCAGAATCCAAGGGTTTAGTAGGTCATTAGGGAATATTTGGAGGGTCGTGTTGGGATTGGTGCCCTAAAACTCGTAGATAGTGAATGTTAAACAAAATTATTTACTTGTCCGATAAAGGCATTATCGAGATTCATTCAGTAAAATCATTACTAAATAAGTAAATTGCACATTAGATAACCCAAATCCAATAAACTAAGATCCATGGATATAGGATGAACACTCGAGCTTTATGTAGAGACATAAAATTGGATCAAGCTCGAGTAATAGCCAAAACGGTCTATAGTATAGGGATAGGGCTGGGTACCTTATTTTGGGGACACTATGAGACGCGACCCACTTTATAGATAGTATAGACGATGTGATCCTAAATCATCCATGTAGAGACATTTGAGCGGGGGTGCCCTATGCAATGAGTTTGCATAAGACCAGGACCGACAAATAAATCGTTCTCGCTTTATAACACCGTTTGCTGACGAGACTGACTATTTCATGTGATGACATAGTTAACTCGATCTTAATCCTGAGCTAACTATGAACTCCTGTTTATTCAGGCTTATCCTTAGATCTACATAGGTGAGAGTGGCTCAGTATCGCCGACACAATAAGCCTCCCATTTTCAGGGATAGGAATGGGTAGATAGTTGGGGACATAATCGTGCGAGGAGGAATTCACTCCTACCCAAATTAGGGATAGTAGAGAGGTTATTCCCTTAAGTGCTGACTCTGGGGCTTGAACAAAGGGATCCCACCCTTTCATTGGCCCGAGAGGGGCTTGGTTTATTGGTTGGACCATAAACCAATTGTTCATTAGAGGATTAGTGAGACTTAAGGAACTAGAAGTACTGTAGGGGTAAAACGGTAATTTAACCTAGTTATGGCTACAAACAACCTGTGAAGGATCGACTTACTAAACATGGTTAAATCAAGTGGACGAAAATATATCTATAGTGAGGAGAGTGCAACCATTGGGCTATAGTGGAGTGTCCCGATAGTTAACAAATGTTGGTTAAGCTTGGTTAATGAGATTAGTCAGTTAGCCTCGAATCGTTGGAGCCCATGATATATAGGTCCATTAGGCCCCCCTACTAGCTAATATCGGAATAAAGCCTAGAACAATAAGATAGGATTCTTTGAATTGATCAAAATCGGGAAACAGAGCATTTTCGTAAATTATGTTTGACACAATATTTAATTATGAATTAAATTGAAAAATGAGAGATTATGTATTTAAAAGTGTTTTTTTAAATAAGTATTTAAAAGTGTTTTAAATACTATATGTGACTTAGGAATCATATATAATTAGATTGCACAAGGTGACAATGATTAATTGGATTAATCATAACAAATTAATTGGTAATGTTTCTAATTAATTGCCATGAAATCAATTTTAATTTGGAATTGGAATTTGAATTAGAATGCAAGCAAAATCTGATTGAGGATCAAACCTAGTGGATTTAGATTGATTTCCACTCTTGCATGTTGATATAAAGTGGAATACAACACATCCATGCACTTGTTGCATGTGTTGTGACTTCAACACCTAGAATCTACTTTGGCTTGCATTACCACCATGTGTCTTGCATATTGAGGCCTTTCCTTGCATAGAATATCTCTATAAGTAAAGTTTGAATCAGACTCAAGGTCAAGAGAGCCATTTCCATATTGTTATGCTGCTGGATTTTGGTCTCAAACTCATTCATCTTCATATATCTCTCTAGTGCTTGAACCTTCAAGCATTCCCTTCCCATTCCCTATCTCTATACACTCCCACTAGTCGTTCTTGGCCCGAAGAATAGTAGGGAAGACACTAGAGGTGGTCCACACACCGCTCGTGATCAAAGGAATCAAAGGGAGTTGTTGAATCGGTCTCCAAAAAGGTTGGTACAAATTATGCTCTCTGTTTACGTTATTTGGACAGCATGTTATCATTTTCTAAAATTGATGTAGTTAAGTGCCTCCGATCCTAAAATTGCTTCCGCATGTGTTATATGAACACCTTTAATTGGTATCAGAGCATGATTAAGTCACCTAACATGCATTAATTTTAGATATGTTGGTAGCTTTTCATATGATGAAACTATGTAAAAACTGAAGAAAATGGGTTTTGGGATTGAATTTAATTCTCAGTCAATTCGTTAGAATTAATTGTAATTGCCTATATTTTTATGGGCATTAATGTGTTCATATGGAGTCTATAAAATTTGAGAGTCAATAGACTCCATTTAGGCTGTCAATTTGAAGAAATTCAGAGACTGTTTACTAGTAACCGAAAATTCCAGCATGTTGTTTTTTAGTTCCAGCCCAAGTATGTTCTTCACTTAAAGGTAAAATGGTCCGGTTCAAGCAATCCAAGGGCGGTTCGGGGCGGTACGAATGGTTCGGGAGCGGTCCAAGTCCTATTTGAAATTATTATTGTAATAATTTTAGTTTTTATTTTTGCTTGATTAAAAATCCCAAAACCAATTCACTTTAGTTAATTTAATTAATTATGCATTATTGAATGTATGTTTTAATTAAATAGTATTTTATGTGCACAATGAATGTCATTTAGATTTAAAATCCCACCATAGGAAAGCATGAATCATGCATTAATTAATATGTTATAAGAGTTATGATATTAATTGAATGCATGAATAAAGTTTCATGAAATTAGTATAATAGTTATATTAATTTAGGAGATGCAAGTTGGATGGTTTAATTTCATTTATGATTAGTTAATATAAATGTTATATTAATAAAATGAAAATGAACCAAGCATGTAGCATGAAACTTCCTTAGCTTGTTTATAATGGTTATATTCAAATAAAGCTAGTTATGGATTTTTCGTTCGTTATAAGCGTTATAAACCGAGATAGACATAAAATCTATAACAAGATAAATGCGCACTTAGGTTAACGAACGTCTAAATCGATCAACTTGCATAGATTAGGTCGATATCTTGTATAGCTAAGGTTACAATAGAACTCACCCGGTAAGATGTTTTCTAAGGCTGGAGGTATTTAAGTTCACGGTTTACGGAACACCTCCTACCTGGGCATCAAATCGGTACTTGAGTTAGGTTAACCCAAGTTTTATGAGCATGCATGAGCGATGTGAGGTTTTAAAGAGTTATCACCTAGACATCGTAGTATAAAGAGTTATACACACCTAGACATAGGATGTTTCTAAATTATGCTTTATATAAGTTGAATGTTTGATTGTTATATGCTTTAAATCACCATTAGAAAGCATGTTATAGGGCTAATTCATTAAAAGTTATAAGAGTTATCAAAGTTAATGAATAGAAACCGTACGACCTATAACAAAGAGTTGCATGCTAACATAGGATCTGAGGATCTTGACATAATTTTAAACAGTTTAAAATTAAATAGACCTAAGATCATAGTTTCTAATAGGGTTAGAAAATGTCTTACTTAGTATTTTAATAGATTTAAAATATGGTTAAGTAGGACATAAGGCCTTGGTTATAAGGGAACTCTCCCGTCAAATGGTCCGGAACCTGAGTTCAATTAACCATAGTCTTATTAGCATGCAATGTCACTACGTAATTAAAAGAGTTTAATTCACCTAGACATTTAGTGTAAAGACCTCGTTTAATAAGGCATAGACTTAGATAGATTCATTTAGCCGGAATTTACCTAAGTAATAGACCCTAAAACCTTAGGACATTTTAGTGGGAGGAAAAGTATAGAAACTAAATATTCATATTAAGTTTCTACTCTCACGTTCCCCTGTGTTCACACCGTGAGATACATGCTTGGCCTCGAGGTGCCCTGGGAGCGTCCCCCTATGGATGGTGTTTGCTTGAGTTAATATCAAGGTGAATGGGAAAAGTGTTCATAGTAAGTGGGTGAAGGAAACGTGTCAAACGTATCCTACGGTCTCCACCATTAGGTTGCACCGTGAGATTCCCATGTGTTGCCTGCGAGTCGCCCTGGGAATGATCACCCTACGGAGGGCTTGCGCATGAGATTCCGAACAACACAAACTCTAGAAATGGATAGGGTTTCCTAGGGCCATTCCAACATTAGCTCTTCCCTACGGTGGCGTTGTTGGGGTCGTCCTCTACGATCTGAAAAATGATGGGTAACACGTACAAGATTGTCTTGACCAAATTAATGTTAACTAAAAACTATTAGAGTAAGAGTTATTCTGGTAATATTATTTGGTCGAGATTGTCTCGATTCAGAGGAGGAGTAGCTGACTACCTTACAGTAGCGGTTATTCTAAACTCCTGAATTATCGTTGCAAAATAAATCAATTGTATATATGGGTCGATGATTGCTTTTGCTAAATCTGATTGGATAATATGAATAATGGGTTTAGTGCAAGTTTCTAATAGGGATTAATTTGTTTGTTTCAGCAATATGTCGAAAAACGTATGTGCTTTGTCAAATGCCAAATTAAACGGTTTAGTACAAACAACTAAGAATACTAACTTGAACGCTAAACACATGGCAAACAATTTAGGTTTGGTCTCAACTAAGGAATGTCCTCATACTAACTGCTTAGCCAAGAAAAACATGATCCACGACTCTAAATACGACTTATTAGTCTTGGAAACGTGTTTAGTGGAAAACGATGATTCTGCCTGGATACTCGATTCAGGTGCCACTAATCACGTATGTTCTTCATTTCAATAAATGAGTTCCTGGCAACAGCTAAGAGCTGGAGAGATGACTCTTAAAGTCGGAACAGGAGAAGTCATCTCTGTTATTACAGTAGGAGACATAAAATTTTTCTTCACAAAGGAACGTTACATGATATTAGATAATGTGTACATAGTTCCAAAAATTAAAAGAAATTTGATTTCTTTATCTTTATTAATTGAACAAGGTTATTCAATTTCTTTTTTTGTTAATGAAGCGTTCATAACTAAAAAAGGTATTGATGTTTGCTCTGCAAACATGGAGAATAAATTGTATGTTTTAAGACCAATTGAGTCTAAAGCTATTTTAAATCATGAGATGTTTAAAACTGTTAAGACTCAACCTAAAAAACAAAGAGTTTCTCAAGATACCTATCTCTGGCACTTGAGTTTAGGCCATATCAACCTTAATAGGATTGAGAGATTTGTCAAAAGTGGACTTCTAAACAAGTTAGAAGACGACTCGTTACCTCCTTGTGAGACATGCCTTGAGGGCAAGATGACAAAACGACCTTTTATCGAAAAAGGTTATCGTGCCAAAGAGCCCCTAGAGCTCATACATTCGGACCTCTGTGGACCAATGAACATTAGAGCTCAAAGAGGGTACAAATATTTAATCAGTTTCATTGATGATTATTCGAGGTATCGCTATGTCTACCTGATGCATCATAAGTCCGAAGCTTTTGAAAAGTTCAAATAGTACAAGGCTGAAGTTGAGAACCTATTAGGTAAGACAATAAAAACACTTCGATCTGATCGAGGTGGAGAGTATATGGACTCAAGTTTTCAAGACTATTTGATAGAGCATGGAATTACGTCCCAACTCTCAGCCTCTGGTACACCTCAGCAAAACGATGTATCGGAAAGGAGAAACAGAACCTTGTTGGACATGGTTCGTTCGATGTTGAGTTATGCTCAGATACCTAACTCATTTTGGGGTTATGCAGTAGAGACTGCAATTTATATTTTGAACGTAGTTCCCTCAAAGAGTGTTTCTGAAACACCGTTTGAGCTCTGGAAAGGACGTAAAGCTAGTTTACGACATTTCAGAATTTGGGGATGCCCTGCATACGTGCTAGAGGCAAACCCAAAGAAATTAGAACCTCGTTCTAGATTTTGCGTATTTGTAGGCTATCCCAAAGAAATGAGAGGTGGATACTTCTTCGATCCAAAGGAAAATAAAGTACTTGTATCGACAAATGCTACATTCCTAGAAGAAGACCACCTCAGAGACCACAAGCCACGAAGTAAAGTCGTTTTAAGTGAACTATCTAACGAAGCTACAGAAACATCAACAAGAGTTGTTGATGATGCTGGCACCTCGAGTCAATCACGTCCTTCTCAAGAAATAAGAGAACCTCAACGTAGTGGGAGGGTTGTTAGACAACCTGATCGCTTTTTGGGTTTAACAGAAATTCCAGTGGTCATACCTGATGACGGAATCGAGGATCCATTAACCTTTAAACAGGCAATGGATGACGTTGACAAGAACGAATGGATTAAAGCCATGGACTTAGAAATCGAGTCCATGCATTTTAATTCAGTATGGGATCTTGTAGATCAACCTGAAGGGGTTGGACCCATAGGGTGCAAATGGATCTACAAGAGAAAACGAGAAGATACTGGAAAGGTACAGACCTTTAAGGCACGACTTGGGGCAAAGGGTTTTGCCCAGCGGGAGGGGATTGACTATGAAGAAACCTTCTCCCCTGTTGCCATGTTGAAGTTGATCCGGATACTTTTGTCCATTGCCACGTTTTACGATTATTAAATATGGCAAATGGATGTCAAGACTGCCTTTCTGAACGACAATCTTGAAGAAAGTATCTACATGTCTCAGCCAGAGGGGTTCATTGCTCAGAATCAAGAGCAAAAAGTTTGCAAGCTTAAACGATCCATTTATGGATTAAAACAAGCGTCTAGATCCTGGAATATGAGATTTGATACTGCGATCAAATCTTATGGCTTTGAACAAAACGTTGATGAGCCTTGTGATTACAAAAGGATCATCAACAACTCTGTAGCTTTCTTAGTACTGTATGTGGATGATATCCTACTCATCGAGAATGATGTGGGTTATCTAACTGACATTAAACAATGACTAGCAACTCAATTCCAAATGAAAGATTTGGGTGAGGCACAATTCGTTCTAGGGATCCAAATTGTTCGAAACCGAAAGAACAAAACGCTAGCCCTGTCTCAAGCGTCTTATATCGACAAGTTATTGGTTAGATATAAAATGCAAAATTCCAAGAAAAGACTATTACCTTTCAGGCACGAAATTAACCTGTCTAAGGAACAGTGTCTCTAGACACCTCAAGAAGTTGAGGACATGAGACGTTTTCCCTATGCCTCTGCAGTAGGTAGCCTAATGTATGTCATGTTGTGTACAAGGCCTAACATTTGTTATGCATTAGGGATTGTCAGTAGATATCAATCAAATCCAGGATTCGATCACTGGACAACCGTTAAAAATATCCTCAAGTATCTAAGGAAAACGAGGGGCTATATGCTCGTGTATGGTTCGAAGGATTTGATCCTTACAGGATACACTGATTCTGACTTCCAAACAATAAAGATTCGAGGAAATCTACATCGGGGTCAGTATTCACTCTAAATGGAGGAGCAATAGTATGGTGTAGCATCTAGCAAGGATGCATTGCAGACTCGACCATGGAGGTCGAATATGTAGCCGCTTGCGAAGCAGCAAAAGAGGCAGTATGGCTCAGAAAGTTCCTAACTGACTTTGAAGTCATTCGAAATATGCATCTGCCAATCACCTTGTATTATGATAATAGCGGTGCAGTTGCAAACTCAAAGGAACCTCGCAACCATAAGAGAGGCAAGCACATCGAAAGGAAATACCATCTCATTAGGGAGATTGTGCACCGGGGAGATGTGATCGTCACGAAGATAGCGTCAGAGCACAACATTGTTGATCCATTCACGAAGGCTCTCACGACTAAAGTGTTAGAGAGTCATCTAGAAGGTCTAGGTCTGCGAGATATGTACGAGAAATAATCTAGGTCAAGTGGGAGAATTGTAACCGGTATATCGATGCCTCAGTATACTGGATATTTAGATGCCCTAGTTTATTGTATGTTTACTCTGTTATTAATACAAGTATTTATTCACCCACTGCTGTTATAGATTAGTACATCCCACTAAACTAGAGTTTTAGTTCAAGTGGGAGATTTTTGGGATTGGTGTCCTAAAACTCGTAGATAGTGAATGTTAAACGAATTATATACTTATTCGATAAAGGCATTATCGAGATTAATTCAGTAAAGTTATTATTGAATAAAGTAAATTGCATATATAATAACCCAAATCCAATAAACTAAGATCCATGGCTATAGGATGAACACTTGAGCTTTATGTAGAGACATAAAAGTGAATCAAGCTCGAGTAAATAGCCAAAACGGTCTATAGTATAGGGATAGGGCTGGGTACCTTATTCTAGAGACACTATGAGACGCGACCCACTTTATAGATGGTACAAACGATGTGATCCTAAATCGTCCATGTAGAGACATGTGAGTGGGGGCGTCCTATGCAATGAGTTTGCATAAGACTAGGACCGAGAAACAAGTCGCTCTCGCTTTATAACACCCTTTACTGACGAGACTGACTATTTCATTTGATGACCTAGGTAACTCGATCTTAATCCTGAGCTAACTATGAACTCCAGTTTATTCGGGCTTATCCTTAGATCTACATAGGTGAGAGTGGCTCAGTATCGCCGACTCAATAAGCCTCCCATTTTAGGGATAGGAACGGGTAGATAGCTGGGGACATAGTCGTGCAAGAAGGAAATCACTCCTACCCGAATTAGGGATAGTAGAGAGGTTGTTCCCTTAAGTGCTGACTCCGGGGCTTGAACAAAGGGATCCCGCCCTCTCATTGGCCCGAGAGGGACTCGGTTTATTGGTTGGACCATAAACCAGTTGTTCATTAAAGGATCAGTGGGACTTAAGGAACTAGAAGTACTATAGGGGTGAAACAACTTTTTGACATAGCTATAGCTACGAACAACCTGTGAAGGATCGACTTACTAATCATGGTTAAATCAAGTGGACGGAAATATATCTATAGTGAGGGGAGTGCAACTATCGGGCTATAGTGGAGTGTCCCGATAGTTAACAAATGTTGGCCAGCTTGGATAATGAGATTAGTCGGTTAGCCTCGAATCTTTGGAGCCCATGATCTATAGGTCCATTAGGTCCCCCTACTAGCTCATATTGGAATTAAGCCTAGAACAAAAGATAGGAAGCTTTGAATCGTTCAAAATCGGGAAAAAGGGTATTATCGTAAATTGTGTTTGACATAATAATTTAATTATGAGTTAAATTAGAAAATGAGAGATGAAGTATTTAAAAGTGTTTTGAATACTATATATATGTATTAGGAATCATATATAAGGAATTGCACAAGGTAACAAAGATTAATTAGATTAATCATATCAAAATTAATTTAAAATGTTTAAAATTAATTACCAAGCAATCAATTTCAATTTAGAATTGAAATTGGGGTTAATTTGCAAGCTTGAAATCATATTTCAATTTGAATTTAGTGGATTTAGTTGGAAACCCACTTATGCATGATCATTCAAAGTACTATGAATTATCTTGCTCAATTTTATTCAGGGAACACAATGTAGTGAGCGAATAATATGAAAACTAAATAAAAAACAAATAAAAAGTGGAAATTCAATTGGAAGAACACTTAGGGAATTGATTTCACCAATTTAGTCTAGGATTGATTTTAAGGAATAAGTTATTATGCACAATGGAATTATGAGCCTAAGACCCTTTAATCACAACTACCTCTCCCGAGTATAATTGATTCTCATGCAAATTAACCAACTTGATATCCCAATCTAAGTTTATTAACAAGCAAGGCAATGAGATCTTTTGACCAATTCCAAAGTTAATCTAAAAATCGTCACGAAATTAGAGAGTAAACTTTAGTCATGCAATCTTGAGTAAGTCTAATTCAAATCCCCTCTCCCAAGCTATTCAAAACTTAAATCATTCAACTAATGGAAAATTAATTGAAAGCATTAAATCAAGATTACAAACATAATAACCATTGCACAACTTAAACCATAAATCAATCCATAAATTCAATTGACTACATCAATCCCTAAGCTACAAGTTTAGGTACTCATGATTGGTATTACAAGCTCAACTAAACATGAAAAAGCCATAAAATCTAACTAAAGTGAGGGAAAGAAGAATTAAACTCGTTGTAGGCCGAGACCGAACGTCCCCGTCACGATCCCCACGAACAATGGGTTAATTTCCAACTTGCTCCCTTTGCTTCAGCTCCAATCTGCTTTGTTTTTCCTCTGTTTACGGCTCCAAAAAGTCCCCAAATCGAATCCCCCAAAACCTAGTCGAAAAGAACGATTTATTCTTATTTTTCGTCGTAGCGTCGAGACGCTGCCTCTAAACACGCGTGTTCTGGAAAGGAAATTACACAGCGTCGAGACGCTAAGGTCGCAGCGTCGAGACGCTGTGACCGTTTCGCGCCTATTCAGATAAGGAATGCTAACGTCGAGACGCTCAAGGGCTAGCGTCGAGACGTTAGTCTGCATTTGACCGAATTTTGACTTTTTTCCTCTTGGATTCTTTTTCATTCCTTTGCATCTTTTTGCGTCCCGAGCACCCGATTGACTCCACTATTGCGTTTTAGCTCTAATCAACCATTTCCTACAACATAAACATTAAAGCACAATAAAATGGCCCAAAAATCATAAAAGACTAGCTAAATTAAATAAGTAAAGATAGCTAGCTATGCTCGCTATCAAATACCCCCAAACTTAAGCTTTTGCTAGTCCTCGAGCAAACTACAAATCAAACATACAGTAGAAGAATGGATGCAATAATGATAACTCAATCCTCAAGGCTCCAAAGTCAATAGTCAAGCAAGCAAGAGACATGCACACAAGGACCAATGAGGGAGACAAATTAAAATATTTCCAAAATTAACTTGCACAAGCGAGATCTAACTCAACAAAATCAGACTCTACTAGCCCGGGGTTGGATTATTAAACTCTCAGCTCATCTTCCCTCTACACTGGCATTAAGGTTTCACTAACGAGTTAATGAAGCAAATTAGTTTGTTTTCCTCCATACTTAGGTGCTTATGATTGACAATTAAATTAAGCATTTATATGCGGCACTAGCTTTCACACACCTATTGCAAGGACCCTTAACCTGAGATTTCTCTGGTTGGCCTAACTGATCACAACAGGGGTAGCTCTTTTTGCCTAAATCTTTATTACTCTTTGCTTTGTGCGCACAAGTCATGACTTTCTCTTTTTGAAATTGTAATAATAAAATTGATTTTTCTTTATGAGCATGATAAGCAATAATTCTTTTCTTTCCTCCTAAGCAAGATCAAACATGCTAATTTGCAAAAAATTAACTCTTTAGCTCTACCCTACACATATCGAGGTGACAACAAGCATATGAACCTAATAATTCGCTCCTAAGCATTCAAATCCAAATCTAGCCAAGACAAATACTCTACTCATGCAAGCCATCTCCTAGAAAAAGTTTAAAAAGTCTCCCTTTTTGGGCATTCATGCTTACAACTCATCACCAGCTTAAAAATTGACAAGAAAGCTTATCCTAGAACATCATAGTCATGCATAAATAGCATCCAGAAAACAACCATATGCTCAATTCAAAGAAAGCTCAAAACTATGGCCCGAACTCAGATGCTCAAGGGCTCCACAAACATGCTACTCCACCCCCAAACTTAAAACATGCATTGTCCTCAATGTATAAAGAAAATAAGGCATAAACAAGCATGAGAACAATAAAAGAATGAGAGGAGTGAATAATACTGGTCTGAAATGATGATGACTTCTTGCTTGAAAACTTGGAAGCTTGAAAGCAAAGGAGAGACAGAAAACAAGACTTACAACACAAAAACAAACAATAAATCAAAAGCAAACAGAAAAAGACAATTACACTTACTTTGGTTGCCTCCCATAAGCGCTTGTTTAACGTCATTAGCTCGACGTGTTGACCGTGCTTCAAGGAGGCTTCTTTTCTGTGAATCCAACAGTGGTGCTCTTTCTTGCGCCTTTCTTGTAGCCCATGAAAAGCACGTCCGAGTGTCCCTTAGAGTCTTCAACTGCTTTAAATATTTCTTTGTCATTCCTTACTCTTACAGTGAGCTCCCTGCGCTCAATATCAATAATCACTCACCCAGTAGCGAGGAATGGTCTTCCTAATATGACAGGCATTGAAGGATTTTCTATCATGTCCATAACATATAAATCATTAGGGAGGAAAAATCTACCTACTCTGATTAAAACATTTTCTACAATGCCAACTGGTCTAACCACAGACTGATCAGCTAATTGGAGCTTTACAGGAGTAGATTTAATCTCACCTATGTCTAACTTTTTGCACAGAGATAGAGGAATGATATTGATGCTAGCACCTAAATCACATAATGCTCTGAAAGAATAAGTACCAAAACTACAAGGAACAGAAAAACTCCCTAGATCTGCTACTTTTTTCAGGTACCTTCTGTTGTACTCTGGTGCTGCATGTGGAAGCGAGATATACGGTGTCAACCTTCTTTTCCTTTTGCTTCTTTGCTAACTACTCCTTCATGAACCCGTTATACTGTGGCATCTCTAATGCCTCTGCAAAAGGAATATTAATGTTCAGATTCATAAAAGCATTCATAAACTTATCAAACTGAACCTGATTGTTATTTTTCTTCTTTTGTCTTTTTCTTTTCTTTGGGAACCATCAGTGTGAGAGAAGGAATAGGAGGCTCAGGTTCAGGCTTTTCAGCCCCATCTTATGATGTGTCCTCCTCAGCTTCCCCTGTAGGCGTGTCATAATCCTCAGACTCAGGTTCCTCTTCAGCTTCCTCCTGGTGCACAGTGATTGCCTTACAATACTCCATCTGTGTTTTTTCTTGCTCAGCTGGGGCCTTACCTTTATTCATGGTGCTTACAACATTTACCAACAGTCCCAGCTGAGTCTCAATATTCTTGATGGCAGCATTGTGGCCATTCACTGTTGAGTTGATGGCAATGACAGCCTCCTCCAATTTAGTTGTCCTGTTACTAGACTCTACAATGAAAGCTCCAACAAGATCTTCTAACTTTTTATTTTCTTGAGTTTGAGGAGCAAACCCAGGAGGATTAAGAACATTCTTAGTATTAGCATAAGAGAAGTTTTCATGGTTCCTATTGTTAGGGTGATAATGTGTAGGTGTAGAATTATTATTATATCCCCTAGAATTAAAATTTGATACATACTGAGCCTGCTCGATGGTCTCCTCCTGAGGTCTAGATGCTAAAGCAGCAGCTGATTGAATTGACTGTGCACTCCTTGTACCTGAAAATTTCATAAAAGCATTAGCAAGGGAGGTCATTGGGCCTAGAGTGCACTTACTTTATCAACCTCAAACACTCCAGCAGCAATCTTGTTAGGTGCAGATCGCTCTTATGGCCTCTAATAGCTGTTGGTGGCCATATCCTCTAGAAGTGTACGAGCATTTTCCACAGTCTTGGACAACAGAGTCCCACCTGCAGCTGCATCAACAATCGTTTTTGTACTAGAAGTCAAACCATTATAAAACAATTGAACCTGAAGCCAGTCGGGGTATCCATGCTGAGGGCACTTCCTCAGTAGCTCTTTAAATCGCTCCCAGGCCTCGAACAGTTGCTCATGATATTGTTGTTGGAATGTCCCAATCTCGGTCCCAGCTTGACCGTCTTTGCAGGAGGGAAAAATTTCTTTAAAAAGGCCTGGACCAAAGCATCCCAGGTGGTGATGCTCCCAGGGGGCATGGACTACAACCAATCTCGTGCTTTATCCTGCAAAGAAAAAGGAAATAAGCGTAAGCGAACAGCATCCTCAGAAACTCCATTAATTTTTACCGTCCCACAAATGTCCAAAAATGATTTAAGATGAGAATTTGGATCCTCAGTGGACGATCCTCTATATGATGTGGAATTTTCCTTACCGCAAGCGCACGGGTCAAGTAATAATAAAGTGTTCGTATAAACGAGTGTCGTCCTCTGGATTGGATTTTTAAGCAAATCAAGTATTGTGAATTATCCTGCTCAATTTTATTTAGGGAACACAATCTGATGATTGATTAAAAGAAAACTAGATCAAAACAAGTAAAAAGTGGATATGCAATTGAAAGAACACTTAGGGAATTGATTTCAACAATTTTAATATAGGATTGATTTTAGGAAATAAGTTATCATGCACAATGGAATTATGAGCCTAAGACCCTTTAATCACAACTACCTCTCCCAAGTATAATTTATTCTCATGCAAATTAACCAATTTGATATCCCTATCTAAATTTATTAACATGCAAGGCAATGAGATCTTTTGACCAATTCCAAAGTTAATCTAAAAACCGTCACGAAATTAGAAAATAAACTTTAGTCATGCAATCTTGAGTAAGTCTAAATCAAATCCCCTCTCCCGAGTTAGATTCGATACTTAAATCATTCAACTAATGGCCAATTAATTGAAAGCATTAAATCAAGATTACAAACATAATAACCATTGCACAACCTAAACCATAAATCAATCCATAAATTCAATTGACTACATCAATCCCTAAGCTACAAGTTTAGCTACTCATGATTTGTATTACAAGCTCAACTAAACATGAAAAAGCCATAAAATCTAACTAAAGTGAGGGAAAGAAGAATTAAACTCGTTGTAGGCCGAGACCGAACGTCCCCGTCACAATCCCCACGAACAATGGGTTGATTTCCAACTTGCTCCCTATGCTTCAGCTTCAATATCCTCTGTTTTTCCTCTGTTTACGGCTCCAAAAAGTATCTAAAAGAGTTCCCCCCAAAAAACCTAGCCGAAAGAAAGCTTATATTTGGTTTTTTCGTCATAGCGTCGAGACGCTGTCAATACAGCGTCTCGACGCTGCCTCTAAGCACGCGTGTTCTGGAAAGGAAATTACACAGCGTTGAGACGCTAAGGTCTCAGCGTCGAGACGCTGTGACCATTTCGCGCCTATTCAGATAAGGAATGCTAGCATCGAGACGCTAGTCTGCATTTGACCGAATTTTGACTTTTTTCCTCTTTGACTCTTCTTCATTCCTTTGCATCTTTTCGCATCCCGAGCACCCAATTGAGTCCACTATTGCGTTTTAGCTCTAATCAACCATTTCCTACAACATAAGCATTAAAGCACAATAAAATGGCCCAAAAATCATAAAAGACTAGCTAAATTAAATAAGTAAAGATAGCTAGCTATGCTCGCTATCAACAGTCTCGAGCTATCTGAATGAGACCGGTCTTCAGCTCAAAGTTGTTGGCATTAATCGGGGCATAGACAATCCCCGATTGTTGCCCCTGAAACACGGGCTAAAAGTAATCTCTTATAGGCCTAGGCTCCTCATGTGGATTTTGGTCAGCCATTTGAATAATTTCTCTATTTTCCCTTCGAAGCCTATGAATTGTTCTTTCAATCTCGGGATCCAACGGTATCACTTCTCTACTACTACACATACAAAAACAAATCTACCCTAAAAAGGGAAGAAAACAATTATGGAAAGAAACAAAGAAAAGAAAACAACTAATCTAAATATGGAAAAATATAATCTAGACAAGGAAATAAAATAACCTACTATGGAATGCAAAAATAAATATGGCAAACACAAATAAGGAAACTAACAAGTAAAGAAAAACTAGACTAGAAAAAAAAATATGGAAAGCAAATAAGGAAAAAAAATGCAAACAACCTAGAAAAGTAAAAATACACCCTAAATTAAGATCAAACAATTTTTTCACAATATCAATCTAGCTAAATGTGCCAATCCCCGGCAACGGCGCCAAAAACTTGATGTGGAATTTTCCTTACCGCAAGCGCACGGGTCAAGTAATAATTAAGTGTTCGTATAAACGAGTGTCGTCCTCTGGATTGGATGCTTAAGCTAAATCAAGTACTATGAATTATCTTGCTTAATTTTATTTAGGGAACACAATGTAGTGAGCGAATAATATGAAAACTAAATCAAAAACAAATAAAAAGTGGAAATTCAATTGGAAGAACACTTAGGGAATTGATTTCACCAATTTAGTCTAGGATTCATTTTAAGGAATAAGTTATTATGCACAATGGAATTATGAGCCTAAGACCCTTTAATCACAACTACCTCTCCCGAGTATAATTGATTCTCATGCAAATTAACCAACTTGATATTTCTGTCTAAGTTTATTAACAAGCAAGGCAATGAGATCTTTTGACCAATTCCAAAGTTAATCTAAAAAACGTCACGAAATTAGAGAGTAAACTTTAGTCATGCAATCTTGAGTAAGTCTAATTCAAATCCCCTCTCCCGAGCTAGATTCAAAACTTAAATCATTCAACTAATGGCCAATTAATTGAAAGCATTAAATCAAGATTACAAACATAATAACCATTGCACAACTTAAACCATAAATCAATCCATAAATTCAATTGACTACATCAATCCCTAAGCTACAAGTTTAGCTACTCATGATTGGTATTACAAGCTCAACTAAACATGAAAAAGCCATAAAATCTAACTAAAGTGAGGGAAAGAAGAATTAAACTCGTTGTAGGCCGAGACCGAACGTCCCCGTCACGATCCCCACGAACAATGGGTTGATTTCCAACTTGCTCCCTTTGCTTCAGCTCCAATTTGTTCTGTTTTTCCTCTGTTTACGGCTCCAAAAAGTCCCCAAATCGAATCCCCCAAAACCTAGCCGAAAAGAACCATTTATTCTGATTTTTCGTCGTAGCGTCGAGACACTGCCTCTAAACACGCGTGTTCTGGAAAGGAAATTACACAGCGTCGAGACGCTGTGACCGTTTCGCGCCTATTCAGATAAGGAATGCTAGCGTCGAGACGTTCAAGGGCTAGCGTCGAGACGCTAGTCTGCATTTGACCGAATTTTGACTTTTTTCCTCTTTGACTCTTTTTCATTCCTTTGCATCTTTTCGCGTCCCAAGCACCCGATTGACTCCGCTATTGCGTTTTAGCTCTAATCAACCATTTCCTACAACATAAACATTAAAGAACAATAAAATGGCCCAAAAATCATAAAAGACTAGCTAAATTAAATAAGTAAAGATAGCCAGCTATGCTCGCTATCAACTCCCACAAGTCGTTCTTGGCCCGAAGGATAGTAGGGAAGACTCTAAGGGTTGTCCTACGAAGATTGGAGAAGAAAAGAATCCAAGAAGGTCCACCAATTGAGCTACAAAAAGATTGGTACTTTCACTCTCTCTGTTTCTGGATTCTTAGAACATGCATGCTTTAGGAGTAAAATTGATGCAGTTAGGTGCTTCCGATCTTCAATTGCTTCCGCATGTGTTATATGAACACCTTCAAAACTATGGTTAGCAACTCAATTCCAAATGAAAGATTTGGGTGAGGCACCATATGTTCTAGGGATCCAAATTGTTCGAGACCGAAAGAACAAAACGCTAGCCCTGTCTCAATCGTCTTATATCGACAAATTGTTGGTTAGATATAAAATGCAAAATTCCAAGAAGGGACTATTACCTTTCAGGCACGGAATTAATTTGTCTAAGGAACAGTGTCCTCAGACACCTCAAGAAGTTGAGGACATGAGACGAATTCTCTATGCCTCTGCAGTAGGCAACCTAATGTATGTCATGTTGTGTACAAGGCCTGACATTTGTTATGCAGTAGGGATTGTCAGTAGATATCAATCCAATCCAGGATTCGATCATTGGACAACCGTTAAAAATATCCTCAAGTATCTTAAGAGAACGAGGGACTATGTGCTCGTGTATGGTTCCAAGGATTTGATCCTTACAGGATACACTGATTCTGACTTTCAAACCGATAAAGATTCGAGGAAATCTACATCAGGGTCAGTATTCACTCTAAATGGAGGAGCAATAGTATGGCGTAGCATCAAGCAAGGATGCATTGCAGACTCGACCATGGAGGCCCGATATGTAGTCGCTTGCGAAGCAGCAAAAGAGGCAATATGGCTCAGGAAGTTCCTAACGGACTTGGAAGTCATTCCGAATATGCATCTGCCTATCACCTTGTACTGTGATTTTAGCGGCGCAGTTGCAAATTCAAAGGAACCTCACAGCCATAAGAGAGGCAAGCACATCGAAAGGAAATATCATCTCATTAGGGAGATTGTGCACCGAGGAGACGTGATCGTCACAAAGATAGCGTCGGAGCACAACATAGTTGATCCATTCACGAAGGCTCTCACGGCTAAAGTGTTCGAGAGTCATCTAGAAGGTCTAGGTCTGCGAGATATGTATGGAAAATAATCTAGGGCAAGTGGGAGAATTGTAACTGGTATCTGATACCCTGGTTTATTGTATTTGTACATTGTAATACGTTTTAAGTAATATACATGTATTTTATACACCCACTACGGTTATGGATTATAGTACATCCCACTGAACTAGAGTTTTAGTTCAAGTGGGAGATTGTTGGGATTGGTGCCCTAAAACTCGTAGATAGTGAATCTTAAACAAAATTATTTACTTGTCCGATAAAGGCGTTATCGAGATTCATTCAATAAAATCATTACTGAATAAATAAATTTCACATTAGATAATCTAAATCCAATAAACTAAGATCCAAGGCAATAAGAAGAACACTTGAGCTTTATGTAGAGACATAAAAGTGGATCAAGCTCGAGTAATAGCCAAAATGGTCTATAGTATAGGGATAGGGTGGGGTACCTTATTCTGGGGACACTATGAGACGCGACCCACTTTATAGATAGTATAGACAAAGTGATCCTAAATCGTCCATGTAGAAACATGCGAGTGGGGGCGTCCTATGCAATGAGTTTGCATAAGACCAGGACCTAGAAATAAGTCGCTCTCGCTTTATAACACTGTTTACTGACGAGACTGACTATTTCACGTGATGACCTAGGTAACTCGATCTTAATCCTGAGCTAACAATGAACTCCCATTTATTCGGGCTTATCCGTAGATCTGCATAGGTGAGAGTGGCTCAGTATCGCAAACTCAATAAGCCTCCCATTTCAGGGATAGGAACGGGTAGATAGCTGGGGACATAATCATGCGAGAAGAAATTCACCCTACCCAAATTAGGGATAGTAGAGAGGTTGTTCCCTTAAGTGCTGACTCCGAGGCTTGAACAAAGGGATCCCGCCCTCTCATTGGCCCAAGAGGGACTCGGTTTTTTGTACTATAGGGGTAAAACGGTCATTTAACCTAGCTATGGCTACGAACAACCTGTGAAGGATCGACTTACTGAACATGGTTATATCAAGTGGACAAAAATATATCTATAGTGAGGGGAGTGTAACTACCGGGCTATAGTGGAGTGCCCTGGTAGTTAACAAATGTTGGTTAAGCTTGGTTAATGAGATTAGTCGGTTAGCCTCGAATCGTTGGAGACCATGATCTATAGGCCCATTAGGTCCCCTACTAGCTCATATCGGAATAAAGTCTAGAACAATAAGACATGATTCTTTGAATTGTTTAAAATCGGGAAAAAGGGCATTTTCGTAAATTGTGTTTGACACAATATTTAATTATGAATGAAATTTAAAAATGAGAGATTATGTATTTAAAAGTGTTTTCAATACTATATATGAATTAGGAATCATATATAATTAGATTGCACAAGGTGACAATGATTAATTGGATTAATCATAACAAATTAATTGGAAATGTTTCTAATTAATTGCCATGAAATCAATTTCAATTTAGAATTGGAATTTGAATTAGAATGCAAGAAAAATCTAATTGAGGATCAAACTTAGTGGATTTAGATTGATTTCCACTCTTGCATGTTGATACAAAGTGGAATACAACACATCCATGCACTTGTTGCATGTGTTGTGACTTCAACACCTATAATCCACTTTGGCTTGCATTACCACGATGTGTGTTGCATCTTGAGGCCGTTCCTTGCATGGAATATCTCTATAAATAGAGTTTGAATCATATTCAAGGTCAAGAGAGCCATTTTCATATTGTTATGCTACTGGATTGTTGTCTCAAACTCACTCATCTCCATATATCTCTCTAGTGCTTGAACCTTCAAGCATTCCCTTCCCATTCCCTATCTCTATAGACTCCCACAAGTCGTTCTTGGCCCAGAGAATAGTAGGGAAGACACTAGAGGTGGTCCACACACCGTTTGTGATCAAAGGAATCAAAGGGAGTTGTTGAATCGGTCTCCAAAAAAGTTGGTACAAATTATGCTCTCTATTTACGGTATTTGGACAGTATGTTTTCATTTTCTAAAATTGATGTAGTTAAGTGCCTCCGATCCTAAAATTGCTTCCGCATGTGTTATATGAACACCTTTAGGCAGGATACAGTTTAGAAAATTTAGCCTGCAAGGCCCCCCTCAACGCGACATCCTTTCTCTTCACATAATTCCAGAAGGTTTGGAATTGCCTTTCAGCAAACTCCATCCCGCTGGAATGCATCTGTAATTGCTCCTGCATTTGATGGATGTCGCACACCAAACCGCCTTGGCGTGCCTCTTCTGTCCTTTGAAGCCTGGCCAGGTTTGGTGTTTCGATTATTCCCTTGTCCATTAGAGTGACTGAAGGATTTGCAATTCCCCAATTCCGTTACAGCGGAAGAATTTGGACAGTTCGTAAATTAATTATTTTCTACAAAATACCAATACATTGGCAAAAGGTTAAGCAGTGAAAAACATACCTCCGTTGACGACTCTGAATACTTCAAGCCTTTCTTGATTATGGACAAAGCGTCAACAATTGGGACACCACCATTTGATCTTCCCCGCTATAACTCTGAGATTAGGAACGTAGTTGTGGGACTACCTAATCTTGAATGGGAAAAACTCTAGAGAGAAAATTCTCCCTAGAGTTCTTGAGCTGAGAGAATATGAGAGGGTCTTATGGTGGCCATATTGATGTGCAAATTGCTAACTGCAAGTGTACGGGTCAAGTTATAATATAGTGAATATGAAATTCGAATGTCGTCCTCTAGATTGGTGTCTAGTCAATTTTAATTACCGGAAATACTCTTGGCCAATTTTATTTAGGGAAACTAATTTAGTGAGAAGGCAAGCAAATCAACCACGAAATAAATCAGATAATGAAAATTTAATGGAAAGCAATGGTCTTAGGGATTTGATTTCACCAATTGGGATTATGGATTAATTAACGGATTAACACATGCTATGATTTATAAATCTTGAAAACCTAATATCACACATACCTCTCCCGAGCATACATGATTCTCCCACATGCAATTGAACCCGATATCCCTATCTAAATTCAATAAACATGCAAGGCATTAAGGATACCCTTTTTAACGATTTCTAGAATTAACTATAATCTCCCGATTTATAGCTAAATCCTAGTTATGCATGATGATATCTAAGCTAAATCCTCTCTCCCGAGTTAGATTCAAGCACAAACATCAATCAATTTATGGCCGGTAAATTGAAAGCATTAAGGCTACAAGTATGCATAAATAAATCCAATAGCATAAAATCATAAAATCAATCCATAACGTGTCCAACGGCTACATCAATCCTTAAGAAGTTAAGCCTAGCTACTCATACAACACGTTACGATATAGCAAGAGTCTAAAATAGCCATAAACACTAACTAAGTTGAGGGAAAGAAGAAGAAAACTCAATGTAGGCCGAGACCGAACGTCCCCGTCACGATCCCCACGAACAATGGGTTGATTTCAACTTTGCTCCCCTTGCTTCAGCTTCAATATGCTTTGTTTCTGCTCTGTTTACGGCTCCAAAACATCCCCAAAAGAGAATCCCTAAAAACCTAGCCACAAATAAACTTATATTCTGTTTTTTCGTCATAGCGTCTCGACGCTACCTTTAAAACGGGCGTTTCTGGAATCGAACTTACACAGCGTCGAGACGCTGTGACCTTTTAGCGCCTGATCAGATATGGAATGCTAGCGTCGAGACGCTCAAGAGCTAGCGTCTACGGTTGACCCTACTTTGACTTTTCCTTCTTTGATTCTTTTTTCATTCCTTTATCTCTTTTCGCCCCCGAACATCCAAGTGGCTCCAATATTAATTTCCTACAAATATCACATGAAAATGCATAAAATATGGCCAATAAATCATAAAAGACTAGCTAAATAGATTAGGGAAAACTAGCTAGCTCTGCTCGCTATCAAACACCCCCAAACTTAAGCTTCTGCTAGTCCTCGAGCAAACTAAAAATCAAGCATAAAGTAGAAGAATGGATGCAACAAACATGACTCAATCCTCAAGTCTCAAAAGTCAATAGTCAAGCAAGCAAGATACATGCACATAAGGACCAATGAGGGAGACAAATTAAAATTTTTCCAAAATTAACTTGCATAAGCGAGATCTAACTCAACGAGATCAGACTCTACTAGCCCGAGATTAGATTATTAATCTCTCAGCTCATCTTCCCTCTACACTGGCACTAAGGTTTCACTAATGAGTTAATGAAACAAATTAGTTTGTTTTCCTCCATACTTAGGTGATATATATAACAATTAGATTAAGCATGTATATGTGGCACTAGCTTTCACACACCTGTTATAGGGACCCTTAACCTGAGTTTTCTCTGGTTGGCCTAACTGATCACAACAGGGATAGCTGTTTTTGCCTAAACTTTATTAAACATTGCAAACTGTGCACAGGCCATGACATAATTTTTTTTTTCAACAGTAACAACACGAATGATTTCTCTTTATGAACATGATAAGTAAGTATTCTTTTCTTTTCTCCTAAGCAAGATCAAACATGCTAATTTGCAAAAAATTAACTCTTTAGCTCTACCCTACACCTATCGAGGTGACAACAAGCATATGAACCCAATTATTCGCTCCTAAGCATTCAAATCCAAATCTAGCCAAGAAAAATACTCTACTCATGCAAGCCATCTCCTAGAAAAAGTTTAAAAAGTCTCCCTTTTTGGGCACTCATGCTTAAAACTCATCGCAAGCTTGAAAATTGACAAGAAAGCCTATCCTAGAACATCATAGTCATGCAAAAATACATCCAGAATACAACCATATGCTTAATTCAAAGAAAGCTCAAAACTATAGCCTGAACTCAAATGCTCAAGGGCTCCACAATCATGCTAATCCACCCCCAAACTTAAAACATGAATTGTCCTCAATGTATAAAGAAAATAAGGCATAAACAAGCATGAGAACAATAAAAGAATGAAAGGAGTGAACAATACTGGCCTGGAATGGTGTTGACTTCTTGACTGAAAGCTTGAAAGCGAAGGAGAGACTGAAAACAAGACCTACAAAACAGACAAGAACAATAAATAAAACCCAAAAGAAAGACACAACTAACTTACTTGGGTTGCCTCCCATAAACGCTTGTTTAACGTCATTAGCTCGACGTGTTGACCAAATAGGCATCAAGGTGATCTCCTGTCAGATGTCCCACCACTGGTGCTCTTCCTAGCACCTCTCCTATAGCCCACCAACATGGTATCTGATGTGTTCTTGGGGTCCTCAAAAGCTTTCAGAGTCTCCTTCTCCTATTGAACTCTGATGATCAGCTCCCTGCGCTCAATATCAATTATAACTCTCCCTATAGCAAGGAAAGGTCTCCCTAATATGACAGGCATGGCAGGGTTCTCTTTAATATCTAGCACAAAGAAATCAACAGGAAGAAAAAATCTACCTACTTTGATCAGCAAATTTTCCACAATTCCATAAGGACTAACCACAGACCGGTCAGCCAACTGGAGTCTAACAGCAGTAGATTTTATTTCTCCTATGTTAAGCTTTTTACACAATGATAGAGGAATTATATTTATGCTAGCCCCTAGATCACATAGTGCTCTACATGAAAACGTACCAAAGTTACAAGGAATAGTAAAACTCCCTGGGTCGGAAAATTTTTCTAGTACTCTCTGCTGGACACGAGCACTGCACGTCGATGCAAGATAAACAGTCTCCAACTGCTTTTCCTTTTTCTTCTTGTTGAGCCATTCCTTCATGAATTTTCTATAGTGAGGCATCTGCTCCAAGGCATCTGAAAAAGGAATATTAACATGCAAACACATAAAAGCATCTAAAAACTTGTCAAACTTAGCCTTAGAATTTTTCTTTTTCTTTGATTTAGGAACTAAAACAGTAGGAGAAGGGATAGAAGGCTCAAGATTAAGCTTTTCAACTTCGTTTGAGGTGGTGCCTTCTTCAGCTTCTCCAGTAGGTTCCTCTGGTTCAGTAGTTTCATCCTCCTCAGCTAATTGAATCTCCTCCTCGTGATGCACAGACACGGCCTTTCAGAACTCCAAAGAAGATTTCTCCTGTTTAGTTGGGGCTTTACCTTTATTCATGGTGTTGACAACACTTACCAGTTGTCCAAGCTGAGTCTCTATGTTTTTTATGGCTGCAGAATGGCCATTGACAGTGTTGTTTATGGCAATCACGACCTCCTCGAGCTTATTTGACCTGTTACTTGGTTCTGCAATAAAAGCTCCAATAAGATCCTCTAAAGATTGTTTACTTTCTTGTTTAGGAGTGAAGCCAGGAGGATTCAACACATTCTTATTATTAGCATGGGAAAAGTTAACATGATTTCTATTACTAGGGTGATAATGTGTAGGTGTAGAATTATTATTATACCCCCTAGAATTATAATTCGAAACATACCGGACCTGCTCGAGATTTTCCTCCTGAGTCTGGGATGTGAGGGCAGCTGCAGACTCGATCGATTGAGCACTCCCTGTACCTGAAAATTTTAAAAACACATTAGCCAAGGAAGACATCTAGGCCTGCAGTGCACTTACGTTATCGATCTCAAACACTCCGGCAACAATCTTTTTGGGTCCCGACCGCTCAGATGGCCACTGATAGCTATTGGTGGCCATATCCTCTAACAATGTCCTAGCATTCTCCAAAGTTTTGGACAACAGAGTCTCACCTGCAGCTGCATCAACAATAGTTATTGTGCTAGGAGTTAATCCATTGTAAAATAATTGAACCTGAAGCCAGTCGGGGTATCCATCCTGAGGGCACTTCCTCAGCAGCTGTTTAAATATCTTACAAGCCTCGAACAACTGCTCATCGAATTGTTGCTGGAATGTCCCAATTTCGGTCCTTAGCTTGACCGTCTTGGCATGAGGGAAGAACTTCTTTAAGAATGCCTGGACCAAAACATCCCAAGTGGTAATGCTCCCAGGTGGAATAGATTGTAACTAGTCCCTCGCTTTATCCTGCAAAGAGAAAGGAAATAAACGTAGGCGAATGGCATCTTCAGAAACACCATTTAATTTTACTGTCCCACAGATGTCTAGGAAGGATTTCAGGTGAGAATTTGGATCCTCCATGGGTGATCCTCTGTAAACACAATCTCCAGCCATCTGAATGAGACCTGTTTTCAGCTCAAAATTGTTGGCATTGATCGGGGCATAGACAATCCCCGACTGTTGCTCCTGAAAGACTTGCTGAAAGTAGTCCCTAATAGGCTTAGGCTCCTCAGGATTAGGATTAGCCATTTGGATATTTTCTTAATTTTCCCTTCGAAGTCTATTGTATGTTCTTTCTATTTTTGGATCTAAGGGAACTAAGGCCAATTCCCTATCCTTTCGCATACACCATCACAACTAACCTAAAAAGGAAAATAAAAGAAAAGGAAAGAAAATAAATTAGGAAAGAAATAAGAAAAGGAAAATAATGAATCTAAATAAAGAAAATATAATCTACAAAAGGAAAAGATAAACTAATATGGAAGATGCAAAAACAAATATGGAAAATCTAAATATGGAAATTAATCAACAAAGGAAAAAAAATGCAATCTACCTAAAAACAAAAATAACAAAAAAATAAAATACACCCTAAACTAAGACCGGAAAATTTTTCTACGATATTAAGATTGACTAAATATGCTAATCCCCGGCAACGACGCCAAAAACTTGATGTGCAAATTGCTAACCGCAAGTGTACGAGTCAAGTTATAATATAGTGAATAAGAAATTCGAATGTTGTCCTCTGGATTGGAGTCTAGTCAATTTTAATTACCGGAAATACTCTTAGCCAATTTTATTTAGGGAAACTAATTTAGTGAGAATGCAAGCAAATCAACCACGAAATAAATCAGATAATGACAATTTAATGGAAAGCAATGGTCTTAGGGATTTGATTTCACCAATTGGGATTATGGATTAATTAACGGATTAACACATGCTATGATTTATAAATCTTGGAAACCTAATATCACACATACCTCTCCCGAGCATACATGATTCTCCCACATGCAATTGAACCCGATATCCCTATCTAAATTCAATAAACATGCAAGGCATTAAGGATACCCTTTTTAACGATTTCTAGAATTAACTATAATCTCCCGATTTACAGCTAAATCCTAGTTATGCATAATGATATCTAAGCTAAATCCTCTCTCCCGAGTTAGATTCAAGCACAAACATTAATCAATATATGGCCGGTAAATTGAAAGCATTAAGGCTACAAATATGCATAAATAAATCCAATAGCATAAAATCATAAAATCAATCCATAACGTGCCCAACGACTACATCAATCCCTAAGAATTTAAGCCTAGCTACTCATACAACACGTTATGATATAGCAAGAGTCTAAAACAGCCATAAACACTAACTAAGTTGAGGGAAAGAAGAAGAAAACTCAATGTAGGCCGAGACCGAACGTCCTCGTCACGATCCCCACGAACAATGGGTTGATTTCCACTTTGCTCCCCTTGCTTCAGCTTCAATATGATCTGTTTCTGCTCTGTTTACGGCTCCAAAACGTCCCCAAAAGAGAATCCCTAAAAACCTAGCCACAAATTAACTTTTATTCTGTTTTTTCGTCATAGCATCGAGACGCTGCCTTTAAAACGCGCGTTTCTGGAATCAAACTTACATAGCGTCGAGATGCTAAAGTCGCAGCGTCTCGACGCTGTGACCTTTTAGCGCCTGATCAGATATGGAATGCTAGTGTCGAGACGCTAGCCTGCGGTTGACCCTATTTTTACTTTTCCCTCTTTGATTCTTTTTTCATTCATTGATCTCTTTTCGCCCCCGAACATCCAAGTGGCTCCAATATTAATTTCCTACAAATATACCATGAAAATGCATAAAATATGATCAATAAATCATAAAAGACTAGCTAAATAGATTAGGGAAAACTAGCTAGCTCTGCTCGCTATCACATATGTTGTGGTACCTAAACCCTAGGCTTAGTGTTCTATTTATAGGAGAAAGGCCATGAATAAAATATTCATTTAAAATCAATTATTTCCATAACTGATTTAATCTTTTCCATAATCAATCAATTCCATAACCAATCAATTCCATAATTGATTAATCTTTTCCATAAATGATTAATCACTTCCATAAGTGATTGATCATTTCCATAATTGATTCATTTCCAATTAATTAATTAATTAATTAATCACCAATTAAATATCATATCTTTAATTTCAGACCTTCTATTAGTTAATTAATTAATTACCCAATTAAATATCATATATTTAATTTCAGGCCTTCAATTAATTAATTCTATAATATGAATCAAATTCATATTAATATTTGAACTTCTTCAAATATTTATTTCTCTTATAGACTATAGTTTAATTAAATCTCATTTAATTTAAACTAAATTGAATAATTAATTAATTCATCTTCTAATTAAATACCATATATTTAATTAGACATATATTTGAACTCTTTCAAATATATCAATCTTTCAATATAATAAAGTTTAATCTCAAATTAGACTTTATATTTTAATGCATCACTATATATTATATTAATTTGTATCACATACAATTAACTTAATTCCCAATATGAATTTGAACTATTCAAATTCTCTAAAGATATATTTGTTCCTAATTACTCTTTACGAGCTAGCAGGGGGACCTAATGGACCTACAAATCAGAAGCTCCAATGATATGAGGTTAATAGATTAAACTCATTAATCAGGTTAACCAATACTCATTAACTGTGGGTCATTCCACTAAAGACCCACAGCTGAACCCTTCTCACTGTAGAACATTTCTGTGTCCACGAATATAAACCTCTGCCGATAAGTCAATCCTTCACGAGTGTTCGTAATCACGGATGGTACAATTTACCATTTTACCCTTGTGTTACATCTGTCTCCTAAAGTACCAGCGCTCCTCTAATGAACAACCTGTTTATGGTCCAACCATTAAACAGACAGTCCCTCTCGGGCCAGTGAGAGGGCGGGATCCCTTTGTTCAAGTCCCGGAGTCACCACTTAAGGAAACACTCATCTACTTTTCCTAGATGTGGGAAGGAGTGAATTACTTCTTGTGTTGTCATGTGCCCAGCCTCCCACTCGGTCTTCTCCCCAAAAAGGAAGGCATATTGAGTCGGCATATTGGCCACTCTCACCCATGCTAATCAAAGGACAATCCCTCATGAGAAGGAGTTCATGACACACTCAGGATTAAGACTGAGTTACCAAGGTCATCGTATTGAAACAATAACCTAACTAGTTAACGGTGTTACATCTAGTGGTTTACTATTTCATGGTCCGGTCTTATGCAAACTCATTGCATAGGATACCCCCGCTCGCATGTCTCCTACATGGACACCTTGGATTAATATGTCTTTATCGAATACAAAGCAGACCGTATCTGATAGCGAGCATAGCTAACTATCTTAACTTATTTAATTTAGCTAGTCTTTTATGATTTTTGGGCCATTTTATTGTGCTTTAATGTCTATTTTGTAGGAAATGGTTGATTGGAGCTATAATGCCATATTAGAGTTAATCAGGTGCTCGGGGCGTGAAAAGATGCAAAGGAATGAAAAGAGTAAAAGAGGAAAAAAGTCAAATCTCGGTCAACAGCAGGCTAGCGTCGAGACGCTGTGATAGGAAGCGTCCCGACGCTACTGTTTTTCCTTATTCAGAACGCGCGTATAAGAAACAGCGTCTCGACGCTAAGACGAAAAAAACAGAATAAAGGCTTATTTTCGGCTAGGTTTTAGGGGAGTTCGGTTTGGGACCTTTGGGAGCCGTAAACAGGGCAGAACAGAGCACTTGGAGGCTGAAAACAAAGGGAGAGATTTGGAAATCAACCCATTGTTCGTGGGGATCGTGACGGGGACGTCGGACTCGGCCTACATTGAGTTTTCCTTTCCCTTTCCTTTCTTTAGTTAGATTTATGGCTTTCACATGTTTAGTTGAGCTTGTATTTACATTCATGAGTAGCTAAACTTGTAGCTTAGGGATTGATGTAGTTGATTAAGTTTATGGATTGATTTATGGTTTAAGTTGTGCAATGTTATTGTGTTTGTAATCTTGATTTAATGCTTCCAATTAATTGGCCATTAGTTGGATGATTTAAGTTTTGAATCTAGCTCGGGAGAGGGGATTTTATTTAGACTTACTCAAGATTGCATGAATAAAGTTTACTTTCTAATTCATGACGGTTTTAGATTAACTTTAGAATTGGTTGAAAGATCTCATTTCCTTGCATGATTAATAAACTTAGATAGGGATATCAAGTTGGTTAATTTGCATGAGAATCAATTATACTCGGGAGAGGTAGTTGTGATTAAAGGGTCTTTGGCTCATAATTTCATTGTGCATAATAACTTATTCTTTAAAATCAATCCTAAACTAAATCGGCGAAATCAATTCCCTAAGTAGTTTTCCCAATTGAATTTCCATTCTTTTTACTTGCTTTGATTTGGTTTTATTATCATTCATTCATCACTTTTTAATCCCTAAATAAAATTGAGCGAGATTATTCACAATACTTGATTTGCTTAAAAATCCAATCCAGAGGACGACATTCGAATTTACTTTCATTATATTATTACTTGACTCGTGCGCTTGCGGTAGGAAAAGTCCACATCAAGTTTTTGGCGCCGTTGCCGGGGATTGGCACATTTAGCTAGATTGATATTGTGAAAAAATTGCTTGATCTTAATTTAGGGTGTATTGTTACTTTTTTAGGTTGATTGCATTTTTTTCCTTATTTGTTTTTCTTTCCATATTTGATTTTCTAGGTTAGTTTTCTTTGAGTTGTGTAATCTTTTCCTTATTTGTTCTTGTTTTTTTCCTTTTCTAGATTAGTTTCCTTATTCGTGTTTTGCCATATCTATTTTTGCATTCCATATTAGGTTATCTTGTTTCCTTTTCTAGATTATATTTTCCATATTTAGATTAGTTGTTTTCTTTTCTTTGTTGCTTTCCATAATTGTTTTCTTTCCTTTTTAGGGGTAGTTTTGTTTGTTTATGCGTAGGGATAAAGATTTAATTTTAGCACCTTTGGATCTCGAGATAGAAAGAACCATCCATAGGCTTCGAAGGGAAACTAGAGAAATTATTCACATGGCGGACCAAAATCCACCTGAGGAGCCTAGGCCTATTAGAGATTATTTTCAGCCCGTGTTTCAGGGGCAACAGTCGGGGATTGTCTATGCCCCGATTAATGCCAACAACTTTGAGCTGAAGACCGGTCTCATTCAGATGGCTCGAGACTGTGCATATAGAGGATCGCCCACCGAGGATCCAAATTCTCATCTTAAATCATTCTTGGACATTTGTGGGACGGTAAAGATTAATAGAGTCTCTGAGGATGCCATTCGCTTACGTTTATTTCCCTTTTCTTTTCAGGATAAAGCACGAGATTGGTTGCAGTCTATTACCCCTGGGAGCATCACCACCTGGGATGCTTTGGTCCAGGCCCTTTTAAAGAAATTTTTCCCTCCTGCAAAGACAGTCAAGCTGAGGACCGAGATTGGGACATTCCAACAACAATATGATGAGCAGCTATTCGAAGCTTGGGAGCGATTCAAAGAGCTACTGAGGAAGTGCCCTCAGCATGGTTACCCCGATTGGCTTCAGGTACAATTGTTTTACAATGGTTTAACTCCTAGTACAAAAACGATTGTTGATGCAGCTGCATGTGGGACTCTGTTGTCCAAGACCGTAGAAAACGCTCGCACACTTTTAGAGGATATGGCCACCAACAGCTATCAGTGGCCATCTGAGCGGTCTACACCCAAAATGATTGTTGCTGGAGTGTTTGAGGTTGATAAAGTAAGTGCACTCCAGGCCCAAATGACTTCCCTCGCTAATGCTTTTATGAAATTTTCAGGTACAGGGAGTGCACAGTCAATCGAATCAGCTGCTGCTTTGGCATCTAGACCTCAGGAGGAGACTATTGATCAGGTTCAGTATATTTCAAAATCGAATTTTAGGGGGTATAATAATAATTTTACACCTACACATTATCACCCTAACAATAGGAACCATGAAAATTTCTCTTATGCTAATACTAAGAATGTTCTTAATCCTCCTGGTTTTGCCCCTCAAACTCAAGATAATAAAAAGTTAGAAGATCTTGTTGGAGCTTTCATTGCAGAATCTAGTAACAGGACAACCAAGTTAGAGGAGGTAGTCATTGCCATCAATTCAACAGTGAATGGCCACAGTGCAACCATCAAGAACATTGAGACTCAGCTGGGACAGTTGGTGAATGTTGTAAGCACCATGAATAAAGGTAAGGCCCCAGCTGAACAAGAGAAACCCCAGATGGAGTATTGTAAGGCAATCATTGTGCACCAGGAGGAATCTGAAGAGGAACCGGAATCTGAGGACTATGAAACGCCTACAGGGGAAGCTGAGGAGGACACATCATCTGATGAGGCTGAAAAGCCTAACCTTGAGCCTCCTATTCCTTCTCCCCCACTGTTGGTTCCCAAGGAAAAGAAAAAGAAAAAGAAGAAAAAGAATAATCAGGTTCAGTTTGATAAATTTATGAATGCTCTTATGAATCTGGATATTAATATTCCTTTTGCAGAGGCATTAGAGATGCCCCAATACAACAGGTTCATGAAGGAGTGGTTAGCAAAGAAACGAAAGGAAAAGAAGGTTGACACTGTTTATCTTGCTTCCACATGCAGCACCAGAGTACAACAGAAAGTACCAGAAAAAGTAGCAGATCCAGGGAGTTTTTCTGTTCCTTGTAGTTTTGGTACTTATTCTTTCAGAGCATTATGTGATTTAGGTGCTAGCATTAATATCATTCCTCTATCGTTGTGTAAAAAGTTAGATATAGGTGAGATTAAGTCTACTCCTGTAAAGCTCCAATTGGCTGATCAATCTGTGGTGAGACCAGTTGGTATTGTAGAAAATGTGTTAATCAGAGTAGGTAGATTTTTCCTCCCTATTGACTTGTATGTTATGGACATGATAGAAAATCCTTCGATGCCTGTCATATTAGGACGACCATTCCTCGCTACTGGGCGAGTGATTATAGATATTGAGCGCAGGGAGCTCACTATTAGAGTCAAGAACGAAAAAGAAATCTTTAAAGCAGTTGAAGACTCTAAAGATGAAGTGCTTTTCATGGGCTACAGGAAATGTGCAAGAAAGAGCACCTCTGTTGGATTCACATAACAAAAGCCTCCTTGAAGCACGTTGAACACGTCAAGCTAATGACGTTAAACAAGCGCTTATGGGAGGCAACCCAAGTAAGTTTAGTGTGTTTTCTTTTTGTTTTTGATTTATTTTTTGTTTTTGTTTTGTAGGTCTTGTTTTCTTTTTCTCCTTTGCTTTCAAGCTTTCAAGATTCCAAGCTTTCAAGCAAGAAGTCATCATCATTCCAGGCCAGTATTGTTCACTCCTGTTATTCTTTTATTGTTCTCATGCTTGTTTATGCCTCATTTTCTTTATACATTGAGGTCAATGCATATTTTAAGTTTGGGGGTGGATTAGCATGTTTGTGGAGCCCTTGAGCATCTGAGTTCGGGCTATAGTTTTGAGCTTTCTTTGAATTATGCATATGGTTGTTTTCTGGATGCTACTTTTGCATGATTATGATGTCCTAGGATAGACTTTATTGTCAATTTTCAAGCTTGTGATGAGATGTAAGCATAAGTGCCCAAAAAGGGAGACTTTTTAAAAATTTTCTAGGAGATGGCTTGCATGAGTAGAGTATCTGTCTTGGCTAGATGTGGATTTGAATGCTTAGGAGCGAATTATTGGGTTCATATGCTTGTTGTCACCTCGATAGGTGTAGGGTAGAGCTAAAGAGTTAATTTTTTGCAAATTAGCATGTTTGATCTTGCTTAGGAGAAAAGAAAAGAATATCTGCTTATCATGTTCATAACGAAAAATCATTCTTGTTGTTATTGTTGAAAAAGAAAAAAGTCATGACTTATGCGCGCAATATGCAATGGTTAATAAAGTTTAGGCAAAAAGAGCTACCCCTGTTGTGATCAGTTAGGCCAACCAGAGAAAACTCAGGTTAAGGGTCCCTGCAATGGGTGTGTGAAAGCTAGTGCCACATTTAAATGCTTAATTCAATTGTTAATTAAAAGCACCTAAGTATGGAGATAAACAAACTAATTTGTTGCATTAACTCATTAGTGAAGCCTTAGTGCCAGTGTAAAGGGAAGATGAGCTGAGAGTCTAATAATCCAATCCCGAGCTAGTAGAGTCTGATCTTGTTGAGTTAGATCTCGCTTGTGCAAGTTAGTTTTGGAAAAATTTTAATTTGTCTCCCTCATTGGTCCTTGTGTGCATATCTCTTGCTTGCTTGGTTATTGACTTTTGAGCCTTGAGGATTGAGTTATGATTGTTGCATCCATTCTTCCATTGTATGTCTGATTTAGAGTTTGCTCGAGGACTAGCAAAAGCTTAAGTTTGGGGGTATTTGATAGCGAGCATAGCTAGCTATCTTTACTTATTTAATTTAGCTAGTCTTTTATGATTTTTGGGCCATTTTATTGTGCTTTAATGTTTATTTTGTAGGAAATGGTTGATTGGAGCTATAATGCCATATTAGAGTTAATCAGGTGCTCGGGCGTGAAAAGATGCAAAGGAATGAAAAGAGTAAAAGAGGAAAAAAGTCAAATCTCGGTCAACAGTAGGCTAGCGTCGAGACGCTAGCTCTTGAGCGTCTCGACGCTCACATTCCATATCAGATTAGGCGCGTAAAGCTCACAGCGTCGAGACGCTGTGATAGGAAGCGTCCCGACGCTACCGTTTTTGCTTATTCAGAACGCGCGTATAAGAAACAGCGTCTCGACGCTAAGACGAAAAAAACAGAATAAAGGCTTATTTTCGGCTAGGTTTTAGGGGAGTTCGGTTTGGGACCTTTGGGAGCCGTAAACAGGGCAGAACAGAGCACTTGGAGGCTGAAAACAAAGGGAGAGATTTGGAAATCAACCCATTGTTCGTGGGGATCGTGACAGGGACGTCGGACTCGGCCTACATTGAGTTTTCCTTTCCCTTTCCTTTCTTTAGTTAGATTTATGGCTTTCACATGTTTAGTTGAGCTTGTATTTACATTCATGAGTAGCTAAACTTTTAGCTTAGGGATTGATGTAGTTGATTAAGTTTATGGATTGATTTATGGTTTAAGTTGTGCAATGTTATTGTGTTTGTAATCATGATTTAATGCTTCCAATTAATTGGCCATTAGTTGGATGATTTAAGTTTTGAATCTAGCTCGGGAGAGGGGATTTGATTTAGACTTACTCAAGATTGCATGAATAAAGTTTACTTTCTAATTCATGACGGTTTTAGATTAACTTTAGAATTGGTTGAAAGATCTCATTGCCTTGCATGATTAATAAACTTAGATAGGGATATCAAGTTGGTTAATTTGCATGAGAATCAATTATACTCGAGAGAGGTAGTTGTGATTAAAGGGTCTTTGGCTCATAATTTCGTTGTGCATAATAACTTATTCTTTAAAATCAATCCTAAACTAAATCGGCGAAATCAATTCCCTATGTAGTTTTCCCAATTGAATTTTCATTCTGTTTACTTGCTTTGATTTGGTTTTATTATCATTCATTCATCACTTTTTAATCCCTAAATAAAATTGAGCGAGATTATTCACAATACTTGATTTGCTTAAAAATCCAATCCAGAGGACGACATTCGAATTTACTTTCACTATATTATTACTTGAGCCGTGCGCTTGCGGTAGGAAAAGTTCACATCAGTATCACATAGTGTTACCAGGATAAGGTACCAAGCCTTATCCTTGTACTATTGACCTTTTAGGTTGTTACTTGAACACCAATCCTCGTATGTCCCCACATACTAGTTCAAGTCACATGTAAACAACCTTGGATCTTAGTTTATTGGATTTGGGTCAAATTGTGCAATATTTAACAATAACACTTTATTGTAGAAACTCAATTACACTTTATTGAAACAAGTATACAATTTGTTTACATTCACTATCTACGGGTTTTATGGCATAAAACCCAATAAACTCCCACTTGAACTAAAACTCTAGTTTAGTGGGATGTACAATATAATAATCTATACAGTAGTGGGTGTATATAAAACATATACAATGTACAAATACAATAAACTAGGGCATCACTATACCCATTACATAATGGTATCACTATACCCATTACATTTCTCCCACTTGCCCTAGATTACACCTTTGTACATATCTCGTAGATCTAGACCTTCTAGATGACCCTACACCACTTTAGCCGAGAGAGTCTTTGTAAATGAATCAACAATATTTCATTGAATTTAATTTGTGCTTGTCTTGGACTGCGATGTTCTTTTGAATTTGCCACAACACCACTATATCATTATAAAGTGTGATGGGCAAGTTCACATTTGGAACACATTCAAAATCAATCAAGAACTTCCTAAGCCATACAGTCTCTATCGCTGCTTCACAAGCAGCTATGTTTTCGACCTATACGGTCAAGACTGTAACTATGTCATACTATAGCTCCTTCGTAAAGATTGACCATGGATACTGATGTAGATTTCCTAAAATCCTTATCAATCTTAAAATCTGTGTCAGTGTATCATGTAAGGATCAAATCCTTAGTCCTATACACGAGCATATAGTTCCTCTTTCTCTTCAGATACTTGAGGATATACTTAACGGTTTTCTTGTGATCAAATCTTAGATTAGATTGATACTGACAATCCCTATTGCATTGGGCATTCGTCCCATGTCCTCAATCTCTTGAGGTGTCTTAGGAAACAGTTTCTTAGACAAAATATTTCCATGTCTGAAAGGTAGTGAACCCTTATTGGAATTTTGAATCTTATATCCAACTAACATTTTATAGATATAAGACACTTGAGACAAGGCTAGCTTTTTGTTCTTATGGTTCCTAACAATTTGGATCCCAAGAACAAACTCAACTTCTCCCAAATTTTCATTTGGAATTGAGCTGCTAGCTCCTTTTACTAGTCAGTAAGATAAACTACATCATTCCCAATGATTAGGATATCAATCATATACAACACTAAGTAAGCTACTGAACTATTAATGAAAACTTGTAAACACAGAACTCATCAATGTTCTAATTAAATCCAAAAGATTTGGTCACTATATCAAATCTTATATTTCAAGATCGAAATGCTTAGGTCAATCCATGAATGGATCACTTAAGCTTGCAAACTCTTTTGCTTTTGATCTTGTTGTATGAACCCCTCTGGTTAAGACATGAATGTCTCGTTTCCTCTTGTAAATCCACTTGTAACTAATAGGTGTTACCCATCAAGCAAATCTACAAGATCCCAGATGGAAGTGAAATACAAAAGACTTCATTTCTAGGTTCATGCCTTTAATCCTCTGATCGTTGTCAACATCATTCATTTTTCTTTCTAAAAGATAATGAATCCTCTATGTCATCATCAGGAATGATGACCTAGGCTTCAATCAAGCCCATGTAACGTTCAGGTTATAAAACAACCCTCCCACTACATCGAGGCACTCTCAACTATTGAGATGAATGTGTCTGACCATGCACTAGTCCATCAACAACTTTTGTTGAACAACCAACCTCATCAACAACTCTTGTGGATGTTACTGTAGCTTCATTAGTTAACTTACTTAAACCGACTTTACTCTGTGGTTTATGATTTTTTATGTGGACTTCTTTTGAAAAAGTAGCATTTATCGATACAAATTTTTTATTCTCTTGTGAATTGAAGAAATCTCCACTTCTCGTTTCCCTTGGGTTTGCCTACTGCAGTATGCAATGCAGTCAACACTACATGACCCCAAAACGAGCCAGACAATTGAGCATAGCTCAACATGGAATGAACCATGTCCCATAGGGTTCTATTTCTCCTAAATGAGATTTAGGGTGTGATCCCATGTACTATCAAATAGTCTTGGAATCTCAAATCCTTATACTCAACTCTTTTATCAGATCAAAGTGTTTTTATCATCTCACCTAACAAGTTTTCAACTTCAGTCCTAAGCCCCTTCAAATATCTCAAGAGCTTCATTCTTAAGTTGCATTAGGTAAAGATACTTATACCTTTGAATAATCATCCAAAAGAGATGCATTATTCATGTCCTCCTTTTGCTTTAACATATTGAACCACATGGATCCAAATGTACAAGCTCCAAGGGCTCTTTGGCTCCTAGATCTTTTCCAGTAAAAGACCTATCAGTCATATTGCTCATAAGGCATGACTTACAAGGTAGTAGAGAATCATCTTCTTGAAGGGGATAAAAGCCCCTACGCAGCGGAAGCGCATCGATTGGACCTTACGCCGTATATTAATTAACATTAAAATACCATTACGAAAAACTCAAATAAACTTTAAAAACACTTTAAAGTTGCTGGAGAATAGTTATAAACATGCGCTTCCGTGGTCTACCACGATGTGAGATTAATTGGTCAAACTCATAACCACATTAATCAATATTCGTTAACTGTGTGTACATTCTACTATAGACCCACAGTTGCACTCTTCTCACTGCAGACATATTTTCTGTGTCCACGAATCCATAAAAATATCGACTAGTTAGTCCTTCACGAGTGTCCGTAACACCAGCTGAGTCAAATTACCATTTTACCCCTAGGTTACTTCTATTTCCTTAAGTACCAGTTCTCCTCTAATGAACAACCTGTTTGTGGTCCAACCATCAAATAGAAAACCCTCTCGTGCCATTGAGAGGTAGGGCCCTTTGTTCAAGACTCGGAGTGACCACTTAAGGGTACACTCATCTACTTCCCTAAAGTCAGGAAGGAGTGAATTTCATCTTGTACGATTATGTTCCCAACTCCCCATTCGGTCTTATCCCCAAAATGGTAAGCTTATTGAGTCGGCGTATTGGCCACTCTCACGCATGCAAATCAAAGGACAGTCTCTCATGAGCAGGAGTCCATAATCAACTCAGGATTAAGACTAAGTTGTCTAAGTCGTCCTAGTGAAATAAAAAATCAACTAGTTAACGATGTTATAACCAGTGGTTACTATTTCGCGATCCGGTCTTTTGCAAACTCATTGCATAGGATACCTCCACTCGTATGTCTCCTACACGAACGCGTTGGATCATAGCGTTTGTATCAAATACAAAGTGGGTCATATCCATAGTGTTGCCAGGATAAGACACCCAGTCTTATCCCTATATTATAGACCCTTTAGGTTGTTTCTTGAACAATGATCCCATATGTCGCTACATATAGTTCAAGACTCATATTACAGCCTAGGATGTCTAGTTTATTGGATTAGAGTTGTTATTAGGCAAAGAAAAATAACTAATAACATTTAATGGAAAAATATATAAATATTATTTCATTAATATCCGGTCAACGGTTACATCCACTATTTACGAGTTTTAGGGCATAAAACCCAACACTTCTAACTCGCTTAGAGGTTCACTCTTGACCAATCTCCCAATCAAATTGAGATTAATATGGTCTACCTTAAAACCAAAGAAAGGTATTTTCCTTTAGGAGAAATCCTTTGACTCTTTTCACATTGAGTAGTAGCAGTCTTAACCAACCCAGTGTTCATGACTGCTTTACTCTTGATTAGTCTTAAAACATGTAGGTTACTTTCCAGTAAAGCTAAACAAATGTCAACTCCCTTTCTTGAAACAAAACCGCGTTAGCAGAGAAAGGTAAATAGTACCATTGTTCCAACAAATAAGACACAGAAATCAAATTTCTTTTGATCTTAGGAATTACATACACATTATCTAATAATATGTATTTTCTCCCACTGAGAAAAATAACTTAATGTTCCCCACTGATATAGCCAAAATAATCTCTCTAATTCTAACTTTGAGAGTTATTACACAAGCAGGCAAGCTTTTGCCAGGAACTTATTCCTTTAAAAGAAGAACTCACGTGATTTGTGGCCCCTGAATCAAGTATTCAGGGAGAATCACTATTCTTTACTAATCACGTTTTCCAGACAGGTAAATGAAAATTACGGTCTTGAACAAGTTCTCTTTTTGCTAAGCAGGGTTCTGTGTCATATTCATCAAGAACAATTCTTAATGAATTAAACATATGGGGCATGAGGACATTCCTCAGTTAAGAATAATCCTAGACTTATTTACCACAATTTGTCGTTTAAGCTTGTTGTATTACCGTTACTTATAAAATGGCGTAAGACAATACATAAAATTATTATATAATTGCTGAAGTAACAAATTACTTGTATCATTAATTGCACTAACCCATTACAAATAATCCAATCAAATTCTGCAAAAGCAAATAAGCAATCAAAGAAACCCTATAAAACTATTGATTTAGTTTTTGCAACGATAGTTCAAAGGTTTAGAAAACAACCACCGAAGGGTGGTCAGCTACTCCTCCTCTGAATTGAGACAATCTCAACCAAACTCTAACACCATAATAACTCATATTCCGTTAGCGTTTAGTTGGCGTTGTTCGGTCAAGGGTTAGTTAACACATTTAACTCATCCCCGTAAGTGTAACCCTCCCACTTTCAGATCTCAGAGGTACTCACCAACAGGCTACCGAAGGGAAAGACAATTGTTGGTGATTAGCCTAAGTGACCCTATCCTATTCAGAAGTTCACGGTGTTCCGAATCCTATGATCAGGCCCTCCGAAGGGATGGTTGCGCCAGGATGACCTGTAGGCGGATCATAGGACTCTCACGGTGCGAACTAGGGGCGGAGACCGAGGGATACGTTGACACGTGTCCCGCTCCCACTTACTCTAGACATTTTTCCCATTCACCTTGTTATTGATTCATGCAAACACTTTCCGAAGGGAGGCCGCTCCTAAGGCGACTCGAAGTTGAGCATGAACCTCACGTTGTGAATATAGGGACGTAGGAGCAAAACTTTATTTAAATCTCGTTTTGTAATTTTACTCCCACTGAAAATGTCCTAATGTTAATTTAGGGTTGTTTAACTTAGATAAAATTCGACTAAGTCGATCTATCTAAGTCTGATCCTATTATAACAATTATGGAAAGGATTCAACCGCAATATTTTAGGTGAATTAAACTTCTTTTAATAAACCCAACATTGCAAGTCAACATTACTATGGTTAATTCAACTCAAGGTCTGGGTCAGTTCCCAGGTAGGAGGTGTTCCGTAAACCGTCAACTTAAATACCCCCAACCTTAGACAGAACTTTACCGAGAGAGTTCCCTTATAGCCACGGTAATGTAAGGTCTTTACTCTGAAGATCTAGGTGCATTAAAAACTTTTAACAAACCTAGTGGCATTGCATGCTAACATTCAGCTATGATTAATTCAACTCTGGTATTCCGAGTCAGTTCCCAGGTAGGAGGTGTTCCGTAAACCGTCAGCTTATATACCCCCAGCCTTAGACAGTCTCTTTACCGGTGGAGTTCCCTTATAATCATAGCAATGTTTTTCCTACTTAGTCAATTAAAATTAATTTTAATTCTAAGTAAAAATAATTCTAATCCTATTAGAAATGAGATCTTAGGTCTAATTAATTTTAAACATTTTAAAATTAATTCATTTATCTTAAGATCCTATCTTTGCATGCAATTCTTTGTTATAGGTTAACGGTTTCTATTCATTAATTTTATAACGATTATAAATTTTAATGAATTAACCCTATAACATGCTACTATTGTGAATAAATTAACAATCAAATTCTAATTAATATATAAACCATATACTAGCATACATGACATACCATAAATATAACAATGATATTAATCTAAGGTAATGTCATGCTCAATGCAATTTAATTTCCTTTTAATTAATCTAACTCTTAAATTAATTATACAAGAAAATTAAAAATAAGCATTACCATTTTCATACATTAACATAACATTTATATTAATATATCATGAAAATCAATTAAGCATGTTAATTACTTATATAAATATAACTCTTATATTTTTTTAACTAAAATAATTTAATGCTCAATTCAATTAATTTAACTCATAAATTAACTACCCAAGAAAATTAAAATAAGCATTCACATTTTCATACATTAACATAACACTTTATATTAATTTATCATGAAAATCAATTAAGCATGTTAATTACTTATATAAATATAACTCTTATATTTTTTAAACTAAAATAATTTCATGTTCAATTCAAATTAATTTTCTTCAATTAATTTAACTCTTAAATTAATTACCCAAGAAAATTAAAATAAGCATTCACATTTTCATACATTAACATAACACTTTATATTAATAGCTCATGAAAATAAATAAGCATATAAATTACTTTCATAAATATAACTTTTTATATTTTTACTAAAGTAATTTCATGCTCAATGCTTCTCAATTTTCATCCATTTAATCAAAACAATTTATATTAAATACCCATGAAAATTTAATTCATGCATAATACTTTTTTTTTTTTTTTTTGAAAAAATTCATGCATAATATTTTTATTTTTCGAAAAAATTCATGCATAATACTTTTTTTTAGAAGAATTCATGCATAATACTTATATTATAACAATTAAATAGCTTGTTTTTTAGAAGAATATTCAGAATAATATTGAGAAGAATTCATGCATAATGCAACAACCACCGAAGAATTCATGCATAATACTTTTTTGAGAAGAATATGCTTAACCTATGTTGGGATTTAAATACTATATGACATTCATAAAACAATTAAATAGCTAAGTAGACGGGTTTTGGCATCCTAGGACAAAATAAATTAGAAAAATTACAATAATTAATCTAAAAATGGCCTATCTAACCGAGAACCAGCCCAAAATAGCCTCAAACCACGTCCAAACTCTTCGAACCGGCAAGAAATTGGCCTGGACTGCACTAAACCAGCTTCAAATCAGGTTGAACCGGGCCAAATGATGCTGAACCGAGCCAAAATTCGCTTGAACCAGCCTTAAAATCGCCCAGACCGCACGAACCAGGTCACAAAATGCATGAACCGGTCATCTCCAGCTGAACCACGCGAAAATGCTCAAACCGAACCGCACGTTTTCAAAATAATTATGTAAAACGTTGTCTTTATTAAGATAAAATGCTAGCTCTCCAATGGTTAATCAGGTGACAGTGTGCATGTGTTTGTCCCTTCAAGCTTGAGGTCGAGCCCCAACTGACACAAATCGTTTTTTTTTTTTAACGATTTTCCAGGGCGCTTTTCTTCGATTTTCTGGGTAATTTGATGCGAACTCTTGCCTTTTTTTTTTTTTTTTCAGAAAACTACCATTCCAGCATCGATTATTTTCAAAATTTGGCTCCAATTTGTACGCAGGTTGCCCAAAATTTATACATAACTCATATTCATGGACTTACGGACTCGAATATGCAACAAATCGCCCAAAACAACGGGCCCTTACATGATCAAATTAATGAAAAATTACAAATTCTAATGCCAAAAACCCTAACCATCTACTAGCAAACCATTATACATCAAATGCAAAATTAAATCCCACCAATAAACCAATGTAAATTTTGTAAAAACAAATCAAGCATACGATCGGCTCTAATACCAATTGAAGGTTTTGGAATTCCCCAATTCTGTTACAACAGAAGCAATTGGACCGTTCGTAAACTAATTTTGTTCTACAAAATACCAATACATTGGCAAAATGTTAAGCGGTGAAAAACATACCTTCGTTGATGACTCTGAAAACTTCAAGCCTTTCTTGATTTTGGACAAAGCGTCAACAATTGAGACACCACCATTTGATCTTCTACGCTATAACTCTGAGATTAGGAACGTAGTTGTGGGACTACCTAATCTTGAATGGGCAAAACTCTAGAGAGAAAACTCTCCTTAGAGTTCTTGAGTTGAGAGAATATGAGAGGGCCTTATGGTAACCATATGTTGTGGTACCTGAACCCTAGGGTTAGTGCTCTATTTATAGGAGAAAGGTCATGAATAAAATATTCATTTAAAATCAATTATTTCCATAACTGATTTAATCTTTTCCATAATCAATCAATTCCATAACCAAACAATTCCATAATTGATTAATTTTTTCCATAAATGATTGATCACTTCCATAAGTGATTAATCATTTCCATAATTGATTAATTTCCAATTAATTAATTGTTTAATTAATTAATCACCAATTAAATATCATATATTTAATTTCAGACCTTCTATTAGTTAATTAATTAATTAACCAATTAAATATCATATATTTAATTTCAGGCCTTCAATTAATTAATTCTAGGGTAAATTGCAAAAACCACCCCTGAAGTATGATGCTTGTGACAATTACACCCTTAAAGTTTTAATTGTAAAAATTAAACCCTCCAACTTTCAAAAGGGTAAAAATTAAAACCCTAAACTTTTGAATGTTAAAATTAAACCCCCCAACGTATCATAAATGTAAAAATTGAGTCCATTTCATATTTCTCCTTTTCTCTCCTCTTTCCTCTCTCTTCTTTCTCTCTCTACCTCTTCATCCCTTCCATCACCCACTCTCTCTACTTTCTCCCTCTAACTATCCCTCCTTCCTTCTCTTTAATTTGAACATCCTCTCTCTCCATTCTCCCTCTACCTCTCCATTTTTTCTTCTCTCACATTTCAACATTCAGTTTTTTTAAATGACCTAATGTTTTAACCAATTGACCAAGTTGGCCTATATAATTACAAAATGTTAGCCGAAATTAAAGGCTTTCCTTTCCGGCGCTTGCAAAAAATTTAGAGATCCTCTCTAAATATTTTGCATTTTCAACAACAAAAATCCAAACAAAAATCTCAAATAAACTAAATTTCAATTTCTTTTTCTTTTTTTAAAAATTTCTCGTGGATTTGGAATGGCTGCCAGAAGAAACAGAGAGAGGAGAGGAGGAGCGTTAAAATCACCGTGTAGGTCAGATACGTATATGAGCAATGAGAATCAACAACGATTTCCGACGTCGGCGACGGCGGCGTGGAATACGTAGAGCCATTTGCATGGTGGTTCGTCGTTTTCGAATTCCAACAGCGGCTGGTACGATGAATCGGAGGCTAAAAGGCAACGACGAATTGCGAAGTACAAGGCCTACGCCGTTGAAAGCAAATTGAAAGCGTCGCTTAGGACTGGAATTCGGTGGGTTAAGATCAAGTGTTCAAATGAGAGAGAAGAAAGGATGGAAAGGTAGAGGGAGAATGGAGAGAGAGGATGTTCAAATTACAGAGAGAAGGAAGGAGGGATAGTTAGAGGGACAAAGTAGAGAGAGAGTGGGTGATGGAAGGGATGAAGAGGTAGAGAGAGAAAGAAGAGAGAGGAAAGAGGGGAGAGAAGGAGAAATATGAAATGGACTCAATTTTTATATTTATGATAGGTTGGGGGTTTAATTTTAATATTCAAAAGTTTAGGGTTCTAATTTTTACCCTTTAGAAAGTTGGAGGGTTTAATTTTTACAATTGAAACTTTAAGGGTGTAATTGTTACAAACATCATACTTCAGTGGTGGTTTTTGCAATTTGCCCTTAATTCTATAATATGAATCAAATTCATATTAAAATTTGAACTCCTTCAAATTTTCTTATATCATATAAATTTAATATGAATCAAATTCATATTAATATTTGAACTTCTTCAAATATTTATTTCTCTCATAGACTATAGTTTAATTAAATCTCATTTAATTTAAACTAAATTGAATAATTAATTAATTCATAATTAATTAATTCATCTTCTAATTAAATATCATATATATAATTAGACATATATTTGAACTCTTTCAAATATATCAATCTCTCAATATAATAAAGTTTAATCTCAAATCAGACTTTATATTTTAATGCATCATTATACATTATATTAATTTGTATCTCATACAATTAACTTAATTCCCAATATGAATTTGAACTATTCAAATTCTCTCAAGATATATTTGTTCCTAATTACTCTTTACGAGCTAGCAGGGGACCTAATGGACCTACAGATCAGAAGCTCCAATGATATGAGGTTAATAGATTAAACTCATTAATCAGGTTAACCAATATTCATTAACTGTGGGTCATTCCACTAAAGACCCACAACTGAACTCTTCTCACTGTAGAACATTTTTGTGTCCACGAATATAGACCTCTGCCGGTAAGTCAATCCTTCACGAGTGTTCGTAATCACAGCTGGGTCAAATTACCATTTTTACCCTTGTGTTACATCTGTCTCCTTAAGTACGAGCGTTCCTCTAATGAACAACCTGTTTATGGCCCAACCATTAAACAGAAAGTCCCTCTCGGGCCAGTGAGAGGGCGAGATCCCTTTATTCAAGTCTCGGAGTCACCACTTAAGGGAACACTCATCTACTTCTCCTAAATATGGGAAGGAGTGAATTCCTTCTTGTGTTGTCATGTCCCCAGCCTCCCACTCGGTCTTGTCCCCAAAAAGGAAGGCATATTGAGTCGACGTATTGGCCACTCTCACCCATGCTAATCAAAGGACAATCCCTCATGAGAAAGAGTTCATGACACACTCAGGATTAAGACTGAGTTACCTAGGTCATCGTATTGAAACAGTAACCTAACTAGTTAACGGTGTTACATCTAGTGGTTTACTATTTCGTGGTCCAGTCTTATGCAAACTCATTTCATAGGATACCCTTGCTCGCATGTCTCCTACATGGACGCCTTGGATTAATACGTCTGTATCGAATACTAAGCGGGTCGTATCACATAGTGTTACCAGGATAAGGTACCCAGTCTTATCCTTGTACTATAGACCTTTTAGGTTGTTACTTGAACACCAATCCACATATGTCCCCACATACTAATTCAAGTCACATGTAAACAACCTTGGATCTTAGTTTATTGGATTTGGGTCAAATTGTGCAATATTTAACAATAACACTTTATTGTAGAAACTCAATTACACTTTATTGAAACAAGTATACAATTTGTTTACATTCACTATCTACGAGTTTTACGGCATAAAACCCAACAGTGACATCATCCGCATTCATTTGAACCTCTGCCCTTTGGCATAACATCATTATGGTGTTAGGGAAAAATAGCTTCCCTACCTTCTTCCACCAGAAAACATAGATTTCATAAGAAATTATTTTTCCCACATCAATGCTCATGGAACGAAGAATAGCAAACATAAGAAGTAACCTATCTCGAGACACCGTTGAATCGTGAGTTGTCGGAAGCAAGTGCAACTCGATGAAACCCATCCATGTATTGGCTTCGCTCTTCAGATAAGCCGCTTGAAATGTGCTATTTTCTGTCTTCGATAGTCTCCACTGAGCCCCTTCGATGCCAACCTCCCTGACAGCCGCATTTAACTGATCATTCGATGGCGCTACCACCATCTCATTGAAACCTGCGTGCGGAAAGTCTTAGAGGTCGAATAAAGAATTTATAGCTCTTGGGCTCCAGTCAACTGGCACCCCTTAGACGATAGCTTGAAATCCTTCTTGATCATCAATATTTGCATAAAATTCACGAACAATATTGAAATTGACCGGCTCCGGCTTTGCGCAGAACTGACTCCAGCCATGGTTTGCTATTCCTGTTCTTATGAAACGCGGCAGATCAGCACAAAATCCCCATTCAAACAAAAAGTCTCTTTTTAGCATCTCTATATACTTTGCTCGGGCAAGATTATTGATGAAGCTGTTATACGGCAACCGTGGCTCCTCAGTTTCGATATCTTCAGCTTCAGCCGATGCTTCAGCAATACCCTTGCCCTTGTATTCCCTCTATTTGGGCAAAATTCCTTCCTCTGCTTTCTTTTATGTTTCTTCTCTTACTTTTTCCTCTGCCTCCTTTTTCTCCTACTGTTCTCTTTCTGTATTCTCCTTCTCAGAATCAGTTGTCGGTGGGGAAGGAGTATTAGTCTAGACCACCTTGATACGATCGACTTTCTGCTTCCGACGGTGATGACGAGGTACCTCCAGCATAATAACCTCGACCTGAGCTTCTTGCTCTTGAACTCCCTGTGGAATTCCTCCCTCTGGCACATCCTCTGCTTGTTTTTCTTGAACTTCTTGCAGATTTCCGACTGTCGGTTCAGTCTGTCCAGGGTTTTGTTCCTCAGGTTCCTTCGGATTTTCCTCCTCAACCACAACATCAACAATGTCTTCAACTACCTTTTGTACTACCTCTTCAACTTCAGCCCTCTGTTGTCTTCTTCGCCTGTTGGTTTCTCTCTCCTCCGGTGTTTTCTTTTTCTTTGTTTTTGTCTTCGATGTCTCAGGGGTAACTGGCACCTCTTCTTCCACATTATCCCTTTCCCTACTTCCTCTCATTTTCGCCATTGTGGACTCAAAGGATTTTACAGTAAACGGATGCAAAAGGAAAAATGAAAACGACAAGGGATGAAAGCAAGAAGATGAAGTGAAAAGAAACTTACCAAAAGCTTTGAATAAATAGGGCTTCAGCAAATAGAATCCTAACCGAAAGATTTTTGCCCCTCATTAAATAAAATTTTCATTCAAATCTCATGCAATCGGAAAAATTAAATCCATCAAACGGTAATAATTTGAAGTTCAAACGGCCCATGGTAAATGCTGATGTGCTATCCAACAGCTAAACCATTGGATTTCCCCTGCGCGACACGTGGCAGGATCAGATCCCTCATGCAATTTACCTGCCCAAGGAAAATACAAATCCAAACGGTAAAAATATTCAATTTTACACAAGCCCCTTTTTATTCGGACCAAATATTTGATTTTGCCATAACATTGCCACAACAAACCACTGAGCAAAAACTTTCTTCCAAAAGAATCTTTGATACGGATATCTCAAATTTCAATTAAAACCGCATAAATCAAATCTTTTTCTCTCTCTTTTTATTATTATTATTATTCGAAGCCGAATAAGTCAGGAAGAATATTATTAACTCAATTCTAAACAGAAATCATTTACCCGAAAATACAACTAAATTAAAATTCTAAACTAAACTAATCAAATTAAATTAAATATAAACAAAACTAGTAAAAATAAAAAAAAAATACACCAAAAATAAAATCTACGGAATTAAAAATACCTAAATAACTAAAATAAGATAAAAAAATAAATCAGATGAAATTCAAACAAACCAATTCGAATTCGAAATAATCCAGATTAAAATCAAATAATTCAACAAAAATTAAAACTTCAACCAATCCTAGGAGCTTAAAAATATTGCTATACGAATTGCTCCCGCAAAACTCATGCTCTTTCATTCATCAACCAACTTTAGGGACATATATTTCGCCTGGAACTCCCCTCCCCAATAATGTTTCACACGTTGTCCATTAACTTTGAACACTCTCCCATCTATGTCATCTTGCAAAGTAATTGCTCCATGGGGAAAAACTTCAATCACAATAAATGGACCAGACCATTTGGATTTTAGTTTTTCAGGAAACAATTTTAATCTAGATTTATAAAGCAAGACCCTCTGACCTTTGACAAACTCTTTAGGCTTAATTTTCTTATCATGCCACAACTTAGTCTTTTCCTTATACATTTTTATATTTTCATACGAAAATTGGTGAAATTCCTCTAATTCATTAAGCTGCAGCATTCTTATTGCCCCTACACTACTCAGATCAAAATTTAATTTTTTCAAAGCCCAAAACGTTTTATGCTCAAGCTCTAATGGTAGATGGCAAGCTTTTCCATATACTAACCTGTAGGGAGACATGCCTAGAGGAGTCTTATAGGTTATCCTATAAGCCTAAAGAGCCTCATCTAACCGAAAAGACCAATCTTTCCTAGATGGATTGACTACTTTTTCTATAATAGATTTGATTTCCCTATTACTAATTCCAGCTTGACCATTTGTTTGTGGGTGATAAGGGGTAGCTATCCTATGCTTGATTTCGTACTTAGCTAAAAGTTTAGTTAAGACATTGTTAACAAAACGTGTACCCTCATCACTCACTAGAGCTTTAGGTGTCCCGAACTGCACAAAAATGTGCGATTGAAGAAACCTTGATACCGTTTTAGCATCGTTCTGATGGCATGCAATGGCCTCCACCCACTTGGACCCGTAATCAACTGTCAATAAGATAAAAACATTACCATTAGAAGGGGGAAATAGCCCCATAAAATCAATACCCCACACATCGAATAATTCCAATTCCAAAATGTAAGTAAGAGGCATTTCATCTCTAGGCCCTAAGTTTCCTCTCATTTGGCAAGCATCACATTGCTTGTAGAACCAATGGGCATCCTTAAATAAGGAAGGCCAGAAAAATCCACATTGCAAAATCCTCATAGCTGCTACGAGTGACATTGCTCCAGGATTTCATTTGCTTCATCACCTGAAACACACCTACAAATAATACCATCAGAGCATTGCTTATACATAAATGGTCATCCCAATAGAAAAATTTTGCATCATGCTTAAACTTTTTCATCTACCTCCAATCCATATCAATAAGAGTGACTCCCTTTACCAAAAAGTTGGCAATATTAGCATACCAAGGAATATCCTTGACTACCTTTACCTCAACAGCAAAAAGCTGTTCATCTGGAAAAGAATCTGAAATGGCAGATTGCTTCAGCAAAGATGATGTTGGATCAAGACGAGATAAATGATCTGCAATGACATTTTCTGATCCCTTCTTGTCCTTTATCTCCAAGTCAAATTCCTGCAATAAGAAAACCCAACGAATTAATCTAGGCTTTGCATCTTTCTTACACATTAAGTACCTTATTGTTGCATGATCCGTGAAAACTGTGACTTTGGATCCAACCAAATATGGCCGAAATTTCTCAAAGGCAAACACAACAGCTAACAACTCATTTTCAGTAGTTGTATAGTTGATTTGTGCCTCATTCAAAACACTGCTTGCATAATATATAGGATGGATAAATTTGCCCTGCTTTTGCCCCAACATAGCACCTAATGCAACATCACTCGCATCACACATTACCTCAAATGGTAAACTCAAATTAGGTGCACAAAGAATGGGGGCTGAGATTATAGTAGCCTTTAAAGTTTCAAAAGCCTTCCTACAATCTGCATTAAAGTAAAAAACATGATCAGTACACAATAAGTTACAAAGAGGTTTACTAATTTTTGTAAAAACCTTTATGAACCTCCTATAAAATTTAGCATGGCCTAAAAAACTCTGAATCCCTTTCACTGAACTAGGTGGTTCTAATCTCTCAATAACCTCTATTTTTGCTCGATCAACTTCTAGATCTTTCTTTGAAATCTTATGACTTGCCACTATGCCCTCCTTCACTATGAAGTGGCATTTCTCCCAATTAAGAACTAGATGGGTATCCTCACATCTTTTTAACACCTTACCTAAATTATCCAAACAACTTTGAAAAGACACTCCAAAAACTGAAAAATCATCCATAAATACCTCAACAGTGGATTCAATCATATCAGAAAAAATTGCTAACATACACCTCTGAAATGTTGTTGGAGCATTGCAAAGGCCAAAAGGCATTCACCTAAAAGCAAACGTCCCATAAGGGCAGGTAAAAGTGGTTTTTTCCTGATCCTCAGGAGCAATGGTAATCTGGTTATATCTAGAATAACCATCTAAGAAACAATAGTAGGCCTGGCAAGTCAATCTATTCAACATTTGGTCAATAAATCGTAGAGGGAAATGGTCCTTATAGGTGGCTTTATTAAGCCTCCTATAATCCATGCAAACCCTCCAGCCAGTTACTTTCCTGGTTGGGATCAATTCATTGTCCTTATTAGTTACTACCGTGACACCTTCTTTCTTAGGAACACATTGGACAGGGCTTACCCAATTGTTATCTGCAATTGGATAGATAATCCGAGCATCCAACCATTTGATCACCTCCTTCTTAACAACTTCTTTCATTGTAGGGTTGAGCCTCCTCTGTTGCTCAATACTCCTAAATAAGCCGTTTTACCCCTATAGTACTTCTAGTTCCTTAAGTCCCACTGATCCTCTAATGAACAATTGGTTTATGGTCCAACAATTAAACCGAGTCCCTCTCGGGCCAATGAGAGGGCGGGATCCCTTTGTTCAAGCCCCGAAGTCAGCACTTAAGGGAATAACCTCTCTACTATCCCTTATTCGAGTAGGAGTGAATTCCTTCTTGCACGACTATGTCCCCAGCTATCTACCCGTTCCTATCCCTGAAATGGGAGGCTTATTGAGTCGGCGATACTGAGCCACTCTCACCTATGCAGATCTAAGGATAAACCCGAATAAACAGGAGTTCATAGTTAGCTCAGGATTAAGATCAAGTTACCTAGGTCATCACATGAAATAGTCAGTCTCGTCAGTAAACGGTGTTATAAAGCGAGAGCGACTTATTTCTCGGTCCTGGTCTTATGCAAACTCATTGCATAGGACGCCCCCACTCGCATGTCTCTACATGGACGATTTAGGATCACATCGTCTATACCATCTATAAAGTGGGTCGCGTCTCATAGTGCCTCCAGAATAAGGTACCCAACCCTATTCCTATACTATAGACCGTTTTGGCTATTACTCAAGCTTGATCCACTTTTATGTCTCTAGATAAAGCTCAAGTGTTCTTCCTATAGCCATGGATCTTAGTTTATTGGATTTGGGTTATTATATGTGCAATTTAATTTATTCATTAATGACTTTAACTGAATCATTCTCGATAACACTTTTATCGAATAAGTATATAATTCGTTTAACATTCACTATCTACGAGTTTTAGGGCACCAATCCCAACATCTAGCTATGCTCGCTATCAAACACCCCCAAACTTAAGCTTTTGCTAGTCCTCGAGCGAACTAAAAATCAAACATACAGTGGAAGAATCGATGCAACAAACAAGACTCAATCCTCAAGGCTCAAAAGTCAATTGTCAAGCAAGCAAGAGACATGCACATAAGGACCAATGAGGGAGACAAATTAAAAGTTTTCCAAAATTAACTTGCACAAACGAGATCTAACTTAACGAGATCAGACTCTACTAGCACGGGATTGGATTACTAAACTCTCAGCTCATCTTCCCTCTACACTGGCACTAAGGTGTCACTAACGAGTTAATGGAACAAATTAGTTTGTTTTCCTCCATACTTAGGTGCTTATAATTGAAAATTAAATCAAGCATTTATATGTGGCCCTAGCTTTCACACACCCATTGCAGGGACCCTTAACCTGAATTTTCTCTGGTTGGCCTAATTGATCACAACAGGGGTAGCTCTTTTTGTCTAAATCTTTATTACTCATTGCATATTGTGCACAGGCCATGACATAATAATTTTTTTTTTGTTCTTTCAAACTGTAACAACAAGAATTATTTATCTTTATGAGCATAATAAGCATATATTCTTTTCTTTCCTCCTAAGCAAAATCAAACATGCTAATTTGCAAAAAAAAAAAAAAAATAACTTTTTAGCTCCTCCCTACACCTATCGAGGTGACAACAAGCATATGAACCTAATAATTCGCTCCTAAGCATTCAAATCCAAATCCAGTCAAGACAAATACTCTACTCATGCAAGACATCTCCTAGAAAAAGTTTAAAAAGTCTCCCTTTTTGGGCACTCATGCTTACAACATATCGAAAGCTTGAAAATTGACAAGAAAGCCTATCCTAGGAAGTCATAATCATGCAAAAATAGAATCCAGAAAACAACCTTATGCTCAATTCAAAGAAAACTCAAAACTATAGCCCGAACTCAGATGTTCAAGGGCTCCACAAACATGCTCTTCCACCCCCAAACTTAAAGCATGCATTGTCCTCAATGTATAGAAATCTAATGCATACATAAGCATGAGAATAACAAAAGAATGGATGGGGTGAACAATACCGCCCTGGAATGATGACCTTTTCATGAATGCTTGCCACAGACAAGAGCACGAGAACTCCTACAAAACAAAAACAACACAAGCATAAAAAAAACAATAACAAAGTAACTTGGGTTGCCTCCCATAAGCGCTTGTTGTTTAACGTCTTTAGCTCGACGTGCTCGTCCAGTCTGTCAAGGCACATAAAAATTCTCGTATTTCTTTGGGCCCTTCTTTCTTGAATCAATAAAACTCACTATCGCTAGCAAGCTTACTAGTTTCTCATGGGCCCCTGAAACATAATTATTTTTAGTATTTTTTAATAAAATAAACATAAAAGGAGAAAGATCCAAATAAAAAGACTCGGACTCTAAAACTGACTCGTGAGAATAGAAAAAAGAACAATCAAAATCTACAAAGGATGGAGAAGATAAATCAGACGAGGGCTTTTCAACCTCAAACTCTACCTCCTGAACTTCCTTTGTCACTACAAGCTCTTTTTTTTTTTCTTCCTCACAAACATGTTCATGAAATGTGCTACAACTCTCAAATACTTCTCCACTATCTATGCCACTCACCCCTAAATGCTTGATAACTGCCCAAAAGGTAGTTATTTAGGCCTCAATTATATAGGGATTTGTATGTCCTTTATGCTTATTAGGGTTGGTTTTGGATAGATATTACATATTTTAACCCATTTGGAAGAATGGAAGCATTGTAAATTATTTTGTGTAGATTATGCTGCTGAGCGACTGGAGGGAGCAGATTCTATGCTGCAGCAAAACTAGGAACAGAAACTGCCACATCACAACTCGTTAGCCAACTTCATGAACCGACTTCTGTTGAGTTATTTTCGTGATAAAGGATCAAGGAGAGCTTTACACGTGTCCTAGTTGACCTAATTCAAGCCTCCCATCCTTCTATAAAAGGAAACAACCGTCAAAGTCAAATTCATTCCATGTTTTCCCTTGGAAGCCGAATAGTATAGGGAGATTGAAGATCATCAAGAACACCATCATCCGCAAGCTGATTAGGGAGTTTTACTTTCTTTATTTTCTTGTGGTTATGGACATGCATACTCAGATTGTAATTCATATTCCTATGCCTATTATGAACTAAGTAGCTTAGGGTGTTGGTTAGGAATAATGTGATTACTGTGCTTCATCTCTAGTAATAAATTGACTATCGCATTTTGGTTAATTGTTGTTCTTATTCTTATTTTATGCCCGCCTGGCCAGCAAGTGTGAATAGCTCTCTCTAGTTTCAGGGATGATTTATAGAGTGTGTGGCAATTATCCACACTACGATCATTGTGTATTGGTGAACGCCAGTGATTGAGCTAGGGATAGCCAGTTGCCTAGTGCTTGATCGGTCGCTCTTCATTGGGGTTGAAACACATCCCAAAAGATCTGGAGTTCTGGGAGGAATCCGCTAATAATACTGCAAGAAATGCATGATCAATAATATTGCTAGAACATATTTTATATCAATCACTAAAACCTAACCAGCGCCTGTCTTTAATCTACATCTATTTGTTTACTCGTTGTTCTGTCATTTATTTTGCTTCAGCAAAATAGATAAAGTGGAAGCTCATTCAGACCTTGGATTGATAATATTACTTGCTGCAGACTGTGTATACTTGCACAGGAATTCTAGTCTTTTATACCATATTTTTACTCGCTCTAGGAACCCAACAAGTTTTTGGCACCGTTGCCGGGGACTTGAATAAGTTTTTATCTGATCTGTTTTGTGTATGTGTTTTAATGGATTGGTGCTAGAACTTTTTGATTGTTTCTTTTGTTTTTGCAGGTGTGATTTTGGTGCATGAGCGATCCGCCTGGGGTACGGTTTGAGCTTGATCCAGAAATTGAAAGGACATTTAGGAACAGAAGGAGGGAGCAGCGCAGAAACCAGATGGAGAACGCCCCACAACTTCCGCAGGTTCATGAAGGTCCAGCAGCAGCAAACCCCCAGCAGAATCCGTTGCTGCAACAAAACCCACTGTTTGAGCAAAATGAGCAGCGAAATAATCAGACTGAGAATCCTATCTTGATAGCGAACGATAGGACCAGAGCCATTCGAGCATATGCTGTCTCGATGTTTAATGAGTTGAATCCAAGGATTGCACGTCCCCAAATCCAAGCGGCAAATTTTGAAATGAAACCGGTAATGTTTCAGATGTTGCAAACCATGGGTCAATTCCATGGTTTGTCATCTGAAGACCCTCATTTACATCTTAAGTCTTTCCTAGGAGTTAGTGATTCTTTTGTAATTCAAGGAGTGCCTAGAGATGCTCTTAGATTTACTTTGTTCCCGCATTCTCTTAGAGATGGAGCAAAGTCTTGGTTAAACTCTTTTGCTCCAGGATCAATTAGGACGTGGGATGAGTTAGCTGAAAAATTTTTGAGTAAATATTTTCCACCTAATAGAAATGCGAAATTGAGGAGTGAAATAGTAGGGTTTAGGCAACTTGAGGATGAGACTTTTAGTGAGACTTGGGAGAGGTTTAAGGAGCTTTTACGAAAGTGTCCCCACCATGGTTTACCTCATTGTATTCAAATGGAAACGTTTTACAATGGTTTAAATGGAGTAACTTAAGGTATGGTCGATGCTTCGGCTGGAGGGGCCCTTTTGGCAAAAACTTTTGATGAAGCCTATGAAATTTTAGAAAGAATATCTATTAATAGTTGTCAGTGGTCAGATGTGAGAGGCACAAATAAAAAGGTTATGAGTGTATTAGAGGTTGATGGTGTGTCCACCATTAGGGCTGATCTTGCTATGATTGTTAATGCTCTTAAGAATGTGACAATGATTAGTCATCAACAGCCACCAGCTATGGAGCCTACAGCAGTGGTGAACCAAGTCACGGACGAAGCATGTGTCTATTATGGTGAAGACCACAACTACGAATTTTGCCCCAGCAATCCAGCTTCTGTGTTTTTTGTAGGTAATCAGAGGAACAACCCTTATTCTAACTTCTATAATCCAGGTTGGCGCAACCACCCCAACTTCTCATGGGGAGGTCAAGGAAATAACGTACAAGCGCAACAGAAGATGAACCAGCCGGGATTTGCTAAAGCACAGGTAATGCCCCAGCAAAATAAGCAGGCTTTGCCCCAGCAAAATTCGGGAAACTCTCTCGAGGCGATGATGAAAGAATTTATGCCTCGCACAGATGCTGCAATTCAAAGTAATCAAGCTTCGATGAGGGCCCTGGAATTGCAAGTGGGTCAGCTAGCTAATGAGCTGAAGGCGAGACCTCAAGGGAAACTTCCCTCGGATACTGAACACCCTCGAAGGGAAGGTAAGGAGCAGGTAAAGGCAGTAACCCTTAGGAGTGGTAAGCCACTAGAAGAGTCTAGAAAGACCCAGGATTTAAATAATAATAGTGATAATAATATTTTTGTCGAGAAAGAGTTGGAGTTTGGTCAGGGTGCTGGAGGCAGCAAAGAAAATGCTGGAGCATCTGTTCTCTGCCAGATGTAGAACCACCATATGTGCCGCCCCCACCTTATGTACCACCTATACCTTTTCCACAAAGGCAAAAGCCTAAGAATTATGATGGTCAATTTAAAAAGTTTTTAGAGATTCTTAAGCAGTTGCATATAAATATCCCTTTAGTAGAAGCTATTGAGCAAATGCCTAATTATGCCAAATTTCTTAAGGATATTTTGACTAAAAAGAAAAGATTAGGTGAGTTTGAAACTGTATCTCTTACTGAGGAGTGTAGTGCTATTCTTAAGAATGGGCTACCCCCCAAGGCTAAGGATCCAGGGTCATTTACTATACCTGTGTCTATAGGTGGAAAAGAGTTAGGAAGAGCACTCTGTGATTTAGGTGCAAGCATTAACCTTATGCCTCTTTCGATCTATCGGAAGTTAGGTATTGGTGAAGCTAGACCTACCACAGTCACACTCCAACTAGCTGATAGGTCTATCACATATCTAGAGGGTAAGATTGAGGATGTCTTAGTAAAAGTGGATAAATTCATATTTCCTGTTGATTTTATTATTTTAGACTATGAGGCTGATAAAGATGTCCCAATTATTATAGGTCGTCCATTTTTGGCTACTGGTAGGGCATTAATAGATGTTCAAAAAGGAGAATTAACAATGAGAGTCTGTAATGAGGAAGTGAAATTTAATGTCTTTAAAGCCATGAAATATCCAGACGAGATGGAGGATTGCTTCTTCATCGGGATTCTGGAGAGCACAGTTATTGAGACAGCAATACAGGATTCGGCTGATAAGCATTCGGAAAAGCATGGAGAGGTTAGTGTAGAAGATTTTGAATTTTGTTCTTTAGATAGAAAAAAAGAAAAAGAATTGTTTAGATGTGAGGATGTTTTTGAGTCTTTAGATTTAGATCAAAGAAAGGCTCCCCCAATTAAGCCATCCCTGGTTGAGGCACCTACTTTAGATTTGAAGCCTTTACCGGATCATCTAAAGTATGTGTATCTTGGGGAAAGTGAGACGTTGCCCATTATTGTTGCATCAGATTTAATGCCAGAGCATGAAGAGGCCTTAATAAAATTGCTGCAGCAATATCGCAAAGCTATAGGTTGGACATTGGCTGATATTCAGGGAATTAACCCATCTTTTTGTATGCACAAAATCACTCTAGAGGAGGGATCCTTTAGAAGTATTGAGCAGCAAAGAAGGCTTAACCCTGCAATGAAAGAGGTTGTTAAAAATGAGGTAATTAAATGGTTGGATGCTGGGATCATTTATCCACTTGCCGATAGCAATTGGGTAAACCCTGTCCAATGTGTTCCTAAGAAAGGAGGTGTCACTGTGGTGAGCAATAAAGATAATGAGTTGATCCCAACCAGGACAGTAACTGGTTGGAGGGTTTGCATGGATTACATGAGGCTTAACAAAGCCACCCGTAAGGACCACTTCCCTTTGCCATTTATTGACCAGATGTTGGATCGATTGGCTGGTCAGGCCTACTACTGTTTCTTGGATAGATATTCAGGTTATAACCAGATTACTATTGCGCCTGAGGACCAGGAAAAGACCACTTTCACTTGCCCTTATGGGACATTCGCTTTTAGGAGAATGCCTTTCGACCTTTGCAATGCTCCAGCAACATTTCAGCGGTGTATGTTAGCAATTTTTTCTGATATGATTGAGTCCACTGTTGAGGTATTTATGGACGATTTTTCAGTTTTTGGAGGGTCTTTTCAGAGTTGCTTAGATAATTTAGGAAATGTGTTAAAAAGATGTGAGGATACCCATCTAGTTCTTAATTGGGAGAAGTGCCACTTCATGGTGAAAGAGGGCATAGTGTTAGGTCATAGGATTTCTAAGAATGGTCTAGAAGTTGATAGAGCAAAAGTTGATGTTATTGAAAGACTAGAGCCACTGAGTTCAGTGAAGGGAATTCGGAGTTTTTTAGGACATGTTGGATTTTATAGGAGGTTCATAAAGGATTTTTCCAAAATCAGCAAACCTCTTTGTAACTTATTGTGCACTGATCATATTTTTTACTTTAATGCAGATTGTAGGAAGGCTTTTGAAACATTGAAGGCTGCTTTAATCTCAGCACCCATTCTCTGCGCACCTAATTGGAATTTACCATTCGAGGTAATGTGTGATGCGAGTGATGCTGCGGTAGGTGCGATGCTGGGGCAAAAGCAGGGCAAATTTATTCATCCTATATATTATGCGAGCAAGGTTTTAAATGAGGCACAGGTCAACTACATAACTACTGAAAAGGAGTTGTTAGCTGTTGTGTTTGCTTTTGGGAAATTCCGGCCATATTTGGTTGGATCCAAAGTCACGGTGTTCACGGATCATGCAGCAATAAGGTATTTAATGTTAAAGAAAGATGCAAAGCCTAGATTAATTCGTTGGATTTTATTATTACAGGAATTTGACTTGGAGATAAAAGACAAGAAGGGATCAGAGAATGTCATTGCAGATCACTTGTCTCGTCTTGATCCATCATCATCTTTGCTGGAGCAATCTGCCATTTCCGATTCTTTTCCAGATAAGCAGCTTTTTGCTGTTGAAGTAAAGGTAGTTAGGGATGTCCCTTGGTATGCTGATATTGCCAACTTTTTAGTGAAGGGAGTCACCCCTATTGATATGGATTGGAGGCAGAAGAAAAAGTTTACGCATGATGCAAAATTTTTCTATTGGGATGAGCCATTTATCTATAAGCAATGCTCTGATGGTATTATTCGTAGGTGTGTTTCAGGTGCTGAAGCAAAGGAAATCCTGGAGCAATGTCACTCTTCGCCGCATGGAGGTCATTTCAGCGGTCAGAGGACAGCTATGAGGATTTTGCATTGCGGATTTTTCTGGCCTACGTTATTCAAGGATGCCCACTGGTTCTACAAGCAATGTGACGCTTGTCAAAGAAGAGGAAACTTGGGGCCTAGAGATGAAATGCCTCTTACTTACATTTTAGAAGTTGAACTATTCGATGTATGGGGTATTGACTTTATGGGGCCATTTCCCCCTTCTAATGGCAATGTTTTTATCTTATTGGCAGTTGATTACGTGTCCAAGTGGGTGGAGGCCATCGCATGCCATCAGAGTGATGCCAAGACAGTTGCAAGGTTTCTTCAAACGCACATCTTTGCGCGGTTTGGGACACCTAGGGCTCTAATAAGTGATGAGGGTACACATTTTGTTAATAATATCTTAACTAAGCTTTTAGCTAAGTATGGAATTAAGCACCGGATAGCTACCCCCTATCACCCACAGGCTAATGGTCAAGCTGAGATAAGTAATAGGGAAATTAAATCAATTCTAGAAAAAGTAGTCCATCCATCTAGAAAGGATTGGTCTTTTAGGTTAGATGAGGCTCTTTGGGCTTATAGGACAGCTTATAAGACTCCTCTAGGTATGTCTCCCTATAGGTTAGTATATGGGAAAGCTTGCCATTTACCATTAGAGCTTGAGCATAAAACATTTTGGGCTTTGAAAAAATTAAATTTTGATCTGAGTCGTGCAGGAGCAATAAGAATGCTGCAGCTTAATGAGTTAGAAGAATTTCGTCAATTTTCTTACGAAAATGCGAAAATGTATAAGGAAAAGACTAAGCTGTGGCATGACAAAAAAATTAAATCTAAGGAGTTTGTCAAGGGTAAAAAAGTTTTGCTTTATAACTCTAGATTAAAATTATTTTCTGGAAAATTAAAATCCAAATGGTCAGGACCGTTAACTGTGATTGAGGTTTTTTCCAATGGAGCAATTACTTTGCAGGATGAAAAAGATGGGAGAGTGTTCAAGGTGAATGGACAGCGTGTGAAAAATTATTGGGGTGAGGAATTTCAAGCGAAATATCCTTCCCTAAGGTTGGTCGATGTTTGAGAGAGCAGGACTTTTGCGGGAGCATTTCACAGAGCAAATTTTTGAGCTCCCAGACTTTGTATTGATTTTAAGTTTTTCTGATTTGTTTTTAATTCCGGTTAGGTTAGGTTTGATTTGTGCATAGTTTGTTAGATCTCAGTATTTTTATTATTTTAGATTTTATTTCGTTTTGATTTGATTTTCGGGTTATTTATTTAAATTATCTTGCAATTATCTTTTTAATTAGTTAAATTTTATTAGATTTTATCTAGATTTTATTTATTTGAATTCTAGTTTTAATTAATAGAGATTTTTTCTAATATTTTCGGCTTCTTTTGAAAATAAAAGATTGGGATGATTGGTTAAAATTTAATTTAATTTAAAAAAAAAAAAGAAAACAAAATCTTCGATTTTTTCTTTTGAAATTCGAATTCCGTATCTAAGATTCTTCAGGTTCAGCAGATTGTTGCGGCAAAGATATGGCTGGAGCAAAATGTTTTGAATTGAAAGGGTTTTCTGTTGGAATTTATTATTTTTACCGTTGGATTTGGCTTTGAATTCTTGCAGATAAATGTGCGTGCGTCATCTGATGAGGCCACGTGTCGCAGAGCAATTATCCGAAGGCTTCAATGATGATAGTACATCAATTTTACTATGAGCGTTTGGAATCCGTAATTTTACCGTTGGTAATTTTTGAATTTCAGGTTTGTATTTTTAAATTACAATGGTAATATTAGTTATGGCAGGGCAAATCTTTTCGGTTAGGATTCTTGTTTGCTGCAGCCCTATTTATTCGCAATCTCTGGTAAGCACGTTTCACTTCGTCTTCTTGATCAAATCTTTGTGCGTGTATTATTCTTTCTTTCTTTGCATTCTCTGTCAAAACCCTATTACACCTTCAATGGCTAAAACAAGAGCTCGAAAAGAGAGGGAGGGTGAGGAAGAAGAGATACCCGTAACCCCCGAAGTTCAGAAAGTAAAGACCAAGAAGAGAAGGACACCGGAGGAGAAAGAAGCAAAAAGAAAAAAACGACAAAGAGAGTTGAAGAACAAGAAAAAACGAGAGAGGATGAGGTTGTTGCAGAAGAAGAAGGAGACCCAAAAGAATCTGACAGACAGAATCAATAAGAGGATGAAAAGGAAATGGCGACTACAGAAGAAGCTCGAGAGGATATTCAGGAGAAGCAGAGTGAGGATGTGCAGACGGAGGCTGTAGAGGAAGAAGGCAGAGAGCCAGTTCAGGAGGCTCGTGTGGAGGTTATCATACCTGAACCTCCGAAGCGTCGCCGCATTAAGCGGAAGGCTGAGTGCATTCCAGTGATCAGGACTGATACCCCATCACCTCCATCATCAGATTCCGAGAGAGACAAGGCAGAGCAAGAGGAACGAGAGAAAAGAAGCTGAAGAAAGAAGGCGAGAAGAAGCAGAGAAACAGGCGGAGGAGGAACAGTTGCTGAAGCGGAGAGAAGAAAAGGGCAAATATATTGTTGAAGCATCGGAGGAACACGATGAAATAGCAGAGCGACAGGTGCCACACGATCGCTTTGTCAATAGTTTTGCTAGAGCAAAATACACTGAGCTCCTGAAAAGGGATTTTCTGTTCGAAAAGGGTTTCAGCGGTGATCTCCCGCCATTTCTAAGGACCGGAATAGCTGACCACGGCTCGGAGCTGTTTTGTGCTAAGCCAGAGGCTGTGAACGCACAGGTGGTGCGTGAATTCTTTGCCAATATTGATAAAGAAGAGGGTTTCCTGGTAATTGTCAAAGGAGTTGAGATAGATTGGAGTCCAAGTGCGATCAACGCACTGTACCATCTTCAAAACTTCCCCCATGCGGCATTCAATCTCCCGCCATTTCTGAGGACCGGAATAGCTGACCACGACTGGGAGCTGTTTTGTGCTAAGCCAGAGGCTGTGAACGCACAGGTGGTGCGTGAATTCTATGCCAATATTGATAAAGAAGAGGGTTTCCTGGTAATTGTCAAAGGAGTTGAGATAGATTGGAGTCCAAGTGCGATCAACGCACTGTACCATCTTCAAAACTTCCCCCATGCGGCATTCAACGAGATGGCAGTCGCGCAATCTGAGGAGCAGTTAAGTAATGCTGTGAGGGAGGTAGGAATCGAGGGGGCACAGTGGCAATTATCTAAGACTCATAAAAGGACATTCCAATCGGCTTATTTGAAAAAGGAAGCGAACACGTGGATGGGTTTCATCAGGCAGAGGTTGTTTCCGACAACGCACGACTCGACAGTATCCAGGGAACGAATTCTTTTGGCTTTTGCTATCTTAAGGTCACTCAGTATTGACGTAGGAAAAATTATTTGTAATGAAATTTCTTGCTGCTGGAAGAAAAAGGGTGAAACTATTCTTTCCGAACACAATCACGATGCTGTGCAGAAGAGCAGGGGTTCCGGTGGATGAGGGAGATGTGATCCTGTTTGATAAGGGGATCATAGACACACCCAATTTGGCACGGCTCCAGCGCATGCAGGAGGTGCGTCAAGGTGGGCTTATACATGGCATCAACTCGATTCTAGAACAACTGGCACTTTCGGTCAGTCGGCAAGAGTTTGCTGAGAGGCAAACTTTAACCTTCTGGAACTATGTTAAGAATCGGGATGCCAGCTTAAGAAGGGCGCTGCAAGAAAATTTTTCAAACCCATACCCAGCCCTTCCTACATTCCCTGAAGATCTGTTGAACCCCTGGATTCCGCCACCACCAGTTGAAAGAGAAGAAGAGAATGATGATGAAGAGCAGGGTCAGGAAGATTGATGGATGAAATGGTCTTCAACGAGCTTTATTTTTGTTCTTATCATTTTGTTTGCTCGTGCATATTGACCCTGCTCACTGTTATAACTGCTTGTCTTGTTTCTTTTTAATTTTTCTGCGTTAAAAATATATCTCTGCTTTGTAATGTTTTTCTATGATTTTAATGAAATTTCTGAATGTTTTTATTCCATGAGCACTGACTAACTCTAACTTAACTATTTTCTTCTGAATTTTTGAAGATTGGACTAATTACGCTTAATTAGATCAAGGTATTCTGATCTCCAGAAACCTTTTGCTTGAGCATTTCTTCTAGCCTGGACTGTTGCTGCGGCAAGAAGATTTTGACGGTAGTATTGACTTATATGATCCACTTTGAGCTTAATCCTAGTCTCATGTTTAGTTTAAAAATTCAGATAGAAAAATTTAAGTTTGGGGGTATAATTACTTAATTAATGATTCATTGGGGACAATGAATAATTCAAGTTTGGGGGACTTTTTGCTACTCCAATTATTTTGCTCGAGCATTCCTCTCCTTCAAATTAAAATTTGATAGGTTATTGAGTAACCAAGGACATTTGTGATACCCACAGGTTGTCTTCGCGTCAAAAGATGACTTAGGAAATGTGAAAAAAAAATGAGAAATATGAGAAGAAATTATTTGCTGAAAAAATGATTTGTTGAAGATTTTGCTGAAAAAATGACAGAGCAAAAGTTTTGAAGGATGAATGATGATCCAGCAGTTTTTCTGTCTCCCAGAACTTAGGTGAGCTTCATCATAAAATGTCGCCATTCTGAGGGGCAAGAGATGGAATAACTAAGGATTTTTTTAGCTTTATAATGAGTATTGAGCCTAGTTGGTGATGAGCTTGAGGCAAGGGTATACTGCACCATAAAGTGGGTCATCCCATGCTTAAGAGCTTATGACTGTAAGGCTGCTTTAAGTCTGATAAATAATGATATAAACCCCTTTAAAAATATGTTTTGAAATATCTGATAATAAAGCTAGGCTGTGGTGAGTTCTTAGAATTAAGTTGAAAAGTGGTGATTATTTGTCCATGCCGGAGGAATCATTTTGCTGCAGCAGAGCTTGGTTTTGCAGAGTGCTCAGGTAAAGGTTAAAAGTAGTATTGGACTGTCTGGTTTGATTAAGTTAATTCTTTGTCTAATGTTTTTGAATTCTTGAAAGAAGGTTGGTTAGTATTGCTCGGGACGCGCAATAGTTCAAGTTTGGGGGTATGATAACTGCCCAAAAGGTAGTTATTTAGGCCTCAATTATATAGGGATTTGTATGTCCTTTATGCTTATTAGGGTTGGTTTTGGATAGATATTACATGTTTTAACCCATTTGGAAGAATGGAAGCATTGGAAATTATTTTGTGCAGATTATGCTGCTGAGCGACTGGAGGGAGCAGATTCTATGCTGCAGCAAAACTGGGAACAGAAACTGCCACATCACAACTCGTTAGCCAACTTCATGAACCGACTTCTGTTGAGTTATTTTCGTGATAAAGGATCAAGGAGAGCTTTACACGTGTCCTAGTTGACCTAATTCAAGCCTCCCATCCTTCTATAAAAGGAAGCAGCCATCAAAGTCAAATTCATTCCATGTTTTCCTTTGGAAGCCGAATAGTATAGGGAGATTGAAGATCATCAAGAACACCATCATCCGCAAGCTGATTAGGGAGTTTTACTTTCTTTATTTTCTTGTGGTTATGGACATGCATACTCAGATTGTAATTCATATTCCTATGCCTATTATGAACTAAGTAGCTTAGGGTGTTAGTTAGGAATAATGTGATTACTGTGCTTCCATTCTAGTAATAAATTGACTATCGCATTTTGGTTAATTGTTGTGCATATTCTTATTTTATGTCCGCCTGGCCAGCCGGTGTGAATAGCTCTCTCTAGTTTCAGGGATGATTTAGAGAGTGTGTGGCAATTATCCACACTACGATCATTGTGTATTGGTGAACGCCAGTGACTGAGCTAGGGATAGCCAGTTGCCTAGTGCTTGATCGGTCGCTCTTCATTGGGGTTGAAACACATCCCAAAAGATCCGGAGTTCCGGGAGGAATCCACTAATAATACTGCGAGAAATGCATGATCAATAATATTGCTAGAACATATTTTATATCAATCACTAAAACCTAACCAGCGCTTGTCTTTAATATGTCTATCTATTTGTTTACTCGTTGTTCTGTCATTTATTTTGCTTCAGCATAATTCGTATAAAACCCAAACATTTTCATTATCTTTGAAACCATTAGAAAGTTACACAAAATAGATAAAGTGGAAGCTCATTCAGACCTTGGATTGATAATATTACTTGTTGCAGACTTTGTATACTTGCACAGGAATTCTAGAGTCTTTTATACCATATTTTTACTCACTCTAGGAACCCAACAATGCTCATCCTTCGCAAGATCGAAGAAACTAAGCTCCTGAATGGGTGCCAACGAATCATCGGCCACATGACTCACTAAACATCCTATGGAAGTGGATCCCACCTCACTAACTTCCTTTGGGGTTTGAAGTCCTTTTATAATTTCATCAAATTTTAAACTCCTCGCTCTAGACTCCTCAATATAGTTTTGAACTATGCTTTCCAGGGAAGAATTTACTTTTAAAGGGGGATAACTTGAAGATGAAAAATTGGAGTATGGTGTTGAATAAAAAACCATTCAAATCAATCAAAGCAACAATGATAATTAGGCTTCCAATCAAAAAATATAACCCAACAAGAACAAAGGACTAAGACTCAAACAAAAAAAGAAAAATAAATAAATAACAAATAAGAAGAAAAAAAAACAAACAAATAAGGAAAGAACTAAAATATGAAACTAACAAATATGGAAAAAGAAAAAAATAAAAATAAAAATAATAAGGGAAAAAATGCAATCTATCTAAAAAATAAAAATACACCCTAAATTAAGACCGAACAATTTTTCCACAATATTAATCTAGCTAAATATGTCCATCCCCGGCAACGGCGCCAAAAACTTGATGTGCAAATTGCTTACCGCAAGTGTACGGGTCAAGTAATAATATAGTGTTTTCATGATTAAACGAGTGTCGTCCTCTAGATATGTTTTCTAGCAAATTAAGTATCGTGAATACTTTTGTCCAATTTTTTTTTAGGGAGCAATACTCAATGATAAAGATAAAAGTAAAAACTAAAAGCATAAAAATAAAAGTGGAGACTCAAATGGAAAGACTCTTAGGGAATTGATTTCATTGATTAAGATTGAGGATTGATTAATAGGAATGAATTGACCGTGCAATTATTCTACAAGCCAAGGAAACTTTTATCACGATTACCTCGCCCGAGTATAATTGATTCGCATGCATATAAACTAACTTGATATCCCTATCTAAGTTCATTAACATGCAAGACATTATTCGGTTCGGTTTTTTTATACTTCTAAAGTAATTCTAAATCCCGTCACAAACTTAGAATTTCTACTTTAGTGATGACATGCAAAAATGTCATCATTTTCCTATTAATTTTAGCTAGTTTTGTTCATGAATTGTGAGCTTTAATGTATTTCTATGACGATTTTACAGAAATCCTAGTTTGAGCGGCAAAACTAAAATTTTACGAGAATTTGGAGACTTTTTGGGCAATTTGAAGAATAATCATTGAAGATCCAAGCCCCAAGGTCCAAGAAATGAAGACAATTGAAGTGGGAGGCCCAAAAAAAAGCCCAAAAGTTTGAAGAAATGAGGCAAAAATCCGCAAATAAGGCTTCTAGAAGGCCTAGCGTCGAGACGCTAGGACCATAGCGTCGAGACGCTAGGTGATCAGCAAAACGCGCTCCAAAATCGTGATAGCGTCGCGACGCTGTCTACATAGCGTTGCAACGCTGCGACGACTTCTGCCCCAAGACAACATGATGTCACAGCGTCGAGACGCTGTGATGTAGCGTCTCGACGCTATCGACTTATTCAGCAAGAAAGGTCCGGGTTTTGCACTATAAAAAGGGCCCTTCCCTTTGGTAATCATCATCCCATTTTTGGGGAGAGCTCGTCATAGAAATACATTAAAGCTCACAATTCATGAACAAAACTAGCTGAAATTAATAGGAAAATGATGACGTTTTTGCATGTCATCACACCCCCAAACTTAAAGTTTTGCTAGTCCCGAGCAAAATAAAGTAATACATATGAATCATAACTTGCATGCTAACAACTCTATCCTCAATGCTTCTAGCCATGAATGCAAACTATTGAAACAAATAAGTAAGCATGAACAAACATCAAGAAGTTTAAAATCTAATCCTATCCTCCCATGCAAAAAGGAATCATCATTTACCTTATCATAATTCTTACTAGCCCGGAATCATTTATATACTCCTCCATCCATCTTCACCCTACACTAGCATTAAAGCTTGCCCTTTTAGCCATCATACTTATCTAGCAAGCACTACCTTACTGAGGTGCCCATAAATTGTTTTTCCATAATTAAATAATCCTTTTAGATGTAGCGCCTTCGTTTTGGCTTGCCAACATTGGTGATGAAAGCATCCAACTACGAGCGACTCATCTTTCAGGATGCCGAGGCATGCTCATTTCTTTCCAGTGTTTTCATGCAAAGGCAAACGATGGGTGTCATGAATGCCCCTGGTTACTAATGCTTTCAAGAAAGTGGAGCATTTTTTTTTTTTTGAGTAAACCAAAGCATTTCTTTCTCCCAAAGCTCAGTATTACTAACTATTACGCAAGAAAGCTATCTAGACAAACTTTACACTTATCGGAGTGAAAACGAACTTCCAAAGTATATAACTTTCATCTAGGCTTTCAAAATTATAATAAAACAAGTGAATCGTCGTGCTTTGCAAGGGAATCAAAGAAAAATTTTAATTTTTCTTGAATTTAGACATGCTTTCAAATTTGCAAAAATAAGAGAGAGTCATGGCTATAAGCAAATCATCCGACGTCCTCATCATCAACATGCATTTAATTCATCACACGCATTACTTACGCAAAACCTAAGTAGAGCAAATCTCCCCCCCCCCCCAAACTTAAAATATACATTGTCCCCAATGTATGAATCATTTAATCAGATAAAAAGAGATCGATACTGCCCTTAAAAAGCGAGAGAATCTGAAACGTCTTGAATTTTCGTCCGAGGAGAGAATGAGAAGTCAGGTAGGAATTCGCGAGCTTTCTGCACGAGGATCGATCTCAAAGGAGCATTAAGATCAACACAAAAACTAAATTAAAATCTACAAAAACTTAAACAGCTTGGTTGCCTCCCAAGAAGCGCTTGTTTAACGTCCTGAGCAAGATGGGGCTCGATCACCCTAGATCCATTAAAATCATTTTTTCGACCTTGCGCTCTTCGAATCCACAATAGTGCTTCACTCTTTGAGCATTGACTTTAAAAGTTAACCCGCTGTTATCCATTAATTCAATTGGTCCATTTGGGGATACTTCCTTGATTATGAACGGGCCAGACCATCGTGACTTTAATTTTCCTAGGAATAATCGCAATCGAGAATTGAATAGAAGAACTTGCTGCCCTGGCTCAAAAGAACGCTTCTGGACTATATGATCATGCCATCCTGCAGTTCATTCCTTATAGAGCTTAGCATTTTCATACTCCTGGCTCCTAAATTCTTCTAATTCATTGAGCTGCAGTAGACGTTGTTCCCCAGCCTTTTCCGCATCCAAGTTTAGCTTCTTGATAGCCCAGTATGCTTGGTGCTCGAGCTCCACAGGCAGGTGACAGGCCTTACCATACACTAATCGATACGGGGATGTATCGACTGGAGTTTTGAAAGTTGTCTGGTAGGCCCACAAAGCATCGTCCAACTTGTATGCCCAGTCCTTCCTGTTGATACAAACTGTCTTCTCCAGAATTTGCTTAATCTCCCTGTTAGAAATCTCAGCTTGACCGTTAGTTTGGGGATGATAAGCTAAAGAAGTCTTATGCTTGACACCATATTTTCTAAGTAATGATTCAAACAATTTATTGCAAAAATGGGACCCCTCATCACTAATTATAGCTCGTGGTGTGCTAAATCTAGTGAAAATATTTTTATGCAGAAAACGTAACACAACACGTGCATCATTAGTCTTAGTGGCTACTGCCTCTACCCATTTAGATACGTAATCGACAGCAACTAAGATGTATGAGTATCCATTGGAAGAGGGAAAAGGGCCCATAAAATCCATGCCCCACACATCAAAAAGTTCAACTTTGAGAATAGGGGTTAGAGGCATCTCATGGCATCTAGAGATATTACCTGTCCTCTGGCATCTATCACATGTTCTCACAAAGGTATAACAATCTTTAAAAAGAGTAGGCAAATAAAAACCAGATTGGAGTACGTTTGCTGCAGTACGGGTTGGTCCAAAATGACCACCATAAGGAGAGGCATGACAATCATGTATAATCTTACCTACTTCTTCTGTTGGGATGCACCTTCGAATGATTTGGTCAGAACACACTTTAAAGAGAAATGGGTCATTCCACAGGTAGGATTTCACATCATGAAAAAATTTCTTTTCCTGCAAGAAAGTTTACAAAATCAGCGTACCAAGGAAAAGAAGTTTTAACAGCATATAACCTTTCATCAGGAAAAACTTCTTTAATAGGAAAGGTTGCGATATTCTTTTCATGCTCTATTCGAGACAAATGGTCTGCAACTACATTCTCACAACCTTTTCTATCCTTGATCTCATAGTCAAACTCTTGCAATAACAGAATCCATCTTATGAGTCTGGGCTTGGAATCCTTTTTACTACTCAAATAACGAATAGCACCGTGGTCAGTGTGCACTATAACCTTTGTACCAAGAAAATAGGGCCTAAACTTATCGAAAGCGAACACAACAGCAAACATCTCCTTTTCTGTAGTGGTGTAGTTTTGCTGAGCACTATCTAAAGTTCTACTTGCATAATAAATCGCCCTAAAGAACTTATCTCAACGTTGCCCTAAGATAGCTCCTAAAGCATAATCACTAGCATCACACATGATTTCAAATAGTTGACTCCAGTCAGGCACAACAATGATAGGTGCATAAATCAATTTTTCTTTCAAAAGATTAAACGCTAGCAAACATTCTTTTGAAAACACAAATGGAGCATCCTTTTCAAGCAAATGGCACAGGGGTTTAGCAACTTTTGAAAAATCTTTTATAAATCGCCTATAAAACCCTGCGTGGCCTAAGAAACTACGAACTCCTTTAACATTAATGGGTGGAGGAAGTTGTTCAATAGCATAAATCTTGGCTTTATCAACCTCCAACCCTTTTTCAGAAACCTTGTGGCCTAAAACTATCCCTTCGTTCACCATAAAATGACATTTTTCCCAATTTAAAACAAGGTTAGTCTCTTGGCATCTTTGCAAAACACGAGAGAGATTATGAAAACAGTTATCAAATGATGAACCGAAAACAGAAAATTCATCCATAAATACTTCCATGATCTCTTCTACAAGGTCTGAAAATATGGCCATCATACAACGTTGAAAGGTAGCTGGAGCATTACACAGTCCAAATGGCATACGCCGGAAAGCATAAGTACCATAGGGACACGTGAATGTTGTTTTCTTTTGGTCTTCGGGCGCAATCGCAACTTGATTATAGCCCGAATAACCATCCAAAAAGCAATAATACGGATACCCTGCTAGCCTATCAAGCATTTGATCGATAAAGGGAAGAGTGATATGATCTTTTCTAGTGGCTTTGTTTAACTTTCTATAATCAATACACACAATCCAACCAGTGACTGTCCTAGTAGATATTGTCTCATCTTTCTCATTCTTAACAACAGTCATCCCTCCTTTCTTAGGCACTACTTGAACAGGACTCACCCAAGGGCTGTCATATATAGCATAAATGATTCCTGCATTCAATAATTTTAACACCTCGGCTTTTACCACTTCCTTCATTGCTGGATTTAATCTCCTTTGGTGCTCTACTATTGGATTAAAGGCATCCTCCATTAAGATTTTATGCATGACAATTGAAGGACTAATACCCTTAATATCACTAATAGACCAACCTAAAGCAGATTTATGCCTTTTTAACACATCCAACAATTTTTCCTCTTCTACTTTACTTAAATCAGCAGAAATGATAACTGGAAAAAGTAGAAGATTCTCCTAAGAAAGCATAACGTAGGTGAGCAGGCAATTGTTTTAATTCAGGGGAAGGGTTATCAACTTGAGCACATATATCTAATGATAATTTTTCTTCCCTTCCTAAAGATCTGTCAATTAAAGCATTTTCCTGATTAACATCTATTAATTCATCTCCAAATACATCAGCCATGCTTATTTCATAATGATCAGCAGGAGACTCTGACTCTACACATGCATTGATAATAGTGTCAACTGAATCAATCGAAAAGCAAGAACTAACCTCTTCTGGGTGTTTCATTGCATTAAAAAGGTTGAACACTACCTCGTCATCTTCCACTCTGAGAGTCAGGGTTCCTTTCATTACCTCTATCAAAGTGCGAGCGGTTGCCAAAAATGGTCTCCCAAGAATGATCGGGACTTCGGGGTCTTCTTCCATGTCTAATACTAAAAATTCTGCAGGGAATATGAATTTTTCAACATTGACCAGAACATCCTCTAACACACCTTTAGGGTATGTCATCGAACGATCTGCCAATTGCAGAGCAATTGTAGTTGACTGTAATTCCCCCAAACCAAGTTTCCTGTAAACACTGAATGGCATTAGGTTTATACTTGCCCCTAAGTCGCACAAAGCTTTTTTAATAAACAAACTACCAACAGTACAGGGGAAGAGTAAAACTCCCTGGATCTTTTAAATTTGGCGGTAGATGTTTCTGGATTATGGCACTGCACTCGGCTGTCATATTCACTGTCTCATGGTTCTTGAACTTCCTTTTTTTTATAAGATTTCCTTCATAAACTTAGCATAGTGTGGCATCTGTTCTTAAGCATCAGCAAAATGATTGTTAATATGGAGCTGTTTAAAAATATCAAGAAATTTTGAAAATTCAGCATCCAACTTTTTCTTTTGAAATCTATGGGGATACGGAATTTGATTAAGAACTAAAGGAATAGAATCAGAAGACTTATCTGGCACTAGTTGTGCTGTCTCTTCCTCTGGTTTGTTTTCATCATCTTCTTCCAATATCCTTCTAGTGCTGGGCTTTGTATCTTCTTTTTTTCTCAGCTTCTTTCAACTGTTTCCCACTTCTGAGAGATATGGCAGGGCATTGCTCTTGTGGGTCCATGGTGACGACATTGGATAAATTTCCTTGCTGGATCTCCTTCATAAATATTGTCATTTGATCTATTTTTGGTTCCATCTTACTAATGACATATCTTGTTTTACTGATAAATTCCTAGTCTCATTTATGAAATTGCCTAGCATTTCCTCCAAAGGGTTTTTCTTCTCTCGAACTATTTCCTCAGGTTTAGGCTCCACTTCAACCTTGGGAAAATTTGGAATTTCTGCCCCTGTAAGCTTTGTTAGAACCTTGGTTAGAGCTTCGACTTGCAACCTTAAAGCACTTACTTCTTCATTCTCACATGGTTTCTCCTTAATTTTGGATTCTGGTTGCTCCGACTGCCATTGATAACTTGTTAAGGCCAATTCTTCTACTAAGGTTCGAGCATCCTTGACAGTTTTGGCTAAGAAGCTTCCTCCAGTCGCAGTGTCAAGAATTGTCTTAAAATCTCTTTTTAACCCATTGTAGAAAAATTGTATCTGAAGCCAGTCAGGGTATCCCAAGCTTCATACAATTGCTCTTCCTCTAATTGTTTAAATGTTCCAATTTCAGCTCTAAGCTTGGTAATTTTGGCTAATGGGAAAAACTTTGTAAGGAAGGCTTTAACTAAATCATCCCAACTGAGAATGATATTCGAGGTTAACAAGTCTACCCAATCTCTAGCTCTATCTTGCAGAGAAAATGGAAACAATTGCAAACGAATAGCGTCAGAGCTAACTCCTCCTATTTTTACCGTTCCGCAGATATACAAAAATGATCTTAGGTGATTGTGTGGATCCTCAGATGGATAGCCATTGAAAGCATTTTCTTTTACCATTTGAATGAGACTAGCTTTGAGCTCAAAATTATCTATTGCGATCGGCTCGTAAGCTATTCCAGAATAATTTAATGGAAATTCAGGCAAAAAATAATCTCAGATTGCTTTATCTTCTTGATCTGCCATGATTGAATCTCAAAGAAACAATTTATCCACCTTATAGCTTCTCAAAATTTGCCATCACTTGCTAAAATTAAATTGCAGAAAAATAAAATTTATAAATTAAAATCAAACACTTAATTCTCAATATTAACGAAAAACAATTACAATCTCCCCTGCAACGGCGCCAAAAACTTGTTGAACGATTTTCTGCAAGCGCACGGGTCGTCACAAGTAATATAAAATGGTAAGTAATACCGAGTATCGAATCCACAGGGAAATTGAATTAATTCCATTAAGTACCAAGAACCATCATGTTTTAATTTTATTTAGAAGATCAACTCGAATGATAATGCGAAAATTAAAGAAATTAATAAAAATAAACATGCAATAATGAAATGAAAATATCCAATTAAGGGGGCTTGACCTAGGGTGCTATTTAGCTCTCTTGGATTTGTAGCTCAATTACATGGATGCATGTAACAATTATCATCAATTTCATAAATCTAGAAGTAATGTTAAGCGAATTTCTCTTTCAAGCTCTTCCACATCTCATACTAACATAACTAATTCATGTGTCCATATCCTTAGTTAATCATAGTATGACATTAAGCAACTTCATAAAAAATTTCTAACAATTCTTTTTCACTCTCGTGCTTCAAGTAATCGTTAGCCATGCAATTAGGATCTAATCTAAATTCTCTCTGTCGAGTATCAATTTAGACCTACATAACAATTAATCCGTGATCAACAGATTAAAGGCATTAAGCAAAAATTGCATAAATGAAATGTGAAGAAATTCATTACATACTCCAAGTAATTGCGCGACAATATCCATTTAACTAGAATAACGACCCTAGGTCTCAAGATCTACTCACAAATGGAAATAATTTTGCCCAAGTGATCTTGATCCATCGGCCTAACTCAAATTACAACAAGGAATTATAAAGAAGTAAGGAAGAAATAACCGATAAGTCGATCCCAAGCTCTCGCTACGATTTGAGTGTTGAACCTTGCTCGGGAGAGGGGATTTGGCCTAAGACTTACTTTATTTAATTGCATGACTAAAGTAGAAATTCTAAGTTTGTGACGGGATTTGGAATAACTTTAGAAGTTGCTTGAAGAACTAAACTCAAAGCCTTGCATGTTAATGAACTTAGATAGGGATATCAAGTTGATTGCATGCATGAGAATCAATTATGCTCGGGAGAGATAGTTGTGATAAAAGGTTCCTAGACTTGGTAGAATAATTGCATGTTAAATTCATCCCATTAATTTATCCTCAATCTTAACAATGAAATCAATCCCTAAGTGTCTTTCCATTTGAGTCTCCACTTTTATTTTATGCTTTTTGTCTTTAGATTTATCTTTATCATTGAGTTTTGCTCCCTAAATAAAATTGAACAAAAGTATTCGCGATACTTAATTTGCTAGAAAACCAATCCAGAGGACGACACTCGTTTTACACGAAAACACTATATTATTACTTGACCCGTACACTTGCGGTAAGCAAATTGCACACCAAGTTTTTGGCTCCGTTGCCGGGGATTGGTATATTTAGTTAAATTAATATCGTGGAAAAATTGTTCGGTCTTAATTTAGGGTGTATTTTATTTTATTTTTTTTTATTTTGTAGATAGATTGCATTTTTTCCTTATTTGTTTTTATTTTCCATATTTGTTGCATTCCTATTTTAGTGTTTTCCTTATAATTTGTTTTTCTATCCATATTTGCTTTTCTAATTTAGTTTTTCTTTTAGTTGTGTAATCTTTTCCTTATTGGTTTTTTGTGTTATTTTCTTGATTTTTTTTCTTTATTTAGATATTTTTTCATTGTTAGTCTTTTGCCTTAATTGTAATTTTCCATATTTGTTTCTTGTTTTCCTTAATTAGATAGTACTTTCCTTTTCTAGATTATATTTTCCATATTTAGATTTTTCCATATTAGATTTTTTTTTTGTTTGAGTCTTTGTCATTTGTTCTTGTTGGGTTATTTTTTGATTGGAAGTCTAATTATCATTGTTGCTTTAATTGATTTGAATGGCTTTTTATTCAACACCATATTCCAATTTTTCATCTTCAAGTTATACCCCTTTAAATGAAAATTCTTCCTTGGAAAGCATATTTCAAAATTATATTGAGGAGTCTAGAGCGAGGAGTCTAAAAATTCATGAAATCATAAGAGGACTTCAAGCTCCATAGGAAGTTAGTGAGGTGGGATCCACTTCCATAAGTTGTTTAGTGAGTCATGTGGCCGATGATTCATTGGCACCCATTCATGAGCGTAGTTCTTTCGATCTTGATGAGGATGAGCAGTTAGGGGTGAGTTGCATGAATAGTGGGGATGAATTGGAGAGTTGGAGCACCTATCAAGAACATGGTTGTAAGGAAGAAAAAGAAAATGAGCTTGTAGTGTTAGAGGAAGTTCAGGAGGTAGAGTTTGAGGTTGAAAAGCCTTCGTCTGTTTTATCTTCTCCATCCTTTGTATATTTTGATTATTCCTTTTTCTATTCTCACGAGTCAGTTTTAGAGTCAGAGTCTCTTTATTTTGATCTTTCTCCTTTTATGTTTATTTTAGTCAAAAATACCAAAAATAATTTTATTTCAGGGGCCCATGAGAAGCTGGTAAGCTTGCTAGCAATAGTGAGTTTTATTGATTCAAGAAAGAAGGGTCCAAAGAAATACAAGAATTTTTATGTGCCTTGACAGACTGCACGAGCACGTCGAGCTAGAGACGATAAACAAGCGCTTATGGGAGGCAACCCAAGTTACTTTGTTATTGTTTTTTTTTTGTCTTGTTGTTTTTGTTTTGTAGGAGTTCCCGTGCTCTTGTCTTTGCCAAGCAATCATGAAAAGGTCATCATTCCAGGGCAGTATCGTTCACTCCTCCTACTCTTTTATTGTTCTCATGATTGATTATGCTTTATTTTCTTTTTACATTGAGGACAATGCATGCTTTAAATTTGGGGGTGGATTATCATGTTTGTGAAGCCCTTGAGCATCTGAGTTCGGGCTATAGTTTTGAGCTTTCTTTGAATTGAGCATATGGTTGTTTTCTGGATGCTATTTTTGCATGGCTATGATGTCCTAGGATAGGCTTTCTTGTCAATTTTCAAGCTTTCGATGAGTTGTAAGCATGAGTGCCCAAAAAGGGAGATTTTTTAAACTTTTTCTAGGAGATGTCTTGCATGAGTAGAGTATTTGTCTTGGCTAGATTTGGATTTGAATGCTTAGGAGTGAATTATTAGGTTCATTTGCTTGTTGTCACCTCGATAGGTGTAGGGAAGAGTTAAAGAGTTAATTTTTTTGCAAATTAGCATGTTTGATCTTGCTTAGGAGGAAAGAAAAGAATATATGCTTATCATGCTCATAAAGAAAAATCATGCTTGTTGTTACAATTTGAAAGACTTATGCGCGCAATGCAATGATTAATAAAGTTTAGGCAAAAAGAGCTACCCCTGTTGTGATCAGTTAGGCCAACCAGAGAAAACTATGGTTAAGGGTCCCTGCAATAGGTGTGTGAAAGCTAGTGCCACATATAAATGCTTGATTTAATTTTCACTTATAAGCACCTAAGTATGGAGGAAAACAAACTGATTTGTTCCATTGACTCGTTAGTGAATCCTTAGTGCCAGTGTAGAGGGAAGATGAGTTGAGAGTTTAATAATCCAATCCCGGGCTAGTAGAGTCTGGTCTCGTTGAGTTAGATCTCGCTTGTGCAAGTTAATTTTGGAAAAATTTTAATTTGTCTCCCTCATTGGTCCTTATGTGCATGTCTCTTGCTTGCTTGACTATTGACTTTTGAGCCTTGAGGATTGAGTCATGTTTGTTGCATCCATTCTTCCACTGTATGTTTGATTTTTAGTTTGCTCGAGGACTAGCAAAAGCTTAAGTTTGGGGGTAGATTTCAAGCGTTACGACCCTCCTACTTTCGAAGGATGATCAGAGAATATTGTGGCAGCCAAGCGTTGGATCGTCGATTTGGAAGCCATGTATGACTACATGAACTGTGATGAGCGTCTGAAGGTCAGAGGGGCGATATTTATGTTGAGGGATGATGCCCGCATGTGGTGGAAATCCATAGTTGCAGCGGAAGACCATGCTAACAATCCAGTCTCGTGGGAGAGGTTTAAGGACCTTCTATATGATTATTACTTTCCCAAGACTATCAAGGATGATAAAGAGACAGAATTTTTGCACCTAACCCAGGGAAATATGACAGTGGTGCAATATCAGAGGAAATTCACTAAGCTCTCCCGCTTTGCTCCGGATTTGGTCAGCACTCCAGATTAAAAAGTCAAGAGGTTCGTCAAGGGCCTTAGAGAGGAAATTAGAGGTATCGTTGCCTTGAGTTGACCCACAAGATTTATTTATCTTTGTTTTTCCTTCTTTCCAAAAATCCTCCCTATTTCATAAGCACAAAATTCTACACCTACTAGGTCCCCTTCCCTGTGTTCGACCCTGATCACTATTTCTACAAAATAGTTGTAGTGTCATAGATTATAAATTTTATTTGACCAACAGGAGCCTCGACAACTTCGGCCCGTCAGCATGCGGGGTAGCGGACAAATATCTAAATTAATTAATTATATTGGTTGTAGGATTCTGGGTTAATTAATTAATTAAACACAGGTTAGGTAGGGGGATCCTCCAAGTAACCAAGAAACACTACCGGGCTCATATAAATTGCATGGAATGATTTTTAGAGAAAACTAGGATGCCAAGTAGCATACCATTCAAGCATAACACCCCCAGGCATTTCTTCTCTCTTTGGGATCTCAGATTGCCCAGGCAGTTTGTAAATTTTGGCCTCCAACATTCTGGCGGTGTCAGCCAACTGAGAAACTTGGAATTTGAGTTGACCTTACTGTAAAACTCGAATGCCATCAGATAAGTTTTTAACCAAAAACACTAGAATACCTAAACTTGATCCAAGCTGTATTTTCTGGCTTTGATTGTTCTGGAAGTAATGGTTTGGTATATGTTGGCCTTTAATTGTTGGAAATCCTTCATATGTCTTACGCTCAGACGGAGATTCCTTTTCTGCAGCCAAATGACTAATGAGAGCCTTAAGCTCAGACATTTCAGATTTGAACTTGCTTACCTAGCTGACTGTATTTGTTCTCTCAGCCATAACAAAGAAAAATAAAAGCCAAACTAAAAATTAAAAACTCAAAATAAAAAGGAAATAATTAACCGTTTGCACTCCCCGACAATGCCGCCAATTTGACGGGACGGGAGTTGTCGAGGCTCTTGGTTTGCCAAATAAAATTTATAATTCAGCAACCACTAAACTACTTTCAGTAGTAGTGGTCGGGGTCGATCGCAGGGAGTGGCGATTGGTTATTTATTTCCTATTTATTTTGAGTTGTGAAAGCAGTAAATGGGGGGATTGGAAAATTGGATAAATGAACGTGCAAGGAATTTAAAATGTAAGAATTTAAACAAACAAGAAATTTAAAGGACAAGAAATTAAATCATGGGAAATCATAAAAAAGATGAAAAAATTAATTAAATTAGGCGACACCGATCGGAGTGATTATTGGGATTGAATGATTTACTTTGATCATTGAATCTCTACCTATTAAAGGCTAGTTTGAATTGCTAAATTGCTCAATCGATCTAATTTGAACCTAGAAAAGACCCAAAGCCCACCTAAGGCATCTAACCCGATCATACAACGTCCATCGAATTAAACACTAATTAGTTAATTAATTAATGCAACTGGACTATTAAATTAAATAATCAACAAATTGCGTTAAGTCTGGTGGATTGGTTTGGACATTAGAAATAATTAGGCCTAGATTACTTCTAACGCTATTTTGGATTCTAAGCCTATCGTGTCAAGCAACAAAGTCAGAGTTTGCTCTTGGGACATGTGCCCACGAATCAATCTATGCGCTAACTATTAAACCAATGTTCCATTAGCTACGTGGAAATCAATTTCTTAGCTAGTTATTCACATACGAGCTGCAAGTTAGGGCGTCAATCTAATCTACTGCACATGAAAATAATACGAACTAAATCCAAAATACAATAGCAATATAACAATAAATAGACATTCAGAGCAAGAAAATCACAACTAAATACATTCTATATCCCAAAAATCATCCAATCGGCGCCAACGGGTTTAGACGGCGGTTAAGCTGGCTAACACCCTCGACCTAACGCTACAATAACAAGAAAATACAAAAGCAAAATAAAAAGGAAAACTTACACCTCTTAATTTTGGTCTTCTAGGACAGAGAGAATCGAGAGGAGGAGTAAAAATAAAACCCTAAAAAGTGATACATTCGATGGAATTAAAAAAGGGGATTTATAGAAAAAATTGACGTGGCGTCGAGACGCTAGGCATGGCGTATCGACGCAGTGCCATATGGGTCACGGGCTGGAAACAGGCCAGCGTCGAGATGCTGGCCATGACATCTTCATGTCGTGCCTATTTCCAGCGTGCTTCGACTTTATTCCACATCGTTTCTTGCTCGATTTGGGCCTCGAACCTTTGACTCCTTGGAACTATTCTTCGAGTTCTTCATGATCCTCACGGTCTCCTCACCTCCTTGAGATCCTTGGCCCTCAAGTTAGCTTGAAAACTCTCTAAATTGCCCAAATTAACTCCAATTTGTGTAGTTCGACTCTGATACCCTAAATGCACAAATTATCTACAAAACAGACAAATAAAGTGTAAAGTGCACCCTAACAATTCTAGATTAACAACAAATAAATAGGACTATTTTGGTCCTATCTTGGGTGTGTTCACATTAACTTGCATAATAGGAGATAAAAGAGTAGAGCGAGCTATGCTAGATCTAGGAGCATCTATAAATGTCATGCCATATTCTGTTTATCGATAACTTAATCTTAATGACATGCATGAAACTAGCATCGTGATACAACTAGCTGATAGGACAGTGAAAGTGGGTGACCTCATATTTCCTTTTGAATTTTATATCTTGAAAACTGATGAACATGTTTGATAACTTGCAAAAAGCAAGTTATTTCTCCCTTAAATTTAAGTTAAATAAGGCTAAAAAGATTCAAGTTGTGTTGGTCTAGCACATAATAGTGAGGGAATTGCGATAGCTAATCTTGAAAGGAAGTATTTTTTTAGATGCGATAGGAAATTGTGTGATTTTACTCACTAACGCATGAAATTGTAGTTGTTTCCTTGCCCAAGTTTTCTCTAGCGTAGGTGCAGATCCCTGAGCATAATTCATACGATGATAGCTAGAAAAATGAGTGCCCTGATGTATGACTGATGTGATAGCTGACAAAGGATGACTGGGGCACACAAGCCAATTTCTTGGAAAAGTCAACCTCCTCAGCCTATAAGAAGCGGCCAGCTGCCAAAGGAAAAATTAGGAGCGAAGAGAGAGAGAGAGAGAGCCCATAGCAAAAAGGAAGAACTAGAGACAAAGAAAGATTCTCTCAACACAGCCAATTCATTGTGATGGCATGTATTGTGTTATGTTTTTCTTTCTTAGCATGAGTTAATTTACTCTTATCAAGGCTTAGCTTAGGCACCCATGCGGTGATAGGATTATTTGGTATGCGTACATTTTGAATGAATGAAAAATTAATTCTTTTTGCTTAGATGCGATAATATTTTCATTACCAACTCCCGCCTGGTCAGCCGGATGCGGTAGCAGCATGATAAATCCCTGACAGGTAATGCATGGGGAATTATCTAAGTAGAGCAAGTTAGCGCATTGCATGTAGTCTTGGTTGTGTTAAAGCTAATATTGCTGCAATAAGATATTTCATGAATGTGCTTAGATTGTTTTAGGACTAACACAGTCACTTGCAAGTTATTAGAGAACAGTGCCAAAGCATGAACTAATCGAACAGAACGTCGTTAGTTCTACGCCGAACGCATGAGTAGTGCCGAAAGGGAATCACATGTTTATTTCTCACTTAGGCATTAATAGACATTTAAGCAAAGTATGCGCTACAAAACAACCTATTGACGCATGTGGTTGGCGCATCAAAAGCCTTGATAACCTTTATCATCTGAGTTTTTCTTCTATCGCATAGTTTCCAGCATACTTTCGTTTCATCGCAATTCATCACAATCCAACTTTTTAATCCAAAATGCCATTCGTCTGAGTGTTCATTAGTAAAGATTATTAAAGCCCCCTTAGTTTTCCTTCCCTTTGGATTCGACCTTGGAATACTCTAGGTATTACTTGATTATGTTTAATTTATACTTTGATTAATGCATATCAGTGATAATTCTGTTCTAAATTAATCATCTCTCTGAGAAGCGATCAAGTTTTTGGTGACGTTGCCAGGGAAGGCAACTAAGTTTTTAATATTCTTTCTATTCTAACATTTCGTTTGGTATTATTTGCCCTGTTTCCTGTTGAGTAATTTTCCTCCAGGTAAGCAAGATTGTGTGCGTGTCACGTGTGGCATCAACATTCAGATTGATCCCGAGATTGACCAAACTTACCACCGACGAAGAAGAAATAGGTGTGCACGAAGACAAGTGATTGAACAACCAGTAGAAATGGCAGCGCCAAATCCTCTGAATTTGCCAGTAAACCCCATACAGATGGCTTATGATAGAGCATGAGAAATTAGAGATTATGTAGCCCCTACAAACTGTGATTTTAATCCATGAATTATACGTCCAACCTTGAAAACTGAAAAGTTTGAGCTTAAACCAGTCATGTTCCAAATGCAAACTGCTGCAGGACAATTTGGAGGAAGTGTAGCAGAAGATCCACATTCACATCTTAAGTCATTCCTGGACATATGCAACAAATTCATTATTCCCGAAGTAACTCAGGAACAATTACAGGTTATCCTTTTTCCTTACTCCCTGAGAGATGCTGCAAAAGTCTAGTTAAATGAGCAGCCAGCAAACTCCATTACTACATGGAATGATTTAGCCGAGAAGTTTTGGGAAAAATATTTTCCACCAACAGCAAACTCTAGGCTCATAAAAGAAATCATGACGTTCGCCCAAATGGAAGACGAGACACTTAGTGATGCATGGGAACGTTTTAAAAGTTTGCTACAAAGATGTCCACACCATGGATTGCCACATTGTATTCAGTTTGAGACTTTTTACGTCAGACTAAATAAAAATTCGCAAATTTTAGTGGACTCATCTACTAACGGTGCACTATTAAGGAAAACATACGACGAAGCGCATGCAATCCTTGACAGCATTGTACGCAACAATTATGAGTGGGGCACCGCAGAAGATAAATGGAAAAGGCTAGTGAAGACCAGTTCATGTGGTTTTGAAGTTGATCTGTTGACCGCAATGAATGCAAAGATCGACGTGTTGACTTCGAAGATGGATGCGTTGACTTCGAAGATGGATGCGTTGACAGCAAGTACAACCCCTCTAATAGCACAGCTCAACGCAGTAGGATGCAGAGTATGCGGAGGACACGCGCATGATCAGTGCCCTTCCAACCCAGAGTCAGTGTTCTATGTGGGACCTCAAGAAGCTGCGTGCAACAATCCATTTTCGAATACATACAACCCTGGATGGAGAAATCACCCCAATTTCTCATGGAACAATGGTGCAGCCAAACAACCGTAGCAAGGTAATACAAATCCTGCCCCTAGACAGTTTAATGCACCATGAGCATGTAGGGATTAAAACCCTAGCGCAGCGGAAACTATCAGAGAACCTTATCGGTTTAAACATCGATTGGGAAACCAATACGATGGCAAAACAATAATACAGTATAAAAAAGAAAACACATGCTGTAAAATTGAAATAAAACATGCTTAAACAGGAATAAAATTATAGATCTAATCTATAAAAATTGATCCTATTGATCCTAGTTCAAGAAAAACTTACCCTTGAAGAAATTCTTGAACGTCTCGCCAAAAAACTCTTGATTCTCCCCAAAATACAGCAGCAAAAGGGACTCCTTTTTTGCTAAAAAAACCTTGCGAACACCACCAAAAAGGAGACACCGGTATCCTCCTAGGCGTATGCGCTGAGTGGCTTGTGGGAACCAAAAACTCTAAAACTTCTTTGGGAAAAAATTTCTCAGTCTCTGTAAACTCAACAAAAACCAGAGAACCCTTCTGCAGAGAGAGTGTGAGAATGCGTGGGTGAGGGAGAGTGAATTATGTGAGAGTTGTTAAAAAAAACTCCCCACTCCCTTAAAACCCTCATACCAACGTGAATAGGGTTAGGGGAGTGGTTGACTGGTCAGTTCTTTAACTGACCAGTTAATTAAATTAAATATATAATAAAAAAATATTTAATTTAATTATTGGCACATGAACACTTTCATGTACATATCCCACATAACCTATAGTTTTAATATAACTTAATTAAATCATAAATTAATTAAATTAAAACATCAATATTAATCAATTCACCAATTAATTAATATTCCTATTAAATATCATATATTTAATTATATTTCCCTCAATAAAACTATAGAATTAGTATTCATCATATGAGCATTAATTATAACCTATAGTTTTTATTATGAATCATATTCATATTTTAATAAAATATTTGAACCCCTTCAAATATATAACTCCCCTTAGAAATTTACCTCAGCGCCCCAATGGAGCTACCGGTGGGACCTAATGGACCTACAGATCCGAAGCTCCAACTATATGAGATTAATTTGCTAAACTCATTAACCAAGTTAATCAATGTTCGTTAACTGTGGTTCACTCCACTATAGAACCACAGCTGCACTCTTCTCACTGCAGATATTTTTCTGTGTGCACGGATATCGACTGTCAACAGCAAGTTAGCCCTTCACGTGTGTTCGTACCCCAGCTAGGTCAAATTACCGTTTTACCCCTGGGCTACCTCTTGATCCTTAAGTACCAGTGCTCCTCTAATGATCAACCTGTTTGTGGTCCAACCAACAAACAGAAATCCCTCTTGTGCCATAAAGAGGGTAGGGCCCATTGTTCAAGACCCGGAGACACCACTTAAGGGAACACACCTCTACTTACCCTAATATCGGGAAGGAGTGAATTCCATCTTGTAAGACTACGTTCCCAACTCCCCACTCGGTCTTGTCCCCAAAATGGTAGGCTTATTGAGTCGGCGAACAGACCACTCTCACCCGTACAAATCAAAGGACAATCCCTCATGGACATGAGTCCATAATCCACTCAGGATTAAGGCCAAGTTGCCTAGGTCCTCCTAGTGAAATAGAAACCGAGCTAACTAACGGTGTTACAGTTAGTGGTTAACTATTTCGCGGTTCGGTCTTTGTGCAAACTCATTGCACAGGATACCCCCACTCGCATGTCAACTACATGAACGCGTTGGATCAGTACGTTTGTATCAATATACAAAGCAGGCCGTATCCATAGTGTCACCAGGATAAGGTACCCAACCTTATCCCTATACTACAGACCCTTTAGGCTAAAACTTGAACATTAATCCCCGTATGTCCCTACATACTCGTTCAAGCCTCATTCTATTAGCCTTGGATGTTCAGTTTATTGGATTAGGGTTAATAAGACAAGATATAATACAAACATTGAATAATACATCACTTTATTAATGTTCGGTCAAATGTACATTTACTATCTACGAGTTTTAGGGCATAAAACCCAACAAACTCCCACTTGAACTAAAACTCAAGTTACAGGGAAAGTATATACCATATAATCCAAAGCTGGAAATGGTACATGTATGTTGTACATTACATAAAAGGTAAATATACAAAATACAATAAACTAGGGCATCCTTACACCCATTACACATCTCCCACTTGCCCTAGATTACACTATATACATATCTCGAAGACCTAGACTTTCTAGATGACCCTCGAGCACTTTAGCCGAGAGGGCCTTCGTAAACGGATCAGCAATGTTGTGCTCGGAAGCGATCTTGGTCACGACCACATCTCCTCTTTGCACAATCTCACGAATCAGATGATATTTCCTCTCTATGTGTTTACCTCTTTTGTGGCTGCGAGGTTCCTTTGAATTGGCTACAGCCCCACTGTTATCACAGTATAACGTAATGGGCAAGTTCATATTTGGAACAACTTCCAAATCTGTCAAGAACTTCCTTAGCCAAACAGCTTCCTTAGCCGCTTCACAAGCAGCTACATACTCAGCCTCCATCGTGGAGTCTGCGATGCATCCTTGCTTTATACTTCTCCAAACTACAGCTCCCCCGTTAAGGGTGAAAACTGACCCTGACGTAGATTTCCTAGAATCCTTGTCAGTTTGGAAGTCAGAGTCGGTGTAACCAGTGAGAACTAACTCTTTACCCCCAAACACCAACATGTAATCCCTCGTTCTCCTAAGATACTTGAGGATTCCTTTAACGGCGGTCCAGTGGTCTAACCCTGGATTCGACTGATATCTGCTGACAATCCCTACAGCATAACAAATGTCAGGCCTCGTGCATAGCATGACATACATTAAGCTACCCACTGCAGAGGCGTAGGGAATCCGTCTCATATCCTCAACCTCTTGAGGTGTCTTAGGAGACTGTTCCTTAGACAAGTGAACCCCATGCCTGAAAGGCAACAAGCCCTTCTTGGAGTTCTGCATCGAATATCGAGCCAACATATTGTCGATATACGTTGCTTGAGACAGAGCTAGCGATTTGTTCTTTCTATCCCGGATAATCTGGATGCCAAGAACATACTGGGCCTCACCCAAATCTTGTTGGGTTTTATGCCCTAAAACTCGTAGATAGTAAATGTACATTTGACCGAACATTAATAAAGTGATGTATTATTCAATGTTTGTATTATATCTTGTCTTGCTAACCCTAATCCAATAAACTAAACATCCATGGCTAATAGAATGAGACTTGAACTAGTATGTAGGGACATGCGGGGATCAATGTTCAAGTTTTAGCCTAAAGGGTCTGTAGTATAGGGATAAGGCTGGGTACCTTATCCTGGTGACACTATGGATACGGCCCGCTTTGTATATTGATACAAACGTAGTGATCCAACACGTTCATGTGGTTGACATGCGAGTGGGGGTATCCTGTGCAATGATTTTGCACAAAGACCGGACCGCGAAATAGTTAACCACTAACTATAACACCGTTGGTTAGCTCGGTTTCTATTTCACTAGGATGACCTAGGCAACTTGGCCTTAATCCTGAGTGGATTATGGACTCCTGTCCATGAGGGATTGTCCTTTGATTTGTACGGGTGAGAGTGGCCAGTTCGCCGACTCAATAAGCCTACCATTTTGGGGACAAGACCGAATGGGGAGCTGGGAACGTAGTCTTACAAGATGGAATTCACTCCTTCCTGATATGAGGGTAAGTAGAGGTGTGTTCCCTTAAGTGGTGTCTCCGGGTCTTGAACAAAGGGCCCTACCCTCTTTATGGCACGAGAGGGTTTTCTGTTTGATGGTTGGACCACAAACAGGTTGTTCATTAGAGGAGCACTGGTACTTAAGGACCAAGAGGTAGCCCAGGGGTAAAACGGTAATTTGACCTAGCTGGGGTACGAACACACGTGAAGGGCTAACTTGCTGCTGACGGTCAATATCCGTGGACACAGAAATATATCTGCAGTGAGAAGAGTGCAGCTGTGGTTCTTTAGTGGAGTGAACCACAGTTAACGAATATTGATTAACTTGGTTAATGAGTTTAACCAACTAATCTCATATCGTTGGAGCTTCTGATCTGTAGGTCCATTAGGTCCCACCGGTAGCTCATTTAGGGCGTTGAGGTAAAATTCTAAGGATGGATTGAATATTCAAAGGTGTTTGAATATTATACTAAAATATGAAGTGGTTCATATTAAAACTATAGGTTATAATTAATATGCATTGGATGTATATTAATACTATAGTTTTGAGAGAGAAAATAGTAATTGAATATGTGATGTTCAATTTTATTTTATTTTATTAATTAATTTCGAATTAATTAATTAATTTTAGTTTAATTAAATTTGATTTAATTAAACTATAATATAAGAGGGATATTAATTTAAATTGGATTTAAATTAATGTTATTTTAATTAATTTAGATTAATTAAAATATAATTAATTATAATTTAAAATTATGTTTTAAAATTATAATTAATTAAAATATCAGATAACTGATTTATCAGTTATCTGATATTTTAATTTTAAAAAAGACGTGGTCAGGGAGTTGCAGAACTAATGCCCTAGTCTCACGCCTGACTCCCTCTCTATCGCTTTCTCCTCTCTCATTTTTGGCTCTCTGTGGCAGAGAAAATTAGGGTGAAGAATCCAGAGAAAATCCTAGAATTTTTTGCTCCCACCAGCACTCAACGCAGTATCCCAATTGGAGAATACCGGTGTATCCTTGTGGTGGTGTTCATACAATTTTCCAGCAAGACAAAGGTGATTTGCTGCTGTATTTTTTGGGAGAAATTCAGAGAATTTGGCGAAAAGTTCAAGGACTTCTTCAAAGGTAAGGTTCTTCTTGAACTAGGGTCAATAGGACTCAATTCTAGATTAGATCTAGAATTATTCTCATGTTTATGCATGCTTGTATCTGTTTTTACAGCAGTTTTTATCTATTATTGTCGCTGTAAAAATTATTATTTTTGCCGTCGTATTGGTATCCCAATCGACGTTTTATTATTCGAAAAGGTCTCTGTGTTTTTCCGCTGCACATAGGGTTTTTATCCCTTCAATTGGTATCAGAGCCATTTCGAATTATAACGTTGTTTTTGAGATTTGCGAATGGCTGTATGGTGGGATTAATTATGCATTATGAATGTGGGTTTGCGATAAACTGTTTTGATTTAATTTGGCCATAGATTTACCGCAATTTTATTTGATTTGATCATGTAAGGCCCCTGCGTTTTTGGGCAAAATTGTGTAAATCGAGTCTGTATAAGTCCGGGTCATGTTTAGGCTTGAAAATCGATGAAGATCGCAGAAGAAATTGATGAATTTCGCCAAGAACAGCCGCTGTTCTGCCCAGGAAACAGCTCCAGACGCAACAGCGTCGGGACGCTAGGCATTGTGCGTCTCGACGCTGTCTCGATTCCACGCTCCAGACGGTTGAAATCGCGCCAGCGTCGGGACGCTTTCTTCGCAGCGTCTCGACGCTGTCACGATTTCGTGCGGCGCCAGGATTTTCGCGAAAACAGACGTGGTGCCCTAATTTGGCCGGTTTGGTTCGAGCGATTTGGGTCAGCTGGGACCGGTTCGGTCCGGTTTGACCCGTTTTGGGTGCGGTTCGAGTTTTTCAAGTCCGGTTCGAAGTGGTTCGGGTCGGTTCAAGGCTTGTAGACCGAATTTGGAGCTGCAGAATTATGTAATAGGATAGATTTATTGCTTTATTAGTGTAATTCTGCTTTAATCTATCCTAGGGGCCAATTAAATCGGTTTATTCGCTATTTAAATGCTTTATGGATGTCATTTAAATTTAATCCCACCTTAGGATATAAAGCATGCTCATGCATTTATGAATGTTATAATTAGATTATAATATATGTTTGAAATGCATGGTTTGGTTTTCATGATTTGTTTAATATATAGTAGAGTTATATTAAATTCATGAAAATGGAATAGTATGATGCATGCAATTACATAGTTTTAATATAAGAGTTATATTAAAAATTATTTGTTTGCAGCATGCTAAGTTGATTTTCCATTATTGGCTATAATAAAGTTGTTTATTATTTAAATGGAAATCAAATTGCATTGAGCATGATACATCCATAGATTAATATAAGGGTTATATTAATTATCATGCAATGCATAGTACTATAGTTTTAAATTTCATTAACTTGAATATGATTGTTAATTGTTTTAAAAACTATAGTATGCATGATTATAGGGCTAATCATTATAAAATTTTGAAATAGTTTGAAATTTTATGATTAGAAACCGTCAATCTATAATCAAGATATGCATGTTCACATAGGATCTTAGGTTAAAATTGAATTAATTTTAATGGGTTAAAATTAATTAGACCTAAGATCATTTTCTAATAGGATTAGAAGATCTTACTTAGTTTTAAAATAGTTTTAATGAACTAAGTAGGACGAACATTATGCTGAGGTGTACCAGGTGCTGAGAGTTGTGATTGGATTCCATGTTCTATCATATAGTCTTAGAATCTTTGATCCAAATACTCTCCACCTCGATCTGATCGAAGCATCTTAATTGTTTTACCTAATAGGTTTTCTACCTCAGCCTTAAACTCTTTGAACTTTTCAAGAGCCTCAGACTTATGGCCCATTAGGTACAAGTAACCGTATCGTGAATAATCATCTATGAAAGAGATGAAGTATTCAAAACCACCTCGAGCCTTTACATTCATTGGACCACAAAGATCCGAATGTATTAGTTCAAGTGGTTCTTTGGCCCTGTAACCTTTTCCAGTAAAAGGCCTCTTGGTCATTTTGCCCTCGAGACACGATTCACAAGGTGGTAAAGATGTATCTTCTATATCAGTTAGAAGTCCATTTTTAACCAAACGATCGATCCGATCGATGTTAATATGACCAAGACGAAGGTGCCAAAGATACGTGTTGTTACTTAAAGGAGAAACTTTTTGCCTTTTGTTTTGCGTTTCGGCCGTTTTAAACATTTCATGACTTAAAATAGCCTTAGCATCATTTGGTATTAACACAAATAAATTATTCTCACGCTTAGCAGAACAAATGTAAATTCCATTCTTTGAAATTAAAGCTTCAGTAAGCAAGAAGGAAATTGAATAACATTGTTCTAGTAAAGCTGAAACAGAAAGAAGGTTCCTTTTAATTCTAGGAACCAAGTACAAGTTCTCTAAAATTAAAAACCTATTTCTAAAGAATAATTTTGCAGCTCCCACTACACGAGCTGAAACGACGTCTCCAGTTCCAACCTCGAGCGTCATTTCACCCTCTGCCAGCTGCTGGAAATTATTTCCCTGAAAAGAAGAACAAACATGATTAGTGGCTCCCGAATCAAGTATCCAGGCAAACTCATCATGTTCGACGAGACAAGTCTCTAATACAAGTAAATCGAATTTACCTTATTTTTCTCTTCTCTTCTCAGCAAGGTAGCGGGGACAGTTCTGCTTCCAATGACCATCTGCGTTGTAGTGGAAGCACCTGTCTTTGTCGGCCACGACCTTGGCCTTCCCCTTCCCTTGCACAACCTGTGCAGAAGCCTTCCCCTTGTCTCCCTTCCTCTTTTGGATCTGCTTCGATGAAGAAGCCTGGGGTACAGATTTAGTCCCTGAGGATGAACCCTTCCAGAACTTCTTCTTGGAATGAGCCACGTTGGCCTCTCCTTTAACCACATTTTTGCCCTTGCTCTTTTGCAAGGACTCATAAATCTGTAACTCCGAGAGGAGGGTAGTCAGGTTGAACTGAATCTTATTCATGCTCGAGTTCGTCCTGAATGACAGATAGCTCGTAGGGAGCGAGTGAAGGATGAACGCAACCTGACTGCGCTCGCAGACAACCTCGCCATTTGCCTCAGCTATGTTGAACTGGTTAATCATGTCCAGGACGTGCTCCCGAACAGATTGACCTTCCAGCATCTTGGCATTGAAGACGTTCTTCAAGGCGTCGTGGTGGAGCTGGTAGGACGGAAGTCCAAACATCTCCTGCAGGGAATTCATAATCTCCCTAGCAGTTTCCACGTTCTCGCAACGCTTGGACAATACTTCAGATAAGCTTACCAGAATATAGACTTTGACCTTTTCATTGGCCTTAGTCCAGCGTTCGTAGGCGTCTTTTACTGCCTGAGCGGCAGTGCGAGGGGGAACGGGAGGACATTCCTCCGTTAAGACGAACCTTAAATCTTTTACCACGAGTATAGTGTTGAGGTTAGATTTCCATTATGGAAAATTTTCACCGGTAAGTTGTTCGTTTTTAAGCAAGGAAATTATAGAGGAAGACATTGTTGAAAAAACAAACAAGTGACCGTATTAGTTATCTTTGCCTTAACCCATCACACAAGCAATACAAACAATTGCATACATCCAATCAATTTTGCAAACAAACAACCAAAGAACCCTAATAAAACTATGATTGTGTTTCGCAACGATGCTTTAGAGGTTTAGAAGAACAACCACCGAAGGGTGATCAGTTGTTCCTCCTCTAAAATGAGACTCTTCTCAGTCAATTTCTAATACCAGAATAACTCATATTCCATTAGATATTAACCACCGTTGTTCGGTCAAGGATTTGTTAACAAATTAACTCCTCCCCGTAAGTGTAACCCTCCCACTTTCAGATCTCAGAGGCACGGACCAACAGGCTATCGTTAGGAAAGACAACTGTTGGTAATTAGCCTAAGCGATCCTATCCTATTCAGGAGTTCACGGTGTTCTGAATCCTATGATCAGGCCCTCCGAAGAGGTGGTTGCGCCGAGACAACACGCAGGCAGATCATAGGAATCTCACGTTGTGACCTAGGGGTGGAGACCGAAGGATACGTTGACACGCGTCCCGCTCCCACTTACTATAGTCACTTTCCCCATTCACCTTGGTATTGACCCATGCAAACACTCTCCGAAGGGAGGGCGCGCTAAAACGACACAAAGTCGAGCATGGATCTCACGGTGTGAACGTCACAGGGACGTAGGAGCAAAACTCAATTTAAATTAAGTTTTGTAATTTTCCTCCCACTAAAGTAACCTATCGAGTAATATAGGGTTTGATTAAACCTAGATAAATCCGTCTAAGTCATTTATCTAAGTCTAGTCCTATTATAACTATTATAATGAGACCTAATGTCTAGGTGTATTAAACCAATTTAATTTACCTAGCGACATTATTCTAACATTATCCTGTGATTAATTCAACTCCGGTGTTCCAGATCAGTTCCCAGGTAGGAGGTGTTCCGTATACCGTCAACTTAAATACCTCCAATCCTTAGACAGAACTTCACTGGTAGAGTTCCCTTATAATCTCAGGAATGTTTGTCCTACTTAGTTCATTAAAACTATTTTAAAAACTAAGTAAGAATTTCTAATCCTATTAGAAAATGATCTTAGGTCTAATTAATTTTAACTCATTAAAATTAATTCATTTTAACCTACGATCCTATGTGAGCATGCATATCTTGATTATAGATTGACGGTATCTAATCATAAATTTTAAACTATTTCAAAATTTTAATGATTAGCCCTATAATCATGCATACTATAGTTTTAAAACAATTAACAATCATATTCAAGTTAATGAAATTAAAACTATAGAATTTTGCATTGCATGATAATTAATATAACTTTTATATTAACCTATGGATGTATCATGCTCAATGCAAGTTGATTTCCATTTTTAATAAATACACAATTTTATTATAGCCAAAAAATGGAAAATCACCTTAGCATGCTGCAAACAATTTAATTTTTAATATAACTCTTATATTAAAACTATGTAATTGCATGCATCATACTTTTCCATTTTCATGAATTTAATATAACTCATCTATATATTAAATAAATCATGAAAATCCATGCATTATCATCAAATATTATAATCACATTATAACATACATAATGCATGAGCATGCTTTATATCCTAAGGTGGGATTAAAATTTAAATGACATCCACAAAGCATTTAAATAGCGAACAAACCGGTTTAATTGGCCCCTAGGATAAATAAAGCAAAAATTACACTAATTAAAGCTTTAAACTATCCTATTACATAAAGTACAGCTCCAAAACTGGTCTAGGATCCAAGAACCGACCCGAAGCACTTCGAACCGGGCTTGAAAAGCTCGAACCGTGCCCAAACCGGGTTGAACCGGACCAAAACGGACCCAGCCGACCTAAAACCCCCGAAATCGTGACAGCGTCGAGACGCTGTGAAGATAGCGTCCCAACGCTGGCGCGATTTCAACCGTCTGGAGCGTGGAATCGCGACAGCATCGAGATGCATAAGGCTAAGCGTCCCGACGCTGTTGCATCTGGAGCTATTTTCTGGGCAGAACTACGGCTGTTCTTCACAAAATTCGTCGATTTTTGCACGTTCTTCATCGATTTTCAAGCTAAAACCTAGACCCAGACTTTACAGACTCGATTTACAGAATATTTGCCCAAAACTCAGGGGCCTTTACATGATCAAATCATAAAATAAAGTTGTAAATCTAAGGCCAAATCAAACCAAAACAGTTTATCGCAAACCCACATTCATAATGCATAATTAATCCCACCATACAGCCAATCGCAAATCCCAAATTAATATTCAAAACACGATTTGGCTCTGATACCAATTGTAGGGATAAAAACCCTAGCGCAGCGGAAACTATCAGAGAACCTTATCGATTTAAACATCGATTGGGAAACCAATACGATGGCAAAACAATAATACAACATAAAACAGAAAACACATGCTGTAAAATTGAAATAAAACATGCCTAAACAGGAAAAAAATTATAGATCTAATCTATAAAAAAGGATCCTATTGATCCTAGTTCAAGAAAAACTTATCCTTGAAGAAATTCTTGAACGTTTCGCAAAAAAACTCTTTATTCTCCCCAAAATACAGCAGCAAAAGGGACTCCTTTTTCGCTGAAAAACCTTGTGAACACCACCAAAACGGAGACACCGATATCCTCCTAGGCGTATGCGCTGAGTGGCTTGTGGGAACCAAAAACTCTAAAACTTCTTTGGGGAAAAATTTCTCAGTCTCTGTAAACTCAACAAAAACCAGAGAACCCTTCTGCAGAGAGAGTGTGAGAATGCGTGGGTGAGGGAGAGTGAATTATGTGAGAGTTGTTAAAAAAAACTTCCCACTCCCTTAAAACCCTCATACCAACGTGAATAGGGTTAGGGGAGTGGTTGACTGGTCAGTTCTTTAACTGACTAGTTAATTAAATTAAATATATAATAAAAAAATATTTAATTTAATTATTGGCACATGAACACTTTCATGTACATATCCCACATAACCTATAGTTTTAATATAACTTAATTAAATCATAATTTAATTAAATTAAAACATCAATATTAATCAATTCACCAATTAATTAATATTCCTATTAAATATCATATATTTAATTATATTTCCCTCAATAAAACTATAGAATTAATATTCATCATATGAGCATTAATTATAACCTATAGTTTTTATTATGAATCATATTCATATTTTAATAAAATATTTGAACCCCTTCAAATATATAACTCCCCTTAGAAATTTACCTCAGCGCCCCAATGGAGCTACCGGTGGGACCTAATGGACCTACATATCAGAAGCTCCAACGATATGAGATTAATTGGCTAAACTCATTAACCAAGTTAATCAATGTTCGTTAACTGTTGTTCACTCCACTATAGAACCACAACTGCACTCTTCTCACTGCAGATATATTTCTGTGTCCACGGATATCGACCGTCAACAGCAAGTTAGCCCTTCACGTGTGTTCGTACCCCAGCTAGGTCAAATTACCGTTTTACCCCTGGGCTACACTCGCATGTCAACTACATGAACGCGTTGGATCATTACGTTTGTATCAATATACAAAGCGGGCCGTATCCATAGTGTCACCAGGATAAGGTACCCAGCCTTATCCCTATACTACAGACCCTTTAGGCTAAAACTTGAACATTGATCCTCGTATGTCCCTACATACTCGTTCAAGCCTCATTCTATTAGACTTGGATGTTCAGTTTATTGGATTAGGGTTAATAAGACAAGATATAATACAAACATTGAATAATACATCACTTTATTAATGTTCGGTCAAATGTACATTTACTATGTACGAGTTTTAGGGCATAAAACCCAACAGAGCAGACAACGCAGGGACATTTTCAGCGCAACACCAACGCAGGTGGAGGCGACCAAGGCGCATGATGACCGCAAAGTGCACGAGCCGCAAGTAATAATACAACGGTAGGTAATACCGAGTATCGAATCCACAGGGAGGATGTATGATAATTAAGCAAAGCAATTAAATTTGATCACCAAAAATACTTAAGGCAAATATTATTTAGGGACCTAATCATGATGCTAGAACAAATCAAATATTAAAGCAATTAAAGAAATTAAACGATCAATCAATAAAATAAAAATATGGAGAAAGAATCGAGTGAGAAGCGTGGTCTTGAAAATCAGATTATAGCTAATTAATTATTATAATTATCCTATCTCATAATCATGATCCTAGAATCTCCGTTAATCACATAGGTTCTTGATAGCGAGCATAGCTAGCTACTTTTACTTATTTAATTTAGCTAGTCTTTTATGATGTTTGGGCCATTTTATTGTGCTTAATTGTTTATTTTGTAGGAAAGCGTTGATTAGAGCTAAAACGTGGAATAAGAGTTAATCGGGTGTTCGGGACGTGAAAAGATGCCAAAGAACCGAAAAGATTCAAGTAACAAGGAGCCAAGAGAGGGCATTCTACCAATTAGCGTCGAGACGCCACTCTTGGAGCGTCGAGACGCTACGTTTCCTTAATTAGAAGATGCGGCAGACTCACAGCGTCGAGACGCTGTGATAGGAAGCGTCCCGACGCTACCGTTTTTCCCTTATTCAGAACGCGCGTATAAGAGGCAGCGTCTCGACGCTGTCTTGACAGCGTCTCGACGCTATCGGCAGAATTTCGCTATTTAATCTTTCTTACTTGCTACGGATTGGGGGAGGCCAAATTGAGAGAATTGAACCCTAATTTCGACTAGAGACCTACTGTGGGAGCTGAAGCTAGGACGAGGACCGGGAATCGCACTTGGTGGCGTGGATATCGAGACGGGGACGTGCCGGGATCGACGACATTAAGTGTTTCCTTTCCTTTTACTTCTCTCTAGCTAGACTTTATGGCTTTTACATGTTTAGTCACGTTTGTAATTTTATTCATGAGTAGCTAAACTTGTAGCTTAGGGATTGATGTAGTTGATTAAGTTTATGGATTGATTTATGGTTTAAGTTGTGCAATGTTATTATGTTTGTAATCTTGATTTAATGCTTTCAATTAATTGGCCATTAGTTGAATGATTTAAGTTTCGAATCTAGCTCGGGAGAGGGGATTTGATTTAGACTTACTCAAGATTGCATGACTAAAGTTTATTTTCTAATTCGTGACGGTTTTAGATTAACTTTAGAATTGGTTAAAAGATCTCATTGCCTTCCTTGTTAATAAACTTAGATAGGGATATCAAGTTGGTTAATTTGCATGAGAATCAATTATACTCGGGAGAGGTAGTTGTGATTAAATGGTCTTTAGCTCATAATTTCATTGTGCATAATAACTTATTCCTTAAAATCAATCCTAAACTAAATCAGCGAAATCAATTCCCTAAGTAGTTTTCCCAATTGAAATTCCATACTTTTTACTTGCTTTGATTTGGTTTTATTATCATTCATTCATCACTTTTTAATCCCTAAATAAAATTGAGCGAGATTACTCACAATACTTGATTTGCTTAAAAATCCAATCCAGAGGACGACATTCGAATTTACTTTCACTATATTATTACTTGACTCGTGCGCTTGCGGTAGGAAAAGTCCACATCAAGTTTTTGGCGCCGTTGTCGGGGATTGACACATTTAGCTAGATTGATATTATAAAAAAAAAAAATTTAGGTTGATTGCATTTTTTCCTTATTTGTTTTTCTTTCCATATTTGTTTTTCTTGCTTAGTTTTTCTTTTAATTGTGTAATCTTTTCCTTATTTGTTTCTTGTTATTCATTTTTAGATTAGTTTTTCCTTAATTGTTAGTTTCCTTATTTGGGTTTTTCCATATTTGTTTTTACATTCCATATTAGGTTATTTTGTTTCCTTTTCTAGATTTTATTTTCCATATTTAGATTATTTGTTTTCTTCCTTTATTTCTTTCCATAATAGTTTTCTTTCCTTTCTAAGGTAGTTTTGTTTTTGTATGTGTAGTAGTAGAGAATTGCTACCTTTGGATCCTGAGATCGAGAGAACAATTCATAGGATTCGAAGGGAAACTAGAGAAAATTTTCAAATGGCCGACCCAAATCAACCTGAGGAGCCTAGGCCTATTAGAGACTACTTTCAGCCCGTGTTTCAGGGGCAACAATCGGGGATTGTCTATGCCCCGATTAATGCCAACAACTTTGAGCTGAAGACCGGTCTCATTCAGATGGCTCGAGATTGTGCTTATAGAGGATCACCCACTGAGGATCCAAATTCTCATCTTAAATCATTCTTAGACATTTGTGGGACGGTAAAAATTAATGGAGTCTCTGAGGATGCTATTCGCTTACGTTTATTTCCCTTTTCTTTGCAGGATAAAGCACGAGATTGGTTGCAGTCTATTACCCCTGGGAGCATCACCACCTGGGATGCTTTGGTCCATGCCTTTTTAAAGAAATTTTTCCCTCCTGCAAAGACGGTCAAGCTGAGGACCGAGATTGGGACATTCCAACAACAATATGATGAGCAGTTGTTCGAAGCTTGGGAGCGATTCAAAGAGCTACTGAGGAAGTGTCCTCAGCATGGTTACCCCGATTGGCTTCAGGTACAATTGTTTTATAATGGTTTAACTCCGAGTACAAAAACGATTGTTGATGCAGCTGCAGATGGGACTCTGTTGTCCAAGACCGTGGAAAACGCTCGCACACTTCTAGAGGATATGGCCACCAACAGCTATCAGTGGCCATCTGAGCGGTCTACACCCAAAAAGATTGTTGCTGGAGTGTTTGAGGTTGATAAAGTAAGTGCACTCCAGGCCCAGATGACCTCCCTCGCTAATGCTTTTATGAAATTTTAAGGTACATGAAGTGCACAGTCAATTGAATCAGCTGTTGCTTTAGCATCTAGACCTCAGGAGGAGACCATTGAACAGGTTCAGTATGTATCAAATTTTAATTCTACACCTACACATTATCACCCTAACAATAGGAACCATGAAAATTTCTCTTATGCCAATAATAAGAATGTTCTTAACCCTCCTGGGTTTGCCCCTCAAACTCAAGAAAATAAAAAGTTAGAGGATCTTGTTGGAGCTTTCATTGCAGAGTCAAGTAACAGGACAACCAAACTAGAGGAGGGAGTCATTGCTATCAACACCACGGTGAATGGCCACAGTGCAGCCATCAAGAACATTGAGACTCAGCTGGGACAGTTGGTGAATGTTGTAAGCACCATGAATAAAGGTAAGGCCCCAGCTGAACAAGAGAAACCCCAGATGGAGTATTGTAAGGCAATCACTGTTCACCAGGAGGAATCTGAAGAGGAACCTGAATCTGAGGACTATGAAACGCCTACAGGGGAAGCTGAGGAGGACACATCATCTGATGAGGCTGAAAAGCCTAACCTTGAGCCTCCTATTCCTTCTCCCACAGTGTTGGTTCCCAAGGAAAGGAAAAAAAAAGAAGAAAAAGAACAATCAGGTTCAGTTTGATAAATTTATGAATGTTTTTATGAATCTGAATATTAATATTCCTTTTGCAGCGGCATTAGAGATGCCACAATACAACAGGATTATGAAGGAGTGGTTAGCAAAGAAGCGAAAAGAAAAGAAAGTTGACACTGTCTATCTTGCTTCCACATGCAGCACCAGAGTACAACAGAAAGTACCTGAAAAAGTAGCAGATCCAGGGAGTTTTTCTGTTCCTTGTAGTTTTGGTACTTATTCTTTCAGAGCATTATGTGATTTAGGTGCTAGCATTAATATCATTCCTCCATCGTTGTGTAAAAAGTTAGATATAGGTGAGATTAAGTCTACTCCTGTAAAGCTCCAATTGGCTGATCAATCTGTGGTGAGACCAGTTGGTATTGTAGAAAATGTGTTAATCAGAGTAGGTAGATTTTTCCTCCCTATTGACTTGTATGTTATGGACATGATAGAAAATCCTTCAATGCCTGTCATATTAGGACGACCATTCCTCGCCACTGGGCGAGTGATTATAGATATTGAGCGCAAGGAGCTCACTATTAGAGTCAAGAACGAAAAAGAGATCTTTAAAGCAGTTGAAGACTCTAAAGATGAAGTGTTGTTCATGGGCTACAGGAAAGGTGCAAGAAAGAGCACCTCTGTTGGATTCACAGAACAAAAGCCTCCTTGAAGCACGGTCAACACGTCGAGCTAATGACGTTAAACAAGCGTTTATGGGAGGCAACCCAAGTAAGTTTAGTGTGTTTTCTTTTTGTCTTTGATTTATTGTTTGTTTTTGTTTTGTAGGTCTTGTTTTCTTTCTCTCCTTTGCTTTCAAGCTTTCAAGATTCCAAGCTATCAAGCAAGAACTCATCATCATTCCAGGTCAATATTGTTCACTCATGTCATTCTTTTATTGTTCTCATGCTTGTTTATGCCTTATTTTCTTTATACATTGAGGACAATGCATATTTTAAGTTTGGGGGTGGATTAGCATGTTTGTGGAGCCCTTGAGCATCTGAGTTCGGGCTATAGTTTTGAGCTTTCTTTGAATTATGCATATGGTTGTTTTCTGGATGCTACTTTTGCATGATTATGATGAGATGTAAGCATAAGTGCCCAAAAAGGGAGACTTTTTAAATTTTTTCTAGGAGATGGCTTGCATGAGTAGAGTATCTGTCTTGGCTAGATTTGGATTTGAATGCTTAGGAGCGAATTATTGGGTTCATATGCTTGTTGTCACCTCGATAGGTGTAGGGTAGAGCTAAAAAGTTAATTTTTTTGCAAATTAGCATGTTTGATCTTGCTTAGGAGAAAAGAAAAGAATATCTGCTTATCATGTTCATAACGAAAAATCATTCTTGTTGTTAGTGTTGAAAAAGAAAGAAGTCATGACTTATGCGCGCAATATGCAATGGTTAATAAAGATTAAGGCAAAAAGAGCTACCCCTGTTGTGATCAGTTAGGCCAACCAGAGAAAACTCAAGTTAAGGGTCCCTGCAATGGGTGTGTGAAAGCTAGTGCCACATTTAAATACTTAATTCATTTGTTAATTAAAAGCACCTAAGTATGGAGATAAACAAACTAATTTGTTGCATTAACTCATTAGTGAAGCCTTAGTGCCAGTGTAGAGGGAAGATGAGCTGAGAGTTTAATAATCCAATCCCGAGCTAGTAGAGTCTGATCTTGTTGAGTTAGATCTCGCTTGTGCAAGTTAATTTTGGAAAAATTTTAATTCGTCTCCCTCATTGGTCCTTGTGTGCATGTGTCTTGCTTGCTTGGTTATTGACTTTTGAGCCTTGAGGATTGAGTTATGATTGTTGCATCCATTTTTCTACTGTATGATGATTTGTAGTTTGCTCGAGGACTAGCAAAAGCTTAAGTTTGGGGGTATTTGATAGCGAGCATAGCTAGCTACTTTTACTTATTTAATTTAGCTAGTCTTTTATGATGTTTGGGCCATTTTATTGTGCTTAATTGTTTATTTTGTAGGAAAGCGTTGATTAGAGCTAAAACGTGGAATAAGAGTTAATCGGGTGTTCGGGACGTGAAAAGATGCCAAAGAACCGAAAAGATTCAAGTAACAAGGAGCCAAGAGAGGGCATTCTGCCCATTAGCGTCGAGACGCCACTCTTGGAGCGTCTCGACGCTACGTTTCCTTAATTAGAAGATGCGGCAGACTCACAGCGTCGAGACGCTGTGATAGGAAGCGTCCCGACGCTACCGTTTTTCCCTTATTTAGAACGCGCGTATAAGAGGCAGCGTCTCGACGCTATCGACAGAATTTCCCTATTTAATCTTTCTTACTTGCTACGGATTGAGGGAGGCCAAATTGAGAGAATTGAACCCTAATTTCGACTAGAGACCTACTGTGGGAGCTGAAGCTAGGACGAGGACCGGGAATCACACTTGGTGGCGTGGATATCGAGACGGGGACGTGCCGGGATCGACGACATTAAGTGTTTCCTTTCCTTTTACTTCTCTCTAGCTAGACTTTATGGCTTTTACATGTTTAGTCACGTTTGTAATTTTATTCACGAGTAGCTAAACTTGTAGCTTATAGATTGATGTAGTTGATTAAGTTTATGGATTGATTTATGGTTTAAGTTGTGCAATGTTATTATGTTTGTAATCTTGATTTAATGATTTCAATTAATTGGCCATTAGTTGAATGATTTAAGTTTCGAATCTAGCTCGGGAGAGGGGATTTGATTTAGACTTACTCAAGATTGCATGACTAAAGTTTATTTTCTAATTCATGACGGTTTTAGATTAACTTTAGAATTGGTTAAAAGATCTCATTGCCTTGCTTGTTAATAAACTTAGATAGGGATATCAAGTTGGTTAATTTGCATGAGAATCAATTATACTCGGGAGAGGTAGTTGTTATTAAATGGTCTTTAGCTCATAATTTCATTGTGCATAATAACTTATTCCTTAAAATCAATCCTAAACTAAATCGGCGAAATCAATTCCCTAAGTAGTTTTCACAATTGAAATTCCATACTTTTTACTTGCTTTGATTTGGTTTTATTATCATTCATTCATCACTTTTTAATCCCTAAATAAAATTGAGTGAGATTATTCACAATACTTGATTTGCTTAAAAATCAAATCCAGAGGACGACATTCGAATTTACTTTCACTATATTATTACTTGACCCGTGCGCTTGCGGTAGGAAAAGTCCACATCAGTTCTCTTGTCGGTCTCCTCTAATTATAATTAACCCATATTAACAACCTAAGTGTCCTTAGCGCCATTAAAATCGCTAATTAATACGCTCTGATTCATTATCGGAATCTAAGTCTAACCAACTAATCTCGCTGTCACTACGAGCAGTTAAACTCAATTGCATGGATTATGATCTATCCTAATTTCTCTCCGTCAAGTTTCCATTAGGAATCAAATCAATATACAATTGGCCAGACCATATATAGAATTATGAACATCCATACAAATAATTAGTAAATGGACAACAGATAGGCAATCATAATAACAATTAACTATGAACTTTCCTTTTCAAAAAAAAAAAAAAAACTATGAACTTTCATTTCAAGACCCCAATATGGGTTTAGCTATACATGGTCAAAATATCCAAAATGTACATAATAATAAGCATAATTTGGAGCAAAATAAGAGTAAGAAAAGTGACCGTCGAGAACCCCGTCTCTTGCTCTTGGAGTCCCTTCGAACCACGCTCCGAGCCTCCTAAGATGCTCGCTACAAGCTTCCAACAAAATTCTCACTCTCGACCCTCAAAAAGGTTAAAAGCCTTGAAAGAATGCTAAAGGAAAGGAAAGGAACGCAAGGGAAGAATTGTGGATGAGTGATTGATGCCAAAATGGGGTGTCAAGGGGTGCCTTTTATAGGCCCGAAAAGGGGATAGCATCGCGACGCTGTGACGTCACTCGACTTGCTCGGCAAGAAACGGGATTGCGTTTTGGGCTTCCAATTTGACCCATCCTTGGAAAATTGGCTTGATTTACTCATTTCTGGGCCCTTTCTCTAAAAAATTCCATAATTTGCTCCTAAGGACTAAATAATGAATTTAATTAAATTTTCTATATAAAAACACAATAAAAGCACTCAAAAGCCAAATAATTGAGGCCTAAAATAGTGGCATTTTTGCCCGCTATCGGCGCATCATCGTCTAATTCACTAGAAACAATGATGAAAGAATTCATGGGAAGTCAGAAGGAATATATGGCCAAAAATGATGCAGTAGTCCAAAGTCAAGCCTAATATTTAAGAAATCTGGAATTCAAGTGGGACAACTTGCGTCAGAATTAAAGAACAGACCAGTCAGGACATTGCCAAGCAATACAAAAGCTCCAAAAGGAAAAGAGCAATGTCACGCATTGACTCTCTGCAATGGCAGACAGATCGCACTAACTGGCCCTGCACCAACGCAAGAAGAATCAACCGAAGCTGCGCTCAGCCTCAACCGTGAACCTGAGCACAAAGGTAACGCAAAGGTGATTACAACAGAGCCTGAGAAGGACGAAGAGAAGCAACCAGAAAAAGAACCTGACACATACAAGCCACCGATACACTTTCTGCAGAAGTTAAGAAAGAGAAATGACGGAGCACAGTTCAAGAAATTTCTTGGTGTCTTGCGAGAGCGTCACATCAATATTCCTTTGGTTGAAGCATTAGAAAAAGTTCCCGGTTATGCAAAATTCTTGAAGGATATTCTATCCAATAAAAGACCCTGGAAGGAATTCGAAACGGTTGCGCTAACAAACGAATGGAGCACAATATTGGCGAGTAAAATTCCCCCAAAGTTGAAGGATCCTAGGAGTTTCACCATCCCATGCTCGATTGGAGGAATTGATGTAGGAAGGGCATTATGTGATTTAGGCGCAAGCATCAACTTAATGCCCTTATTTGTGTACAAATGCCTATGAATTGGAGAAGCGTGCCAAACAACTGTTACCCTTCAACTTGCAGACCAATCTGTAGTGCATCCCGAAGGAAAGATTGAAGATGTTCTGGTAAAAGTTGATAAGTTTATTTTTCCAGCTGACTTTATTATTCTCAACTATGAAGCAGATAAGGATGTCCCAATCATTTTGGGAAGACCATTTTTAGCAACTGGACAGACACTGATTGACGTTTAGAAAGGAGAACTAACCATGCACATGAATGACCAAAAGGTGGTGTTTAATGTGTTCAACGCATTAAAATACCCAGACGATCAAAAGGAAAGCGAAACGGTTGTGCGCATTGATATCTGCTCACCAATGGAGATTCTCCGAATGAACACAATAAAATTTGGGCGTAAGACAGAAGAAGAAAACCAAAACGCATGCAAAGTAGAAGAGTGTCGCACCATGGCAGAACAGAACGAAATAGTCCATGCATTGAACCTCGTAGACAGGGAGTCCTCTTTACTCTGTATCATACACCCGCCTGCGTTAGAGCTAAAACCCCTCCCAACGTGTTTGAAATATAAATTTTTAGGCGAGAGAGGTTCTTTACCAGTGATTATTTCTTCTAAATTAAATCTAACGCAAGAAAAATTGTTAATGCATGTTCTAAAAAGACACAAGGGTGCAATAGGGTGGAGCCTTGCTGACATCAAGGGAATAAGCCCCTCGTAGTGCATGCACAAAATCCGATAAATTGATGAATCTGATGAGTTTATTGAGCGTCAGAGGCGTTTAAACCCTGCAATGATGGAGGCAGTACGCAAGGAAATTATCAAATGGTTAGACGCAGGAGTCATTTACCCCATCGCAGACAATAGATGGGTAAGTCCAGTGTAGTGTCTGCCAAAGAAGAGAGGAACGATGGTAGTCACCAACGCAAAGAATGAGCTAATTCCATCACGAACTATCATTGGTTGGCGTGTGTTCATGGACTACCGCAAGCTGAACGCAATCACTAAGAAGGATCATTTCCCTCTCCCATTCATTGACCAAATGCTTGGCCGACTCACTGGACAAGTTGATTACTGCTTTCTAGATGGATATTCAAGATATAATCAAATTTCCATTGTGCCAGAAGACCAAGAGAATACCACATTCACCTGCCCTTACGGTAAATTTGCGTTCAGAAGAATGTCGTTTGGATTATGCAATGCGCCAGAAACATTTTAGAGATGCATGATGGCCATTTTCTCTGATCTACTGGAGAAATCCATTGAGGTTTTCATAGATTATTTTTCCATCTATGGAAATTCCTACGCAGATTGCCTGGCGCAGCTGGAGCAAGTTCTAGTGCGCTGTGAAGAAACAAACCTGGTACTAAATTGGGAAAAATGTCAAATTATGGTAGAAGAAGGAATAGTGTTCGGTCATCGCATATCTAAGGCTGGAATAGAAGTTGATAAGGCAAAGGTAGATGTAATTGAAAAGTTGTCGCCGCCCACATTTGTTAAAGGAATTCGCAGTTTCCTAGGGCATGCGGGTTTCTACCGCCGGTTCATTAAAAAATTCTCACACATAACGAAGCCCTTGTGTGCGTTATTGGAGGCAAACAATAAATTTGAATTTTCAAAAGATTTCATGATGACTTTCTACTGTTGGGTTTTATGCCCTAAAACTCGTAGATAGTAAATGAAACAAATTAATCAATCTACATAAAGCGTTATTTGAGTGATTCAATAATTTGGTTATTGAATAATCGAGTTTGCATTAATAAACCCTAAATCCAATAAACTAAGATTCATGGTTGTTTAAATGAAACTTGGACTAGTATGTGGGGACATACGGGGATTGGTGTCCAAGCAACGACCTAAAAGGTCTATAGTGTAGGGATAAGGTTGGGTACCTTATTCTGGTGACACTAAGTGATACGGCCCACCTTGTATTCGATACAGATGAAATGATCCAAAGCATCCCTTTGGAGACATGTGGGTGGGGGTATCCTATGCAATGAGTTTGCATAAGACCGGACTGGGAAATAGTAACCACTAGATGTAATGTCGTTAACTAGTTTAGGTTTCCATTTCAATAGGATGACGTAGGTAACTCAATCTCAATCTTGAGTATGTTATGAACTCCTTGAGGGATTGTCCTTAGATTTATACAGGTGAGAGTGGCCAGTTCGCCGACTCAATAATCCTACCATTTCAGGGGCAAGACCGAATGGAGGTTGGGAACATAACAGTACAAGATGGAATTCACTCCTTCCCCTATTGGGGTAAGTAGATGTGTGTTCCCTAAGGGCTGATTCTGGGGCTTGAACAAAGGTGCGTCGTCCTCTCCTGGCCCGAGAGGAACTCCTGTTTAGTGGTTGGACTAGAAACAACTTGTTCATTAGAGGGATCAGTGGTACTTAAGGAACCAAAGGTAACCCAGGGGTAAAACGGTAATTTGACCCAACTGGTGTTACGAACACACGTGAAGGATTGACTTACTGCATTGGTCGATATCCGTGGACACATAAATATTCTACAGTGAGAAGAATGCATCTGTGGGTCTTTAGTGGAGTGACCTACAGTTAATGAATGTTGACTAACTTGGTTAATGAGTTTAGTCGATTAGTCTCGTATCGTTGGAGCTTCTGATCTGTAGGTCCATTAGGTCCCACTGGTAGCTCGTAAAGAGACTTGAGGCAATTAAGTATAAATTGTAAATTGAAAGTGTTCAATTTTTTTAGGGGAATCATATAATGTATATTGATACATTATAATATAAAGTTTATCAAACTTTATAATATAATTTTTGAATTAATTTAAAAAATTAATTCTTGAGAGAAAATATTTGAAAGAGCTCAAATAAATTTAGTATGAATTTGATTCATATTAATTTTAATTTTAATAAAATCTCTAAGATTAAATATATGATATTTAATTAGGTAATTAATTACTTATGGAATTAATTAATTATTTATTAAAATTAGAGACATTTTCCTATTAGGAAAAAGTAGGCCTTTACTATATATAGGACCTCTAGGATGGGGTGAAAGGCATCTCATTCATTCTCCTACTCTCAGAGAATTCCCCTGAATGCTCCCTTTAGACTCCCACCAGTCTCCTGCTCTAGAAGTCTCAGAGTCATACCGGTGTAGCCATAGTGGTGGTGTGTCACACCCCCTCTCGGACCACCTGCTAGCTTAGCCCGAAAGACGGCGTGAAGCCAACAAACATCGTCACCTCTAACGATTCCTGTTGGCCCTACTGAAATGTTGAACCTGATAAACAGACTAATCATAGATATAAAACATTCTACATGAAACATAACACAGCGGAATCCACAGAAACCTTTTAACATACACGAGGTGCAGCCCTGACAAAACTTGGTTTGAAAGATAACCTGATATAGATATCACAACCAAAAACATATACAACTAGGGTTTATACAACCACGACCTCTAGGACGATATTATCCAATCCTTGCAAAACATTTACAATATGAACAGACTCAATATACAACTCCACCCACGTACTGGAGCTTGTTCTGGAATTTCCAGCAGACGTTGGCAGTGAATCAGGCACCGGGAGCTCGATCTCTACCTGAAAAGTTGAAAACATTTTGAAAGAATGAGCTACGAAGCCCAGTGAGTGACTATCTTTAAAACTCTAAATCCGGAAGTCAAAACACGAGATAAACCTTTAAACGTATAAATATGCTCGATCAAAGCGTTTAACATAAACGTGTAAAGATAAAGGCTTTCTAAGACATTTCGCAAGTTCGTCATTAAGAGTCTAGCAAGGCATATCAAATACATCAACGTTTTAACTAACATGACCGATCTACGTTGTGTAGGGCACGCCCAGTACAACCAACGTTACTAGTCCTACGATGTAGTGGGGCCCGCCCAGCACTCCCATCGTCGTTGTCGTAGTGGGGCCCGCCCAGCACTCATGACAGTATCGTTGTCATGGAGTACACTCAACGTCGACAACGGAATATAACCTGTGTGCACACGATACCATATAGCCTCGGGCTCAATATCTCAGTCATGTAGTCAATAGAAATCTCAGAAAATCACATGAAAACATTAAAACATGCCTATTTATCGTTATCTTTCGTAAAACTCAAGCTTACTCAGCTTGCTCGTGAAAAACTTTAAATCATTAAACAATATTTGTTAACACATGCTTTACTTTAAAAGATATCGTTTCAACTACTTTTCATAAAGTCATTAGCCACGTGCTCGTAAATAAACCTTATTAGAAAATCTAAGCTTAAAACTCATGCTTGAAACCGTTCACAAAAACCATGTATCATTCATAGAAAAGCATGTAAAACATATAATCATGAACAACTATTTAAGAACATTTTCGAAATTTGTTTTGTCACTCACTGTCTTATCTAGTTCCCTGGTTTGTAGACTCGACCTATTTCCTCTTGTCCTTCCAAATAACGAAAACCGAGCATTAGAACCATAGATAGCTTTGTCTTTCCATGCTCGTAAATTTTCTAAACAATTGGATTAAGAATCACATTCACATTCTACTTTCCAGATTTTCCAGATTCTATACCCTAACTTCCAACACCCATACCTTCCTCAATACTTAACCAAAATTAATGAAATATACATAAAAATCTTCATTTTCGAACACTCTAAAACTTACATGAAGAAAGGAAAACGAGATTCTCAACCACTTAGCCCAGAATTTCCCCGAACACAGACAATACAGAATTCGAGGTTCTCTGCTAGCCTTTATCTTCCTCCTGAAATTAAACCTACTGCAAGTCATTTTTGGCTCACACATTCTTCATGAAGGTTGTAGGATATTGAATAATCTTTCCAACCATACCAAATAGAGATTCGGATTCGACTTTTGCACTCCAGAATACTCAAAACATCAGAGAACACCAGAGATCCTCCTGGTTTGCTCGAAAATCCTGTGCTCTGTTTTCCATTCCAAACACCATAAACTTCTCATTCAATTTAGGTCAAGATTCCTTCATGAAGTTTGTTATAAAATGAACTAACTTTCAAGAAAATCAAACCTCACCTCTTGATTCCTTCTGTGTAGCCCAAACCAACTAATACACCAGAGGTTGACAGGTTGAACCCAGATTCTGCAATGGCTGGCTTTGCATGAGCTTTTCCCTATCTTCTTCAACCTCAAACCACGAAATTCTTCTTCTTCCTCCTCCATCACTCTCTCCTTAAAGTTCTCTGAAAGTTTCAATGGAAAAGGATGAGAAAGAGGCTGATAATGGGCTGATAAGAATGTTAGTCGGTGGTGGGTGTCTTGCTGTCATTTCCCACCTTTCTTTTTTTTTCTCACTTTTGTTCCTTTTTCTTTCTTTTCTTTTCCTTCCATTTTCCTTTTCCTTTTCTTTCCTTTCATCTTTTAACTTAGTAATCCCAACGATTTAAGCCAACAATAGATGACAAGAGAAAATGATCCTAGAGATGTCCCGGGTTTACATGGTGTTCATAGTAGTTCGTGATTATTTCACAAGCAGTTGGTGAATTTAATTTGAGTCGTCAACGAGAGTAAGTAATTTGTTACTACATATATTAGATTTAGATCTAATATTTTATTATGCTTAGCCTTAATATAAATTTAGAACAGTTCTAAGATTATTGCCAATGTATTGGTATTTTAGATTAAACAAAATTAATTACGAATCGGTCCCAATCACGCTTTCGCTTTACTGAATTACGAAATTCCAATCCTTCATCTACGACTTGAAGCATGCGTTAGTAACTGTGCCCATCCTTACAACGCAAAATTGGGCGGAACCTTTCGTCCTAATGTGCGATGCAAGTGATGTGGCAATTGGTGCAGAAGAAGGAAAAGTCAATTCATCCCATTTATTACGCCAGCAAAACATAAAATGAGGCACAAACTAATTCCACAACCACCGAGAGGAATTATTGGCTGTCATTTATGCGTTAGATAAATTACGGGCATACTTGATTGGCTCAAAGGTCACTGTTTACACTGATCATGCAGCCATTAAGTACCTAATCGCAAAGAATGACGCAAAGCTGCGATTGATTCGATGGATTCTGTTGCTCCAAGAATTTGATTTAGAAATCAAGGTCAAAAAGGGGAGTGAAAACCAAGTAGCTGACCATCTGACACAGTTGGACAATCCTGAAAAGGTGGATGTGCCTGACATTCTCATCGCAGAAGAATTTCCGGATGAAAAGCTGTTAAAAATTGAAACTGAAGTGCCTTGGTTCGCTGACGTGGCCAAAATTTTATTTTTGGGAGGACCCTTTTTTGTATCGCAGGGGGGAAGTTTTTCCACAAATCACCATATGGAGGTCATTTTGGAGGTCAGCGCACTGCAGCCAAAGTTCTACACAGTGGCTATTGGTGGCAAACTTTATTCTGTGACGCAAGAATGCACGTGGAGCGACAAATGTCAATGCACGGGATAGATTAGCGCAAGGAATGAGATGCCACAAAATTATATGATAGAAGTAGAACCATTCGATCTTTGGGGAATAGATTTCGTGGGACCCTTTCCATCATCGCAAGGCTGCCAATACATCCTCCTCGCGGTTGATTATGTCACCAAATGGTTAGAAGCGATTGCTTGGATTAAGAATGATGCGACAAACGTGGCAAGGTTCCTTAAAAGAAACCTTTTTCACACGATATGGTGTGCCACGGAGACTCATTAGTGATGATGGGACCCATTTTTTGAATCAGATTATGAATAAGCTCTTGTTGAAGTATAATGTCAAACACCATGTTGCAACAACTTATCATCCCCAGAGAAATGGTCAAGCAGAGGTGCCAAATAGAGAGATCAAAAGAATCCTTGAGAAAGTGGTTAACGCAGGAAGAAAAGACTGGGTGCAGCACCTAGACGACGCACTATGGGCTTACCGCACAGCTTTCAAAACACCTATAGGGATGTCACCCTATGCGCTGGTGTTTGGCAAAGCGTGCCACCTGCCGCTGGAGCTTGAATGCAAATCTCATTGGACATTGAAACGGCTTAATCTTGATTTAGTTGCGGCAGGCCAAGCTCGAATGAGCCAGATATTCGAATCAGAGGAGTTTAGGATGAATGCTTATGAAAATGCCAAAATTCTTAGAGAAAAAAAAAGAAATGGCATGACAAACGAATCTCCAAAAAGGTACTGAAGGAAGGAATGAAAGTACTATTATTTAACTCTCGTATACGTCCTTTTCCATGAAAACTAAAATCAAGATGGTTCGGACCCTACATTATCCACAAGATATATCCGTACGGGGCCATGGACTTGCATTCCGCAGACAGAAAAAGAATTTTTAAGGTCAACGGACAGCGAATCAAGCCATACATTGATGAGACCTATGACAAGGTTGGTTAAATCATCATTTTGACAGATCCACCATGAGAATGTGAAAAAGTTAGGTCCAGAAGAGGAGTGCTCTTATCTGCACCAGGACCTATCGCATTAAGAGAGCTCCCACAGGTCATAGTTTTATCGTTTATTTTCTTTCCGCATAGCATTTTTCAGTATGCGTTAGCTTAATTTGTTAGGATAGAGCCTTGATAAGAATCTCAACGCATGCCCCGATTATCCAATTGTGTGATTTGCGTTCAGAGCCAAACAATCATCACATCGTCATTAATACGCCTCATAAAAACCCATCCGCTGCACGATACCCAAGGAGACGCCACAATCCCCCACATCCATCATGAGTAATCTGTATGCGTGGGATGTGAAAGGAAATGATTCCTTCGAAACTGTTGAAATTCCCCTCAAATACGCTGATATAAAACTTCAAGGGATGTGTTTTTCTTTCCATTTCATCATCTTCTTCCTTGCATCCACCTTCAAAAAATCCTCTCTCTCGCAGAAACCCTAAAGCCCGCCAGTTCACACCATGTCGCTTCACGATTCCCAAAATCTTTCCGTCTCCGACTACGCAGATGATGACGACGTCCCCTCTTCATCGGAAGTAAACGGGCCAAACCGAGACATTGTTATCTCCTCTGATGAAGAGCATAACGAAAATGGCTGTGAAGAAGGGGATCTCAGCCAAGAAGAGGAGCCCGAAGTCGTCGATGGAGAGAGACCATCCAAACAAGACCCATCTTCCCTTCCTTCCACCTTCGGAGCCGAAGCCATGGTTGAAGTTCTTGACCTCCCGCCTCTTGACACCTCTTCCTTCCAAGTAAACCCCGTCCAACTCTCCCCTGTTTCCAACCTTCCCCCTCGCTGATGAAGGGAATACAAGTCCCCACGCAGCGGAAGCGTATCGATTGGACCTTACGTCGTATACTAATTAACATTAAAATACCGTTACGAAAACTCAATCAAACTTTAAACATACTTTAAAGTCGCTGAAAAATCAGTTTAAACATTCTGAAAAATAAATTCAAATTTATTTTCATGCTTTTCTAAAGAAAAGGGGAAGAACCGTTACAAACCTCCGTTGTAGACTTGACCGTTCTTCACCAACGATGCTCCAACGAACAAAACGCAACAGCCTCCTTTGTCTTGTGATCGCTGGAAAATTCTTCTTGAATGACACAATAACCACAGAGGTTACACCGGTATGACTCTAGGACTAGGAGGCAAAAGACTTGTGGGAGTCTTTCTCTAAGAGGGAGGCTAGAGAGAATTCTAGGTCTTGTCTTGAGAGTCTAAGAGCAAGAGAAAAAGTCATGGACCAATTAGGTCTAGTGTTCTATTTATAGAAGAGAGGCCATGAATAAAATATTCAATTAAATCAATCTTTTCCAAAATTGATTCAATCTTATTCCTTATTTAATCAATCATGATCAATCAATTCCACACTTGATTAATCTTTTCCACCTATGACTAATTACTTCCATAAGTGATTAGATCATTTCCATAAATGATTAATAACTTCCTTAAGTGATCAATTATTTTCATAATTGATTAATTCCCGGTCAATGAATTCTTTAATTAATTAACCACCAATTAAATATCACATATTTAATTCCCGACCTAGAATTAATTAATTTGCCCAAACACATTTTAGGCCTTAAATTAATTAATTCATTATTTGAACTCTTTCAAACTTCCATAAATTTATATTTTAATTTCTTCAAATATTAATTCCTCTCATAATAATATATCAATATATATTATATTTGTTTCCCTTAGTAAATTGAACATTTTCAATTTACATTTATTACTTAGTTGCCTCAAATTACTTTATGAGCTACCAGTGGGACATAATGGACCTGCAGATCAGAAGCTCCAACGATGTGAGATTAATTTGTCAAACTCATTAACCACATTAATCAATATTCGTTAACTGTGTGTTCATTCCACTATAGACTCACAGTTGCACTCTTCTCACTGCAGACATATTTTCTGTGTCCACGGATCTAGACCAATATCGACTAGTTAGTCCTTCACGAGTGTCCGTAACACCAGTTGGGTCAAATTATCGTTTTACCCCTAGGTTACCTCTATTTCCTTAAGTACCAGTTCTCCTCTAATGAACAACTTGTTTGTGGTCCAACCATCAAACAGAAAACCCTCTTGTGCTATTGAGAGGGTAGGGCCCTTTGTTCAAGACTCGGAGTAACCACTTAAGGGAACACTCATCTGCTTCCCTAAAGTCGGGAAGAAGTGAATTCCATCTTGCACGATTATGTTCCCAGCTCCCCATTCGGTCTTGTCCCCAAAATGGTAGGCTTATTGAGTCGACGTACTGGCCACTCTCACCCATACAAATCAAAGGACAATCTCTCATGAGCAGGAGTCCATAATCAACTCAGGATTAAGACTAAGTTGTCTAGGTCGTCCTAGTGAAATGGAAAACAAAGTAGTTAACGGTGTTATAACCAGTGGTTACTATTTCGCGGTCCGGTCTTATGCAAACTCATTGCATAGGATACCCCCACTAGCATGTCTCCTACACGAACGCATTGGATCGCAGCGTTTGTATCAAATACAAAGTGAGCCGTATCCATAGTGTCACCAGGATAAGGCACCCAGTCTTATCCCTATACTATAGACCCTTTAGGCTGTTTCTTGAACAAAGATCCCATATGTCGATACATATAGTTCAAGACACATATCCGGTAAACCTTGGATGTCTAGTTTATTGGATTAGGGTTATTTTTAGGCAAAGACAAATATAAAATAACTAATAACAATTAATGGAAAAATATATCAATATAATTTCATTAATATCCGGTAAACAGTTACATTCACTATCTACGAGTTTTAGGGCATAAAACCCAACAAACTCCCACTTGAACTAAAACACTAGTTAGTGGGATGTAAATGCAATAATCTAAAGCTGGAAATGTCATGTATATTAATACAATGAACTAGGGCATCCATATACCCATTATACATTTCTCCCACTTGCCCTAGATTAGATGGCATACATATCTCGTAGACCTAGACTCTCTAGATGACCCTCAAACACTTTAGCCGTGAGAGCCTTCGTAAATGGATCAGCGATGTTGTGCTCCGAGGCGATCTTAGTGACGATCACATCTCCTCTTTACACAATCTCCCGTATCAGGTGATACTTCCTCTCGATGTGTTTACTCCGTTTGTGGCTTCGAGGTTCTTTTGAGTTGGCTACAGCCCCACTGTTTTCACAGTATAGTGTTATGGGCACGTTCATATTCGGAACCACTTCCAAATCAGTCAAGAACTTTCTAAGCCATACTGCCTCCTTAGCTGCTTCGCAAGCTGCTACATACTCAGCCTCCATGGTTTAGTCTGCTATGCATCCTTGTTTGATGCTTCTCCACACTACTCCTCCTCCATTGAGGGTGAATACTGACCCTGATGTGGATTTCCTTGAATCCTTATCAGCTTGAAAGTCAGAGTCAGTGTATCTAGTAAGAATCAAATCCTTAGCTCCATACACAAGCATGTAGTCCCTCGTTCTCCGAAGATACTTGAGGATATTCTTAACCGCTCCCCAATGGTCCAACTCTGGATTAGACTGATACCTACTGACTACTCCCACTGCATAACATATGTAAGGCCTAGTGCAGAGCATAACATACATTAAGCTGCCCACAGCTGAGGCGTAAGGAATGTGTCTCATGTTCTCAACTTCTTGAGGTGTCTTAGGAGATTGTTCCTTAGACAGGTGTACCCCATGTCTAAAGGGTAGTAGTCCCTTCTTGGAGTTTTGCATCGAATATCGAGACAACATCTTGTCAATATACGTTGCTTGAGATAGAGCTAGCGTTTTGTTCTTATGATCCCTAATGATTTGGATTCCCAGAACATATTGAGCCTCTCCCAGATCTTTCATTTGGAATTGGGCTACTAGCCATTTCTTAATGTCAGTGAGGTATCCTACATTATTCCCAATGAGTAGGATATTGTCTACATAAAGTATTAGAAAAGCTACTTTCCTTTTATTGACTTTCTTGTACACACAAGGCTCATAAACGTTTTGGTCAAAGCCAAAAGATTTGATTACTAGCCATTTCTTATGGACTTTAACATGGCTACAGGAGAAAAGGTTTCCTCATAGTCAACCCCTTCATTTTGGGTATAACCCTTTGCCACTAGTCTAGCTTTGAAGGTCTGTACCTTTCCAGCTGCATCTCTTTTTCTCTTATAGATCCATTTGCACCCTATGGGTTTTACCCCATTTGGTAGATCTGTAAGTTCCCATACAGAATTGGAGTGTATTGACTCCATTTCCAGGTTCATGGCTTTGACCCATTCATCCTTATCTTTGTCATTCATTGCCTGTCGATAGGACAATGGATCCTCAATGCCATCATTAGGTATGACAACCTGAGTTTCAGTTAAACCCAAGTAGCGGTCAGGTTGTAATACAACCCTCCCACTGCATCGAGGCATTCCCAACGTTTGAGATGGACGGGATGGATCTGAAGAACTAGTTCCTTCATCAACCCTTGTTGAAGGTCCAACTTCATCAACAACTCTTGATGATTCTTCAGTAGCTTCTCCTAATATTATTTTGCTGCGTGGTTTATGATCTCTCATGTGGTCTTCCTCTAAGAAAGTGGCGTTTGTCGATACAATCACCTTATTTTCTCGTGGGTCGTAGAAATAACCACCTCTCGTTTCTTTAGGGTAACCAACAAATTGGCACAGTTTTGAACGAGGTTCCAGTTTCTTAGGATTTGTCACAAGCACATGTGCTGGACAACCCTAGATGCGAAAGTGATGCAAACTAGGTTTACGCCCCTTCCATAATTCGAAAGGTGTTTCATAAACACTTTTCGAGGGAACATTGTTCAAGATGTATACTGCAGTCTCTACTGCATACCCCCAAAACGAGCTAGGCAATTGAGCATAGCTCATCATCATCGAACCATGTCTAACAAGGTTCTATTTCTCCTTTCTGACACACCATTCTGCTGAGGTGTCAGGGGCTGAGAGTTGAGATTGGATTCCATGTTCTATCATATAATCCTGGAATCTTTGATCCATATACTCCCCTCCTCGATCAGATCGAAGTACTTTAATACATTTACCTAATAGGTTTTCAACTTCAGCCATAAACTCCTTAAACTTTTCAAGGGCTTCAAACTTATGTCCCATTAGGTACAAGTAACCATATCTTGAATAATCATCTATAAATGAGATGAAATATTCGTACCCTCCTCGAGCTTTTACATTCATTGGACCACATAGATCCGAATGTATTAACTCTAAGGGTTCTTTGGCTCTGTAACCTTTTCCAGTAAAGGGTCTCTTGGTCATTTTTCCCTAGAGACAAGATTCACAAGGTGGTAGTGAATCATCTTCTAACATACTTAGAAGTCCATTCTTTACCAAACGACCGATCCTATCGATGTTTATATGACCAAGTCTAAGATGCCAAAGATGAGTATTGTTACTTGTTGGAGAAATCTTTTGCCTTTTTCTTTGAGTTTCGGCAGTTTTAAATAATTCGTGATTTAAAAGTGCTTTGTTTTCGGTTGGTCTTAAAACATACAAGTTATTTTCCAATTTTGCTGAACAAATAAGTACACCATATTTATAAATGAACTCTTCATTCATATCAAAAGTAACTGTATACGATTGTTCAATCAAACATGAAATAGAAATTAAGTTCCTCTTAATCTTGGGAACGATTAACAAACTTTCTAAAAGTAAGAATCTATTTCTAAAAAATAACTTCCCAGCTCCCACTGCTTTAGCTGAAATGACTTCTCCAGCTCCGACCCTGAGTGTCATTTCCCCATCATTCAACTGTCGAAAGGAACTATTTTCCTGAAAAGAAGAGCAAACATGATTAGTTGCTCCTGAATCAAGTATCCAGGTAAACTCATCATGTTCTACCAGACATGTTTCTAAAACCAGTAAATCAAATTTACCTTCCTTTTCCTTCTTTTTCTCAGCAAGGTACTTTGGGCAGTTTCTCTTCCAATGTCCATCTACATTGCAGTGGAAACATTTGCCCTTATCTGCCATAGCTTTGGTTTTTCCCTTGCTTTTAGCAGCAGTACTGGGAGCTTTCCCCTTGTTTCCTTTCTTCTTCTGAGTTTTCTTTAAAGAAGTGGCTACAGATTTAGTTCCAGAGGATGAACCCTTCTCGAACTTTCTTTTAGAGTGAACAACGTTTGCCTCTCCATCTATCTGTCTCTTATTCTTAAGAAGAGACTGATAGAGTTGTAGCTCATTTAGGAGGCTAGTCAGGTTGAATGTTATTTTATTCATCATTGCATTGCTTCGAAACTGCAGAAAACTCTTCGGAAGAGATTCTAAGATGATGATAGCTTGCGATAAGCAAGTTATTTACCCTCTAAATTTAGGCCAAAAGAAGGCTAAAAGAACCTCAGATGCGTTATCTTAGCGCATAAAGAAAAGGAAAAGTGTTTTGTTATAAGCGGCAAACTATATTTGTGTATATGATAAGATATTATAAATACAGAGTGCTAACGCAGCTAATCTGGTTGTTTTAAGTATCGTTTTCAGCACAGGCACACTTTCCAAGATGATCAAGAGACAGAAAAAGATGGATGAAGAGACAGCGTCGGCGCAGCCAGAGCAAGTAGGCGAAAAAGGAGATTAGAAAGGTGCAAGTGGCCTAATGATGATCAAACGCTGACACAACCAACGCAAGTGGACTAAAAAGAAGCTGAGAAGTTGCAAGTTGGTCGTTGGTGATTGAAGCAAATTACTTGGAGAAGTTAGCTTCCCTCGCCTATAAATAGAAGCCACCTGCTCAAAGAAAAAAAAAATTCATTCGATCAAAAAAGAAAGGAAAGGAGGAGAGGAGAAGAGATTCACGAAGGAACTGCAGAAATTTGCAAATGGGAGCATACTTATGTGTAATGTATCATTTCATATACTTCTGTTTTGCTCACATGAGCTAAATCTTCTCTTCAAGGCTTAGCGCAAGCGCCTCATGCGATGATAAGTACAACCTGTAAGCGCATATTTTGGTTTAATTGAAACATTGATTGCTTTCTACTTAGTTGCATTAATATTTTCATTACTAATTCCCGCTAGGCCAGCCAGATGCGGTAACAATATGATAAATCCTTGACAGGTAATGCATATGGATCTCTCTAAGTAGAACAAGTTAGCCCATGCCATGTAGTCTTGGTAGCATTAAATCATTACCGCTAAAAGATACTACATGCTTGAGCTTTGATTGCGTTGTGACTAATGTGATCCCTTGTAAGTGTTAAGAGAACTAAACTTCACGCATAAACTAGTCAAAGAATCATTTGTTAGTTTATTGCTAAAACGCATAAGGAATACGGAAGGGAAACTTAATTATTTTTTCTCGCTTAGGCATTAATGGATCAATTAATCAAAATTAGCGCTACAAGTCTCTTATAAACGCATGAGGTTGCTACCGCAACAGCCTTGATACTTTTCGCATTGAACTCCTTTCCTCAATTTTTATTATTTATTTTCTTCCTGCAAATCATTTATTGTTTAAACTATACCAATCATTTTTTACCTACGTCGCACATTGAGAAATTAAATCAGTGAATATATATATTTTTGTTTCATTTCCCTGTGGATTCGACCCTGGACTCATCAGGTACTACTTGATCTAGTCAGTTTATACTTGGATTGATTTAAATCTACGACTACTATACCAATCACACTGACAACCAATCAAGTTTTTGGCGCTGTTGCCGGGGAAATTGGCAACAAAAGTCTATTCCAACTTTCACTGAATTAATACTCACAGTGCTCCCTGTTGAGTCTTTTTCTCCAGGAACAAGAATTGTATGTGTGCCGCCCGACGAATTGAATTCGAGGTAGATCCTGAAATAGATAGAACATACCACAAAAGAAGAAGAAATCGTAGACCTCGAAGGCAACCAGGAGAAATGGCAGCACCAAACAAACCAAATAAACCATTAAACCCCATCCAGATGGCCGATGATAGGGCCAGAGGAATTAGAGATTATGCAGCCCCTGCAAATTGTAATTTCAATCCAGGGATAATTTAGCCAACTCTAGAAACAGAGAGGTTTGAACTAAAACCTGTTATGTTTCAAATGTTAACAACTGTAGGACAATTTGGAGGAAGTGCATCGGAAGATCCTCACTCTCACCTCAAGTCATTCCTCGACATTTGCAACAAGTATATCATTCCAGGAGTTACCCCAGAAAAACTTCAAGTCATATTATTTCCTTACTCTCTGAGAGATGCGGCGAAAGTGTGGTTAAACCAGCAGCCAGCAAACTCCATCGCAACATGGAATGTTTTGGCAGAAAAATTCCTAGAAAAATACTTTCCACCCACCACAAACTCTAGATTGAGAAAGGAAATAATGACGTTCACACAACTGGATGATGAAACATTGAGCGAAGCTTGGGAACGATTCAAAAGCCTGCTACAAAGATGCCCGCACCATGGTTTACCACTGTGCATTTAGCTAGAGACCTTCTATGTAGGTCTTAACAAGAATTCGCAAATTTTGGTAGACTCATCCGCAAATTTGCACTACTCAGAAAGACTTATGACGAAGCCCACGAAATTCTAGATCGAATTGCACGCAATAACTATGAGTGGGGCTCTGCGGAAGATAGAAGACGAAGACCCATTAAGCCCATTGGGTGGAGTTTAACAGATATTAAAGGTATTAGCCCTTCTTATTGCATGCACAAAATTCGATTGATAGATGAATCCAATGAATTCGTTGAAAGAAAAAGAAGGCTAAATCCCGCAATGATGGAAGTAGTACATAAGGAGATAATTAAGTGGCTCGACGCAGGTGTAATATACCTCATCGCAGATAGCAGATGGGTAAGCCCAATCCAATGCGTGCCCAAGAAAGGAGGCATGACAGTGGTGTCCAACGCAAACAACGAGCTGATTCCATCCCGCACCACTACAGGTTGGCGCATATGCATGGATTATCGCAAGTTGAATGCCATCACCAAAAAGGACCATTTTCCTTTCCCATTCATTGACCAAATGCTAGACCGACTTGCAGGACAAGCTTACTATTGTTTTCTAGATGGATACTCCGGGTATAATCAAATCACCATTGCGCCAGAAGACCAAGAGAAGACAACATTCACCTGCCCATATGGCACCTTTGCATTTAGAAGGATGCCTTTTGGACTGTGTAATGTGCCTGGAACGTTCCAGAGGTGTATGATGGCTATTTTCTCCGAACTTCTAGAAAAATCTATAGAAGTTTTCATGGATGACTTCTCGGTATATGGAAAGTCTTTCGCAGACTGTTTGAAGCAGCTGAAGCGAGTATTGGAAAGATGCGAAGAAACCCACCTTGTGCTGAATTGGGAAAAATGTCATTTCATGGTGGAAGAAGGCATTGTCTTAGGCCACCGCATATCAAGCGCAGGTATTGAAGTAGATAAGGCTAAAATTGATGTCATTGAGAAGTTACTACCTCCTACATCTGTAAAGGGAATTCGCAGCTTCCTGGGACATGCGGGATTCTATCGCAGGTTCATCAGAAACTTCTCACACATTACAAAGCCACTTTGTGCATTACTGGAAGCTAATAGAAAATTTGAATTTTCAAACAAATGCGTTAAAGCATTTGAGAATCTGAAGCTTGCATTAGTAAGTGCACCTATCCTCGCAACCCCAAACTGGAGGGAGCCCTTTTTCTTGATGTGTGATGCCAGTGATGTGGCAGTAGGAGTAGTGTTGGCATAGAAACAGGAAAAGAATCTTCACCCCATTTATTATGCCAGTTGAACATTAAATGAAGCACAAACGAATTACACGACAACCGAGAAGGAATTATTGGCGGTTGTTTATGCGTTTGATAAATTTTGTGCTTACCTGATTGGCTCCAAAGTCATAGTTTACATAGATCATGCGGCAATAACATATCTTATCACAAAAAAGGACGCAAAGCCAAGACTGATTAGATGGATTTTATTGCTACAAGAATTTGATCTAGAGATCAAAGACAAAAAGGGGAGTGAAAATTTAGTTGCTGATCACTTGTCACGCTTGGAAAACCGTGGGAAGGAAGATGCGCCAAGAGTCCCTATTGCAGAAGAATTTCCTGACGAAAAGCTTTTTGTAATCCACGAAGAAGAACCGTGGTTTGCAGACATTGCAGATTACCTTGCCGCAGGAATCTTGCCAGAAGAATACTCAGCGTAACACCGTAAGAAATTCTTTCACGAAATAAAATTTTATTTATGGGATGACCCTTGCCTCTATCGCAGGGGACCTGACCAAATTCTTAGAAAATGCGTTGGCCATAAAGATGCACTGAAAATATTGAAGGACTGTCATGAAGCGTCAACTGGCAGAATTAGAAGAATTTAGAAGGAATGCATACGAGAATGCCAAGATAAATAAAGAAAAACACAAGCAATGGCACGATCGAAAAATACTCAAAAAGGATCTCAAGGCAGGTATGAAAGTATTATTCTTTAATTCACGTTTACGACTCTTTCCAGGAAAACTAAAATCCAGATGGTCGGGCCCCTACATGGTTCATAAAGTTTATCCATATGGGGCAGTAGATCTACATTCTACAGATGGGAAGAGAATTTTCAAAGTTAACGGGCAGAGAGTAAAACCATATATCGAAGGAACTTTGAATAAAGTAGTTGAGATGATCCTTCTGAAGGATCCGCCTTTAAGAAACCAAACAAGATAGGTCCAGAAGATGAGTGCTCTGAATGCGCCAGGACCTAGCGCAAGGAAATAACACTAGCAAGTCAGAAGTTGTAAATATTTTATTTCCACATACTTTATTTTTTATATATATTTTGATAGGTTGAGCTTTAGGGAGACAATCACATCGCATGTCTCTTTAGTTAGAGTAAAATCGCTGCGTTAATAAAATTTTGTTGCCTAGAAGGAAACCCCACCGCATGTCCAATTACATCCGTATTTCTGCCTCACGCTGTGATAATCATATTAGCATTTAAGGAGATGCACTAATCCCTGTTTTTCTCACATTACCCAAGGCAACCGCTCATATTCCTCCATAATAATCATGAACACCCACTCTTGTGGGATGCGAAAGGTTGTCAGTACCTAGGGATGCATGCATTGCGTTAACTATATAGTGGGGAAAGTGTCTGATGCTTCTTCTTCATTACCTGCGTCTCCTTCATTCCAAAACCCTAAACCCCCAAGTTTTCAATATTTCTTTTCTCCTTCCCACCGAGGAACAACCATGTCAGACTCTCAAAATCTCTCCATCGCCGGATACGCGGATGATGCTCATTCTTCGTCGGAAGTAGAAGGGCCTAAAAGAGATGTGATCATCTATTCAGACGAAGAAGGTGACAACCCATAAAACATCGACCAAATGGAGGAAGAAGAGCCAGAGGTTGTCGACGGGGAACCGCCGTTAGCCGGCACTAGCACCCAACTCGTCGCCGCCCCATCAGCCTTTGGCGGCGAAGAAGTGCTCAGTGTCACCCCATTAGACATCTCCTCCTTCACTATCCAACCTGTTACCCTTCAGGCATCCCCAAACATCCCCACCCCTCGAAACTTCACTCCTTTTTCATCTCCATTTCCGTCGGTTGCCCTCCTTCCACCACCAAACGCTTCCTCTACCTTCACCCAAAACACCGATCCTTCCCCTTCTTGCTTCCCAACTAACACTATTTCCACCCCTCTTCCCCCATCCTCGTCCACACTACCACAGTTCTCAGAACAACAAGTCGCTGCATGGAACGACCTGCTACAAGAGTTAGACGAAGAAGGCGATGAAATTCGCAAAAGAGAAGAGCGAGAGCGTACTGCCGCAGAGACAGACGCAGCTAACAGAGGCGAGGGGCCAAGCAATGCGGAAGCTGCAGACATCGCAGCGCATAACTTGGCCACCATCGCAGCAGCCGTGGAGATGTCAGACTCTGAGGATGAAATCCCCCTCACACGTCGCCGTAATATCCAACCTACAGGGGTAGTCATCAGAGAGCCATGCGAGCAAGCTGCGGTGACCCAAAGCAAGAAACGAAAAGCGCCCACCGCAGCCAAGGAAAAGGGAAAACAAAAAGTAGGCACAGGCGCAGAGGCAGAAGCAAAAGAATGGGGTAAATTTCAGGAAGAAAGGGGATTTAATTGCCCCCTGCCGCAGACGATGACTGACCAAATTTCCCAGCGCAAGTGGGAAACAGTCTGTGAGAACCCTGGAACGTACGTCCCTGCGCTTGTCCACGACTTCTACCACGCACAATGGCGAGAAGAAATTGATGAAGTTGTTGTTCGCGGCCATGCCATCGCATTCTCCTCAGCGCACATACACAGTGTCTATGAGCTACAGGATATACCCGGCGCTGAAGGAAACCAGCTTCTTGAGTGCCTTGACGACGACTTCTTGAGCGTTGTCCTTCTTGCGGTAGCCAGACCGGGGGCTAAGTGGGATGGCCATGGCGCAAAGAGGACCCTAAAATCGCAGTTGCTTGACTTCGAGGCCACGCTCTGGATGCACTGGATAAAGAATCGCATCATGCCTACAACGCATGACGCAACCTTAAGCCTTCAACGCTTGATCTTGGTCTACTGCATAATGAAGGGTACACCAATCGAATTGGGTAAGGTCCTTGTCGAAACGCTGCGCCAAACCGCCGTTAAGCCAAGAGGTGCACTATTCTATCCTGGCCTTGTCACCTCCTTATGTCGTGCATCAAACCTCCTTCCCGCAGCCGATGAAGAGATAAGAACAATGCAGAAGGACTTTGACGAGCAATGGTGGACGCGTGTTACGGGCACGCGAAATAGGCGTTTGCAAGGCAGCAGCCACAGACCTGTAGCCCCGCAGCACAACCCAACGAACCAGCACCTGAAACGAAAAAGAAGAAGAGGCGCTAGGTAACCGCAGGACGATATCCTCGCCCAACTGCACAAGGACCTCAAAGAAAGTCTCCAGCGCAGGAAATTATTGTCTGCGCTCAACCTCAAAATCTGCCACCGCCTCCTCCACCTACTCAACACTCACCTCCCCGCATTGACGTAAGTGTGCAAGAAGTCTCTGAAGAATCCCTACCTAGTCCTCCTCGCAACAATGACATCCCTGAACAAACTGCGGAAGCACGAGATTTCGAAACTGCACCATCAGGCGAAGGTGCAGCTGCTCGACCACTTGATGTTGACACAGCCTTAATATTCTCAGAACTGCGGCAAATGTTCCAAGAAGTCACGGAACCCTTGCGTCTACAGCAGGAACGGCTGTGTCAGCAACAGGAATTGCTGCAAAAGCAACAAGAGGAGCTGTCGCAAAGGGTAAACGCTTTGCTCCTCTTTTTAACGCATTGGACAAATTCTTTCCACCGCCTGCCTATCGCACCAAATCTGTTTGCGCAGCCAACTACAGCGCAAAGACCCTCTACTGCAGGCCCTTCTCAAATGCGCCCACCAGGAATTCCGCCGGTTCCAAGGTTTCCCAGGCCGCCACCTCCACCACCGCAGGAATAGAACTAATTATCTTTTTCTCCTTTTGCTTTTGTTTAAATGTATGCACCGTATTTATAATTTTGTTATCAAAATGCATATATATATCTCGCTAAGTATCTCATATCACTTTTTCTCTGCCTTACATTTTAATGTCTTTTTATCTATTAAATTCTTTGCGTTAACTCCTTTGTCTTAATCAACGCATCTGACCTTCTGACTTTTCTTGTCCACATTACCTCACTTGATTTAACCTTTGTCTTCATTTTCCTCAGAACGTAAGGCAAATTCCTTCGCATTTTCGACTTGCCGCAACTCAACCTCTATTTTCTTCTGTCAATGCGCTCCAAAGTAAGTTTGGGGGACAATGGGTACATTGTCCATCTTAAGTTTGGGGGAGTCGGCGCATAAGTATTAAAAACTATATATATATATATATATATATAAATAATGAATGTGTTCCTCTAGGAATGCGGCATGTTTGTAGCCAGGGGAATTTATGACACCCATAGTTTGCCACTGCGCGAAGACAAACGCAACCTACGAGCGTTAAGGGCAGTAAAAAAATGTAATACCCGTAGTTGGATACCTTTCATCACAAATGTGGGTAAGCCAAAGCGAAAGTATGCGTTTTGATGTCCATTTGATGATTGCTTTCAAAAAAAACAAAAAAAAAAGAGAAAGAAAAAAAAGAGACAAGTTGAATGTATGCGCCCAGGACAGGGAAAAGTGGCAGAGTTATCGCAAGGAAGAATCTAAGCGCAAGGAACCTGCCTTAAGCAATGAAGAAAATTTGACAAAAGTCAAATCTATTGAAGTAATGTTTGCAAGAAAAAGAGATAAGAGGATGCCAAGATCGGAAGCAATAGAGAGTTGAGTAATTCTCGCAAAGTAGATAATAGGCATTGCTTGGGGACAAGCAATAGTTTAAGTTTGCGGGTTTGATAGCTTGTGAAATGAACCTCCGATGTGTTATCTTAGCGCATAAAAGAAGGCTAAAAGAACCTCCGATGCGTTATTTACCCTCTAAATTTAGGCTAAAAGAAGGCTAAAAGAACCTCCGATGCGTTATCTTAGCGCATAATATAGAGTGCTAACGCAGGTAATTTGGTTGTTTTAAGTATCGTTTCCAGCACAAGCACACTTTCCAAGATGATCAAGAGACAGAAAAAGATGGATAAAGAGACAACGCCGGCGCAGCCAGAGCAAGTAGGCGAAAAAGGAGATTAGAAAGGCGCAAGTGGCCTAATGATGATCAAACGCTGACACAACCAACGCAAGTGGACTAAAAAGAAGCTAAGAAGTTGCAAGTTGGTCGTTGGTGACTGAAGCAAATTACTTGGAGAAGTTAGCTTCCCTCGCCTATAAATAGAAGCCACCTGCTCAAAGAACAAAAAAATCATTCGATCAAAAAAGAAAGGAAAGGAGGAGAGGAGGAGAGATTCACGAAGGAACTGCAAAAATTTGCAAATGGGAGCATACTTATGTGTAATGTATCATTTCATAGACTTCTGTTTTGCTCACATGAGCTAAATCTTCTCTTCAAGGCTTAGCGCAAGCGCCTCATGCGACGATAAGTACAACCTGTAAGCGCATATTTTGGTTTAATTGAAACATTGATTTCTTTCTACTTAGTTGCATTAATATTTTCATTACTAATTCCCACTAGGCCAGCCGGATGCGGTAACAATATGATAAATCCTTGACAGGTAATGCATATGGATCTCTCTAAGTAGAATAAGTTGGCGCATGCCATGTAGTCTTGGTAGCATTAAATCATTACCGCTAAAAGATTTTGCATGCTTGAGATTCGATTGCGTTGTGACTAATGCGATCCCTTGTAAGTGTTAAGAGAACTAAACTTCACGCATAAACTAGTCAAAGAATCATTTGTTAGTTTATTGCTAAAACGCATAAGGAATACCGAAAGGGAAACTTAATGATTTTTTCTCGCTTAGGCATTAATGGATCAATTAATCAAAATTAGCGCTACAAGTCTCTTATAAACGCATGAGGTTGCTACCGCAACAGCCTTGATACTTTTCGCATTGAACTCCTTTCCTCAATTTTTATTATTTATTTTCTTCCTGCAAATCATTTATTGTTTAAACTATACCAATCATTTTTTACCTACGTCGCACATTGAGAAATTAAATCAGTGAATATATATATTTTTGTTTCATTTCCCTGTGGATTCGACCCTAGACTCATCAGGTACTACTTGATCTAGTCAGTTTATACTTGGATTGATTTAAATCTATGACTACTATACCAATCACACTGGCAACCAATCAAGTTTTTGGCGCTGTTGCCGGGGAAATTGGCAACAAAAGTCTATTCCAACTTTCACTGAATTAATACTCACAGTGCTCCCTGTTGAGTCTTTTTCTCCAGGAACAAGAATTGTATGCGTGCCGCCCGACGAATTGAATTCGAGGTAGATCCTGAAATAGATAGAACATACCACAAAAGAAAAAGAAATCGTAGACCTCGAAGGCAACCAGGAGAAATGGCAGCACCAAACAAACCAAATAAACCATTAAACCCCATCCAGATGGCCGATGATAGGGCCAGAGGAATTAGAGATTATGCAGCCCCTGCAAATTGTAATTTCAATCCAGGGATAGTTCAGCCAACTCTAGAAACAGAGAGGTTTGAACTAAAACCTGTTATGTTTCAAATGTTAACAGCTGCAGGACAATTTGGAGGAAGTGCATCGGAAGATCCTCACTCTCACCTCAAGTCATTTCTCGACATTTGCAACAAGTTTATCATTCCAGGAGTTACCCCAGAACAACTTCAAGTCATATTATTTCCTTACTCTCTGAGAGATGCGGCGAAAGTGTAGTTAAACCAGCAGCCAGCAAACTCCATCGCAACATGGAATGTTTTGGCAGAAAAATTCCTAGAAAAATACTTTCCACCCACCGCAAACTCTAGATTGAGAAAGGAAATAATGGCGTTCACACAACTGGATTATGAAACATTGAGCGAAGCTTGGGAACGATTCAAAAGCCTGCTACAAAGATGCCCGCACCATGGTTTACCACTGTGCATTCAGCTAGAGACCTTCTATGTAGGTCTTAACAAGAATTTGCAAATTTTGGTAGACTCATCCGCAAATTTGCACTACTCAGAAAGACTTATGACGAAGCCCACGAAATTCTAGATCGAATTGCACGCAATAACTATAAGTGGGGCTCTGCGGAAGATAGAAGACGAAGACCCATTAAGCCCATTGGGTGGAGTTTAGCATATATTAAAGGTATTAGCCCTTCTTGCATGCACAAAATTCGATTGATAGATGAATCCAATGAATTTGTTGAAAGAAAAAGAAGGCTAAATCCCGCAATGATGGAAGTAGTACGAAAGGAGATAATTAAGTGGCTCGACGCAGGTGTAATATACCCCATCGCAGATAGCAGATGGGTAAGCCCAATCCAATGCGTGCCCAAGAAAGGAGGCATGACAGTGGTGGCCAACGCAAACAACGAGCTTATTCCATCCCGCACCACTACAGGTTGGCGCATATGCATGGATTATCGCAAGTTAAATGCCATCACCAAAAAGGACCATTTTCCTTTCCCATTCATTGACCAAATGCTAGACCGACTTGCAGGACAAGCTTACTATTGTTTTCTAGATGGATACTCCGGGTATAATCAAATCAACATTCGCCATAAGACCATGTAGTCTTGGTAGCATTAAATCATTACCGCTAAAAGTTATTGCATGCTTGAGCTTCGATTGCGTTGTGACTAATGCGATCCCTTGTAAGTGTTAAGAGAACTAAACTTCACGCATAAACTAGTCAAAGAATCATTTGTTAGTTTATTGCTAAAACGCATAAGGAATACCGGAAGGGAAACTTAATGATTTTTTCTCGCTTAGGCATTAATGGATCTATTAATCAAAATTAGCGCTACAAGTCTCTTATAAACGCATGAGGTTACTACCGCAACAGCCTTGATACTTTTCACATTGAACTCCTTTCCTCAATTTTTATTATTCATTTTCTTCCTGCAAATCATTTATTGTTTAAACTATACCAATCATTTTTTACCTACGTCGCACATTGAGAAATTAAATCAGTGAATATATATATTTTTGGTTCATTTCCCTGTGGATTCGACCTTGGACTCATCAGGTACTACTTGATCTAGTCAGTTTATACTTGGATTGATTTAAATCTACGACTACTATACCAATCACACTGACAACCAATCAGATGAATGCAACCTGACTACGCTCATCTATGACCGCCCCGTTTGCTTCTGCCACGTTGAATTGGACCATCATATCCAAGACATGCTCCCGAACAGACGTGCCCTCTTTCATGCGACAACTATAAACGTATTTGAGAGCGTCATGGTGGAGTTGGTAGGACGGTTGTCCAAACATCTCCCGGAGAGAGTTCATAATCTCCCTCGCTGTTACCATGCCCTCATGCCTTTTAGCCAAAACTTCAGATAAGCTGGCTAAGATATAGACGCGAGTCTTATCATTGGCCTTTGTCCAGCGGTCATAAGCATCCTTAACTGCTTGGGATGCATTACGAGCAGGGGCTGGAGGACAATCCTCCGTTAAGACGAACCGCAGATTATCGACAACAGGAATCGTATTCAGGTTCGACTTCCACGTAGCATAATTTTCACAGGTTAATTTCTCATTTTTAAGCAGAGAGACAATTGAGGAAGACATTGCTGAAATTTAAACAAACAATGACTGTATTAGTTATCTTTGCCTTAACCCATCATACAAGCAAACGATTGCACACAATCCAATCAATTTAGCAAAACAGACAATCACAGAACCCTAAAACTATCGATTTAATTTTGCAACAATGTTTCAGAGGTTTAGAATATCAGCCACCGAAGGTTGATCAGGCACTCCTCCTTTGAAATGAGACACCTCTCAGCTAATTCTAATTCCAGAATAACTCATATTCCTATAGACATTAGCCACTGTTGTTCGGTCAAGGATTTGTTAACACTTTTAACTCATCATTGTAAGTGTAACCCTCCCACTTTCAGATCTCAGAGGCACGCACCAACAGGCTACCGAAGGGAAAGACAACTGTTGGTGATTAGCCTAAGAGCTCCTATCCTTTTCAGCAGTTCACGATGTTCCGAATCCTATGACCAGGCCCTCCGAAGGGATGGTTGCGCCAGGACAACCTGCAGGCGGATCATAGGACTCTCACGGTGCAAACTATGGGCGGAGACCGAGGGATACGTTGACACGTGTCCCGCTCCCACTTACTCTAGACATTTTTCCCATTCACCTTGATATTGATTCATGCAAACACTTCCCGAAGGGAGGCCGCTCCTAAGGCAACTCGAAGCCGAGCATGAATCTCACGTTGTGAATATAGGGACATAGGAGCAAAACTTGATTTAAATCTCGTTTTGTAACTTTCCTCCCACTGAAGATGTCCTAAGGTTAATATAGGGTTGTTTAACTTAGATAGTATTCGGCTAAGTCAATCTATCTAAGTCTGATCCTATTATAACAATTATGGAAATGATTCAACTGCAATCTTTTTGGTGATAATAAACCCAACATTGCAAGTCAACATTACTATGGTTAATTCAACTCAATGTTCGGGTCAGTTCCCAGGTAGGAGCTGTTCCGTAAACCGTCAACTTAAATACCCCCAGCCTTAGACAGAACTTTACCGAGAGAGTTCCCTTATAACCTCAGTAATGTAAGGTCTTTACTCTAAAGATCTAGGTGCATTAAACACTTTTAATAAACCTAGTGACATTGCATGCTAACATTTAACTATGATTAATTCAACTCCGGTATTCCAAGTCAGTTCCCAAGTAGGAGGTGTTCCGTAAACCGTCAACTTAAATATCCCCAACCTTAAACAGAACATTACCGGTGGAGTTCCCTTATAATCATAGCAATGTTTTTCCTACTTAGTCAATTAAAACTATTTTTAATTCTAAGTAAGAAAAGATTCTAATCTTATCAGAAACTGATTTAGGTCTAATTAATTTTAAACAATTTAAAATTAATCCAATTTATCCTATGATCTTATGTTTGCATGCAAATCTTGATTATAGATTGACGGTTTCTAATCATTAATATTAAAGAACTATTTCAAATTTTAATGATTAATACTATAATCAAGAATCTAGGGTTTAATTCATTCAACAATCTCATTCAAATTAAATAATTAAACCACACTAATTGCATGAATAATATAACAATTATATAATTAACTATGGATGTTTCATGCTTCATGCAATATTGATTTTCTTTTAATATAACAATTATAAGCCAATCAAGAAAATCAATCAAGCATGCTTCATTCATCACATTAAACATAACTATTTATATTTAATTTAAGTAATGACATGCTTCATGCTTTCAAATTTTTCATATAATTAATATACACTTATATTAAAAATATGAAAACAATTCCATGCATTTAAACATACATTATAACAATTTATAATATATATAAAACGCATGAGCAAGTTTGTAACCTAAGGTGGGATTAAATATTCTATATGACATCCATAAAGCATATAAATAGCAATTGAACCGGTTAATTTTGGCCTCTAGGATAAAATAAAGCATTAAATTACATTAATTTAGCTAAATTCTATCCTAAAAAATCCTTGTACAGCTCCAGAATTTTGTTTAGACATCACGAACCGCCCCGAACCACCTCGAACCGGCCTCCAAAATCACGAACCATGCCAAAAATTGGCTGAACCGAGCCAATAACACAGAAAATCGGGCTGATCCAGCAAAAAAAAAACTAAACCAGACCGATTTCCCAGTCAGGATCCCAGTCTGGATCCCGACCGGAAATTTCCCGGTCTCGATCCCGGTCGGGATCCTAGCCGAGAAATTTTCCAGCAAACCCTAAATCGTCGATTCCTCTGTTCTGCACTTTGTTTTTCCGATTTCCAGCGCCGTTCTTCATGATTTTCGCCCAAAATCATCTCGATCTCCATCGATAACAACCCTAAATCTAGACACGGACTTACAAGGACTCGATTTACATAAAATACCAGAAACACCGGGCCTTACATGATCAAAATCACATAAAAATAAAATCTATGGCCATAAAATTAACCCAAACAGTTCAACGCAAATCGAACATACACTATGCATAAATCCCACCTATTAGAGCCTATCGCAAATTTTGATATTAATTAATAGGGACAGCGATGGCTCTGATGCCGATTGAAGGGAATAAAAGTCCCCACGCAGCGGAAGTGCATCGATTGGACCTTACGCCGTAAATTAATTAATTCATTATTTGAAATCTTTCAAACTTCCATAAATTAATATTTGAAGAAATTAAAATATAAATTTCTCTCATAATAATATATCAATATATATTATATTTGTTTCCCTTAGTAAATTGAACATTTTCAATTTACATTTATTACTTAGTTGCCTCAAATTACTTTATGAGCTACCAGTGGGACCTAATGGACCTGCAGATCAGAAGCTCCAATGATGTGAGATTAATTGGTCAAACTCATTAACCACATTAATCAATATTCGTTAACTGTGTGTTCATTCCACTATAGACTCACAGTTGCACTCTTCTCACTACAGACATATTTTCTGTGTCCACGGATCTAGACAAATATCGACTAGTTAGTCCTTCACGAGTGTCCGTAACACCAGATGGGTCAAATTACCGTTTTACCCCTGGGTTACCTCTATTTCCTTAAGTACCAGTTCTCCTCTAATGAACAACCTGTTTGTGGTCCAACCATCAAACAGAAAACCCTCTCGTGCCATTGAGAGAGTAGGGTCCTTTGTTCAAGACTCGGAGTAACCACTTAAGGGAACACTCATATGTTTCCCTAAAGTCGGGAAGGAGTGAATTCCATCTTGCACGATTATGTTCCCAGCTCCCCATTCGGTCTTTTCCCAAAAATGGTAGGCTTATTGAGTCGACGTACTGGCCACTCTCACCCATGCAAATCAAAGGACAATCTCTCATGAGCATGAGTCCATAATCAACTCAGGATTAAGACTAAGTTGTCTAGGTCGTCCTAGTGAAATGGAAAACCAACTAGTTAATGGTGTTATAACCAGTGGTTACTATTTCGCGGTCCGGTCTTATGCAAACTCATTGCATAGGATACCCCCACTCGCATGTCTCCTACACGAACGCGTTGGATCGCAGCGTTTTTATCAAATACAAAGTGGGTCGTATCCATAGTGTCACTAGGATAAGGCACCCAGTCTTATCCCTATACTATAGACCCTTTAGGTTGTTTCTTGAACAATGATCTCATATGTCGCTACATATAGTTCAAGACACATATTACAGCCTTGGATGTCTAGTTTATTGGATTAGGGTTATTTTTAGGCAAAGACAAATATAAAATAACTAATAACAATTAATGAAAAAATATATCAATATTATTTCATTAATATCTGGTCAACAGTTACATTCACTATCTACGAGTTTTAGGGCATAAATCCCAACAGCTAAAACCTCACATCTTTCTCCTCTCCATTTTTTTCAGGCCTTCTCCTGCCTCCACCCGACTCTTTGGCCCTTCCATCTTCCAAGCCATCGTCTTCCGCTCCTTCTGCCTCCATTGTCGTTTCTGACCCTTTACCTCCTTCCACCTCAAGAAACCCTCTCGTTCTTCGTCTTTTGGAGAGAGAAGAAGCTGCCTTGAACTCCCTGTTGGGAGAGATGGGTGCAGAGAGTGAAGCCCTATGGCAAAGGGAATCTGATGCCAAGGTCGCGGCGGACGAAGCCGCGAGAAAAGTTGTCGTAGGAAAAGAGCATGCGGCCAGAGAAAAAGAGTGAGCTTAGAAGGAAGTGCAAGATAGAGTGGTCGAGGAGCTGGCCGCTGCAGGATTGGTTGCCATGGTAGCCGAATTACAATCACCGGCGCATGAGTCCGCGTCTTTAGACTTCAAAGACAATCTCCCGGACTCAGCACCGCAATGTCCAATCTAAAGTTAAAGAAAAAATTGGTGAAGACAAAGGGAACTTCACCGAGGAGTGCACTTTCAGCTGTGCGCTCCCACACACCATGATGGCCCAAATCTCGCAGTGCAAATGGGAGTTGGTCTGCGAAACCATCTCTGAGTTCATCCCCACCTTAGTCCAAGAATTCTACCGAGCGCAGTGGCGGGAAGAAATAGATGATGTGATGGTGCGCGGCAACGCTGTCACATTCGCCCCTAGCGTCATCAACGTTGCCTTTGAGTTGTCTGTCGCACTTGAAGCCGAAGGTAATGCACTTTTTGAAGGATTGGAATTTCGTAATTCCGTAAAGCGGAAGCGTGATTGGGACCGATTCGTAATTAATTTTGTTTAATCTAAAATACCAATGCATTGGCAATAATCTTAAAACTATTCTAAATTTATATTAAGGCTAAGCATACAAAAATATTATATCTAAATCTAATTTATATGGTAACAAATTACCTACTCTCGTTGATGACTCATATTAAATTAACCAACTGCTTGTGAAATAATCACGAACTACTGCGAACACCACCACTATGGCCACACCGGTATGACTTTGAGACTTCTAGAGGCAGGAGACTGGTGGGAGTCTAGAGGGAGCTTTGAGGGGAATTCTTTGAGAGTAGGAGAATGAATGGGATGCCTTTCACCCCACCCCAGGGGTCCTATCCATAGGAAAAAAGGCCAAGACATTTTCCTTATAAGAAAAAGTCATGAATAAGATATAATCAAATCTATTATCTTATTCATATTTAATTTAATAAATAATTAATTAATTACCCAATTAAATATCATATATTTATTCTTAGGGATTTTATTAAATTATTTATATTAATATGAATCCAATTCATATTAATTATTTGAACTCTTTCAAATATTTTCTCTCAATAATTAATTTTGAAATTAATTCAAAATTATATTATAAAGTTTCATAAACTTTATATTATAATGTATCAATATACATTATATGATTCCCCTAAATAAATCGAACACTTTCAATTTACAATTTATACTTAATTGCCTCAAGTCTCTTTACGAGCTATCAGTGGGACCTAATGGACCTACAGATCAGAAGCTCCAACGATACGAGACGAATTGGCTAAACTCATTTACCAACTTAGTCAACATTCGTTAACTGTGGTTCACTCCACTAAAGACCCACAACTGCACTCTTCTCACTGTAGAATATTTTTGTGTCCACGGATATCGACCAATGCAATAAGTCAATCCTTCACGTGTGTTCGTAACACCAACAGTGTCAAATTATCGTTTTACCCCTGGGTTACCTCTGGTTCCTTAAGTACCACTGATCCCTTTAATGAACACGTTGTTTAGGGTTCAACCACTAAACAGGAGTTCCTCTCGGGCCAAGAAAGGATGACGCGCCTTTGTTCAATCCCCGAAATCAGCCCTTAAGGGAACACACATCTACTTACCCCAATAAGGGAAGAAGTGAATTCCATCTTGTACTATTATCTTCCCAGCCCCCATTCGGTCTTGCCCCTGAAATGGTAGGATTATTGAGTTGGCGAACTGGCCACTCTCACCCATACAAATCTAAGGACAATCCCTCCTGAAAGGGGTTCATAACATACTTAGGATTTGAGATTGAGTTTCCTAGGTCGTCCTATTGAATTAGAAACCTAAACTAGTCAACGGTGTTACATCTAGTGGTTATTATTTCACGGTCCGGTCTTATGCAAACTCATTGCATAGGATACCCCCACCTGAATGTCTCCTACCATCTCCTTCTCTCTCGCCGGCAACTATGTTGATGGTCATTCTCTCTCCATCTATTCAGGACGAATTACAGAGCAAAGACCAACAACAACAACAACAAAGGGGATTTCTAACCACTCCGATCACCAGCGAACCATCACCAGTGAGTCTTCTATTTGCCTTGTTTTTTCCACGACATCCTCCTCTCTACTTCGATTCACTCATGCACTCGCTCAAAATTCCATTCCATTTCTCTGTTTGATGCACAAGAAGATCGATCTATTGATCCTGTGTTGATTTCCAACCTTGGCTGACTCTAAAGGAGAAACCCTAGGTTTTTTCGGTTTTCGATTTCGCCTAATCTGGATAACAATCCGTTTGATTAAGTCTAGGAGGAAGGGGAAAAGAGCGATTTGAAGAGTGAAGATGTTGTGGATTATGAGATTCTCCAGTTTCTTCTTTGCCGCTATGTTGATGGTCATTCTCCCTCCATCTCTTTAGTCATTTCCTCCGCTCGAAGCCATTCGATCCTCTCACCTCAAGTTCAATCTCCGACAGTTGGTTCGATTCTCACTCTCTAATTCACAGAGTTGTTGAGAGACGACTATTCGTAAGCGAACGGATCGACAAGTAATAAAGAAATGGCAAGTATGTCGAGTATCGTATCCACAGGGAGAAGTGCACTTAAGCAAGGTAATATTTTAAACACTAAAAATACTAAGATTGCTTATTATTTAGGGAACTAAGCATGATGAAAGATGCAAACAAAATTTAAACAAGACAACTAAACAAAAACGATCAAGTAATTTAACAAAGAGGGAGATTGAGTCAAATAAGAGTAGGGGTCTTGAATTCCAAAATACAGCTTAATAGTTATTCTAATTACTTAATTTTGTGTCCGACTAATTATAGATCTAGAATCTCTATTAATCACATAAGTTCTCCTGTCGGTTTCCCCTAATTATAATTTACTCATTTTAACAACCTAAGTGTCCTTAGCGCTATTAATTGGGCTAATTAATGAGTCCTGATTCATTATCGATCTCTAAGCCTAATCAACTAATCTCTCTGTCACTACGAGCAATTAAGCCTAGTTGAGTGGGTTATAATCTGACTTAGTTTCTCTCCGTCGAGTTTCCACGAAGTATCTAATCACTATAAATTTGGCCAGAATCAATAGAGCATTACGAACACCCACACAAATAATCAGTAAAGTGTGCACAAAGATAGGCAATCAGTATAACATTAAACTATATTCCTTCATTCAAGACTCGTAAGCCGGGATTTTAGCTATACATGAATGTTATAAGTACCAAAATTTTTAGTCTATGCATGGTATAAAGCAATAAATGAACAAATAAAGAGGATAGGAACGGAACCGTCGAAGAACCCCTTGCTTGCGCCTTGGATCCCTCGCGAAACAAGCTCCCGATCGCTCCAAAAAATGCCCAAAACCAAGAATTTTGCTCTCCTCTCACTCGCTCTCAACCCGACCCTCAAAATGGCTCAAAGAGCCTTTAGAAAACTAGAGGAAACGAATGCTTGATGCCAAAATCGAGTGCCAATCCGCATCTTATATAGAGTTCCAGCGCCGAGAGCGTCGCGACGCGCTGTGACGTATTTGTCTTGTTCCCCAAGTCTTCCCAGCGTCGAGACTCTAAGGAATAGTGTCTCGACGCTGTCCTTCGACTGGGAAATTCCAAATTCGGATTTGGTTGATTTTTGGGTCCGTTCTTCAATCTTTGACCCAATTCTTCTTCATTTAAGGTCTTGGACTCTTCCAAATGACCCACCTTGCATCTCCATGATTAATTCTTCATGATTTAGGCTTTTTTTTCCTCTTCAATTTCTCCAAAAATCCAATAAAAGCTCCTAGGGACCAAAATAATTAATTAATTGAATTTGCAAAATAAAACACATTAAAGCACAACAAAAACCATTAAATTTAAGGGTAAAATAGTAGCATTTATGCATGCTATCAGGAGTCGGATTCTGTTACGTAGGTCGTCGTCTGACTGTTGGATCGATATGGCAACCCTAGAGGGGGAGTGAATAGGGTTTCTTCGAATTTAATAAAACTTTTTGCTACAGTGGGCCCAATTTAAACAAATTTACAAACTTTTTCATGCAAGTAATTTCAACTCAATTTAATCAAGAAAATTAAAGCTAGCAAATTCAAGTATCCTATTTAGTTTAAATATGAGAAGTTGATAAGGAGTATCGAAAATAGAATTCTATCAACCTAATTAATCAAATAGGCACAATTAACAACAGGAATGAATTAACATGATTAATTTTAGAGAAATAAAATATAATAACAAATTAATTGCAAAAATTAAAATAAGATAAGGATAGAGAAACATACACCGATAATTTATAGTGGTTCGACACAACCCGACCTACTCCACTCCCCAAGCTCCTTTTGGGTATTCCATTAGAAAAACTGGCTCTTTCCACGGTCAGAGTCCAACTGCTACAACGTTCCTTTTCTGGGAGCAAGAATAAACCTGATCCTTTCGACGGTTCAGGATCAAACTGTTACAACCTCTCATTTTTGGGATCAAGAGAAATCCTTACAATAGATTTAGAAGATGTGAAACAATAAGAAGAAACTCTCTCAAAGAGTGGATACACAAATCAAAGCTCACAATCTTGTAAGAAATGATTTCTTACAACTAAAACCCTCAAATGGCTATGAAAAAAATGAAAAATTGAAGCTTAAAAAGTTATCAAAAAATGGTAGGAATGCTCTCCAAGATGAGTAGTATTTTTTAGATTTTTTCTCATTTTTTTTAAATTTTTTTCGTGCCTTAAATATACAAAAAATGGCTAAACTAGTCATTGGCTGCCACGTGTCAATCTTTGATTGGTTGCAATAAAAAATATAAAAATTAATAATAAAATAATATTATAATTTTAAAATTTGACCATTTGACCAATATATCATTTTAAAATCCAACTGCCACGTGTCGCATCTAATTGGACCATGTTTTCGCCACTTCATCGTCCACGTCAGCGTTTTACTGTTTGAGGTGCCATGTCATTCGCCACATCAGGAAATTTGATCGTTGGATTTGACACGTCATCATTTTTTATACCGTTGACCGTCCATGTCAACTGCCACGTTAGCACAGTGCCACGTGTCATTGCCACATAAGATTTTCTCCATCAATTTTGTTTTGGTCATAATTTCTTCGTTTGAGCTCTGATTTGAGTGATTCAAAAGGTGTTGGAATTGTTGTTTCGAGTTCTACGCTATGGATACTTTAAAACACTAATATTGTTAATAAAAAAATCAAGTTTGTTATCATCAAAGCATTGATTAATTAATTAATTAAAATTAATTAATTTGAGATTAAGGGCTAAAAAGCCAACACTAACAGCGGTGGGAGAAAGAGATGGTGAGGGAGAGAGTGGACGATGAGAGAAAAAGAGGGACGGTGGGGAGAAGGAAATGGTGAGGGAGAGAGAAAAAAAGAAGAAAAAAAAATCTGGCGACAGCGGAGGCGGTGACGACAGTCGTCAACTAAAATCAAACCTTAGGGACTAAATTATTGAGTTTGAAAACTCAAGGACCAAAATGAAACCTAACCTAAACCTTAGGGACCAAAAATGTATTTTTCCCTTTTTTGTTTCACATTTTGTGTTTATTGGGAAAAGTTTTTTTTTTTTTTTTTGAAAGATCAAGTTTCATTAGATTTTGATTTTGCCAATTTACATTTTTTTTTTTAAAAAAAATGAAGTTTCATAAAAATTTGATTTTGTCAATTATTTTTTTCACATTTTGTGAGAATCGTTTCAATTATTTCAATTTCGATTTTTTTAAAAAATATCAAATTTCTTTAAAAGTTTTTTCTATTTAATTGTTTTTGTCACGTTTTGTGTATAATGAGAAGGATTTCAATTTTGTCATTTTTTTTTTAAAATTCAGTTTCATCAAAATTTAATTTTTTCATTTTTTTTGTTCACATTTTGTGTCTACCTTGAAGATTTTGTGAATTTAAATGTTTTTTTGTTCACATTTTGTGTCTACTAGGATGTATTTCGATCATGTCAATTTTCTTTTTTTTTAAAAAAAAAATCAAGTTTTATTAAACTTTGATTTTGTCAATATAATTTTTTTTCTATGTTTTGTGTCTATTAGAAAGAATTTCAATGTTTTTTTTTTTTTTTTTTTTTTTTTGTAACAATCAAGTTTTATTAAAATTTAATTTTTTCAAGTTTTTTTTAGGGAAAAATACACTTTTGGTCCCTGAGGTTTAGGTTAGGTTTCATTTTGGTCCCTGAGTTTTCAAACTCAACAATTTAGTCCTCGAGGTTTAGTTTTAGTTTCATTTTGGTCCCTCCATCCATTTTTCCGTTAAATACTAACGGAATGTTGACGTGGTACCTCTTTTTTATTTAAAAAAATATTTTTTTTTATTTTTTAAAATAAAATTATATTATATTAATAAAAAATATTATTATTTATTATATTTTTTATTTCCCTCTCCTCCCATCTTCTTCTTTTATTTTCTTTTTCGTCTTCTTTATGTCCAACTCGCCGGTGAACCACCTTCGCCGGACACCGCTCCCGCCGGCCGCCACTCCTGCAATTTTTTTTCTTCCTCTTCTTTTCTTCTTCTTTTTCTTTATTTTCTTTCTTCTTCCCTCCCTTTTTTTTCTTTTCTTTTTCTAAAAAACTAAGCTCGAAAGTTTTCCGAGCTTCTCGACCCATCGAAGAACGCGAAGTAGAAGGATCAACACAAATCAGTTATAGATCTGAAACAAAACCCCCGGAGAAACAAAACCCACGCGAAAATCGTTCCAGATTTGAAGTATTGGAGTCTTGAAAACCCACGCCGGAAGAAAACCCATGCGAAAATCGTTCCAGATCTGAAGTTTGATTGCACCGTTTGTTCGCTCGTGAAATCGATTCTACAGCAGTGGCGAAAAACGTGCGACGGCCGGTGAGGAACAAGTAACGCTTCGAGTGGGCTGGTCTGGCTCAAAGTGGGTTGGTTTGGGTGTGAGCGATGGTCGACGATGTTGCAGATCTGCTCGTTTTAGCTTAAATTGTTGAGTTTGAAAACTCAGGGACCAAAATGAAACCTAACCCGAACCTCAGGGACTAAAAGTGTATTTTTCCCTTTTTTTATTATGTTTTTTGTCTATGAAGAGGACTTTGATTTTGTCAAATTTCTTGTTTAAAACATTCAAGTTTCATTAAATTTTGAATTTTTAAATTCAAATGTTTTATTGTTCAGGTTTTGTGTCTATTGGGAAGAATTTTTATTTGTCAATTCTCTTTTAAAAAAAATCAAATCAAATTTCTTAAATTTTTTTTCACGTTTTGTGTCTACTGGGAGGATTTTGATTTTTTCGATTTTCTATTTTTTTTGTTCAAATCAAATTTCATTAAAATTTTATTTTCTCAATTCGATGTTTTTTTTTCCATGTTTTGTAGGAATGACTTTGGTTTTGTCAATTTTATTTTTTTTTTTTTTAAATAAAGTTTCATTAAATTTTGATTTCTTCAATTAAAATTTTTTGTTTCACATTTTGTGTCTATCGGGGAGAACTTTGATTTTTTCAATTTTCGTTTTAGAGAAATCATTTTTAAATTTAAATTTGTCAATTTAAATTTAAACATGATAATTTCATTTCAAATGAAGGTAGATTCAAAATCTTGATTGGATAAACATTGAATTGAATTCAAAATCTTGATGTCGTGATTCTTTTTTGTATTATATTCTTTCAAAAAATTTCTTAGATTTTTTTTTTATGCAGATGTCAGATATATTGATTTCATTTTATAGATGTGGTAGGTGGAGTAATCCAAGGTAAACCAAGGTCTATAAGAATCATTTTAGAAAAAGAGATTATATTGATGGATAATAAGTACGAATTAAAATATGAATAGTTAGCCATATATTGCTTAAACTTCTATAAGAATGTATAGAACTGATCTTAATTGGTTTTAAATTCATTTTAGTTCATAATATTTTCTCCAAATTATTACGTGCAACGCGGTAAAAAACTAGTAAATAAAAATGAAAAAAGGAAAATCTTGGGACAAAAGGAAAATCAAAAGTTTGTACACTCAAGCACCTCTTAGATTAGAATTTTAGAATTTAGATTTTAGATTAGAAAGAATAATATAATACCCCCCCCCCCGTCGTTCTTCCTCTGCTCTCTCGGTAAACTCTCTCTCTCTTGCGCGCCGCGACCCAGCGAAGAACCGACCAGCCACCCACCTTCAACCTCGATTCCAGTCGCCGTCGTCGTGTAGCACCGTCGTTGCTGTCGTTTTCTGTTGTAGCAGCCGAGTTCCTGTGTTTTGGGTGTCAAGTTAGGTGAGTTTCAGTTAACTTCTTGGTTCGAATCTAAGTTTTAAGTCATTTTCGTGGGATGTGATATTAACCCATATGTTTCTCGAACCAATTTCAACTTCCCTGTTTTTCTTCGGTGATTTAGTTCGAGCTTTAATGTTTTTTAAGTTACTGTTCATCAAGAGATTTGTTAATTGTGTGAGTTTTCATTCTCTAATTGACCCTAGATTATCAATCATCTTAGTGTTAGGATCGACCCATAATGTCTTTGGCTTATTGTAGGTTACCCACTCAATTTCGGCATTATTCTAGTGGGTTTTCATCAAGTTGGAGTGCTGTACAGCCACTGTTTGGACATTTATAGGTAAGTTTCGAGGGGTCAAAGAGCCTCCCTAAAGCTTGTTCTTGTAAATTAAAGTATTGACTGCATGGGTTATGATGTCTTGGTGTTAGTGCTGGCCACGTGTTTCGCTCATCACCACACACGAATTACACTCTTTAGCACTCACTATACTCACATGCAATTTGCAGGAAAATACCAAATCAATCAAGACACTCACAAAGAAACTCTATAAAGCTCTCTCTCTCTCGAAGACTTTCAGGCCAGAAGAATTTACACAGAGTAAGGAGAAGAAGAAAAGGAAAAACAACACAGCATGTATAGTGGTTAAAACTAGGCTTACATCCACTGTTGGAAGGGAGCTGATATTTCTTACTAGATCAAAATTACAGAGCACAAAGGTACAAAAGACTCTCACTGATTTCTAATGCCTCTCTCTTGCTTTTCTCTAATCTCATTCATCTATTTATAGTTATTGAGATTAGTATGATCTGATAAAACAGATTTACAAGGAGTTGTTGATTACAACCGTAAATGACAGGTAACTCATTTGACACTTGGAAGGGATTTTGTTTGAAAGTTTAGCTGTTTGGTTACTTTGATTGAACTTACTACTAGAACAATTAGACTAGGTTGGGACCTGCTGTTGGGTTTCTAGAGTGAGTAAAAATATGATATAAAATAATACTCTAGAATTCATGTGCAAGTATACACAGTCTGCACCAAGTAATATTATCAATCCAAGCCCTGAATTAGTTTCCACTCTTCCTATTTTTGTGTAACTTTCCAATGGTTTCAAGAATAGTAAAATGATTTGGTTTTATCGGAATTATGCTGAAGCAAAATAAATGACAGAACAACAAGTAAACAAATAGATAGACAGATTAAAGACAGGCGCTAGTTAGGTTTTAGTGATTGTTCTAAGATATGCTCTAGCAATATTATTGATCATGCATTTCTCGCAGTATTATTAGCGGATTCCTCCCGGAACTCCGGATCTTTTGGGATATGTTTCAAACCGAATGAAGTGCGACCGATCAAGCACTAGGCAACTGGCTATCCCTAGCTCAGTCATTGGCGTTCACCAATACACAATGATCGTAGTGTGGATAATTGCCACACACTCTCTAAATCATCCCTGAAACTAGAGAGAGTTATTCACACCGGCTGGCCAGGAGGGCATAAAATAGAAATAAGCACAACAATTAACCAAAATGCGATAGTCAATATATTACTAGAGATGAAGCACAATAATCACATTATTCCTAACCAACACCTTAAGCTACTTGGTTCATAACAGGCATAGGAATACGAATTACAATCTGAGTAGGCATGTCCATAACCACAAGTTAATAAAGAAAATAAACTCCCTAATCAGCTCGCGGAAGATAGTGTTTTTGATAATCTTCAATCTCTCTAAAATATTCGGCTTCCAAGGGAAAACATGGAATGCCTTTGACTTTGACGGCTACTTCCTTTTATAGAAGGATGGGAGGCTTGAATTAGGTCAACTAGGACACGTGTAAGGCTCTCCTTGCTCCTTTATCCCGAAAATAACTCAACAGAAGTCGGCTCATGAAGTTGGCTAACGAGCTGTGATGTGGCAGTTTCTGCTCCCAGTTTTGCTGCAGCACAGAATTTGCTCCCTCCAGTCGCTCAGCAGCATAATCTGCACAAAATAATTTCCAATGCTTCCATTCTTCCAAATGGGTTAAAACATGTAATATCCATCTAAAACCAACCCTATTAAGCATAAAGGACACACAAATCCCTATATAATTTAGGCCTAAATAACTACCTTTTGGGCAATTATCATACCCCCAAACTTGAACTATTGCGCGTCCCGAGCAATACTAACCAACCTTCCTTCAAGAATTTAAAAACATCAGACAAAGAATAGCTTAATCACACCAGAAAGTCCAACACTACCTTTAACCTTTACCTGAGCACTCTACAAAACCAAGCTCTGCTGCAGCAAAATGATTCTGCCGGCATGGACAAATAATCACCACTTTTCAACTTAATTCTTTTAACTCACCACCGCCTAGCTCTATTATCAAACATTTCAAAACATGTTTTTAAAGGGGTTCATATCATTGTTTATCAGACTTAAAGCAGCCTTACAGTCATAAGCTCTTAAGCATGGGATGACCCACTTTATGTTGCAGTATACCCTTGTCTCAAGCTTATCACCAACTAGGCTCAATACTCATTATAAGGCTAAAAAATCCTTAGTTATTCTATCTCTTGCCCCTCAGAATTGCGACATTTTATGATGAAGCTCACCTAAGTTCTGGGAGACAGAAAAACTGTTGGATCATCATTCATCCCTCAAAACTGTTGCTCCGTCAAAATTTTCAGCAAAATTTTCAACAATCAATTATTTTCAACAAATCATTTCATTATTTTTTTCATATTTCCTAGGTCATCTTTTGACGCGAAGAGAAACTGTGGGTATCACAAATGTCCCCAGTTACTCAATAACCTAACAAATTTTAATTTGAAGGAGAGGAATGCTCGAGCAAAATAATTGGAGTGGCAAAAAGTCCCCCATACTTGAATTATTCATTGCCCCCAATGAATCATTAATTAAGCAATTATACCCCCAAACTTAAATTTTTCTATCTGAATTTTTAAACTAAACATGGGACTCATATTAAGCTTAAAGTGGATCATACAAGTCAATACTACCTTCAAAATCTTCTTTGCTGCAGCAACAGTCAAGGCTAGAAGAAATGCTCAAGCAAAAGGTTTCTGGAAATCAGAATACCTTGATCTAATTAAGCGTAATCAATCCAAGCTTCAAAAATTCAGAAGAAAATTAGTTAAGTTACTCAGCGCTCGTGGAATAGAAACAACTGGAAATTTCATTAAAAACATAGAAAAAAATATTACATAAGGAGAGATATATTTTTTCGAAGCAGAAAAATTAAAAAGAAACAAGACAAGCAATCATATAAGAAAATGGGGTCAGGAATGCGCCAGCAAACAAAATATTTCATCAAAAAGATTGCGCGCTCAAATCCTCCTTCAATCCTCCTGACCCAAATCTTCTTCTCCATCTTCCCTCTCAGCAGGCGGCGGTGGAATCCAGAGGTTCAGTAAGTATTCGGGGAATGCAGGGAGAGCTGGATATGGCTTTGAAAAATTTTCTTGCAGCGCCCTCTTCAAACCAGCATCACGATTCTTAACATAGGTCCAGAAGGTTAAAGTCTGCCTCTCAGCAAACTCCTGCCAGCTGGCCAAAAGTGCCAATTGTTCTAGAATCGTGTTAATGCCGTAGATAAGCCCGCCTTGTCGTATCTCCTGCGTGCGCTGGAGCCGCGCCAAATTGGGTGTATCAATGATCCCCTTATCGAATAGAATCACATCACTTTCATCCACTGGAACCCCTGCTTGTCTGCATAACATAGTAATTGTGTTCGGGAAGAACAACTTCCCCACCTTCTTGCGCCAACAGTCAGCAATCTCAGTAAAAAATATTTTTCCAACATCTATACTCATTGATCTAAGGATGGCAAAGGCAAGCAACACTCTATCCCAAGATATAGTGGAGTCGTGCGTTGTCGGCAGTAAGCGGAGCCTAATGAAGCTCATCCAAGCGTTGACTTCACTCTTTAAATAGGCAGCTTGAAATGTATGCTTCCGCGTTTGCGACACCCTCCATTGAGCCCCCTCAACACCTACCTCTCGGACCGCCGCACTTAATTGGTCGCTCGATGGAGCAACCATCATCTCATTAAAAATTGCATGTGGAAAGTCCTGGAGATCAAACAAATTATTAATGGCCTCTGGGCTCCATTGTACAGGCACTCCTCGCACTATGACTTCAAAATCATCCTTCACGTCGAGATTGGCGTAGAACTCCTGAATGATGTTGGCATTGACAGGATCAGGCTTCGCACAAAACTGCCTCCACCCCAGGCTCGCAATTCCAGACTCCAAAAACCTGGGCAAATCACTGCCAAATCCCCGCTCGAACAAGAAATCACGCCTCAGTACTTCTTGATATTTTACTCTGGCAAGTTCGTTGACGAAGCGAATGAACGGTACCCTCGGCTCCTCAATCTCACCCGATGCTTCGGTAATTCCTTTGCCCTGCTTTCTCTTTGTTCGCGCAAACGCTCTTCTTCTGCCTTCCTTGCCTCCTCTTCTTTTGCCTTATTTTCAGCTTCCCTCTTTTCTTCCTCAGAGTCCGACGTCGGAGGCGATGGAGTGTTCCGAATCACCCTCACGCGACCCGCCTTCCTTTTGATGCGGCGGTGCTTTGGTGGTTCAGGCATTACGACTTCAACATGAGCCTCCGGCTCCGGTGTTTTCTCCTCGCCAGGCTCACCTGTGACTTGCTCTTCAGCCTCCGTTTCCTGATTTTTCACATCATCCCCTTCTTGAACCGTAGCAGAAATTATCGGTTCTGTCTCAAGATTCTGAACATTCCCCGTTTCTTGAACAACTTCTTGCTCTGCAGCCCTCTGCTGCCTCCTTCTTCGCTTAGCCTCCTTCTCTTCTGGCGTTCTTTTTTTCTTAGTTTTTCCTTGCTGCACTTCCGGCGTAACCGGCACCTCCTCCTCTTCACTCTCTCTTTCTTTCCTAGCTCTAGTCTTAGCCATGGAGGATTCAACAGTTTGACAGAGAATGGAAGGGAAAAAGAAAGAATGCAGACGGAAAAAATGAGATCAAGAAGACAAAGTGGAAAGAAACTTACCAGGGGTTGTAAATAAATGAGGCTCCAACAAAATGCAACCCTAATCGAAAATATTCGCCCTGCAATAACTAATATTACCGTTAAAATTTAAAAATGCAAACCTGAAATTCAAAGATCATCAACGGTAAAATCGTGGATACCAAACGCCCATGGTAAAAATCGATGTGTTGTCATCATTGAAGCCTTCGGATAATTGCTCTGCGACACGTGGCCCCATTAGATGATGTACGCAAATTTACCTGCGAAAATTCAAAGCCAAATCCCAACGGTAAAAATAATAAATTCCAACGGAAACCCTTTTAATTCGGATTATTTCGCTCCAGCCATAATCTTGCTGCCACAACCTTCTGATCCTGCAGAATCTTTGATACAAAATTCAAATTTCAAAATAGAAAACCAAACAACCAATCAAATCAATTTTTAATCTTTCTTGAAGCTGAATAAATTAGAGAAAATCTTTAGTAATTTGAACTAAACAAAATTCAAATAACTGAAAATAAAATCTAAATAAAACAAAATCTAACTAATGAGAAGATAATCCAAAGATAATTTAAATAAATAACCCGAAAATAAAATCAAATCAAATTTAAAGATAGATAAAATCTAAACTACCAAAAATAATAAAAATACTTAAAAGATAAAATCTACTAAACCATGCAAAATCAAATCTAACCTAACCGCAATTAAAATCGAATCAGTGAAAAATAAAATTAATACAAACTTCTGGGAGCTCAAAATTTTGCTCTGCGAAATGCTCCCGCAAAAGTCCTGCTCTCTCAATCATCAACCAACCTTAGGGAAGGATATTTCGACTGAAACTCCTCACCCCAATAATTCTTCACACGCTGTCCATTCACCTTGAACACTCTCCCATCTTTTTCATCCTGCAAAGTAATTGCTCCATTGGAGAAAACCTCAACCACAATAAATGGTCCTGACCATTTAGATTTTAATTTTCCAGGAAATAATTTTAATCTAGAATTATAAAGCAAAACTTTTTGACCCTTGATAAACTCCTTGGATTTAATTTTCTTGTCATGCCACAGCTTAGTCTTTTCCTTATACATTTTCGCATTTTCGTAAGAAAATTGACGAAATTCTTCTAACTCATTAAGCTGCAGCATTCTTATTGCTCCTGCACGACTCAGATCAAAATTTAACTTTTTCAAAGCCCAAAATGTTTTATGCTCAAGCTCTAATGGTAAATGGCAAGCTTTCCCATATACTAACCTATAGGGAGACATACCCAGAGGAGTCTTATAAGCTGTCCTATAAGCCCAAAGAGCCTCATCCAACCTAAAGGACCAATCCTTTCGAGATGGATGGACTACTTTCTCTAAAATAGCTTTAATTTCCCTATTACTAATTTCAGCTTGACCATTTGCTTGTGGGTGATAAGGGGTAGTTATCCTATGCTTAATCCCGTACTTAGCTAAAAGCTTAGTTAAGATATTATTAACAAAATGTGTACCCTCATCACTCACTAGAGCCCTAGGTGTCCCAAACCGCGCAAAGATGTGCGATTGAAGAAACCTTGCAACTGTCTTGGCATCACTCTGATGGCATGCAATGGCCTCCACCCACTTGGACACATAATCAACTGCCAATAAGATGAAAACATTGCCATTAGAAGGAGGAAATGGCCCCATAAAGTCAATACCCCATACATCAAATAGTTCAACTTCTAAAATGTAAGTAAGAGGCATTTCATCTCTAGGCCCTAAATTTCCTCTCCTTTGGCAAGCATCACATTGCTTGTAGAACCAATGGGCATCCTTAAATAACGTAGGCCAGAAAAAGCCACAATGCAAAATCCTCATAGTTGTCCTCTGACCGCTGAAATGACCTCCATACGGCGAAGAGTGACATTGCTCCAGGATTTCCTTCGCCTCAGCACCTGAAACACACCTTCGAATAATACCATCAGAGCATTGCTTATACATAAATGGCTCATCCCAATAAAAAAAACTTCGCATCATGCTTGAACTTTTTCTTCTGCCTCCAATCCATGTCAATAGGGGTGACTCCCTTTACCAAAAAGTTTGCAATATCAGCATACCAAGGGACATCCCTAACTACCTTTACCTCAACAGCAAAGAGCTGTTCATCTGGAAAAGAATCGGAAATGGCAGATTGCTCCAGCAAAGATGATGACGGATCAAGACGAGATAAATGATCTGCAATGACATTTTCTGATCCCTTCTTGTCCTTTATTTCCAAATCGAATTCCTGCAACAGTAAAATCCAACGAATTAGTCTAGGCTTTGCATCTTTCTTAGACATTAAATACCTTATTGTTGCATGATCCATGAAAACTGTGACTTTGGATCCAACCAAATATGGCCGGAACTTCTCAAAATCGAACACCACAGCTAACAACTCCTTTTCAGTAGTTGTATAGTTGACTTGTGCTTCATTTAAAACCTTGCTTGCATAGTATATAGGATGGATAAATTTTCCCTGCTTTTGCCCCAGCATCGCACCTACCGCAGCATCACTCGCATCACACATTACCTCGAATGGTAAGTTCCAATTAGGTGCGCAAAGAATGGGTGCTGAGATTAAAGCAGCCTTTAAAGTCTCAAAAGCCTTCCTACAATCTACATTAAAGTCAAAAACATGATCAGTGCACAACAAGTTACAAAGAGGTTTACTGATTTTGGAGAAATCCTTTATGAACCTCCTATAAAATCCAGCATGTCCTAAAAAACTCTGAATTCCCTTCACTGAATTCGGTGGCTCTAGCCTTTCAATAACCTCAACTTTTGCTCTATCAACTTGTAGACCATTTATAGAAATTTTAAGTCCTAACACTATGCCCTCCTTCACCATGAAGTGGCACTTCTCCCAATTAAGAACTAGATAGGTATCCTCACACCTTTTTAACACCTTTCCTAAATTATCTAAACAACTCTGAAAAGACCCTCCAAACACTGAAAAATCATCCATTAATACTTTCAACAGTGGACTCAATCATATCAGAAAAAATTGCTAACATACACCGCTGAAATGTTGTTGGAGCATTGCAGAGGCCGAAAGGCATTCTCCTAAAAGCAAATGTCCCATAAGGACAGGTGAAAGTGGTTTTCTCCTGATCCTCAGGAGAAATAGTAATCTGGTTATACCCAGAATAACCATCCAAGAAACAGTAGTAGGCCTGACCAACCAATCGATCCAACATCTGGTCGATAAATGATAGAGGGAAATGATCCTTTCTGGTAGCTTTATTAAGCTTTCTGTAATCCATGCAAACCCTCCAACCAGTTACTGTCCTTGTGGGGATCAACTCATTATCTTTATTGCTCACCACAGTGACACCTCCTTTCTTAGGAACACATTGGACTGGGCTTACCCAATTGCTATCGGCAATTGGATAAATGATCCCAGCATCCAACCATTTAATCACCACCTTTTTAACAACCTCTTCTATTGCAGGGTTAAGCCTTCTTTGTTGCTCAATACTCCTAAAGGATCCCTCCTCTAGAGTGATTTTGTTCATACAAAAAGATGGGCTAATTCCCTGAATGTCAGCCAATGTCCAACCTATGACCTTGCGGTATTGCTGCAACAATTTTATTAAGGCCTCTTCATGCTCTGGCATTAAATCTGATGCAACAATAATGGGCAATGTCTCACTTTCCCCAAGATACACATACTTTAGATGATCCGGCAAGGGCTTCAAATCTAAAGTAGGTGCCTCAATCAGGGATGGCTTAATAGGAGGAGCCTTCCTTTGATTTAAATCTAAAGACTCAAAAACATCCTCACACCTAAACAATTCTTTTTCATTTTTTCTATCTAAAGAACAAATTTCAAAATCCTCTACACTAACCTCTCCATGCTTTTCCGAATGCTTATCAGCCGAATCGTGTATTGCTGTCTCAAGAACTGTGCTCTTCAGAATCCTGATGAAGGAGCAATCCTCCATTTCGTCTGGATATTTCATGGCTTTAAACACATTAAATTTCACTTCCTCATTAGAAACTCTCATTGTTAATTCCCCTTTTTGAACATCTATTAACGCCCTACCAGTAGCCAAAAATGGACGACCTAGAATAATTGGGACATCTTTATCAGCCTCATAGTCTAAAATAATAAAATCAACAGGAAATATGAACTTATCCACTTTTACCAAGACATCCTCAATTTTACCCTCTGGATATGTGATAGACCTATCAGCTAATTGGAGTGTGACTGTGGTAGGCCTAGCTTCACCAATACCCAACTTCCGATAGACCGAAAGAGGCATAAGGTTAATGCTTGCGCCTAAATCACAGAGTGCTCTACCTAATTCTTCTCCACCTATAGACACCGGTATGGTAAATGACCCTGGATCCTTAGCCTTGGGGGGTAGCCCATTCTTAAGAATAACACTACACTCCTCAGTAAGAGATACAGTTTCAAACTCACCTAATCTTTTCTTTTTAGTCAAAATATCCTTAAGAAATTTAGCATAATTAGGCATTTGCTCAATAGCTTCTACTAAAGGGATATTTATATGCAATTGCTTAAGAATCTCTAGAAACTTTTTAAATTGACCATCCTGATTCTTAGGCTTTTGCCTTTGTGGAAAAGGTAGAGGTGGTACATAAGGTGGGGGCGGTACATAAGGTGGTTCCACATCTGGAACAGAACCAGATGCTCCAGCATCTTTATTGCTGCCTCCAGCACCCTGGCTAGACTCCAACTCTTTCTCAACAACAACATTATTATCACTATTTCTATTTACCTCCTGGGTCTTACTAGGCTCAATTCTTTCTTCTAATGGCTTACCACTCCTAAGAGTTACTGCCTTTACCTGCTCCTTACCTTCCCTTCTAGGGTGTTCAGTATCTGATGGAAGTTTCCCTTGAGGTCTTGCCTTTAGCTCATTAGCCAGTTGACCCACTTGCAATTCCAGGGCCCTCATCGAAGCTTGATTACTTTGGAATTGCGGCATCTGTGCGAGCCATAAATTCTTTCATCATCGCTTCGAGAGAGTTTCCCGAATCTTGCTGGGGCAAAGCCTGCTTACTTTGCTGGGGCAAAGCCTGCTTACTTTGCTGGGGCATTACCTGCGCTTTAGCAAATCCCGGCTGGTTCATCTTCTGTTGCGCTTGTACGTTATTTCCTTGACCTCCCCATGAGAAGTTGGGGTGGTTGCGCCAACCTGGATTATAGAAGTTAGAATAAGGGTTGTTCCTCTGATTACCTACAAAAAACACAGAAGCTGGATTGCTGGGGCAAAACTTGTAATTGTGGTCTTCACCACAATAGACACATGCTTCGTCCGTGACATGGTTCACCACTGCAGTAGGCTCCATAACTGGTGGCTGCTGATGACTAATCACTGTCACATTCTTAAGAGCGTTAGCAATCATAGCAAGATCAGCCCTAATGGTGGACACACCATCAACCTCTAACACACTCTTAACCTTTTTATTCATGCCTCTAACATCCGACCACTGACAACTATTAATAGATATTCTCTCTAAAATTTCATAAGCTTCATCAAAAGTTTTTGCCAAAAGGGCCCCTCCAGCCGAAGCATCGACCATACCTTGGGTTACTCCATTTAAACCATTGTAGAATGTTTCCATTTGAATACAATGAGGTAAACCATGGTGGGGACACTTTCGCAAAAGCTCCTTAAACCTTTCCCAAGCCTCACTAAAAGTCTCATCTTCAAGTTGCCTAAACCCTACTATTTCACTCCTTAATTTAGCATTCCTGTTAGGTGGGAAATATTTACTAAAAAATTTTTCAGCTAACTCATCCCACGTCCTAATTGATCCTGGAGCAAAAGAGTTTAACCATGACTTTGCTCCATCTCTAAGAGAATACAGGAACAAAGTTAATCTAAGAGCATCTCTAGGCACTCCTTGAATTACAAAAGAATCACTAACTCCTAGAAACGACTTAAGATGTAAATGAGGGTCTTCAGATGACAAACCATGGAATTGCCCCACGGTTTGCAACATCTGAAACATTACCGGTTTCATTTCAAAATTTGCCGCTTGGATTTGGGGACGTGCAATCCCTGGATTCAACTCATTAAACATCGGGACAACATATGCTCGAATGGCTCTGGTCCTATCGTTCGCTATCAGGATAGGATTCTCAGCCTGATTATTTTGCTGCTCCTTTTGCTCAAACAGCGGATTTTGCTGCAGCAACGGATTCTGCTAGGGGTTTGCTGCTGCTGGACCTTCAAGAACCAGCAGAAGACGCGACACGTTTTCCATCTGGTTTCTGCGCTGCTCCCTCCTTCTGTTCCTAAATGTCCTTTCAATTTCTGGATCAAGTTCAAACCTTACCCCAGGTGGATCGCTCATGCACCAAACTCACACCTGCAAAAACAAAAGAAACAATCAAAGAGTTCTAGCACCAAACCACTAAAACACATACACAAAACAGATCAGATAAAAAACTTATTCAAGTCCCCGGCAACGGCGCCAAAAACTTGTTGGGTTCCTAGAGTGAGTAAAAATATGATATAAAATAATACTCTAGAATTCCTGTGCAAGTATACACAGTCTGCAGCAAGTAATATTATCAATTCGAGCCCTGAATTAGTTTCCACTCTACCTATTTTTGTGTAACTTTCCAATGGTTTCAAGAATAGTAAAATGATTTGGTTTTATCCGAATTATGCTGAAGCAAAATAAATGACAGAACAACAAGTAAACAAATAGATAGACAGATTAAAGACAGGCGCTAGTTAGGTTTTAGTGATTGTTCTAAGATATGCTCTAGCAATATTATTGATCATGCATTTCTCGCAGTATTATTAGCGGATTCCTCCCGGAACTCCGGATCTTTTGGGATATGTTTCAAACCCAATGAAGTGCGACCGATCAAGCAGTAGGCAACTGGCTATCCCTAGCTCAGTCACTGGCGTTCACCAATACACAATGATCGTAGTGTGGATAATTGTCACACACTCTCTAAATCATCCTTGAAACTAGAGAGAGCTATTCACACCGGCTGGTCAGGCGGGCATAAAATAGAAATAAGCACAACAATTAACCAAAATGCGATAGTCAATATATTACTAGAGATGAAGCACAATAATCACATTATTCCTAACCAACACCTTAAGCTACTTCGTTCATAACAGGCATAGGAATACGAATTACAATCTGAGTAGGCATTTCCATAACCACAAGTTAATAAAGAAAATAAAGTCCCTAATCAGCTCACGGAAGATGGTGTTTTTGATAATCTTCAATCTCTCTAAAATATTCGGCTTCCAAGGGAAAACATGGAATGCCTTTGACTTTGACGGCTACTTCCTTTTATAGAAGGATGGGAGGCTTGAATTAGGTCAACTAGGACACGTGAAAGGCTCTCCTTGCTCCTTTATCCCGAAAATAACTCAACAGAAGTCGGCTCATGAAGTTGGCTAACGAGCTGTGATGTGGCAGTTTCTGCTCCCAGTTTTACTGCAGCACATAATTTGCTCCCTCCAGTCGCTCAGTAGCATAATCTGCACAAAATAATTTCCAATGCTTCCATTCTTCCAAATGGGTTAAAACATGTAATATCCATCTAAAACCAACCCTATTAAGCATAAAGGACACACAAATCCCTATATAATTTAGGCCTGAATAACTACCTTTTGGGCAATTATCATACCCCCAAACTTGAACTATTGCGCGTCCCGAGCAATACTAACCAACCTTCCTTCAAGAATTTAAAAACATCAGACAAAGAATAGCTTAATCACACCAGAAAGTCCAACACTACCTTTAACCTTTACCTGAGCACTCTGCAAAACCAAGCTCTGCTGCAGCAAAATGATTCCGCCGGCATGGACAAATAATCACCACTTTTCAACTTAATTATTTTCTTCCTTTGATCTTTCTTTCCTTCTTCTTTTGCCAAAGTTGTTTTTTTCTAATGAATCTTGTATATATTGCATAATTTCTTGAATCTTTGTGTGTTACATGGCCAGGAAACAGATCGGGAAAAACACAATGGTTTTTTTTTTCAATTTTCTTTTTCCTTTGTTCATTCCCCTCTCTCTCCTTTTCCCTTTTTTTTCGCCCATTCCCTTCCTCTATCTCTTTAATTCTTACCTTTTAAAAAAATTAATATGTTTGTAATAAGTGTGATTGTTTTATCCCACTTGAGTAGAAATTTGATTGATGTCTCTATGTCTCTACCTTTTCTTTTTTCTTCCCTTTACTTATCAGTAACACTGTAACGCCCCAGGTTTTAAGATAGGCTAACCTAGTGACATTACTAAACTCCTATTCAAAACCTACCGAGAGCTCCGAAAATTTCGGTAGCATGACGACATACATAGGATGAATCCAAAAATTTTTAAATCACCTGTTAACCTTAGCAACACTTCTATAAGGATTCATTCAATTCCACAACTCCACAGAAACAACTGCAACTAAGATACGAGTCAAATCTCACATCTTCAACCAACAACAGAACCTAACTCTTCCAAATCAAACATTACCTTAACTTTCTAAAACAGGTTGTCTTTATTAAACAACAACATATTTACAACCTAACGAGAAACATGAAATTTAAACATGCTCATTAACAAGAAACAAAAACTACACCAACCTAGCTACAAGGCTAAACAAATCAACCTATCAACAATTAATGAACACACGACCATCCTATCTATCAAAGGAAACCGAACAAGTAACTGGACCCATATGGTCATCCGTCGTGAGCCTCCTCGTCTACATCACCGGGCACGTAATACTCATCACCTGCAAAGTCTGAAAATGTTGGGGGGAAAGAAGGGGAGGGGTATCAGTACAACCACAGTACTGGTAAGTAGCTCACACCCGGTGAGCCACCAAACAACATACAGCCACAACATCTTGCTAACCACACACACCATACCTGGAAAGCAATAAACAACTCAATGTGCTCTTAGACACGAAACAATAATGCGAACACGTGCTCATGCAAAAATGGGACGACAACATGAATCCACGCATCATGTTATGCACCCCCACATGGTTTCCACGCCATGCCTGCACACTCACACGTGATTTCCGCGTCACGCTCCGCACTCAAAACCCACACGTGATTTCCACGTCACGCTTCGCAAACCCACCCAACACATGTATTATCTCACGCCATGCGTAGCGCCTCTCACACGTGATTTCCGCGTCACGCTCCGCACTCACACCCCCACGTGATTTTCGCGTCACGCTCCGCACACACACCCAGCACATGATTTACACGTCATGCTCCGCCTCTCCCCAATGACCACACACTATGCAGACACGACTCTTATGCAGCATAGTTATCAACCACAGTATCTCATGCTCATGAATTACGCAAACAACATGCTTATGCATCATCAAGCAACATGCTTAGGAATTTAACAAAACGTCATACTTGTTCACAAAGCGAGCTAAAAACATATAAACACATTATGCAGTAGCAAAGCAAGTAAAGCAATAGCAAGCTCAAACAACAAACAAGCCCCACCAGATAGAAACTACTTACAATGCTTAAAAGCGCTCCTAAATCCAGCTAACGCTTGTTGGAAATTATTAGAACAGGTTCTAAGCGGACCTACGGATGCAATAGAGTCCCTTTAAATATCCCAACAATCTTTCTAACACCTAACATATAATAAAAGGGACCTAAAGCGTGCTACAAGGTGCCGAAACTTACTGAAAAGGGGCAGAAACCTTGCTGGAATTAATCGATCAGCACTGAAATACCTAGAATAGGTGTTGTCCCAAGGCCGAAATGAGTTACAACTGAAACCAAAGGATGCCCAAAGGTTAAAAAGCATTCTAAAGCTACCTAAGGCAGTTTCTAGAGACTTTAAGGCCACCGGAACTTACCGAACAGAACTGAACAGTGGCCGATACGTGTTGTACAGTGTCCAAAATGGCCAGAACCTGCAATTTAGGAAGCGATAAAGAGTGGGTAACTTAGATTAACACCTTTTGGGTCATGGGTAACTTGAATTCAATGCCAATATGGAATGGGTTAGGCTGAATCTTACTGAAATCGCTGAAAGGTAGAGAAATTGCACTAGTATTCGAAGCTTGAAGCCAAACGGAGGGGAGACAGCGTCGATGAGGACTGAAACCACACTAACTTCTCACCGGGTGAAGGCAAAATTGCAAGGAAAACGATGGTTGATGCGGTTGATAGCGAGCAGAAATGTCGCTATTTTAGTCTCAATTTATTAAGCTTTTTGGTGCTTTAATCGTGTTTTTAATGAATATATTTAATGAATTTTGTTATTTGGTCCTTAGGAGCTAAGTTGGTGATTTTGGGAGAAAAAGAGCAAAAATTGAAGTAATTATAGCCCAAATCCTAGCTTGATGCAATTGGAGGCCCAAAGAAGACATTCATAAAGAAAAGACTAAGAGAAATGAAGAAGAAGGCCCAAAAATCAGCCCAAAAGGAAGCTGAAAAATCTGGAAAATCACAGCAGCGTCGAGACGCTTAGCAAGGCAGCGTCGCGACGCTGCCCTTTCTTGTTGCCCAAGCCGCGTGCGCAGCAGCGTCGCGACGCTTAGCAAGGCAGCGTCGCGACGCTACCCCTATTCCAGGCCTATAAATAGGCGCCCTTGGTGCCTCATTTCTCATCAATCAATCAACCCATCACTCAATCCTTTCTTTCCTTTCTTAAGACTCCTTTTTTGGAGCCCCTCTCAAGGCTTTTGAGCCTTTTTGAGAGGGTTCTTCTAGTGGGGAAATTTTGGGAATTTTGGGAAGCAATCATAGAGGCTCGAGGAGTAATCAACGGGGGCTCCAAGTGTCAGCAAGGGGTTTTTCGACGGTCAATTCCTTTCCTTTATGCTTTTTAATATGCTTTCCCTTGTAATTATTGTGGATATTATGTGTAGCTAAACCCCAATTTGGGGTCTTGAAATGAAATGATAGTGGAAATATTGTTATAATTTCTTGTCTCTTGCCCATGTCCTAATTATTTGTATGGATGTGCTTAATGCTTTACTCAATCTGGCCAATTGTGTAATGATTCGTTTCTTAATGGAAACTCGACGGAGAGAAATTAGGATAGATCATAATCCATGCAACTAGTTTAATTGCCCGTTGTGACACCGGGATTAGTTGATTAAACTTAGATTCCTAAAATGAATCAGAGCGTAATAATTAATGATTTTTAATAGCGCTAAGGACACTTAGGTTGTTAAAATGAATTAATTACAATTAGGGGAAACCGACAGGAGAACCTATGTGATTAACGGAGATTCTAGGTTTATAATTAGTTGGGCAATGAGATAGGATAATTATAGCAATTATTTAGCTAACCATTGATTTTCAAGACCCCTCTTCCCCGCTTAAAGAAAACTCTTTCTCCACATTTTATTTCTGATTGATCAAATTTGTTTTCATTAGTCATTTTGAATTCAAGTTCTTTTTATCACATGAACGTAGTCCCTAAATATTATTTCACCTAAGTATTTTCAGTGCTCAAGAGAATTTTAATTATTTGCTTAAGTTTCGCTTCGCCTCCCTGAGGATTCGATACTCGGAATACTTTCGCCCGTGCGCTTGCGGATAGTCATCGTACACACCAGTACAACAACAGCGGTCGATGTGAAAGAAGAACACGAAGTCTGGCAGCCTGGGATCTGCTCGCCGGAGGGGAAAACAAATGAGGAAGGCGGCGGCTGACGAGAGGGGACAGCGGCTGGGCGGCGCGCGGGCAGCAGATGACGGCGGCGGCAGCGGCTGAGCGCGGAGGCTGAGCGACGCGAGGAAGAAAGGGATCCAAAAATTCTTCCTACCTCCGCAACCATTCTAACCGGCAAACCGGTCGAAAAACCCATTTCCCTCTTTGAAAACTCAAAAAAAAAAAAAAAAAAAAAAAAAAAAAAAAAAAAAAAAAAAAAAAAAAACTCCCTCCCACCCTAAACTCTCTCCCTCTACAAAAACTCATTCTTCCCCAAAGGTTCAACTAAACCCACAGACTACACAGAAAACTAGTGTTCAAAGAAATTTCGAATGGAGGATGTATTCGCCGGAGATGGAAAAATGTACTGTTCAAATGAGATGAACGGAGATGAAGAATCCGTCGAAAGGAGCCGCTAGAGTCGTCGGAGTCACCGGAGTCGTCGAACAGTGGGTCAATTTTGAAAACCCAAAACTGAATGAGGTTATTTTTGACAATTTCCCATAACATTTCTTGTGTTAATTTTTTTTGAGTAATTGCAGTGGGTGCCAAATTAATTATCTATAATAGCAAATTTAGCACCAAGTAAAAAGAATTGCAAATATGACAAAAAAATTAGAATATTCCTATTTTACCATTCTCTTCCTCTCCTTTCTCATTTACTCTTTCTTGTGTATACCATTTTTTTTTTTTTTTTTTTTTTGCTTTCTTCTTCTTTTTTTTTCATTTATGAGCTGTTATGATTTCTTTTTTTTTTCTTTTTTTATAATGAGCTATTACGATTTCTTCTCTTTTTTTATTTTTTTTTTTATTTTTTTGTGCATTTATGAGGGTGGAGTTCTTGTTTGATTAATACGTTTTTTTCCCTCTTCTGTGCAGTTTATTAAGTTGTGCATTTTCTTTTTCTTTTTTGATTTGATTTGCTTTTTATTCTTCTTCCCACAAGGTATTGTTATGATTGTTTCTTCTTCTTTTTATTCTTCTTTTTATTTTGAACCACGAACCTTGTGGTTATCAGTACAACTTTATGCCAATTGGGTTAAACTCTTGTTGGCCTTCTTTTTAATTCAAGAATGCCAAGAATACAAAAATAGCAATTTTGGTGAGTGTTTGTATAGGTATATCAAAGTATATCACTGATATACTTCGGTTAATTGTAGTCTATCACTGACTATCACTGGTCGAAGTCTATCAGGACTATAATTGATAGATAATGAAATACAAAGAATACAAGAATATCAATTTTATGGTGGTGGTCACGGAGCTTGTGTGCTAGGCTTTAAAAATTATATTGTTGATTAAGAGTCGCTTGTTCGTAATGGTTATTTTTGGATTTTATGTTCTAATTACCACAAGAGACTTAAAATTTTTGTTCAATTTATGATTTTAGTATAATAATTTTGGATGAGTTTCTAATTACCGAGATGAATTGCAATGGAAAGTAATTTACTAATAGATTTCAATTAAATTGATTTCTATCAGTAACAATCCTTGGTAGACTTCAATTAATTGATAATTAACTGATTTCTATCAGGGATAGAAACTGATAAACTTCAATTAACTGATTTCTATCCTCGATAGAAAATGATAGATTTGAATTAAACTAATTTCTATCAGTGATACAAATCAATAAACTTCAATTAAATTTATTTATGATAGAAACTGATAAACTTCAATTAAATTGGTTTCTTTCGGTGATAGAAACTAATAGTCTTGAATTGAATTGATTTCTATTAGTGATAGAAACTAATAACCTCGAATTTAACGATTTTCTATTAGTGATTATCACTGATAGACTTAAATTAAACTGATGGATAAAAATTGATAACCTTGAATTAAACTGAACTAATAGCCTTGAGTTAAATTGTTTTCTATCAGTGGCTATCACTGATAGGCTTGAATTAAACACGATAAAAACTTATAGATTATAATTATCAAAGTCTATCGGTGATACACACTGATAGACTTCGATTAATCAAAGTCTATTAGTGTCTATCACTAATAGACTCCGATTAATTGAATCTTATCATCAAAGTCTATCAGTATTTATCACTGATAGACTCCGATTACTCGAAGTCTATCAGTGACTATCAACAATAGGGACTGATAGACTATTGGAGATACTAAGGGTATTTTCGTAATTTAACGTATTTTTTGTTATTTCCGTAAATAATTTTATTTCTTTGCTAATTTTGCAATATGTTTGCCTGTTTTTGCTATCTGTGCAAAGCCCCCATTTTTTTTAAATGTATGTGATCTATGTTAAAGAAATCATCATGTGCCTAGGAACATATGAATTGATTGAAGAAAAGCTATGTTATTATGGTTTTTTTTTTTTTTTTTTTTTTTTTTTTTACATGAATGAGGATAATGTGCATTTATGAAAATGATTAAAAGAAAAAAAAACGGCTTATTTGGGAAAAAGAATCTTCGACTACTCCGGTTAGTTGAATATTTGGTTAAATCAATAACCCCAACACTTGCAACTCTCAGTCCTAGTGATTCATATAACATTGATGTTTAAACCCATCTTAAACTTAGGGTATGTTTAGAGTGACTTTTTAAGTGCTTAAAAAAGTTCTTCAAGTGTTTTAAATGTGTTTTTAAGTACTTAGAAAGTTATTCCAAACCGATCATATGTGATTGATAGAAGATTCTAGTTTCTATGACTATGGCAAACTTATTCTTATGAATCCTAACAGTACTTTGGTTCACTTTGATCTACGTGCAAACCTTCTTCAGATTACATAAAAAAAAAAAAAAAAAAGCATGCATTTGTTGTTGAATCAGGATGATGGCTTAGATCCTAAAAGAACTCAACTACAGTGAAAAATAGGTGTGAGATAGAAGGGCAATATCTCATAGTTGTAGGCCTGTTATCTCTCTCCTCGACTCTCCATATTACATAAGATCATAGAGAGTCGATTTGTGCATAACAAAAACAGATAAAGAGAGATAGGAGATCCCCTTGTCTTAAATCCCATTAATCGAAAAGGTGTATGTCACCAAAGTAACTCAATTAAAATTGCATGTTTCTGTCCATTCTTTTAAGTGTCTTTTTTAATTAATTATGCCTTTGACTTTGAGCCCTCAGATTGGTTCTGGCAGTAGGCAACAAATAGTGTATGGGCTAAAGCAGTTGATTGTTAGACCTTGTGCAATTGACTCTCTAGTTGTCTTTGCTTGTCATTTTGTTTTTCTTGGACTTGGCTTCTATATAACACAGCTGAGAAGGATCCTAAAGTGTAGAGGTTTTGTTTGACCTCTAATTATTATACTTATATGATTGCTGGTTGTTGTTCTATTGTGCCTTTACTGAGGTTAGCCATGGGGTAAATAAGATAAAAAAATATATATTCTACAAAAAAATTTGGAAAACTAGATACTTTTGAAAAAAATTGGAGAAAACAAGTGATTTTTTTGTTGTTTTGTGTGTTAAACACACGAAACACAACGTAGTCTCGGATTCACCACAAATCACGGATCACTTTGACCAGTAAAAAAAGAATAGTTTGAATCTGTGGTCACATCATGTGACTTTGTTTCGGTGACCAAAATTTTAAAACTGATGTCATATCACCTTTTTTTTTTATTAACATAAAATTAAAATAATTAATATAGTTTATTAAGAAGAACAAAAAATGATTAATAGTTTTTAAGAGATCATCATAATCAGAGGAGGAAAAAAAATATTAAGAACAATATTCAATTTAAAATATATTAAGAACAATATATATATTTTTTTAAAAATATATTAATTTAAATGAATTACTCTTTATGAGAAAAAAATATTAGTTTTGATTTTGGTACAATAAATATGGAGATTGGAAATTGAATTTCAACATCTAGAAATCTAGAAAACAAGTAGATGCTTAAATGCATGTTTGGGAGTGATTTAAAATGGTTAAACTCACTTTTGTCATATTCAAAATCACTCCAAAATATGTCTTGAATCATTTAAAATTAATTTTGATGGTACGAAAATCACATTTAAAAGTAAATCGAATATGAAATTGATTTTAAATAATTAAATATATGTTTCGGGATGATTTCGAACCTGACAAAAATGATTTGTCACTCAAACATGCACTTAACCGATGAGCTATACTTGCTGGAAAAAAAGAAAAATTAGTTGAAACTTCTTTGTTCAAATTTATTTTTATTATTTTTTTTTAGTGCAAATGGTCAAATGTAAATTTTTATAAACATGGAAAACTATTAATTTAATATACGGTGACATGAAACTTCTCAAATTTATAGTGCTAAAGTAAATTTAAATTGTCATCTTGGGTATTTTGTTCAATTTACTCTTTTTTTTTTTTTAATTTACTTTAGCACTTGAGAAGTTTCATGTCACCTCGGATTAAATTAATAATTTTTCATGCTCGTAAAAATTTAAATTTGACCATTTGAACTAAAAAAAATAAAAAAAATAAAAAAATAAATTTGAACAAAGAAGTTTCAACTATTTTTTTTCGTAAGTATAGCTGGTTAAGTGCATGTTTAAGTGACTATGTTCAAAATCACCCCGAAACATACATTTAATTATTGAACTAAGAACAAACATACATTTAACTATTCAAAATCAATTTCATATTTGATTTTACACTTTTAAATGTGATTTTCATAGCATCAAAATTAATTTTGAATTATTTAAGGGATATTTCAGAGTGATTTTGAATATGACAAAATGATTTTGACCATTTTAAAATCACTCTAAAACATGCATTAAAGCATCTACTTGTTTTTTAGATGTTGAAATTCAATTTCCTATCTCCATATTTATTGTACTAAAATTAAAACTAATATTTTTTTTCCCAAAAAGAATAATTAATTTTAGGGAAAAATACACTTTTAGTTCCTAAGGTTTGGATTAGGTTTCATTTTGATCCTTGAGTTTTCAAACTCAACAATTTAGCCCCTGAGGTTTGGTTTTAGTTTCATTTTAGTCTCTCCATTTATTTTTCTGTTAAAAACTAAGGGTGAGTTGACGTGACACTGTTTTTTTATTAAAAAAATTATTTTTGAATTTTTTAAAATATAAATATATTTAAAATAATAAAATATTATTATTTTTTAATTTTTATTATTTCTTTCTCTCTCCTTCTTCTTTTTCTTCTTATTCTTCTACTTCTCCTTCTTCAACTCAGGTGGCCGGCCGCCGCCGACCAAGTTTTTTTTTCTTCTTTCTTTCTCTCTTTTCTTCCCTTTCTCTATCTTTTTTTTTATTTTAATAAAAAATAGTTAGAGGGAGGAGGTGATGCACGATTTGCTTACCGCAAGTGTACGAGTCAAGTAATAATATAGTGTTTTCGTGTAAAACGAGTGTCATTCTGTGGATTGGTTTTCTAGCAAATTAAGTACCGTGAATAATCTTATCCAATTTTATTTAGGGAGCAAAACTTAATGATAAAGGTGGAGACTCAAATGGAAATACTCTTAGGGAATTGATTTCATTGTTGAGATTGAGGATTAATTAATGGAATGAAGTTCACTTGCAATTATTCTACCAAGTCTAGGAACCCTTTATCACAACTATCTCTCCCGAGCATAATTGATTCTCATGCATGCAACTAACTTGATATCTTCATCTAAGTTCATTAACATGCAAGACTTTGAGTTTAGTTCTTCTAACAACTTCTAAAGTAATTCTAAATTCTATCACGATCTTAGAAATTCTACTTTAGTCATGCAATTAGTAAATTAAGTCTTAGGCTAAATCCTCTCTCCCGAGTTTGATTCAACACTTAAATCATTCAATTAGTGATCAAGTAATTGAAAGAATTTAATCATAATTGCATAGGTAAAACAAAAGCACATTCATACAAAAAATCAATCCAACAAACTAAACAACTAGATACAAACAACTAGCAACTCATAATCTTGCAACTTCAAACACTAATTGAAAGAAAAACCATAAAAACAACAAGAGGTAAGGGAAAGAAAAGGAAAACTCTTGAATCCGTTGAAACCGACACGTCCCTGATGTTGGGTTTTATGCCATAAAACTCGTAGATAGTGAATGTAACCGTTGATCGAATATTAATGAAATAATATTGATATATTTTTTTTCATTAAATGGTATTAGTTATTTTATATTTGTCTTTGCCTAAAAAACCCTAATCCAATAAACTAGACATCCTAGGCTGTAATATGAGTCTTGAACTATATGTAGCAACATATGAGGATCATTGTTCAAGAAACAACCGAAAGGGTCTATAGTATAGGGATAAAACTAGGTGCCTTATCTTGGTGACACTATGAATACAACCCACTTTGTATTTGATACAAACGCTATGATCCAATGTGTTTGTGTAGGAGACATGCGAGTGGGGGTATCCTATGCAATGAGTTTGCATAAGATCGGACCACGAAATAGTAACCACTGGTTATAACACCGTTAACTAGTTGGTTTTCTATTTCACTAGGACGACCTAGAAAACTTGGTCTTAATCTTGAGTTGATTATGGACTCCTACTCATGAGAGATTGTCCTTTGATTTGTATGGGTGAGAGTGGCCAATATGAAGACTCAATAAGCCTACCATTTTGGGGATAAAACCGAGTGAGAAGCTGGGAACAGAATCATACAAGATAGAATTCAGTCCTTCCCGACTTTAGGGAAGCAGATGACTGTTCCCTTAAGTGGTGACTCCGAGTCTTGAACAAAGGGTCCTACCCTCTCAATGACACGAGAGGGTTTTCTATTTGATGGTTGGACCACAAACAGGTTGTTCATTAGAGGAGAACTAGTACTTAAGGAAATAGAAGTAACCCAGGGGTAAAACGGTAATTTGACCCAGCTGGTGTTACGGACACTCGTGAAGGACTAACTAGTCGTTATTGGTCTATATCTGTGGACAAGAAAATATATCTTCAGTGAGAAGAGTGCAACTGTGAGTCTATAGTAGAATGTACACACAATTAATGAATATTGATTAATTTGGTTAATGAGTTTGACCAATTAATCTCATATCATTGGAGCTTCTGATCTGCAGGTCCATTAGGTCCCACTGGTAGCTCATAAAGTAATTTGAGGCAACTAAGTAATAAATGTAAATTGAAAGTGTTCAATTTACTAAGGGAAACAATATAATATATATTGATATATAGTTATAAGAGAAATTAATATTTGAAGAAATTCAAATATTAATATAAATTTGAGTCACATTAAATTCATGGAAGTTTGAAAGAGTTCAAATATGAATTAATTAATTTTAAGACCTAAAATCTATTTGGGCAATTAATTAATTCAAGGCCGGAAATTAAATATTTGATATTTAATTGGTGGTTAATTAATTAAAGAATTAATTAATCGGGAATTAATCAATTGTGGAAATAATTAATAACTTAAGGAATTGATTAATCATTTATGGAAATGATCTAATCACTTATGGAAGTAATTAGTCATTTGTGGAAAAGCTTAATCAATTATGGAATTGATTGATCTTGGATTGATTAAATAAGGAATAAGATTGAATCAATTTTGGAAAAGATTGATTTAATTGAATATTTTATTCATGACCACTCTTCTATAAATAGAACACTAGACCTAATTGGTTTAGAAACCCTCTTGCTCTTAGACCAACAAGACAAGACCCTAGAATTCTCTCTAGCCTCCCTCTTAGAGAAAGACTCCCACAAGTCTTTTGCCTCCTAAACTTAGAGACATACCGGTGTAACTTCTGTGGTTATTGTGTCTTTGAAGAAAAATTTCCAGCGAAGAAATCAAGAAAGAGTCACTGCGTTTTCGTTCGTTGGAGCATCGTTGGCGAAGAACGGTCAAGTCTACAACGAAGGTTTGTAACGGTTCTTTCCCCTTTTCTTTAGAAAAGCATGAGAATAAAAATAGTTTTATTTTCAATCTTTTTTCAGCATGTTTATAGTGTTTTCAGCGGCTTTAAAGTGTGTTTAAAGTTTTATTTTGCCTTTTCATAACGGTATTTTAATGTTAATTAATATACGACGCAAGGTCCTTTCGATGTGCTTCCGCTACACCGGGGCTTTCATCCCCTTCAATCGGCACCAAAGCCATCGCTGTCCCTATTAATTGATATTAAAATTTGCGATAGGCTCTAATAGGTGGGATTTATGCATAATGTATGTTCGGTTTGCATTGAACTGTTTGGGTTAATTTTATGGCCATAGATTTTATTTTTATGTGATTTTGATCATGTAAGGGCCCGATGTTTCAGGTATTTTATGTAAAATCGAGTCCTTTGTAAGTTAGGGTCTAGATTAAGCTTTTATGAGAAAAAAATTGAAGAAACCGCGACTGAGATCGAAGAAGAAAACCGAGAACAAGATGATGTTTTGCCCAAAAAATCGTTCCAGACGTAACAGCATCGGGACGCTTTTCACAAAGCGTCTCGACGCTGTCCCGATTCGCAGACGAGGGAGACCAGTTCAAGGCGCAGCGTCGAGACGCTGTATTGATAGCATCACGACGTTGTCACGATGCTGCGTGAACTATGGTTTCAAGAAGGCGCGGTTCAAGCAGTTTTGGCCGGTTCGGTTCGTGGATTGGATCGGTTCGGCTGGGCTGGGACCTATTTGGTCTGATTCAGTTAGTTTTTGGCCTTGTTCGTGATTTTGGAGGTCGATTCGAGGTTGTTTGGGGCGGTTCGTGCTGTCTAGACCAATTTTTGGAGCTGCAGAAGGATTATAAGATAGAATTTAGCTAAAATTAATGTAATTTAATGCTTTATTTTATCCTCGGGGCCAAAATTAACTGGTTCAATTGCTATTTATATGCTTTATGGGTGTCATATAGATTTTTTAATCCCACCTTAGGTTATAAACATGCTCATGCATTTATTTATACATTATAAATTGTTATAATGTATGTTTTAAATGCATGGAATTGTCTTCATATTTTTTTTAATACAAGTGTATATTAATTATATGAAAACAATAAAACATGAAGCATGTCATTACTTAGATTAAATATAAATAGTTATGTTTAATATGATGAATGCAACATGCTTGATTGATTTTCTTGATTGGCTTATAATTGTAATATTAAAAGAAAATCAATATTGCATGGAGCATGAAACATCCATAGTTATTAATATAATTGTTATATTATTCATGCGATGCAATTAGTATGGTCTAATTTTTTACATTGAATGAGATTGTGGAATGAATTAAACCCTAGATTCTTGATTATTGGATTAATCATTAAAATTTGAAATAGTTCTTTAATATTAATGATTAGAAACCGTCAATCTATAATCAAGAATTGCATGCAAACATACGATTATAGGATAAATTGGATTAATTTTAAATTGTTTAAAATTAATTAGACCTAGATCAGTTTCTAATAGGATTAGAATTATTTCTTACTTAGGATTAAAAATAGTTTTAATTGACTAAGTAGGAAAAACATTGCTATGATTATAAGGGAACTCCACCGGTAAAGTTCTGTCTAAGGCTGGGGGTATTTAAGTTGACGGTTTATGGAACACCTCCTACCTGGGAACTGACCTAGAATACCGGAGTTGAATTAATCATAGTTAAATGTTAGCTTGCAATGTCACTAGGTTTGTTAAAAGTGTTTAATACACCTAGATCTTTAGAGTAAAGACCTTACATTACTGTGGTTATAAGGGAACTCTCTCGGTAAAGTTCTGTCTAAGGTTGGGGGTACTTAAGATGACGGTTTACGGAACACCTCCTACCTGGGAACTGATCCGAACCTTGAGTTGAATTAACCATAGTAATGTTGACTTGCAATGTTGGGTTTATTAAAAGAAGTTTAATTCACCTAAAACATTGCGGTTGAATCCTTTCCATAATTGTTATAATAGGATCAGACCTAGATAGATTGACTTAGCCGAATTTTATCTAAGTTAAACAACCCTAAATTAACCTTAGGACATTTTCAAGGGGAGGAAAATTACAAAACGAGATTTAAATCAAGTTTTTCTCCTACGTCCCTATATTCACAACGTGAGGTTCATGTTCGGCTTCGTGTCGCCTTAGGAGCAGCCTCCCTTCGGAAAGTGTTTGCATGAATCAATAACAAGGTGAATGGGAAAAATGTCTAGAGTAAGTGGGAGCGGGACACATGTCAACGTATCCCTCGGTCTCTGCCCTTAGTTCGCTCCGTGAGAGTCCTATGATCCGCCTGTAGGTTGTCCTTGAAGGGAATAAAAGTCCCCACGCAGCGGAAGCGCATCGATTGGACCTTACGCCGTATATTAATTAACATTAAAATACCGTTACGATAACTCAAACAAAACTTTAAACAACCTTTAAAGCCGCTGTAAATTGGTTTAAACATGCTAAAATAAATCTAAATTTATTTTTAAAACTTTTCTAAAGAAAAGAGGAAGAACCGTTACAAACCTCCGTTGTAGACTTGACCGTTCTTCGCCAACGACGCTCCACGAACGAAAACGCAGTAGCCGCTTTAAGGTTTTCTTCGCTAGAAATTCTTCTTTGATTGACACAATCACCACAGAGGTTACACCGGTATGTCTCTGAGTCTAGGAGGCTAAAGACTTGTTGGAATCTTTCTCTAAGAGGGAGGCTAGAGAGAATTCTAGGTCTTGTCTTTCAAGAGTGTCAAGTGTCATGACCAATTAGGTCTAGTGTTCTATTTATAGAAGAGAGGCAATGAATAAAATATTCAATTAAATCAATATTTTCCATAATTGATTCAATCTTTATTCCTTAATTAATCAATCATGATTAATCAATTCCATAATTGATTAATCTTTTCCTCAAATGACTAATTACTTCCATAAGTGATTAGATCATTTCCATAAATGATTAATCACTTCCTTAAGTGATTAATTATCTCCATAATTGATTAATTCCCGGTTAATGAATTCTTTAATAAATTAACCACCAATTAAATATCACATATTTAATTCCCGGCCTAGAATTAATTAATTTGCCCAAACACATTTTAGGCCTTAAATTAATTAATTCATTATTTTGAACTCTTTCAAACTTCCATAAATTTATATTTGAACTTTTCAAATATTAATTTCTCTCATAATAATATATCAATATATATTATATTTGTTTCCCTTAATAAATTGAACATTTTCAATTTACTTTTATTACTTAGTTGCCTCAAATTACTTTACGAGCTACCAGTGGGACCTAATGGACCTGCAGATCAGAAGCTCCAACGATGTGAGATTAATTGGTCAAACTCATTAACCACATTAATTAATATTCGTTAACTGTGTGTACATTCCACTATAGACTCACAGTTGCACTCTTCTCACTGCAGACATATTTTCTATGTCCATGGATCTAGACCAATATCGACTAGTTAGTCCTTCACGAGTGTTCGTAACACCAGCTGGGTCAAATTACCGTTTTACCACTGGGTTACCTCTATTTCCTTAAGTACCAATTCTCCTCTAATGAACAACCTGTTTGTGGTCCAACCATCAAACAGAAAACCCTCTCGTGCCATTGAGAGGGTAGGACCCTTTGTTCAAGACTCGGAGTAACCACTTAAGGGAACACTCATCTGCTTCCCTAAAGTCGGGAAAGAGTGAATTCCATCTTGTACGATTATGTTCCCAGCTCCCCATTCGGTCTTGTCCCCAAAGTGGTAGGCTTATTGAGTCGGCGTATTGGCCACTCTCACCCATACAAATCAAAGGACAATCTCTCATGAGCAGGAGTCCATAATCAACTCAGGATTAAGACTAAGTTGTCTAGGTCGTCCTAGTGAAATAGAAAACCAACTAGTTAACGGTGTTATAACCAGTGGTTACTATTTCGCGGTCCGATCTTATGCAAACTCATTGCATAGGATACCCCCACTCGCATGTCTCCTACACGAACGCGTTGGATCGCGGCGTTTGTATCAAATACAAAGTGGGCCGTATCCATAGTGTCACCAGGATAAGGTTCCCAGTCTTATCCCTTTACTATAGACCCTTTAGGCTGTTTCTTGAACAATGATCCCATATGTCACTACATATAGTTCAAGACTCATATTACAGCCTTGGATGTCTAGTTTATTGGATTAGGGTTATTATTAGGCAAAGACATTTATAAAATAACTAATAACAATTAATGGAAAAATATATCAATATTATTTCATTAATATCCGATCAACGGTTACATTCACTATCTACGAGTTTTAGGGCATAAATCCCAACAAATTCCCACTTGAACTAAAACACTAGTTAGTGGGATGTAAATGCAATAATCTAAAGCTGGAAATACAATGAACTAGGGCATCCTTATACCCATTATACATTTCTCCCACTTGCCCTAGATTAGATGGCATACATATCTCGTAGACCTAGACCCTCTAGATGACCCTCAAACACTTTAGCCGTGAGAGCCTTCGTAAATGGATCAGCGATGTTGTGCTCCGAGGCGATCTTAGTGAAAATCACATCTCCTCGTTGCACAATCTCCCGTATCAGGTGATACTTCCTCTCGATGTGTTTACCTCGTTTGTGGCTTCGAGGTTCTTTTGAGTTGGCTACAGCCCCACTATTGTCACAGTATAGTGTTATGGGCACGTTCATATTCGGAACCACTTCCAAATCAGTCAAGAACTTTCTGAGCCATACTGCCTTCTTAGCTGCTTCGCAAGCTGCTACATACTCAGCCTCCATGGTTGAGTCTGCTATGCATCCTTGTTTGATGCTTCTCCACACTACTGCTCCTCCATTGAGGGTGAATACTGACCCTGATGTGGATTTCCTTGAATCCTTATCAGCTTGAAAGTCAGAGTCAGTGTATCCAGTAAGAATCAAATCCTTAGCTCCATACACAAGCATGTAGTCCCTCGTTCTTCGAAGATACTTGAGGATATTCTTAACCGCTCCCCAGTGGTCCAACCCTGGATTAGACTGATACCTACTGACTACTCCCACTGCATAACATATGTCAGGCCTAGTGCAGAGCATAGCATACATTAAGCTGCCCACAGCTGAGGCGTAGGGAATGTGTCTCATGTTCTCAATTTCTTGAGGTGTCTTAGGAGACTGTTCCTTAGACAGGTGTACCCCATGTCTGAAGGGTAGTAGTCCCTTCTTGGAGTTTTGCATCGAATATCGAGACAACATCTTGTCAATATACGTTGCTTGAGACAGAGCTAGCGTTTTGTTCTTACGATCCCTAATGATTTGGATTCCCAGAACATATTGAGCCTCTCCCAGATCTTTCATTTGGAATTGGGCTGCTAGTCATTTCTTAATGTCAGTGAGGTATCCTACATCATTCCCAATGAGTAGGATATCGTCTACATAAAGTATTAGAAAAGCTACTTTCCTTTTGTTGATTTTCTTGTACACACAAGGCTCATCAACGTTTTGGTCAAAGCCAAAAGATTTGATTGCAGTATCAAATCTAATGTTCCATGATCTGGATGCTTATTTCAATCCATAAATGGATCGATTGAGCTTACAAACCTTTTGTTCCTGACCTTGGGCAATGAACCCTTCGGGCTGAGACATGAAGATATTCTCTTCAAGATTACCATTCAGAAAGGCAGTCTTGACGTCCATTTGCCATATTTCATAGTCATAATATGTGGCTATGGATAAGAGAATTCTTATGGACTTTAACATGGCTACAGGAGAAAAGGTTTCCTCATAGTCAACCCCTTCCTTTTGGGTATAACCCTTTGCCACTAGTCTAGCTTTGAAGGTCTGTACCTTTCCAGCTGCATCTCTTTTTCTCTTATAGATCCATTTGCATCCTATGGGTTTTACCCCATTTGGTAGATCTGTAAGTTCCCATAAAGAATTGGAGTACATTGACTCCATTTCCAGGTTCATGGCTTTGACCCATTCATCCTTATCTTCGTCATTCATTGCCTGTCGATAGGACAATGGATCCTCAATGCCATCATTAGGTATGACAACCTGAGTTTCAGTTAAACCCAAGTAGCAGTCAGGTTGTAATACAACCCTCCCACTGCGTCGAGGCATTCCCAACGTTTGAGATGGACGGGATGGATCTGAAGAACTAGTTCCTTCATCAACCCTTGTTGAAGGTCCAACTTCATCAACAACTCTTGATGATTCTTCAGTAGCTTCTCCTAATATTATTTTGCTGCGTGGTTTATGATCTCTCATGTGGTCTTCTTCTAAGAAAGTGGCGTTTGTCGATACAATCACCTTATTTTCTTGTGGGTCGTAGAAATAACCACCTCTCGTTTCTTTAGGGTAACCAACAAATTGGCACAGTTTTGAACGAGGTTCCAGTTTCTTAGGATTTGTCTCAAGCACGTGTGCTGGACAACCCCAGATGCGAAAGTGATGCAAACTAGGTTTACGCCCCTTCCATAATTCGAAAGGTGTTTCAGAAACACTTTTCGAGGGAACAATTTTCAAGATGTATACTGCAGTCTCTACTGCATACCCCCAAAACGAGCTAGGCAATTGAGCATAGCTCATCATTGATCGAACCATGTCTAACAAGGTTCTATTTCTCCTTTCTGACACACCATTCTGCTGAGGTGTACCAGGGGCTGAGAGTTGAGATTGAATTCCATGTTCTATCATATAATCCTGGAATCTTTGATCCATATACTCCCCTCCTCGATCAGATCGAAGTATTTTAATAGATTTACCTAATAGGTTTTCAAGTTCAGCCTTAAACTCCTTAAACTTTTCAAGGGTTTCAGACTTATGTCCCATTAGGTACAAGTAATCATATCTTGAATAATCATCTATAAAAGAGATGAAATATTCGTACCCTCCTCGAGCTTTTACATTCATTGGACCACATAGATCCGAATGTATTAACTCTAAGGGTTCTTTGGCTCTGTAACCTTTTCCAGTAAAGGGTCTCTTGGTCATTTTTCCCTCGAGACAAGACTCACAAGGTGGTAGTGAATCATCTTCTAACTTGCTTAGAAGTCCATTCTTTACCAAACGACCGATCCTATCGATGTTTATATGACCAAGTCTTAGATGCCAAAGATTAGTATTGTTACTTGATGGAGAAATCTTTTGCCTTTTTCTTTGAGTTTCAGCAGTTTTAAATAATTCATGATTTAAAAGTGCTTTGTTTTCGGTTGGTCTTAAAACGTACAAGTTATTTTCCAATTTGGCTGAACAAATAAGTACACCATTTTTATAAATGAACGCTTCATTCATATCAAAAGTAACTGTATACGATTGTTCAATCAAACATGAAATAGAAATTAAGTTCCTCTTAATCTTGGGAACGATTAACAAACTTTCTAAAAGTAAGAATCTATTTCTAAAAAATAACTTCGCAGCTCCCACTGCTTTAGCTGAAATGACTTCTCCAGTTCCGACTCTGAGTGTCATTTCCCCATCGTTCAACTGTCGAAAGGAACTATTTTCCTGAAAAGAAGAGCAAACATGATTAGTTGCTCCTGAATCAAGTATCCAGGTTAACTCATCATGTTCTACCAGGCATGTTTCTAAAACAAGTAAATCAAATTTACCTTCCTTTTCCTTCTTTTTCTCAGCAAGGTACTTTGGGCAGTTTCTCTTCCAATGTCCATCTACATTGCAGTGGAAACACTTGCCCTTGTCTGCCATAACTTTGGCTTTTCCCTTGCTTTTAGCAGCAGTGCTGGGAGCTTTCCCCTTGTTTCCTTTCTTCTTCTGAGTTTTCTTTGAAGAAGTGGCTACAGATTTAGTTCCAGAGGATGAACCCTTCTCAAAATTTCTTTTAGAGTGGACAACGTTTGCCTCTCCTTCTATCTGTCCCTTGTTCTTAAGAAGAGACTGATAGAGTTGTAGCTCATTCAGGAGGCTAGTCAGGTTGAATGTTATTTTATTCATCATTGCATTGCTTCGAAACTGTAGAAAACTCTTCGGAAGAGATTCTAAGATGAATGCAACCTGACTACGCTCATCTATGACAGCCTCGTTTGCCTCTGCCACGTTGAATTGGACCATCATATCCAGGACATGCTCCCGAACAGACGTGCCCTCTTTCATGCGACAACTATAAACGTATTTGAGAGCGTCATGGTGGACTTGGTAGGACGGTTGTCCAAACATCTCCCGGAGAGAGTTCATAATCTCCCTCGCTGTTACAATGCCCTCATGCCTTTTAGCCAAAACTTCAGATAAGCTGGCTAAGATATAGACGCGAGTCTTATCATTGGCCTTTGTCCAGCGGTCATAAGCATCCTTAACTGCCTGGGATGCATTACGAGCAGGGGCTGGAGGACAATCCTCCGTTAAGACGAACCGCAGATCATCGACAACAAGAATCGTATTCAGGTTCGACTTCCACGTAGCATAATTTTCGCCGGTTAATTTCTCATTTTTAAGCAGAGAGACAGTTGAGGAAGACATTGCTGAAATTTAATCAAACAATGACCGTATTAGTTATCTTTGCCTTAACCCATCATACAAGCAAACAATTGCACACAATCCAATCAATTTAGCAAAACAGACAATCACAGAACCCTAAAACTATCGATTTAGTTTTGCAACGACATTTCAGAGGTTTAGAATGTCAGCCACCGAAGGGTGATCAGGCATTCCTCCTTTGAAATGAGACACCTCTCAGCTAATTCTAATTCCAGAATAACTCATATTCCTATAGACATTAGCCACCGTTGTTCGGTCAAGGATTTCTTAACACTTTTCACTCATCCTCGTAAGTGTAACCCTCCCACTTTCAGATCTCAGAGGCACGCACCAACAGGCTACCGAAGGGAAAGACAACTGTTGGTGATTAGCCTAAGAGCTCTTATCCTTTTCAGGAGTTCACGATGTTCCGAGTCCTATGACCAGGCCCTCCGAAGGGATGGTTGCGCCAGGACAACCTGCAGGCGGATCATAGGACTCTCACGGTGTGAACTATGAGCGGAGACCGAGGGATACGTTGACACGTGTCCCGCTCCCACTTACTCTAGACATTTTTCCCATTCACCTTGATATTGATCCATGCAAACACTTTCCGAAGGGAGGCCGCTCCTAAGGCGACTCGAAGCCGAGCATGAATCTCACGTTGTGAATATAGGGACGTGGGAGCAAAACTTGATTTAAATCTCGTTTTGTAACTTTCCTCCCACTGAAAATGTCCTATGGTTAATATAGGGTTGTTTAACTTAGATAGTATTCGGCTAAGTCAATCTATCTAAGTCTGATCCTATTATAACAATTATGGAAAGGATTCAACTGCAATCTTTTGGGTGAATTAAACTTCTTTTAATAAACCCAATATTGCAAGTCAACATTACTATGGTTAATTCAACTCAATGTTCGGGTCAGTTCCCAGGTAGGAGGTGTTCCGTAAACCGTCCAGCCTTAGACAGAACTTTACCGAGAGAGTTCCCTTATAACCTCAGTAATGTAAGGTCTTTACTCTAAAGATCTAGGTGCATTAAACACTTTTAATAAACCTAGTGACATTGCATGCTAACATTTAACTATGATTAATTCAACTCCGGTATTCCAGGTCAGTTCCCAGGTAGGAGGTGTTCCGTAAACCATCAACTTAAATACCCCCAGCCTTAGACAGAACTTTACCGGTGGAGTTCCCTTATAATCATAGGAATGTTTTTCCTACTTAGTCAATTAAAACTATTTTTAAATACTAAGTAAGAAAAGATTCTAATCTTATTAGAAACTGATCTAGGTCTAATTAATTTTAAACAATTTAAAATTAATCCAATTCATCCTATGATCTTATGTTTGCATGCAAATCTTGATTATAGATTGACGGTTTCTAATCATTAAAATTAAAGAACTATTTCAAATTTTAATGATTAATCCTATAATCAAGAATCTAGGGTTTAATTCATTCAACAATCTCATTCAAATTAAATAATTAAACCACACTAATTGCATGAATAATATAACAATTATATTATTAACTATGGATGTTTCATGCTTCATGCAATTTTTGATTTTCTTTTATTATAACAATTATAAGCCAATCAAGAAAATCAAACAAGCATGCTTCATTCATCACATTAAACATAACTATTTATATTTAATTTAAGTAATGACATGCTTCATGCTTTCCAATTTTTCATATAATTAATATACACTTATATTAAAAAATATGAAAACAAATCGATGCATTTTTTTTTTTTGACTAAAAATAAATGCATTACGCCACATGGGCAGAGGAAAATTGGTCAAAGGCAACCAGATTACAAAGCCAGTTGGGTATTTGATGGGCCCAACTCTCAGATGACTTCACTGTACATGCGTATTTGGCAAGAAAGTCAGCAAAATTATTACAACGTCTAGGAATGTATTTAAACTCAATCTTCTCAAAATAATTCGACCAGCACCAAATATCTTCAACAATAGCGTCCACGTCATTCCACACCACCGACCGTTTGTTAATGAAATTGATTGCCATCTGGTTGTCTGACTCCACGAAAATATTCTTGCCTCCTAAACCATGAGCCAATTTCATTCCTTCGATAATGGCTCTTAGTTCAGCCGAAAGAGGGTCAAGGGCAAAATCCAGGAAAATTGAAGATGCTGCTACAATCGAGCCATCCTTGCTTCGAATAGAGATGCCAAGGCCAGATTCTGGATTTGAAGGGGAACATGCAGCATCTGTATTAAGCTTCCAGACATCATCAGGAGGCGGAGACCAGCGATCATCTTCAGGGGAAGGATTGCTCCTCCTAACACGAGGATTCCCAGACCGATCATGTGAATTTGCTTTCAGAAAAGAAGCCAGGTACTCTTTTATCCATTTGCTTCGAGCTTGAACTGGAGGGATAGAATCACCGTGAGTAACTTTGTTCCTATCACTCCAGATAGACCAACAAACTGTGGCAACTAAACTGAGATCCTTATGGGACGAATTCGCCTCGATCTTCAACCAGCGATCAATGAAGCTGCCATGGAAGTCTTCCTCCAGAAAAACTTTGTTGTAGGTAAGTTTCCAAATATCTCTTGCTCGGCTACAAACAAACAAACAGTGATCAGTATTTTCGGGGCATAAATTGCAGATAGGACAAGTAGTAGGTAAATTAATACCCCTATGATTCAAGTTAACATTATTAGGAATAGATTCTTTTAGAGCTCTCCAACAGAAATGTTTAATTTTTGAAGGAATTTTGAGTTTCCATAAATTGTTCCACATATGGTTAAGAGAAGAATGACTAGCTTGGATTCCTTCCAATTTGATATTCATAAAAAGCTTGTAGCCGCTCTTAACAGAATATTTACCAGTTTTGTCATAATGCCATATTTGTTTGTCATTCAAGTTCATGTTTATAGGTATACCCTTTATAGAATTAATGTCAAAATCAATAACAGCTCTATTCAGTTTATCTAAATCCCAATCCCCTGAATCAGAGATGTAATCAGACACTTTTGTGTTGTACATATCACTGTTTATACAAATTGGTCTGAAAGTAGTCTCTTTGGGAAGCCAAGGGTCCTTAAAAATAAATGTGCTCTTTCCATTACCTATCCTATTCCGAAGGCCCTTGCTAAGTAATTCTCTACCCCATAATAAGCTCTTCCACAGATAAGAAGGCTGTCTCCCCAGATCAGCTTCCATAATATTAGAATCCTTATAATAGAGGCTTTTCAGGAACCTAGAAACTAACGACTCAGGATTAGTTAAGAGGCGCCAAATTTGTTTAGCAATTAAGGCTTTGTTGAACCCTTCAATATCCCTAAAGTTAAGACCTCCTAAACTCTTGGGAAGGCATAAGTCTTTCCACTTAAACCAGTGAAGTTTCCTTTTGTTGGATTGAGATCCCCACCAAAACCTTGCAAAGTTCCTAGATATACCCTCATGTAAGTGTTTAGGTAATTTAAAAACACTCATTACATAGGATGGGATAGCTTGACCAATACTTTTAATCAAAACTTCTTTTCCAGCAATAGAGAAAAAAGAGTTCTTCCACCCTTGGACAGCTTTCCACACCCTATCTAAAATAAAGCTAAGATCCTTTGACTTATTACGGGAGAACACAGAGGGAACCCCTAAATACTTACCAAGGTCACTCACATGCCTAATACCCAACAGAGAGCTCAAGTAATCTTTCCTGTCCGAATGAATTTTAGAAGAAAAAAAGATTGCAGATTTAGCCAAATTAATAGATTCTCCAGATGCTAGTTCATAGTCTTTAAGGATGTTTTTTATATTCATGAGCTCATATTCCTCTGCTTTACAAAAAATAAGGCTGTCATCGGCGAATAATAGGTGAGAAATAATAGGACCATTATTGATAGATAAACCTGTAATCCTCCCAGAATTATTAGCTTTCCTAATTTGGTAAGAAAGCCCTTCAGCTACTAGCAAAAAAAGATATGGAGACAATGGATCTCCTTGCCTAAGCCCCCTTTCCGCCTTAAAGATCCCTCTCTTTTCCCCATTGATTAACAAAGAAAAATTAGCCGAAGAGATGCAATTAAGAATAAGATCAACCCAGCCCTGACAGAATCCTAGTTGAAGCATAATTTCTTTAAGGAAAACCCACTCAACTCGATCATATGCTTTACTAAGATCCAGTTTGAGAGCTGTCATTCTGCCCCAGTTAAACCTATTGATCTTAATAGCATTAATACTCTCATGGCCTATTATTATATTATCAGAAATAAGCCTCCCTTGGATAAAAGCTGATTGAGAATCTGAGATAATCTCATTAAGAATTTCCTTCATTCTATTTGCAATTACTTTAGTAACAATCTTGTAATTAACATTACACAAGCTTATTGGTCTATAATCTTCAACAGCTCTAGGATTCGAGGCTTTAGGAATTAAAACAATGTTAGTATCGTTCCAGATTGAGATGTTGCCCTTATTATTAAGGATATTTAGACATTCTTCGACTGTTTTATTACCAACAGTGTTCCAATATCTTTGATAGAAAAGGGCAGGGTATCCATCCGGACCAGGGGCCTTGGTTGGAAACATTTGTTTAATGGCTTTTTCAATTTCAGTTTTATTGAAAGGATGCATAAGCTTGTTATTCATATCCAGGGTTACTTTAGGAGTTAAGCCGGCTAAGATAGTTCTAATGTGGGAAGTATCAGGATTGGATGTTCTGAAGAGGTTTTTAAAATAGGAGATGAAAGTTTCTTCAATAGCATCTGGGTCTTCATTCCAATGGCCATTATTATCCAAGATTCCTTTGATTTCATTAATTTTCTTCCTTATAGAAGCTTTCTTATGGAACCATTTGGAGTTCCTATCTCCCCATTTAAGCCATTCTTCCCTAGATCTTTGCCTCCAATAAATCTCATCCTCTTCTAATAGCCTATCTAATTCAAATTCAATAGCATGGATAGACTCAAAATTAATGGATTGAAAATTTCCATAGGCTTCTTTTAAAATGTTTTTACATTCAAAAATTCTATTTTTCCTATGAACATGAATGCCTTTCCCCCATTTAGACAAAGCCACAGAACAATTAGCTAAATTAGAGGACAGAGAGTGAAAAGGATAGATATCACCTGACCAAGCACCATTCTTCTCTATTAGTTCCTTGCATTCCTCATAGTTGGTCCACAGCTCCTCAAATCTGAATTGGTACTTTTGTCTTCTTTGCTTACGACTTCTTTGTGTAACCAATTCCAACTCAATAGGTTTGTGGTCTGAGAAAAGCCAATCCAGGTTGATGGCCCTCACCGAACTGAAAATAGAGTCAAATTTGTCATTGCATAGAAATCTGTCAAGCCTCTCTTTAATGATAGTCCCTCTTCTGTTTCCTATCCATGTGAATAATTCACCCTCTGGATTGATGTCTCTGAGTAAGCAGTCATCCAAGCATTGCCTAAAATCATCAATGTATCGTCTTTCCCTCATAGGGCCCCCACTTTTCTCATCATTGCTTAAAATCTCATTTAAATCCCCTCCAATCAGCCATGGCTTATTTCCCTGCCCATTCAGACTTCGAATCAAATCCCAAGTTAACATCTTTTGACCCTTTACTGGAAAACCGTAGACTCCTGTAAATCTCCATTTTGACCCATCCCAAAGGACCTCGCAATCAATGTGATTATCTGAGAAGGACTGAATCGAGACCATGTCTTTATCTGCCCAGAAAATACATAAACCACCTTTTGCGCCCACACTCCTTACCGTAAAGCATCCTTCGAAATGGCATGACATCTTTAGTTTTGATGTGATTCGGTCATCACACTTAGTCTCACAGATGAAAAGTATCTGGGGTTTCCTTGACTGAACAAGGTGTTTTACCGCACGGAATGCTCTTGGGTTCCCCAACCCTCGAGCATTCCAAGTTAGGATTTTCATGATTGTTGGCAGGGCTGTTCCCCAGCCACTGCCAATAAATTGGAAACACCAGAATCTTTCTTTTCAACCTCAGTCTCCTTCAATCTTTTCCCCATCTGACCTTCGATGCCTATGCCTTTCCTTTTGCGAGAGCTTGAACCAACAGTTATAGAATTTTCTTTCTGTTCAAATCTTTCTATTCTTTTCCAGCTTTTCCTTTTCTTTGGAGGTTCTCCATCTTCTTCTAATTCATTCTCCATCGCTGCCCTGTCGGTGATATTCTCAAAACGTGAATCTTCTTCCATTAGCTGAAGCATATCTTGGCTCACCACAGTATTATTCATGTTGCCATTATCATACTCATCCCTGCTGCTTACAAATCGATGCATTTAAACATACATTATAACAATTTATAATATATAAAAAATGCATGAGCATGTTTATAACCTAAGGTGGGATTAAATATTCCATATGACATCCATAAAGCATATAAATAGCAATTGAACCGGTTAATTTTGGCCCCTAGGATAAAATAAAGCAATAAATTACATTAATTTAGCTAAATTCTATCCTAAAAAATCCATGTACAGCTCCGGAATTGGTCTAGACAGCACGAACCGCCTCGAACCACCTCGAACCGGCCTCCAAAATCACGAACCATGCCAAAAATTGGCTGAACCGGACCAAATAGGTCCCAGCCCAACCGGACCGGTCATGCCTCGAACCGCGCCTTTTGAAACCCTAGGTCGCGCCTCCATCGTGACAGCGTCGAGACGCTGTGTAGATAGCTCCCGACGCTGTGCGTTTTCCTTATCTGGAGCGTGCGTAATCGAGACAGCGTCGAGACGCTGTTGAGGTAGCGTCCCGACGCTGTGTGCTTTCCTTACCGAGCGCCTTCGATATCGAGACAGCGTCGAGACACTGTTGAAGGAGTGTCCCGACGCTGTTGCGTCTGGAGGTAGAATCTGGGCGGCAGCAGCATCGATTCTCCGATTTCGGCCCCGATTTCAGCGGCGATTGCTCCGATTTTTATCTCATAAAAACCTATTCTAGACCCGGACTTACATAGGACTCGATTTTACATAAAATACCCGAAACACCGGCCCTTACATGATCAAAATCACAAAAAAATAAAATCTATGGCCATAAAATTAACCCAAACAGTTCAATGCAAACTGAACATACATTATGCATAAATCCCACCTATTAGAGCCTATCGCAACTTTTAAAATTAATTAATAGGGACAACGATGGCTCTGATGCCGATTGAAGGGAATAAAAGTCCCCACGCAGCGGAAGCGCATCGATTGGACCTTACGCCGTATATTAATTAACATTAAAATACCGTTACGATAACTCAAACAAAACTTTAAACAACCTTTAAAGCCGCTGTAAATTGGTTTAAACATGCTAAAATAAATCTAAATTTATTTTTAAAACTTTTCTAAAGAAAAGAGGAAGAACCGTTACAAACCTCCGTTGTAGACTTGACCGTTCTTCGCCAACGACGCTCCACGAACGAAAACGCAGCAGCCGCTTTAAGGTTTTCTTCGCTGGAAATTCTTCTTTGATTGACACAATCACCACAGAGGTTACACCAGTATGTCTTTGAGTCTAGGAGGCTAAAGACTTGTTGGAGTCTTTCTCTAAGAGGGAGGCTAGAGAGAATTCTAGGTCTTGTCTTTCAAGAGTGTCAAGTGTCATGACCAATTAGGTCTAGTGTTCTATTTATAGAAGAGAGGCCATGAATAAAATATTCAATTAAATCAATCTTTTCCATAATTGATTCAATCTTTATTCCTTAATTAATCAATCATGATTAATCAATTACATAATTGATTAATCTTTTCCTCAAATGACTAATTACTTCCATAAGTGATTAGATCATTTCCATAAATGATTAATCACTTCCTTAAGTGGTTAATTATCTCCATAATTGATTAATTCCCGGTTAATGAATTCTTTAATTAATTAACCACCAATTAAATATCACATATTTAATTCCCGGCCTAGAATTAATTAATTTGCCCAAACACATTTTAGGCCTTAAATTAATTAATTCATTATTTTGAACTCTTTCAAACTTCCATAAATTTATATTTGAACTTTTCAAATATTAATTTCTCTCATAATAATATATCAATATATATTATATTTGTTTCCCTTAATAAATTGAACATTTTCAATTTACTTCTATTACTTAGTTGCCTCAAATTACTTTACAAGCTACCAGTGGGACCTAATGGACCTGCAGATCAGAAGCTCCAACGATGTGAGATTAATTGGTCAAACTCATTAACCACATTAATCAATATTCGTTAACTGTGTGTACATTCCACTATAGACTCACAGTTGCACTCTTCTCACTGCAGACATATTTTCTGTGTCCATGGATCTAGACCAATATCGACTAGTTAGTCCTTCACGAGTGTTCGTAACACCAGCTGGGTCAAATTACCGTTTTACCCCTGGGTTACCTCTATTTCCTTATGTACCAATTCTCCTCTAATGAACAACCTGTTTGTGGTCCAACCATCAAACAGAAAACCCTCTCGTGCCATTGAGAGGGTAGGACCCTTTGTTCAAGACTCGGAGTAACCACTTAAGGGAACACTCATCTGCTTCCCTAAAGTCGGGAAAGAGTGAATTCCATCTTGTACGATTATGTTCCCAGTTCCCCATTCGGTCTTGTCCCCAAAGTGGTAGGCTTATTGAGTCGGCGTATTGGCCACTCTCACCCATACAAATCAAAGGACAATCTCTCATGAGCAGGAGTCCATAATCAACTCAGGATTAAGACTAAGTTGTCTAGGTCGTCCTAGTGAAATAGAAAACCAACTAGTTAACGGTGTTATAACCAGTGGTTACTATTTCGCAGTCCGGTCTTATGCAAACTCATTGCATAGGATACCCCCACTCGCATGTCTCCTACACGAACGCGTTGGATCGCGGCGTTTGTATCAAATACAAAGTGGGTCGTATCCATAGTGTCACCAGGATAAGGCACCCAGTCTTATCCCTATACTATAGACCCTTTAGGCTGTTTCTTGAACAATGATCTCATATGTCACTACATATAGTTCAAGACTCATATTACAGCCTTGGATGTCTAGTTTATTGGATTAGGGTTATTATTAGGCAAAGACATTTTTAAAATAACTAATAACAATTAATGGAAAAATATATCAATATTATTTCATTAATATCCGATCAACGATTACATTCACTATCTACGAGTTTTAGGGCATAAATCCCAACAGTCCTGGCGCAACCATCCCTTTGGAGGGCCTGATCATAGGATTCGGAACATCGTGAACTCCTGAATAGGATAGGAACTCTTAGGCTAATTACCATAAATTGTCTTTCTCTTAGGTAGCCTATTGGTGCGTGTCTCTGAGATCTGAAAGTGGGAGGGTTACACTTACAAGGATGAGTTAAAAGTGTTAACAAATCCTTGACCGAACAACGGTGGCTAATGTCTATAGGAATATGAGTTATTCTGGAATTAGAATTAGCTAAGAAATGTCTCATTTCAGAGGAGGAGTACCTGATCACCCTTCGGTGGCTAATATTCTAAACCTCTAAAACATCGTTGCAAAACTAAATCAATAGTTTTAGGGTTCTGTGATTGCTTGTTTTGCTAAATTGATTGGATTGTGTGCAATTGTTTGCTTGTATGATGGGTTAAGGCAAAGATAACTAATACGGTCATTGTTTGTTTAAATTTCAGCAATGTCTTCCTCAATAGTCTCTCTGCTTAAAAATGAGAAATTAACCGGTGAAAATTACGCTACGTGGAAGTCGAACCTGAATACGATTCTTGTTGTCGATGATTTGCGGTTCGTCTTAACGAAGGATTATCCTCCCGCCCCTGCCCGTGCATAAGCGATTAAGGATGTTTATGACTGCTTGATAAAGACCAATGATAAGGCTCGCGTCTATATCCTAGCCAGCTTATCTGAAGTTTTGGCTAAAAGGCATGAAGGCATGGTCACAACGAGAGAGATTATGAACTCTCTCCAAGAGATGTTTGGACAACCGTCCTACCAACTCCACCATGACACTCTCAAATACGTTTATAGTTGTCGCATGAAAGAGGACACATCTGTTCGAGAACATGTCCTAGATATGATGGTCCAATTCAACGTGGCAGAAGCAAACGGGGCGGTCATAGATGAGTGTAGTCAGGTTGCATTCATCTTAGAATCTCTTCCAAAGAGTTTTCTATAGTTTCGAAGTAATGCAATGATGAATAAAATAGTATTCAACCTGACTAGCCTCCTGAATGAGCTACAACTCTATTAGTCTCTTCTTAAGAATAAGGAACTGTTGGGTTTTATGCCCTAAAACATGTAGATAGTGAATGTAACTGTTGACCGGATATTAATGAAATAATATTGATATATTTTTCCATTAATTGTTATTAGTTATTTTATATTTGTCTTTGCCTAAAAATAACCCTAATCCAATAAACTAGACATCCAAGGCTGTAATATGTGTCTTGAACTATATGTAGCGACATATGGGATCATTGTTCAAGAAACAGCCTAAAGGGTCTATAGTATAGGGATATGACTGGGTGCCTTATCCTGGTGACACTATGGATACCGCCCACTTTGTATTTGATACAAACGCTGCGATCCAACACGTTCGTGTAGGCGACATGCGAGTGGGGGTATCCTATGCAATGAGTTTGCATAAGACCGAACTGCGAAATAGTAACCACTAGTAATAACACTGTTAACTAGTTGGTTTTCTATTTCACTAGGACGTCCTAGACAACTTAGTCTTAATCCTGAGTTGATTATGGACTCCTGCTCATGAGAGATTGTCCTTTGATTTGCATGGGTGAGAGTGACCAATACGCCGACTCAATAAGCCTACCATTTTGGGGACAAGACCGAATGGGGAGCTAGGAACATAATCGTGCAAAATGGAATTCACTCTTTCCCGACTTTAGGGAAGCAGATGAGTGTTCCTTTAAGTGGTTACACCGAGTCTTGAACAAATGACCCTACCCTCTCAATGGCACGAGAAGGTTTTCTGTTTGATGGTTGGACCACAAACAGGTTGTTCATTAAAGCAAAACTTGTACTTAAGGAAATAGAGGTAACCCAGGGGTAAAACGGTAATTTAACCCAGCTGGTGTTACGGACACTCGTGAAGGACTAACTAGTCGATATTGGTCTATATCCATGGACACAGAAAATATGTCTGCAGTGAGAAGAGTGTAACTGTGAGTCTATAGTAGAATGAACACACAGTTAACGAATATTGATTAATGTGGTTAATGAGTTTGACCAATTAATCTCACATAGTTGGAGCTTCTGATCTGCAGGTCCATTAGGTCCCACTGGTAGCTCATAAAGTAATTTGAGGCAACTAAGTAATAAATGTAAATTGAAAATGTTCAATTTACTAAGGGAAACAAACATAATATACATTGATATATTAATGTGGGAGAAATTAATATTTGAAGAAATTCAAATATAAATTTATGGAAGTTTGAAGGAGTTCAAATAATGAATTAATTAATTTAAGGCCTAAAATCTATTTGGGCGAATTAATTAATTCAAGGCCGGAAATTAAATATGTGATATTTAATTGGTGGTTAATTTAATATAAGAATTCATTAACCGAGAATTAATCAATTATGGAAATAATTAATCACTTAAGGAAGTGATTAATCATTTATGGAAATGATCTAATCACTTATGGAAGTAATTAGTCATTTGTGGAAAAGATTAATCAATTATGGAATTGATTGATCATGATTGATTAAATAAGGAATAAGATTGAATCAATTTTGGAAAAGATTAATTTAATTGAATATTTTATTTATGGTCTCTCTTCTATAAATAGAACACTAGACCTAGTTGGTCTATGACACTTTTGCTCTTGCTCTTAGACTCTCAAGACAAGACCTAGAATTCTCTAAGAGGGAGCCTCCCTCTTAGAGAAAGACTCCCACAAGTCTTTTGCCTCCTAGACCTAGAGTCATACCGGTGTAACCTCTGTGGTTATTGTGTCACTTAAGAAGAATTTTCCAGCGATCACAAGCAAGAGGAGGCTGCTGCGTGTTATTCGTTGGAGCGTTGTTGGCGAAGAACGGTCAAGTCTACAACGGAGGTTTGTAACAGTTCTTCCTCTTTTCATTAGAAAAGTATGAAAATAAATTTGGATTTATTTTTCAGAATGTTTAAACTGTTTTTCCAGCAACTTTAAAGTATGTTTAAAGTTTAATTGAGTTTTCGTAACGGTATTTTAATGTTAATTAATATACGGCGTAAGGTCCAATCGATGCGCTTCAGCTGCGTGGGGACTTTTATTCCCTTCAATTGGTATCAGAGCCATCGCTGTCCCTATTAATTAATATTAAAATATGCGATAGGCTCTAATAGGTGGGATTAAACGCATAATGTATGGGTTTTGCTATGAACTCTTTTGGTTAATTTTATGTCCATAGATTTTATTTTTATGTGATTTTGATCATGTAAGGCCCGGTGTTTCGGGTATCTTATGTAAATCGAGTCTTTGTAAGTCCGTGTCTAGATTTAGGGCTGTTATCGATGGAGATCGAGATGATTTTGGGCGAAAATCATGAAGAACGGCCCTGGAAATCAGAAAAACAGAGTGCATAACAGAGGAATCAACAACAAAACACCCATGGTAATGCTAACGGACTTTTAATTTATTCAGAACAACTGAAGATCACTTAGTCTCTGAAAGGAAACATAGTTGAGGACTTAAACGATTTAACTCGTTACAAACATTTCGGAATGCCCAAGGACTCCCCAATCCTCTGACATTCCAACACAGAGTAATCATGGCTCCTGGCGGGCCTGCTGAGCAGAACCCACCTCACTACATTCAACATGGGTAAGTTTTGGACGCTTTAAATTTTCAGGCGAAAAAAGAACAGGACCATTCTTACGCTTATTGAATTCTTCCAGCACCGAGAGGTTCAGACCAGAGGGAACAAAGCCTGCATGAGCTCTTTTCTTCCAGGAAGTCACCGAATCCGTTGCCTTTGACTTTGGGGAGAAATTACCAGCTAGCCCATCCATTTCCTTTCCAATACGAAGCCCCACTCCCTCCAAACTTTTGAATTCCTCATCCACCTCAGCCAAAACATCTGGACTGTTGAATTGATTACCATCCAGATTCAACTTCTTCTTACAATGGGCCTGAGTTAAACCACTGACTTGGCAATGGATGGGTTTACCTTAAGCTAAAGCCGACCCAACACTCACTGGATCCTTGCGAATAGATTGGCCCCCAATGAAGGAATCAGCATGCTTTTCCACCGAAACCGATGGATGCTTAAAAGTTTCTTTAAAACCTGCATTAAAGTCACTTAACTTTCGGTGATAATGATTCAGAAAATCAAGCGTGCCAAATTGTAACGTCTCAGAATGGGTAACCGACGCTTGTGGATGATTCGCCGGAATCTCAGAATGGGTAACCGACGCAAGTGGATTACTCGTCGGAATTGTAGAGAAACTGGCCGGGACCGAAGGTACTCAGGAGGAGGATGCCGCCCACTAATCTTTCCGTCCATCAATCCAGTCATTCGAAGGAGAACCAGCGGGAAAATCTTGCACCTTCGCTTTTCCTTTACAATGAGGAGGAATAACACCGGTTAGAGAATACCAGGCCGCCTCCATTTTTTAAGGACCAGAACCTGTCGGAGGCTGGGTATCCCGTGACGAAATACCAGGGATCAAAATGTCCGCCGGTCGACCAAAAAACAAAGAGAAAGGATTACCCTTAGCCTCTGTTACAACAACTTGATCACGAACTGGAGGGAAACGAGCCTCCACCATTATCTCTGGGATAGGAACGCTGGCCAACACCACGCCTTTTGGGTCGAAACGGAGCCAATCCCCATAATTCAGAACCCCACTATGTGACCTTTCCGAAGAGTAAAAAAGACCACAATTCTTGTCAAGATGACCTATAATACCACAAAAGAAACAAAACTTTGGAAATCTCTCATATTGAATAGGAACCCAGCTCTTGCTGACCGCATCATCTAAAGTAATTTTAATGCCACGGCACAAAGGGCGAGAAATATCTACTCGGATCCGGATTCGTAAGCTTGCACTCATATGGTGGAATCCATTGCGACTATCCACATCTTCAAAAACTCCAATTGCATTTCCCAAACGTTCAGCCATCTCTTGATTATACCAATCCAACGGAAGATCGAAAAAATGAATCCAAAAGGAGACCAATGCAAAGCCGTAGGCTGAAGGTTTCTGACCTCGAATCGGAAGCTCCAGTATGAGAAGAAATTTGTCGAAAAACCACGGTCCTTGTTTTAAGACTCTCTTCCTATCATCTTCGTTATCAAACTTGAAAATAAACAAATTTTTACCTAACAGCTCTACCCGCAAGTCGTGGGCAACACGCCACGCCAAAGCAAACGTCTTCCTCATAACTTCAGCAGAAAGAAAACGGTGGGATTGCAGTTTCCCCAACAAACAGAAACCAAACGAGAGACCCGTACGATCCACCGCAGCCCTATCAGGAGCCACCGCCACCACAGCTTCCTCTTGAGTAAGGCTGAGCTTAGACCAGCTTTGGACCAGGGAATTAGGATCCATAACGAAAAAACACAATCTGATTTTTCGAAAACAAAGGCAGGACAACAAGAGAATTTTGAAAGCCTCCGGAGATGAAGAAGAACAGTTCCTATTGCACTCCTGATATAGCAGCCCATCCACGGAATAACAGCATCCACAGGCTGGCTGATTGCAAAACGTAAACAATATTAAAACCCAGAACCAGAATCGCGGAAAGACATAATATCCATTCGAGACAATCACTACTAGATCCCCGCAAATCATCATGATTTGCAAACCGCTAAGGAAATCCCAAAAGAACGCTAATTTCCAACGAAAAAATCGCACCCGAACAAAAACCGCCGGAAGTCACCCTTCCCACGTCGGAAATTGCCATGGACTGTTAACTAACTTAACATGTTTTGATCATGCCTTCTCCCAACATACTCTTACTTTTTTCCATAATTAAATTCATAGAAAAAAAAATAATAATAATAATATTGATATTAAAGAAATAATATTGATATATTTTTCCATTAAATGTTATTAGTTATTTTATATTTGCCTTTGCCTAAAAATAACCCTAATCCAATAAACTAGACATCCTAGGTTGTAATATGAGTCTTGAACTATATGTAGCGACATATGTGATCATTGTTCAAGAAACAGCCTAAAAGGTCTATAGTATAGGGATAAGACTAGGTGCCTTATCCTGGCGACACTATGGATACGACCCACTTTGAATTTGATACAAAAGCTATGATCCAATGCGTTCGTGTAGGAGACATGCGAGTGGGGGTATCCTATGCAATGAATTTACATAAGGCCGGTCTGCGAAATAGTAACCATTGGTTATAACACCGTTAACTAGTTCGTTTTCTATTTCACTAGGACGACCTAGACAACTTGGTCTTAATCTTGAGTTGATTATGGACTCCTGCTCATGAGAGATTGTCCTTTGATTTGTATGGGTGAGAGTGGCCAATACGCCGACTCAATATGCCTACGATTTTGGGGACAAGACCGAATGGGGAGCTGGAAACATAATCATTCAAGATGGAATTCACTCCTTCCCGACTTTAGGGAAACAGATGAGTGTTCCCTTAAGTGGTAACTTCGAGTCTTGAACAAAGGGCCCTACCCTATTAATAGCACGAGAGAGTTTTCTGTTTGATGGTTGGACAACAAAAAGGTTGTTCATTAGAGGAGAACTAGTACTTGAGAAAATAGAAGTAACCCAGGGGTGAAACGGTAATTTGACCGAGTTGGTGTTGCGGACACTCGTGAAGGACTAACTAGTCGATATTGGTCTATATCCGTGGACACAGAAAATATGTCTGTAGTGAGAAGAGTGCAACTATGAGTCTATAGTGGAATGTACACATAGTTAACAAATATTGATTAATTTGGTTAATGAGTTTGATCAATTAATCTCACATCATTGGAGCTTCTGATCTACAGGTCCATTAGGTCCCACTGGTAGCTCATAAAGTAATTTGAGGCAACTAAGTAATAAATGTAAATTGAAAATGTTCAATTTACTAAGGGAAACAATATAATATATATTGATATATTATTATGAGAGAAATTAATATTTAAAGAAATTCAAATATTAATATAAATTTGAGTCACATTAAATTTATGGAAGTTTGAAAGAGTTCAAATCGTGAATTAATTAATTTCAAGGCCTAAAATCTATTTGGGCAAATTAATTAAATCAAGGCCGGAAATTAAATATGCGACATTTAATTGGTGGTTAATTAATTAAAGAATTTATTAACCGGGAATTAATCATTTATGGAAATGATCTAATCACTTATGAAGTAATTAGTCATTTGTGGAAAAGATTAATCAATTATGGAATTGATTGATCATGGATTGATTAAATAAGGAATAAGATTGAATCAATTTTGGAAAATATTGATTTAATTGAATATTTTATTCATGGACTCTCTTCTATAAATAGAACACTAGACCTAATTGGTTCAGTACTCTCCTCTTGCTCTTAGACTCACAAGACAAGACCTAGAATTCTCTCTAGCCTCCCTCTTAGAGAAAGACTCCCACAAGTCTTTTGCCTCCTAGACTTAGAGACATACCGGTGTAACCTCTGTGGTTATTGTGTCTTTGAAGAAGAAATTTCCAGCGAAGAAATCAAGAAGGAATCGCTGCGTTTTTGTTTGTTGGAGCATCGTTGGCGAAGAACGATCAAGTCTACAACGAAGGTTTGTAACGGTTCTTTCCCTTTTTCTTTAGAAAAGCATGAAAATAAATTTAGATTTATTTTTAGCATGTTTATAACAATTTTTCAGCAACTTTAAAGTATGTTTAAAGTTTATTTAACCTTTTTGTAACTGTATTTTAATGTTAATTAATATACGACGTAAGGTCCAATCATTGCGCTTCCGCTGCGTGGGGGCTTTTATCCCTTTCACTCTCAACTCAAGAACTCTAGAGAGAATTTTCTCTCCAGAGTTTTTTCCCATTCAAGATTAGGTAGTCCCACAACTACGTTCCTAATCTCTAAGTCATAGCGGGGAAGATCAAATTGGTGGTGTCCCAATTGTTGACACAAATCAAGAAAGGCGTTCTTGATATTTCAGAGACGACAACAACGGTATGTTCGCTTCTCCCTATTAGATTTAGATCTAATATTTTTTGTATGCTTAGTCTTATTATAAATCTAGAATAGTTCTCAGTTTATTGCCAATGTATTGGTATTTTAGATTAAACAAAATTAACTACAAATTGGTCCCAATTACACTTCTGCTTAACGAAATTAGGGAATTCCAATCATTCAAAACCTTTTTGCACCGCCATTCCCAATGATGGAATTTCTCTTTCTAGAGGGAGGACAACTTCTACTCCATAGACAAGAGAGTAAGGCGTTGCTCCTATTGGAGTACAATAAGTGGCCGGTATGCCCATAACACTTCACCAATTCTTTGTTGCCAGTCTCTTTTCGTCTTGGAGACAACTTTCTTCAACAAGTTACATAATGTCTTGTTGAATGCTCTAGCCAAACCATTCACAGCAGCATTGTACATAGACGAATTATATTGTTTGAAGCTAAACTTTTTACATAACTTGTCCATCAAACTGTTAGAGAACTGTTTTCCATTATCTGTCACGATACGATGAGGAATGTTGTATCGATAAATGAGATGATTACGAACAAAATCTGCTACATTTTCTTTCTTTGCTTATTTTAATGCAACAGCTTTAGCCCATCTTGAGAAATAATCAGTCTCTGTAAGGATATATGAGTGTCCTGTCAATGATTTGGGTGTTATAGGACCAACAAGGTCAAGTCCCCAAGCTTCAAACGACCATGAAACTACAGTTGGGTGAAGTGGCTCTAGCGATTGATGTATGAAGTTGGCATGAAATTGACAAACTTCACATTTCTTTGTATATTGCATCGAATCCTGAACCATCGTAGGCCAAGAGTAGCCCATTCTCTTTAATTGAAAATGAAGCTTTGGCCCGGATTGATGAGCTCCACAAACACCTGAATGTGTTTCCTAATCTTGCATTGATTCCTCTTTTTCCAAACATCGAAGATAAAGGCCTTCATATGAGCGACGATATAGGGTATCTTTGTAGTAGATAAATCGAGATGCTCTTCTTCGTATCTCAGTCTTATAACGCGTCTCGACAGGAAGCTTTCCATGTTGTAGATAATCTATAATTGGTTGTCGCCAAACTTCTTGAATCACATAGACAGATATTGCATTTGTTTCCTAACTTTCTTTTTCAATTGGTAGCATAACCCATTTTTGGTGAGTGCAATGTTTAGAGCTTCATTTTCTGAGACCGTCAGAGCGGTGGCTAAATTTGCCAATGCATTAGCCTTTGTATTTTCAGATCTTGGAACATGTTCTATCGTCACACTCTCGAAATTTTCCAATAATTGTCTAGCGTAATTGAAGTAAGGTATCAAATCTTCATGTTTTGCCTCATATTGGAGCAACAATTGATTGGCTATCAATTTTGAATCTTCAAAAATTTCAATATACGTCACTCCGATCTCTATGGCTATTTGAAGATCAATGATGAGTGCTTGATATTCAGCAACATTGTTCGAACACACTTCTCCGAATGTGTAGCTATATGAACCTGTGTTTTTAAGGCGAGATGAATACTACTCCTGCCCCTGCACCATTTCTTCGAGCCGCTTCGTCAAAATACATAGTCCAAGGTTCAGCTAACTCAATGTAGAATATCTCTTCATCAGGCAAGGCTTCAGATAATTTCCAGTTTGATGGTACCGGGTGGTAGGCTAAGAAGTCTGCCAAGGCTGCCCCTTCACCGCCTTTTGTGGAACGTAGACAATATCGTATTTTTGAAGTAAGATTGCCCACTTAGCCAACCGTTCTAAGATAATTGGTCTAGATAAGACATACTTGATTGGATCAGCCTTTGCTACCAAGTGCACCGTGAAAGCTTGCATGTAATGTCTCAATTTGTCAATAGAAAAGAAAAGTGAAAATCACATCTTCTCGATGGGTGAATAATTTAGTTCTGCCCCATTCAAAGTTCTACTTAGATAATACAAAACACATTCTTTGCTTTTCTCTCCCTCTTGAGCAAGTAATGCCCCAACCGATCTTTCTTGTGCAGCAATGTACAAAATCAATGGTTTTCCTGCAATTGGAGCGTTTAAGACGGGAGGATTAAACAAATACTTTTTAATGCTATCAAAAGAATTTTGACAAGCTTTATCTCATTCAAAGGTTGTGTCTTTTCTCATCAATCTTTGAAATGGCTGACATCAACCTACTACATTGGAGATGAACCTTCTGATGTAAACCAGACTCCCTTGGAGACTTCTTAATTCCCCCAACTTTCGTGGTTCTGACATTTTCTGAATGGCGTCAATCTTTGATTGGTCGATTTCAATTCCCCGATGCCTTACTACGAAGCCAAGAACTTTCCTAATGTCACACCAAAGGCACATTTAAGAGGATTCATTTTCAACCGGTACTTTCTCAAACGGTCAAAAACTATCTTCAGATCTTACAAGTGGTCTCCTCGTTTCTTGGATTTGACCATGAGATCATCAACATAACACTCAACACATTTGTGGAGCATATCATCGGAGAACTTCTGCATGGCTCGTTGGTAAGTTGCCCCAGCGTTCTTTAATCCAAAAGGCATCACCTTGTAACAGTATATTCCTTTTGGAGTCTGAAATGTTGTCATCTCTTCATCTTCTAGGGCCATTCGAATTTGATTATACCTTGATGATCCATCCATGAAAGATAAGGTTTCATGTCCTGTAGTTGCATCGACCATAAGTTCAGTGATGGGCAATGGAAAATCTGAAGGAGTGTACGATACACTAGCAGAAGCGATTATGGATCTTAGGCACTTAATTTCATTAATTTCATTAAGAACAACATCTTAGAATTTAAACTGAAAAACAGAGGCTCGGTTATTTACCTCTTGGAGCTTCGAATTAAAGCGTTTCTTTGGATGATTCTCAGCACGATCGAGTCGTCGACGACCACCGAGATCTTGCCTGCTATTCTCCAGCCTTAGAACGAGCTTGTGGGAGCTCGAGAGTGATAAATTTGAAGAAGAAGGGATTGAAACTACAAGTTATGTTTTGAGAGAAACCTTTTATTTTGAGAGAGATTTCAATAGAAAAACTCCAGCATAATGTTATGAAGTTGTCCTCAAACTTCACCTCTTCGACACCATTTAAAGAGGTCATTCATGCATTATACATTAACATGGTGAAGACACCAATTTTGGTTTTTAAATGAGTCATGAGAGAGGTGTCTTGCTATGTAATTTTCCAATCTCATAAAATGAAATTAAAAAATATTCATTTGTAAAAATTACTTTCATAATTAATCTTATCAATTTAAATGAAATTAATTTAATTTAATTAATTATATTTATTTTAATATCTCATATCAAAATAAACAATGCACATATCCCAAGCTCTCTCAATCTCGTTATTTCAAACGGGAATCCCTATTCACGTGTACAGTATTTAAATCATATTTAAATATTTTCAACTCTCTCAAATTATAGTTTAATTCACGTTTAAACTTATATGTTAAATTATATCGAATATAATTAACGATATCCCCCTCAATTGAATTTGAGCGCTTTTAAATTCTCTTCATCACATTGTTCTAAGGTTTAGTCTGTTTGAGCTAGTAGGGAACCTAATGGACCTACAGATCATGGGCTCCAACGATCCGAGATTAATAGGTTGAACTCTTTCAATCCTAGTTAACCAACATTCGTTAACTAACGAGACACTCCACTATAGCCCGCAGTTGAAGTCCCCTCACTGTAGATATATTTCTATCCACTTGATATAACTGTGATCAGTAAGTCGATCCTTCACAGGTTGTTCGTAACTATAGCTAGGTCAAAAGTTCGTTTTTCCCCTATAACACTTCTTGTTCCTTAAGCCCCTACTGAGTCCCTAATGAACAATTGGTTTGTGGTCCGACCACTAAACCTAAAACCTTTCGGGCCAATGAGAGGGCGGCGCGCCTTTGTTCACGTCCCGGAGTCAGCACTTAAGGGAACAACCTCTCTATTATTCCTAAAGTCGCGTAGGAGTGAATTCCATCTTGCAAAACTATGTCCCCAACTATCTACCCGGTCTTATCCCCAAAATTGTAGGAACTTATTGAGTCGGTAATGTTGAGCCACTCTCACTCATGAAAATCAAAGAATAATCTCAAATAAACAAGAGTTCATAGTTAGCTCAAGATTAAGATCGAGTTACTGATAACTGTCCGAAAGGTAGTTATTTAGGCCTTAATTCTATAGGGATTTGTGTGTCTTTTGTGCTTAATAGGGTTGGTTTTAGATATATATTACATGTTTTAACCCATTTGGAAGAATGGAGGCTTTGAAAGTTATTTTGTGTAGAAAATACTGCTGAGCAACGTGAGGGAGCAAATTCTGTGCTGCAGCAAAACTGGGAGCAAAACTGCCACATCACAGCTCGTTAGCCAAGTTGACAAACCGAATTCTATTGAGTTATTTTCGGGATAAAGGAGTGAGGAGAGCCTTCCATGTGTCCAATTTAACCTAATTTTCATCTTATAAAAGGAGGAGCCGTCAAAGATAAAGGCATTCACGATTTGGAGACCGAATCAATCGGCCAGAGGCCGAATTGACGGCAGAATGGAGATCTAAGAAGACCATTTGCGATTCCACTCAAGGAGACGAAGTTCTTCCATGTTCTTGGTGGTTTGGAGTAGCCGTTTCATCCCCATTTGTTGAAAAGGATTAGTACTTCTTGTTTATTTCGCTTTATGGATGTGCTTATCGAGATTGTAACGTATTTTATGTCTTCAATCATGAACTAATTGCTTTGTAGGCATAGGTTAAGAATTATGTGATTGTTATATTTATAAATCTGGAAATTCTATTTGATCATGATCATCTTGAATTATTGTTGATCTTTATTTTCATTATGTGCCCGCCTAGCTAGCCGGTATGTATAGCTTCTCCTAGTTTCAGGGATGATTTAGGAGTTATGTGGCGATAATTCATGCTAGATCATTGTGTATTGGTGAACGCCAGTGACTGAGTTAGGGATAGCCAGTTGCCTAGTGCTTGATCGGTAGAGCTTCATTGGTTTTGAAACATATTCCAAAAAATCCGGAGTTCCGGGAGGATCCCGCTGATAATACTGCAGGAGATCGACGGATCAAAAGAATTGCTGGAGCATCTTTATAACAATTACAGAAGTCTTAATTTGTGTCTGTTTCCATTCTATTTTCTCTAATCGTAATCACTTACTGCTTCTGCATATCTTTTGTTTCAGCATTTTAAAAACCCAATCAATTTAACCAACCATTTGAAATCGCTAAAAAGGCAAATTAAATCAATAGAGGTAGGCATTTCAAGACCCTGTGGATACGATAAATACTTATCACTTGCTGCTAGATTGTGTATACTTGCACAGTATTTTGGATTCAATTTATCTCATATTTTTAACCACTCCAGAATTGCAACAGTTACCTAGGTCATCGCTTGAAATAGTTAATTTCACAGTAAACGACGTTATAAAGTGAATGTGACTTATTTCGCGGTCCGGTTTTATGCAAACTCTTTTGCATAGATGCCCCCACCGCATGTCTATACAGGAATGATTCATGATCACATCGTTTGTACTCAAACAAAGTGGGTCGCATCACATAGTTTTTCCTAGGATAAGGTATCAAGTCTTATCCCTATACTATAGACCATTTAGGCTATTACTTGAACTTGATCCACTTTTATGTCTCTACATAAAGTTCAAGTGTTCATATCATAACCAAGGATTCTAGTTTATTGGATTTGGGTTAATTAAAACATAATGAAAACAACTATTTGACAACCAGAAATTGAATAACCTCGATAACGCTTTATCGATTATAATTGATTTTGTTACATTTACTATCCACGAGTTTTAGGACATAAAACCCAACAAACTCCCCTAAAAACTCTAGTGGGTTGTAAACCAATCCAGAACCATAGTGGATTTTGAAATATAATAAACTAGGGCATCTCGTATACCCATTACATATCTCCCACTTGCCCTAGATTATCCTTTGTACATTACTCGTAGACCTATACCATCTAGATGTCCCTTGAACACTTTTAGCCAAGAGGGCCTTCGTAAATGGGTCAGCAATATTTTATTCTGAGGTTATCCTCGTGACAATCACACCCCCTCTGTACATAATCTCTCAGATGAGATATACGTTTGCTTTCTATACATTCGCCTCATATTTGGAACAACTTTCCAAATGAACTTCCTAAGTCCTACAGACTTTTGAGCTTGTTTCATAAGCAGCAACACACTTGGCCTTCAAGATAAAGTTTGTAATGCATCTATACTTGATGCTATGACATCCTATAGCTCCCTGTAAAGGGTGAATTCTGATGTCGATGTCGATTTCCACAAATCTCTATTGGTGTGAAAATCAGAATCAGTGTATCCTTAAGGATCAAAATCCTTAGTACCATACACGAGCATATAAACCCTCGTTCTTCTAAGATACTTGAGGATATCTTAGCTGCAATCCAGAGGTATTACCCTGGACTGAATTGGTATCTACTGACAATCCCTACTGCATACCATATGCCAAACCTAACAACTAACTGTCAAGGCACGGGGAATCCGTCTCAAATCCTCAACCTCTTGAGGCGTCTTACGACACTACTCCTTTGACAAATGAATTCCATCGGATAGATAACTAACCGTTCATGGAATTCTAATCTTATATCTAGCCAACACTTTTGTTTATATAAGATACCTGAGACAGAGCTAACGATTTGTTCTTGCTATTCCAAACGTTTTGGAGTCTAAAAACATACAGAGCCTTTCCAAATCTATTATTTGGAACCAGACTGCTAGCTCACTTCTAATGTCAGTTTTGATAAACTATATCATTCTCAATGGGTAAGATATCAATCACATACAAAACTAAGAAAACTACTAAACAATTGTTAATCTTTCTGTCAACACAAGGTTTATCAATATTCTGGTCAAAACTATAAGATTTAATCGTGCATTAAACCTTATGATCCAAGATCGAGACCCTACAGTTTAATCCATAGGTGGATCGGTTAAGGTCGCAAACCTTTTGCTCTAAATCCTGGACTATGAACTCTTCTGGTCAACACCAAACTGAATTGAAGTACACATACTCCATTTCAAGGTTCATAGTTTTGACTCTATTGTCTTTATCCATGTCATCCACTGCCTGATCAAAGGTCAGTGGATCCTCGATGTTGTCATCAGGTATGACAATTAGAGTTTCAGTTAAACTCGTATAGTATTCATTAGGTTGATAAACAACCCTCCCACTGAATTGAGGCTCTCTCAACATTTGAGAAGGACGGGGTAGACTTAATGTGCCAGCTCAATCAATAACCCTTTGTTGAATGATTAGTTTGATCAACAACTCTTTGTTGATTCATTTTGTAGCTTTACTAAATAACTTACTTTAACACTATCTTCTTGCGTGGTTTGTGATCTCTAACGTGGTCTTCTTCTATGAAAGAAACATTTGTCAATACAAATACTTTATTTTCTTTTGAACAAGGAAGCATCCACATCTCGTTTCTTTGGGATAACCTACAAATAGGTACACTTTTGAATAAGGTTCCAGTTCCTTTAGGGTTTGTCTCGAGCACATATGCAAGAGATTCCTAAATTCTAAAACAACATAAATTTACTTTTTGCTCTTCCCAGAGTTCAAACAATGTTTCAAAAACATTCTTTTGAGAGAACCATATTCGCATTTTAAAAGGACAGTCAACATTGCTGACGGAAGAGATTGTCGTGGTCTCTTGTCAAATAAATTTATAATCCACGATTCCTAAAGCTAACTTGTAGCAGTAGTGGTCAGGGTCGATCACAGGGAACAATCGATTTATTTCTAAATTCTTTTGTCTTTGAGGTAACCAAAAATGGGGGTTTTATAGATAAAAGGTTAAGACATAAAGTAAAGGCGAGAAAATAAATAAGGAAAATTAAATGCAAGGAAAGTAAAGGTGGGGTAAGTTGATCTTACCACGAGGATCACTATAATTAGGGTTGAACTCGGTGTTAAGTTTGATTAATTTCATTCATCGATTATCGATTGATATTTAATTAACTATCTAAGTTTGACGTATTCCGACAACAAACCGAGAGCCATGATCCAACTATCACAAACATGCAAACGCTAAGTTTGATTCTAATTTAAATTAATTAATTGACCTATTAACTAATCTAAACCGCATTGGGATCTAGCCGAATTAATTCACATGCAACGAGCAACAAACCACAATTACAATTGATTAAATCATTTAGTTCTAGGGACGCATGTGTATAATCATAACGTTAACCTATTTGCTACTTTGATTTAGAAAGTAAATTTAGAGAGGGCGAGATAAAGGTTGTCAATCTTTCCTACCACAATCTAAACTTATAGAAAAAAAACTAAAATCACAAAGACAATTAACTAAGTAATGAAGAATGGAAATCTCATAAAATTGAATCAAACTTACAAACCAAGGTCCCGATTACAACGATCCGAGCTTAGTTGGCTATAGACAAGCACCTCCAAACTCAAGGCTCGATCAACCGACCCTTAGACTAAGAAAACTTTAAAAACTAAGAATGGTGGAGAAAGGGGAGAGAGATGGACTACAATGTTGTAGTGAATTGTGTATTGAGGGATGATTCTAAACCTACACCAAAGACCTCTATTTATAGTGGTTCTTGGCCTTCAATTCGTGGTAATTTGGTGCTGAAAGGATCCTCAAGTTTGGAGAAAATTGCCAGCCAAATAAGGAAAAATAAAATTCTGGAAATCTGCCTACAGCGTCGCGACGCTGTCCCATCAATTTTGGAAATTTGTTCTCGGATTGCCCTAGCGTCGTGACGTTGTGGGCTAGCGTCGCGACGTTGTTCGCCTGCTTGATCTCCAAGTAGTTTCCTTATTTGGCTAGCATCTCGACTCTGATGATGGGCGTCTTGACGCTGATGAGGCTCTAGGGGCAAAATGGTCATTTTACGCTCCAGTTTCGCTCGTTTAAGCCCCAAATTGTTTCCAAAGCTCCGGTGAGGACCTATCGACATATTATACTCATTTTAAAGCATTTTTCACAAGGATTTCGACTAAGATAAGAAAATTGGGAGATTCTAAGTGTATAACAAATTCGACTTATCAACTGCATGTCCCTAAAACGAGTTAAGGAAACTCATTATCGAATGAACCATGTCAAACAAGGTTTTGTTTCTCCTTACTGATACATCACTCTACCATAATGTACTAGGTGTTGAGAATTTAGGACATAATTCCATGTTCTATCAAATAGACCTGGAATCTCAAGTCCATATACTCTTCCCTTCAATCAAATCGAAGTGTCGTTATCGTTTTACCTAATTTGGTTCGTAACCTCAGCGTTATACTACTTAAACTTTTCAAGAGTTCGGACTTATGATGCATTAAATATAGATAAGCATAGCTTGAATAATTTATTAGTGAAATTGATGAAATATTCACTGAAGGAATGAAAATCATTTACAGTGGAAGCGTATATCAGATCGACTCATTATTAATTGGGTTAAAACGAAAACACCGATTCATTGGCTTTAAATTTCAGAACAATTCTATAACATAAATAGATTAAGCATTTTTATTTCTAAACTAAAAATAATTAGGATTAGAAACCTACTTGTTGTAGAACCAATTCCACAGCATTATGCTCCTCAATGAACAGTTCGTCACGATCTCTCGAACACAACCATCAAAGAACACCCACTATCCTCTAGATCTCTGAGATTTGAGTTTGTGGGAACTCATTCTTGAATTGGGAATGAATTTTTCAGCGAGAGGGTTGCTGTCATTTTTTTTCTAGAGAGAGTTTCTTGAGAGTTTTCGAGAGAGACTTATGGAAAAATGAAAAATGCAGAACTTCCTTCTGCCCCATTCACACGTTGGTTGTAGGGAGAAAGATCCATCATCTCTATCTCCCCACATGGCACCATATATTATGCAAAATTAATTTAATTAAATCGCAATTTAACTAAATTAATTTTACTATATAGTTTTCAACTAACCAATTCAATTAAATCTAATTTAGTTGAATTAATTCGAGCCAACCAATTAATTCAATAATTAATTGTTCCCAATATTAATTAAATATCACATATTTAATTAATTTCACAATTGAATCATATTCAAATGTGTCTCTCTTTTAACCTATAGTTTTAATGTGCATCTAATGTACATTAAATATTAAATATAGAATTAATTTAATTAAATCACATTAAATTAAATTAAATTAATTAATTCATTAATTAAATATCATATATTTAAGGGAAAAATACACTTTTGGTCCCTGAGGTTTAGGTTAAGTGACACTTTGGTCCCTGAGTTTTCAAACTCAACAAAAATACCCCTGAGATTTGCATTTAGATTCATTTTAGTCCTTCTGTCAGCTTTTCCGTTAACTACTAATGGGAAGCTAATGTGTCATTTATATTTTTTTATTAAAAAAATGATTTCTTTGGTTATTTTTTAATAATATTTTCTTATTTTAAATTAAAAACTATTTTTAATTTATTTTTCTATTTTTCTCCCTCCTTCATCCTCCCTCTTCTTTCTTCCTCTCCCCTGCGTTTTTCTTTCTTCTTTTCCATGAACTCGCCGACGGTAGCCTCGCTCTCGATCTTCTCCTTCTCCGGCGACAAGCGTCGGTGGCGAGAATCCACGGCGATTCGACGAGAATCAACGACTTGTAGAGAAGAAATCAACGTGTTTCACATATCTGGAACCCATGGTGGTTCAGCAAGAACCCACGACGGTCGATCTGGAACCCACGACAATGAGAAGGAAGTCCAGTGAAACAATGGACTGAAGATTCAAGAGTGATGGCGCTTGGCAGCATTCAGACGAAGGTTGAAGGCGAAAAAAAGGGGAACTTGAGCTAATGGGTTTGTGGGTTTTAAGCAAGAAAATGAGAAACCAAAGGAAATCGTTGCATCTTCGGCCTCCGCGAACAGGTTGCATCTCCGACGGTAGGGAACAGGTTATTGCTCATCGGAAACTGACTCAAGTCGCGATCGAAGCACTCTATCGCTGCAACAACCGAAAAAAAAAGTTTAGAATCCCCAAATTGAAAACCCTAGTCTTCAAAATCGAAGCGAAATTAGTTGGGGATTCTTACGATCTAAGGTATCTGGAAGCTCCCGACGACGGTTAACATGTTCCAGCAAGCTCCCGATTTCGATTTTCCATATCTGAAAAAGGAGTTGATTCTCCATATCTGAAAAATGGGAATGGGAAATGAGAAGGGGAAAGGAAGGAAAGGGAAAAAGAGAAAAAAAAGGGGGAAAATAGAGAGATCGGAAGTGGTGGACGGCGGTCGCCGGTGTCGCCGGCGAGCGGTGGTCGCCGACGACCGGCGACCTGCTGAAGAAGAAGGGAAGAAGAAAAGGTTGAGATGAGAGGAAGAAGGTTGAAGAAGGAGATGAATAAGAGAGAGAAATAGAAAAAAATAAATAATAATAATAAAATATTATTATTTTAATATTTTTTATTTAAAAATTTTAAAAATAACTTTTTTATTAAAATAATAGTGTCACGTCAACAACCGTTATAATTTAACAGAAAAGTTGACGGCAGGGACCAAAGTGCTCCTTATCTCAAACCTCAGGGGTATTTTTGTTGAGTTTGAAAACTCAAGGACCACTCAAACCTCAGAGACCAAAAGTGTATTTTTCTCTATATTTAATTAATTTACTATTTGAATCATAATTCAAATAATTCTCTCAAATACTATAGTTTTACTATGAATCTCATTCACATTAAATTTAACCTACGGTTTCAATATGAATCTAATTCATATTTAATATTTGAACTCTTTCAAATATTTAATTCTCTCATTAATAATTTTGAATCACATCCAAAATTAATTTTATACTATAAAGTTTAATTCATCAATTAAACTTATATTATAATGTATCTTTATACATTATCTTAATTGTATCAAATACAATTTAATTCCCTTAACGAATTTGAAAACACTTCAAATTCTATTCAAGACTATTTAACCTCAGAATCCTTTATGAGCTAGCAGGTGGACCTAATGGACCTATAGATCAGAACCTCCAACGATACGAGACTAATTGACAAAACTCATTAACCAAATTAGTCAACATTCGTTAACTGTGGGTCACTCCACTAAAGACCCACAGCTGCACTCTTCTCACTGTAGAATATTTATGTGTTCACGGATATTGACCAATAACGGTAAGTCAATCCTTCATGAGTATTCGTAACGCCAACTAGGTCAAATAATTATATAAGAAAATTAATTACATGCATTGACTATTTTCATACATTAATATAACTCTTTACATTAATTGCTCATGAAAATTAAATTAAGCAAATAAATTACTTATAGAAATATAACTCTTATATTTTTAATCTAAAGTAATTTCATGCTCAATGCTTCTCAATTTTCATCCCTTTAATATAAAAATTTATATTAAACATTCATGAAAATTAAATTCATGCATAATCCATATATTATAACAATTATAAATAAATATATGCATGAATATGCTTAACCTATGGTGAGATTTAAATACTATATGACATTCATAAAGCAATTAAATAGCTAAGTAGACGGGTTTTGGCATCCTAGGACTCAAAACAATAGAAAAAATTACATTAATTATTCTATTACAGCTCTATCCTGCCGTGAACCAGCCCAAAACAACCTCGAACCGCGTCCAAACTCTTCGAACCGGCAAGAAATTGGGTTGAACCATGCTGAACCGTGCAAAACCAACTTTAAACAAGCTTGAACCAGCTCAAAATTGCTACGAACCGCATCCAAGCTCTTCGAACCGCCAAGAAATTGGGCTAAACAGCGCTGAACCAGCTCAAAACCACCTTGAACCGACCCAAAACTCGTTGAACCGGACCAAGAACTTCCCAAACCACGTGAACCAGGTCAATATTCGCGCGAACCGGTCAAAAATGGCATGAACCGCGCCTCATTGCCCAGACCGAACCGAACCACAACCGTTGAACAAAAAAAAACTGGACCGTAACCACCCTTCAAATTTGTCGCAGGAAAGAAGATGCACGCTTGTCGTTTGAAGACACGTGTTCACGCGAAAACGCCCCACTTGAATAACCGCACTACTCATGTTCACGGACGTGCGAAGCTGCTCCAGCCGGCCTTGAGGACGCACGATCGAACCCAGACGAACGCAGATTTGTTTCCTTTTTTTTTTTAATTTCGTTCGCGCCTAGGCTCGAACCTTCGCCCTTGAAGCCAATCTACACGCGCGCTTCAACTGCCCATGCTGCACACGTTCGAACCCCACCTAACGCAGTTTTTCAATTTTTTTGTTTTTTCGCGATTTTCTACAATTTTCCAATTGATCTTCCGCAGCAGCCGTCTGTTTTTCCAGAAAACTCGATTTTCTGCAGCAATCTTCTTCGTTTTTGCCTCAAATTTCAACAACATGCATACAAATTGATGCAAAATAACATGACACGGACTTACAACCATAAATTTGCAACAATAATGCCCAAAAACAACGGGCCTGTACAAGATGAAATAAAAAAAATTGCAAATCTAAATGCCAAAAAACCCAAACATCTACCAGCAAAATTCATCCATCATATGCATAAATTAAATCCTACCTGTTATAGGTGATTTTGGACCACACAGATGGACAAGGAGCTGACGAGGTCGGCCTCGGCCTTTTGCCGAGGCCGAGCATATGGTCGGCCTCGGCAAAAGGCCGAGGCCGACCATTCGGCCCGTTTGCACGGGCCGAGCTCGGTCACCTCTCTTCGGTCCCTAATGCCCCGAATCGCCCCGGTTTCGCCTGGTTCGCCCCGAAACGCCACCGAATTCCTAAAAAACCCTAGGAGGACAAACAGGTATAAAACCCCCTCTTCACCACAGAAGAATGGTTCGAAAACTCGATTCTTGACTCTCCCCTTTACTATCTGAAGCTTCTCCTCAGCTTTCTGACTTAGGCATCGGAGGCGGTGTGGCCAACACCACGCCGGTGTGCAGCGGTTTTTGCTGGTCTTGCAGGTCACGTCTTCCCCAGTTCCTACAAATTCACTGTTGGTGTCACGTGAAGGTCGGGTGAGTCTTCTGTCCGGATTTTGGCATCAACAGTTGGCGCCGTCTGTGGGAAAGAGTGCTTGCCAGTTCAGATCGCGCATCGGTGGTGTTCTGTAGGATGAATCGAGTTCAGAAACTAGAAGGAAACCTCAGGTATGAGCAGAGAGCGCCGAATCAGAGTGGGGTCGGTCTCGGTATGGAAAAGGCCGACCCTAACCCCGAAGGCTGTTGTGAGCAGAAAGCGCCGAATCAGAGTGAGGTCGGCCTCGGTATGGAAAAGGCCGACCCTAACCCCGAAGGCTGTTGCGAGCAGAAAACGTCGAATCAGATTGAGGTCGGCCTCGGTATGGAAAAGGCCGACCCTAACCCCGAAGGCTGTTGCGAGCAGAAAGCGCCGAATCAGATTGAGGTCGGCCTCGGTATGGAAAAGGCCGACCCTAACCCCGGAGGCTATAGCGAGGTTCCGTATGTCAGAGATGCTGCTGGACTTGACCCAAGGGGACAGCCCGCAGAGGAACTGGAATCTGTACCACTAACGTCTGAGGAAAGGAGAGTGAACATCGGCACCAAATTGGGGGCTGAGCAGAGGGGCAGACTGGTTGGTTTCTTGAGGGCTAACGCGGATCTGTTTGCGTGGTCGCACGAGGATATGCCAGGAATTGACCCGGGAGTGATGGTTCACCAGTTGAATGTGGATAGGGATTTCAAGCCAGTAAAGCAGAGGCGAAGGGCAGTTAACTCTGAGAGGAATGAGATTGTTGCCGGCCAAGTAGATGAGCTGCTTAAAGCAGGGTTCATCAGAGAAGTTCATTATCCCCAATGGTTGTCCAATGTGGTACTAGTAAAGAAGGCTAACGGGAAGTGGCGGATGTGCATCGACTTCACCGACCTGAATAAGGCGTGCCCAAAGGACAGCTATCCTTTGCCCATGATCGACCAGTTGGTTGACGCAACAGCAGGGCACGAGATGCTGAGTTTTATGGATGCATATTCGGGGTACAACCAGATTAGAATGCACGAGCCCGATCAGGAAAAGACTTCGTTCATCACTAGTCGAGGGTTGTATTGCTATAAGGTCATGCCGTTCGGTTTGAAGAACGCTGGGGCGACATACCAGCGAATGGTAAACCGCGTGTTTGCTCCGTTACTGGGAAAGAACATGGAGGTGTACGTGGATGATATGCTGGTAAAGAGCTTGAAGTCTCAATGCCATGAGTCTGACCTTAATGAAGCTTTCCAGATCCTCCGGAAGTATCGAATGAAACTAAACCCGAGTAAGTGCGCTTTTGGGGTGACATCAGGAAAATTCCTAGGGTTCATGGTGCATCAGAGGGGGATAGAAGCAAACCCAGACAAGATCAGGGCAATCATGCAAATGTCCTCCCCGACCAATCTCAAGCAACTTCAAAGCTTGAACGGGAGGATCGCCGCCTTGAACAGGTTTGTTAGTAGATCAACTGACAGGTGTTTACCCTTCTTTAAAATTTTGAGACAGGGATCACGTTTCGAATGGACTGGAGAATGCGAAAAGGCTTTCCAGGAGCTGAAGGGCTATTTGAGCTCGGCCCCGCTCTTGGCCAAGCCGCTTCCTGGCGACGAGCTGTTGCTCTATGTCGCGGCCTCGGACACGGCTGTAAGTTCTGCATTGATCAAAGAAGAAGAGAAGCTCCAACGACCTGTGTATTACACCAGCAAGTCGATGGTTGGAGCAGAAACTAGATACCCCCAAGTGGAGAAGCTCGCTCTGGCCCTAGTTACGTCGGCCAGAAGGTTGCGTCCGTATTTCCAAGACCATAAGGTAACAGTTTTGACCAACTTTCCTCTAAAACAGGTGTTGCAGAGGCCAGAAGCCTCGGGTCGCCTCATGAAGTGGGCAGTTGAGCTGAGTGAGTACGACATCCATTACAAACCTCGAACTGCCATGAAAGGGCAAGCTGTGGCAGATTTCCTGGCAGAATTAACGACTGCTGAGGAAAAGGCCGACCCTCAGAGGTCCGAGGCCGAGCAGAGCAAGTCAGGCACAGAGGTCAATATGCTGAGTGTAAGGGAGGTGAAGCAGACTTGGACACTCTTTGTAGACGGGTCTTCTAACACCAGGGGTTGTGGAGCAGGAATTTTGCTGGAATCCCCTGATGGAGGAAGATTTGAGTATGCCCTGAGATTCAATTTCAAGGCCTCGAACAATGAGGCTGAGTACGAGGCCCTCCTGGCAGGATTGAAGTTGGCAAGGGAGATCGGAGTTTCAGACATCATGGTTCAAAGCGATTCACAGCTAATCGTGAAGCAGGTGTTGGCAGAATACCAGGCTAGGGAACAGAGAATGAGCAGGTACTTATCCAAGGCCAGGCAACTGCTGTCCCACTTTGAGAAGTGGGAGATCAAACAAATCCCGAGGTCTCAGAACGCCAACGCAGATTCACTGGCTCGCTTGGCGGCTGCCTATGATACAGAGTTGAGCAGGACAGTGCCAGTTGAGGTTTTGTCAGAGCCTGCAGTATGTGCAGAGGAGATTCTCGAGACAGATGGTCGAGCAGAGGCCGAGGCCGAGCCTGAGGATAAGTCCGAGGCCGAGCCTAAGGACAAGTCCGGGGCCGAGGCTGAGCCTGAGGATAAGTTCGAGGCCGAGCCTGAGGATAAGTCCGAGGCCGAGGCGGAAGATCCGAGGCTTGAGGTCGGTGATCTTGCAGATGGGGAGGGTATCCCATCAATTGAAACTAAGCCCTCCCCAGAAGCAGGGGAAGCTTCATGGATGGATCCGATCCTTGATTACTTAGGGAAAGGCGAGCTGCCAACAGAGAGGACAGAGGCTAAAAAGGTTCAGAGGCGAGCATCGCATTTTGTGTTAAGGGAAGGGAGACTGTATAAAAGAGGCTACTCGATGCCGTTGTTGAGGTGCCTTCCCCCTAGTGATGCTAACTACGTTATGAGAGAGATACATGAGGGGGTGTGTGGAAATCACTCAGGAGCAAGGTCGTTGTGTCACAAGATAGTCAGGCAAGGTTACTATTGGCCAACCATGTTGCAAGACGCTAGGCACTTCACTAGATCTTGCGATCAATGCCAAAGGTTTGCACCCACTCTAAGGCAACCACCTGAGCCTTTAACGAGCATTATCAGCCCGTGGCCGTTTGCGCAATGGGGAATCGATCTGATCGGACCTCTCCCCCAAGGTAAAGGGCAGACCAAGTATGCAGTTGTGGCTGTGGATTACTTCACAAAATGGGCAGAGGCAGAACCACTAGCAACTATAACTGAAAAGAAGGTCACTGACTTTGTATGGAAGAATATTGTGTGCCGTTTTGGGATTCCAAACACTATTATATCAGATAATGGTAGGCAGTTCGACAATGCCGCTTTCAGGAAGTTCTGCTCAGATTTGGGCATAGCACATCGTTGTTCATCCCCAGCCCATACGCAAGCTAACGGCCAGGTGGAGGCTGTGAATAAAATAATCAAGCAGAATCTTAAAACGAAGCTTGAAGGACTAAAAGGGGCATAGGCCGAAGAGCTCCCACGTGTACTGTGGGCGTATCGGACAACAGCACGAACCTCAACAGGAGAAACACCATTTTCCCTTTCATTCGGGGCAGAGGCGGTAGTCCCAGTGGAGGTCGGCATCCCCTCCCCCAGGACAGAACAGTTTAGTGTGCAAGGGAATGATGAAGCAATGAGGTTGAACCTGGACCTCCTAGACGAGCATCGTGAAATGGCTCAACTCCGGGTCGCAGAGTATAAAAACAGAGTTGCCAGATATTATAACGCAAGAGTGAAAAGGCGCACCTTCAAAGAAGGAGACCTAGTACTGAGGAAAGTCATGCAAAACACCAGAGATCCTAATGCAGGTGCGTTGGGACCAGCATGGGAAGGACCTTATCAAGTTAGCAAAGTGGTCCGCCCCGGCACCTATGCCTTGGTTGATGAAAACGGGAAACCAACTCCACACCCATGGAATGCAGAACACTTGAAGATTTACTATCAGTAGCAATAGCAGGAAAAAGTGGCAGGCAACGCCACCACTACAGGAAGGCCGAGGCCGACCAGGAACAATGACTTTCTTTATGTTTACTTTACATAGAAACTGTCTGTCATTTATCTCATTGTAAAACACACAAACATTTGCAAACTCAATAAAAACTATTATATTGTGTTTTGCATAAGAATGATTCTTGCAGAGACAAAATTCTTGCAGAGAGGTTGATGCATGCCCTCAACCTCCCAGGGTCCCCAAAAGAATGTATGCACCTCCTGGGATGAATACAACAGCTTGAAGAGAGGCTCGGAAATTTCCTCGACCTCCCCAAGTTTTCTCCGACTACGAGCATGCACCCTTGGGATGGAAAACAAGCAAACGAACAGCACAGAGGAGCTGGTCGGCCTCATGCCAAGGCCGAGGCCGACCATCCAGAGGCCAAGGCCGAGCTCCACCCTTAGAGGCCCAGGTACGAAGTTAGTTTTTCCTTACTCAAAAAATTCATGTCCAAGATATTGAATGCATATTTTGAGTGGGGGGTAGGGATAAGGACAGGTCGAGTCCACGGTCACGTGGCGACAGTTTTGATTTTCCTTCCGTTTTGTATAACACATGTCCATGACGCTTCTTCGTGGTACGATGTCGACACTTGCGAATTTAATGAAGTTTTTTGCATTGTGTTTTGCATAAAGTGCTTTTTCCATAGGAGGTAACGCGTGTGGCCAGACTTCCGCACTTCCCCCGACTGAGTGTATGCACCCTTGGGATGAATACAGCAGCTTGAAGAGAGGCTCGGGAATTTCCTTGGCCTCCCCAAGCCTTTCCCCAGAAGAGTGTACGCACCCCTGGGATGACTACAACAGCTTGAAGAGAGGCTCGGGAATTTCCTAGGCCTCCCCAAGCTTTTCCCCAGAAGAGTGTACGCACCCCTGGGATGACCATGACGCTTGAAGAGAGGCCCGGGAATTTCCTAGGCCTCCCCAAGCTTTTCCCCAGAAGAGTGTACGCACCCCTGGGATGACTACAACAGCTTGGAGAGAGGCTTGGGAATTTCCTAGGCCTCCCCAAGCTTTTCCCCAGAAGAGTGTACGCACCCCTAGGATGACTACAACAGCTTGGAGAGAGGCTTGGAAATTTCCTAGGCCTCCCCAAGCTTTTCCCCAGAAGAGTGTACGCACCCCTGGGATGACTACAACAGCTTGAAGAGAGGCTCGGGAATTTCCTAGGCCTCCCCAAGCTTTTCCCCAGAAGAGTGTACGCACCCCTGGGATGACCATGACGCTTGAAGAGAGGCTCGGGAATTTCCTTGGCCTCCCCAAGCTTTTCCCCAGAAGAGTGTACGCACCCCTGGGATGACCGTGACAGCTTGAAGAGATGCTCGGAAATTTCTTGGGCCTCCCCAAGCCTTTTCCCCAGAAGAGTGTACGCATCGTCATGCCAAGGCCAAACATCCCAACTCCAAGGCCAACCATCAAGCACACATTCAAGGCAGCGTGACTTTAGCACAGTCACTTTACTTTTTGGCGCAGTCGAGGCGCTCAAGGCCGCAGGGAGATGCTTAAGGTAGAATCGGGCAAATCTGCACATAAGCCTGGACGTCTGCGAGCAAGTAGTACAGAGCTGCTGGTCAGCCTCATGCCAAGGCCGAGGCCGACCATCCCCCTTCGAAAAGGCCAGGTATGGAACTAGTCCTTCTCGCTCGAAAAATGCAACGCTTGAGGTAATAAATGCCCATGTCGAGTGGGGGGCTGGGAATAAGGGGTAGGTTAAGACTATTCCGTTCCTTTGTTGTAATCATCATGCAACTTTCCCACTATTTTCCAGTAAGGACTGACATATGAATGCAGGGGGCTAAGCACTGAGCTAACAGAAGCTAGAGGCCCAGGCCGATCCGGGCCTCCTCCCTTGTTTTCCTTTTGCAGGAATTAACTTTTCAATGAGGGTTGTGAAGTTTTCTGTTTTTCCTATTGTTAATTATGGAATGAAGCACTCCGAACGACCCAGTACGGGGGTCTCGCTGACCGGTCAGCGAGTCGGGGTCCAGGGGCGAAGCGCCCGGTGGGGGCTCGGGGGCAACGCCCCCTAAGCTAAAATGAAAAATGTTGTGCTCGGCCTCTTCCCGAGGCCGAGGCCGACCAAAGAGGCCCTCCGGCCACTTCTGTAACTTATCACTCTTCTCATTTCCGTTTCACCTAACCCCTACTCAGGGAGTTTTTACTTTGCATAGCTCGCCCTCTCTTACAGGATAACAAAGAAGTCATACAAAAGTCAGCACGAGACGAGAGTTGTACTCTTAAATTTGGCTTAAGGAGCTCGGCCTATAGCATTAAAGTCGCACCTGAATCTCAATTCAAGAGTGGGGGCTTAATGTTATAGGTGATTTTGGACCACACAGATGGACAAGGAGCTGACGAGGACAATCGGGCAGAGGTAGGATCAAGAGACCGACCCAGAGGAAGACCGGACCAAAGGGTCGGGCCAAAATGGCCCGACCCATATGGTCGGCCTCGGCAAAAGGCCGAGGCCGACCATTCGGCCCGTTTGCACGGGCCGAGCTCGGTCACCTCTCTTCGGTCCCTAATGCCCCGAATCGCCCCGGTTTCGCCTGGTTCGCCCTGAAACGCCACCGAATTCCTAAAAACCCTAGGAGGACAAACAGGTATAAAACCCCCTCTTCACCACGGAAGAATGGTTCGAAAACTCGATTCTTGACTCTCCCCTTTACTATCTGAAGCTTCTCCTCAGCTTTCTGACTTAGGCATCGGAGGCGGTGTGGCCTACACCACGCCGGTGTGCAGCGGTTTTTGCTGGTCTTGCAGGTCACGTCTTCCCCAGTTCCTACAAATTCACTGTTGGTGTCACGTGAAGGTCGGGTGAGTCTTCTGTCCGGATTTTGGCATCAACACTACCAATCCAACCAATGCAAATTTTGTAAAACAAAATTAAACATACGATCGACTCTGATACCAATTGAAGGATTGGAATTCCCAATTCCGTTACCGCGGAAGCAATTGGACCGTTCGCAATTTAATTTCGTTTAACAAAATACCGAATGCATTGGCAAAAAGATTAAGCAACGAGAAACATACCGTCGTGGAAGACTCTGAATTCAAGAACACCTTCTTGACGAACACCACCAAAAAGTCTTCCCCACTATTCTCTGAGTTTGGAAATGTGGTTGTGGGACCATGATCTTGAGTATAGGAAGAAATACAGAAAAGAAGAACTTTCTACTCTGTAATTCAGAGAGAATTGAGAGAAAATTGAGAGAGACTTTTTTTTCACTATTCAGCAGAATGAGAGAGTCATAGAAGACCCCTGCAATGTGAGAGGTTAAGTGAGAGAGAAAAAAAAATACTAATATAATAATTAATTAAATAAAATTTAATTTATTAAATATATTAATTAATTAATTGATAATATAATTAAATATCTAATATTTAATTACATAATATTAAATCATATTAAATGCACATCTCTCACTTAATATATAGTTTCAATTAATTTAATTAAATCCAATTTAACCAAATTAATATAAACCAACTAATTTAATTAATTCATAATTAATTAATTTAATGATTAACTAAATATCACATATTTAATTAATACATCATTTTTTTTGAAAAATCAATTAATTAATACATCATTTGAATCATATTCAAAACGTGTATCTCTCTTATAACCTATAGTTTTAATATGAATCGTATTCACATTAAAACTAATCCGTAGATTTTAATTTAATTAAATCATATTTAACTAAATTAAATCGAACAATTAACTAATTTTATAATTAATTAAATATCAACCATATTTAATTAATTACTTATTAGAATCATATTCTAATATATCTCTCATATATTATAGTTTAATTAAATCACATTTAATTAGACTAATTGAATAATTAATTAATTCACAATTAATTAATTTACTCACTAATTAAATATCACATATTTAATTAGTTATATATTACATAATTCTCTCAATTTAATAAAGTTTAATCAAAAATTAAACTTTATATTATAATGTATCAACATACATTATATTAATTGTACTTCATACAATTAACTTGATTCCCAAATTGAATTTGAACAATTCAAATTCTTTTCAAGATAATTTGTTCTCAATTACTCTTTACGAGCTAGCAGGGGGACCTAATGGACCTACAGATCAGAAGCTCCAATGATATGAGGTTAACTGACTAAACTCATTAATCGAGTTAACCAATATTCATTAATTGTGGGTCACTCCACTAAAGATCCACAGTTGCACTTTTCTCACTATAGAATATTTCTGTGTTCACGGATATTGACCAATAACGGTAAGTCAATCATTCACGAGTGTTCGTAACTACAGCTGGGTCAAATTACTGTTTTACCCTTGAATTACCCCTGGCTCCTTAAGTATCAGTGTTCCTCTAATGAACAACCTGTTTATGGTCCAATTAATAAACAGAAAGTCCCTCTCGGGCCAATGAGAGGGCGGGATCCCTTTGTTCAAGACCTGGAGTCACCACTTAAGGGAACATTCATCTACTTCTCTTAGAAGTGGGAAGGAGTGAATTCCATCTTGTGTTGTCATGTCCCCAGCCCCCCACTTGGTCTTGTCCCCAAAATGGTAGACTTATTGAGTCGGCGTACAAGCCACTCTCACCCGTACTAATAAAAGGACAATCCCTCATTAGAAGGAGTTCATGACACACTCAAGATTAAGACTGAGTTACCTAGGTCATCCTATTGAAACAGTAACCTAACTAGTTAATGGTGTTACATCTAGTGGTTTACTAGTTCGTGGTCCAGTCTTATGCAAACTCATTGCATAGCATACCCCGACCCCACTCACATGTCTCCTACATTTACGCCTTGGATCAATACGTCTGTATCGAATACAAAGCGGGTCATATCACATAGTGTTACCAGGATAAGGTTGTTGGGTTTTATTGCCTAAAACTCGTAGATAGTGAATGTAACTGTTGACCGGATATTAATGAAATAATATTGATATATTTTTCCATTAATTGTTATTAGTTATTTTATATTTGTCTTTGCCTAAAAATAACCCTAATCCAATAAACTAGACATCCAAGGCTGTAATATGTGTCTTGAACTATATGTAGCGACATATGGGATTATTGTTCAAGAAACAACCTAAAGGGTCTATAGTATAGGGATAAGACTGGGTGCCTTATCCTGGTGACACTATGGATACGATCCACTTTGTATTTGATACAAACGCTGCGATCCAACGCGTTCGTGTAGGAGACATGCGAGTGGGGGTATCCTATGCAATGAGTTTGTATAAGACCGGACCGCGAAATAGTAACCACTGGTTATAACACCGTTAACTAGTTGGTTTTCTATTTCACTAGGACTTCCTAGACAACTTAGTCTTAATCCTTAATTGATTATGGACTCCTGCTCATGAGAGATTGTCCTTTGATTTGCATGGGTGAGAGTGACCAATACGCCGACTCAATAAGCCTACCATATTGGGGACAAGACCGAATGGGGAGCTGGGAACATAATCGTACAAGATGGAATTCACTTCTTCCCGACTTTAGGGAAGCAGATGAGTGTTCCCTTAAGTGGTTACTCCGAGTCTTGAACAAAGGGCCCTACCCTCTCAATGGCACGAGAGGGTTTTCTGTTTGATGGTTGGACCACAAACAGGTTGTTCATTAGAGGAGAACTGGTACTTAAGGAAATATAAGTAACCCAGGTGTAAAACGGTAATTTGACCCAGTTGGTGTTACGGACACTCGTGAAGGACTAACTAGTCGATATTGGTCTATATCCATGGAAACAGAAAATATGTCTGCAGTGAGAAGAGTGCAACTGTGAGTCTATAGTGGAATGAACACACAGTTAACGAATATTGATTAATGTGGTTAATGAGTTTGACCAATTAATCTCACATCGTTGGGGCTTCTGATATGCAGGTCCATTAGGTCCCACTAGTAGCTCATAAAGTAATTTGAGGCAACTAAGTAATAAATGTAAATTGAAAATGTTCAATTTACTGAGGGAAACAAATATAATATATATTGATATATTATTATGAGAGAAATTAATATTTGAAGAAATTCAAATATAAATTTATGGAAGTTTGAAAGAGTTCAAATAATGAATTAATTAATTTAAGGCCTAAAATCTATTTGGACGAATTAATTAATTCAAGGCCGGAAATTAAATATGTGATATTTAGTTGGTGGTTAATTAATTGAAGAATTCATTAACCGGGAATTAATCAATTATGGAAATAATTAATCACTTAAGGAAGTGATTAATCATTTATGGAAATGATCTAATCAATTATGGAAGTAATTACTCATTTGTGGAAAAGATTAATCAATTATGGAATTGATTGATCATGATTGATTAAATAAGGAATAAGATTGAATCAATTTTGGAAAAGACTGATTTAATTTAATATTTTATTTATGACCTCTCTTCTATAAATAGAACACTAGACCTAATTTGTCCATGACTTTGCTCTTGCTCTTAGACTCTCAAGACAAGACCTAGAATTCTCTCTAGCCTCCCTCTTAGAGAAAGACTCCCACAAGTCTTTTGCCTCCTAGACCTAGAGTCATACCGGTGTAACCTTTGTGGTTATTGTGTCATTCAAGAAGAATTTTCCAACGATCACAAGACAAAGGAGGTTGCTGCGTTTTGTTCGTTGGAGCGTCGTTGGCGAAGAACGGTCAAGTCTACAACGGAGGTTTGTAACGGTTCTCCCCTTTTCTTTAGAAAAGCATGAAAATAAATTTGGATTTATTTTTCAGCATGTTTAAACTGATTTTTCAGCAACTTTAAAGTATATTTAAAGTTTGATTGAGTTTTCGTAACGGTATTTTAATGTTAATTAATATACGGCGTAAGGTCCAATCGATGCGCTTCCGCTGCGTGGGGACTTTTATTCCCTTCAAAGGTACCCGGCCTTATCCTTGTACTATAGACTTTTTAGGTTGTTACTTGAACACTAATCCCCGTATGTCCCCACATACTAGTTCAAGTTACAAGAAAACAACCTTGGATCTTATTTTATTGGATTTGGGTTATATTGTGCAATTTTAGACTTAAAATGACAATAACACTTTAATGCATAAACCTCAATAACACTTTATTGATACAAGTATATAATTCGTTAACATTCACTATCTACGAGTTGTAAGGACATAAAACCCAACAGTAATGTTATGTTCCCAGCCTCCACTCGGTCTTGCCTCTGAAATGGTAGGCTTATTGAGTCGGCGAACTAGTCACTCTCACCCATACAAATCTAAGGACAATCCCTCCTGAAAGGGGTTCATAACATACTCAGGATTTAAATTGAGTTACCTAGGTCATCCTATTGAAATAGAAATCTAAACTTGTTAACGGTGTTACATCTAGTGGTTAGTATTTCGCGGTCTGGTCTTATGCAAACTCATTGCATAGGATACCCCCACTCGCATGTCTTTTACATGAATGCTTTGGATCATTGCATCTGTATCGAATACAAAGTGGGTTGTATCTCATAGTGTCACCAGGATAAGGTATCCAACCTTATCCCTATACTATAGACCATTTAGGTTGTTACTTGAACATTGTTCCCCGTGTGTCCCCATATACTAGTCCAAGTTTCATCTAAACAACCTAGGATCTTAGTTTATTGAATTTGAGTCAAATTGTGCAATTTCAGTAACAATAACTCTTTATTGTAAAAATCTTGATAACAACGTATTGATACAAGTGAACAAATTCTCACCATTCACTATCTACGAGTTTTAGGGCATAAAACCCACCCTGTTTGAACTTTAGTATTCATTTGACCTCAGAGATCAAAATGCATTAGCTCTAAGGGTTCTTTTGGCACGATAACCTTTTTCCCTTCAAAGGTCATTTAGTCAGCTTACCCTTAAGGCATGACTTATGGGGAGGTAATGAGTCGTCCTCTAACCTATTTAGAAGTTCATTTTAGACCAACCCTCAATCCTATTGAGAATAATATGGCCTAACCTCAAGTGCCAAAGATAGGTACTTTTAAGAAACTTGTTGCCTTTTAGTTTAGTCTCAGCAATTTAAATATCTCATAATTTAAAATCGCTCTAGACTTTATCGGTCTTAAAACATATATGTTATTCTTCATGTTTGTAGAACAAATATTGGCATCCTTTTGAGATGAACGTTTCAAACACAAAAGGTAACAGAATAACCTTGTTCTAGCAAACAAGGTATAGAAATCAAGATTTCTTTTAATCTTAGGAACCATATACATTAAACAATATGTAACATTCCTGAGAGAAGAAAAACTTTATGTCTCCCATTGTCTTAGCTGAGATGAACTCTTCTATTTCAACTCTAAGAGTTATCTTAACTAGTTTATAGCTAGTGTCAGGAACTCATTCCTTGAAAAGAACATACGTGATTAGTGGGCCCTGAAAGAAAATTCCATGTACTTTGGTACGATCAGTCTTTGATTCCTGAATCTCTTGCTTGGTAATTGTTGTAAGAGGTGTGATGAAATTTTCTTTTAAAATCTCCACATCACCAACTTTCAAAATTCCCGAACATTCTGTGAATGGTGATTCTCCCTTCTTGCATCGAGATAAAGGAACATAGCGCAATATAGGGACGTTTAACGACACCTCTTCCGTTGGAGCCTTTGATTTTGCAGGATGGGTAGGTGCTTCCTTTGTCTGAACTTCATAAGCATCTACCTCTTCAATTGACTCCTTCTTTGCATTCTTTGGATGCTCTACTTTGTGACTTTCAATCAGAGGAATCTCAGCTGGTATGATCTCCCCTGTTTTATCAATCTGCATATAAAACTTTGCATCTGCAAAGTGGGATTATGCCTCTGAGAATGGATTAGTGTCGACTTCAACTTTCTTCACACCGTCTTGATAGAACTTGAAACACTGATGAAGTGTAGAAGATATTACTCCATTTCCATGAATCTAAGGACGACCTAACAATAACTTGTAAGTGGTCTTGAAATCTATAATATGGAATAAAGTGTTGGCCTTCAAATCTCCAATAACAAGCTCCAAACGGATCATGTTGATGGCTCACTGGCCGCCTTGATTGAAGCCTTGAATAACCAATCTACTATTTGATAGTTCATCCATTGAGATTCCTATTTGTGTCATGGTTGACTTAGGCATTATATTGACTACAGACCCATTGTCAATAAGAATTCGACCAACTTTTTGTTCTCGAATATACCCTGAGACAAATAAGGGTCTATTGTGAGGCTTTGATCCCAACATCAAATCTTCACCTATGAAGCTAATGGACATACAACATGAGACACATCTATGTCCTTGAAAGTTTGGAATGTTTGAAACATTAAAAATTTTTAATGTTTCAACAATAGCTTTTTGGTTGCTTGAGGGAGTGACAACTAATCATCTATTGTGAATGAAGTCGAATCTCCTGGCTTCGTCATCACTTGAGACGGACTCGAGGAAGAATCAACTTCTTCGAATGTATTGACAGGATGACATGCGACTATCTCAGGGATATCTTCATGATTGTAATTAAGAAAGTTCCTCGGGAAGAAATCTTTAAGGGTTACTAGATGTCGAGACAGAACAAAATCTTGATTTTCTTCGATAACTAGTTTAGGTTTTCTTGAACCTTTTATCTTTCTCTTATGCTTTTGTGACATGTTCTTTCTTCTGTAGTTTCAGACCATGTGAGACTCTCTTTGAATGGAATGTTTCTTTTTCTTCTTTCAACGAGTTTTCAAAGTCCATCATTCGTCTTCATTTTCAATAGACTCAAGTTGGTCTTGGAAGATGTCCCTTGAAGATTCTTCCTGAAGCCAAATAACAATCGGCTCTAATATACCGAATTGGATCAGACTTGCTACTGAATTATGAATCGGGCTTGGAGCTACTCGGTTGTTAAGATTTGATGTTATTGTCGCATGATTTGATTGAGCTACCTCATCAAGATCTAACTCAATCTTCTTTTCTTTAGCTAACTTCAAAATTAGCTACTTCAGAACAAAACACTTTTCACCGGCTGGCTGATGACTCGGTGATAGTTGCAGTAGTTGGGATCATTAACTCTCCTCATCTCTTCTGGTCGCTTACATTCTGGTAGTTCAATAAGTTGTTTTTCCAGGAGTTGTTCTAACATATCTGGAATGTCAGAATCTGGAAAAGGGTAAACTTTCTCTTGTCTTTCTTTTAGGGTCAAACGACGTCTCTTGCCTCTCTCTTGTTGTTTCTCCATCTTCTTTTCTTTTCCTTTCGAAGAAAACTTGAAAGGAGTTGCATTGACTACCATTGACTCTTTAGTAGTGCTTTTGGTAGTTTTCTCAGTATTCTAAATTTCTTTCTTTTCTTTTCTGCCATCGGGGACAAAAGGATCTTTGTTCCCTATAGTAGCAATGCTCAATTCCATGTCATGAGCACAGGTTACCAACTCCTCGAAAGTGTGGGGCTTTATTCCTTGCAGAAGATAGAGGAGTCCCCAATGCATGCATTGGATGCACATCTCGACTGTAGATACTTCGATGAGTCGGTCCTTGCAATCTAGGCTCAAAGCTCTCCAACGGTTGATGTAGTCAACAATAAGTGGAATGAATAGAAATGATTGAGTACCTGACTTAATTATCAAAGATAAGGATGAGATTGTGGGATTATTTGTTACTCATAATATTTTAGTAACAACTAACAATGTACAGCTAATTTCTTGAATGTTCACTTGACAAATACATGCTACACAAAAAATTAAACTTCCATTATTATATACAAGGCAATAACTAATTACTCATAATATTTGATATCATATTTTGTAATTTTCTCATATGGGAACTTCTTGCAACCCTCATGAGTCAATCTGAGTGATTTGTCAAAAATAAGCAGCCACCTGCAATTTATAAAACCATCAACAATACAGAGTAAAAATAAGAAACAAAATTTTTTATTCAGATAAGAGACTTGCTTTCGTTTTCACTCTCATGTGGAGCTTGTCTCCTTTGAGTAATAATCTCCTTTCATTATATCTGTTATAGGCAATTTTGGACCACCCCGATATACAAGGAGCTGACGAGGACAACTGGGGAGAAATCAGGCTAAAAGATGGACCAAGGAGGCAAAACCGGCAAGTGGGACGAGCCAAGACCGAAGGGGTCGGGTTTTTGGCCCGACCCCCTACTCAGCCTCGGCCCATGGCCGAGGCCGATCATATGGCCAGCCTCGGCCCGCCCGCGCGGGCCGAGTCCGTTCAATGCCGTTTGGTCCCCACCACCTTTGGCCGCCTCGGTTTCGCCTGGTTTGACCTAAAACGCCTTCGAATCCCTAAAAACCTTAGGAGGATGAGCAGATATTTATATCCATCTTCGCCACTGAAGAAGGGGACTCCGGATTCTATCCCTAAACACTATTCTATATTCTCTACTCTCTCCTCTTGCTCTTACTTTTCCACTCCCTACCATTCTGTTTGCTGACTTAAGCATCAGAGCCGGTGTGGTGAGCACCACACCGGTGTGCAGGTTTACTGTCTTGCAGGTCACGTCCTCCCCCTCATCAACAAATTTACCGTTGGTGGCACGTGAAGGTCAGGTGAGTTCCCTATTGCACGATTTTCCGATCACCGCAAGTGTACGGGTTGTCACAAGTAATATAGTGATTTTGAGTATAGAGTATCGTCTCCACAGGGATTGGATTTATTCAATTAAGTACCACGAATAATCTTGCTTAGCTTTATTTAGAGAACAAAATCTAATGCCAGAAAGAATAACAAAAAGCTAATCTAGAAAGCAAAAGATAAATGGTGACACAATTTGGAGGGATAATTCTAGAGTTGTTGATTTTATCATTGGACCTTTAATGTTTAATCAATTAACTAATATGGATTAACTAATCATTTGATTCATAAGTCTAGAAGCCTAATGACAAGGACTCTCCTGTCGGTCTCCTCCTATCTCATACCGTTCAATAAAGAATCTCCTTTCAGTCTCATCTTTGTTTACTTAGTATGGCATTACGACCCTTCAGTACAACCTCTAACGTTATTTATTTTATCCTGTGTCACCCGGGTAAATAACCGTTAGTCATGCATTCAGTTCTAGTCTAAGCTTCTCTCCGTCGAGTTTCCACTTAGTAACGATTCATTTAATCAGTGATCAGTTGATTAAAAGCATTACGGACAAAATGCACAAATGAACAATAATGACAATTAAACCACATCAATTCATTAATTCAGCAGAGGTTCAACATCTAAATCAATCTCATAGAATTTAGGAATTTACTACTCATAATCACTAAAATTCAATAATTCCTAATCACAACAATTCTAGAAACTAAAACATAAAGGAAAAGGGAAGAGAAATGCTCATAAAAGTGTCGATCTCCTCGATCCCGCGCCGACCTCCTTCGATCCCGAGCTCCAAAGATCTTCAACAAAGCTCCAAAACTCTCCCAAAAATCCAAAATTTTAGTGTAAACTCTAGAATGGGGTGAAAACCCACAAATTGGCACACAATCTTCATTGCAAAAGGCTCCTTTTATAGGCTCCCAGCAGGCACAGCGTCGAGACGCTACAAGGACAGCGTCGAGACGCTCTGACGTCATCTTTTCTTGGGCTCCAAGACGTCGCAGCGTCGAGACGCTACTTGGACAGCGTCGCGACGCTCTCGCGATTCTGGATCTTTCCACGCAGCTGCCTAGCGTCGAGACTCTCTAGGCTTAGCGTCGAGACGCTAGGCCCTGGATTTTCAATAATGGCCCAATTTTGACTCAATTTTTGGGCCTCCAACTTTCTTTTGGCCCAAATACTTCTTGTAATGGATTTTGGGCACTTTTCTTGACCCAAATTGATACTTTAAGACTTGAAATTCATGAATTTGGGCTTCTAATTCATTCTTCTTTGCTTTTTGGACTCGGATCTTCAATGTAATTCTCCAAATTGCTCAAAAAGTCTCCAAAATCATCCAAAATCTCTCAAAATTCCGGTTTTTCTTCTTTGACTTGGTTTTCTGAAATTTAAAAAGAAAATAGCATTAAAGTACACAATTCAAGCATAAAACTAGCTAAAATTAATAGGAAAATGATGACATTTTTGCATGTCATCACACCCCCAAACTTAAATCTTTGCTAGTCCCGAGCAAAGCTAAAACCTTATATATGAATCAACTATTGCAAATGCATGACTCTAAGCTCAATGATCAAAATAATGAACTCTAACAATTAAAGGAAGTATTAAAACATATTCATTCATCACGAAATTTAAATTTAAACTCTTTATCCCTTGCGTGTGTGTGTGCGAGCCTCCTTATTAGGTCTTTACTAGCCTAGAAAAGGTTTATAAAATCCTCAGTTCATCTTCCCCCTACACTGGCCCTAAGCTCTAATTATCCAGCTTCCCAACAATCAAGAAAGCAATATCCCACTAAGGTGCCTGAAACAACGAGGTATGCCTCCCCGAAACTTGCATTTTTTTTATTAGAATCCTTTTAGATGTAGCGCCTTCGTTTTGGCTTGCCAACATTGGTGATGAAAGCATCCAACTACGAGTGTTTCATCTTTTAGGATGCCGAGGCATGCTCATTTCTTTTCAGCGCTTTCATGCAAAGGCAAATGATGGGTGTCATGAATGCCCCTGGTTACTAACGCTCTTAAGAAAGTGGAGCATTCTTTTTTTTTTTTTTCATTTTCTTTCTTTTACCTTTTTTTTTTCATATATATATATTTTCACACTTTTCTTTTATTTGCAGGCTAATAAACATGATTTTTCTCCCAAGTAAAACATTACAAACTCTCATGTCGTTCAATCTTTCAAATTAGATCTTAAGCCTATCGGAGTGACAACAAACATCTAGATAATATAATCCAGTTCTAAGCATTCAAAACCATATAAGTACGCTAAGTGCTCAACATGTGTAAGGAAATCAAAGCAAAAATTTAAATTTACATGAATCTTGAACATGCTTTGATATTTCACAAAAATTGAACAAAATCCATTATCTAGATCATATCATAGACCGTCCTCATCAAAACAAATGCAATAGAATCATCATGAAAAAAAAAAATTTCAATAAGCTCAGATCAGAACAGCAAAGCCTCCCCCCCAAACTTAAATCATACATTGTCCTCAATGTATTAATTATCCAGACTAATTAAGCATGCATAAGGACAATTAAAAAGATAAAGAGAGAACGATACTGCCCTGAAATGTGAGAGAAATCATGGATGTCAGCCTTCAACATCATTGGGGTTGTTTTTGGAAGAAAATGTGGTCTCGAGCTCCTTCAAAAATTGATCAACTGGAACGAAAGATCAACATGCTCTAACTACAAAAAACTGAAAAACAAAGAAAAGAAAATTAATGGAAAAATAAACTTGGGTTGCCTCCCAAGAAGCGCTTGTTTAACGTCTCTTAGCTAGACGAGTTTGTGCGGTCTTTCAAGGCACATAAAAATTCTCGTATTTCTTCGGGCCCTTCTTCCTTGAATCAATGAAGCATTCTATCACTAGTAAGCTTACTAGCTTTTCATGGGACCCTGAAGCAGAAATATTTTTGGGTTTTTATTTTAATAAAAGCATAAAAGGAGAAAGATCAAAATAAAGGGACTTAGACTCTGACTCTGACTCTGACTCGTGAGAACAAGAAAAATAACATTCATTTTCAAGAGAGGATGGAGAGGATAGAACAGACAAAGGCCTTTCAACCTTAAACTCTACCTCTTGAAACTCCTCAAATACTATAGGCTCATTTTCTTTTTCTTCCTCACAAACTTGTTCTTGATGGGTGCTATAACTATCCAATTCTTCTTCACTATCTAAACAACTCACCCCTATATGCTCAAACTCAGCGAAATTGAAAGGATTAGACTCTTGAATGGGCGCTAATGAATCAGTGGCCACATGACTCACTAGACACTCTATGGAAGTGGATCCTACTTCCCTATCTTCCTTTTGGGTCTGGAGTCTCTCCATAGATTTTTCTAATTCTAAATTCATGGCTCTCGACTCTTGGATAAAATTTTCATGCAAGCTCACTAAGGAAGATTTTTCTTCTTTGGAAGCGGATTGCACTTCACTCTCATCCTCTTGGGGATGCAATCTCCCTAGGGATTTTTCTAGAGCTAATTGAGTGGCTCTAGTATCCTCAATAAAATCTTGAAGCAAACTTTCTAGGGGAGATTTTTCTTCTAAAGGGGAATAATTTAAATAGAAAAAATTGGATGATGGTGTTGGTTCTTCGGGCTCAGATTCCCTAAAGGGCCACCCAAAATTATAAAAAGCCATTTAAAAACAATAAATCAACAATAATCAGGCTTTCAATCAGATGCAAACACCAATTAAATGCACAACAAGAACAATGGACCAGGATAAAAATAAAACAAAGAAAGCAAAATAAAACCTCTAATCTAAAGCAAGCAATTTCTTCACAATATTAATTGAATGAAATTAGCCAATCCCCAGCAACGGCGCCAAAAACTTGTTGCACGATTTTCCGATCACCGCAAGTGTACGGGTTGTCACAAGTAATATAGTGATTTTGAGTATAGAGTATCGTCTCCACAGGGATTGGATTTATTCAATTAAGTACCACGAATAATCTTGCTTAGCTTTATTTAGAGAACAAAATCTAATGCCAGAAAGAATAACAAAAAGCTAATCTAGAAAGCAAAAGATAAATGGTGACACAATTTGGAGGGATAATTCTAGAGTTGTTGATTTTATCATTGGACCTTTAATGCTTAATCAATTAACTAATATGGATTAACTAATCATTTGATTCATAAGTCTAGAAGCCTAATGACAAGGACTCTCCTGTCGGTCTCCTCCTATCTCATACCGTTCAATAAAGAATCTCCTTTCAGTCTCATCTTTGTTTACTTAGTATGGCATTACGACCCTTCAGTACAACCTCTAACGTTATTTATTTTATCCTGTGTCACCCGGGTAAATAACCGTTAGTCATGCATTCAGTTCTAGTCTAAGCTTCTCTCCGTCGAGTTTCCACTTAGTAACGATTCATTTAATCAGTGATCAGTTGATTAAAAGCATTACAGACAAAATGCACAAATGAACAATAATGACAATTAAACCACATCAATTCATTAATTCAGCAGAGGTTCAACATCTAAATCAATCTCATAGAATTTAGGAATTTACTACTCATAATCACTAAAATTCAATAATTCCTAATCACAACAATTCTAGAAACTAAAACATAAAGGAAAAGGGAAGAGAAATGCTCATAAAAGTGTCGATCTCCTCGATCCCGCGCCGACCTCCTTCGATCCCGAGCTCCAAAGATCTTCAACAAAGCTCCAAAACTCTCCCAAAAATCCAAAATTTTAGTGTAAACTCTAGAATGGGGTGAAAACCCACAAATTGGCACACAATCTTCATTGCAAAAGGCTCCTTTTATAGGCTCCCAGCAGGCACAGCGTCGAGACGCTACAAGGACAGCGTCGAGACGCTCTGACGTCATCTTTTCTTGGGCTCCAAGACGTCGCAGCGTCGAGACGCTACTTGGACAGCGTCGCGACGCTCTCGCGATTCTGGATCTTTCCACGCAGCTGCCTAGCGTCGAGACGCTCTAGGCTTAGCGTCGAGACGCTAGGCCCTGAATTTTCAATAATGGCCCGATTTTGACTCAATTTTTGGGCCTCCAACTTTCTTTTGGCCCAAATACTTCTTGTAATGGATTTTGGGCACTTTTCTTGACCCAAATTGATACTTTAAGACTTGAAATTCATGAATTTGGGCTTCTAATTCATTCTTCTTGGCTTTTTGGACTCGGATCTTCAATGTAATTCTCCAAATTGCTCAAAAAGTCTCCAAAATCATCCAAAATCTCTCAAAATTCTGGTTTTTCTTCTTTGACTCGGTTTTCTTAAATTTAAACAGAAAATAGCATTAAAGTACACAATTCAAGCATAAAACTAGCTAAAATTAATAGGAAAATGATGACATTTTTGCATGTCATCATTCCCTCTGACCAAAATCGACCATCAACAGTTGGCGCCGTCTGTGGGGAAGAATGCTTGCCAGTTCGGATCGCACATCAGTGGTGGTCTGCAGGATGGATCGGGTTCAGAAACCAGAGGGAAGCCTCGGGTATGAGCAGAAAGCACCAAGCCAGACTGGGGTCAACCTCGGTATGGAAAAGGCCGACCCTAACTTCGGAGACTGTTGTAAGGATCCGTGTGCCAACGATGCTATGGACCTAACCCAAGAGGATAACCAGCAGAAGGAGAGAGAGAGCCCGGAAGCTACTATATCCGACCAGCATCAAGAAGACAAAGGAAAAGGACGTCGGGTAGAAGATGTAGGCCAGATCCGACATGAGCACTCCTCGGGAATGAACGGACTCCTGGGATGACCATGTAGCTTGATGAGAGGCCATGGGAAATTCAGGGGCCTCCCCAAGCTTTTTCCCTAGAAGAGTGTACGCACCTCTTGGATGACCACGACGCTTGAAGAGAGGCCCTGGGAAATTCCTAGGCCTCCCCAAGCTTTTTCCCCAGAAGAGTGTACGCACCCCTGGGATGACCACGACGCTTGAAGTGAGGCCCTAGGAAATTCCTAGGCCTCCCCAAGCTTTTTCCCTAGAAGAGTGTACGCACCCTTGGGATGACCACGAAGCTTGAAGAGAGGCCCTGGGAAATTCCTAGGCCTCCCCAAGCTTTTTCCCCAGAAGAGTGTACGCACCTCTGGGATGACCACGACGCTTGAAGAGAGGCCCTGGGAAATTCCTAGGCCTCCCCAAGCTTTTTCCCCAGAAGAGTGTACGCACCCCTGGGATGACCACGACGCTTGAAGAGAGGCCCTGGGAAATTCCTCGGCCTCCCCAAGCTTTTTCCCCAGAAGAGTGTACGCACCCCTGGGATGACTATGATGCTTGAAGAGAGGCCCGGGGAAATCCCAAAGCCTCCCCTGTTGGGTTTTATGCCCTAAAACTCGTAGATAGTGAATGTAACCGTTGACCGGATATTAATGAAATAATATTAATATATTTTTCCATTAATTGTTATTAGTTATTTTATATTTGTCTTTGCCTAATAATAACCCTAATCCAATAAACTAGACATCCAAGGCTGTAATATGAGTCTTGAACTATATGTAGTGACATATGGGATCATTGTTCAAGAAACAGCCTAAAGGGTCTATAGTATAGGGATAAGACTGGGTGCCTTATCCTGGTGACACTATGGATACGGCCCACTTTGTATTTGATACAAACGCCGCGATCCAACGCGTTCGTGTAGGAGACATGTGAGTGGGGGTATCCTATGCAATGAGTTTGCATAAGACCGGACCGCGAAATAGTAACCACTGGTTATAACACCGTTAACTAGTTGGTTTTCTATTTCACTAGGACTTCCTAGACAACTTAGTCTTAATCCTGAGTTGATTATGGACTCCTGCTCATGAGAGATTGTCCTTTGATTTGTATGGGTGAGAGTGGCCAATACGCCGACTCAATAAGCCTACCACTTTGGGGACAAGACCGAATGGGGAGCTGGGAACATAATCGTACAAGATGGAATTCACTTCTTCCCGACTTTAGGGAGGCAGATGAGTGTTCCCTTAAGTGGTTACTCCGAGTCTTGAACAAAGGGCCCTACCCTCTCAATGGCACGAGAGGGTTTTCTGTTTGATGGTTGGACCACAAACAGGTTGTTCATTAGAGGAGAATTGGTACTTAAGGAAATAGAGGTAACCCAGGGGTAAAACGGTAATTTTACCCAACTGGTGTTACGGACACTCGTGAAGGACTAACTAGTCGATATTGGTCTAGATCCGTGGACACAGAAAATATGTCTGCAGTGAGAAGAGTGCAACTGTGAGTCTATAGTGGAATGTACACACAGTTAACGAATATTGATTAATGTGGTTAATGAGTTTGACCAATTAATCTCACATCGTTGGAGCTTCTGATCTGCAGGTCCATTAGGTCCCACTGGTAGCTCGTAAAGTAATTTGAGGCAACTAAGTAATAAAAGTAAATTGAAAATGTTCAATTTATTAAGGGAAACAAATATAATATATATTGATATATTATTATGAGAGAAATTAATATTTGAAAAGTTCAAATATAAATTTATGGAAGTTTGAAAGAGTTCAAAATAATGAATTAATTAATTTAAGGCCTAAAATGTGTTTGGGCAAATTAATTAATTCTAGGCCGGGAATTAAATATGTGATATTTAATTGGTGGTTAATTAATTAAAGAATTCATTAACCGAGAATTAATCAATTATGGAAATAATTAATCACTTAAGGAAGTGATTAATCATTTAAGGAAATGATCTAATCACTTATGGAAGTAATTAGTCATTTGTGGAAAAGATTAATCAATTATGGAATTGATTAATCATGATTGATTAATTAAGGAATAAAGATTGAATCAATTATGGAAAAGATTGATTTAATTGAATATTTTATTCATGGCCTCTCTTCTATAAATAGAACACTAGACCTAATTGGTCATGACACTTGACACTCTTGAAAGACAAGACCTAGAATTCTCTCTAGCCTCCCTCTTAGAGAAAGACTCCCACAAGTCTTTTGCCTCCTAGACTTAGAGACATACCGGTGTAACCTCTGTGGTGATTGTGTCAATCAAAGAAGAAATTTCCAGCGAAGAAAAGAAAAAGCGGCTACTGCGTTTTCGTTCGTGGAGCGTCGTTGGCGAAGAACGGTCAAGTCTTCAACGAAGGTTTGTAACGGTTCTTCCCCTTTTCTTTAGAAAAGTTTTTAAAAATAAATTTAGATTTATTTTAGCATGTTTAAACCGATTTTACAGCGACTTTAAAGTTTGTTTAAAGTTTTGTTTGAGTTATCGTAACGGTATTTTAATGTTAATTAATATACGGCGTAAGGTCCAATCGATGCGCTTCCCTTGCGTGGGGACTTTTATTCCCTTCATCCCCAAGCTTCCCTCAAACTTCTCAAGCCATGCAGGGAAAATGCTCGTCCTAATGCCAAGGCTAAGGCCGAACATTAGACAAGGAATGGGGCTCGACTAAGTCCGATAGTCACTTCGCAGACAAAGTATCCGCACATGAGTCCAACTATGAGGCAAACAAACAAGTGATGGAGAAGCGAGGCTCGACCTCATGCCAAGATCGGGGCCGGCTGCCTCAGCTTCAAGAATGAACTTTGTCCTCAAAAGACCAGGTATGACATTATATTTTCTTACTAAAAAAAATGCAACTCTTTAAATCTGGAATGCGTATTTTTAGTGCGGGCTCGGGAAATTCCTCGACCTTCCCAAGTTTTCCCTGACTGGGTGCACGCACCCTTAGAATGGAAAACAAGCAAGCGAACAACACAGAGGAGCTGGTCGTCCTCATGCTAAGGTCGAGGCCGACCATCCATAGGCCAAGGTCGAGCTCTGCCCCTAGAGGCCCAGGTACGAAGTTAGTTTCTCCTTACTCAAAAAATGCATGTCCAAGGTATTGAACACATATTTTGAGTGGGGGGTTGGGAGTAAGGACAAACCGAGTCCATCATAATCATGGTCATGTTGCGATAATTCTGATTTTCCTTTCTTATGAATTCAAGTTAGGATAACGTTATGAATATCAGTGGAGCTATTGGGGCAATTACTTATTTTCATTTTGTATAACACATGTCCACAACTTTTCTCCATGGTACAATGTTGACACTTGCAAATTTAATAAAGTTCTTTATACCGTGTTTGTGCAAAGCATTTTTCCATAGGATGTGGTGACTCTTGCAGAGGCCAAACTTCCGTACTTTCCCTTGGAAAAAGACTAAATTCTTGCAGAGAGGTTGACGCATGCCCTCAACCTCCCCAAGCTTTTTCCCCAAAAGAGTGTACGCACCCCTGGGATGAATACAATACAGAAGAAATGCTCAGGCGCACATTCAAAGCAACATGATTGGTTCGAGTTCTCAATCACTTTACTTTTTTAGCACAGCCGAAGCGCTCAAAGCTGCAAGGAGATGCTTAAGGTAGGGTCAGACAAGTCTACACATAAGCCTAGCTGTCGAGCAAACAAACAGTACAGAGAAGCTGGTCAGCCTCATGCCAAGGCCGAGGCCGACCATCCACCTTCAAAAGGCCAGGTATGAAATTGGTCCTTCTTGCTCGAAAAAATGCAACGCTTGAAGTAATAAATGCCCTTCCATTCCTTTGTTGTAATTATCGTGCAACTCTCCCATTACTTTCCAGTAAGGACTGATATATGAATGCAGAGAGCTAGATTTTGAGCTAACAGGGGTCCGAGGCCGAGGCCGACCCTAGCCTCTTCCCTCATTCTTCTTTTGCAGAGATTAACTTTTCAATCCAGGATTGTGAAATCTTTTGCTTATCCTATTTTTTACTTGTGGATAAGCCCCGGATCTGGAACGAAGCGTTCCGAATGACCAAGTACAGGGGTCTAGCTGTTGTGCTCTGCCTTTTCCCAAGGCCGACCAGATAAACCAAAATGGGAAGCTGCTGTGCTCGGCCTCTTCCCGAGGCCGAGGCCGACCAGATAAGCTAAAGGGGGAGATTTCTGTGCTCGGCCTCTTCCCGAGGCCGACTAGAGCCATTGTTGTAATCTCTCAACTTTTCTCATTTCCATTTCACCTAACCCCTTTTCAGGGAGTGTCTACTTTGTCCAGTTTGTCCTATCTTGTAGGATAACAAGGAATCATACATAAGTCGGCATGGAACGAGAGTTATACTCTTAAATCAGGCTTAAGGAGCTCAACCCTGCAGAAGGTCAACTGTTACTGGATCGCACTAAAAGCTGTCAAGCCACAGAGGGCCGAGGCCGACCAGAGAATGAGCCGAGGCCGAGCAGCACACACTTCCACCAACACTGAATCTGAACTTATGGAGTTTTAGGGTTTTTCGTTTATTGCATTCTATCATTATTCAGGAGTGTGCACAAGGCAACCGACTCAAGCATCAAGACATGCGAGCCTGGACTACCGAGTCTACCTCGCCTCATCCAGAGTGAGACCATGTGAGCCTGGACCAACGAGTCTACCTCACCTCCTCTGGCTTGAGAATTTTCACATCAGGCGAGCCTGGACTACCGAGTCTACCTCGCCTCATCCAGACATGAGATTATGTGAGCCTGGACCGAAGAGTCTACCTCACCTCCTCTGGCTTGAGCATCTTTACACCAGGCGAGCCTGGACTACCGAGTCTATCTCGCCTCATCCAGAGTGAGACCATGTGAGCCTGGACCAACGAGTCTACCTCACCTCCTCTGGCCTGAGCATCTTTACACCAGGCGAGCCTGGACTGCCGAGTCTACCTCGCCTCATCCAGAGTGAGACCATGTGGGCCTGAACCAACGAGTCTACATCACCTCACCTGACATGAGTCCATACACTTCATCTAAGTCAAGCTCACCCTGCAGTAGTCGGGACCGAGCACCTCTTGCCAAGGCCGACCACAAACTTTAAAGGTATTCTCCTATTTCCTCAACTATACTTTATGTTTTAGAAAAGTTCTACTTAAGATTGGGGACTACAGAGGGGATATGCACTCCCTATTAAACAAAAAGCACCTATGTTTAGCATGTTCTACTAAAATTTACATGTTCAAACCTATTCTCTTATTATTTTCCTATAAGGACTAACATATGGATGCAGGGAGCGAAATTTTAGGCTAACGGGGGCTTGAGGCCGAGGCCGACCCTAGCCTTTTCCCTAACTTTTCTCTTGCAGACATGAACCTGAAATGAAACACTCCGAATGACCCAGTACGGGGGTCTCGTTGACCGGCCTCTTCCCGAGGCCGATGCCGACCAGGCAAAAGGGAGGTAGCTGTGCTCGGCCTCTTCCTGAGGCTGAGGCCGACCAACACCAATTTCCATTTCATCTAACCCCTATTCAGGGAGTGTCTACTTCTATCCTACTTTGCAGGATGACGACAAAGCTCCACGTAAGCCAGCCCAAGGCAAGGGTCATTACTCTTAATTCGCGCTTAAGGAGCTCAACTTATAGAAATAAGTCACCTCGAATCCCAATTCAAGAGTGGGGGCTTAATGTTATAGGCAATTTTGGACCACCCCGATATACAAGGAGCTGACGAGGACAACCGGGGAGAAATCAGGCTAAAATATGGACCAAGGAGGCAAAACCGGCAAGTGGGACGGGCCAAGACCGAAGGGGTCGGGTTTTTGGCCCGACCCCCGGCCTCAGCCATGGGCCGAGGCCGACGCGCGGGCCGAGTCCGTTCAATGCCGTTTGGTCCCCACCACCTTTGGCCGCCTCGGTTTCGCCTGGTTTGACCTAAAACGCCTCCGAATCCCTAAAAACCCTAGGAGGATGAGCAGGTATTTATATCCCTCTTCGCCACTGGAGAAGGGGACTCCGGATTCTATCCCTAAACACTATTCTATATTCTCTACTCTCTCCTCTTGCTCTTACTTTTCCACTCCCTACCGTTCTGTTTGCTGACTTAAGCATCAGAGCCGGTGTGGAGAGCACCACACCGGTGTGCAGGTTTACTGTCTTGCAGGCCACGTCCTCCCCCTCATCTACAAATTTACCGTTGGTGGCACGTGAAGGTCAGGTGAGTTCCCTCTGACCAAAATCGACCATCAACAATATCAATGAAAAAATTCGTTTCTCGTTAAAAAATAATCTATAATCTATAATCTATAATATATAAGTATGAATGTGGAAGAAACTTTTGTTAGACAATATTATCCTTGATTTTTAAAATAGGAAAAAATACATTTTTAGTCCTTGAGGTTTGGGTTAGGTTTCATTTTGGTCTCTGAGTTTTCAAACTCAACAACTCTTGAGGTTTGGTTTTAATTTCATTTTGGTCCCTCCATCTAATTTTCCGTTAATAATTAACGGATTGTCAACGTGGCAAAATTTTTTATTAAAATAATTATTTTTTAAAAAAAATTAAAATATAAATATAATAAAAGAATAAAAGAATTATTATTTTATAATTTTTTTTATGTATTCCCCCTCTCTCTTTTTTTTTTCGTCTTTCTTTCTTCTCTTTTCTTCTCCTTTATCTCCATTTTCTTTTTCTTTTCTTTTTGTTTTTTTAACAAAAAAAAGGGGAGGAGGGAAGAGGAACTCCCTCCTCCGTGTTCCAAATTTTGAGATTCCCATTCTATTGTCCCTCGAACGTCCGCCATTAATGCTCTCAATATGGTTTGAAAAGAAGGAAAGGAGCAAAAACAGAGGAAGAAGGGAGTGGAAATTCGATGAACACGAGAGAGAGAGAGGGAAACACACAACAAAACTCGTGGGTTTTCCAGCCCACCCGACGGTGGACTCGAGCAACCCATACGACAACTTGAGAAAATCTTACGACTGGAGAAGATCTAGTATGGGTTTCGGCGAGATCTGGACAAGATCTGGTATCGAGCGCAAGCAACCCACGTGACGCGATGAACGAGTCTCGAGGGCGCAAAGTTCGAATCGAGCGACGATGAAAACCTTAGATCTGGAACGAAACCTAGATCTGCTTTCTGAAATGAAGGGGACAGATGTTGCTTTGAGGTGAAGAAGATGTATGTCGGAGGTCTCGATTCTTAGGTCATTACACTAGGTAGAGTGATAGCTCAGAGGTGAAGAAGATCCGAGTCTCTACCGTCGCCTCCTCCCTCATTCATTTCGGGTCGGCGACGGCTCCCCCTCTTTCGTTTTTTTTTAAAGAAAAAAAGAAATGTTGGAGAAGGAAGGAAGGAGAAGAATAAGAAAAGAAAAAAAAATTGATCGCCGCTGGTGAGCGGCGGTCGACGACGGCCAACAGTGGGATTGTGGAAGATTAGTGGTTTTGGAGAAGAAGAGAAGGTTATGGAAGGGAAGAAGAAGATGAAAAGAATAAATAATAAAATAAAATATATTTTTAATTAATTTATTTTTTAAAATAAAGAAAATATTTTTTTAATAAAAAAATTGTGTCACGTCAGCAAACCATTAGTATTTAACGGAAAAATGGATGGAGGGACCAAAATGAAAAAAAAATTCAAATCTTAGGGGCTAAATTGTTGAGTTTGAAAACTCAAGGACCAAAATGAAACCTAACCCAAATCTCAGGGACCAAAAGTGTATTTTTTCCCTTTAAAATAACTAGGTTTTTACCACGTGTGTTGCACGTGTAATAATTTGAGGAAAATGTTATGAACTAAAATGAATTTAAAACCAATCAAGATTAGTTTTATACATTCTTATAGAAATTTAAGCAATATATAACTAACGATTCATATTTTAATTCGTACTTATTGTCCATCAATATAATCTCTTTTTTTCTAAAATGATTCTTATAGATATCGGTTTACCTTGGATTACTCCACTCACCACATCTGTAAAACGAAATCAATATACTGTATCTTTACTAACCTATCTGAGTTTTTGCTTGTTTATCATTCGCTGGGATTTCAAAATCAACCATATTTTGATTCTTTGTGTTGTATACTTCTCCTTCTAGTTCTTCTATCTCAGTCATCTAAGATAATGAGATCTCAATCCTTGCATGAACATTTTGATACCTAATATCTAGAGAATTTGCAATGGGTGGCAAATAAGAATTATATAATTGCAAACATAGCACAATGTAAGAAAAATTGCAAATATAGCAAAATCTATTAGAGTATATTACTAATAGACACTAATAGACTCTGATTAATTAGAATCTATCTGATAGACTTCGATTATCAGAGTTTATCAGCAATAGACTCTAATTAATCAGAATCTATCAGTCTACTGATAGACTCCGATTATTTATAGTCTATCAGTGTCTATCGCTGATAAACTCTGGTTAATCGAAATCTATCAGTGACTATCATTGATAGTCAGTGATAGTCACTGATAGATTTTAATTAATCGAAGTCTATCAGTGATAAACACTGATATACTTTGAATAATCAAAGTCTATTAGCAGAGGCGAATCTAAAAAATATGCTATGTGATCTCTGTTTTGATTCAACCTGAACGCACGCATGGTTTAGTTTTGTATATTTTTTGTTTCGATTCAAGGTTAACGCAAATGCTGTGATTTCATTTTGTTTATATATTCTTTGATTTTATTTAGAATTTCATTTTGTTTATATATTATTTGATTTTATTTATTTTTATATATTTGATTTAAAAAAAAAACTGTTTTATATATTCTTTGAATTCCATCTTTTCATTTTATTTATACTGTTGTAATTTTTAGTACACTTAATTTTTATTTTTCTACCTACTATTTTAATTTTTAGTATACTTTGGACAAATTATACTAGTTTTGTGCAATAAGTTTCTTAAAACTTTCTAATAGATCTATGAACTCTCTATTTTGAATCTAATAGGTTTTAGATATATTGAGAATTTTTAAAAATCAACCGATCTGAGCTTAGTTCAGTAGATATAGACACTAATTATCATGTTTTTTTTTTATTGAAACTGACACTAATTATCATGTTAAAGGTTAATGATTCAACCACTCAATCCATTGATTTATTGAACTAAGAAAACATAAAATTAACTATTTCATTAGATATAAAATTGAATTTTGGTCTAATTAAACCTTAAACTTCTGGTTATAATTAATAGATACATTATTTTTTTTTAAATATGCAAAATGGAACCTATTAGATACAAAAATTAAATTTTATGTCTCATATATAACATCCAACTTTTAAAATTTTCAAATACGAAAGAAATCTAATGGATACAAAATTGAATGTTTCGGGATCTGTTAGACACAAAATAAAAAAATCAAGGGCATAGTCACTTTTTAAAGTTCATCGACTATGTGGACACAAGTTTAAAAGTTCATGGACTAAAGTTATTTAATCCTATATGAAATTGTCCCCCCTAGCATAAAGTTCTGGATCCGCCACTATCTATTAGTCATAGACACGAATAGAATCTGACAACAACTTTTTGGTCTTGTACAATTAATTTTGTTATATTTGCAATTAGTTTGCACCTGTGTTATATTTGTTATTAATTTGATCCAATTTGTCATCTATGCAACTGCCCCTAATATCTACTGGTTCTATATTACCATTATGAATCATATATGATTTATCGTTTTGAAGTTTTTCACTGAATTTATCAATGAGCTCATCGGACAAAGAGACCTGAACACATGCTAAGATATTTGTTTAAAAAACATGTAATTATATATGTTAAACATCGAGAAAAAAAACATGTAATATAATACATCATTATCCATAACAATCAATTTCATAATTCTTACAAGATCCCCCTCTCTGGTTTTGAATTGTTGGATTGAGATTTTTCACTTACACTCTTCCAACCTTTGTCAAGTGGTTTGAGTCTTCTAATTAACATATCTGACATCTGCATTAAAAAAAAACAGATCTAACAAATTTTTTGTTAGAATATAATACACAAAAACATTTTCAAAAATTAAAAATCATGACATCAAGATTTTGAATTCAATTCAATGTTTATCCAATTAAGATTTTGAATCTACCTTCATTTGGAATGGAATTATCATGTTTAATTTTAAATTGACAAATAAATTTAAAAACGATTTTTCCAAAAGGAAAATTGAAAAAAAATCAAAGTTCTTCCCAATCAAAATGTGAAACAAAAAATTTAAATTGAAGAAATCAAATTTTAATGAAACTTGATTTTTAAAAAGAATAATGAAATTGACAAAACCAAAATTCTTCCTACAAAACATGAAAAAAAAACATATAATTGGGAAAATCAAATTTTAATGAAACTTGATTTTTTTAAAAAAAATATAATATTGAAAAAATCGAAATCCTCCTAGTAGACACAAAGCCTGGAAAAAAAAATAAGAAATTTGATTTTTTTAGGAAAAAAAAACCAATTGACAAATAAAAATCATTCTCAATAGACACAAAACATGAACAAAAAAACATTTGAATTTAAAAACTCAAAATTTAATGAAACTTAAATATTTTAAAAAAGAAACTTAACAAAATCAAAGTCCTCCACATAGACAAAAAAACATCAAACAAAAAAAACTAAACTTGACGAAATTAAATTTTAATGAAACTTGATTGTTAAAAAAAAAAAAAAAAAAACATAGAAATCCTTTCTAGCATACACAAAACATAGAAAAATAATTATATTTTACAAAATCAAAATTTAATGAAACTTGATTTTAAAAAAGAATTGACAAAATCGTAATTCATCCAGTAGACACAAAACGTGAACAAAAAAACATTTAAATTCACAAATTCTTCCCGATAGACACAAAATGTGAACAAAGAATAAAATTTTAATGAAACTGGTTTTTTCTTAAAAAATGAAAAAAAAATACAAATTCTTCCCAATAGACACAAAACGTGACAAAAAAAATAGAAAAATAAACTTTTAAATAAACTTGATTTTTTTAAAAAAACAAATTTAAAAATCGAAATCATTCTTACAAAATGTGGAAAAAAGTAATTGAAAAAATTAAATTTTAATGAAACTTTATTTTTTAAAAAAAAATGAAAATTGACAAAATCAAAATCCTCCTAAGTAGATAAAAAATGTATTTCACATAATTTACCTAAATCATATATAATTAAATTAAGAAAATAAAAAATTAAAAAAGAAAGAAATAAAGAAAGATACATGAAAGATAACAAAAGAGATAATTAATTTTGGGCCTGAAAATCACGAAAATAAATTGATAGGGAAAAAAGGTCAAACCATAACATTTGTGGATGACCTTCTAATTAAATTGATAAAATTGAACAAAAAATATTTTAATAATAATAATAATTAAGGAATGTACCTGAAACAAACAGTTGGAGGAGAAAAATAGTTGTAGATGTGAAAACCAATGGGAGAAGATAAAAATTTTATAGACGAAATTTAGATTGAAATCAAATATTCATTTGAAATTATTAAATTACGAATGTTGATTCTCAAATTTGAAAACTAAAAGATAAAATCACATACTAATAAAAATTAAGGGTACCTGAAACAAACAATAGGAGGAGAAAAATAGTTGTAGATGTGACAACCAATTGGAGAAGATGAAAATTTTAGGGAAAAACACACTTTTGGTCCCTGAGGTTTGGATTAGGTTTCATTTTGGTCCCTGAGTTTTCAAACTCAACAAAAATACCCCTGAGGTTTGAGATAAGTAGCATTTTGGTCCCTGCCGTCTATTTTTCTGTTAAATACTAACGGTTGCTGACGTGGCACTATTATTTTAATAAAAAAAATTATTTTTTATATTTTTTTTAAATAAAAACATATTAAAATAATAAAATATTATTATTTTATTTAAATTCTTTCTCTCTCTCTTCCTTTCTTCTCCCCCATCTTCTTTCAACTTTCTTATCTCCTTCTTCTTCTTCAGCTCCGGTGGCCGGCCGCCGCCGGCCGCCACCGGCTGCCGGCGAGCGGCGGCGGCGGCGGCGGCGGCCGGAATTTTTTTTTTTTTTTCTTTCTTTCTCCCATTTTCTTCTCTCCTTTCTTTCTCTCTTTCCTTCAATTTTTTTTTTAATAAAAAGAAGGGAGAGGGAGGAGGAGCCCTCCTCCCTCTCCGGCGCCGGCGACGGGAGGAGGGAGGGCCCCTCCTCCCTCTCGGTTTCAGATCTGAAACCGAGAGGGAGGAGGGGCCCTCCCTCCTCCCGTTTCGAGAAAAAAAAAATTCTGGCCGCCGCCGCCGCCGCTCGCCGGCAGCCGGTGGCGGCCAGCGGCAGCCGGTGGCGGCCAGCGGCGGCCGGCCACCGGAGCTGAAGAAGAAGAAGGAGATAAGAAAGTTGAAAGAAGATGGGGGAGAAGAAAGGAAGAGAGAGAGAAAGAATTTAAATAAAATAATAATATTTTATTATTTTAATATGTTTTTATTTAAAAAAATATAAAAAATAATTTTTTTTATTAAAATAATAGTGCCACGTCAGCAACCGTTAGTATTTAACAGAAAAATAGACGGCAGGGACCAAAATGCTACTTATCTCAAACCTCAGGGGTATTTTTGTTGAGTTTGAAAACTCAGGGACCAAAATGAAACCTAATCCAAACCTCAGGGACCAAAAGTGTATTTTTCCCAAAATTTTATAGACGATATTTAGACTCAAATCAAATATTCTTTTGAATTTTATTAAACTACGAAATTTGATTCTTGAAATTAAAAACTAAAAGATAAAATCACATACTAATAAAATTTAAGGGTACCTAAAACAAACAATGAGGGGAGAAAAATAGTTGTAGATGTGAAAACCAATTGGAGAAGATGAAAAATTTATAGACGAAATTTAGACTCAAATCAAATATTCTTTTGAATTTTATTAAATTACGAATTTTGATTTTTGAATTTAAAAACTAAAAAATAAGATCACATACTAATAAAAATTAAACGAGGTATCTTGAATAAACAATGAGAGGAGAAAAATAATTATAGATGTGAAAACCAACTGGAGAAAATGAAAAATTTATAAACCAAATTTAGACTCAAATCAAATATTCTTTTGAATTTTATTGAGGGATAAGTATATGGTTAGCCTATAAATGAATCATATATTTCATTTTTGTTTAAATCCACCATTTTTTTTACAAAAATAGCTTAAGAGCCTAGACTTTTTACATATAAGTTGTTATTCAATTACTTTTATACTCTCTTCCATAACTTTTATATTTAAAATACAAGAAAAATCATAAAAGGAAAAAACATAATTTATTCTTTCCTTTTCAAACATTCTCAATCCATTAATTCACTCCCTAATTTTGAGAAATCCTAAAATCATTTCCCATCTTTCAACAAAATCCCTAAAATTACTCTCCACTTTCTCACAATTTCTTCCTCTCTCCCTTCCTCCCTATCTCTCTTCCTCTCTCTTAGCGTGAATCGGCAAGCCACAGCAGCTCGTGTATCTCCCCTTAATCCAGAAATCAAATCCCACAAACCCACTGTGATGCCCCGCGTTTCGAAATTAAGGTTGTTGGGATATTTTTGATCTATTATTGAGTTTAAATTGGAATTAAGTTGAAGGAATCAAATTTTAATTTGAATCCCATGATCATGGAATTAAAGTTACCCAAAAGATTTTCTCATATTTGGAAGGAGATTAAGGTTTTAATTTGAGGTTTAAAATTTGGGTTTTAGAGGAAAAGTAAGTTTTCTTTTAAGAGATTAAAATAAAGAAATTTAAAAGAAAACCCTAGCCCTTAATCATCTTTCTCCTTCTCTTTTGCGTGAAGTGTAGCCGCACACCCCCCACCCCCCTTTCTGTGATTTTCAGCCAGCAAACTCTCTCTCTCGGTTTCTCCTTCTCGCCACAATACCCATGTCACAAATCGAGCTTTCTTCCCCTCGCTCTGTGTTTTCTCCTTCGATTTCAACGCCCACAAGTGTGGTAGTTCGAGTTCAGCAATGGCGGCATGATTAAAGCGATCTCACGCGAGTTTGGCATTGAACCCACGAGTAGCCACACGAGCTCGCGAATACCCACGTTCGAATGACTCGTTCCCCACGATTTTCTTCTCTAGCGGTTCTTGCACGGATGCGCTGCGTTATGAAGACCTCCAGCTATGATACCCACACGTCGACAGTAGAGGCTACGCGAGTTCGACGTGTTCCAGTCCTCGGGTCATGTTCAATCTGCGAGATTCAGCGTGGTTCATCGTCCCTTCAACGATTCTATAAGGTTCGGCTAATACCCACGTTATTTTCACAAGTATCAGCATATGCCCATTTGGTTTTGGACCTTGAAATCCTTTTAGATCGTGATCCACATTCTATCGACTTGGATTTTTGATTACCCACTCCCTTACGACTCTGATTATGCAGGATTAGTCGCTTTCAATCACCAAACATCATGTTGTGAGGTTCGAATCCAACTTTCGGCGTTTACCCACAGCCTGAAAGGTCCTAGATAAGATTTTTCATAGTCCTGTGGCTTTAGATCGACGTTTTTGGAGATTTACGATCACTGCCCAACAAGGATTCATGTCTTCTTGGTGATATCCAACAATTTCCCTCATGTTTTAGACCTTTCGAACTCATTAAAAGTATTTTAAAGTTTGTTAGATTGATCTCTAACACTTGGAAGCTCCCTATTTGTAGGTTCAGACTCGTTGGAGCACTTGTTGCCAAGACCCAAGACTTTTGGTAAGGATTAGGTAGCAAGACTTCATTTAATCATTTTCGAGCTAGTTTTTTATTCTATGAACTAGTTTCTAACCTTTGGAAATTTTGCTTATAATTTTAGGCTATTTCGGGGTGTCCAAACTAGCTATCTAAAGTTGTGTTTGGGTAAGAATGCTCCTCCTAAACCTCTTTGGCATTAATTAAGGTTTGGAGTTGAGCTAGCTTTAAGACCTTTCCTTTCTTATTGCAGGAGCTTGTTAGGTTTGCTTAGGAGTGTTTTAGCCATTAGTAAGTGGAATTCTACCTATTGAGTTTGTTTGCTTGTGTGCTAGTATGTCGTGTGCTTTACTCGCTTGGTTTTCGCATATGTTGTATATGTTCATGATGAGTTATGAGCAGGATGAACTGCTTAGTTGATCTATTATGTTAAAATTGTTGTGTTAAGTATGTAGTTTTGTTGTGGTTGATCGAAACACATGAATGAATATAATATTGAGAGCGTGTTGTTCGTTTTATGTGATTTTATGACATAAAGCATGTTTGGAATGTGCATGTTGGATTTATGAGCATGTCATTAGGTCATTGACATAGTACATGGTCTAGGAGCATGATGTGTAGGATTCATGCAATCTAGTGAGATTGTGAGGTCGGAGGGCCTTGTGTGTTTAGAAAGGAAAGTTAGGTGAATACCAGGTGCTTCGGCTAAAAATGGTCGAGGGGTGGTATGTCACCAATGGATTAAGAGGAGCATCGGGTGCCTTGGGTAATATGGCCAAGGGGCGATGTGATGAGTCTATACATGTGAAAGTCATCGGGTGCCTTGGGTAATATGGCCAAGGGGCGATGTACGGTTTGATTGTTAAGTCATCGGTTGCCTTGGGTAATATGGTCAAGGGGCGATGTACGGTTTGATTGTTAAGTCATCGAGTGCCTTGGGTAATATGGCCAAGGGGTGATGCATAGTTCGAGGCCTTGGGTAATATGGTAAGGGTCGAACGCGGAGCGCCATAGAGAAATGTCGAGGCCCTGGGTAATATGGTCAGGGGTCAGCGTGACTCAAAGGAGTCAGTCTCAGAGGGTTTTGTCAGGGCCATGAGTGTTGACCGAGCTCGTGGAGCTTGAGAGAGAATCGAGTATGCATGGCATGGTGCGAAAATTCATGTGTTAGGTGCATGGTTGTTGCACGACTGTATTAGTTGAGTATGATTTATCGTGTTGATAGTTTGTCTTGTATTTAAGGCATGTTATTGTGATTGAAAGCATGATGTTTTCCTTGTATGTTGTTCGTTGTTCGATGGCTCTTCAATTGTGAGCCACTTACTCAGTACCGCTGTTTTGTACTGATCCACCACTAGATTTTTGTAGGTTGTGAGGAATACTACGAGCCTGGTGATGCTGAGGAGCAGGCTTGAGAAAGCAAAGCTTACGAGTTTAATTCATTAATAGATTCTAGTTGTTTAAACATGGTTAGGAGAGATAAATTTTTGTGTTGATCACTAGGTGTTGTTTAGGATAATAGTTATCAACTTACTCGTTTAATGCATTGAACTAGACTCTATATGAATTGTGTAATTTGAATGGGAATGGTTATGAGATCTGATTCGTAATCCTGTTGCATCTTTAATTAGTGTTATGTTGATTCTTTAACAGGTTGCAAAATTTTGGTTTAAGCAAAACTACGTCGTTCTGCTGCCGAATTTGCGGTAGCCCCTTAAAGAATAATAATGTGACTAAGATTAGTAGTTCTTTTGGATAGTTTCTTGAGAATTTGGGGACGTTACACCCATAAACCAATCTGCTTCATAATCATTAAAGCACGATAAACCACCGAATCTTTCCCAGATTTCACAACTTCCACACTTGTCTCTCTACTTTCACCTTCCTTGATTGAGCCCTTCTGGAACTGATTGATCCTATAGGTTTCAAACGATCAATTGTAGAGGAAGGAGAAGCCTCCACCAAGCTCAAAGCATGAGAAAGCGTCAATCGAGCTTGACTAAGATCAACAATACACTGTTGGGAATGGCAAATAGTTTTGCCCCACATTGGAAGCGTAGCTCTTGGAAAGCTAATTTAAAAGCACTTGTTGTGTATTAGGTTTATAAACTTGATGTGAGGTAAGCCAAGACCAAGGCCTATACGCCCGCGTCGTCGTCTGGCTCGGGCTTGGGCTTCTTTTTAGGACTTTCTTCTTCTTATTACTTAGTCAAATCTACGTGGCAGACTCGAAGGAAGTGAAGGATTCATTCTTTGGCTAAGTCTTTGCTGAAGAAGAAAGGAGCTGGTCAAAGGACACGTGTTTGGCCACTGTTTTTTTGGAATTTTAATTTTAAATATTCTAATTCTAATTTTGGCCACTTCTACACTCTAAATGGAGCCCTTCCCCTACCTTTCTGATCATTCTATCTCATTCTCTCTTCTCCTCCTCTCTGCTTTAATTTTCCTTTCTTCAGCACGAGATTGATTCCACTCCGTCCCAACGAGTGCATGTCTGTTTCGGAGGTTGTGTTAACCTTGGGGAGCATACCGATAATTAAACGATTTAGCATCGAGGTCGTGCCGAGTTTTGCTTTCAAGGCAGTGGTTCTTTCTATTGGGTTTTATGCCCTAAAACTCGTAGATAGTGAATGTAGACAAATTTTATACTTGTTTCAATAAAGTGTTATTGAGTTTCTACTATAAAGTGTTATTGTTAAATATTGCACAATTTGACCCAAATCCAATAAACTAAGTGTTGGGTTTTATGCCCTAAAACTCGTAGATAGTAAATGTACATTTGACCGAAAATTAATAAAAGTGATGTATTATTCAATGTTTGTATTATATCTTGTCTTATCAACCCTAATCCAATAAACTAAACATCCAAGGCTAATAGAATGAGGCTTGAACTAGTATGTAGGGACATACGGGGATCAATGTTCAAGTTTTAGCCTAAAAGGTCTGTAGTATAGGGATAAGGTTCGGTACCTTATCCTGGTGACACTATGGATACGACCCGCTTTGTATATTGATACAAACGTATTGATCCAATGCGTTCATGTAGTTGACATGCGAGTGGGGGTATCCTGTGCAATGAGTTTGCACAAAGACCAGACCGCGAAATAGTTAACCACTAACTGTAACACCATTAGTTAGCTCGATTTCTATTTCACTAGGATGACCTAGGCAACCTGACCTTAATCCTGAGTGGATTATGGACTCCTGTCCATGAGGGATTGTCCTTTGATTTGTACGGGTGAGACTGGCCTATTCGCCGACTCAATAAGCCTAACATTTTGGGGACAAGACCGAGTGGGGAGCTGGGAACATAGTCTTGCAAGATGGAATTCACTCCTTCCCGATATTAGGGTAAGTAGAGGTGTGTTCCCTTAAGTGGTGTCTCTGGGTCTTGAACAATGGGCCCTACCCTCTTTATGGCACGAGAGGGACTTTTGTTTGTTGGTTGGACCTCAAACAGGTTGTTCATTAGAGGAGCACTGGTACTTAAGGACCAAGAGGTAGCCCAGGGGTAAAATGGTAATTTGACCTAGCTGGGGTACGAACACACGTGAAGGGCTAACTTGCTGTTGACGGTCGATATCCGTGGACATAGAAATATATCTGCAGTGAGAAGAGTGCAGCTGTGGTTCTTTAGTGGAGTGAACCACAATTAACGAACATTGGTTAACTTGGTTAATGAGTTTAGCCAATTAATCTCATATCGTTGGAGCTTCTGATCTGTAGGTCCATTAGGTCCCATCGGTAGCTCCATTGGGGCGTTGAGGTAAATTTCTAAGGGGAGTTATATATTTGAAGGGGTTCAAATATTTTATTAAAAGTATGAATATGATTCATAATAAAAACTATAGGTTATAATTAATGCTCATATGATGAATATTAATTCTATAGTTTATTTGAGAGAAACATAATTAAATATATGATATTTAATTGAAATATTAATTAATTGGTGAATTAATTAATATTGATGTTTTAATTTAATTTTAATTAAATTATGATTTAATTAAGTTATATTAAAACTATGGGTTATGTGAGATATGTGCATGAAAGTATTCATGTGACAATAATTAAATTAAATATTTTTTAATTTAATTAACTGACCAGTTAAAGAACTGATCAGTCAACCACTCTCCTAACCCTACACGTGTGAAGAGGAGGGTTTTAAGGGAGTGAGAGGTTATTCATCGTGATATTCTCTGGATTCCTGAGTTCATTCAAAAGTAGTGACCTCCCAACCCTATCTCTCTCTCACGCTACCTCTATCTCTTTCTCTGGAAAAATTATATGAGTTTCTAAGTTTTATAGATGCAAAAATTCTCCCTTTTCATCTTAGAATTTTTGGGTTCCCACAAGACGCTCAACATATATTCTAAGGAGAATACCGGTGTAACTATGTGGTGGTGTTCGTGAGAGATTTGCAGCATCAAAAGAAGAGTATTTGTTGCTGTAATTTTCTGTCAAACCGAGTTTTTTGGTGAAGCGGATCAAGAACGTCTTCAAGGGTAAGTAACTCTTGGCCTAGGATCGATAGGATCCAATTCTAGATTAGATCCAGATTTTTTTTGTTCCTTTTAAGCATGCTTTCATGTGTTTTACAACATGATTATGTGTCTTTTTTCTGCTGTAAAATATTTAATTTTTTGCCAACGTATCAGTATTCCAATTATGGTTTGTTTTGGGAAAAAGGTCTCTGATATGTTTCTGTTGCACTAGGGCTTTAATCCCTGCAATTGGTATCAGAGCCATCTCAAATTCTTAACCCTTGATCTGGAATTTGAGTTGGTTTTAAGGTGGGATTTGCATAATGTAGGTTTAATTTGCGATAAACTGTTTAGGTTTAAATTGGCCATAGATTTTATGAGTTTTTGATGCGATCAATTGTAAAGGCCCCTATGTTTTTGGGCATTAATTCATAAAATCGAGTCTGTACAGTCCGGGTCTAGAATAGGTTGAAGATCGGTGAAGAACGCGGTATCAATCGAGGCCAATGGGAATTGTTCAGCCGCTGTTTTTTGCCCAGAATCGAGTTCCAGACGCAACAGCGTCGGGACGCTTGGCCTACAGTGTCGGGACGCTATGCCTTCAGCGTCTCGATGCTGTCACAATTTCGTGCGGCAGTTGTTTTTTCGTGAGAACGTGTGCTGAAACCCTAATGGGTGGTCCGGTTCGTGTGGTTTGGGTTGAGCTGGGACCGGTTTGGTCCGGTTCAACTAGGTTCTTGGGCGGTTCAACCCGGTTCTTGAGCGGTTCAGGATTTTCAAGGCCGGCTCGAAGCGGTTCGGGTTGGTTCGTGGATTCTAGACCAATCATGGAGCTGTATATGATGTAATAGGATAGTTTTAAAGCTTTAATTAGTGTAATTTTTGCTTTAATTATCCTAGGGGCCAATTAAACCGGTTTATTCGCTAGTTATATGCTTTGTGGATGTCATTTAAATCTTAATCCCACCTTAAGATATAAAGCATGCTCATGCATTATGTGTATTATGATATGATTATAATATTTGGATGATAATACATGGTTTTTTCATGAATTTTAATATATAGTTGAGTTATATTAAATTCATAAAAATGAAAAAGTATGATGCATGCAACTACATAGTTTTAATATAAGAGTTATATTAAAAATGAATTGTTTGCAGCATGCTAATTTGATTTACCATTTTTGGCAATTATTAATTGTTAATTTATTAAAAATGGAAATCAAGTTGCATTGAGCATGAAACATCCATAGGTTAATATAAAAGTTATATTAATTTTCATGCAATGCAAAATTATATAGTTTAAATTTGATTAATTTGAATATGATTGTTAATTGATTTAAACTATAGTATGCATGATTATAGGGCTAATCATTAAAATTTTGAAATAGTTTAAAATTTATGATTAGAAACCGTCAATCTATAATCAAGATATGCATACTCACATAGGATCTTAGGTTAAAAATGGATTAATTTTAATGAGTTAAAATTAATTAGACCTAAGATCATTTTCTAATAGGATTAGAAATTCTTACTTAGTTCTGTCTAAGGATTGGAGGTATTTAAGTTGACGGTATACGGAACACCTCCTACCTGGGAACTGATCTGGAACACCGGAGTTGAATTAATCACAGGTTAATGTTAGAATAATGTCGCTAGGTAAATTAAATTTGTTTAAAACACCTAGACATTAGGTCTTATTATAATAGTTAGAATAGGACTAGACTTAGATAAATGATTTAGCCTGATTTATCTAGGTCTAATAAAACCCTAAAATACCCGATAGGTTACTTTAGTGGGAGGAAAATTACAAAACTTGATTTAAATCGAGTTTTGCTCCTACGTCTCTGTATAGTTCACACCGTGAGATCCATGTTCGGCTTCGTGTCGTCTTAGAGCGGCCTCCTTTCGGAAAGTGTTTGCATGGGTCAATACCAAGGTGAATGGGGAAAGTGACTATAGTAAGTGGGAGCAGGACGCGTGTCAACGTATCCTTCGGTCTCCACCCCTAGGTCACAACGTGAGATTCCTATGATCCGCCTGCGTGTTGCCCTGGAGCAACCATCCCTTCGGAGGGCTTGATCATAGGATTCGGAACACCGTGAACTCCTGAAAAGGATAGGATCGCTTAGACTAATTACCAACAGTTGTCTTTCCTAACGGTAGGTTGTTGGTCCGTGCCTCTGAGATCTGAAAGTGGGAGGGTTACACTTACGGGGAGGAGATAATTGTTAACAAATGCTTAACCGAACAACAGTGGTTAATATCTAATGGAATATGAGTTATTCTGGTATTAGAAATTGACTGAGAAGAGTCTCATTTTAGAGGAGGAGCAACTGATCACCCTTCGGTGGTTGTTCTTCTAAACCTCTAAAGCATCGTTGCGAAACTCAATCATAGTTTTATTAAGGTTCTTTGATTGCTTGTTTGCAAAATTGATTGGATGTATGCAATTGTTTGTATTGCTCGTGTGATGGGTTAAGGCAAAGATAACTAATACGGTCATTTGTTTGTTTTTCCAGCAATGTCTTCCTCTATTATCTCCTTGCTTAAAAACGAACAACTAACGGGCGAAAATTTTCCACAATGGAAATCGAATCTAAATACCATACTCGTGGTAGAAGATCTTAGGTTCGTCTTAACGGAGGAATGTCCTCTCGTTCCCCCTCGCACTGCCGCTCAGACAGTAAAGGATGCCCACGAACGCTGGACTAAGGCCAATGAAAAGGTCAAAGTCTATATATTGGTCAGCTTATCTGAAGTCTTGGCCCAACGTTACGAAAACGTGGAAATTGCCAGAGAGATTATGAATTCCCTGCAGGAGATGTTTGGACTTTCGTCCTACCAGCTCCACCACGATGCCTTGAAGAACGTCTTCAATGCCAAGATGCAGGAAGGTCAATCTTTTCGGGAACACGTCCTGAACATGATTAACCAGTTCAATATTGCTGAGGCAAATGGCGGGGTAGTTTGCGAGCGCAGTCAGGTTGCGTTCATCCTTCACTCGCTTCCAGCGAGCTATCTGTCTTTCAGGACGAACACGAGCATGAATAAGATTCAGTTCAACCTGACTACCCTCCTCTCGGAGTTACAAATTTATGAGTCCTTGCAGAAGAGCAAGGGCAAAAATGTGGTAAAAGGAGAGGCCAATGTGGCCCATTCCAAAAAGAAGTTCCTGAAGGGTTCATCCTCAGGGACTAAATCTGTACCCTAGGCTTCTTCATCGAAGCAAATACAGAAGAGGAAGGGAGACAAGGGGAAGGCTCCTGCACAAACTATGCAAGATAAGGGAAAGGCCAAGGCCGTGGCCGACAAAGGCAGATGCTTCCACTGCAACGCAAATGGTCATTGGAAGCGCAACTGTCCTTGTTACCTTGCTGAGAAGAAGAGAGAAAAAAAAGGTAAATTCGATTTACTTGTATTAGAGACTTGTCTCGTCAAACATGATGAGTTCGCCTGGATACTGGATTCGGGAGCCACTAATCATGTTTGCTCTTCGTTTCAGGGAAATGATTTCTAGCAGCTCGCAGACGGTGAAATGACTCTCAAGGTTGGAACAGGAGAGTTCGTTTCAGCTCGTGCAGTGGGAGCTGCAAAATTATTCTTTAGAAATAAGTTTTTGATTTTAGAGAACTTGTTTTTGGTTCCTAAAATTAAAAGGAACCTTATTTCTGTTTCTGCTTTGTTAGAACATGAATACTCTATTTCTTTTCAGCTTAATGAAGCAATTGTTTCAAGGAATGGTATTTTTATATGTTCTGCTCAGCGTGAGAATAATTTGTTTGTGTTAAGACCTATTGATGCTAAGGCTATTTTAAGTCATGAAATGTTTAAAACGGTCGAAACGCAAAATAAAAGGCAAAAGATTTCTCCTCTAAGTAACAATACGTATCTTTGGCACCTTCGTCTTGGTCATATTAACATCGATCTGATCGATCGTTTGGTTAAAAATGGACTTCTAACTGATATAGAAGATACATCTTTACCACCCTGTGAATCGTGTCTCGAAGGTAAGATGACCAAGAGGTCTTTTACTGGAAAAGGTTATAGGGCCAAAGAACCACTTGAACTGATACATTCGGATCTTTGTGGTCCAATGAATGTAAAGGCTCGAGGTGGTTATGAATATTTCATCTCTTTCATAGATGATTATTCTCGATACGGTTACTTATACCCGATGGGCCATAAGTCTGAGGCTCTTGAAAAGTTCAAAGAGTTTAAGGCTGAGGTAGAAAACCTATTGGGTAAAACAATTAAAATGCTTCGATCGGATCGAGGTGGAGAGTATTTGGATCAACGATTCCAGGACTATATAATAGAACATGGAATCCAATCCCAACTCTCAGCACCTGGTACACCTCAGCAGAATGGTGTATCAGAAAGGAGAAATAGAACCTTGTTAGACATGGTTCGATCTATGATGAGCTATGCTCAGTTGCCTAGCTCGTTTTGGGGGTATGCAGTAACGACTGCAGTACATATTCTTAACAACGTTCCCTCAAAAAGTGTTTCTGAAACTCCTTTTGAGTTATGGAAGGGGCGTCAACCTAGTTTGCGTTACTTCCGTATCTGGGGTTGTCCTGCACATGTGTTAGTGACAAATCCTAAGAAATTGGAACCACGTACGAGAATATGCCAATTTGTTGGATACCCGAAAGAAACCAGAGGTGGTCTTTTCTACGACCCTCAAGATAATAAAGTATTTGTATCGACAAATGCAACTTTCTTGGAGGAAGACCACATTCGAGATCATAAACCACGAAGTAAGTTAGTATTAGGAGAAGCTACATATGGATCAACAAGAGTTGTTGATGAACCTGGTCCTTCAACAAGAGTTGTTGGAGAATCGAGTTCTTCTCGTCAATCTAGTCCTCATCATGTAGTGGGAGAGCTTCGACGTAGTGGGAGGGTTGTGTTACAACCTAACCGCTACTTGGGTTTAACGAAAACACAAGTAGTCATACCTGATGACGGCATAGAAGATCCATTGTCTTATCGTCAGGCAATGAATGACGTAGATAAAGACGAGTGGGCCAAAGCCATGGACCTTGAAATGGAGTCTATGTACTTCAATAAAGTTTGGGAACTTGTAGATCCACCTGAAGGGGTCAAACCCATTGGGTGTAAATGGATCTATAAGAGGAAAATAGATGTTGCTGGGAAAGTACAGACTTTCAAAGCCAGACTTGTAGCAAAGGGTTAGACCCAACGAGAAGGGGTGGACTATGAAGAAACCTTTTGTCCAGTTGCCACGTTTTATGACTATGAAATATGGCAAATGGATGTCAAGACAGCTTTTTTGAATGGCAACCTTGACGAGAGTATTTTTATGTCTCAGCCCGAAGGGTTCATAACCCAAGGTCAGGAGCAAAAGGTTTGTAAACTGAATCGATCCATTTATGGGTTGAAACAGGCCTCCAGATCTTGGAATATCATATTTGATACAGCGATCAAATCCTTTGGCTTTGACCAGAATGTTGATGAGCCTTGTGTATACAAGAAAATCAACAAGAATAAAGTAGCTTTCCTTATACTTTATGTTGACGACATCCTACTCATTGGAAATGATGTAGGGTATCTGTCTGACGTAAAAGAATGGCTAGCTGCTCAATTCCAAATGAAAGATTTGGGTGAGGCCCAATATGTTCTTGGCATCCAGATTATTCGGGATAGAAAGAAAAAAACGCTAGCTTTGTCTCAAGCAACATATATCGACAAGATGTTGGCTTGATATTCGATGCAGAACTCCAAAAGGGGCATATTGCCTTTCAGACATGGGGTTCACCTTTCTAAGGAACAGTCTCCTAAGACACCTCAAGAGGTTGAGGATATGAGACGGATTCCCTACGCCTCTGCAGTAGGTAGCTTAATGTATGTTATGCTCTGCACGAGGCCTGACATCTGTTATGTTGTAGGGATTGTCAGCAGATATCAGTCAAATCCAGGGTAAGACCATTGGACCGCCGTTAAAGGAATCCTCAAGTATCTTCGGAGAACGAGGGACTACATGCTGGTGTTTGGGGCTAACGAGTTAGTTCTCACTGGATACACCGACTCTGATTTTCAGTCTGACAAGGATTCTAGGAAGTCCACGTCCGGGTCAGTGTTCACCCTTAACGGGGGAGCTGTAGTTTGGATGAGTATAAAGCAAGGATGCATAGCGGACTCCACGATGGAGGCTGAATATGTAGCAGCTTGTGAAGCAACTAAGGAAGTTGTTTGGCTGAGAAAGTTCTTGACAGATTTGGAAGTTGTTCCAAATATGAACTTGCCCATTACATTATACTGTGACAACAGTGGGGCTGTAGCCAATTCAAAGGAACCTCACAGCCACAAACGAGGAAAACACATAGAGAGGAAGTATCATCTGATTTGTGAGATTGTGCAAAGAGGAGATGTGGTCGTGACCCAGATCTCTTCCGAGCACAACATTGTTGATCCGTTTATGAAAGCCTTCCCGGCTAAAGTGTTCGAGGGTGATTGGTTGTCAGTGTGATTGGTTTAGTAGTCGTAGATTTGAATCAATCCAAGTACAAACTGACTAAATCAAGTAGTACCTGATGAGTCCAGGGTCGAATCCACAGGGAAATGAAACAAAAGTGGTAAAAAATATTCACTGATTTAATCTCTCAATGCGCGACGTCAGTTTTAGAGAGTAAAAAGTGATTGGTATAGTTTAAACAATAATTAATTTGCAGGAAGAAAAACGAATAATAAAAACTGAGGAAAATGAGTTCAATGCGAAAAGTATCAAGGCTGTTGCGGTTGCAACCTCATGCGTTTATAAGAGACATGTAGCGCTAACTTTGATTAATTGATCCATTAGTGCCTAAGTGAGAAAAAATCATTAAGTTTCCCTTCCGGTATTCCTTATGCGTTTAGCAATAAACTATCAATTTATTATTTAACTAGTTTATGCGTGAAGTACAATTCTCTTAATACTACAAGAGATTGCGTTAGTCACAACGCAATCAAAACTCAAGCATGCAATATCTTTCAGCGGTAATGATTTAATGCTACCAAGACTACATGACATGCACTAACTTGTTCTACTTAGAGAGATCCATATGCATTACCTGTCAAGGATTTATCATACTGTTACCGCATCCGGCTGGCCAAGCGGGAATTAGCAATGAAAAGATTAATGCAACTAAGTAGAAAGCAATCAATGTTTCAATTAAACCAAAATATGCGCTTAAAGGTTGTACTTATCGCTGCATGAGGCGCTTGCGCTAAGCCTTGAAGAGAAGAATTAGCTCATGTGAGCAAAAAAAAACTGTATGAAATAACACATTACACACAAGTTTGCTCCCATTTACTCTTATTTATAGGCGAAGAAGATAACTTCATCAAGTATTAGCCACTTGCTTGATCATCATTAGGCAACTCGCGCCTTTCTATTCTCCTTTTTCGCCCACTTGCTCTAGCTACGCCGGTGCTGTCTTTTCATCCATCCTTATCTGTCTCTTGATCATTTTGGAATGTGTGCCTGTGCTGAGAAGATACTTAAAACAACTGGATTAGATGTGTTAGCGCTCTGTATTTTAAAATTTCTTATCGCATACACAAATATAGCTTGCCGCTTATAACAAAACACTTTTCCTCTTCTTTATGCGCTAAGATAACGATGCATCAGAGGTTCTTTTAGCCTTCTTTTAGCCTGAATTTAGAGGATAAATAACTTGCATTTCGCAAGCTATCAAACCCCCAAACTTAAACTATTGCTTGTCCCCAAGCAATGCCTATTGTCTACTTGGCGAGAATTACTCAACTCTCTATTGCTTGCGATCTTGGCATCCTCTTTTCTCTTTTTCTTGCACGCATTACTCCAATAGATTTGACTTTTGTCAAATTTCCTTCATTGCTTAAGGCAGGTTCCTTGCGCTTAGATTCTTCCTTGCGATATAACTCAGCCACTTTTCCCTGTCCTGGGCGCATACATATATCCTTCAACTTTTTTTTTTTAGAAAGCAAATGGATATCAAAACGCATACTTTCGCTTTGGCTTACCCACAGTTGTGATGAAAGGTATCCAACTACGGGTATTACATTTTTTTACTACCCTCAACGCTCATAGGTTGCGTATGTCTTCGCGCAGTGGCAAACTATGGGTGTCATAAATGCCCCTGGCTACAAACATGTCGCATACCTAGAGGAACGCATTCATTATTTAAATTTATGTGTCGACTCCCCCAAACTTAAACATGGGCAATGTCCCCATTGTCCTCCAAACTTACTGTGGAGTGCATGGACAGAAGAAAATAGTGGATGAGTTGCGGCAAGTAAAAAATGCGAAGGAATTTGCCTGATGCTTGGAGGAAATTAAGACAAAGGTTAAATCAAAGTGAGACAAATGTGGACAAGAAAAGTCAGAAAGTCAGATGCGTTGATTAAAACAAAGGAGTTAACGCAAAGAATTTGATAGATAAAAAGACATTAAAATGTAAGGCAGAGAAAAAGTGATATGAGATAATCAGCGAGATATATATATATATATGTAGTGTGATGACAAAATTATAAATACGGAACATACATTTAAACAAAAGAAAAGGAGAAAAAGATAATTAGTTTTCTTCCTGCGGTGGCGATGGAGATTGCCTGGGAAACCTTGGAACCGACGGGATTCTTGGTGGGCGCATTTGAGAAGGGCCTGTATCAGAGGGTCTTTGCGCTGTAGTTGGCCGCACAAACAAATTTGGTGTGATAGGCAGGCGGTGGAAGGAATTTTTCTTATGCGTTAAGAAGAGGAGCAAAGTGTTTACCCTTTGTGACAGCTCCTCTTGTTGCTTTTGCAGCAACTCCTGCTGCTGACACAGCTTTTCTTGCTGCAGACGCAAGGGTTCTGTGACTTCTTTGAACATTTGTCGCAACTCTGAAAAAATTAAGGCTGTGTCAACATCAAGTGGTGGATCAGCAGCATCCTGGCTTGGTCTCGCAGGAGCGAAGTCTTGCGCTGTTGCAGCTGGTGCAGGAGTTTCGTTATTTCGAGGGGCGCTGGGTAGAGATTCTTCAAAAACTTCTTCCACACTTGCGTCAATGTGGGGTGGCGAGTGCTGAGCAGGTGAAGGGGGCGGTGGTGGTGGTGGTGGTGGCAAGGAACTTTGTGGTTGGGCGCAGACAGTGTTTTCCTGCGCTGGAGAAGTTCTCTGAGGGGCTTTTGTGGTTGGGCGAGGGTGTCGACCTGCGGTTAGCTTGCGCCTTTTCTTCTTTTGCGTTTCAGGAGCTGGTTCGTTGGGTTGTGCTGCGGGGGCTACAGGTCTGTGGCTGCTACCTTGCAAACGCCTATTTCTGGTGCCTGTAACACGCGTCCACCATTGTTCGTCAAAGTCCTTCCGCATTGTTCTTATTTCTTCATCAGCTGCGGGAAGGACATTTGATGCGCGGCATAAAGAGGTGACAAGGCCAGGACAAAATAACGCACCTCTTGGCTTTGCGGCGGTGTGGCGCAGGGATTCGACAAGGATTTTACCCAAGTCGATAGGGGTACCCTTCATTATACAGTAGACCAAGATCACGCGTTGAAGGCTTAAGGTTGCGTCATGCGTTGTGGGCATCATGCGATTCTTTATCCAGTGCATCCAAAGCGTGGCCTCGAAGTCGAGCAACTGCGATTTGAGGGTTCTCTTTGCGCCATGGCCATCCCACTTAGCCTCAGGTCTGGCTACCGCAAGAAGGACAGCGCTCAGAAACTCGTCGTCAAGGCAATCAAGAAGCTGGTTTCCTTCAGCGCTGGGGATGTCCTGTAGCTCATAGACACTGTTTATATGCGCTGAGGAGAATGCGATGGTGTGGCCGCGAACAACAACTTCATCAATTTCTTCTCGCCACTGTGCGTGGTAGAAGTCGTGGACAAACGCAGGGGCGTAGGTTCTAGGGTTCTTGCAGACGGTTTCCCACTTGCGTTGGGAAATTTGGTCAGTGATCATCTGCGGCAGGGGGCAACTAAATCCTCGTTCTTCCTGAAATTTCCCCCATTCTTTGGCCTCTTCTTCTTTGCTTGCACCGTCTTTTGGTTTTGCTTTATCCTTGGTTGTGGTGGGTGCTTTTCTTTTTCTGCTCGGGGTTGCCGCAGCTTGCTCGCATGGCTCTCTGATGACCACCCCTGTAGGTTGAATATTGCGGCGACGCGTGAGGGGGATTTCATCCTCTGAGTCAGACATCTCCATGGCTGTTGCAATGGTAGCCAAGTTGTGCGCTGCGATGTCTGCGGCAAGTGCGGCTTCCGCATTGCTTGGTCCCTCGCCTCTGTTTGCTGCGTTTGTCTCTGCGGTAGCTCGTTCATTGTCTTCTCTCTGGCGAATTTCATCGCCTTCTTCGCCTAGCTCTTGTAGCAGGTCGTTCCATGCAGTAACTTGCTGTTTCGAAAACTGTGGTAATGTGGGGCTCATGGAAGAAGATGGTGGAAGAGGTGGTGAAATGGTGCTTGATTGTACGAAAGATGGGGAAAGGGTTGTGGTTTGGGTTTGGGCAGTGGGAGCGTTCGGCGGTGGAAGGAGGGCAACCGACGGGAATGGTGATGAAAAAGGAGTAGGATTTCGAGGGGTGGGGACATTTGGGGATGTCTGAAGGGTAACAGGTTAGATGGTGAAGGTGGAGATGTCTAATGGGGTGATGCTGAGCACTTCATCTGCGCCAGAGGTTGATGGGGCGGCGGCGAGTTGGGTGCTTGTGCTGGCTAAAGGTGGTTCCCCGTCGACAACCTCTGGCTCTTCTTCTTCCATTTGGTTCTGTGGGTCATCTCTTTCCTCATCGGAGGAGATAATCACGTCTCTGTTCGACCCATCTACTTCCGGCGAAGAATGAGCATCATCAGCGTATCCGGCGATGGAGAGATTTTGAGAGTCTGACATGGTTGTTCCTTGGTGGGAAGGAGAAAAGAAATTTCGAAAACTTGGGGGTTTAGGGTTTTGAAATGAAGGAGACGCAGGTAATGAGGAAGACACCCGTTCCCTACTATATAGTTAACGCAAGGCATGGACCCCTAGGTACTGACACCGTTTCGCATTCCTCGAAAGTGGGCGATCATGATTATTATGGAGGAATGTGAGCGATTGCCTTGGATAACGAGATGAGTCAGGGATTAGTGTGTTTCCTTAAATGCTAATCATGATAATTGCTGCGTGTCAATGCAGACAAAATACGGATGGATTCGGACATGTGGTGGGATTTCCTTCTAGGCAACAAAATTTTTATTAACGCAGCGATTTTTCTTTTACGAAAAAAACATGTGATGCTAATCATGCGATGGGATTTTCTCCCTAAAGCTCAACCTATCAAAATATTAAAAATAAAACAAAGTATGCAGAAAGAAAATATTTACAACTTATGACCTGCTAGTGCTCTTACCTTGCGCTAGGTCCTGGCGTATTCAGAGCACTCCTCTTCTGGACCTGTCTGGTTTGGTTTCTTCAAGGTGGATCCTTTAGAAGGATCATCTCAACTACTTCATTCAAAGTCCCTTCGATATATGGTTTTACTCTCTGCCCGTTGACTTTGAAAATTCTCTTCCCATCTGTAGAATGTAGATCTACTGCCCCATATGGATAAACTTTATGAACTATGTAGGGGCCCGACCATCTGGATTTTAGTTTTCCTGGAAAGAGTCATAAACGTGAATTAAACAATAGTACTTTCATACCTGCCTTGAGATCCTTTTGAGTATTTTTCGATCAGGTCATTGCTTCTGTTTTTCTTTATTTATCTTGGCATTCTCGTACGCATTCCTTCTAAATTCTTCCAATTCTGACAGTTGACGCAATCGTTCTTGCCCTGCGGCTTCTAAGTCAAAATTTAGACGCTCCATTGCCCAATGCGCCTTGTGCTCCAATTCCAATGGTAAATGACATGCTTTTCCATAAACCAGCGCATATGGAGATGCGCCTATGGGTGTTTTGAATGCAGTGCGATATGCCCATAGCGCATCATCTAGGTGATGCGCCCAGTCTTTCCTGCTCGTGTTGACGACTTTCTCGAGAATTCTCTTTATGTCTCTATTTGAAACTTCCGCCTGACCATTACTTTGAGGATGGTAAGCTGTTGCGATGTGATGTTTAACATTGTATTTTCGCAATAACTTATCCATGACCCTGTTTATGAAGTGGGTCCCTTCATCACTAATCAGCCTACGTGGTACTCCAAATCTTGCAAAGATATTCTTTTTAATAAATTTTCCCACAGTTGCAGCATCGTTCTTAGCGCAAGCTATTGCTTCTACCCACTTGGTGACATAGTCCACTGCGAGGAGAATGTATTGGTTTCCTTGCGACGATGGGAAAGGTCCCATGAAATCAATGCCCCAGACATCGAATGGCTCAACTTCTAATATGTAGTTTTGAGGCATTTAATTTCTTGCGTTGATATTTCCAGTGCGCTGGCATCTGTCGCAGCTTTCAACATGTTTCCTAGCGTCTTTGAACAAGGTGGGCCACCAATACCCGCTTTGAAGAATTTTGGTTGCGGTGCGTTGTCCTCCAAAATGGCCTCCGTATGGTGCTACATGATAGTCCTTTAATATTTTCATTGCATCTTTATGGCCAACGCATCTTCTAAGAATTTGGTTAGGTCCTCTGCGATAGAGGCAAGGGTCATCCCATAAATAAAATTTTAATTCGTGAAAGAATTTCTTACGGTGTTGGGCTGAGTATTCTTCTGGCAAGATTCTTGCGGCAAGGTTATTCGCAATGTCTGCAAACCACAGTTCTTCTTCGTCGATTACATAAAGCTTTTCGTCAGGAAATCCTTCTGCGATAGGGACTCTTGGTGTCTTCCTCTCCACGGTTTTCCAAGCGCGACAAATGATTAGCAACTAAATTCTCACTCCCCTTTTTGTCTTTGATTTCTATATCAAATTCTTGTAGCAATAAAATCCATCTAATCAATCTTGGCTTTGCGTCTTTTTTTGTGATCAGATATTTTATCGCCGCATGATCTGTGTAAACTATGACTTTGGAGCCAATCAAGTAAGCACGAAATTTATCAAACGCATAAACAACCGCTAATAATTCCTTCTCGGTTGTCGTGTAATTTGTTTGTGCTTCATTTAATGTTCGGTTGGCATAATAAATGGGGTGCAGATTCTTTTCCTTGTTCTGTGCCAACACTGCTTCTACTGCCACGTCACTGGCATCACACATCAAGACAAAAGGCTCCCTCCAGTTTGGGGTTGCGAGGATAGGTGCACTTACTAACGCAAGCTTCATATTCTCAAATGCTTTAACGCATTCGTTAGAAAATCCAAATTTTCTGTTAGCTTCCAGTAATGCACAAAGTGGCTTTGTAATGTGTGAGAAGTTTATGATGAACCTATGATAGAATCTAGCATGTCCCAGGAAGCTGTGAATTCCCTTTACAGATGTAGGAGGTAGTAATTTCTCGATGACATCAATTTTAGCCTTATCTACTTCAATACCTGCGCTTGATATGTGGTGGCCTAAGACAATGCCTTCTTCCACCATGAAATGGCATTTTTCCCAATTCAGCACAAGGTGAGTTTCTTCGCATCTTTCCAATACTTGCTCGAGCTGCTTCAAACAGTCTGCGAAAGACTTCCCATATACTGAGAAGTCATCCATAAAAACTTCCACATATTTTTCTAGAAGTTCGGAGAAAATGGCCATCATACACCTCTGGAACGTTCCAGGTGCATTACACAGTCCAAAAGGCATCCTTCTAAATGCAAAGGTGCCATATGGGCAAGTGAATGTGGTCTTCTCATGGTCTTCTGGCGCAATGGTGATTTGATTATACCCGGAGTATCCATCTAGAAAACAATAGAAAGCTTGTCCTGCAAGTCGGTCTAGCATTTGGTCAATGAATGGGAGAGGGAAATGGTCCTTTTTGGTAATTGCGTTCAACTTGCGATAATCCATGCAGATGCGCCAACCTGTGGTGGTGCGGGATGGAATCAGCTCATTGTTTGCGTTAGCTACTACTGTCATGCCTCCTTTCTTGGGTACGCATTGGATTGGACTCACCCATCTGCTATCTGCGATGGGGTATATTACGCCTGCGTCGAGCCACTTAATTATCTCCTTTTGTACTACTTCCATCATTGCGGGATTTAGCCTCCTTTGTCTTTCAACGAATTCATTGGATTCATCTATCAATCGAATTTTGTGCATGCAATAGGAAGGGCTAATACCTTTAATATCTGCTAAACTCCACCCAATGGCCTTTTTGTGCCTTGCAAGTACCTCCATCAGTAGGTGCTCTTGCGATGAATCAAGCTTTGATGAGATTATGACTGGGAGTGACTCTGTTTCTCCCAAGAATTTATACTTCAAATGCGTTGGCAAGGGTTTAAGTTCTAGCGCAGGAGGTTGCATTATGGAAGGCAGGGTGGGAACTCTTCCTTCCAGATCCAGCATGTGGGTAACTTCTTCATGTTGTGGTAAGATACAGTTTTCTCTTTCCTGATCTTCCTCGTTTCCTTCTTTTGTGGGACTGAACGCATTTGATAGTATTTCCTGCGGAGAGCATACATCTATGCAGGCTACCATGTTGCATTCTTTGGGATCATCAGGATATTTTAGTGAGGAGAGAATATTAAAGACAACCTTCTGAACGTTCATGCACATTGTCAGATCTCCCTTTTGTACGTCAATTAGCGTTTGTCTGGTGGCAAGGAATGGTCTTCCCAAAATAATGGGAATTTCTTTTGTCGGCTTCATAGTCCAAAATTATGAAATCTGCTGGAAAAATGAATTTGTCAACTTTGACTAAAACGTCTTCAATCTTTCCCTCAGGGTGGACTATGGATCTGTCTGCTAATTGGAGTGTAGTGGTTGTCGGTCTTGCTTCTCCGATCCCTAGGCGCTTGTAGACAGACAATGGCATCAAATTTATGCTTGCGCCCAGGTCACATAGTGCTCTGCCAACATCGATTCCTCCTATCGAACAAGGAATTGTGAAACTTCCAGGATCTTTCAATTTTGGGGGAAGCTTGTTGGCGAGTATTGCGCTACACTCACTTGTTAGCGCAACAGTTTCAAATTCCTTCCATGGTCGTTTGTTCATCAGAATGTCCTTCAAGAATTTGGCATAACTTGGCATCTTTTCTAACGCCTCCACAAGTGGGACATTGATATGCAGCTCTCGCAAAACATTCAAAAAATTCTTAAACTGAGCCTCATCATTCTTCTTTAGCAGCCTCTGAGGAAAAGGTAGTGCGGGTTTATATGCGTCAGGCTCTTTTTCTGCGTGAGCTTCCTTCTTTTCGGATTCTTCCTCCTGAGTTGCTTTCTCTTCTTGCGGCTGGCTGTGCCCTTCTGTGGCTGCGTTTTTACGTGGATCATCTTGCGTTGGTGCAGGTTCATTTATCTGTAATTGTCTTCCACTTCGCAGAGTCACTGCATGGCAATGTTCTTTCCCTTTTGGATCCTCCGTATTGCTGGGCAGTGTCCCTGCCGGTCTGTTTTTTAATTCTGACACAAGTTGTCCGACTAGAATTTCCAGACTGCGAAGGGATGCGGCTTGGCTCTGAACTACTACGTCATTCTTGGCCATATACTCTTTTTGACTGGTCATGAATTCCTTCATCATGTTTTCTAATGCGTTCGAGGATGATGCTCTTTGGTTTCCTCCGTCCATGTTGCGCTGGAAATGTCCCTGCGAAGATTGGTCATTGTTAGAATTGAATAATCTAGGCGCATGATTTATATTACCTTGTTGTTGTTTATTTGCGCTCCCATTCCATGAAAAGTTTGGGTGATTTCTCCACCCTGGGTTATATGTGCTTGAATATGGGTTGTTGCACGTAGCTCCTTGCGATCCCACATAGAGAACTGATTCTGGGTTTGAAGGACACTGATCATGCGTGTGTCCTTCACCCCAGATCCCGCTTCCAAATGTGTTGAGTTGCGCGATCAAGGGTGCGGTGCTGGCTGTGAGCGCATCCATTTTTAAGGTCAACGCATCAATCTTTGCGTTTATGGAAGTCATAGGATCTATTTCAAAACCTCCTGAGTTGGTCTTAATGGGCCTTTGTCTTCTATCTTCCGCAGTGCCCCACTCATAGTTATTGCGTGCAATTCAATCTAGAATTTCATGGGCTTCGTCATAAGTCTTTCTGAGTAACGCACCATTTGCGGATGAGTCTACCAAAACTTGCGAATTCTTGTTAAGACCTACATAGAAGGTCTCTAGCTGAATGCATAGTGGTAAACCATGGTGCGGGCATCTTTGTAGCAGGCTCTTCAATCGTTCCCATGCTTCGCTCAATGTTTCATCTTCCAGTTGCGTGAACGTCATTATTTCCTTTTTTAGTCTAGAGTTTGCGGTGGGTGGAAAATATTTTTCTAGGAACTTTTCTGCCAAATCATTCCATGTTGTGATGGAGTTTGTTGGCTACTGGTTTAACCACACTTTCGCTGCATCTCACAGAGAGTAAGGAAATAATATGACTTGAAGTTGTTCTGGGGTAACTCCTGGAATGATAAACTTGTTGCAAATGTCGAGGAATCACTTGAGGTGAGAGTGAGGATCTTCCGATGCACTTCCTCCAAATTGTCCTGCAGCTGTTAACATTTGAAACATAACAGGTTTTAGCTCAAACCTTTCTGTTTCTAGAGTTGGTTGAAGTATCCCTGGATTGAAATTGCAATTTGCAGTGGCTGCATAATCTCTAATTCCTCTGGCCCTATCATCGACCATCTGGATGGGGTTTAATGGTCTATTTGGTTGGTTTGGTGCTGCCATTTCTCCTGGTTGCCTTCGACGTCTTCGATTTCTTCTTCTTCTGTGGTATGTTCTATCGATTTTAGGATCTACCTCGAATTCAATTCGTCGGGCGGCACGCATACAACTTCTTGTTCCTGGAGAAAAAGACTCAATAGGGAACACTGTGAGTATTAAATCAGAGAAAATTAGTATAGACTCTTGTTGCTAGTTCCCCGGCAACGGCGCCAAAAACTTGATTGGTTGTCAGTGTGATTGGTTTAGTAGTCGTAGATTTGAATCAATCGAAGTATAAACTGACTAAATCAAGTAGTACCTGATGAGTCCAGGGTCGAATCCACAGGGAAATGAAACAAAAGTGGTAAAAAATATTCACTGATTTAATCTCTCAATACGCGACATTAGTTTTAGAGAGTAAAAAGTGATTGGTATAGTTTAAACAATAATTAATTTGCAGGAAGAAAAACGAATAATAAAAACTGAGGAAAAGGAGTTCAATGCGAAAAGTATCAAGGCTGTTGCGGTTGCAATCTCATGCGTTTATAAAAGACATGTAGCGCTAACTTTGGTTAATTGATCCATTAGTGCCTAAGTGAGAAAAAATCATTAAGTTTCCCTTCCGGTATTCATTATGCATTTAGCAATAAACTATCAATTTATTATTTGACTAGTTTATGTGTGAAGTTCAGTTCTCTTAATACTACAAGGGATTGCGTTAGTCACAACGCAATCAAAGCTCAAGCATGCAACATCTTTTAGCGGTAATGATTTAATGCTACCAAGACTACATGACATGCACTAACTTGTTCTACTTAGAGAGATCCATATGCATTACCTGTCAAGGATTTATCATACTGTTACCGCATCCGACTGGCCAAGCGGGAATTAGCAATGAAAAGATTAATGCAACTAAGTAGAAAGCAATCAATGTTTCAATTAAACCAAAATATGTGCTTACAGGTTGTACTTATCGCTGCATGAGGCGCTTGCGCTAAGCCTTGAAGAGAAGAATTAGCTCATGTGAGCAAAACAAAACTGTATGAAATAACACATTACACACAAGTTTGCTCCCATTTACAACTTTCTGCAGCTCCTTCTTGATTTCCTTCTCCTGCTCTCTGTCCCTTTCGTTCTCTTTGGGCTTCTATTTATAGGCGAAGAAGATAACTTCATCAAGTATTAGCCACTTGCTTGATCATCATTAGGCAACTCGCGCCTTTCTATTCTCCTTTTTCGCCCACATGCTCTGGCTGCGCCGGCGCTGTCTTTTCATCCATCCTTATCTGTCTCTTGATCATTTTGGAATGTGTGTCTGTGCTGAGAAGATACTTAAAACAACTGGATTAGCTGCGTTAGCGCTGTGTATTTTATAATTTCTTATCGCATACACAAATATAGCTTGCCGCTTATAACAAAACACTTTTCCTCTTCTTTATGCGCTAAGATAACGATGCATCAGAGGTTCTTTTAGCCTTCTTTTAGCCTGAATTTAGAGGATAAATAACTTGCATTTCGCAAGCTATCAAACCCCCAAACTTAAACTATTGCTTGTCCCCAAGCAATGCCTATTATCTACTTGGCGAGAAATACTCAACTCTCTATTGCTTGCGATCTTGGCATCCTCTTTTCTCTTTTTCTTGCACGCATTACTCCAATAGATTTGACTTTTGTCAAATTTCCTTCATTGCTTAAGGCAGGTTCCTTGCGCTTAGATTCTTCCTTGCGATAACTCAGCCACTTTTCCCTGTCCTGGGCGCATACATATATCCTTCAACTTTTTTTTTTTTTAGAAAGCAAATGGATATCAAAACGCATACTTTCGCTTTGGCTTACCCACAGTTGTGATGAAAGGTATCCAACTACGGGTATTACATTTTTTTACTACCCTCAACGCTCATAGGTTGCGTTTGTCTTCGCGCAGTGGCAAACTATGGGTGTCATAAATGCCCCTGGCTACAAACATGTCGCATACCTAGAGGAATGCATTCATTATTTAAATTTATGTGTCGACTCCCCCAAACTTAAACATGGGCAATGTCCCCATTGTCCTCCAAACTTACTGTGGAGTGCATGGATAGAAGAAAATAGTGGATGAGTTGCGGCAAGTAAAAAATGCGAAGGAATTTGCCTGATGCTTGGAGGAAATTAAGACAAAGGTTAAATCAAAGTGAGACAAATGTGGACAAGAAAAGTCAGAAAGTCAGATGCGTTGATTAAAAAAAAGGAGTTAACGCAAAGAATTTGATAGATAAAAAGACATTAAAATGTAAGGCAGAGAAAAAGTGATATGAGATAATCAGCGAGATATATATATATATGTAGTGTGATGACAAAATTATAAATACGGTGCATACATTTAAACAAAAGAAAAGGAGAAAAAGATAATTAGTTTTCTTCCTGCGGTGGTGGTGGTGGAGGTGGAGATTGCCTGGGAAACCTTGGAACCGGCGGGATTCTTGGTGGGCGCATTTGAGAAGGGCCTGTATCAGAGGGTCTTTGCGTTGTAGTTGGCCGCACAAACAAATTTGGTGCGATAGGCAGGCGGTGGAAAGAATTTGTCCAATGCGTTAAGAAGAGGAGCAAAGTGTTTACCCTTTGTGACAGCTCCTCTTGTTGCTTTTGCAGCAACTCTTGCTGCTGACACAGCTTTTCTTGCTGCAGACGCAAGGGTTCCGTGACTTCTTTGAACATTTGTCGCAACTCTGAAAAAATTAAGGCTGTGTCAACATCAAGTGGTGGATCAGCAACATCCTGGCTTGGTCTCGCAGGAGCGAAGTCTTACGTTGTCGCAGCTGGCGCAGGAGTTTCGTTATTTCGAGGGGCGCTGGGTAGAGATTCTTCAAAAACTTCTTCCACACTTGCGTCAATGTGGGGTGGCGAGTGCTGAGCAGGTGGAGGGGGCGGTGGTGGTGGTGGCAAGGAACTTTGTGGTTGGGCGCAGACAGTGCTTTCCTGCACTGGAGAAGTTCTCTGAGGGGCTTTTGTGGTTGGGCGAGGGTGTCGGCCTGCGGTTAGCTTGCGTCTTTTCTTCTTTTGCGTTTCAGGAGCTGGTTCGTTGGGTTGTGCTGCGGGGGCTACAGGTCTGTGGCTGCTACCTTGCAAACGCCTATTTCTGGTGCCTGTAACACGCGTCCACCATTGTTCGTCAAAGTCCTTCCGCATTGTTCTTATTTCTTCATCAGCTGCGGGAAGGACATTTGATGCGCGGCATAAAGAGGTGACAAGGCCAGGACAAAATAACGCACCTCTTGGCTTTGCGGCGGTGTGGCGCAGGGATTCGACAAGGATTTTACCCAAGTCGATAGGGGTACCCTTCATTATACAGTAGACCAAGATCACGCGTTGAAGGCTTAAGGTTGCGTCATGCGTTGTGGGCATCATGCGATTCTTTATCGTAGACACTTACCCTTTACCAGAGCCACCATGGGCATCTGTGTGGTCAAATTTTCTGGCTTGTTGGTCCTTCATGTTCTACTTCTTTCTATGGCAATTGGCAATGAATAAAAGCACTGGCCTCACCTCTGACGGTAACTTTTGTACTTGTACAAGTTTGTGGCATTTCTTGTCTTCATATTAACTCAACCTTTGTACATAAAGTTAAGGATAAACTATACCCTGCTCTTCATGTATTTCGTCTTAGTCTCGTGTTGAGTATATAGTTCTAGTGGTTTCTTAATTCTTTGGGTTCTTTATCACTCTTTTGACATCGTTGTTTGACTATCAAATTTGGGATGACAAAGTATCTTTGAATTTACATTTTACAGAGAGTAATCTCATTGTAAGTTGCAAAAAGCATCTATATCTATAGATGGTTTGAAGTAGGAGTAAAACCATTTGTTTTGTTTATTGAGCAACATTTATTCTTCTCTGTGATCAAATGGAGGTTGTTAGTTTTGTTTATATTCATTGGTAAAATAGATTAGTTGTTGATAGGGCAATTAGTTTGAGTGTTATATCCCAACTAGAACTTGAAAAATCTTAATGCAATTAGGGAAAATTGTTGTCGTGGTGGCGATGAAGAGGAAGAAGTTCTAGTGGCTACTGCGATGGAGTTGTGGTGGTGTTTTGTTGGCTCCACGCGGTGTTATATTCGTTGATGTGAAAAATGTGTTGAGGTGAGTTTATTGAGACCGATGTCTTTGAATGACTTGTTTGAGAATGTTGTACATGTTTGTAATTACAATTTTAGTTTTTTGGTAACATGGTTTGGATATAGGATTTTCTTTTCAGATGCATCGATTAATCTTTATGTTATACACACTCATACACATTCTTTTATTTACTTTTTAGGATGTAGCAAAATCATTTCCTCTCTTTTGATTTTCTCTATCTAAAATTTTACTTGGCAGCTATCTCTTATTTGAACGTTTCTATTTTTCATAGCTTTGGTTTTCTTGTTTTGTTTTTCTTAGCGAACAAAGCTACCTAGATTTGAATAGAAAGCTTGAAATCTTCTTTGAAACTTCATTTGTGAGAAAGAATAATTTATACCTTTGGGTTGTTGGACTATACCTTTTTGGACGTATTGGTATTTCCCTTGTTGCAGAGGAGCAAACACTTGATGTGCCATATTCTGTTGAAGAATGAATTTGTGAATGGTATAGAGAAATTGTTGCACACATTCTGCTGAGGTAGATAATAACATCATCAACTTATTCCCCTGTCAATTATGCTATTTTTTTTTCCTATTTCCTCTTTAAAGCTAAGGATTGCATGATTAATTACTCCGTACATATTTGTAGATTACAGACTATAACTTTGAGATCCTTTTCTAATTAACTTCATTCTTTATTATCTTTTGTCAAGAAAATATAGTTATGGAAGTTGGAATCTAATTTTTTCAATGATTATGTTTGGTAAATGATTATTCTTGCATCTTTTAGGTGCAAGCACACTCCCTAAGTCTCAACTTTTGTACTCCCTGTTTGAGATAGGCATAAGTCTTCTTCTCAAAGAGTTGGTCAATTTTTAAAATGTGTTAGAGCATAGACTGAGCACTGATACGCAAATTGCTAACCGCAAGTGTACGGTCCCAAGTTATAATATAGTGATTAAAAATCGAATGTCGTCCTCTGGATTGGTTTTCTAGTTCCCCTAATTATTAAAGGTATATTTGCCCAATTTTATTTAGAGAAAATAAATGAGAGATATGCAAATTAATGAAAAATAATCAAAGCAATAAAATATGGAAACTCAATGGAGAAAGGCCTTAGGGAATTGATTTCACCTATTAGATGCATAAATTAATTTAACGAATAATTAAGAACAAATTCGTAACAAGTTCATAAACCAAGGATTAGGAATAATTAAAAGCCTCTCCCGAGTACAATTAATCCTTTATGCAAATTAAGAAATTGATATCCCTATCTAATTTCAACAATAAGCATAAGCAATAAGAACAATCCTCATGACGGTTTCTCAAGCAATCCCAAATCTCCCGATTAACGAATTACCTAAGTTATGCAATTGATGGTCTAATCTAAACTACCCTCTCCCGAGCAATTAGTTCAGAAACAACAACATACAATCCGTGATCAAGGGATTATAAGCATTAAGCATACGATTGCATAAATAAACCACGTTACGAAACGTCCTAAAAAGCCGTAAATTAATCCATACAAACTAATGGCTACATCAAGCCCCTAAGAAACGAAATCTAGTTACACATGGTCTCTAAAATACAAGCGAAATTAGTCCCAAACATGCCAAAAATCAGTACAAGAAATAAGGGAGAAAGATTAAACTCGTTGGTCGTGATTCCCGTGTGTTCTCGTCACGAACCTCTCGATCCAAGCTCCCAAAATCAAGCCCCTTCAGTTTCTGCCCTGTTCTGTTCATTTTCTCTCTCTAGAAGTCGTTTTTCTCACTCCAAAACAGCTCCCCTAAGTCAGCAGCATCGCAAACTATAAATAGTGTTGAATCAAGCAGAGTAAGAATCAAAATAATCTGTCTACAAAAATACTTGAGGAAGTGTTGCTAATGACTCTTGCCTCAGGAATCCCAAATCACAGCTAAATCACACTGAAACATTAATTATTAAACACATTTATCATGATAAGCCTCATTTATTTCATTCATCTCTCACGTGTGTGTGTGACTAGTCCTCCAACTTGATGTGGACTTTTCCTACTGCAAGCGCACGGGTCAAGTAATAATATAGTGAATGTAATTCGAATGTCATCCTCTGGATTGGATTTTTAAGCAAATCAAGTATTGTGAATTATCTTGCTCAATTTTGTTTAGGGATCGATAAATGATGAATGAATGGTATCAAAAATAAATCAAAAAAAGTAAAAAGTGTGGAAATTCAATTGGGAAAAATACTTAGGGAACCGATTTAGTCTAGGATTGATTTTAAGGAGTAAGTTATTATGCACAATGAAATTATGAGCCTAAGACCATTTAATCACAACTACCTCTCCCGAGTATAATTGATTCTCATGCACATTAATCAACTTGATATCCCTATCTAAGTTTATTAACATGCAAGGCAATGAGATCTTTGGACCAATTCTAAAGTTAATCTAAAACCGTCACGAATTAGAAAGTAAACTTTAGTCATGCAATCTTGAGTAAGTTTATATTAAATCCCCTCTCCCGAGCTAGATTCAAAACTTAAATCATTAAACTAATGGCCAATTAATTGAAAGCATTAAATCAAGATTACAAACATAATAAACATTGCACAACTTAAACCATAAATCAATCCATAAACAAAATCAACTACATCAATCCCTAAGGCCCCGTTTGATAACCATTTGGTTTTTGGTTTTTAGTTTTTGAAAATTTGGCTTGTTTTCTACCAATTTTCCTAACATGGTTTTCATATTTGTCAATGACACATTTGAGTTCCTAGCCAAATTCTAAAAACAAAAACAAGTTTTTGAAAACTACTTTTTTTAGTTTTCAAAATTTGCTTGGTTTTTAAAAACAAGGAAAGAAAAGTATTAGCAAAACATAGAAACTTGTTGGTGGAAGTAGGATTTATAAGCTTAATTTTCAAAAACCAAAAACGAAAAACCAAATGGTTATCAAACGGGGCCTAAGCTATGAGTTTAGGTACTCATGAATATGATTACAAGCTCAACTAAACATAACAAAGCCATAAATCTAACTAGAGAAAAAGAAAGGGAAAAGAAAACTCAATGTAGGCCGAGACCGAACGTCCCCGTCACGATCCCCACGAACGATGGGTTGATTTCCGCTTTTCTCCCTCTTGTTCAGCCTCAATCCTCTGTTTTCTCCTCTGTTTTACGGCTCCAAAAGGTCCCAATTTCGAATCCCCTAAAACCTAGCCGAAAGGAAGCTTTTATTCTGATTTTTTGTCGTAGCGTCGAGACGCTGTCAAGACAGCGTCTCGACGCTACCTCTAAACACGCGTGTTCTGGAAAGGAAATTACACAGCGTCGAGACGCTAAGGTTGCAGCGTCGAGACGCTGAGACCGTTTCGCGCCTATTCAGATAAGGAAAGCTAGCGACGAGACGCTCAAGGGCTAGCGTCTCGACGCTAGTCTGCATTTGACCGAATTTTGACTTTTTTCCTCTTTGACTCTTTTTCATTCCTTTGCATCTTTTCGCGTCCCGAGCACCCGATTGACTCCACTATTGCGTTTTAGCTCCAATCAACCATTTCCTACAAAATAAGCATTAAAGCACAATAAAATGGCACAAAAATCATAAAAGACTATCTAAATTAAATAAGTACAAATAGCTAGCAATGCTCGCTATCAAATACCCCCAAACTTAAGCTTTTGCTAGTCCTCTAACAAACTAAAAATCAAGCATACAGTAGAAGAATGGATGCAACAATCATAACTCAATCCTCAAGGCTCAAAAGTCAATAGTCAAGCAAGCAAGACACATGCACACAAGGACCAATGAGGGAGACAAATTAAAATTTTTCCAAAATTAACTTGCACAAGCGAGATCTAACTCAACAAGATCAGGCTCTACTAGCCCGGGATTGAATTATTAAACTCTCAACTCATCTTCCCTCTACACTGGCACTAAGGTTTCACTAATGAGTTAATGGAACAAATTAGTTTGTTTTCCTCCATACTTAGGTGCTTATAATTAACAATTAAATTAAGCATGTATATGTGGCACTAGCTTTCACACACCCATTGCAGGGACCCTTAACCTGAGTTTTCTCTGGTTGGCCTAACTGATCACAACAGGGTAGCTCTTTTTGCCTAAACTTTATTAAACATTGCAAATTATGCACAGGCCATGGCATAATCATTTTTTTTCAGTAGTAACAACAAGAATGATTTTTCTTTAAGAGAAAACATAGCATATATTCTTTTTGTTCCTCCTAAGCAAGATTAAACATGCTAATTTGCAGAAAATTAACTCTTTAGCTCTTCCCTACACCTATCGAGGTGACAACAAGCATATGAACCCAATAATTCGCTCCTAAGCATTCAAATCCAAATCTAGCCAAGACAAATACTCTACTCATGCAAGCCATCTCCTAGAAAAAGTTTAGAAAGTCTCCCTTTTTGGGCACTCATGCTTATAACTCATCGCAAGCTTGAAAATTGACAAGAAAGCCTATCCTAGGACATCATAATCATACAAAAGTAGCATCCAGAAAACCATCATAAGCTCAATTCAAAGAAAGCTCAAAACTATAGCCCGAACTTAGATGCTCAAGGGCTCCACAAACATGCTAATCCACCCCCAAACTTAAAACATTCATTGTCCTCAATGTATAAAGAAAATAAGGCATAAACAAGCATGAGAACAATAAAAGAATGAGATGAGTGAATAATACTGGCCTGGAATGATGATGACTTCTTGCTTGACATCTTGGAAGCTTGAAAGCAAAGGAGAGACGGAGAACAAGACCTACAACACAAAAACAAACAATAAATCAAAAGCAAACAGAAAAGCACAACTACACTTACTTGGGTTGCCTCCCATAAGCGCTTGTTTAACGTCATTAGCTCGACGTGTTGACCGTGCTTCAAGGAGGCTTCTTTTCTGTGAATCCAACAGTGGTGCTCTTTCTTGCACCTTTCTTGTAGCCCATGAAAAGCACATCTGAGTGTCCCTTAGAGTCTTCAACTGCTTTAAATATTTCTTTGTCATTCCTGACTCTCACAGTGAGCTCCCTGCGCTCAATATCAATAATCACTCGCCCAGTAGCGAGGAATGGTCTTCCTAATATGACAGGCATTGAAGGATTTTCTATCATGTCCATAACATATAAATCAATAGGGAGGAAAAATCTACCTACTCTGATTAAAACATTTTCTACAATGCCAACTGGTCTAACCACAGACTGATCAGCCAATTGGAGCTTTACAGGAGTAGATTTAATCTCACCTATGTCTAACTTTTTGCACAGAGATAGAGGAATGATATTGATGCTAGCACCTAAATCACATAATGCTCTGAAAGAGTAAGTACCAAAACTGCAAGGAACAGAAAAACTCCCTAGATCTGCTACTTTTTCAGGTACCTTCTGTTGGACTCTAGTGCTGCATGTGGAAGCAAGATACACCGTGTCAACCTTCTTTTCCTTTCGCTTCTTTGCTAACCACTCCTTCATGAACCTGTTATACTGGGGCATCTCTAATGCCTCTGCAAAAGGAATATTAATGTTCAGATTCATAAAAGCATTCATAAATTTATCAAACTGAACCTGATTGTTCTTTTTCTTCTTTTTCTTTTTCTTTTCCTTGGGAACCATTGATAGCGAGCAGAAATGTCGCTATTTTAGTCTCGATTTATTAAGCTTTTGGGTGCTTTAATCGTGTTTTTAATGAATATATTTAATGAATTTTGTTATTTTGTCTTTAGGAGCATAAATGATGATTTTGGGAGAAAAAGAGCCAAAATTGATGGAATTATAGCCCAAATCAAAGTATGAAGCATATGGAAGCCCTAAGAAGACATCCATGAGGAAAAGTCCAAGAGAAATGAAGAAGAAGGCCCAAAAATCAGCCCAAAAAGAAGCTGATTTTTCTGGAAAATCTGGACAGCGTCGAGACGCTTAGCAAGGCAGCGTCGCGACGCTGCCCTTTCTTGTTGCCCAAGCCGCGTGCGCAGCAGCGTCGCGACGCTTGGCAAGGCAGCGTCGCGACGCTACCCCTATTCCAGGCCTATAAATAGGCGCCCTTGGTGCCTCATTTGGAGCATCAATCATTATTCAATCATCCATTCCTTTCTTTCCTTTCTTAAGACTCCTTTTTTGGAGCCCCTCTCAAGGCTTTTGAGCCTTTTTGAGAGGGTTCTTCTAGTGGGAATTTTTGGGGAATTTTGGGAAGCAATTCTAGAGGCTCGAGGAGTAGTCAGCGGAGGCTCCAAGCGTCAGCAAGGGGTTTTTCGACGGTCAATTCCTTTCCTTTTATGCCTTTTATTATGCTTTCCCTTGTAATTATTGTGGATATTATGTGTAGCTAAACCCCAATTTGGGGTCTTGAAATGAAATGATAGTTGCAATGTTGTTATAATTTCTTGTCTCTTGCCCATGTCCTAATTATTTGTATGGATGTGCTTAATGCTTTACTCAATCTGGCCAATTGTGTAATGATTCGATTCTTAATGGAAACTCGACGGAGAGAAATTAGGATAGATCATAATCCATGCAACTAGTTTAATTGCCCGTTGTGACACCGGGATTAGTTGATTAAACTTAGATTCCTAAAATGAATCAGAGCGTAATAATTAATGATCTTTAATGGCGCTAAGGACACTTAGGTTGTTAAAATGAATTAATTACAATTAGGGGAAACCGACAGGAGAACCTATGTGATTAACGGAGATTCTAGGTTTATAATTAGTTGGGCAATGAGATAGGATAATTATAGCAAGTATTTAAGCTAATCATTGATTTTCAAGACCCCTCTTCCCATTTCAAGAAAAACCTCATTCTCCACATTTTATTTTTGATTGATCAAATTTATTTTTCATTAAAGTCTTTTTTAAATTCGAATTCTTTTTATCACATGAGCTTGGTCCCTAAATATTATTTCTCCTGAGTATTTTCAGTGATCAAGAGAATTTTAATTAATTGCTTAAGTTTCGCTTCGCCTCCCTGTGGATTCGATACTCGGAATACTTTCCGTTTTATATTACTTGTGGCCCGTGCGCTTGCGGATACCAACAAGTTTTTGGCGCCGTTGCCGGGGAGGCTTGATTTTTAAGCAAAAAAAATTAATTTTTCTTGACATCGAAAAGAAAAGGGTGAATGGTAATTTAGGTGTAAATATTTTTCTTTCATCGTTTTGTGAATATTATTTTATTTTCATTTTTGTTTGGTTCTTTTTGTTATCTGGGAGCATTGCATGCGAAGAAACAAGGTGGTTAATCTGTTTCCGTTAGATCTTGAGATTAACAGGACTCTAAAATTCATTAGAAAAGAAAAAAGATTAACAGAAACGATGGCCCACCAAGAAGAAGCTCCCAAGGCAATTAGAGATTTTTTGCAGCCAGTTCTTCCTACCGAGAATTCTGGGATTGTTTACGCCCCCATCCAAGCTACAAATTTTGAGCTCAAAACAGGGTTGATTCAGATGGCGCGCGATAACTCGTTCAAGGGACATCCTTCCGAGGACCCTCACTCTCATCTGCGATCATTCCTAGAAATATGTGGGACAGTAAAGATGAACGGAGTTCCGGCCGATGCAATCAGATTGAGGCTGTTTCCATTTTCCCTGCAGGATAAAGCAAAAGATTGGCTCGAATCAGTCGAGACGGGCAGCATCAGTACTTGGGACGAGCTTGCCCAGGCTTTTCTGACAAAATTTTTTCCACCAGCTAAGACTACCAAGCTGCGAACTGAAATTGGAACATTCAGACAGCTTGATGAGGAGCAGTTATACGAAGCGTGGGAAAGATATAAGGAAATGCTTAGGCGATGCCCCCAACACGGATATCCTGATTGGCTTCAGGTACAGTTATTCTATAATGGATTAAACCCCTCCACGAAGACAGTCCTTGACACATCAGCAGGAGGGAGTTTTCTTTCAAAAACAGTGACAGAAGCCAAGGACCTGCTTGAGGAAATGGCGGCAACGAGCTATCAATGGCCGACGGAGAGAGGAACAGTTACAAAGAAGGCTGGATTGTATGAATTAGATGAGTCAAGTTCACTGAAAGCGCAACTAGCATCTCTGACCAATGCACTAAACAAATTGACGTCATCTGAGGTGGTTAAGTCCATTTCCACCTTAGCTGAAGGACATTCGAAGAAAGAAGGTCAAGATGTGGAAGAAGTTCAATACATAGGAAACAGATCATATACTCAAGGAGTACCGAACTTCTACCACCCCAGTCTGCGCAATCATGAGAACTTCTCATATGCGAATACGAAGAATGTGTTGCAGCCACCCCCAGGTTTTGCATCGACGAGTAATCCTGAGAAGAAAAATAATCTGGAGGAGATGATGGCTTTATTCATCAAGGAACAAAGAATATTGAATGTGAGTCTCCAGACATCAGTAAACAACCACGACGCAGCTCTAAAGAATATGGAAGTGCAGATAGGTCAGATTGCTTCAGCAGTAAATGCCCTTCAAAAGGGAAAATTTCCAAGTGATACTGAGCCTAACCCGAAAGAGCAGTGTAAGATGGTGGTTTTGAGAAGTGGCAGAAGACTGGAGGACAGTTCAGAGAAGAAAAAGGAAGAAGAAAAGAGAAGGGATGAAGATGAAGGGGCTGAGGCACAAAAAGCCTCCTCTGAAAGGTTCCAACATCCTCCCAACTCTACTGAATTAAAATGTGATTTTTCTAACAGCTGTGCAGGTAAAAAAGAAGAAGAGAAGCAGAATGACAATAAAAAGATGACTGAGGAAGAAGTGGTTCCATGCAACCACCATGACAGAGGTTCGCATATTAGCCCACCCAAGCGAAGGGGCGAATGTCCAACCTTTGATTACAGGGAGTTACCTTTTCCTCAGAGATTTAAAAATGTCAAATTAGATGAACAATTTCAAAAATTTTTAGAAATGTTTAAAAAGTTGACTGTGAATATTCCATTAGTAGAAGCTTTGTATAATATGCCAAATTATGGAAAATTCATGAAGGAAATGCTTTCTAAAAAGAAAAGTCTGAAAAAAGAAGTTTTTAATTTATCTGAGAGTAGCAGTACTATTATTTCTGGTAGGATACCCTCTAAGCAGAAAGACCCAGGGAGTTTTACTGTTCCCTGCACCATAGGAGAAGTATCCTTCGATAGGGCTCTGTGTGATTTAGGAGCAAGTATAAATTTGATGCCCTACTCTGTGTACAGGAAGATTGGTTTATCAGGTATGACAGACACCGACGTCACTCTCCAGCTTGCTGACAGATCGATTACCCACCCGATGGGTGTGGTGGAGGACGTGTTGGTGAAAGTCAACAAATTCATCTTTCCTGTAGATTTCGTGGTACTGGACATGAAGGAGGACAAAGAGGTGCCAATTATCTTAGGCAGACCTTTCCTAGCCACTGGTAAGGCTGAGATTAGCGTGCATACAGGTAAACTTACCTTGAATATTGATGATGAAAAAGTCGTGTTTAGTATTTTTGGCCAAGATGAATCTGTTTGTAGTTTACACACATGTTTTTCTGTTGGGCCTGAATACTTGACTGATGATGATGAAGAGGTAGATTATAATCTTGGCCTAGGCTTAGGAGAAATGCTTATTGATAATGTGGATTTTGATCATGATGCATATATGGATAATCCTCTGTTTGAAAATGATTTGGATCTGCCTGACTTTGAAAATGAATTAGACTTGCCTGCTTGTGATAATGAAAGATCTGCAGTTGATGATTTACCTTCCTTTGAAAATGAATTGGAATTACCTGAAATGAATAATTTTGATGATGATATTGAATTGCCTGACATTGAGCATGATCATAAAAGGCAGAAAAAAGATTGCTCGATAGATAATTTTGAGTCTGATCGTGATTACAGTGAATCTATTGAGTCTAATCTTGACATTCCTGAATGCATGAATCCTGACAATGTGAATACTTTCTTTTCATGTCCTGATGAGGTGTATAGAATAGAATCTGACCCAGAAGAACTTGAATCTGTGCATAGTATAGAATCTGATCCTGAAATTCTTGAATTCTTTAATTCTTCTGATGATGAGTCAAATGATAGCTTAGTTGAATCATTTTTTAATTCTGAGTCTGAAGGATCTAATGAGCATGTAGATATTTTCTCTGATGAATGGACTGGCATGATTGATAGGCCACCTATAGATCCTAGACCAGTAGACATTATAACGCTTGATGACTCTGTTAACAATTGTTTTGAAAATAGAGATTTAGAAAAGAGATTTGATGCGGCTGATTATTTTCTAAAATGTTATTATGAGAATCTCTTTAGTGAAGATGGGCCAGGGGAAAGTTTTTTTTCTCCCCTGTTTGTAGTATGCAATTCGGTGCGTGATTTTTTGCAGGGCCCGGAGGATGATGAAAATTTTTATTTTGAGCCTCCGTAAGCGTGCCGAGCCTAGTCTAGCTAAAGACGTTAAAGAAAGCGCTGCTTGGGAGGCAACCCAAGGATTAAAGTAGTTAGTTGTTTTTGCGGTAAATAATTTTCTTTGCTCCGTGATCCAATTTTGTTTTGCAGGATCACCTTAGCAAATCCCAAAATTCCACATTTCCCATTTTTCATGGATCCAAAGGAAGAGGATGAAGCGCTCCTAGCTCAGGGAAGTCTCAGTATCTCTCTTTATGCTTTTCTGTTTTAAAACATTGGGGACAATGTTTAGTTTAAGTTTGGGGGGGAGGCTTCCGCTGTGTTGAGCATATTTAAATTCTGTTGGATGCATGAATAGATAGTCATGATAGCCAAGGATGTGATTTTTGAAATTTTGGGAGAAAATGGTTTATATGATTGAGGAATCTGGGAGCACGGCAGAAATTGTGAAATTTTAAAATTTTTTGATACTTAGTTTTGATGTCTAAAGCATGCAATAGTCTTATCTAATGACGTCTTTGAAAATCTAGATTCTTATTATGGTTTTCAAAATTGTTGTCACCCCGATAGGCTTAGTTTCTAATATCAGGAAGTTCATGCTTGATTGCTCTAAAGAACTAGGTAGAAAAAAAATGCTATGCCTGCTGAGAGAAAAGCAAAAGCAACAAAAAAAAAAAAAAAAAAAAAAAAAAAAAAAATCTGTTGAAAAAGAATTTTTGCTTGCTCAAAAGAAAAAAGCCTAGGGGTAAAAAGAGCTACCTGCGGTGTGATCAGTTAGGCCAACCAGAGAATAAAATTCGGGTTAAGGGTCCCTGCACCGTAGTGTGAAAGCTAGTACCATTAGATATCAAAATGCAAGTTTGGGGGAGGAGCAAAAGAAAAAGAAAAGAAAAAGAAAAGAAAAAGAAGAGAAAAAGAAAAAATCATGTGAGAATTCTGCTCCCCCATGAGAAAAGATGACAGGCACCCTAGTTACTTTTTTGCATGATAGAAGGACTCCGAAGTATTAGGGGCTCTTAGCCAGTGTAGGGGGAAAACAAATGGAGAAAGCCATAAGACTAATCTAGGTTAGTAAAAGAATCAATAGATAAGTCTTGAGCATGCTATTCATTAATCTTAAGTTCAAACTAGTTTAAGATTTCTTCAAGAGTATGCGGTGCTTGCTTATTCCACTTGCATGTTTTCCATTTGATCCTAAGAATTCAAAAATCATTGAGGGTTGAGCGATTCTATTTCATGCATCTTTAAAATTTATTTTGCTCGGGACTAGCAAAAGCTTAAGTTTGGGGGTGTGATAGCGAGCAGAAATGTCGCTATTTTAGTCTCGATTTATTAAGCTTTTGGGTGCTTTAATCGTGTTTTTAATGAATATATTTAATGAATTTTGTTATTTTGTCTTTAGGAGCATAAATGATGATTTTGGGAGAAAAAGAGCCAAAATTGATGGAATTATAGCCCAAATCAAAGTATGAAGCATATGGAAGCCCTAAGAAGACATCCATGAGGAAAAGTCCAAGAGAAATGAAGAAGAAGGCCCAAAAATCAGCCCAAAAAGAAGCTGATTTTTCTGGAAAATCTGGACAGCGTCGAGACGCTTAGCAAGGCAGCGTCGCGACGCTGCCCTTTCTTGTTGCCCAAGCCGCGTGCGCAGCAGCGTCGCGACGCTTGGCAAGGCAGCGTCGCGACGCTACCCCTATTCTAGGCCTATAAATAGGCGCCCTTGGTGCCTCATTTGGAGCATCAATCATTATTCAATCATCCATTCCTTTCTTTCCTTTCTTAAGACTCCTTTTTTGGAGCCCCTCTCAAGGCTTTTGAGCCTTTTTGAGAGGGTTCTTCTAGTGGGAATTTTTGGGGAATTTTGGGAAGCAATTCTAGAGGCTCGAGGAGTAGTCAGCGGAGGCTCCAAGCGTCAGCAAGGGGTTTTTCGACGGTCAATTCCTTTCCTTTTATGCCTTTTATTATGCTTTCCCTTGTAATTATTGTGGATATTATGTGTAGCTAAACCCCAATTTGGGGTCTTGAAATGAAATGATAGTTGCAATGTTGTTATAATTTCTTGTCTCTTGCCCATGTCCTAATTATTTGTATGGATGTGCTTAATGCTTTACTCAATCTGGCCAATTGTGTAATGATTCGATTCTTAATGGAAACTCGACGGAGAGAAATTAGGATAGATCATAATCCATGCAACTAGTTTAATTGCCCGTTGTGACACCGGGATTAGTTGATTAAACTTAGATTCCTAAAATGAATCAGAGCGTAATAATTAATGATCTTTAATGGCGCTAAGGACACTTAGGTTGTTAAAATGAATTAATTACAATTAGGGGAAACCGACAGGAGAACCTATGTGATTAACGGAGATTCTAGGTTTATAATTAGTTGGGCAATGAGATAGGATAATTATAGCAAGTATTTAAGCTAATCATTGATTTTCAAGACCCCTCTTCCCATTTCAAGAAAAACCTCATTCTCCACATTTTATTTTTGATTGATCAAATTTATTTTTCATTAAAGTCTTTTTTAAATTCGAATTCTTTTTATCACATGAGCTTGGTCCCTAAATATTATTTCTCCTGAGTATTTTCAGTGATCAAGAGAATTTTAATTAATTGCTTAAGTTTCGCTTCGCCTCCCTGTGGATTCGATACTCGGAATACTTTCCGTTTTATATTACTTGTGGCCCGTGCGCTTGCGGATACCAACAACCATCAATGGAGGAGAAGGAATAGGAAGCTCAGGTTCAGGCTTTTCAGCTTCATCAGATGATGTGTCCTCTTCAGCTTCCCCAGTAGGCGTTTCATAATCCTCAGACTCAGGTTCCTCTTCAGCTTCCTCCTAGTGCACAGTGATTGCCTTACAGTATTCCATCTGGGTTTTCTCTTGCTCAGCTGGGGCCTTACCTTTATTTATAGAACTCACAACATTTACCAACTGTCCCAGCTGAGTCTCAATGTTCTTTATGGCTGCACTGTGGCCATTCACTGTGGTGTTGATGGCAATGATTGCCTCCTCTAACTTGGTTGTCCTGTTACTTGACTCTGCAATGAAAGCTCCAACAAGATCCTCTAACTTTTTATTTTCTTGAGTTTGAGGGGCAAAACCAGGGGGATTAAGAACATTCTTAGTATTTGCATAAGAGAAATTTTCATGGTTCCTTTTGTTAGGGTGATAATGTGTAGGTGTAACATTATTATTATATCCCCTAAAATTAGAATTTGATACATACTGAACCTGTTCAATGGTCTCCTTCTGAGGTCTAGATGCTAAAGCAGCAGCTGATTCAATTGATTGTGCACTCCCTGTACCTGAAAATTTCATAAAAGCATTAGCAAGGGAAGTCATCTGGGCCTAGAGTGCACTTACCTTATCAACCTCAAACACTCCAGCAGCAATCTTTTTAGGTGCAGACCGCTCAGCTGGCCACTAATAGCTGTTGGTGGCCATATCCTCTAGAAGTGTGCGAGCATTTTCCACGGTCTTGGACAACAGAGTCCCACCTGCAGCTGCATCAACAATCGTTTCTGTACTAGGAGTTAAACCATTATAAAACAATTGAACCTGAAGCCAGTCGGGATATCCATGCTGAGGGCACTTCCTCAGTATCTCTTTAATCGCTCCCAGGCCTCGAACAACTGCTCATCATATTGTTGTTGGAATGTCCCAATCTCGGTCCTCAGCTTGACCATTTTTGCAGGAGGGAAAAATTTCTTCAAAAAGGCCTGGACCAAAGCATCCCAGGTGGTGATGCTCCCAGGGGGAATGGACTGCAACCAATCTCGTGCTTTATCCTGCAAAGAAAAAGGAAACAATCGTAAGCGAATAGCATCCTCAGACACTCCATTTATTTTTACCATCCCACAAATGTCTAAAAATGATTTAAGATGAGAATTTGGGTCCTCGGTGGGCGATCCTCTATAAGCACAATCTCGAGCCATTTGAATGAGACTGGTCTTCAACTCAAAGTTGTTGGCATTAATCGGGGCATAGACAATCCCCGATTGTTGCCCTTGAAACACGAGCTTAAAGTAGTCTCTAATAGGCCTAGGCTCCTCAGGTGGATTTTGGTCATCCATTTGAATAATTTCTCTGTTTTCTCTTCGAATCCTATGAATTGTTCTTTCAATCTCGGGATGCAACGATATTAATTCTCTACTACTACGCATACAAAAGAAAAACTACCCTAAAAAGGAAAGAAAACAATTATGGAAAGAAATAGAAAACAACTAATCTAAATATGGAAAATATAATCTATAAAAGGAAACAAAATAACCTAATATGGAATGCAAAAATAAATATGGCAAAACACAAATAAGGAAACTAACAAATAAGGAAAAACTAATCTAAAAAGGAATAACAAGAAACAAATAAGGAAAAGATTACTCAATTAAAAGAAAAACTAAACTAGAAAAACAAATATGGAAAGAAAAAAAATATGGAAAAATGCAATCAACCTAGAAAAGTAAAAATACACCCTAAATTAAGATCAAACATTTTTTTCACAATATCAATCTAGCTAAATGTGCCAGTCCCCAGCAACGGCGCCAAAAACTTGATGTGGACTTTTCCTACCGCAAGCGCACGGGTCAAGTAATAATATAGTGAATGTAATTCGAATGTCGTCCTCTGGATTGGATTTTTAAGCAAATCAAGTATTGTGAATTATCTTGCTCAAATTTTATTTAGGGATCGATAAATGATGAATGAATGGTATCAAAAATAAATCAAAACAAGTAAAAACTGTGGAAATTCAATTGGGAAAAATACTTAGGGAATTGATTTCGTCGATTTAGTCTAGGATTGATTTTAAGGAGTAAGTTATTATGCACAATGAAATTATGAGCCTAAGACCCTTTAATCACAACTACCTCTCCCGAGTATAATTGATTCTCATGCACATTAACCAACTTGATATCCCTATCTAAGTTTATTAACATGCAAGGCAATGAGATCTTTGGACCAATTCTAAAGTTAATCTAAAACCGTCACGAATTAGAAAGTAAACTTTAGTCATGCAATCTTGAGTAAGTCTATATTAAATCCCCTCTCCCAAGCTAGATTCAAAACTTAAATCATTCAACTAATGGAAAATTAATTGAAAGCATTAAATCAAGATTACAAACATAATAAACATTGCACAACTTAAACCATAAATCAATCCATAAACAAAATCAACTACATCAATCCCTAAGTTATGAGTTTAGGTACTCATGAATATGATTACAAGCTCAACTAAACATAACAAAGCCATAAATCTAACTAGAGAAAAAGAAAGGGAAAAGAAAACTCAATGTTGGCCGAGACCGAACGTCCCCGTCACGATCCCCACGAACGATGGGTTGATTTCCGCTTTTCTCCCTCTTGTTCAGCCTCAATCCTCTGTTTTCTCCTCTGTTTTACGGCTCCAAAAGGTCCCAATTTCGAATCCCCCAAAACCTAGCCGAAAGGAAGCTTTTCTTCTGAATTTTCGTCGTAGCGTCGAGACGTTGTCAAGATAGCGTCTCGACGCTGCCTCTAAACACGCGTGTTCTGGAAAGGAAATTACACAGCGTCGAGACGCTAAGGTCGCAGCGTCGAGACGCTGTGACCGCTTCGCGCCTATTCAGATAAGGAAAGCTAGCGTCGAGACGCTCAATGGCTAGCGTCGAGACGCTCAATGGCTAGCGTCTCGACGCTAGTCTGCATTTGACTGAATTTTGACTTTTTTCCTCTTTGACTCTTTTTCATTCCTTTGCATCTTTTCGCGTCCCGAGCACCCGATTGACGCCACTATTGCGTTTTAGCTCCAATCAACCATTTCCTACAAAATAAGCATTAAAGCACAATAAAATGGCCCAAAAATCATAAAAGACTATCTAAATTAAATAAGTACAAATAGCTATGCTTGCTATCACCTATCTCAATCCTTTAAGCCCGGAACAGTTTTATGCAGTCCTTCACTCGTTTTCCCCCTACTCTGGTCCTAAGTCCCAATCATCAAGCATCTCCACACTCAAGATGGTAATATGCCACTAGGGTGCCTAAATGGGGTACACAACCTCCAAACTTTAAGTTTTTTCATAATCAACAGTGGTGGTCACTAGCTTTCACACACCTATTGTAGGGACCCTTAACCTGAGTTTTCTCTGGTTGGCCCAACTGATCACAACAGGGGTAGCTATTTTTAACTTAATTCAATTTTTTCCTTATTCAACTCATCATTTTTCTCTTTTCTTTCATCCATTCATCATTTTGTTTTTTTCTTTTCACTAACATGCAAGATATGGCATCATTTTCTCCTAAGTGTAACATTACGAACTATCATGCAGATTAACCATCAAATCAGTCCCTAAACCTTTCGAGGTGACAACAAGATCTAGATCACATAACTCTATTCTAAGCTCGCCAAAGACAGGAGACTACGTGCTCAAATGGTGCAAAAGATTCATGAAATAAGATCAACCTGTCTTGAGTTCTGTTTTTAATTATTGATGCACAGAATAACTTACTTGTTTTTTTGAAATTAGGTATCCTCATCAGCTGTCATAATCAAAACAACCTCCTCAAAGAAAGAAAAAAAAACTCAGACAGATAACACAATCAACCCAGATCTCAACGAAAATAAAAAAAAAATTGATCCAACAACTTGATAACCTGAATACAATCAGAACCAACTTGATAACCTGAATACAATCACAATAAAACACCTGATAATCCAAAAATGGTCAAAGGAGATATGACAAATAATTACAGACCAAAAGTAAAAGTAAATATTTTCCACCCCCAAACTTAAAAATTACATTGTCCTCAATGTAAAATAATAAAAAATACAAACCAATATGAGAACAAATACAATGAAAAATAGAAATGAAGGGGAAAGAAACAACCGTGTACAGAGGGAAAGCGGCAGAGCGTCACTCGTCCTCGTCCTCAGGCGACTCGTACGGTGGTAAAGGTGGCGGTAAAGGCTGACCCGTACTAATCGCCACCTGACACTAATAGGCGTGGGCATGCATGCTCGTCGTGTAGAGGAAATGACGACGATCTCTACGCCTCTCTCTCTGGTGCTCGCGATGCTGACTCTGGAGCTCCTGCTGATGACTCTGGAACCCCTGCTGGAGAGTCTGGAACTCTAGTCGGTGGCTCTGGAACTCCATGCGCAGCTGCTGCAGCTGCTCCTCGATGGCGGGATGTGGAACCTCCTGCTCTGCTGCTCAGGCTCTGCAGGCTGCTCATGGTGCTCTGGCTTTGTGTGGATAGGGAGAGCTGGTGGCGCACCCTGTGGTCCAGGTCCTCGGTAGCGACTGATGAAATTCTTGTCGATAGTCGCCCCGGGGTGGACCAACTCCTCCTGGGCGTCCCACACGACACCAGAAACTCGACAAAGGGCTGTGATCAGTGAAGGATGCCCGAGCCCTACTGTCGTGTGATGGCGGCGTATGTGACGCATGGACTAATGGATGACTTGGCCGACATTTACTGAGCGGCCTGTGGCGATAGCGAAAAGAAGAATGACACGACTCTTGGTGACATCGCTTAAATGTGCCACAGGCATCAACTTGGCGCAGAGGAACGTGTGCCATGCCCTGTAATCTACGAACAGGTCGGTGGTCCTAAATCTCACCACCTCCGCTCCTGTCATAGCCCATTCAGCCCCTGGCCTACAAACTTTCTGAATGACCTCATGAACGTCCATGTGGCCATGTAGGTAGGTGCTGTAATCATCCCTCTCAAAGTCAGGCAGCCCATAAAACCTATTGATGGTGAGGGAGTCGTATGGGCACGGTGTCCTCGAACAAAGGAAGAGGAAGAAGAGTCTTCCATGTTGGCATAGAACTCCCTCACTATAGACGCTACCCCAGGCGCAGGATGATGAACAAAGTCACCCCAACCCCGCGCAACAATATTATTCACTAAGTTTGGTTGCATCTCGGGGTCAGGGCTGAAACCTCGCTCAGGAATGAAGTTCCTACTCTCCACATATTTGTCAAATCTCTCTGAGGCTTCACTACTAATGAACCTATCTGGGTCAAAAGGAGTGGAGGAGGAGGAGGAAGAGGCAACGTGTCTCCTAGACCTTTTGTTCATGATGTCTAATGAAAAAGTACTAAAGATCTAGGAGGAAAAATATTTCTATAAACAGTCCCAGGCCAACACAAATACAGCCACCAACTACAAGAATAGCCCGTCCGCCACAGATATAAGGTTACAATAGCAGCAACAGAGCTCACAAACAACAGCAAAAGATTCAAAATGGCTCTAAACAAAGAAAATAGTCCAACGAAAGCTCACCAAGGACTCACCCAACGATGCTTAAATGATACCCAATACTTAATAGTAGTAAAATATCAAGGATTCAGCAGCTAAGCAGTGAATACGGGTTCACACAAGCAAAAATTAGCAGCTAATGAGCCTCTAAATTCAATCCAACACCCAATAATTTTAGCATAGACAATCGAACATCCAAAAATCAAGTACTCGACTTCTAAATCAACTTTAAACGAAGCTAAAATAAGGATGAAAGCTGAAATTAGAAGAAGACACCAAAAGATCTCGACCCACTGCTACCAAAATGAGCAACAGCAAGAAAATTGAAGAATACCAAAACCCACGAACTAAAGAGGTCCAAAACTCGCCCAAACTCGCGGCTAAATCAGTTCTGCAAACTTGCTAAACTCGAAACCTTCGAACCCACGGCCAAAAACGGCCAAAGACGTTCTGCCAGCACGAAAACAGCGGCTAAATCGGGCTGAAACCACCGAAACACCAACTAAAACTCACGGCAAATCACCGAGAACACGAGACCCACGACTCAATCGGAACAAACACTACAAATTCGACAAACCCACGAGCGTTTCCTGCAAAATCGGCAAGAAGAGGATGAAATTCGTGAGTTTGAACAAGAAATCCGAAGAAACACGCTTGAAATCGAAGAAGAAAGGGCAGGGAGACGAGAGGAAGAAGGTAGCGTCGGCTAGGGTTTGAAGAAACTCACAAAAAACCCCTCAATTCGCGATTCTGGAAATTTTAGTTCCAGAATCGCGATAGCGTCGCGACGCTAAGGTGCATAGCGTCGCGATGCTAACACCTTTTTAGCCCAAAACGCGTGTTTCGTCTTTTATCTTTTTATTATTTTTTTTTCTTCATCTTTTATTTTCTTCAATAAAATTACAGCTTCACCTGCATCAAAAAGAAAGAAAAGTGAGATAAAATAAAAATAGAATAAAAACACTTGGGTTGCCTCCCAAAAGCGCTTGTTTAACGTCGTTAGCTCGACGTGTTATGGTATGACTACTGTGGCTCGGTGAGCTCGATGTTATCAATGTGTCGCTCTTCTGAACCAAAGTAGAGTTTAACGCACTGTCCATTCACTTTAAAGGATCGCCCATCACTGGCCTACAACTCGACTGCTCCATGCGAAAACACTTCTTTGATGGTAAAAGGACCTGACCAACGAGATTTTAATTTACTTGGAAACAAACGCAAACGAGAGTTAAATAAAAGAACTTGTTGTCCAGGCTGTAATGTTCTACTCTGAATTCGTTGATCGTGCCATCGAGTGGTTCGCTCCTTGTAGATTTTTGCATTCTCATACGCTTGAGACCGAAATTCCTCCATCTCATTGAGTTGAAGTAACCTTTGTTCCCCTACTTTGGCCAAGTTGAAGTTCAATTTTTTTATGGCCCAATATGCTCTATGCTCTAATTCCACCGGTAAATGACACGCCTTACCAAAAACCAAGCGATATGGTGACATACCAATTGGAGTTTTAAAAGCAGTACGATGGGCCCAAAGAGCATCATCTAACTTAAGGGCCCAATCCTTCCTATTAATGTTAACTGTCTTTTCTAAAATCTGCTTAATTTCTCGGTTAGAGACCTCAGCTAGACCATTTGTCTGTGGATGATAGGCTAAAGAAATTTTATGTTTAACACCATACTTAGCAAGCAAAGAATTAAACAATTTATTACAGAAATGTGAGCCTTCATCACTAATGATCGCTCGTGGTGTGCCAAATCGTGTAAAGATATTTTTCTGTAGAAAATTGAAGACTACCCGAGCATCATTAGTTTTTGTAGCCACAGCCTCTACCCACTTAGATACATAGTCTACAGCCAACAAGATATATAAATAACCATGCGAAGAAGGAAAAGGTCCCATAAAGTCTATCCCCCAAACATCAAATAATTCAATTTCAACAATAGGGGTCAGAGGTAATTCATGATGTCTAGAAATATTACCTGTACGTTGGCACCGATCACAAGACTTAACAAAAGTATAACAATCCTTAAAAATAGTAGGCCAATAAAAACCAGATTGTAATACCTTAGCAGCAGTACGCGTGGGACCAAAGTGTCCACCATATGGTGAGGAATGACAATCATGCAAAATCTTAACTACATCCTCTGTGGGAACACACCTGCGAATCATCTGATCTAAACAAATTTTAAACAAACATGGATCATCCCACAAATAAAATCTTACATCATGAAGAAATTTGCTCTTCTGATGAGAATTTAGATCTGGAGGGAGCACACCACCTGTCAGGAAATTCACAAAGTCAGCAAACCAAGGTAAAGTAGACTCCACCTTGTAGAGCCTTTCATCTGGAAATTCTTCAGCAATAGGAAGAGCTTTCAAAGTAGTGTCATATTCAATTCTAGAAAGATGGTCAGCTACTACATTCTCACAACCTCGCCTGTCTTTCACATCAAAATCAAACTCCTGCAACAATAGAATCCATCGAATCAAACGAGGTTTGGCATCCTTTTTATCAAACAAATACCTGAGGGATGCATGGTCAGTATGCACAATAACTTTAGTCCCTAACAGATAAGGCCTAAATTTATCAAAAGCAAACACTACAGCAAGCATTTCTTTTTTCAGTGGTAGTGTAGTTTTGTTGTGCATTATCCAGAGTCCTACTTGCATAATAAATGGCCCTAAAAAATTTATCACGTCTCTGTCCTAATACTGCTCCTACAACATAATCACTAGCATCACACATAATTTCAAAAGGTTGACTCCAGTCAGGTATAACAATAATAGGGGCAGTAGTCAACCTATCTTTCAACAAATTAAATGCTAGCAGACATTCATCAGAGAAGACAAAAACAGAGTCTTTTTCAAGCAAATTACATAAGGGTTTAACAATTTTTGAAAAATCTTTAATAAAGCGCCTGTAAAACCCTGCATGTCCTAGAAAGCTCCTGGCTCCTTTTACATTCGTAGGAGGAAGTAGTTGTTCAATGACCGCTATCTTGGCTCTGTCCACCTCTAAACCTTTTTCAGATACTTTATGCCCTAAAACTATACCTTCAGTTACCATAAAATGGCATTTTTCCCAGTTTAAAACAAGGTTAGTTTCGTGACAACGCTGTAAAACAAGAGAAAGATTATGTAAACAAGCATCAAAAGAGGAACCAAACACAGAAAAATCATCCATGAAAACCTCCATAATCTCCTCGACCATGTCAGCGAAGATAGCCATCATGCAACGCTGGAATGTAGTAGGAGCGTTACACAACCCAAATGGCATTCGCCTAAAGGCAAAGGTACCATAAGGACATGTGAATGTCGTTTTCTCTTGGTCCTGAGGAGCAATAGCAATTTGATTGTAACCTGAATAACCATCAAGAAAACAATAGTAAGGATAACCTGCAAGTCTATCAAGCATCTGATCAATAAAAGGAAGAGGAAAATGATTTTTTCTAGTCGCATTATTCAACTTCCTGTAGTCAATACACACTCTCCACCCAGTCACAGTCCTAGTGGAGATGAATTCATTCTTTTCATTCTTAACTACAGTCATCCCTCCCTTTTTTGGTACAACCTGCACAGGACTCACCCAAGAACTATCAGATATGGCATAAATAATCCCTACATTTAAAAGTTTCAATACCTCAGCTTTTACCACATCTTTCATGGTTGGGTTCAAACGTCTCTGAGGTTGAACTGATGGGGTAAAGGTATCCTCCATTAAAATTTTATGCATGACTATGGATGGACTAATACCTTTTATATTAGCGATGGACCAACCTAAAGCAGATTTATGATCACGCAGTACTCTCAACAGTTTTTCTTCCTCTACTTTATTCAGAGAAGCAGATATAATAACAGGAAACGTGGATGACTCTCCTAAGAAAGCATATCTCAGATGTGCAGGTAATTGTTTCAACTCAGGTGTAGAAACTTTAATAGGAACATCATCCTTAGCAGTTAATTCCATGACCTTGCAATTCATTTTTCGCTCAACAGGTAAATGATTCAAAGCATCACATAAGAAAGCAATATCCTGGTCTAAATCACCTAAATGCTCAACATCTAGATCTAACATGCTTATTTTCAGAGGATCAACATGCATAACAACATCTCTAATCTCAGCAATAGTAGCATCAACAATATCTATCCTATGGCATGTACCAACCTCATCTGGATATTTCATGGATCGATAAATGTTGAAAACTACCTCTTCTTCGTTGACCCTCAAAGTTAGCTTACCCTGTTGTACATCAATCAAGGCACGTCCCGTGGCAAGGAATGGTCTACCCAAAATAATGGGGATCTCAGCATCCTCCTCCATGTCTAAAACCACGAAATCTGCAGGAAAGATAAATTTGTCAACTTTAATTAAAACATCTTCTATCACGCCTCTAGGATATGTCATCGATCGATCAGCCAACTGCAAAGAAATAGTAGTAGGTTGTACCTCTCCAAGACCTAGTTTTCTAAACACAGACAGAGGCATCAGATTAATACTAGCACCAAGATCACATAATGCTTTATTAAAAGAAGAACTACCAATAGTGCAAGGAATAGTAAAACTCCCTGGATCTTTCAGTTTCTGGGGTAACTTTCTCTATAATATGGCACTACACTCCTCAGTGAGACTCACAGTTTCATAAGCCTCTAACTTCCTCTTTTTGGTCATTATTTCCTTCATGAATTTAACATAGTTAGGCATCTGTTCTAAAGCATCTGCAAAAGGAATGTTACTATGGAGTTTCTTAAAAATATCCAGAAATTTAGCAAACTGAGCATCAATCTTTTTCTTTTGAAAACGTTGAGGATAAGGGATAGAAGTAGAATGAGTAGGGAGAATAGAACTAGTAGACTTTTCAATCTTCGAAGTCGATGCTGCTCCCTTTTCGGTATGTGCTTGATAGCGAGCATAGCTAGCTATCTTTACTTATTTAATTTAGCTAGTCTTTTATGGTGTTTGGGCCATTTTAGTGCACTTTAATGTTTATTTTGTAGGAAATGGTTGATTGGAGCTGTAATGCAATATCAGAGTTAATCGGGTGCTCGGGGCGTGAAAAGATGCAAAGGAATGAAAAGAGTAAAAGTGGAGAAAAGTCAAATCTCGGTCAACAGCAGGCTAGCGTCGAGACGCTAGCTCTTGAGCGTCTCGACGCTCACATTCCATATCAGATTAGGCGCGTAAAGCTTACAGCGTCGAGACGCTACGATAGGAAGCGTCCCGACGCTACCGTTTTTCCTTATTCAGAACACGCGTATAAGAGGCAGCGTCGCGACGCTGTCTTGACAGCGTCTCGACGCTAAGACGAAAAATCAGAATAAAAGCTTCACTTCGGCTAGGTTTTAGGGAGATGGATTTGGGACCTTTTGGAGCCGTAAAGAAGACAGAATAGAGCACTTTTGGAGCTGAAAACAAAGGAGGAACTTGGAAATCAACCCATTGTTCGTGGGGATCGTGACGGGGACGTCGGGACTCGGCCTACATTGAGTTTTCTTTTCCCTTTTCTTTCTTTAGTTAGATTTATGGCTTTCACATGTTTAGTTGAGATTGTATTTACATTCATGAGTAGCTAAACTTGTAGCTTAGGGATTGATGTAGTTGATTAAGTTTATGGATTGATTTATGGTTTAAGTTGTGCAATGTTATTGTGTTTGTAATCTTGATTTAATGCTTTCAATTAATTGGCCATTAGTTGGATGATTTAAGTTTCGAATCTAGCTCGGGAGAGGGGATTTGATCTAGACTTACTCAAGATTGCATGAATAAAGTTTACTTTCTAATTCTTGACGGTTTTAGATTAACTTTAGAATTGGTTAAAAGATCTCATTGCCTTGCTTATTAATAAACTTAGATAGGGATATCAAGTTGGTTAATTTGCATGAGAATCAATTATACTCGGGAGAGGTAGTTGTGATTAAAGGGTCTTTGGCTCATAATTTCATTGTGCATAATAACTTATTCTTTAAAAATCAATCCTAAACGAAATCGGCGAAATCAATTCCCTAAGTAGTTTTCCCAATTGAAATTCCATTCTTTTTACTTGCTTTGATTTGTTTTATCATTACCTATTCATCACTTTTTGATCCCTAAATAAAATTGGGCAAGAAAATTCACAATACTCGATTTGCTTAAAAATCCAATCCAGAGGACGACATTCGAATTTACTATTCACTATATTATTACTTGACCCGTGCGCTTGCGGTTAGGAAAAGTCCACATCAAGTTTTTGGGAAGCGTCCCGACGCTGTAAGCTTTACGCGCCTAATCTGATATGGAATGTGAGCGTCGAGACGCTCAAGAGCTAGCGTCTCGACGCTAGCCTGCTGTTGACCGAGATTTGACTTTTCTCCACTTTTACTCTTTTCATTCCTTTGCATCTTTTCACGCCCCGAGCACCCGATTAACTCTGATATTGCATTATAGCTCCAATCAACCATTTCCTACAAAATAAACATTAAAGTGCACTAAAATGGCCCAAACACCATAAAAGACTAGCTAAATTAAATAAGTAAAGATAGCTAGCTATGCTCGCTATCAGTGCTTCAATCTCCTTTTCCTCACTAACGATAGGATCCTCAACAAGCTGCTTTTCTGGAACCCTAAGCTGTTTTCCACTCCTCAAAGTAATAGCCTTACAGTGCTCTCTTGGATTTACCTCAGTGTCACTAGGAAACTTACCTTTTTGCATGGCATTCAAAGAGGATGCAATTTGACTAATCTGAACCTCCATGTTTTTAATGGCAGTCCCATGACTATTAACAGTGCTACTAACAGTGTCTAGCATGTTCTCAATCTTATTAGTCCTAGACCTAGACTCATTAATAAATTGACCAATCCTCTAAGGAAGATTTCTTTTCTTGTGGTGCAGGTGCAGACATAAATCCAGGAGGTGGTTGCAAGACATTTTTATTATTGGCATAGGAAAAATTTTCATGATTTCTAAGCCCTGGATGATAATGAGTAGGTAAAGAATTTTGATTACCTCTAAAGCCAGAATTTTTGTTGTTCACATACTGTGCCTGCTCTGTGTTTGAATTATCGAAAAATTGGGATGCCTCAGCTGCTGCAACTGACTCAATGGACTGTGAACTCCCTGTAGCAGAGAATTTCATAAAAGCATTAGCCAAAGAGTGCATTTGAGCTTGTAAAGCTGAGACATTATCTATCTCATGAATCCCAGCTATAGTTCTAGAGGATGAACGTTCAGAAGGCCACTGATAGCTGTTCGTGGCCATGTCTTCTAGCAAAGTCCGAGCACTTTCCACAGTTTTAGAAAGTAAAGTGCCTCCTGCAGCTGCATCCAAAATAGTTTTAGTAGTACCATTCAGACCATTATAAAATAATTGAATTTGTAATCAGTCAGGATAGCCATGCTGTGGGCACTTCTTCATTAATTCCTTGTAGCGCTCCCAAGCTTCAAAGAGTTGTTCATCATCTTTTTGCTTAAAAGTCCCAATCTCAGTCCTCAACTTAGTTGTCTTTGCAGGTGGAAAATATTTGGCAAGAAAAGCCTGAACCAACGCATCCCACGTAGTAATGCTCCCAGGTGGAAGTGATTGGAGCCAGTCCCTAGCTTTGTCCTGCAAAGTAAAAGGAAACAATCGTAAGCGTATGACATCTTCAGTAACACCATTCAACTTCACAGTACCACAAATATAAAGAAAAGATTTCAGATGAGAATTAGGATCCTCAGAGGGGAATCCTCTAAATGCACTATCTCTAACCATCTGGATGAGGCCAGTTTTAAGCTCGAAATTATTTGCATTAATCGACGCATAGACTATCCCAGATTGTTGATCAGGAAAAGTAGGCTGGAAATAGTCCCGTATCGGCTTCTGCTCATCTTGTGGATTTGGGTTCGCCATTGATGCAAGTCTTTCCCTTTTCTCTTTCCTATTCTTTTTGCAAGTCTTTTCGATTTCAAAATCAAAGGGCACTAGCAGAGCGTCCTTATCTTTTCGCATACAAAATTACAACCTAAAATAAAAAAGAAAAAAAACCAAAAAAAATAAAACAAAAACAACAAAATAAAGAATACAAGGAAAAAAAATAATACTAACACAATAAAATAAACTCTAAAGTAAGACCAAGAAAATTCCCCACAATATTAAGCGAACTAAATAATTGCCAATCCCCGGCAATGGCGCCAAAAACTTGATACGCAAATTGCTAACCGCAAGTGTACGGGCCCAATTTATAATATAGTGATTAAAAATCGAATGTCGTCCTCTGGATTGGTTTTCTAGTTCCCCAAATTATTAAAGGTATATTTGCCCAATTTTATTTAGAGAAAATAAATGAGAGATATGCAAATTAATGAAAACTAATCAAAGCAATAAAATATGGAAACTCAATGGAGAAAGGCCTTAGGGAATTGATTTCACCTATTAGATGCATGAATTAATTTAACGAATAATTAAGAACAAATTCGTAACAAGTTCATAAACCAAGGATTAGGAATAATTAAAAGCCTCTCCCGAGTACAATTAATCCTTTATGCAAATTAAGAAATTGATATCCCTATCTAATTTCAACAATAAGCATAAGCAATAAGAACAATCCTCATGACGGTTTCTCAAGCAATCCCAAATCTCCCGATTAACGAATTACCTCAGTTATGCAATTGATGGTCTAATCTAAACTACCCTCTCCCGAGCAATTAGTTCAGAAACAACAACATACAATTCGTGATCAAGGGATTATAAGCATTAAGCATACGATTGCATAAATAAACCATGTTACGAAACGTCCTAAAAAGTCGTAAATTAATCCATACAAACTAATGGCTACATCAAGCCCCTAAGAAACGAAATCTAGTTACAGATGGTCTCTAAAATACAAGCGAAATTAGTCCCAAACATGCTAAAAATCAGTACAAGAAATAAGGGAGAAAGATTAAACTCGTTGGTCGTGATTCCCGTGCGTTCCCGTCACGAACCTCTCGATCCAAGCTCCCAAAATCAAGCCTCTTCAGTTTATGCCCTGTTCTGTTCGTTTTCTCTCTCTAGAAGTCGTTTTTCTCACTCCAAAACAGCTCCCCTAAATCAGCAGCATCGCAAACTATAAATAGTGTTGAATCTGCGAGACAGCGTCGAGACGCTCCAAGGGCTAGCGTCTCAACGTTAGGCCTTTAATTGTTCTTCCTTTTCTGTTTTCTTGGCCCGAACTTATTCTTTAGCTCCTAATTCATCGGTAATGCTCAAAAATGTCGAATTCCATTGAAATGTTCGATTCCTACAAAAAAAAAAACCAAATAGACATAAAATTGGCCAAAAAGTGCTCGAGACTAACGATAAAAGCATATGAAATATAGCACAATAAATTGCGCTATCAAGCACATATACACCTTTGATTACTCTTCCTCCTCAAGAAGGGTACACATGGATTGGAAGCTTAAATTTGGGATAGCCATATGTATGTTGTTATTCTTTTATTCTTCCATTCGTTGGGCCTTTTTTCCCTTGTGTTTTCTGTTGTAAAAGAAGAGGTTATAAAAAGACCTCCTTCAGCCATCTTTGATACAAAGAGTAAGGGAGAGCTAGTTCCTGAATGGATTTGTTGCAAGAACTGGTTCCTAAATGGATTTTTGAGAAGTTAGTATTGAGTTTTTTCTTCTTCTTCTCACCATTTTATATATTTATGCAAGTGAATGAAATTATACCTTACTCATGCATGCAAAAGGATCAAAGATGACAACTCAACTACATGACGACTATAATCTTGAACCCTTGGTGAATTTTGTATTTTGTGAACTAATATATGTCACTAGAAATTACATTCAATGAATACTTTACCTTGTATCATTTGGATAACTTTTTTATTCTAGAAAACTATTGAATACTTTTTTTTGTAATGTAAATTGATTATGAAATTTCAATTATGAATGGAAGTTATGGTATTTGATGGGTTATGAATTATTTCTTGTTTGTGGATTTATTAGCTAAAAATGAGCACTTGAAGTTAATTTTATTAAAATTTAATTAATTAAATGAAATTTAAGTATTAATATGAATTAATTTCTAGCATCAAAAAATTATTGTGGGAAAAAAAGCTATATCTTTTATAGCCATGATCAAAAGCTATAAAAAAGTTTACATAGAAAAAAAGAAATCCTATCAAAAGGTTATTATAATAATTATAGTAATTAGAAAACACTAAAAAACTTTCTTATAGCATAATATTAAAGCTATAAATACTATATCATAGCGTTAAAAAAGTGCTATTATGTGTTAAAGATAGCACAATATTTTAGCTATGTAAACATATTATAACTTTAATAAAAAACGCTATAAAAAGTTTTTATAGCAATGTATATAAGCTATTCCTTCATACTCTATTATAGCATCCATTATAGCTATACAAACACGCTATAAAAAGTCCCAAACTTTTAATAACATGGGCTGTCAGGACTTTCGAAAAAAGCTATAATAGGTCTTTTATAGCTTTTTTTTGTTAGCTATTATATATGTTATTTCTTGTAGTGATATGACATCCATAAAGCAAATAAATAGCAATTGAACCGGTTAATTTTGGCCCCTAGGATAAAATAAAGCATAAATTACAATAATTATAGCTAAATTGTATCCTAAAAGTCCGTTTGCAGCTCCAAATACTAGTCTAGACCGCCTGAACCGACCCGAACCACTTCGAACAAGCTACAAAAACCACGAACCGAGCCAAATTCCAACTGAACCGGACCAAATCGGTCCCAACCCAGCCAAAACGCGTGAACCGGACCGCCCAACAGCCTTGAACTGTCCTGTTGCGAATTTCTAACGCGTGTTGTAATTGTGACAACGTCGCAATTTCTCCGATTTTTATCTCATAAAAACCTATTCTAGACCCGGACTTACATAGGACTAGATTTTACATAAAATACCCAAAACACCGGGCCCTTACATGATCAAATCACATAAAAACTGTAAAATCTATGGCCATAAAATTAACCTAAACAGTTCAATGCAAACCATACATACATTATGCATTAATCAATCCCACCAATAGCCAATGCAAATTTTAGAGAAACAAAATTAGATCTACGATCGGCTCTGATACCAATTGAAGGATTGGAATTCCGTAATTCCGTAAAGCGGAAGCGTGATTGGGACCGATTCGTAATTGATTTTGTTTAATCTAAAATACCAATACATTGGCAATAATATTAGAACTATTCTAAATATATATTAAGGCTAAGCATACAAAAATATTAGATCTAAATCTAATTTATAAAGTAACAAATTACTTACTCTCGTTGACGACTCAGATTAAATTCACCAACTGCATGTGAATTAATCACGAACTAGTGTGAACACCACCACTATGGCTACACCGGTATGACTCTGAGACTTCTAGAGGCAGAAGACTGGTGGGAGTCTAGAGGAAGCCTTGAGGGGAATTCTCTGAGAGAAGGAGAATGAATGGGATGCCTTTCACCCCACCTCAGGGGTCTTATATATAGTAAAGGTCAAGACCTTTTTCCTAATAGGAAAAGGAAGACCTTTTCCTAATAGGAAAATGTCTCTAATTTTAATAAATAATTAATTAATTCCTTAATTAATTAATTTTCCAATTAAATATCATATATTTAATCTTAGGGATTTTTATTAAAATGAAAATTAATATGAATCCAATTCATATTAAATTTATTTGAACTCTTTCAAAAATTTTCTTTCCTAATAAGAAAAGGTCTCTAATTTTAATAAATAATTAATTAATTCCATAATTAATTAATTTACCCAATTAAATATCATATATTTAATCTTAGGGATTTTATTAAAATTAAAATTAATATGAATCCAATTCATATTAAATTTATTTGAACTCTTTCAAATACTTTCTCTCAAGAATTAATTTTTGAAATTAATTCAAAAATTATATTATAAAGTTTCGTAAACTTTATATTATAATGCATCAATATACATTATACGATTCCCCAAATAAATTGAACACTTTCAATTTACAATTTATACTTAATTGCCTCAAGTCTTTTTACGAGCTACCAGTGGGACCTAATGGATCTACAGATCAGAAGCTCCAACGATTCGAGACTAATTGACCAAGTTTAGTCAACATTCGTTAACTGTGGGTCACTCCACTAAAGACCCACATATGCACTCTTCTCACTGTAGAATATTTCTATGTCCACGGATATCGACCAAGCAGTAAGTCAATCTTTCACGTGTGTTCGTAACACCAGCTAGGTCAAATTACCGTTTTACCCCTGGGTTACCTCTGGTTCCTTAAGTACCACTGATTCCTCTAATGAACAAGTTGTTTAGAGTCCAACCACTAAACAGGAGTTCGTCTCAGGCCAGGAGAGGACGGCGCGCCTTTGTTCAAGCCCCGGAATCAGCCCTTAAGAGAACACACATCTACTTACCCCAATAGGGGAATGAGTGAATTCCATCTTGTACTGTTATGTTCCCAGCCCCCATTCGGTCTTGCCCCTGAAATGGTAAGATTATTGAGTTGGCGAACTGGCCACTCTCACCCATACAAATCTAAGGACAATCCCTCCTGAAAGGGGTTCATAACGGACTCAGGATCGAGATTGAGTTACCTAGGTCATCCTATTGAAATAGAAACCTAAACTAGTTAACGGCGTTACATCTAGTGGTTACTATTTCGCGGTCCGGTCTTATGCAAACTCATTGCATAGGATACCCCCACCTGCATGTCTCCTACATGGATGCTTTGGATCATTGTATCTGTATCGAATACAAGGTGGGTCGTATCACATAGTGTCACCAGGATAAGGTACCCAGCCTTATCCCTATACTATAGACCTTTTAGGTTGTTACTTGGACACAGATCCCCGTATGTCCCCACATACTAGTCCAATTTTCATTTAAACAACCTTGGATCTTAGTTTATTGGATTTAGGGTTTATTAATGCAAACTCGATTATTCAATAACCAAATTACTGAATCGCTCAAATAACACTTTATTGAGATCGATTAATTTGTTTCATTTACTATCTACGAGTTTTAGGACATAAAACCCAACATTTATGTGTATTGTCTTACGTCATTTTATAAATAACGGTAATACAACAAGCTTAAACGACAAATTGTGGTAAATAAGTCTAGGATTATTCTTAACTGAGGAATGTCCTCATGCCCCATATGTTTAAATCATTAAGAATTGTTCTTGATGAATATGACATAGAACCCTGCCTAGCAAAAAGAGAACTTGTTCAAGACCGTCATTTTCATTTACTTGTCTTGAAAACGTGATTAGTGAAGAATAGTGATTCCCCCTGAATACTTGATTCAGGAGCCACAAATCACGTGTGTTCTTATTTTAAAGGAATAAGTTCCTGGGAACAACTTGTTGCTTGTGTAATAACTCTCAAAGTTAGAATTAGAGAGGTTATTTTGGCTATAGCAGTGTGGAACATTAAGTTATTTTTCTCAGTAGGAGAAAATACATATTATTAGATCATGTGTATGTAATTCCTAAGATCAAAAGAAATTTGATTTCTGTGTCTTATTTGTTGGAACAATGTTACTCTTTACCTTTCTTTGCTAATGCGGTTTTATTTCAAGAAATGGAGTTGACATTTGTTTAGCTTTACTGGAAAGTAACCTAAATATTTTAAGACTAATCAAGAGTAAAGCAGTCATGAACACTGAGTTGTTTAAGACTGCTACTACTGAATGTGAAAAGAGGCACAGGATTTCTCCTAAAGGAAAATACCTTTCTTTGGTTTTAAGGTAGACCATATTAATCTCAATTTGATTGGGAGATTGGTCAAGAGTGAACTTCTAAGCGAGTTAGAAGATGACTCTCTACTACTTTGTAAGTCATGCCTTATGGGCAATATGACTGATGGGTCTTCTACTGGAAAAGATCTAAGAGCCAAAGAGCCCTTGGAGCTTGTACATTTAGATCCATGTGGTTCAATATGTTAAAGCAGTGGGAGGGCATGAATAATTCATCTCTTTTGGATGATTATTCAAAGGTATGAGTATCTTTACCTAATGCAACATAAGTCTGAAGCTCTTGAGATATTCGAAGGGGCTTAGGACTGAAGTTGAAAACTTGTTAGGTGAGATGATAAAAACACTTCGATTTGATCAAAGTGTTGAGTATAGAGATTTGAGATTCCAGGACTATTTGATAGTACATGGGATCACACCCTAAATCTCATTTAGGAGAAATAGAACCCTATTGGATATGGTTCATTCCATGTTGAGCTATGCTCAATTGTCTGGCTCGTTTTGGGGTCATGTAGTATTGACTGCATTGCATACAGTAGTAGGCAACCCCAAAGGAAACGAGAAGTGGATACTTCTTCAATTCACAAGAGAATAAAGAATTTGTATCGACAAATGCTAAATTCTCAGAAGAAGTCCACATCAAAAATCATAAACCACAAGAGTAAAGTCAGTTTAAGTAAGTTAACTAATGAAGCTACAGTAACATCCACAAGAGTTGTTGATGAGGCTGACTGTTCAACAAGAGTTGTTGATGGATCAGTGCATCTAGTCAGTCACATCCATCTCAATAATTGAGATTGCCTCAATGTAGTGGGAGGGTTGTTTGGTAACCTGAACGTTACATGGACTTGTTTGAAGCCTAGGTCATCATACCTGATGATGGCATAGTAGGTTCATGAATGATGTTGACAAGGACCAATGGATTAAAGTCATGGACCTGGAAATGAAGTCTTTTGTATTTCACTTCCATCTGGGATCTTGTAGATCTGCTTGATGGGTAACACCTATTAGTTACAAGTGGATTTACAAGAGAAAACGAGACATTAAAGGTCTTAACCAGAAGGGTTCATACAGCAAGATTGAAAGCTAAAGGGTTTGCAAGCTTAAGTGATCCATTCATGAATTGACCTAAGCATTTCGATCTTGAAATATAAGATTTGATATAGTGATCAAATCTTTTGGCTTTAATCAGAACATTAATGACTCTTGTGTTTACAAGTAATCATCAATAGTTCAGTAGCTTACTAAGTGTTGTATATGATTGATATCCTAATCATTGGGAATGATGTAGGTTATCTTACTGACATTAAAGGAGCTAGCTGTTGTTGTACTGGTGTGTACGATGACTATCCGCAAGCGCACGGGTCGTCACAAGTTATATAAAACGGAAAGTATTCCGAGTATCGAATCCTCAGGGAGGCGAAGCAAAACTTAAGCAAATAATTAAAATTCTCTTGAGCACTGAAAATACTTAGGTGAAATAATATTTAGGGACTACGTTCATGTGATAAAAAGAACTTGAATTCAAAATGACTAATGAAAACAAATTTGATCAATCAGAAATAAAATGTGGAGAAAGAGTTTTCTTTAAGCGGGGAAGAGGGGTCTTGAAAATCAATGGTTAGCTAAATAATTGCTATAATTATCCTATCTCATTGCCCAACTAATTATAAACCTAGAATCTCCGTTAATCACATAGGTTCTCCTGTCGGTTTCCCCTAATTGTAATTAATTCATTTTAACAACCTAAGTGTCCTTAGCGCTATTAAAAATCATTAATTATTACGCTCTGATTCATTTTAGGAATCTAAGTTTAATCAACTAATCCCGGTGTCACAACGGGCAATTAAACTAGTTGCATGGATTATGATCTATCCTAATTTCTCTCCGTCGAGTTTCCATTAAGAAACGAATCATTACACAATTGGCCAGATTGAGTAAAGCATTAAGCACATCCATACAAATAATTAGGACATGGGCAAGAGACAAGAAATTATAACAATATTTCCACTATCATTTCATTTCAAGACCCCAAATTGGGGTTTAGCTACACATAATATCCACAATAATTACAAGGGAAAGCATATTAAAAAACATAAAAGGAAAGGAATTGATCGTCGAAAAACCCCTTGCTGACGCTTGGAGCCCCCGCTGACTACTCCTCGAGCCTCTAGGATTGCTTCCCAAAATTCCCCAAAATTTCCCCACTAGAAGAACCCTCTCAAAAAGGTTCAAAAGCCTTGAGAGGGGCTCCAAAAAAGGAGTCTTAAGAAAGGAAAGAAAGGATTGAGTGATGGGTTGATTGATTGATGAGAAATGAGGCACCAAGGGCGCCTATTTATAGGCCTGGAATAGGGGTAGCGTCGCGACGCTGCCTTGCTAAGCGTCGCGACGCTGCTGCGCACGCGGCTTGGGCAACAAGAAAGGGCAGCGTCGCGACGCTGCCTTGCTAAGCGTCTCGACGCTGCTGCGATTTTCCAGATTTTTCAGCTTCCTTTTGGGCTGATTTTTGGGCCTTCTTCTTCATTTCTCTTGGTCTTTTCTTTATGAATGTCTTCTTTGGGCCTCCAATTGCATCAAGCTAGGATTTGGACTATAATTACTTCAATTTTGGCTCTTTTTCTCCCAAAATCACCAACTTAGCTCCTAAGGACCAAATAACAAAATTCATTAAATATATTCATTAAAAACACGATTAAAGCACCAAAAAGCTTAATAAATTGAGACTAAAATAGCGACATTTCTGCTCGCTATCACTAGCAGCTCAATTTCAAATGAAAATTTGGGAGAAGCCGAGTTTGTTCTTGGGATCCAAATCGTGAGGAATCGTTAGAAAAAAAAGCTAGCCTTGTCTCAAGTGACTTATATCTACAAGATGTTAGTTAGATATAAGATACAGAATTCCAAGAAGGGTTCACTACCTTTCAGGCGTGGAATTCTTTTTGTCTAAGAAATCGTTTCCTAAGACACCTCAAGAAGTTGAGGAGATGAGACGAATGCCCTATGCAATAGGGATTGTCAGTAAGTATCAATCTAATCCAAGATTTATGTTGGGTTTTATGCCCTAAAACTCGTAGATAGTGAATGTAACCGTTGACCGGATATTAATGAAATAATATTGATATATTTTTCCATTAATTGTTATTAGTTATTTTATATTTGTCTTTGCCTAATAATAACCTTAATCCAATAAACTAGACATCCAAGGCTGTAATATGAGTCTTGAACTATATGTAGTGACATATGGGATCATTGTTCAAGAAACAGCCTAAAGGGTCTATAGTATAGGGATAAGACTGGGTGCCTTATCCTGGTGACACTATGGATACGGCCCACTTTGTATTTGATACAAACGCTGCGATCCAACGCGTTCGTGTAGGAGACATGTGAGTGGGGGTATCCTATGCAATGAGTTTGCATAAGACCGGACCGCGAAATAGTAACCACTGGTTATAACACCGTTAACTAGTTGGTTTTCTATTTCACTAGGACGACCTAGACAACTTAGTCTTAATCCTGAGTTGATTATGGACTCCTGCTCATGAGAGATTGTCCTTTGATTTGTATGGGTGAGAGTGGCCAATACCCCGACTCAATAAGCCTACCACTTTGGGGACAAGACCGAATGGGGAGCTGGGAACATAATCGTACAAGATGGAATTCACTCCTTCCCGACTTTAGGGAAGCAGATGAGTGTTCCCTTAAGTGGTTACACCGAGTCTTGAACAAAGGGCCCTACCCTCTCAATGGCACGAGAGGGTTTTCTGTTTGATGGTTGGACCACAAACAGGTTGTTCATTTGAGGAGAATTGGTACTTAAGGAAATAGAGGTAACCCAGGGGTAAAACGGTAATTTGACCCAGCTGGTGTTACGGACACTCGTGAAGGACTAACTAGTCGATATTGGTCTAGATCCGTGGACACAGAAAATATGTCTGCAGTGAGAAGAGTGCAACTGTGAGTCTATAGTGGAATGTACACACAGTTAACGAATATTGATTAATGTGGTTAATGAGTTTGACCAATTAATCTCACATCGTTGGAGCTTCTGATCTGCAGGTCCATTAGGTCCCACTGGTAGCTCGTAAAGTAATTTAAGGCAACTAAGTAATAAAAGTAAATTGAAAATGTTCAATTTATTAAGGGAAACAAATATAATATATATTGATATATTATTATGAGAGAAATTAATATTTGAAAAGTTCAAATATAAATTTATGGAAGTTTGAAAGAGTTCAAAATAATGAATTAATTAATTTAAGGCCTAAAATGTGTTTGGGCAAAATTAATTAATTCTAGGCCGGGAATTAAATATGTGATATTTAATTGGTGGTTAATTAATTAAAGAATTCATTAACCAGGAATTAATCAATTATGGAAATAATTAATCACTTAAGGAAGTGATTAATCATTTATAGAAATGATCTAATCACTTATGGAAGTAATTAGTCATTTGTGGAAAAGATTAATCAATTATGGAATTGATTGATCATGATTGATTAATTAAGGAATAAGATTGAATCAATTATGGAAAAGATTGATTTAATTGAATATTTTATTCATGACCTCTCTTCTATAAATAGAACACTAGACCTAATTGGTCATGAGACTTGACACTCTTGAAAGACAAGACCTAGAATTCTCTCTAGCCTCCCTCTTAGAGAAAGACTCCCACAAGTCTTTTGCCTCCTAGACTTAGAGACATACCGGTGTAACCTCTGTGGTGATTGTGTCAATCAAAGAAGAAATTTCCAGCGAAGAAAAACAAAGGCGACTGTTGCGTTTTCGTTCGTGGAGCGACGTTGGCGAAGAACGGTCAAGTCTTCAACGAAGGTTTGTAACAGTTCTTCCTCTTTCCTTTAGAAAAGTATTAAAAATAAATTTAGATTTATTTTAGCATGTTTAAACCAATTTTACAGCGGCTTTAAAGGTTGTTTAAAGTTTTGTTTGAGTTATCGTAACGGTATTTTAATGTTAATTAATATACGGCGTAAGGTCCAATCGATGCGCTTCCGCTGCGTGGGGACTTTTATTCCCTTCAATTTAATCATTGGAAAACCGTTAAGAATATCCTCAAGTATTCGAGGAGAACGAGGAACTATATGCTCGTGTATGAGACTAAGGATTTGATCCTTACAGGATACACTGACACGGATTTTAAGACTGATAAAGATTTGAGGAAATCTACATCAGTATCTGTGGTCACTCTTTACGATGGACCTATAGTATGGCATAGTTACAGTCTTGACCATATAGGCCGAAAACATAGCTGCTTGTAAAGCATCGATAGAGACTATATGACTTAGGAAGTTCTTGATTGATTTGAAATGTATTCCAAATGTGAACTTGCCCATCACACTTTATAGTGATATAGTGGTGTTGTGGCAAATTCAAAAGAACATCGCAACCCAAGACAAGCAGACACATTAAATTGAATGAAATATTGTTGATTCATTTACAAAGACTCTCTCGGCTAAAGTGTTTGAGGGTCATCTAGAAGGTCTAGAACTACGAGTAATGTACAAAGATGAAATCTAGGACAAATGGGAGAAATGTAATGGGTATAGTGATACCATTATGTAATGGGTATAGTGATGCCCGAGTTTATTGTATTTGTACATTGTATATGTTTTATACATGTATTTATACACCTGCTGCTGTATAGATTATTGTACATCTCACTAAACTAGAGTCTTAGTTCAAGTGGGAGTTTGTTGGGTTTTATGCCCTAAAACTCGTAGAAGTGAATGTAGACAAATTGTATACTTGTTTCAATAAAGTGTTATTGAGTTTCTACAATAAAGTGTTATTGTTAAATATTGCACAATTTGACCCAAATCCAATAAACTAAAATCCAAGGTTGTTTATATGTAACTTGAACTAGTATGTGGGGACATACGGGGATCGGTGTTCAAGTAACAACCTAAAAGGTCTATAGTATAGGGATAAGGTTGGGTACCTTATCCTGATAACACTATGTGATACGGCCCGCTTTGTATTCGATACAAACGTGTTGATCCAAGGCGTCCATGTAGGAGACATGCGAGCAGAGGTATCCTATGCAATAAGTTTGCATAAGACCGGACCACGAAATAATCAACCATTAGTTATAACACCGTTAACTAGTTAGGTTACTGTTTCAATAGGATGACCTAGGTAACTCAATCTTAATCCTGAGTGTGTCATGAACTCCTTCTCATGAGGGATTGTCCTTTGATTAGCGTGGGTGAGAGTGGCCAATACGCCGACTCAATATGCATCCTTTTTGGGGACAGGACCGAGTGGGAGGCTGGGGACTTGACAACACAAGAAGAAATTCACTCCTTCCCGCTTCTAGGAGAAGTAGATGAGTGTTCCCTTAAGTAGTGACTTCGGGACTTGAACAAAGCGATCCCGCCCTCTCACTGGCCCGAGAGGGACTTTCTGTTTAATGGTTAGACCATAAACAGGTTGTTCATTAGAGGAGCACTGGTACTTAAGGAGACAGATGTAACATAGGGGTAAAACGGTAATTTGACCCAACTGTGATTACGGACACTCGTGAAGGACTGACTTACCGGCATATGTCTACATCCATGGACACAGAAATGTTCTACAGTGAGAAGAGTTCAGTTGTGGGTCTTTAGTGGAATGACCCACAGTTAATGAATATTGGTTAACCTTATTAATGAGTTTAATCAGTTAACCTCATATCATTGGAGCTTCTGGTCTGTAGGTCCATTAGGTCCCCCTGCTAGCTCGTAAAGAGTAATTAGGAACAAATATATCTTGAGAGAATTTGAATAGTTCAAATTCATATTGGGAATTAAGTTAATTGTATGAGATACAAATTAATATAATGTATAGTGATGCATTAAAAGATAAAGTCTAATTTGAGTTAAACTTTATTAAATTGAGAGATTTATATATTTGAAAGAGTTCAAATATATGTCTAATTAAATATATGGTATTTAATTAGAAGATGAATTAATTAATTATTCAATTTAGTTTAAATTAAATGAGATTTAATTAAACTATAGTCTACGAGGGAATTATTAGAATATGATTCTAATGACTAATTAATTAAATATGGGTGATATATAATTATGAAATTAATTCATTATTGGAATTAATTAATTGATTATTTTAATTGAATTAATTAAATGCGATTTAATTAAGTTAATTAAACTATATATATATATATATATATATATATATATATATATATATATTATGTGAGGGAATTTAAATAAGATTTAAATGTGCATGGGATTAATTAATATGATTAATTAATTAACATTTAATTGATTAATCAATTAATTAATTGATCTTGATCTAACGGTCAAGATTGTTTCCTAACCTCACATTAGGGTTTCCTCCCTTATAAAAGGAAAGGTTATGAGAACTCTAACCCTAAGGTCTCATTCTAGCCTCCCTCACATATTCTCTCAAGAACTCTAGAGAGAAATTTTCTCTCTAAGAGTTTTTCCCGATCAAGATTAGTAGTCCCACAACTATGTTCCTAATATCAGAGAATAGCAGGGTAGCCTCGTGGTGGGTCAACGGAGGTATGTTTCTCATCGCTTAACCTTTTGTCAATGTATTGATATTTTGCGAAATAAAATTAATTTACGAACGGTCAATTGCTTCTACTGTAATGGAATTGGGAATTCCAATCCTTTCACTTTCCGCGGCACAACGATTTTGCCTTTCAATTCCTATTTTACCCTCATTTTCGGCTAACATACACGAACTAATCAAATTCAAAAGGTCAAGCAATTTCAATGTGTATTTAAGAAACTCATCCCGTGAAGAAGCCTCGTGTTTGCAAATTGGGTAGTTAAATTCCACTAATCCCTAAACCATTGTAGCTATATATATATATATAATATGTGGACTTCCATGGTATATATTTATTTCAAATAAAATTGTAGCTAGAATATCTTTCGCAAATATAGGGGTATATTTCATATTATGTGGTATATATTTTCATGGTATATATTTATTTCAAATAAACAACTGAAGCTAGAATATATTTTCGTAAATATTGGGGTATATTTAATAATATTTGGTATATATTTTGTATAAACCTTTTTGTACAATATATATATACACACATATACCAAATAAAATGAAAAACTTGGTATATGTGACTACAATATATAAGTATATATTTAATACTATAGTTTGAAAAAAAAAAAAAAGACTCTGGTATATGCGGCTGCAATAATCATTAAAAAATAAAAACTTATGTACATAGGATATATAAACTGGTACATATGAATATAAATAATGAATATCAATGTATTTTTTTTTTTTTTACCATGCAAAAATCTTGAAAAAAATCGTGTTATACGGGAGTAATGCCAAAATTGCGAGATTATTAAGAAAAAAATGAATTACAAATTTCAAATCAAATTTAAAACATTTAATTATTAGGTATAAGATAAGAAAGAGAATAAAAAAATGAATAAATTTATTATAGAGAGTGATGAGAATGAAATGGACAAAATCAGGAAATAAAATCAAATTCCTAGAATTGTGAAATTTTGGGAAAAAATTAAGAATATTGATAATTTGTTGATTGAATTTTAATTAGGAAAGATAATTGACAAAATATTTTCAATTAATTGTGGGGGGAGAATCAAAGCAAGGGTATAATGGTATGAGAATTCACACGAAAATCTAATCTTGTAAAATTTCAAATCTTTTGACAAATTTGAAAATATGATTCTAAATTAGTCCATCCACCAAAATTTCTCTTTTATTAAACTACGAAGTTTGATTCTCGAATTTGAAAACTAAAAGATAAAATCACATACTATTTTGATTTTTATTAAATTACGAAATTTGATTCTGAAATTTGAAAACTAATTATCTAAAATTTAAAAGGTATTCTGGTCTAAAAATATTTTTAAGGAATTCTTGCCTCTTTTTTTTTTTTTTTTTTTTTGAGAAAAATAGGAATCCTTGCCTTTTAATATATAGTATAGAGATAGATAATATAATATAGATATAGATACCTAAATCGCCCTTATTAAATTGTTTTAAATTTTTTAAAAATTGTTTATTAAAAAAAAATTATACTCACCCACGACACTATGGTTTTTCTTTTCTTTTTTTTCTTTTTAATTGCTTTCTCATTTATTAACATTTAATTAAAAATAAAATAAAACTGACATTAATTATTTAGCCTTTTTCCACATTCTCCACTCATAATTTAATTTACAAAATTTATGAGTTGTTTAATTTCATTTAATTTAAAATAAAATAAAATAAAGCATAAATTTAGGATCATTTGAGAGATGAAGATCTAAGAATATGAAGGGTTTTATATCTTTATTCCTATTATTTAATTTTCAAAATTTATGAGTTAATTTCAATTATATTTAAGGGTGAAGTTTCAACGGTTTTGTAAGTTGTATCTCATACAATTATATAAAGAACTCTCTTCAACTTTTTTTTTTTGGGAAAAATATACTTTTAGTCCCTGAGGTTTGGATTAGGTTTCATTTTGGTCCCTGAGTTTTCAAATTGAACAATTTAGCCCCTGAGGTTTGGTTTTAGTTTCATTTCGGTCCCTCCATCCATTTTTCCGTTAGAAACTAACGGTTTGTTTATTTTTTTAAAAAAAAAAGTTATTTTAAAATTTTTCTAAATAAATTAATTAAAATATTATTTCCTTTATTATTTCTTTTCTCTTTCTTCTTTTTCTTCATCTTCTCCGCATCCTTTTTCAAACTCTTCTTCTTATTCAAACCCTCCTTCTTCCATAACCCAGTCACCGGCCACCGTCGACCACCGCTCGCCGGCGGCCGCCGACCGACGACCTTTTTTTTTCCCTCCTTCGTTCTCTTTTCTTCCTTCTCCAACTTTTCTACTTCTTTTTTTTTTAAAAAAAAAAGACATGAAACATGAAATGCTCAAACTTACCGGGAGAAAACCCACAGCTTGATGTTGTCGGAAAACGTGATAAACCCACGCTGAAACAGTCCGAAAATGCCCCTCCTCTGTTTCCGATGGGGGTTTTTCCTCAGTTTAACACGAACTACTCATTTTCCATTTCAATTCTTCCCGCAACAACCAGTTCGTTTCTGTGACTTATTGTTTTCCACCAGAAAATTGATTCAACTTTCAAGTTTCAACAATTAAAACAACCATATTGAGCCCAATAAAGATTATAATTTAAAATCCTCAAACCGAATTTGATTTAACATAATATATCTTGAACATGGTAGAACACGAAGCAAATCAACACACGAGCTGTACACCCATTCAAGTCCACAACTAGATCCAAGACCATCCACACAAGGTATCCATTAATTTTCATTTTAATATTTTTCCTAATGAATTTTAATTTTGTTTTCCTTCCCTTTCTTCCCCTCTCCATCCTTCTCGTTTCTTCCCCATCTACGCCACATCGTCATTGCCGTCGTTAATCCGCCGACCGCCGCTGCTAATCCGCCACCACCACTGCTAATCTGGTCGCTGTCGTCGTCGATTTACTCTTACCCAGATGCTTACAACCAACCGAATCCCCGCGCGGCAGACCAAGGAAGTTATTTGTTTCAGATCTGAAATGGAGGTCCTCTCGACTCAACACTAATGACGGATCTGAGAGACTTAGAGAGAGAACTCGCGAACGCCCAGATCTTCTGTCGCTGCTTTCTGCGGACCCGCGAACACCCACTGTCGAACCCACGAACGAAAAACCCACTTGCAAACCCACGAACGCCCACCGTCGACGAACGAACCCACAAACCCGCGGCGGATCAGGCACGGCGGGGGTAAGAGAGATTGAAATGCGGGGGAGAGATAGACTGAAATGATTTAGAGAGAGAGCGTTCTCCAACTTCGATTAGGCACGACGGTGGATCTGAGCAGGGGAGAGAGAGCATTGAGAGGGAGAGGGACGATTTAGAGAGAGAGACCAGAGATGGGAGGGGCGATGGCTCGTCGGTCGGAAGTTTCAGCGGCTAGCAGCTGGCGGCGTGAGTGAGAAGACGACGGGAAACTGAGGGAAGCACAACAGTGAGAGAGTGAAAAATCGAGAGTTAGAGAGAGAAGAAGAAATTATTTTTTTAATTATTCCAAATATATTTTTGTTTTGAAAAATAAAAAATTATTTTTTTCATTAAAAAAACAGTGTCACGTGAGCTTTCTGTTAATACTTAACACAAAAATTAACAGAAGGACTAAAATGAATCTAAATGCAAACCTGAGGGGTATATTTGTTGAGTTTGAAAACTCAAGGACCAAAATGAAACCTAACTCAAACCTCAGGGACCAAAAGTGTATTTTTCCCTTTTTTTTTAACAAACATTTGATTCTTCTCTCTCTTTTTTTTTAATTCATTGTCTTGCTTTGCCTTATAAATTTTGTCGGTTTGTTTAAATCTAACATTCAACTTTATCTTCTCTCTTATTGTGATGCTTACTTTTTGTAATTTAAGAAAAGACTTGAAGATATGTATTAAATATATCAGTATTATATTTGATTACTTGTTCAAATATAAATTAGTTTTTACCCTTAGTTGTTATAACTAATTAACCTTTTCTGTTACAGATGTTAATTAGTTTCCTGTATTCATGGCATGTGTACTATTATGTATTGTATATAAGAGAGGTTTTTGGTTCTCAAAATTTTCTTCTGCTCTTATATCCAATGGTTCCATTCAATCAAAGGTCGATTATTCTTTGTTCATCAAAGGCACTAGTCCATCCTTTGTTGCATTGCTTGTTTAGGTAGACGATATATTAATTACAGCGCCGACAGAGGATGAAATTGCCAAAGTAAAAGCATTTTTGCAATCTCATTTTATGCTAAAGGATCTTGACAATGCTATATACTTCCTTGGTCTTGAACTTTCTCGTTCCAAACATGGTATCTATTTATCCCAAAGGAAATATTGCTTACAGATTCTTGAAGATTGTGGTTTTCTTGGAGCTAAACCTGTTTCTTGTCCTATGGCTCCTAACACTCGTGTATTGGCATCTTCAAGCAAACCTTTGAGTTCTGAAGATGCTTCTTATTATCGACGATTGGTGGGGACGCCTCTTATATCTTCAAATATCACAGCCTGATATTTGTTTTTCGGTACACAAGCTCAACCAGTACATTGCAAATCATTTTAGTGATCATCTTGTTGTTGCACATCATTTATTACGTTACTTGAAAGGCACAGTGGGACAAGGAATCATGCTCAGTTCTATTAATACATTTCAACTTAAGGCCTTTGTTGATTCCGATTGGGGATCATGTCTGGATACTAGACGTTCAGTAACAAGATGTTGCATACTTTTGGGAGATTCATTGGTTTCTTGAATAACCAAGAAACAACCTACTATTTCAGGTTCATCGATTGAGGCAGAATATAGTGGCTCTTGCCAATGTCTCTAGTGAGCTTACTTGGATATCTCAAGTTCTTAAGGATCTTCAAGTTTATTCACCAGCTCTGATAGCGAGCATAGCTAGCTAATTTTCCCTAATTAATTTAGCTAGTCTTTTATGATTTATTGGCCATATTTTATGCATTTTCATGTTGTATTTGTAGGAAATTAATATTGAAGCCAATTGGATGTTCGGAGGCGAAAAGAGGTCAAAGAATGAAAAAGAATCAAAGAAGAAAAAGTCAAAATAGGGTCAGCCGCAGACCAGCGTCGAGACACTGCTCCTTGACCGTCTCGACGCTGCCTTTCCTTATCTGAATTAGGCGGCAATAGCTCACAGCGTCGAGACGTTGCGACCAGAGCGTCTCGACGCTCTCAAAATTCCCTTAAACAGAATGTGCAGCAGGCGATAGCGTCGCGACGCTGTCCCTATAGCGTCTCGACACTACGACAAAATTCCATCCTATTTATAATTTGCGATTAGGGCTGATTGGGGGACTTTCTTTGGATACTTTGGAGCCGTAAAACAGAGGAAAAACAGAGCATTTGGAGCTAAACAAAGAGGAGCAAAGTGGAAATCAACTCATTGTTCGTGGGGATCGTGACGGGGACGTTCGGTCTTGACCTACATAGAGTTTCATTCTTCTTTCCCTTACTTTAGTTAGTGCTTATGGTTGTTTTAGATTGTAGCTATATTGTAACGCGTTGTATGATTAACAAGGTCATTACTCTTAGGGATTGATGTAGCCATTGGGGCAATCATGGATTGATGTTATGGATTTATGTTATTGATTCATTTATGCATATTTGTGTCCTTAATGCTTTCAATTTACCAGCCATAAATTGATTGATGTTTGTGCTTGAATCTAACTCGGGAGAGAGGATTTAGCTTAGAAATCATTATGCATAACTAGGATTTAGCTAGAAATCGGGAGATTATGGTTAATTCTAGAAATCGTTAAAAAGGTTATCCTTATTGCCTTGTATGTTTATTGAATTTAGATAGGGATATCGGGTTCAATTGCATGTGGGAGAATCATGTATGCTCGGGAGAGGTATGTGTGATTTTAGTTTACCAAGATTTATGAATCATAGCATGTGTTAATCCATTAATTAATCCATAATCCCAATTGGTGAAATCACATCCCTAAGACCATTGTTTCCATTGGATTGTCATATTCGTGCATTGTTTTGTGTTTGATTTAAATTCATTCTCACTTCATTTGGTTCCCTAAATAAAATTGGACAAGAGCATTTTCGGTAATTAAAGTTGATTAGAAATCCAATCCAGAGGACGACACTCGATTTTTCGATCACTTTATTATTACTTGACCTGTGCGTTTGCGGTAAGGAAAAGTCCACATCAAGCTCCAACCTTGATTTATTGCGATAATCAAGCCGCCATTTCGATTGCTTCTAACCCTACCTTTCATGAGCGTACGAAGCACATTGAAATCGACTGTCATTTCGTTCGTGATAAGATTGATCAAGGAATCCTAAAGCTTCTTCCTATTCGCCCTTGTTTGTTATAACTAATTAACATTTTCTATTACAAATGTTAATTAGTTTCCTGAATTCATGGCATGTGTACTGTTATGTATATAATAGAGGTTTTTCTCTTCATCAATATATGAAATTTTCCTCTCAAATCAGTGTTAATATGTAAATAGAGGAGCTTGGAAGATGAATATTATCAAGACTCTCTTATGAGAATGTAAGAGACAAAAAAACATCAAACAAAAAAAACTAAACTTGACGAAATTAAATTTTAATGAAACTTGATTGTTACAAAAAAAAAACATAGAAATCCTTTCTAGCATACACAAAACATAGAAAAAAAATTATATTTACAAAATCAAAATTTAATGAAACTTGATTTTTAAAAACAAAATTGACAAAATCGTAATTCATCCTAGTAGACACAAAATGTGAACAAAAAAAACATTTAAATTCACAAAATCTTCCCGGTAGACACAAAATGAGAACAAAAAATAAAATTTTAATGAAATTGGATTTTTTTAAAAAAATGACAAAATGGAAATTCTTCCCAATAGACACAAAACGTGACAAAAAAAAATAGAAAAATAAACTTTTAAAGAAACTTATTTAAAAAAAAAAAAGAAAATTTAAAAATCGAAATCATTCTCACAAAATGTGGAAAAAAGTAATTGAAAAAAATTAAATTTTAATGAAACTTGATTTTAAAAAAAATCAAAATTGACAAAATCAAAATCCTCCTCAGTAGATAAAAAATGTATTTCACATAATTTACCTAAATCATATATAATTAAATTAAGAAAATCAAAAATTAAAAAAGAAAGAAATAAAAAAAGATACTTGAAAGATAACAGAAGAGATAATTAATTTTGGACCTGAAAATCACAAAAATAAATTGGTTGGGAAAAAATGTCAAACCATAACATTTGTGGATGACCTTCTAATTAAATTGATAAAATTGAACAAAAATATTTTAATAATAATAATAATTAAGGAAGGTACCTGAAACAAACAATTGGAGGAGAAAAATAGTTGTAGATGTGAAAACCAATTGGAGATTATGAAAATTTTATAGACGAAATTTAGACTCAAATCAAATATTCTTTTGAATTTTATTAAACTACGAAATTTTATTCTTGAAATTAAAAACTAAAAGATAAAATCACATACTAATAAAATTTAAGGGTACCTAAAACAAACAATGAGGGGAGAAAAATAGTTGTAGATGTGAAAACCAATTGGAGAAGATGAAAATTTTATAGACGAAATTTAGACTCAAATCAAATATTCTTTTGAATTTTATCAAATTACGAATTTTGATTTTTGAATTTGAAAACTAAAAAATAAGATCGCATACTAATAAAAATTAAACGAGGTATCTTGAATAAACAATGAGAGAAGGAAAATAATTATAGATGTGAAAACCAACCGGAGAAAATGAAAAATTTATAGACCAAATTTAGACTCAAATCAAATATTCTTTTGAATTTTATCGAGGGATAAGTATATGGTTAGCCTATAAATTGACCATATATTTCATTCTTGTTTTTACAAAAATAGCCTAAGAGCCTAGACTTTTTACATATAAGTTGTTATTTTAATTACGGGAAAAATACACTTTTGGTCCCTGAGGTTTGGGTTAAGTGACACTTAGGTCCCTGAGTTTTCAAACTCAACAAAAATACCCCTGAGGTTTGAGATAAGGAGCATTTTAGTCCCTGCCGTTAATTTTTCTGTTAAATCTTAACAGTTGCTGACGTGGCACTATTATTTTAATAAAAAAAATTATTTTTTTTAATTTTTTAAAATAAAAATAATAAAATAATAAAATATTAATATTTTTTATTTTTTTATTCTTTTTTCTCCCTTTCTCTTTCTTCTTCTTCTCTTTCTCCATATCCTTCATCTTCCTTCTTCTTCTTCCTAACTCCGACGACCGGCCGCCGCCGCCCGAAATTTTTTTCTTTCTTTCTTTCTTTCTCCCCTTTTCTTCTCTCCTTTCTTTCTCTCTTTCCTTCATTTTTTTTTAATAAAAAGAAGGGAGAGGGAGGGAGGAGCCCTCCTCCCTCTCCGGCGCCGACGACGGGAGGAGGGAGGGCCCCTCCTCCCTCTCGGTTTCAGACTGGGAAAAAAAAAATTCCGGGCGGCGGCGGTCGGTCGTCGGAGTTAGGAAGAAGAAGAAGGAAGATGAAGGATATGGAGAAAGAGAAGAAGAAGAAAGAGAAAGGGAGAAAAAAGAATAAAAAAATAAAAAAAATATTAATATTTTATTATTTTATTATTTTTATTTTAAAAAATTAAAAAAAAAATAATTTTTTTTATTAAAATAATAGTGCCACGTCAGCAACTGTTAAGATTTAACAGAAAAATTAACGGCAGGGACTAAAATGCTCCTTATCTCAAACCTCAGGAGTATTTTTGTTGAGTTTGAAAACTCAAGGACCTAAGTGTCACTTAACCCAAACCTCAGGGACCAAAAGTGTATTTTTCCCTTTAATTACTTTTATACTCTCTTCCATAACTTTTATATTTAAAATACAACAAAAATCATAAAAGGAAAAAACATATTTTATTCTTTCCTTTTCAAACATTCTCAATTCATTAATTCACTTGCTAATTTTGAGAAATCCTAAAATCATTTTCCATCTTTCAACAAAATCTCTAAAATTACTCTTCACTTTCTCACAATTTCTTCCTCTCTCCCTTCCTCTCTCCCTTCCTCCCTATCTTTTTTCCTCTCTCTTGGCGTGAATCGGCAAGCCACAGCACCTCGTGTATCTCCCCTTAATCAAGAAATCAAAATCCCACAAACCCACAAACCAATCTGCTTCATAATCATCAAAGCACGATAAACCACCGATTCTTTCCCAGATTTCACAACTTCCACACTTATCTCTCCACTTTCACCTTCCTTGATTGAGCCCTTCTGGAACTGATTGATCCTATAGGTTTCAAACGATCAATTGTAGAGGAAGGAGAAGCCTCCACCAAGCTCAAAGCATGAGAAAGCGTCAACCGAGCTTGACTAAGATCATCAACAATAAACTGTTGGGAATGACAAATAGTTTTGTCCCACATCGGAAGCGTAGCTCTTGGAAAGCTAATTTAAAAGCACTTGTTGTGTATTAGGTTTATAAACTTGATGTGAGGTAAGCCAAGACTAAGGCCTATACGCACGCCGTCGTCTGGCTCGGTGGCAGGCTCGAAGGAAGTGAAAGATTCATTCTTTGGCTAAGTCTTTGCTGAAGAAGAAAGGAGCTGGTCAAAGGACACGTGTGTTGCCACTTTTTTTTTGGAATTTTAATTTTAAATATTCTAATTCTAATTTTGGCCACTTCTACACTCTAAATAGAGCCCTTCCCCTACCTTTCTGATCATCCCATCTCATTCTCTCTTCTTATCCTCTCTGCTTTCATTTTCCTTTCTTCAGCACGAGATTGATTCCACTTCGTCCTGACGAGTGCATGTCTGTTTCGGAGGTTGTGTTAACCTTGGGGAGCATACCGACAATTAAACGATTTAGCACCGAGGTCGTGCCGAGTTTTGCTTTCAAGGCAGTGGTTCTTTCCGCGGCACAACCATTTTGCCTTTCAATTCCTATTTTACCCTCCTTTTCGGCTAACATACACGAACTAATCGAATTCAAAAGGTCAAACAATTTATTTCCACTAATCCCTAAACCATTGTAGCTATATATATATATATATATATATATATATATATATATATATATAATATGTGGATTTCCATGGTATATATTTATTTCAAATAAAATTGTAGCTAGAATATCTTTCGCAAATATAGGGGTATATTTCATAATATGTGGTATATATTTTCATGGTATATATTTATTTCAAATAAACAACTGAAGCTAGAATATATTTTCGTAAATATTGGGATATATTTAATAATATTTGGTATATATTTTGTATAAACCTTTTTGTACAATATATATACACACACATATACCAAATAAAATGAAAAACTTGGTATATGTGACTACAATATATAAGTATATATTTAATACTATAGTTCGAAAAAAAAAAAAGACTCTGGTATATGCGGTTGCAATAATCATTAAAAAATAAAAACTTATGTACATAGGATATATAAGCGGGTATATATGAATATAAATAATGAATATCAATGTTTTTTTTACAACGCAAAAATCTTGAAAAAAAAATCGTGTTATATGAGAGTAATGCCAAAATCGTGAGATTATTAAGAAAAAAAACGAATTAAAAATTTCAAATCAAATTTAAAACATTTAATTATTAGGTATAATATAAGAAAGAGAATAAACAAAATCAATAAATTTATTATGGAGAGTGATGAGAATGAAATGGAGAAAATCAGGAAATAAAATCAAATTCCTAGAATGGTGAAATTTGGGGAAAAAATTAAGAAGATTGATAATTTGTTGATTGAATTTTAATTAGGAAAGATAATTGAAAAAATATTTTCTTGCATGAATTAATTGTGGGGGAGAATCAAAGCAAGGATATAATGGTATGGGAATTCACACGAAAATCTAATCTGGTAAAATTTCAAATCTTTTGACAAATTTGAAAATATGATTCTAAATTGGCCCATCCACCAAAATTTCTCTTTTATTAAACTACGAAGTTTGATTCTTGAATCTGAAAACTAAAAGATAAAATCACATACTATTTTGATTTTTATTAAATTACGAAATTTGATTCTGAAATTTGAAAGCTAATTATCTAAAATTTAAAAGGGTATTCTGGTCTAAAAATATTTTTTAGGAATCCTTGCCTTTTTTTTTTTTTTTTTTTTTGAGAAAAATAGGAATCCTTGCCTTTTAATATATAGTATAGATATAGATAATATAATATAGATATAGATACCTAAATCGCCCTTATTAAATTGTTTTAAATTTTTTAAAAATTGTTTATTAAAAAAAAATTATACTCACCCACGACACTATGGTTTTTCTTTTCTTTTTTTCTTTTTAATTGCTTTCTCATTTATTAACATTTAATTAAAAATAAAATAAAACTGACATTAATTATTTAGCCTTTTTCCACATTCTCCACTCATAATTTAATTTACAAAATTTATGAGTTGTTTAATTTCATTAAATTTAAAATAAAATAAAATAAAGCATAAATTTAGGATCATTTGAGAGATGAAGATTTAAGAATATGAAGGATTTTATATCTTTATTCCTATTATTTAATTTTCAAAATTTATGAGTTAATTTCTATTACATTTAAGGGTGAAGTTTCAACGGTTTTGTAAGTTGTATCTCATACAACTATATAAAGAACTCTCTCCAACTTTTTTTTTAACAAACATTTGATTCTTTTTTTTTTATTTTTTATTGTCTTGCTTTGCCTTATAAATTTTGTCGGTTTGTTTAAATCTAACATTCAACTTTATCTTCTCCCTCATTGTGATGCTTACTTTTTGTAATTTAAGAAAAGACTTGAAGATATGTATTAAATATATCAGTATTATATTTGATTGCTTGTTTTCAAATGTAAATTAGTTTTTACCCTTGTTTGTTATAACTCAACCTTTTATGTTACAAATGTTAATTAGTTTCCTGTATTCATGGCATTTGTACTGTTATGTATATAAAAGAGGTTTTTCTCTTCATCAATATATGAAATTTTCTTCTCAAATCAGTGTTAATATGTAAATAGAGGAACTTGGAAGATGAATATTATCAAGACTCTCTTATGAGAATGTAAGTATGTTTTAAGTTAAATTAACAAGTGTTTTCAATTTTAATTTATAGAATTCTCTCATTTTTCACTATTGTCTCGATGTTTTTCTTAAGGTTTTAATGTATGATCAAATAAATTTGGAAATATCCCGTGAAAAGCATGTGTTAAAGACTAGTAATGAAAAGAGACTCATGCTCAAAAGATACAAACTCCACAAAGGAGGAAAAGGAAGAAAACAATGAAAAAATAATAATTACAAAGGAACAAGGTATTAAAGTGGGTACTCTGAAGAAGGATTGTTTTTCATTTCATGGTCAGTCTATTCATTTTTCTTTACAAATACAAATACAAATACAAATACAAAAAAAATAAAAATAAAATAAAATAAAAATAAAAATAAAAAATAAAGACTCCTATAGGAGGCAAGTAGTTGATTTGCAATTTATCATGCAAACCATTGTTAGAAGGGAGGAAAAAAAACTAACCTGTAATAAATACATCCCAATTTGAACAAATAAGGGTAGAAGAGTAATGCTCAAGTATGGATATGTCACATTGGCATTAAAAGGAAAACTAATTATCAATCCAAACTGAAACACAAAAGCTACAGTTCCATGGAAGTCTATAGTCCAACCTGATAAAAGAAAACACAAGGAAATACAGGAAGACAGTAGTTAATTTAATCTTGATCAAGTCACTGACTCACTCCAAAGCAATTTACTTAACTGAGCTAATTGAGATAAATTATCACCCTCTTTAAGAAAATAACTTGACAAAACCATAGAGTTGAACATTCAATATGTGGTTGCAATGCTTTCTTGAAAATTTTCAGGATAAGGAATGAAATAAGTGTTAAATCGCAAATGAACCAAAAAACTTAAGCTAGTGGGTTATGGTAAATTTAATTATTATCAATACTTAATGTTATAGGCAATTTTGGACCACCCCGATACACAAGGAGCTGACGAGGACAACCGGGGAGAAATCGGGCTGAAAGATGGACCAAGGAGGCAAAACCGGCAAATGGGACGGGCCAAGACCGAAGGGGTCGGGTTTTCGACCCGACCCCCTGCTCGGCCATGGGCCGAGCCCGTTTGGTCCCGTCTGGTCCCCACCGCCTCTGGATGCCCCGGTTTCGCCTGGTTTGACCTAAAATGCCTCCGAAACCCTAAAAAGGCTAGGAGGATGAATAGGTATTTATATCCCTCTTCGCCACTGAAGAGGGGATCCCGAATTCTATCCCTAAACTCTACTCTCTATTCTCTGCTTTCTCCTCTTGCTCTTACTTTTCCACGCCCTACCGTTCTGTTTGCTGACTTAAGCATCGGAGCCGGTGTGGCGAGCACCACACTGGTGTGCAGGTTTACTGTCTTGCAGGCCACGTCTTCCCCCCTCAACTACAAATTTACCGTTGGTGGCACGTGAAGGTCAGGTGAGATCCTCTGGCCAAAATCGACCATCAACACTTAACACCTTCTTTCACTTGCTAGCTTAGAAATGTATAGAAAGTCCAACAAGTAGAAATCAATATTAATTGGGGACGAAATGATATTAGAGAGGTTTGAACACAAGACGTTCTATTCTGATACCATGATAAATTATTAATACTAGTTTTTTGGTTGATTGGTAATTTATCATGGTATCAAAGAAGGAGATCTTGTGCTCAAATCTCTATAATGTCATTGTATCTCTAATTAATATTGATTTCCACTTGTTGAACCTTCTACAAATTTCTAAGCTCACAAGTATTGATATAATTAAATTTACCAAAACTCATCCACTCCAGATTTTGAGTTCAGTGGTGATTTAAGAATAAGTTAATGAAAAATATAACAAGCATCCAAAAAAACCAAACCCCAAGGATGAAACCCATCCATAGGAAGGGTCCCCAAAGAAATTGCCAGAGAAGCCAATTAAGAAGATAGAAAATATACTTTAAGCCACACAAAATTCTCGTCCTCCATTCAGTCCCTCAAGGAACCTTCTACTCTCCGTTGGTCTACGTTTTGATTTCATAACATCACACTTTAGGCTTTTTAATGAACCTCTACGATCTTTGTCTTAGTTCCGACCAGATGAGTTTCAAACCAGAAAAATTAATATCTAAAACCTTTTTCATTTATTTTTCTAGACACGTTTTTGACGTGCAACTTCGCCCTATCTTCTATTCTACAGATCCTGATTACGTAGAAGCTTGTAAATTATAACCCAATTATACTCATACACAAGTTACAAGAGGAGAAAAAAATTGACGTTAGGTCTTCTATTGAGATTGAACCAAATAATAAACGATATACAATGAAAGAAAATGTTTTACCAAGTTCTTTTTTTTTTTTCTTTTTAATAAGAAATGAAACTTTAATGAAGTTTTACCAAGTTAATAGAAGCCTATCAACGTGTGCAGAGAAAAAAAAGTAGAAGACAGGGGAAGGATAAATATATATGTAACGCCCCAGGTTTTAATATAATCTAACCTAGTGACATTACTAAACACCTATTCAAACCAACCGAGAGCTCCGGAAATTTCGACAGCATAACAACGTACATAGGGCAACCCAAAATTTTAAATCACCTACAACGCTTCTATAACAATCTAGTCTACTCCATTTTTCCTCAGCACATCAGAAACGAATTTCAAAAACCACAACCTTAACAAGAATAGAAATGTACTTAACCTCTTAGAGACAACTCCACTTTATTGAACTATGCGCAATTGGAAGCGAAAAGATGAATAAATAATTTAGAGCTTAAACATGTTACAAAGAGACATAAGACTAAATCCACCTAACTGACTAAGAACCATATCTAAGTCCTATCTCAATGACCACACACTATGCAGACATGACTCACATGCAACATAGCCAACTAACAACAGTATCTCATGCTTATGGAAATAAACAAAGCGACATGCTCATTCCACGTCACCAATTACATTTATATCAAACACAACATATAATAACAGAACAAGTAAAACAAACAGCATGCTCAAACAAGCAAACAGGCTTGTCCAAGTAGAAACTACTTACACAAGCTAAAACACTCCTAAATAGACCAAGAGCTGCTCCTAAAATGATCCAACAAACTCCGAATAGGACCCTTAAGCTTGATTCAAACGCTCCAAAGTGGCCTAGGATCACAAATAGGGAGATTCTAAGCATTAGAAACCTATTTAGACTAATTCAAGGAGACTCACACAAAGTTTCAGCACTAACACTTTACCCAAAATGAACTTTGGTTCTTGGTCATTAGTGCTCGATGCGTTTGGGATGCTTAAATTAGCCTAATTTGATTCAAACTACGAGAAACAACTTAACAACTAATAGGAATCGATTTTTAATACTAAGAAAGGTATTCAAAAGGTTTCAAGGCATCGGAAACCTTACCGGATTGCATAAACGAGCCAACAAGCTTGCTGGAATTTGCCGACCAGCACCAAAATCCTTTGATTAAGTGCTGTCCGAGATCCAAATTGACTTGAAACTGGAACTAAATGACACCCAATGGTTACAAGCTATTCTAAAACTACTTAAATGAACTCTAAAGACTTTAAGAGTGCTGAAACTTACTGCAACACCCAAATGGCCTTGAGTACGTGCTCGTTTGTGTTTGAAGCCATTCGACAACCAAGGTCCCATGTCGTCGGGTTATGGGTAACCCAATACAAGGCCTTCCAAGTTGTGGGTATTCGCTGAACACCATTTCTGAGTCCAAACACACGCTGAACAACGATCAAACACACTTAATCCTGCAGTTTAGAAGTTGAATGGAATGGGTAATCTAAAATTAAATCCAAATAAGCATGGGTTATTGCCAGAACCTTACCGGAAGAGCCCAACACGCTGGAACAGATGTGGAGTGTCAGATCTGTAACTGTTGGAACCAAACACGCAAAGACTCACGAACTCGAAGTCTAATCGCGTGGGTCCTGGCCAAAAATCGAGAGAGAGAGAACTTATGCACGGGTTTGCTGAACGAAAGAGAGAAAACAAGAGAGAGGAAAAGATATTACCGTGCGAGAAACAGAGGAGAAAACTTGAGCTTTGGGTTTCCCCCGCAGCTAATCGACAACACGAAGAGAAGGAGAAAAAGAAGGGTGGCGACGGCAGCGCGACGGAGGAAGAAGGAACAGAGGCGTGGCTGAGCGGTGCGGCTGGGCGAAGGAACAGAGGAATAAGGAACAGAGGCGGTGGCGGCTGGGCGGCGCGCGGCAGCAGGCGACGGCGGCGTGGAGAAAACGAGGGGGGAGGTGGCGTGGCTGAGCGGTGCGGTCACACAAGGGAGAGAGAGAGACTTGCCGAAGAAGAAGGGAAAAAGCAGGGGGGCTGGCGCGAGAGAGATGAAATGCGAGAGAGAGAGAGATTGTCGGAGGAGAAGAAATTTCAGGGGGGGGGGGGGGGTCGGACGCACGAGGGAGAGAGGAAGGGGAGAATGAAGGTTAGGGCTTGTTGAGGTCTTTCTTTTTCTTTTTTTTTTTAATCCCTTAACTCCAATAAATGTCCACTAAGCAGAAAAAGCGCACGATACATTCCCCACTAGTCTTGCGAAAACTAACTAACACTAACCACTCAGCATCAACACACGAGAAGGAGGGGAAAATAAAATATCCCATTTGGATTTAAAATATCAATTAAAGGTTAAACTTAAATTCCAATTGAATTTAAACCTGATTAATCCAAAATGACATAATTTTTAAACGCGGGGCGTTACAATATAGGTTACCTTGAAAAGACCTCCCCACCAGAACCTAGTAAAAAATTTGAAGAGTATCAAATAAAATGAGGTAAGAAACAATGACAAAGTAATATAAATGTTAGTAACTTCTAAGATTTATTACTCACGAATAAACAAAATATGTAAATTAAAGCACAAATAATGGTCCAAGACTTGGATTCAATGGTCTTATAAGCCAGGGCTCAGGCAATAAGAAATTTAAGAAGAAACAATTTTCATTCATAATATAAAAAGGAAAGGATTCAAATTAAGAAATTTAGTTTAGAAATTACTTACTAGAAAATATATTAGCATGCCTTTCGATCAGGACAAACATGCTCTGCTCCCAGTAGCCTTTCATAGTCCATTTTGTCAAGATGCTTGATTGGATGACAACATAACCAGGATAAGGTTCCAAATTAGGGACATGAGCTAGAAGAACAAATACTGCAAATAACACCTGCATTACAAGAATAGCTATTTACTTGACTTTAATAGAATTAAAGAGCGAGTCCTCATTCTCAAGGAAGGAATTAACTTCTTGATCATTGTGTTAAATATTATGAAGAACCTTTCCATCTCGGTCTAACAAAATGTACTGAACATGAATATTTTATCAAGCCCAAAAACAAAATGACAATTCCATATAAAATCTAAAGGGTATTATTCTAACTTTAAAATTATCACCCAATAGATTTTCTTTATGTAATAAAATCTACTTTGATTGCTCGATAAACCAGTAAGCAAGATACATTAACAGCCAGCTAAAATCTTTTAGCGACATCTACTTGCATTGGCTTGGGAAAAGATCAAAGAAAATGGAAATATCAACATTTCAAAAATGTTGATATTGCACTAACAATACGTGTGTGCTTGATACAGGGGAAAACATACACACAAACACATACATATACATATATTGGAAAGAAGCCAATGGAGTTATACCCATTAGTCCTGTTGCCAATCTTTATAAGGTATAAGCAAAAGTGCTAACTGCAAGACTTGGAGGAGGGGATGTATAGACAATTTCTTATAGTTATAGTCAAGGTGGCTTGTGAAAAGAAGGTGATCTTTTTTAACTTTCATTAACTGACAAGAAAACAATTGAAAATGAGGTCAAAACTTTAGATGGAGAAAATTAGCTATATGCTGCCTTAATTAATCATTGCGGGATAGAAAATAAGACTTGCATCAGAAGGGAGGAAAGTACCAAAAATAGTTGCTATGACCAAACCAGTCTCAGAGTGGAAACCCAAAGAATACACATGCATTACACTTTTTTTTTTTAACAAGAAACAACAATATGAGAAGGACATGTTCATGAGACAAACTCCCAAGGAAGTGAGATGGAAAGGGGGGAAAACTAAGAACAAGCTCAACAAGGAGCATTACAGCCATAAAAATATATATAAAGAAATGATAACAATGAACCAACAAACCAAAAAAAAAAAAAAAAAAAGAAAAAGAACAAGCTAAACAAGGAGCATTACAACCATAAAAAGATAGTAAACAAGGAATTTAGATTTATGGATGCATTTTTTTAAGAGAAATCTTAAATAAAGAAAAGTATATGTGTTCTCACAAGAAACCAACTAACCTGGAAAGAAGTTGTGGTGATGATCATATAGAGAACGGCACTGCATGGGGAAAGTCTTTTTTAAAAAGAAAAAAAAAAATTGCAGTACTAACAAGAGAAAGAAAAGAGATGCACTTCAAAAGCAAAACTAGTAAAGTCATGAGTATCTTTTACATCATCAGCCACAATTGTTCAGAAGGAAGACAAGCAAGGTCAGTACAAACTGAAAAGGTAGTATAATAGTATTAATTTGATAAAGTTCATAGAATAAAAAATTACTTAAAAACAAAATAATGTAAATACAAAAAAGATCATTCATACAATTAAACACCTTTGACCGACCTACCTACAATCACTCTCTACATACACATGATGTATATCAAATCATTTATGATACTCATAATATATGAAAAATTTTCCGATGCACCTCTAAAATGATATGCCAAAAGGTCTAGCAGGGATATTGTTCCATGCATATTGCTTACTAAATGCAATTACAGTGTATGTGGAAGAATGTGTGACAGCTACACTCCTAACAAAGACTAAGAAAGATCAATCATGCACAGTAATAGAAAAGTTATGAACATGTTGAGGAGAGGTTATTTAGTATGACAAACATGATAGTTGTAAGGGATAAATTTTTAAAGTATATTTTTTAACTATGTATCTAGTGTCTAACAGTTATGAGAGTGACAGTAATATTGTGGTCGACCACATTGAATAATTTCTGTGAAATTAGACACATGTTTTCCTCTTGTATGAATATGACATTTAAAAAGATTATATGAATTTGGTTTCATACAAGGTGTCAGGTGGAAAGGCAAGTGATGATTACCTGCAGCAGGAACCAAAAACCAATCCATGTATTCAAATCAAACAATGCTCCTGCTAAATTGAATGTACAGTATAAGAACAAATCATACTGCATTTAGTATATAATAATGCAAGAAGTATTAGCTATAAGTTTCTCTTTAGGTTCAAAATTTTAAATCTTGAATTCATAAGATGCTAACAAGTAACAATGCTTACTGAATTTACTGAATTTCTGTTTCAATATATTAATCCATAGTGTGTGTGTTTTTTTTAATGGGGGAGATTAGCGATGCACCATTTAAACATAAAAAGAAAAGCAAACCTTGAAAAAGATATGAAAAGTAGGTGTACCTCAAAAGGAGCAAAGCCAGTGATCATCTAGCTAGGCTAAAAATTGGTCATACCTCAATAAAGGCACAACAAAACAACAATTAGCAATCATATAATTATAATAATTAGAGGTCAAACAAAACCTCTGCACTTTAGGATCCTTCTTTGTCGTGTTCTGTAGAAGCAAAATCCAAGAGAACCAAATGACAAGTAGAGACCACTAGAGAGTTAATTGCACAAGGTCCAACAATCAACTGCTTTAGCCCATACACTATTTGCTGCCGGCTGGCAGAGCCAATCTGAGGGCTCAAAGGCATAATTAATTATAAAAGACACTTGAAAGAATGGCTGCGACATGTCATTTTAATTGAGTCTTTCCAACCGAGGATTAAACAGTACAACCAATTCAATGTCCGTCTCCATATTTCACGCACCAAGGTCAAGGAGCAGCTCCAATATAGCAACATCAACTAATTATAAAAGTTCCAAGCAATGAACTTCAGATTTGAAGCAATAGTTTCAAACTCAATTCATAATTTAGTAAAAGACTACAAGAGCAACTCACATGTATGTATGTCTATCCATATATAGGCTTATAAATTTTCTTAGGAGAGATGAGGGAACTTTAAAACACCGAGAACAAGAAAAGGACAATAAAATGCAGAAACCAACCCATGCAAAAACCAGAGAGAAGAGGAAGCCGAGAGACAAAAAAAATCTTTATATTGAAAATCGGCAGCCACAAAGATTCGACTAACTAACATAGAATCTCCCTTTCTCTAACCTGATTTGTTTCTTAGACTTATTTATATCATCAGTGTTAGACAAATGAGTGAGGTTCTGAAGGTCCTGAAAAACATTTTTCACTTGATTAAGAATATCTACGAGTTCTGAAGAATCATCCTTGCCTACTTCTGCCTTCAGTACTCTCTGGTATATCATTTCCATGAATTCCACAAGGTGTTGCCTAGTACTTTCATAAAGATCATCATTTTCTGTTTTCCAGCAAATATATTCGATAAAGTCATCAAAAAGTCATTCCAATTCCTCCAAGACTTCTGTCGGATCAACCTCGGCTGTTATGTGGAGAAAGTTTGAAACATTTAAACGGTGCCACTTTTCCAACGTCAGCGCCACATGATCTTTCTCCAAATTGTATTGGTCAATACATCCTTCTTTTTCCTTCCTGGAAGAAGATTCCATTGAATTTTTGTTTGATTTATTTCCTTCCAAATTCTCTGTCAATATATTCTTGCATTCGAAAAGGTTCCCTGCACAAAGGGGCAATTCTTCTTCGGTACAGTTCTTATTCCAAACAATTAACATTTCAGGAGTGTCCAGGCGTTTGAAAACGTCAAGCAGGTTAGCGATAACACCTTGAATGTCATAGCAGTTCTTCTCATTATCCCTGAAGAAATCTTCATTCTGTATACCGAGAATTTTCTCTGATAATGCATCTAGTATCTCAATACCCCAGGTAAGATGAAAAACCCATTGTAATAGATTTTTCTCCCTGTCTCTGGCCAACGTCAAAACATGCTCGACATATTGCAAGGATGTTGATAAAATTTCTTTCAGAAGGTCCAAAAATTCATGCTTTTGCTCTTGTTTTTCATCTGAAACGTCTACAAATTTCTCATACTGCTCTTTCTCTTCTCCCTTTTCTTCTTTCTCTTTTTCAGAAATTGGTTGGTTAGTTTCTCCAACGGACTCCTCCAGGCCGTTCTTACAATTTGAATTATTTGAATTATTCCATTTTCTGAGCCTCAACTTGACCAAGTTTTTTTCCAAATTGTATTGAATAATTCAAATAATTCAAATTGGAAACTAACCAACCAATAAAAAACTTGGAAAAAAACTTGGTCAAGTTGAGGCTCAGAAAATGGAATAATTCAAATAATTCAAATTGTAAGAACGGCCTGGAGGAGTCCGTTGGAGAAACTAACCAACCAATTTCTGAAAAAGAGAAAGAAGAAAAGGAAGAAGAGAAAGAGCAGTATGAGAAATTTGTAGACGTTTCGGATGAAAAACAAGAGCAAAAGCATGAATTTTTGGACCTTCTGAAAGAAATTTTATCAACATCCTTGCAATATGTCGAGCATGTTTTGACGTTGGCCAGAGACAGGGAGAAAAATCTACTACAATGGGTTTTTCATCTTACCTGGGGTATTGAGATACTAGATGCATTATAAGAGAAAATTCTCGGTATACAGAATGAAGATTTCTTCGGGGATAATGAGAAGAACTGCTATGACATTCAAGGTGTTATCGCTAACCTGCTTGACGTTTTCAAACGCCTGGACACTCTTGAAATGTTAATTGTTTGGAATAAGAACGGTACCGAAGAAGAATTGTCCCTTTGTGCAAGGAACCTTTTCGAATGCAAGAATATATTGACAGAGAATTTGGAAGGAAATAAATCAAACAAAAATTCAATGGAATCTTCTTCCAGGAAGGAAAAGAAAGGATGTATTGACCAATACAATTTGGAGAAAGATCATGTGGCACTGACGTTGGAAAAGTGGCACCGTTTAAATGTATTGGAGGACCAATACAATCAAAAAGCCATTCCAATTCCTCCAAGACTTCTGACGGATCAACCTCGGCTGTTATGTGGAGAAAGTACGAAACATTTGAGGGGGGAGTCATTAACTTCATGAGTCCATCTTGAGGGGGGAGTATTAGGATAACAAGAACCTGTAATTAGTTCTAGTTAAGTACAGTTAGTTATCATCAGTTCATACTGTTATGGTTGTTATTTTCTAACTAACTGAATTCTGTATCCTTTGGTGCCTATTTATAGGCTTGCTTCATTAATGAAATATTAAGCAAGATTATTTACTCTTGGAGTTTGATAGCTTGATTGAAGACTTGAAGGAAATGCTATAGCAGAAGGCCCTCTTCACCTCTACAACTATTAGATAAAAATCTGAAAAACGTGTAGAACTACCAAGACACTCGACCCATAATTTATTCTCTGGCTTTGTAGTAAAGCTGTTCCAGTGCAAGTAAAGAGGAACGAAAAGTAGTATGGAGTTGCTGTTACATTTTCAAAGAAACTTACGGACATAGATTACAACAACAATAAAGAATAGACAACACAAAAGCCCAATGTGCAAACCTAATAATTTCATTTTCGTCCCGTAACCGTAGAAAACTCCCTATTTCTCCTCTCCCTCCACCCACCCCCACCCAATACACAAGCCCTCTCACCACCGCCGCCCATGAAACACGCACGCTTCCAAAAACTTAATAAATCAAAACGAAGCACATGGATGCAACAACGAGAAATCATGCAGTACGCTTAAAAATCCACACGATTTGAACAGCAAGACAAAGGCCAGAGCATCAAGCGCAAGCTAGATTTCTCAATAGACTTAAATAAAACGGAAATCGGCGCTATGGATCCACGTCGTGCACCAAAACAAGTAAATCGAAACGTCCACAACAATCATCATCCTTCAGAGATTCGAAACCCCTAAAACAACCAAACAAGCGTTCAAACACACAAAATAAATACTCGTAAATGAGCGCAAGAGATCAGATAAAGCGATAATCAAAAAATATCAATGCAAAGCTTGAACTTACGGCTCTGACGAGAGCTCCACGGCCTCCAATGGCGGTCTGCAGAGCTCTCAGCAGACAGCAGAGATACAGAGAAAGAGCGGGAGAAGCTGAGCTTTGGACAGAGAGAGAGAGTGAGAAATGAGAGAGAGAGAAATAGAGAGCGTCAAAGGAGCGTGATCGGGACGAAGGTACAGTTTCAACTTCCATTTTAAAAACATGTTTAAAATAATAGATGCTATAAATTTATAATATTAAAATAATAAAAATATTCTATTTAAATATATCCTCATGCAATTTTTTTTTATTTCTCCTTGACTACGGGTGAGCACAACAAGCCGAAAAATCGAGCCAACCGACCTAACCGACGTCGGTCGGTCGGTTTGGTGATAGCATCGGTCGGAGTCGGTTGTCGGTCGGTCGGCTCGCCTAAAACGGCGAAAACCGACCACCCCAACCGAATTCTTCTCTTACAATTAAAAAAAAAAAAAAGTAGAAGGAAATAATGAGATCTGACGTGATGGTGAAGTTGATGGGACATTAGCATGACATGGTAGGTATGATTACCTACTACTATGTAGGTAATCATGACCTATTTTAAAAGTTAAAAAAAAATTACTTTTTTATTTTATTGTTTTTTTTTTAATCTTTCATCTGATTTATTTTCTTTCTCCTTCTCTCTTCTCATCTCTCTCATCCGATTTCTTTCTTTTTTTTTTTTTCTTCTTTCTTCATTGTTATCCTTTTCTCTTCTCACTCTTTCTCTCATGGAGCTTCTTGTCGAACCTCCTCGTCGGAATCCACAGCCTGCCACGACCATTTTTCTTTGTTCTTCTTCTTCTTTCTTTCGTTCTCTCTGATCCTTCTTTTCGCCGGAATCCACAACCCGCCACGACCACGAAGATCTTTTATTTTTCTCCATTCTCCTTCTTCTTTCTGTCGTTCTCTCCGATCTTTCTTTTCGTCGGAATCTACAACCCGCCACAACCACGAAGATATTTTTTTTCTCCGTTCTTCTTCTCCTTTCTCTCTCTCTCCGATCCTTCTTTCATTTTACTCTTTTTAGTTCTCTCGTTTGCTGGAATCACAAAACCACACCTTTTTTTTATTCTCGAGTTCGCCGGAGTCACCAAACCGACTAAATCCGACCGACCGTTGGTGTAGTCGGTCGGTCGACGCCTCAAACCCATCAAAAACCGACGACCACCGACCGAACAAAACCGAATGGTCGGTTTTCAGCGTCGATTTTGGCCAAAAACTGACCTCGACCGACCGCTGCTCACCCCTATCCTTGACTTCGAGTCTTCGAGAATGTTGCTTGCCAGTACTAAAAAAAAAAAAAAAAAAAGTTCCTTGTCACTGTAGTTTCTTTTTGGGAAAAAATCAATTTTGACCCCTGAACTTTGCAGGTTGTAGCAATTTTAATTCTAAACTTTCAATTTTAGCAAATTGAACCCCAAACTTAACAAATTGTATCAATTTGAACCTCCAACTTGCATAAATGTTGCAATGTAGACCTTTTGTCAACTTTTCATTTGAATTGCTATTAAAATATGTAATTGACAATTTCCTTTTATTTTTTTTAATGCACATTGCATCTGAGTTAGTGTTTTGTCATAAATTTATTGGAAAAACTCTTTAAGAAATCAAATATCTCATATAATTCTTCTCATTATTATTAAAAAAAAAAGTCACAGAGTTATTGGCAACAAGAAAAATTTAGCAAATATGAGAAATAAAAAAAACTCAAAATTTATTTATTTCTGTTTCCTAGATTTGTACATTCTTTTAATTAGCAAGAAAAAAAAACATTAAAAGAAGGAAAAAATCCCACAAAGTTCTTAGCAACAAGAAAAAACCAGTGAATATTTGGAAATAAAAAAACCTCTAAAATTTCTTTGTTTTCGTAATTTTAAATAACAGCAAAAAAACTCTCATAAAATTATCAACAAAGAGAAAAAGTCATCTAAAATAAACTTTCTTCAATATTTTATTTATAAGAAACCAATTCAGGTGCAATGTGAATTAAGAAAAAAAAAATAATCAATTACGTACGGTGGTTAAAAAAAAAGTCAACCAAAGGTATACATTGTAACACTTATACAAGTTTAGGATTAAAATTGATACGATTTGATAAGTTTGAGGTTCAATTTGATGAAATTGAAAGTTCAGGGTTAAAATTGATACAACTTGTTGAGTTTAGGGTTCAATTTGATGAAATTGAAAGTTTAGGGTTAAAATTGATACAACCCCTAAAGTTTAGGGTTAAAAATGAAAATTTCACTTTCTTTTTCCACTCTGTTAATGGCATGGAAAACAGCAAATTATGAATTTTTGGTTGTTTTCTTTTTATTTTTTTTTTAAATAAATTTTAAATTCGTATTTAGAGTTTTCTTTTCTTTTTCTTTTTTTTTTATTTGTTTTTTTTAACTTTTTTTATTTTATTTGTTGATGGTCAAATCTTCCAAGTTTTTCTTTCTTCCGTAAAATATGTGATATGTTTTTTTTATTGATGTGCTAGATGAGTTGTTTTTCTTTTGTCCCCTGCATTAATGGACTAGTCTTTCACCACGTGCGATGCACATTTATGTTTTTTAAATTATTCAATTTCATCTTAATATTTAAGAAGTTTTAATTTTATCTCATTTTGTTTTTCTCATTAATAGTTTTCAAGTTTACATTCTTAAAAACAAACTAAATGATGAAGGTTAGATTATGCAAATTAAAAAAAATAAGGAAAATTAATATAGCAAGACAATAAATAAAATGAAGAAAAGCACACCTGAAGAAGAAGATAAACTCCAATGTTTGTGAAAAGATGTTGAAGAGTGCTCTTTATATAGTCATAAAAATAAAAATGGTAATGTTGTCGAAAAAACTTTATATGATATAATATATTATTTAATACTATAATTTTAGAATGATGTAAGATTAATAATTATTAGTAGTTCTTTTTCAAAAAAAAATAATAAATAAATAATTATTAGTAGTTCATAATTTAACTTAAACTAAACTGAATTTATTGTAACATTTTTGGTAAAACAAAATATATTTTAATGTATCAAACTTCTTTTGTGATTAATAATTATATTATTACAAATTAGTTGTTCTTTTTTTTTTTTTAAGTAAAAGACATTATAAGAACCTAAATTATTTTTTTTTTATGTATTTAATGAGATAAAACAGTGGCAGATCCATAATTTTTGTTCAGGGGTTTCACTTAAAATTTCGTAAAAGTAATTTATAAGTAAGAATTTTTTTTAAAAAAAACATAAATGAAGCTGAACTACTAATTTCATCAATCGCGATTGTCCTCTACAATTTTTTATATTATAGGATTAATTTTTAAAAAACAACATATCAAAATTTTAAAAATGTTTGTATCTATTTCATTGATTTATATATGATATAAAGAAACAAAATTTAAACAATAAGTTAAGATAAAAAAATAAATTCTAATATTATATATTTGTTAGGTTAAATAACAAGTTTAGTCTTTGAACTTTTATGTTTGTGCCTAATAGGCTCCTAGATTTTCATTTTTTGTGTCCATAGTAGGAGTGTTCAAAAAAAGACCGAAAACCGATCCGACCGACCGAAACAGACCAAATCGACATCGGTCAGTCGGTTTTTTGTTACTGTCGGTCGGTCGGTCCATAAAGAAAAGGAAAAACCGACCGACCGACCGATATTTAATCAGTTATCTGTTTTTTTTAAATATAAATATATATGTATATACACGTTTTTAAATGTCCACTCCACACTTTTGCATTTGGAATGACTGATGTGACACATGCAAGACTCCTTTTTAAGTTTTCAAGAAAAGTAATCATTATTCTTTTTTATTTACTTTTATTTTTCTCATCTTTCACTCCATCTTTTCTCTCTCCTTCCTTTTCATAGAACCTCTCTTTCTCTATTCTTCATCGCCAGCGACTAACGTTATTCCTTCTATCTGTTTTTTTTTTCCTTATTCTTTCTCCCTCATTCTTTCTCTTCTCCATCTCCAACGCTAGATTTCTTCTCCCTTCCCATTTTTTATTTTCTTTTCTTATTGTTTCTTTCCTTTTTTTTTAAATCTTTTCGTATCTTTTCTTTTTTTGGACTTAGTTCGTCGGAGTTACAAAACCGACAAAAACCGACCGACCGTGAGTTCAGTCGGTCGGCGTCACCAACCTCTAGAAAACCAACGAAAACGAAAACCGACCGACCGATATGTTGGTGGTCGGCGTCAGTTTTAGCCCAAAACCGACTCCGACCGACCGATGAACACCCCTAGTCCATAGGTTTCCTGAAGTTTAAAATTGCCAAATTGATTTCTACATTCAAATTTGTGTCTAATAAGTCCTTGTCGTCGGTTTTTTTTTAAAAAATCTCTAACATATTTACACATTATTTTAATTTAACAAATACATTAGACATAAAAATTGATTTTGTGTCTAATTGAACACAAAATTTTCATTTTTATAATAAATAAATTCATGAATTTTTAAAAATGTGAATAGGTCAGAGACTTATTAATTGCAAAATTGGAAGTTCATGAACTTATTAGACCTAAAATTGAAATTTAGACATGTTGATGCCAAAATCCGGACAGAAGACTCACTTGACCTTCACGTGACACCAACAGTGAATTTGTAGAAACTAGGGAAGACGTGACCTGCAAGACCAGCAAAAACCGCTGCACACCGGTGTGGTGTAGGCCACACCGCCTCCGATGCCTAAGTCAGAAAACCGAGGAGAAGCTACAGATAGTAAGGGGAGAGTCAGGAATAGAGTTTCAGAACCCTTCTTCCGTGGTGAAGAGGGGTTTTTATACCTGTTTGTCCTCTTAGGGTTTTTAGGAATTCGGTGGTGTTTCGGGACGAACCAGGCGGAACCGGGGCGATTCGGGGCATCAGGGACCGAAAAGAGGTCACCGGGCTCGGCCCGCGCAAACGGGCCGAATGGTCGGCCTCGGCCTTTTGCCGAGGCCGACCATATGGGTCGGGCCATTTTGGCCCGACCCTTTGGTCCGGTCTTCCTCTGGGTCGGTCTTTTGGTCCTACCTCTGCCCGATTTTCCTCTTCAGCTCCTTGTCCATCTGTGTGGTCCAAAATCACCTATAACAAGACACTTTTTTAAAAAATTAAGAGATTTATTAAATGCAAAATTCAAAATTAAAAAAAGTATTTCACACTAACTAGATTTGGAGATAAATTTATGATTTAACCTGTTTAATATTTTAAAATTGTAAATAAATTTTAGGGAAAAATACACTTTTGGTCCCTGAGGTTTGGGTTAAGTTACACTTTGGTCACTGAGTTTTCAAACTCAACAAAAATACCCTTGAGGTTTGAGATAAGTAGCAATTTGGTCACTGTCGTCCATTTTGTCGTTAAACCCTAACAGTTTGTTGACGTGACATCATTATTTTAATAAAAAAATTATTTTTTAAATTTTCTAAATAAAAATATATTAAAATAATATAAATATTATTATTTTATACCACCGCCGGCAAAATTTTTTTTTATTTTTATTTTTTTCCTTCCCTCATCTTTTCTTCTTCTTCTTTTTCTCATTTTCAACCATTTTTTTATATGGGCGACCGAAAACGAGGAGGGAGGTGACCTCCCTCCTTCGTTTCTCTCGCCGGAAAAACGAAGGAGGGAGGTCATCCCTCTCTCTGACCTCCCTCCTTCGATTCTCCGGCAGCCCATTTATAAAAAAAATGTGGAAAATTTGAAAAAGAAGAAAAAAAGATGAGGAAAGGAAAAAAAAAAGTCGCCGGCAAGCGGTGGTCGCCGGCCGCCAGCAACATGTTGAAGAAGAAGGGAAGAAGACAAGGTTGAAGATGAAGTTGAGGTTGAAGAAGAAAGAAGAATAAGAGAGTTTGAGGGAAAATAAAATAAAATAAAATAAAATAATAAGATTTTATTATTATTTAATATATTTTTATTTTAAAAAAAATAAAATTAATTTTTTAATTAAAATAATCGTGTCACGTCAGCCCTCCGTTAAATTTAATGGTAAAATGGATGGCAGGGACCAAATTGCTCCTTATCTCAAACCTCAGGGGTAATTTTGTCAAGTTTGAAAACTCAGGGACCAAAGTGTAACTTAACTTAAACCTCAGGGACCAAAAGTGTATTTTTCCCTAAATTTTAAAAAGAAAATATAGTACCTCATTTAAATTTAGGAAAATATAAAAACCTTTCTTTTTCTAATTATAGAAGTCTAAAGTTTAAGGATAGTGCTAATAAAAAGGAAAATATTGAAGAACGCACATGCGTTCAGAACCAGGGACTGCATAAATTAAACAAAAAAAAAGAAGAAGAAGAATGAAAACGTGTGCGTGTGGACTCAAACCTAGGACATAATAGAATGAAAGCGTGTGCGTGTAGACTCAAACCTAGGACAAAATAGACAACTTGAGGGGGGCTGGGAGCGCCTGAACCAACAGGACAAAGACCTAAGTTTGAGAATTAGATGAATTTTCTTATACTAATATAAAATTTGTGGTCAGTTCAGAGGGGGCTCGAGCCCTTTGCCCCCCAAACCTGAGGTGGATCCGCCGCTGAGATAAAATATATATTAAATATTAAATTGAAATCCTATTTCTTAAGAAAATGAGTTCTAATATATTTATTTTTTAGTTTAGTTATTTTATTTAATACTTACACATAAAATTTAATATTTAATTTTTAAAACATAAAAATAAAGGTAATTGTATGGTTTCTTATTCTTGTGATTTTAAGGAGAAAATCAATTAATATAACCATATACGACAAATTATTAAATCTAAAAAGTTTGTATTTTATATAAAGTTTCATAATAATAATAATTATTATTATTATAAAATAAGCACTAAAACGTAACTAAAATACATATGCAAGGAGAGAATACATTTTGTTAAAACATATATATTTGAATTCAATTGGCGGGATATCATCTATAACTCTTTTATTTGCATATCTTCCAGTCTTCTTTTAAATTGCAAAGTATCAACATTGCATCAAAAAACAAACTAAAGATGAATGTTAGATTATGAAATTTGAAACAAAAAATTATAAGGAAATTCAATATAGCAAGACAATGAATAAAATGAAGAAAAACACACCTGAAGAAAGAGAATGAGAAGAAGAAAGCACATCGAAGAAGAAGATGAACTTTGTTCACACGAGATTTCAATAGGGAAATTTAATTCGTGGGAATGAACTTGATTTTATTGAATTTGTATGTAGAAGTGTTATAGTCTCTAATATTTATCCTCTGATGCTTTCTCTCAAAATGTAGAGTCTGATCTGAGGGCTGGCAAGCTTTATCTCAGATGGAGGGAGGTCGAATCTTCAACTTGTATCTTGATGAAGAAACGGTTGATTTTTTGGAGTCTTCAAGTCATTGGATCTTCTGAGTCTTGAGTTGGTCGAATTATGAATCTTGGATCTTCTGAATTCTCTGGACTCTCTGACTTCTGAAGATTCTGGACTTTGGGAGAATGCTCTAGACTCTGCCTTCTCTAACTCTGTCTGAATGTCCAAAATGAATGGTGGCCTCCTCTATTTATAGGATTTGATGGACCTCATATGAGCTTGGACTTGGTTGGTTTTGGGCCCAACTTTTGGGCTTGGACTACATTTGGGCTTTAATCCAATCTTTTTCTAATAAGGATGGATTATTTTAAGGGGCAACCAGATAAATGGCCAAAAAAAAAATAGCTGATTTGAAAAATGGCCAATCGTATTTCCAATTTGATAAATGGCCAAATCCTATTTTTAGTAAACTATTTTGGCATGAAATTGGACGAAAATACCCTTTAACAAATCTTAAAACTGAAAAATAAAATAAAACAAATACACTATAAATAAGGGAGAAAATCTAGCTTCCTTCCCCCATTGATTCAGTTGGCAAATCAAAACTAACAGAAATTCAAATGAAATGGAATATAAATCTGGCAACCTAAATTTAAAACAATAGATTTGAATTCAAAAAAAGAGAGAAAAAATAGGACCGTGTATATCAAAAGAAAAAATGAAAGAACAACTTCAATTAAAAAAAAATTCCAGATTCAAAGAAGAATTAAAGTATAATCAGAAAAAAATCTAGATTCATCTAAAATATGGGATGAATACCTAAAATATCAGAATTAAAGTATAATCAGGAAAAAAAAAATTGATACACAATTTCAAACAATCAAATCTAGCTTCCTTACCCATTGATTCATCTAGCAAATCAAAACTAACCGAAATTCAAATGAAATAGAATATAAATCTGACAACCTTAATTTAAAACAAGAGATTTGAATTAAAAAAAGAGAAAAAATAAGAGAACTTAAATTTAAACAGTGTATATCAAAAGAAAAAATGAAGAAGCTTACCAAATTCAATAACAATGAAGAACAACATCAATTAAAAAAATTCCAGATTCAAAGAAGAATTAAAGTATAATCAGAATTAAAGTATAATCAGAAAAAAAATCTAGATTCACCTAATGGGATGAACACCTAAAATATCAGAATTAAAGTATAATCAGAAAAAAAAATGAAAAAATTGATACACAATTTCAAACAAACCTCTGGATTAATAGCTTCTTGGAAAAATCCCTAAGGCATAATGGAACACACTCACGTTCCAAAAAAAATCCTTTCCTCTCCCTCATTTAAAAAAATCATACATGTTACAGCTGGAATTCATCATGCAAATTGAAGAAATTGAAGAAAAATCAGTGTAGTTGTGATCTTTGTCTAATCACAATTATAGTGTGTATGAAAACGGGTAAGGGTTTCTTCTAAAAATTATTTACTTTTGTAGGAGGGGAAGGTTCAAGGGTGATTGAGACTGATGTGGAAGGAAGTTCAAATAAGCTTTCAACAAATGAAAAGAATAACTCGGGTGAACGAAAACATGAAAGCAATAATCAATCTGAACGCTTACTTTTGGAGTAACAGAAAACATGAAAGCAGTGACAAAAAATGCAGAAATATACCTATGATCAATAGCTTTACAGTGTTGGAAGGAACGATGAAGACCAATAATCAATCAGAATGGTTGGAAAAGACGATGAAGCAATCTGGTTTGTTGATTACAAAATAAAAATCTACTAGAAAAGACGATGAAGCAATCTGGATTTGAATTTCAAATGATAAGAGATAATATATAGTTGTAACCAACCATTGCTTGATTCATGGGATAATTGATTTTAAAAATAAAAAATAAAAAAAAAATTAAATGGCTTCCTTATAGGGTGGGACGTGAGAATTGACTTAGGGGTATAATTGGAAGAATAAAACAAGTGAAAATAGGTTTAAAATACGGTTTGGCCATTTTTCATTAAAAAATACGATTTGGCCATTTTTCGAAATTACCCTGTAATTTCTGGTCATATCTGAGGATTTCCCTTATTTTAATTTAGCCCAATTTCTTCAATGACCTCGGGTTACGTTAGTCTCGGGTCCAAATGTCACGTGGTATAATTTGATTGGACTTGACTTATGTCATCCAATGGATCAGTAATAGACAAGTGACATTGTTTGATTTGTCGAATTTTAATGTCTATTAATTTAATTTAGGGACACGTGTAAATTTGTAATTGGTCCCAAATTTATTTTATCATTAATTTAAATTAATGACGTGACAATTTGTGATTGACCGAAATTTCTCTCTCAACAAATGCCCCCTTTTCAAAATTTATGGACCTATTTGCGTGCATGGATTTTGAAAAGTATGATTTGTAAAAAAAAAATATATATGACGTTTAGTCACAATTTTAATTTGTGCCGATAGGCGAAAATTAATTAGAATATTAGCTTACAATTCCGAATAATTTCCTTCATGCTACCAACGTTAATTTTAGCCAAATTTAAAACTATTTTTTTTATATGCCAAAGAATCAAAATCTTGAACCACAACTTTGATTTCCAATACATTTTTTTTTCTTTGAAATTGGAAGCTTAATTTTAGACAAAATTGTGACAATTTTTTTTTCTCTACCTTGGACATGAATTTGGAAATAGATAGACACTTTGAACAAAAAATTGGAGGTCTTTTGGCTTGCTGATAGCAAGCATATCAAGCTATTTTTCCTTATTTATTTTAGTTAGTCTTTGATATTAAATTTGCAAAATTTATGCATTTCAATGTTCTATTTGTAGGAATCATATATCAGAGCTAAATTGAGAAAAATGGGTTTGATCGGGTGTTCGGGACGTGAAAAGAGGCCAAAGAAACGAAGATGAATTGAAGTTGGACGCTTTTAGATGAGTTCAATCCGAGAGCCAGCGTCTCGACGCTAGTTTCTGGGCGTCTCGGCGTTGGAATTTTCCTTGTTTGATTCAGGCGGAAAAAGAGCACAACGTCGAGACGCTGTGCTATAGATGTTGGGTTTTATGCCCTAAAACTCGTAGATAGTAAATGTAAACAAATTGTATACTTGTTTCAATAAAGTGTTATTGAGTTTCTACAATAAAGTGTTATTGTTAAATATTGCACAATTTGACCCAAATCCAATAAACTAAGATCCAAGGTTGTTTGTATGTAACTTGAACTAGTATGTGGGGACATACGAGGATCGATGTTCAAGTAACAACCTAAAAGGTCTATAGTACAAGGATAAGGTTGGGTACCTTATCCTGGTAACACTATGAGATACGACCCGCTTTGTATTTGATACAGACGTATTGATCCAAAACGTCCATGTAGTAGACATGCAAGTGGGGGTATCCTATGCAATGAGTTTGCATAAGACCGGACCATGAAATAGTCAACCATTAGTTATAACACCGTTAACTAATTAGGTTACTGTTTCAATAGGATGACCTAGGTAACTCAGTCTTAATCCTGAGTGTGTCATGAACTCCCTCTCATGAGGGATTGTCCTTTGATTAGCATGGGTGAGAGTGGCCAATACGCCGACTCAATATGCCTTCCTTTTTGGAGACAAGACCGAGTGGGAGGCTGGGGACATGACAACACAAGAAGGAATTCACTCCTTCCAGCTTCTAGGTGAAGTAGATGAGTGTTCCCTTAAGTGGTGACTCCGGGACTTGAACAAAGGGATCCCACCCTCTCACTGGCCCGAGAGGGACTTTCTGTTTAATGGTTGGACCATAAACAGGTTGTTCATTAGATGAGCGCTGGTACTTAAGGAGACAGATGTAACACAGGGGTAAAACGGTAATTTGACCCAGCTGTGATTACGGACACTCGTGAAAGATTGACTTACCGGCATAGGTCTACATCCATGGACACAGAAATGTTCTACAGTGAGAAGAGTTCAGTTGTGGGTCTTTAGTGGAATGACTCACAGTTAATGAATATTGGTTAACCTGATTAATGAGTTTAATCTATTAACCTCATATCATTGGAGCTTCTGATCTGTAGGTCCATTAGGTCCCCCTGCTAGCTCGTAAAGAGTAATTAGGAACAAATATATCTTGAGAGAATTTGAATAGTTCAAATTCATATTGGGAATTAAGTTAATTGTACGAGATACAAATTAATATAATGTATAGTGATGCATTAAAATAGAAAGTCTAATTTGAGATTAAACTTTATAATATTGAGAGATTGATATATTTGAAAGAGTTCAAATATATGTCTAATTAAATATATGATATTTAAGTAGAAGATGAATTGAATTAATTAATTATTCAATTTAGTTTAAATTAAATGAGATTTAATTAAACTATAGTCTATGAGAGAAATAAATATTTGAAGAAGTTCAAAATTAATATGAATTTGATTCATATTAAATTTATAGGATATAAGAGAATTTGAAGGAGTTCAAATTTTAATATGAATTTGATTCATATTATAGAATTAATTAATTGAAGACCTTAAAATTAAATATATGATATTTAATTGGATAATTAATTAATTAACTAATAGAAGGTCTGAAATTAAATATATGATATTTAATTGGTGATTAATTAATTAAAGAATTAATTAATTGGAAATTAATCAATTATGAAAATGATTAATCACTTATGAAAGTAATTAATCATTTATGGAAATGATTTAATCACTTATGGAAGTGATCAATCATTTATGGAAAAGATTAATCAATTATGGAATTGATTGGTCATGGAATTGGTTGGTCATGAAATTGATTAATTATGGAAAATATTAAATCAGTTATGGAAATAATTGATTTTAAATGAATATTTTATTCATGACCTTTCTCCTATAAATAGAACACTAAACCTAGGGTTTAGGTACTACAACATAAGGCCACAAGAATGCACACTTGCATTCTCTCTAGCCTCCCTCTCATATTCTCTCAACCCAAGAACTCTAGGGAGAATTTTCTCTCTAAAGTTTTTCCCACTCAAGATTAGGTAGTCCCACAACTACGTTCCTAGTCTCAGAGTCATAGTGGGGAAGATCAATTGGTGGTGTCCAAATTTTTGATGCTTGGTCCAAAATCAAGAAAGGTGTCCTTTGAAGTATTCAGAGTCGTCAACGACGATATGTTTGCTTCTTCCCTTTAGATTTAGATCTAATAATTTTTGTATGCTTAACCTTAAGTTTGTATAGAGTTTGTTCTATGTTTTAACCAATGCAATAGTATTTTTGGATAAACAAAATTAACTACGAATCGGTCCCAATTACGCTTCCGCTTTAACGGAATTGGGGAATTCCAAATCCTTACAATAGCGTCTCGACGTTCTTGATTTTTTCCTAAATAGATTGGGCGATAATTGGAAGCGTCGCGACGCTGTAGACAGAATCTCTATAAATAGAATGCGATTGGGGTTGGCCAAAGGGACTTCTTTGGATGCAATTTTAGCCGAAACTCGACTAAAGACCTTCAGTGGGAGCTGAAGCAAGTGAGAGGAGCCGGATTTGAAGGCTTAGCTCGTGAAGATCGTGACGGGGACATGCAGTTTTGGCGACTTAGTGTTTAATCTCCCTTCCCTCTTAACTTTAGTTGTTTTCAATGGTTGTGTAGACTTAGTTTATATCATAAATGTAAGGATTTGGAATTCCCCAATTCCGTTAAAGCGGAAGCGTAATTGAGACCAATTAGTAGTTAATTTTGTTTATCCAAAAATACCATTGCATTGGTTAAAACATAGAACAAATTCTATAGAAACTTAAGGCTCAGCATACAAAATTTAGATCTAAATCTATAATAGAGAAAAGAGAAGCAAACCTCCGTTGACGTCTCTGAAAATCAAGAACGATTCTTGATTGCTCCCCGCTATAACTCAGAGATTAGGAACGTAGTTGTGGGACTACCTAATCTTGAATGGGAAAAACTCTAGAGAGAAAATTCTCCCTAAAGTTCTTGAGTTGAGAGAATATGAGAGGGAGACTAGAGAGAATGCAAGAGTGCATTCTTGTGGCCTTATATTGTTGTACCTAAACCCTAGGTTTAGTGTTCTACTTATAGGAGAAAGGTCCTGAATAAAATATTCATTTAAAATCAATTATTTCCATAACTGATTTAATCTTTTCCATAATTAATCAATTCCATGACCAATCAATTCCATAATTGATTAATCTTTTCCATAAATGATTGATCACTTCCATAAGTGATTAAATCATTTCCATAAGGGGTGTTTGGGGCACTGAATAGGTTATAATAACCCTCTTATTATAATCTATTCAATGTTTGAGGCACCAACAAAAATAAATGGTGAGGTGGGTTATTTTTACCCCCGATTATTTTATTCATTCTCTACAGTAACCATCATTCAACCAACTCGATTATTCTATCCATTTTCTACAGTAACTCTTTCCTCTCTTCTTCCATGCGACTCCTTGACTTTTTCGACGACCGCCGGCCGCCGTCGGGCGACGAAGTTTCCGACGACCGCCGACAACTTTTCCGGCGGTCGCCGATGACTTTTCTGGCCATCGATTTTTTTTTTCATATTTCTTCTCATTTTCATTTTGAAAAATATAAAAAATAAAAATAAAGAAAAAAAATATCAAAGGTTGCCGGAAAAGTCGTTGACAACACCGAAGGTTAATCAACTTAAAAAAAAAAAAATCAAACGAAATTATATTTACCACACTCAAGTTTATTTCAAATGATTTTATTGATAAAAAAAAAAAAAACTAATATGATTTTTGAACTAAACATTTACAATTTTTATTTTGGCAATACTAAAAGTTAACTAATATGATTTTTTCTATACCAAATCCTAAACTTTTTTGCTTTGTAAAAAAAAAACATAACCCTAAATCAAAGTGAATCGTATATCAAAATAAAAAAAAATAAAAAAAGAAAACAGTCAGTTTCAACCTTTGATTCAGAACCCCATGTTAAAAATAATCAACACTCCAAACACAGATTATTTTATCCCAGACTAAAATAATATGCACCCCAAACACAGATTATTTTATCGCAGACTATAATAATCTGCACCCCAAACACAGATTATTATAACCCCCAGACTATTATAATCCCTAGATTATTATAACCACCAGATATTATAACCAATTCAGTGCCCCAAACAGCCCTAAATGATTAATTACTTCCATAAGTGATTAATCATTTTCATAATTGATTAATTTCCAATTAATTAATTCTTTAATTAATTAATCACCAATTAAATATCATATATTTAATTTCAGACCTTCTATTAGTTAATTAATTAATTACCCAATTAAATATCATATATTTAATTTGAGGCCTTCAGTTAATTAATTCTATAATATGAATCAAATTCATATTAAAATTTGAACTTCTTCAATTTTCTTATATCCTATAAATTTAATATGAATCAAATTCATATTAATATTTGAACTTCTTCAAATATTTATTTCTCTCATAGACTATAGTTTAATTAAATCTCATTTAATTTAAATTAAATTGAATAATTAATTAATTCATCTTCTAATTAAATACCATATATTTAATTAGACATATATTTGAACTCTTTCAAATATATCAATCTCTCAATATTATAAAATTTAATCTCAAATTAGACTTTATATTTTAATGCATCACTATACATTATATTAATTTGTATCTCGTACAATTAACTTAATTCCCAATATGAATTTGAACTATTCCAATTCTCTCAAGATATATTTGTTCCTAATTACTCTTTACGAACTAGCAGGGGGACCTAATGGACCTACAGATCAGAAGCTCCAATGATATGAGGTTAATAGATTAAACTCATTAATCAGGTTGACCAATATTCATTAACTGTGGGTCATTCAACTAAAGACCCACAACTGAACTCTTCTCACTGTAGAACATTTCTGTGTCCATGGATGTAGACCTATGCCGGTAAGTCAATCCTTCACGAGTGTCCGTAATCACAGCTGGGTCAAATTACCGTTTTACCCCTGTGTTACATCTGTCTCCTTAAGTACCAGCGCTCCTCTAATGAACAACCTGTTTATGGTCCAACCATTAAACAGAAAGTCCCTCTCGGGCCAGTGAGAGGGCGGGATCCCTTTGTTCAAGTCCCGGAGTCACCACTTAAGGGAACACTCATCTATTTCACCTAGAAGCGGGAAGGAGTGAATTCCTTCTTGTGTTGTCATGTCCCCAGCCTCCCACTCGGTCTTGTTCCCAAAAAGGAAGGCATATTGAGTCGGCGTATTGGTTACTCTCACCCATGCTAATCAAAGGACAATCCCTCATGAGAAGGAGTTCATGATACACTCAGGATTAAGACTGAGTTACCTAGGTCATCCTATTGAAACAATAACCTAATTAGTTAACGGTGTTATAACTAATGGTTGACTATTTCGTGGTCCGGTCTTATGCAAACTCATTGCATAGGATACCCCCACTTGCATGTCTACCACATGGACGTTTTGGATTAATACGTCGGTATCAAATACAAAGCGGGTCGTATCTCATAGTGTTACCAGGATATAAGGTACCCAACCTTATCCTTGTACTATAGACCTTTTAGGTTGTTACTGTTGGGTTTTATGCCCTAAAACTCGTAGATAGTGAATGTAACCATTGACCGGATATTAATGAAATAATATTGATATATTTTTCCATTAATTGTTATTAGTTATTTTATATATATCTTTGCCTAATAATAACCCTAATCCAATAAACTAGACATCCAAGGCTGTAATATGAGTCTTGAACTATATGTAGTGACATATGGGATCATTGTTCAAGAAACAGCCTAAAGGGTCTATAGTATAGGGATAAGACTGGGTGCCTTATCCTGGTGACACTATGGATACGACCCACTTTCTATTTGATACAAACGCCGCGATCCAACGCATTCGTGTAGGAGACATGCGAGTGGGGGTATCCTATGCAATGAGTTTGCATAAGACCGGGCCGCGAAATAGTAACCACTGGTTATAACACTGTTAACTAGTTGGTTTTCTATTTCACTAGGACGACCTAGACAACTTAGTCTTAATCCTGAGTTGATTATGGACTCCTGCTCATGAGAGATTGTCATTTGATTTGTATGTGTGAGAGTGGCCAATACGCCGACTCAATAAGCCTACCACTTTGGGGACAAGACCGAATGGGGAGCTGGAAACGTAATCGTACAAGATGGAATTCACTCCTTCCCGACTTTAGGGAAGCAGATGAGTGTTCCCTTAAGTGGTTACTCCGAGTCTTGAACAAAGGGCCCTACCCTCTCAATGGCACGAGAGGGTTTTCTGTTTGATGGTTGGACCACAAACAGGTTGTTCATTAGAGGAGAATTGGTACTTAAGGAAATAGAGGTAACCTAGGGGTAAAACGGTAATTTGACCCAGCTGGTGTTACGGACACTCGTGAAGGACTAACTAGTCGATATTGGTCTAGATCCGTGGACACAGAAAATATGTCTGCAGTGAGAAGAGTGCAACTGTGAGTCTATAGTGGAATGTACACACAATTAACGAATATTGATTAATGTGGTTAATGAGTTTGACCAATTAATCTCACATCGTTGGAGCTTCTGATCTGCAGGTCCATTGGGTCCCACTGGTAGCTCGTAAAGTAATTTGAGGCAACTAAGTAATAAAAGTAAATTGAAAATGTTCAATTTTATTAAGGGAAACAAATATAATATATATTGATATATTATTATGAGAGAAATTAATATTTGAAAAGTTCAAATATAAATTTATGGAAGTTTGAAAGAGTTCAAAATAATGAATTAATTAATTTAAGGCCTAAAATGTGTTTGGGCAAATTAATTAATTCTAGGCCGGGAATTAAATATGTGATATTTAATTGGTGGTTAATTAATTAAAGAATTCATTAACCGGGAATTAATCAATTATGGAAATAATTAATCACTTAAGGAAGTGATTAATCATTTATGGAAACGATCTAATCACTTATGGAAGTAATTAGTCATTTGTGGAAAAGATTAATCAATTATGGAATTGATTGATCATGATTGATTAATTAAGGAATAAGATTGAATCAATTATGGAAAAGATTGATTTAATTGAATATTTTATTCATGGCCTCTCTTCTATAAATAGAACACTAGACCTAATTGGTCATGACACTTGACACTCTTGAAAGACAAGACCTAGAATTCTCTCTAGCCTCCCTCTTAGAGAAAGACTCCCACAAGTCTTTTGCCTCCTAGACTCAGAGACATACCTGTGTAACCTCTGTGGTGATTGTGTCAATCAAAGAAGAATTTCCAGCGAAGAAAACCTTAAAGCGGCTGCTGCGTTTTCGTTCGTGGAGCGTCGTTGGCGAAGAACGGTCAAGTCTACAACGGAGGTTTGTAACGGTTCTTCCTCTTTTCTTTAGAAAAGTTTTAAAAATAAATTTAGATTTATTTTAGCATGTTTAAACCGATTTTACAGCGGATTTAAAGGTTGCTTAAAGTTTTGTTTGAGTTATCGTAACGGTATTTTAATGTTAATTAATATACGACGTAAGGTCCAATCGATGCGCTTCCGCTGCGTGGGGACTTTTATTCCCTTCAATCGGCATCAGAGCCATCGCTGTCCCTATTAATTAATTTTAAAAAAAGTTGCGATAGGCTCTAATAGGTGTGATTTATGCATAATGTATGTTCGGTTTGCATTGAACTGTTTAGGTTAATTTTATGGCCATAGATTTAATTTTTATGTGATTTTGATCATGTAAGGCCCGGTGTTTCGGGTATTTTATGTAAAATCGAGTCCTATGTAAGTCCGGGTCTAGAATAGGTTTTTATGAGATGAAAATCGGAGCAATCGCCGCAGAAATCGGGGCCAAAATCGGAGAATCGATGCTGCTGCTGCCCAGATTCTGCCTCCAGACGCAACAGCGTCGGGACGCTACTTCAACAGCGTCTCGACGCTGTCTCGATACCGAAGGCGCTCGGTAAGGAAAGCACATAGCGTCGGCACGCTACCTCAACAGCGTCTCGAGCTCTGTCTCGATTACGCAGGCGCCAGATAAGGAAAACGCACAGCGTCGGTACGCTATCTACACAGCGTCTCGACGCTGTCACGATGGAGGTGCGACCTAGGGTTTCAAAAGGCACGGTTCAAGGCATGGCCGGTCCGGTTCGGACCGGTTCGGCTGGGCTGGGACCTATTTTTTCCGGTTCAGCCAATTTTTGGCATGGTTCGTGATTTTGAAGGCCAGTTCGAGGTGGTTCGGGGCGGTTCGTGCTGTCTAGACCAATTTCGGAGCTGTACATGGATTTTTAGGATAGAATTTAGCTAAATTAATGTAATTTAATGCTTTATTTTATCCTAGGGGCCAAAATTAACCGGTTCAATTGCTATTTATATGCTTTATGGATGTCATATAGAATTTTTAATCCCACCTTAGGTTATAAACATGCTCATGCATTTTTTATATATTATAAATTTTTATAATGTATGTTTAAATGCATTGATTTGTTTTCATATTTTTTAATATAAGTGTATATTAATTATATGAAAAATTGGAAAGCATGAAGCATGTCATTACTTAAATTAAATATAAATAGTTATGTTTAATGTGATGAATGAAGCTTGCTTGTTTGATTTTCTTGATTGGCTTATAATTGTTATAATAAAAGAAAATAAAAAATTGCATAAAGCATGAAACATCCATAGTTAATAATATAATTGTTATATTATTCATGCAATCAGTGTGGTTTAATTATTTAATTTGAATGAGATTGTTAAATGAATTAAACCCTAGATTCTTGATTATAGGATTAATCATTAAAATTTGAAATAGTTCTTTAATATTAATGATTAGAAACCGTCAATCTATAATCAAGATTTGCATGCAAACATAAGATCATAGGATGAATTGGATTAATTTTAAATTGTTTAAAATTAATTAGACCTAGATCAGTTTCTAATAGGATTAGAATCTTTTCTTACTTAGTATTTAAAAATAGTTTTAATTGACTAAGTAGGAAAAACATTGCTATGATTATAAGGGAACTCCACCGGTAATGTTCTGTCTAAGGCTGGGGGTATTTAAGTTGACGGTTTACGAAACACCTCCTACCTGGGAACTGACCTGGAATACCGGAGTTGAATTAATCATAGTTAAATGTTAGCATGCAATGTCACTAGGTTTATTAAAAGTGTTTAATGCACCTAGATCTTTAGAGTAAAGACCTTACATTACTGAGGTTATAAGGGAACTCTCTCGGTAAAGTTCTGTCTAAGGCTGGGGGTATTTAAGTTGACGGTTTACGGAACACCTCCTACCTGGGAATTGACCCAAACATTGAGTTGAATTAACCATAGTAATGTTGACTTGCAATGTTGGGTTTATTAAAGGAAGTTTAATTCACCCAAAAGATTGTTAATTGTTATAATAGGATCAGACTTAGATAGATTGACTTAGCCGAATACTATCTAAGTTAAATAACCCTATATTAACCTTAGGACATTTTCAGTGGGAGGAAAGTTACAAAACGAGATTTAAATCAAGTTTTGCTCCCACGTCCCTATATTCACAACGTGAGATTCATGCTCGACTTCGAGTCGCCTTAGGAGCGGCCTCCCTTCGGAAAGTGTTTGCATGGATCAATATCAAGGTGAATGGGAAAAATGTCTAGAGTAAGTGGGAGCGGGACACGTGTCAACGTATCCCTCGGTCTCCGCCCATAGTTCACACCGTGAGACTCCTATGATCCACCTGCAGGTTGTCCTGGCGCAACCATCCCTTCGGAGGGCCTGGTCATAGGAGTCGGAACATCGTGAACTCCTGAAAAGGATAGGAGCTCTTAGGCTAATCACCAACAATTGTCTTTCCCTTCGGTAGCCTGTTGGTGTGTGCCTCTGAGATCTGAAAGTGGGAGGGTTACACTTACGAGGATGAGTTAAAAGTGTTAACAAATCCTTGACCGAACAACGGTGGCTAATGTCTATAGGAATATGAGTTATTCTGGAATTAGAATTAGCTGAGAGGTGTCTCATTTCAAAGGAGAAGTGTCTGATCACCCTTCGGTGGCTGATATTCTAAACCTCTGAAACGTCGTTGCAAAACTAAATCGAGAGTTCTAGGGTTCTGTGATTGTCTGTTTTGCTAAATTTATTGGATTGTGTGCAATTGTTTGCTTGTATGATGGGTTAAGGCAAAGATAACTAATACGGTCATTGTTTGTTTAAATTTCAGCAATGTCTTCCTCAATTGTCTCTCTGCTTAAAAATGAGAAATTAACCGGCGAAAATTATGCTACGTGGAAGTCGAACCTGAATACGATTCTTGTTGTCGATGATCTGCGGTTCGTCTTAATGGAGGATTGTCCTCCAGTCCCTGCTCGTAATGCATCCCAAGCAGTTAAGGATGCTTATGACCGCTGGACAAAGGCCAATGATAAGACTCGCGTCTATATCCTAGCCAGCTTATCTGAAGTTTTGGCTAAAAGGCATGAGAGCATGGTAACAACGAGGGAGATTATGAACTCTCTCCAGGAGATGTTTGGACAACCGTCCTACCAACTCCACCATGACGCTCTCAAATACGTTTATAGCTGTCGCATGAAAGAGGGCACGTCTGTTCGGGAGCATGTCCTGGATATGATGGTCCAATTCAACATGGCAGAGGCAAACGAGGCGGTCATAGATGAGCGTAGTCAGGTTGCATTCATCTTAGAATCTCTTCCGAAGAGTTTTCTACAGTTTCGAAGCAATGCAATGATGAATAAAATAACATTCAACCTGACTAGCCTCCTGAATGAGCTACAACTCTATCAGTCACTTCTTAAGAACAAGGGACAGATAGAAGGAGAGGCAAACGTTGTCCACTCTAAAAGAAAGTTCGAGAAGGGTACATCCTCTGGAACTAAATTTGTAGCCACTTCTTCAAAGAAAACTCAGAAGAAGAAAGGAAACAAGGGGAAAGCTCCCAGCACTGCTGCTAAAAGCAAGGGAAAAGCCAAAGCTATGGCAGACAAGAGCAAGTGTTTCCACTGCAATGTAGATGGACATTGGAAGAGAAACTGCCCAAAGTACCTTGCTGAGAAAAAGAATGAAAAGGAAGGTAAATTTGATTTACTTGTTTTAGAAACATGCCTGGTAGAACATGATGAGTTTACCTAGATACTTGATTCAGGAGCAACTAATTATGTTTGCTCTTCTTTTCAGGAAAATAGTTCCTTTCGGCAGTTGAACGATGGGGAAATGACACTCAGGGTCGGAACTGGAGAAGTCATTTCAGCTAAAGCAGTGGGAGCTGCGAAGTTATTTTTTAGAAATAGATTCTTACTTTTAGAAAGTTTGTTAATCGTTCCCAAGATTAAGAGGAACTTAATTTCTATTTCATGTTTGATTGAACAATCGTATACAGTTACTTTTGATATGAATGAAGCGTTCATTTATAAAAATGGTGTACTTATTTGTTCAGCCAAATTGGAAAATAACTTGTACGTTTTAAGACCAACCGAAAACAAAGCACTTTTAAATCACGAATTATTTAAAACTGCTGAAACTCAAAGAAAAAGGCAAAAGATTTCTCCATCAAGTAACAATACTCATCTTTGGCATCTTAGACTTGGTCATATAAACATCGATATGATCGGTCGTTTGGTAAAGAATGGACTTCTAAGCAAGTTAGAAGATGATTCACTACCACCTTGTGAATCTTGTCTCGAGGGAAAAATGACCAAGAGACCCTTTACTGAAAAAGGTTACAGAGCCAAAGAACCCTTAGAGTTAATACATTCGGATCTATGTGGTCCAATGAATGTAAAAGCTCGAGGAGGGTACGAATATTTCATCTCTTTTATAAATGATTATTCAAGATATGGTTACTTGTACCTAATGGGACATAAGTCTGAAGCCCTTGAAAAGTTTAAGGAGTTTAAGGCTGAAGTTGAAAACCTATTAGGTAAATCTATTAAAATACTTCGATCTGATCGAGGAGGGGAGTATATGGATCAAAGATTCCAGGATTATATGATATAACATGGACTCCAATCTCAACTCTCAGCCCCTGGTACACCTCAACAGAATGATGTGTCAGAAAGGAGAAATAAAACCTTGTTGGACATGGTTCGATCAATGATGAGCTATGCTCAATTGCCTAGCTCGTTTTGGGGGTATGCAGTAGAGACTGCAGTATACATCTTGAACAATGTTCCCTCGAAAAGTGTTTCTGAAACACCTTTCGAATTATGGAAGGGGCGTAAACCTAGTTTGCATCACTTTCGCATCTGGGGTTGTCCAGCACACGTGCTTGTGACAAATCCTAAGAAACTAGAACCTCGTTCAAAACTGTGCCAATTTGTTGGTTACCCTAAAGAAACGAGAGGTGGTTATTTCTACGACCCACAAGAAAATAAGGTGATTGTATCGACAAACGCCACTTTCTTAGAGGAAGACCACATGAGAGATCATAAACCACGCAGCAAAATAATATTAGGAGAAGCTACTGAAGAATCATCAAGAGTTGTTGATGAAGTTGGACCTTCAACAAGGATTGATGAAGGAACTAGTTCTTCAGATCCATCCCGTCCATCTCAAACGTTGGGAATGCCTCGACGCAGTGGGAGGATTGTATTACAACCTGACCGCTACTTGGGTTTAACTGAAACTCAGGTTGTCATACCTAATGATGGCATTGAGGATCCATTGTCCTATCGACAGGCAATGAATGACGAAGATAAGGATGAATGGGTCAAAGCCATGAACCTGGAAATGGAGTCAATGTACTCCAATTCTGTATGGGAACTTACAGATCTACCAAATGGGGTAAAACCCATAGGGTGCAAATGGATCTATAAGAGAAAAAGAGATGCAGCTGGAAAGGTACAGACCTTCAAAGCTAGACTAGTGGCAAAGGGTTATACCCAAAAGGAAGGGGTTGACTATGAAGAAACCTTTTCTCTTGTAGCCACGTTAAAGTCCATAAGAATTCTCTTATCCATAGCCACATATTATGACTATGAAATATGGCAAATTGACGTCAAGACTGCCTTTCTTAATGGTAATCTTGAAGAGAATATCTTCATGTCTCAACGTGAAGGGTTCATAGCCCAAGGTCAGGAACAAAAGGTTTGTAAGCTCAATCGATCCATTTATGGATTGAAACAAACGTCCAGATCATGGAACATTAGATTTGATACTGCAATCAAATCTTTTGGCTTTGACCAAAACGTTCATGAGCCTTGTGTGTACAAGAAAATAAACAAAAGGAAAGTAGCTTTTCTAATACTTTATGTAGACGATATCCTACTCATTGGAAATGATGTAGGATACCTCACTGACATTCAGAAATGGCTAGCAGCCCAATTCCAAATGAAAGATCTGGGAGAGGCTCAATATGTTCTGTGAATCCAAATCATTAGGGATCGTAAGAACAAAACGCTGGCCCTGTCTCAAGCAACGTATATTGACAAGATGTTGTCTCGATATTCGATGCAAAACTCCAAGAAGGGACTACTACCCTTCAGACATGGGGTACACCTGTCTAAGGAACAGTCTCCTAAGACACCTCAAGAAATTGAGAACATGAGACACATTCCCAACGCCTCAGCTGTGGGCAGCTTAATGTATGCTATGCTCTGCACTAGGCCTGACATATGTTATGCAGTGGGAGTAGTCAGTAGGTATCAGTCTAATCCAGGGTTGGACCACTGGGGAACGGTTAAGAATATCCTCAAGTATCTTCGGAGAACGAGGGACTACATGCTTGTGTATGGAGCTAAGGATTTGATTCTTACTGGATACACTGACTCTGACTTTCAAGCTGATAAGGATTCTAGGAAATCCACATCAGGGTCAGTATTCACCCTCAATGGAGGAGTAGTAGTATGGAGAAGCATTAAACAAGGATGCATAGCAGACTCAACCATGGAGGCTGAGTATGTAGCAGCTTGAGAAGCAGCTAAGAAGGCAGTATGGCTCAGAAAGTTCTTGACTGATTTGGAAGTGGTTCCGAATATGAACATGCCCATAACACTATACTGTGACAACAGTGGGGCTGTAGCCAACTCAAAAGAACCTCGAAGCCACAAACGAGGAAAACACATCGAGAGGAAGTATCAACTGATACGGGAGATTGTGCAACGAGGAGATGTGATCGTCACTAAGATCGCCTCGGAGCACAACATCGCTGATCCATTTACGAAGGCTCTCACGGCTAAAGTGTTTGAGGGTCATCTAGAGGGTCTAGGTCTACGAGATATGTATGCCATCTAATCTAGGGCAAGTGGAAGAAATGTATAATGGGTATAAGGATGCCCTAGTTCATTGTATTTCCAGCTTTAGATTATTGCATTTACATCCCACTAACCAGGATATAAGGTACCCAACCTTATCCTTGTACTATAGACCTTTTAGGTTGTTACTGTTGGGTTTTATGCCCTAAAACTCGTAGATAGTGAATGTAACCGTTGACCGGATATTAATGAAATAATATTGATATATTTTTCTATTAATTGTTATTAGTTATTTTATATATATCTTTGCCTAATAATAACCCTAATCCAATAAACTAGACATCCAAGGCTGTAATATGAGTCCTTAACTATATGTAGTGACATATGGGATCATTGTTCAAGAAACAGCCTAAAGGGTCTATAGTATAGGGATAAGACTGGGTGCCTTATCCTGGTGACACTATGGATACGACCCACTTTGTATTTGATACAAATGCCGCGATCCAACGCGTTCGTGTAGGAGACATGCGAGTGGGGGTATCCTATGCAATGAGTTTACATAAGACCGGACCGCGAAATAGTAACCACTGGTTATAACACCGTTAACTAGTTGGTTTTCTATTTCACTAGGACGACCTAGACAACTTAGTCTTAATCCCGAGTTGATTATGGACTCCTGCTCATGAGAGATTGTCCTTTGATTTGTATGGGTGAGAGTGGCCAATACGCCGACTCAATAAGCCTACCACTTTGGGGACAAGACCGAATGGGGAGCTGGGAACGTAATCGTACAAGATGGAATTCACTCCTTCCCGACTTTAGGGAAGCAGATGAGTGTTCCCTTAAGTGGTTACTCCGAGTCTTGAACAAAGGGCCCTACCCTCTCAATGGCACGAGAGGGTTTTCTGTTTGATGGTTGGACCACAAACAGGTTGTTCATTAGAGGAGAATTGGTACTTAAGGAAATAGAGGTAACCCAGGGGTAAAACGGTAATTTGACCCAGCTGGTGTTACGGACACTCGTGAAGGACTAACTAGTCGATATTGGTCTAGATCCGTGGACATAGAAAATATGTCTGCAGTGAGAAGAGTGCAACTGTGAGTCTATAGTGGAATGTACACACAGTTAACGAATATTGATTAATGTGGTTAATGAGTTTGACCAATTAATCTCACATCGTTGGAGCTTCTGATCTACAGGTCCATTAGGTCACACTGGTAGCTCGTAAAGTAATTTGAGGGAACTAAGTAATAAAAGTAAATTGAAAATGTTCAATTTATTAAGGGAAACAAATATAATATATATTGATATATTATTATGAGAGAAATTAATATTTGAAAAGTTCAAATATAAATTTATGGAAGTTTGAAAGAGTTCAAAATAATGAATTAATTAATTTAAGGCCTAAAATGTGTTTGGGCAAATTAATTAATTCTAGGTCGGGAATTAAATATGTGATATTTAATTGGTGGTTAATTAATTAAAGAATTCATTAACCGGGAATTAATCAATTATGGAAATAATTAATCACTTAAGGAAGTGATTAATCATTTATGAAAATGATCTAATCACTTATGGAAGTAATTAGTCATTTGTGGAAAAGATTAATCAATTATGGAATTGATTGATCATGATTGATTAATTAAGGAATAAGATTGAATCAATTATGGAAAAGATTGATTTAATTGAATATTTTATTCATGGCCTCTCTTCTATAAATAGAACACTAGACCTAATTGGTCATGACACTTGACACTCTTGAAAGACAAGACCTAGAATTCTCTCTAGCCTCCCTCTTAGAGAAAGACTCCCACAAGTCTTTTGCCTCCTAGACTCAGAGACATACCGGTGTAACCTCTGTGGTGATTGTGTCAATCAAAGAAGAATTTCCAGCGAAGAAAACCTTAAAGCGGCTGCTGCGTTTTCGTTCGTGGAGCGTCGTTGGCGAAGAACGGTCAAGTCTACAACGGAGGTTTGTAACGGTTCTTCCTCTTTTCTTTAGAAAAGTTTTAAAAATAAATTTAGATTTATTTTAGCATGTTTAAACCGATTTTACAGCGGCTTTAAAGGTTGTTTAAAGTTTTGTTTGAGTTATCGTAACGGTATTTTAATGTTAATTAATATACGGCGTAAGGTCCAATCGATGCGCTTCCGCTGCGTGGGGACTTTTATTCCCTTCAGTTACTTGAACATCGATCCTCGTATGTCCCCACATACTAGTTCAAGTTACATACAAACAACCTTGGATCTTAGTTTATTGGATTTCGGTCAAATTGTGCAATATTTAACAATAACACTTTATTGTAGAAACTCAATAACACTTTATTGAAACAAGTATACAATTTGTTTACATTTACTATCTACGAGTTTTAGGGCATAAAACCCAATAGTAACGTCGTGTATGAGCAGCTTGAAGGGATAAAAAACCTTGCGCAGCGGAAATGTTTAGAGACCTTAACCGGTTTAAATGCCGATTGGGATACCAATACGACGACAAAACATATAAATTACAGCAGAAAAATATTCTAAAAACATGCTGTAAAACGGATATAAAACATGCTGGAAAAAAACATGAAAAACCTTAGATCTAATCTAAGAAGGATCCTATTGATCCTAGGGTTCAAGAATGACTTACCCTTGAAGACGTTCTTGATCCACTTCACCAAAAACTTTGTTAGACAGAAAATTACAGCAACAAATACCCAACTTTTGATCTTGATCTTGCTGCAAGAATCACGAACACCACCACCAAAATTGCACTGGTATCCTCCAAGGTATGTGTGTTGAGTGGCTTGTGGGAACCCCCAAAAACTAAGGTTTTTCTCTGGAAATATTCTCTGTATCCACAGAGGGAGAGGAAAACGAGAGAGATAGGGCGAGAGAGAGGGAGTCAGGCAAGAGTGAGGGAGAGATCTCTTGAAAAACTGAATGCCCACTTCTTTAAACCTCACGCATAATATCAGGTAACTGAAATATCAGTTACCTGATATTTTTAATTAATCATAATTTTAAAATCACAATTTTAAATTATAATTAACTAAATTTTAATTAATCAATATTAATTAAAATAACATTAATTTAAATCTAATTTAAATTAATATCCCTCTTATCTTATAGTTTAATTAAATCAAATTTAATTAAACTAAAACAATTAACTAATTCAAAATTAATTAATTTTAAAATAATAAAATTGAACATCATATATTCAATTATTATTATTCTCTCTCATAAAACTATAGTATTAATATACATCCAATGCACATTAATTATAACCTATAGTTTTAATATGAATCAAATTCATATTTTAGTTTAATATTCGAACCCCTTCGAATACTTAATACAACCTTAGAAATTTACCTCAACGCCCTTATAGAGCTACCGGTGGGACCTGATGGACCTACAGATCAGAAGCTCCAACGATATGAGATTAGTTGGCTAAACTCATTAACCAAGTTAATCAATATTCGTTAACTGTGGTTCACTCCACTAAAGAACCACAACTGCACTCTTCTCACTACAGATATATTTTTGTGTCCACAGATATCGACTGTCAACAGCAAGTTAGCCCTTCACGTGTGTTCGTACCCCAGCTAGGTCAAATTACTGTTTTACCCCTGGGCTACCTCTTGGTCCTTAAGTACCAGTGCTCCTCTAATGAACAACCTGTTTGTGGTCCAACCAACAAACAGAAATCCCTCTCGTGCCATAAAGAGGGCAAGGCCCTTTGTTCAAGACCCGGAGACACCATTTAAGGGAACACACCTCTACTTACCCTAATATCGGGAAGGAGTGAATTCCATCTTGTAAGACTACGTTCCCAGCTCCCCACTCGGTCTTGTCCCCAAAATGGTAGGCTTATTGAGTCGGCGAACAGGCCACTCTCACCCGTACGAATCAAAGAACAATCCCTCATGGACAGGAGTCCATAATCCACTCAGGATTAAGGCCAAGTTGCCTAGGTCATCCTAGTGAAATAGAAACCGAGCTAACTAACGGTGTTACAGTTAGTGGTTAACTATTTCGCGGTCCGGTCTTTGTGCAAACTCATTGCACAGGATACCCCCACTCGCATGTCAACTACATGAACGCGTTGGATCACTACGTTTGTATCAATATACAAAGCGGGCCGTATCCATAGTGTCACCAGGACAAGGTACCCAACCTTATCCCTATACTACAGACCCTTTAGGCTAAAACTTGAACATTGATCCCCGTATGTCCCTACATACTAGTTCAAGCCTCATTCTATTAGCCTTGGATGTTTAGTTTATTGGATTAGGGTTATTAAGACAAGATATAATACAAACACTGAATAATACATCACTTTATTAATGTTCGGTCAAATGTACATTTACTATCTACGAGTTTTAGGGCATAAAACCCAACATAGCTAAGTTTATTACCATAGGGATTGATGTAGCCCTTTGGGCAATTATAGATTGATTTTGGATGAATGCTATGATTTCATTTGTGCATAAACTTCCCTTAATGCTTTCAATTTATTGGCCATGAATTGAATGATGTTTTGTCTAATTCTTGCTCGGGAGAGGGGATTTAGCTTAGATCTTGTTATGCATAACTAGGATAGTCTTAAGATCGGGAATTTAAGATAATCATAGAAATCGCTATAAAGGATTAGACTTAAGGCCTTGTATGTTAATGAATTTAGATAGGGATAATGAATTCATTGCATGTGAGAGAATTATTTATGCTCGGGAGGGATAAATATGATTTAAGTATTCATAGATTTATGAATCATAGCATGTTAATCATCCATGAATTAATTCATAATCCCAATTGGTGAAATCAACTCCCTAAGAGTTTTCCATCATTTAATTTCCATACTTTTAGTTTTGTGTTTGTTTTCCATTCATTCTCATTAAAATTTGTTCCCTAGATAAAATTGGACTTGAGTATTTGCGGTAATTAAATTGATTAGAAAACCAATCCAGAGGACGACATTTGATCTAATAAATCACTATATTATAACTTGGCACGTACACTTGCGGTAAGCATCGCACAACACTTGCCAACTTTATTAGGCCAAAATTTCTCTCTTGATTCATATACTTTGGAGGAGGCCATTTTTTTTTTTTTTTTACCTTTAGCAATTGTAGGAAATTCTTTGGCATATTTGATTAGATAAAAAATTCCTTGGACAAAATGAAAATTTTCCATTATTCTTGACCTAATTTCTTCCTTATAAATTGTTGAGGTTGTATAGGCCAAGACACAAAACCATTCAAGCAAGAAACCTATGTAAGAAAAACTCTCCTCTTTAATTTCTCTTTTCTTCCTTTCATTTGACTTCAAATGCTCATGTATTTTGATGACTGTAGTATCCTGCAGGGGTTGTCATCATCAGATTCACTTGTAGTGATTTCATTTCTTCCTTTCATTTGACTACAATGATTGTCATCAGATTCACTTGCAGTGATTTCACCACCTGTCTAGACCAGTCACTTTGATGACTGTAGTATCCTATAGAGATGGTCACCAGACTCGTCTACAACGGTCATCATCAGATTCACTTGCAGTGATTTCACCATCTGTCTAGACCAGTCACTTTGATGACTGTAGTATCTTGCAGGGGTGGTCACCAGACTCGCCTACAACAGTCGTCATCAACTTCATTTGTAGTGACTTCACCACCTGTCTAGACCAATCACTTTGATGATTGTAGTATCCTGCATGGGTGGTCACCAGATTCACCTATAACGGTTGTCATCAGATTCACTTGCAGTGATTTCACCACATGTCTAGACCAGTCACTTTGATGACTGTAGTGTTGGGTTTTATGCCCTAAAACTCGTAGATAGGATATGAAATAAATTAATCGATCTCAATAAAGCGTTATTTGAGTGATTCAGTAATTTGGTTATTGAATAATCGAGTTTGCATTAGTAAACCCTAAATCCAATAAACTAAGATCCAAGGTTGTTTTAAATGAAACTTGAACTAGTATGTGGGGACATATGAGGATCGGTGTTCAAGTAACAACCTAAATGGTTTATAGTATAGGGATAAGGCTAGGTACCTTATCCTGGTGACACTATGTGATACGACCCACTCTGTATTCGATACAAATGCAATGATCCAAAGCATCCATGTAGGAGACATGCGAGTGAGGGTATCCTATGCAATGAGTTTGCATAAGATCGGACCGCGAAATAGTAACCACTAGATGTAACGCCGTTAACTAGTTTAGGTTTCTATGTCAATAGGATGACCTAGGTAACTCAATCTCAATCCTGAGTCTGTTATGAACTCCTTTTTAGGAGGGATTGTCCTTAGATTTGTATGGGTGAGAATGGCCTATTCGTCGACTCAATAATCCTATCATTTTAGGGGCAAGACCGAATGGGGGCTGGGAACATAACAATACAAGATAGAATTCACTCCTTCCCCTATTGGGGTAAGTAGATGTGTGTTCCCTTAAGGGTTGATTTCGGGGCTTGAACAAAAGCGCGCTGCCCTCTCCTGGCCAGAGAGGAATTTCTGTTTAGTGGTTGGACCCTAAACATGTTCATTAGAGGGATCAGTGGTACTTAAGGAACCAGAGGTAACCCAGGGGTAAAACGGTAATTTGACCCAGCTGGTGTTACGAACACATGTGAAGGATTGACTTACTGCATTGGTCAATATCTGTGGACACAGAAATATTCTATAGTGAGAAGAGTGCAGCTGTGGGTCTTTAGTGGAATGACCCACAGTTAACGAATGTTGGTTAACTTGGTTAATGAGTTTAACCAGTTAATCTCGTATCGTTGGAGCTTCTGATCTGTAGGTCCATTGGGTCCACCTGCTAGCTCGTAACGGGTACTGAGATAATATAGTCTTGTATATTAAGGAAATTAATATAATGTATGGAGATACATTATAGTATAAAGTTTAATTACAGAATTAAACTTTATAATTAATTTTGGATATGATTCAAAATTAATTATTGAGAGAATTATAAATTTAATTAAATATGTGATATTTTATTAATTCATGAATTAATTAATTAAATTTAATTTGGTTAAATGTGATTTGATCAAATTAATATTATAGTTTATATTAATATACATTTTGATGCACATTAAAACTATAGGTTAAATGAGAGAGATAAGATTGAATATGATTCAATTATAAATTAATTAAATATTTGATATTTAATTAGTGTGGGATTCAATTAACGATCGGTTGCACGCCAACAAGAACCCACGCGCAAGCAAACTTTCTGATGAGTCTCCATGGTGGCAGTCTCTGCATCTCCTTTCTTCGATGCGATTTAAGCTGTCAAACACGAGAACTACCCTGATGTGCCTTAGACCCATGAACCCAAGCAACAACATCGATAGGATTAGCAACTTTCAATCACCAAAACAAACATGCTGTGAGGTTGTTTTAGTAATAATAATTGACCGAGACTATCTCGATTCAGAGGAGGAGTAGCTGACTGTCCTACGGTAGCAGTTATTCTAAACCTCTGAAGTATCGTTGCAAAAAAATTATGATTTATAGGGTACTTAATTACTTTTGCTAAATTGATTGGATTAAGTAAAGGGTTAAGTGCTAGACAACCGATTTAAGTTAATTTGCTTATTTTAGCATATTATAGTTCTATGAATGCCTTATTTATACGCCAAAATTCATTATTAGTATACATCATACGACGAAGAAAACACACTTAACTCGTGGTTTTAAAATGGTCTTAAAAATTGAGGAACGTTCTTAAACTCCTATGTCTACTTCATCTCAAAATGTTCATAATGAATGTAACATAAGAAAACTGCCTAACCAAAAAGAACATCAAAGACTCTAAATATAATTTATTAGTCTTGAAAACGTGCTTAGTAAAGAATAATTATTCAACTTGGATTCTTGATTCAGGTAGCACTAATCACGTATGTTCTTTTACAAATAGGTTTCTAGCAACTCTATATATGAATTAAAATTGAAGCAGGAGAGTTCATCTGGGTTATGGTAGTGGGAGACATAAAAGATTATTCTTCTCCAAGGAACATTATATATTATTTGATAATGTATACATAGTTCCTAAGATTAAGAGAAGTTTAATTTTTATATATCTTGTTTTGTTAGAACAAGGCTATTCTATTACCTTTTTTAATGTATGAACTGTTCATTCCAAAAAGGATGCCAATATTTATTCTGAACATGAAGAATAACCTATATGTATTTAAGATCGATAGAGTCTCGAACGATTTATAAAACATGAGATGTTTAAAACCGCTGAGACTCAATCAAGAGGCAACATGTTTCTTAAAAGTACTTATCTTTGGCACTTCAGGGTAAGACATATAAATCTCAATAAAATTTGGGAATTAGTATAAAATGAACTTCTAAACAGGTTAGGAGACAGCTCATTACCTCCCTGTAATTCATGCCTTAGGGGTAAGATGACTAAGTAAACTTTTTCTAGGAAAAGGTTATCGTGCCAAAGAGCCCTTCAAACTCATACATTTATGTAATGACAAAGTAATATGAGGGTATGAATAATTCATTAGTTTTAATTGATTATTCAAGGAATAATTATCTCTACCTAATGCATCATAAGTCCAAAGCTCTTGAAAAGTGAAGGAATGTAAAACACTCTAGCGGAAGCAATTGATGATCTTGGGCGTTTAATTTCATTAATTTCTCTAATTAAAGCATGCTTTTTAAACCGAAAAACAGAGTACATGATTACTAACCTTTGTAGCTCGAATTCTTGCAACTCCATGGACGTTTCTTCTCACAATCAAGTTGTAGACAACCATCAAGATCTTCCTCGCAATTCTCCAGCATTAGAACTTTCTGCTATTAATCTGAATTTTTGAGAGAGAGATTGAAGCTTTGCATGAGATTTTCCAGCCCACTCCATTATCTCTTAAAGAAGAAGACAAAGGCTTATATATGAAGGGATACGTGATGGTGGATTTTGATTTGTCACCCAATTTGGTGTCAAATCTCCATGAATTGCATGAAGTTTTCATGCTGAAAATTGCCACCAAGAAATTGAAATTCTTAATTTCAATTTAATCAATTTCAACATTTATAATTAATTAGACAATTAACTTTTAAATGAAATTGATATATCATATTAATATCATTAATTAAACTTTTTAATTAATGATAATTATTTAATTTAATATCCAATACTAAATTAAATAATTTTCCTGATTCCAATCTCTCTTTTAAACCGGTATGAATCTCTATTCATATTTAAATCGAAATGTGTATTAAACACACAATCTAAATATTTAAATCTTATTTAAATATTCCCGACTCTCTCATATCATTTAATTCATAATTAAACTTCAACATTAATTATAACGACAATTCCCTTTAATGTATTTGGACGTTTTCAAATCCTCTCATCACTTTTGTTCTAAAGTTGATTCCGTATGAGCTAGCAGGGGACCTAATGGACCTACAGATCATGGGCTCCAACGATCCAAGATTAACCAATTAATCTCATTAACCTAGTTAACCAACATTCATTTAACTATCGGGACACTCCACTATAGCCCGCAGCTGCATTCCCCTCACTGTAGATATATTTCTGTCCACCCGATACAACCATAATCAGTAAGTCGACCCTTCACAGGTTGTTCGTAACTGCAGCAGGTCAAAAGTCCATTTTACCCCTAAAGTTACATTTTGCTCCTTAAGTACCATTGATTCTATAATGAACAATTTGTTTATGGTCCAACCATTAAACATAAAATCCTCTCATGCTAGGAGAGAATCGACGTGCCTTTGTTCAAGACCCAGGGTCAGCACTTAAGGGAACAACCTCTACTATCCCTATTGGCGGGTAGGAGTGAATTCCATCTTGCAAGACTATGTCTCCAACTATCTACCCGGTCTTATCCCCAAAATGGTAGGCTTATTGAGTCGGCAATGTTGAGTCACTCTCACCCATGCAAATTAAAGGATAATCCCGAATAAACAGGAGTTCATAGTTAGCTCAGGATTAAGATTGAGTTACCTAGGTCATCGCATGAAATAGTCAGTTCCACATTAAACGGTGTTATAAAGTGAAAGTGACTTATTTCTCGGTCCTGGTCGTATTCAAACTCTTTGCATAGGACACCCCCACTCGCATGTCTTTACATGAACGACTCAGGATCACATCGTTTGTATTAAATACAAAAGCGGGTCACGTCACATAGTGTCCCCAGGATAAGGCACCCAACCTCTATCCCTATACTATAGACCGTTTTGGCTATCACCTGAACTTGATTCGCTTTTATGTTTACACATAAAGTTCAAGTGTTCATTATATAGCCATGGGTTTTAGTTTATTGGATTTGGGTCAATTAATGCATAATTAAACAACCATTCAATCACTACATATTGAATAACCTCAATAACGTTTTATTGATTAACTTTTTACATTTACTATCCACGAGTTTTATGACATAAAACCCAACAAAAAGTTCAAGGAGTATAATGCCAATGTTATGAACATTTAGGTAAGACAATAAACATACTTCGATTCGATCGCATAAGAGAGAATAAGGACTCATAATTCCAGGACTATATGATAGTGTTGGGTTTTATGCCCCAAAACTCATAGATAGTGAATGTAAACAAATTGTATACTTGTTTCAATAAAGTGTTATTGAGTTTCTACAATAAAGTGTTATTGTTAAATATTGCACAATTTGACCCAAATCCAATAAACTAAGATCCAAGGTTGTTTGTATGTAACTTGAACAAGTATGTGGGGACATACAGGGATCGATGTTCAAGTAACAACCTAAAAGGTCTATAGTACAAGAACCTTATCCTTGTAACACTATGAGATACGACCCGCTTTGTATTTGATACAGACGTATTGATCCAAAACATCCATGTAGCAGACATGCAAGCGGGGGTATCCTATGCAATGAGCTTGCATAAAACCGGACCACGAAATAGTAAACCACTAGATGTAACACCGTTAACTAGTTAGGTTACTGTTTCAATAGGATGACCTAGGTAACTCAGTCTTAATCCTGAGTGTGTCATGAACTCCTTCTCACGAGGGATTGTCCTTTGATTAGTATGGGTGAGAGTGACCTGCACGCCGACTCAATAAGCCTACCTTCTTGGGGACAAGACCGAGTGGGGGGTTGGGGACATGACAACACAAGATGGAATTCACTCCTTCCCGCTTCTAGGAGAAGTAGATGAGTGTTCCCTTAAGTGGTGACTCCACGTCTTGAACAAAGGGACTTCACCCTCTCACTGGCCCGAGCGAGACTTTCTGTTTACTGGTTGGACCATAAACATGTTGTTCATTAGAGGAGCATTGGTACTTAAGGAGTCAGAGGTAACACATGGGTAAAACGGTAATTTGACCCAACTGTAATTATGAACACTCGTGAATGATTGATTTACCGATATAGGTTTGTATCCGTGGACACAGAAATGTTCTACAGTGAGAAGAGTTCAGTTGTGGGTCTTTAGTGGAATGACCCACAATTAATGAATATTGGTTAACCTGATTAATGAGTTTAATCAGTTAACCTCATATCATTGGAGCTTCTGATCTGTAGGTGATAAGGGTAAAAAATATACCTATTTTACCCTTATATTTAGCTCATTTCTTGGTCAAATATTGAGTGTTTAGGTCAATTTTACTATTTTCGAGCTCAAAATATGTTAATTTGATAAGATAGGGTGTTGAGGGTCACTTTTGTTGAATTATGCTTATTTGTGCTTAAAAAGACTTGATTTGAAGCAAATTTGACTTAGTTTGATGTTGTGCAGAAAAACAGAGGAGAAGCTGTAATTCCCCAGAAATGCGACCGCATTTCTGGAAAAAAAAGAGGCCGTTCCGAGTCGTCCGCGGGTCGTTGTTGACAAGTCTTCTTCGCACCTAACCGATTGTTTTGACCCCGAAACTGACTGGGCAACCTTTCATCACCTATTTTGTAGCTCATCAACCAATTTCTACACTATATAAGCTCCGGATTCGAAGTCAAATTCAAGCAGAACTCACTTGGAAGAAAAGGATGATGACAGAACCTTGACTCGACGCCAATGAGTAGGGATGCCCGAGGTCCTTCTTAGATGACAAAATTCTAACCCGAGAGAGAGTTAGACATCAAACCTTGTGGTTTTTAGAGAGTTTCACCCATTCCCATCTTGTAAAAGTGAGAGAGTGGAGTGTCTTAGCAAACTCTAGAAGGATTGAGTAAATAGAAAACCCATAATATTTAGCTATCTCCTTTATTTCCAGCTCTTGAAACTTTTCATTATTTTGTATTCTTTACATTTTTATTTCAATGAAAATGTGTTCATTTTCTTTTTATCCCGTCATGAGTAACTAAATCCCGTTGAGTGGTTCAATGTGGTGAATTCCTTTATGGTTTAATGGCTTGAAAGTGTTTTATTTGCTTAAGTTGTGTTCAATGCATGTCATTCTTTATTGATTATCACTCTAATCTTGCTGAGTTTAACTTGATCACTTAGACTTTACATGCTATGTGAGTTTGATTTCGAAAGGGACAAACGATATCGTTTCTCATAAAGGTGATATAGGAGAAAAAGCTCGAAAGAGATTGTTCGGCGGTATAGGGAAAACTGCCTAAGGCACCCTATATCAACTATAGGGTTATAGGTTGCATTCGTGAGTTATCTATGTTGGAGTCGAGTCACAGAAATGTGCATAACAGTACTCATTTAGCCTTCTAACGGTTTTTGGAAACAAGGGCCAAATAGGAGTTAAATTTGGCCCAGTGCATTAAATACGCTTAAGTTAAATACTGCATGAGTATGGTTGTTACCTTAGGGATGAATCCATGTTGAACACCTCGTTGTTTATTATTGTTATTTCTTATCATTTATTTGCTTATTTTATTCATATTTTAAAAAACCCAATCAATTAACTTATTTTCTTTGGTTACCTTTTCAAAAGCAATCATTTGAGCAGTTTCTTCATCAAATATGAATTTCCAATTTAGTCATCGTGGGATCGATACCCTTGGGAGTGCTTCTAAGGTTTTTTTTTATTACTACGTGCGACAATGTATACTTGCACTTAAGTGTTAGATGAACTATTCTTTATTATTTCATTTATCATCTTATCTCACATCCATCTATTCAGCTGACGACGCACCAAGTTTTTGGCGCAGTTGTCGGGGACCAAAAGTGAAACCAGATTTGTTTTTGAAATTGCGATCAAATTGCGACCAAATTTTCTGTCTCAAAAGGGAATTTGACTTCGGTTTCTATTTGTTTTTCTTTTGCAGGTTGGAGTTAGTGCATGAGTAAGGGGTGTCCATTCTTTGACATTGATCCAGAGATAGAAAGAACCTTTCGTCGTCGAAGGAAGGAACATAGACGAAAGAAAAAGGAGCAACAAAAGTTGAGCGCACGAGAATTACTAGAGGAAACATCTTACATTCAAGAATTTCTAATGGAACCTCCTGGAGATTAAGAATAGACCTCAATGGACGTTGCCTAGCAAAACCGAGATCCCTCATAGAGAAGGCAAGGAACAATGCAAGGCAGTGACCTTAAGAAACAGATTATAATACGATGGACCAAAGTATCCAGGAAGGTCAGTAGCAGAGATCGCAATTGAAGCTTGAGAAAAGATTTGTGAAAAGAAGTAAGATATTTCAGAGAATAAAGAAGAAAAAGTAGAAAAGACCAAGGAGCCTGAAGCCTTGGTATAAAAAGAAGAAAAATCAAAGTTGGAGAAAAAACAAGGAAATGTGACCGCAAAACCCCAGAAATTTGTGATAGATCCAGATTACAGACCACCTCCTCCATACCCACAGAGATTCAAACATGCCTCACAGGATGTACAGTTCAAGAAGTTTTTGGATGTATTGAAGCAGTTACACATTAACATACCATTAGTAGAGGCACTTGAACAAATGCCTACATATGTGAAGTTCCTAAAAGATATCCTGAAGAAGAGAAGGTTGGGTGAATACGAAACGGTTGCACTCACGGAATGTTCCAGTGAACTGGTGAAGAACGAGATTCCTCCCAAGCTTAAAGATCCAGGAAGCTTTACAATTCCATGCTCTATCGGGGGCAGAGATGTAGACAGAACTCTGTGTGACTTAGGAGCAAGCATCAACTTAAGGCCATATTTTGTTTTTAAACAGTTGGGGATAGGTGCAACACGACCTACAACTGTGACCTTACAGTTGGCAGATCGATCACTTACACACCCCATTGGAAAGATTGAAGAGATATTGGTTAAAGTTGATAAGTTTGTTTTCCCTGCAGATTTTCATCATCTTGGATTGCGAAGCTGATAAGGATGTGCCGATTATCTTAGGATGACCGTTCCTAGCCACTGGCAGAACCTTAATAGATGTCCAGAAGGGAGAATTAACCACGAGGGTCAACGATCAGCAAATCACATTTAATGTGATGAATACAATGAAGTACCCTGGAGATTTCGAAGAATGCTCTATGATTGATGAAATTGATGAACTCTCCAGGTCTACTTTGCAGGAAATAGAAAGAAGAGAAACCTTGGAGGATGTACTTGGACATGAAGAATTAGACGAAAAAGGTGGGAAAAAGATTGAAGTGGAAGAAAGCAGTCAAACCATGAAGCGACAAAGGATAAAACCATATTGGGGAAGAGGCTTCGAGGATCAGGAAACCCATGTCTTCGTGATTGATTTGGTATGACTTCTACCACCTTGAATTAATTTTTGTATATTATCCGGGTTTATAAATAATAGTCTAGACAAGAACTCCAAAAACATTTGGACATGAGTAAAAACTCTGTCTAGGAAAATCCTATCTAGGAAAGGGTATTTAAGATGACCATTGGGAACACCTTTTCCTGGGGATTTACCTGGGAGTTTTGAAAAGTCCATATTATTTTGGGCCCTGTCTGAGCTTAAATCAGGAAAAATGAAAAAAATGTGACTTTATTTTGAATAAATGATTTTTGATCAAGAGGGAACTTTGTCTAAGGCAAGGCTACCTAGGCTGAGGTATTTAAGTTGATCGTAGGGAACACCTCTACCTGGGGACTTACCTGGAAGTTGAATTGATCAAAACATTTCCTTAATTATTTTTAAATTGAGTAAAATGAGAAGAATAAGAATAAATCATGATTAAACATATGAGCTTTCTAAGTTGTTTATGAGTGTTTCAGAGAAAGGAAGAATGCAAAGGAAAATGAAAAGTCAGAAAAAAAAGTGAAAGCAGAAAAACTGGGTGAAATGCGACCGCATTTCTCCCCAGTACATTTGAAAATGTGACCGCATTTTTAAAAATAAGTGGGGAGTCACGATTTTTCTTTGACTTGCACGTGACCTAATTGGAAAAGTATAAATAGCTTGACTTAAGCTCTTTTCCTTTCACCAAACTCTCAACTCTTTGCATTCAAGTCCAACCCTCAACTCTCCATATTCTCTCCATCGTGAATGATAAGTCCAATTTGTTATACACTTAGAATCTCCCAATTTTCTTCTCTTAGTTGAATTCCTTGCGAAAAATGCTTTAAAATGAGTATAATATGTCTATAGGTCCTCACCGTAGCTTTGGAAGCAATTCGGGGCTAATACGAGCGAAACCGGAGCGTAAAATGACCATTCTGCCCCTGGAGCTTCATCAGCGTCGAGACGCTCGTCATCAGAGTCGAGACGCTATGTCGCACAGAGTCGCGATGCTAGGGCAATCCGAGAAATATTTTCCAAAATTGAAGCGACAGCGTCGCGACGCTGTGCGTTTTCCAGAATTTATTTTTTCCTATTTTGGCTGGAAATTTTCCTTATTTGAAGACCCAATTCAGCACCATTCTACCACGAATTGAAGGCCAAGAATCCCTATAAATAGAGGCCTTTGGTGTAGGTTTAGAATCATCCCTCAAATCATCCCTCACTACAGTTTTGTAGCCACTTTTCTCTCTAGTTTCAAAAGTTCTTTTAAGTTTTCTTAGTCCATGGGTCGGTTGATTGAGCCTCGAGCTTGGAGGTGCTTGTCTATGGCCAACTAAGCTCGGATCGTTGTAATCGGGACCTCCGTTTGTAAGTTTGATTCAATTTTATGAGATTTCCACTTAATTACTTAGTTAATTGTCTTTGTGATTTTAGTTCTTTGCATACAAGTTTAGATTGTGGTAGGAAAGATTGACAACCTTGACCGCGCCCTGTCTAAATTTACTTGCTAAATTTAAGTAGCGAATAGGCCAACGTTATGATTATACGCATGCGTCCCTAGAACTAAATGATTTAATCAATTGTAATTGTGGTTTGTTGCCTGTTGCTTGTGAATTAATTCGGCTAGATCCCAATGCGGTTTAGATTAGTTAATATGCCAATTAATTAATTTAAACTAGAATCAAACTTAGCGTTTGCATGTTTGTGATAGTTGGATCATGGCTCTCGGTTTGTTGCCGGAGTACGCCGGACTTAGATAGTTAATTAAAATCAATTGATAATCGATGAATGAAATTAATCAAACTTAACACCGAGTTCAACCCCGATTACATTGATCCTCGTGGTAAGATCAACTAACCCCACCTTTACTTTCCTTGCATTTAAGTTCCTTATTTATTTTCCCGCCTTTACTTTATGTCTTAATCTTTTTATCAATAAACCCCCCTTTTGGTTACCTCAAAAACACAAAAGAATGTAGAAATAAACCGATTGTTCCCTGTGATCGACCTCGACCACTATTGCTACAAGTTAGCTTTAGGAATCGTGGATTATAAATTTATTTGACAAGAGACCGCGAAAATCTCTTCCGTCAGTGAAACAGCAAGACCCACAAACAAAGAAGATGAAGAACACTCAAGGATCGTCACCCTCACGCAAAAACACTCGATCTCAAAGTGCACAATCAACCCACGAAGCTGAAGCAAGTAACAGATGACAAGAGGAGAACCCCGAAACGCCCATGCAAGGCACGCGAAGGACGAAACCCACGAGATTCTCGTCGGATCCTCTTCGACAATGCCGACCACGTCGAGGGAGATGTCGAGTACATCTGCACCAAGATGGTTCACGCGTGCCACTACTGTCCATCAAACCCAAAAGCCAGCCACTCAAAAGTTCAGAAAACGTTCGCGGGAGTGGTTTGAGATGATCCGAGAGATGGGTGCCAAGGGACGAGCTGCCCTTGAAGAAGAAGGGAATCGACGAGATGAAGAAAATCTGCCAAGGCAGCTGGAAGCTCTCGGCAAGGAGAAGCTTCAATGGGTAAGGTCTCCGAACCTTCAACTAACCCTTCTCTATCTTGCAAGACCAAGCCCGCTGTTACTTACAGTGCAAGAAAGAGGAGCCCAAAGAAAAATGTGTCTGAAAAGCCGCTTGAAATCAGCCCCTAAAAACCGCAAGGATGCCTCCCGATGTATTTGAAGGAATAATCCGCCAAGCAGTGACAAAGGCCCTTGAGATTGCAGAGGGGTACAAGGCTGAACATGATGCTTTGAAAGAGGTTGAAGCGGAGAGAGATGAAAAATCAGAAAATTGTTGAGGAAGATGAGTTTGCAAAGGAAAGAGATGAGAAAGATGAGAAAAGAAGGAGAGAAGAAGAGCAAGAGGCCGAGATTGCCTTATTAGCCGATGAAGAGAGAAAATATGAGGAAAACCTCAGGAGGGCAACCATGAAATTGAAACTCCTTAAGGAAGAGAAAAAGAGAAGAGAAGAAATAAAAGAAGATGAAAAAAGAAGGAAGGAAGCTGAAGACTTCCTTGCAGCCTTTGAGCCACTCTGTTGTGCAATTTGCTTACCGCAAGTGTACGGGTCAAGTAATAATATAGTGTTTTCGTGTAAAACGAGTGTCGTCCTCTGGATTGATTTTCTAGCAAATTAAGTACTGTGAATACTTTTGTTCAATTTTATTTAGGGAGAAAAACTCAATGATAAAGATAAAAGTAAAGACTAAAAACATAAAAATAAAAGTGGAGACTCAAATGGAAAGACTCTTAGGGAATTGATTTCATTGATTAAGATTGATGATTGATTAATAGGAATGAATTGACTGTGCAATTATTCTACAAGCCAAGGAAACTTTTATCACGATTACCTCTCCCGAGTATAATTGATTCTCATGCATATAAACTAACTTGATATCCCTATCTAAGTTCATTAACATGCAAGGCATTATTCGGTTCGGTCCTTGTTATGCTTCTAAAGTGATTCCAAATCCCATCACAAACTTAGAATTTCTACTCTAGTCATGCAATTAAACAAGGTAAGTCTTAGGCCAAATCCTCTCTCCCGAGTTAGATTCAACACTTAAATCATTCAATTAGTGATCAAGTAATTGAAAGCATTAAACAAAATTGCATGCATAAAATAAAAACACATTCATACCTAAAATCAATCCAACAACTAAAACAATTACATCAAACCCTAAGACAAACAACTAGCAATTCATAGTCTTTAAACCACAAACACTAATTGCAAGAAAAGCCATAAAAACTACAAGAGTTAAGGGAAAGAGAAAGGAAAACTCGAATCCGTCGAAACCGGTACGTCCTCGTCACGATCTCCCCGTCTTCTCGCTTGATTCCCACTCCTTGGCCTTGCATTAGCTCCCACCAAAGGTCTCTAGTCGAAATTAGGGCTAAAATCTAACTAATTGGACTCCCCTAATCCGTAGCTGAAAAGAGGAATTTATAGAAAATATGTCGATAGCGTCGCGACGCTATGATTTTTTTTTTGGATTGAACTCTATTTGACTCCAATTGCTGAATTAAGCTTCAAACACATACTTCCTACAAATAAAACATAAAAATGCATAAATTTGGGCAAATAATTGTAAAAAACTAACTTAATTAATCAGTGAAAAATAGCTAGCTATGCTCGCTATCACACTCCACAAGGCTCAAAGTGAAGCTGAAGTGCTGCAAGGAAGGGTAGAAGAAGAGGCCCAACAGGGGCCAAGAGAAGAAAGTTTAGAAAAAGAAAAAGAAAGAGAAGTGGAGAATGAAGGCCAGAATGCGACCACATCTGGGCTGCATTCTGAAGAAGGCCTAGCCGAGGCCACTATTGACCAGCCAGCTGAAGAGGTTCTTGAGCCTCTATTCGCACATGACCCACCAACTGCTGATAACACCTCTTCGGGAGAGAAGAGGGATGGAGAGGAAAAAGACGAGGAGGCCGAGACCTCCAGTGATTCTAACTCCGATACAGAATCTGATTCAGAGATTAGGGAGCTAGATTGTGACCAAGTCCCTACCTCTGCAGCATTAAGAAGAAAGAGAAAGAGAGAGATCAAGGCTGACAGGAGGACAAAGAATAAGAATGACCCAATCTTTGCCAAGAGGCCGAGGACAAGGTCCATGGACACATCTCCTGCAGTTCCTTCTACCATCTCACCCGCCAAGCCAAAGGGAAAATCACCCAAGGCTGTATCTCCCAAAAATCCATTTCCCGAGGTATTTAAAGATATTAATTTTCCGGAATGAATGGAGATCATGAAGAAAAGAGATTTCTTCAATGAGAAGGGATTCTCTAATAGAGCAGGAGCACTGCCAGAATTTGTGAGCAGGATCACATCTTAGGACAATTGGCAGGACTTCTGTGCTCACCCTTAGGAGGCTGTTGTGCCCCTAGTTCGAGAATTTTACACCGACCTGAGGGAGGAGAGCATTAGCATGGCAATAGTGAGAGGGAAGATGGTCAGTTTCTCCTTAGTCGACATCAACAGGGTGTACAAGATCAAGGCACCCTTGAACCCAAGAGGGAATGATGTTATCAGGAACCCTTCAGCCAAGAAGATGAAGGAAGCATTGAAACTTGTGGCCAACAAGGGGGTTCAGTGGAAAGAATCGCAGACGAAAGTGAAGTCTTTAGTGTCAAGCGACTTAAAGCCAGAATTGGCAGTGTGACTTCACTTCATCAAGAACTGCTTGATGCCAACCACCCATGACAACACAATTTCAGTGGATAGAGTTATGCTACTCTATTGCCTTATGAAGGGGTTGGAAATCAACTTGGGGAGCATTATTAGGGATGATATCTTAGCTTGTGGACGGAAAAGGGCAGACAAGTTTTTCTTCGCCTCACTCATCACCCAACTCTATCAGAGGGTGAAGATTGTGCCAGGCAAGGACGAGGAGCGCCATTTCTTTAAACCAACCATTGACTTGCCCTTGATAGGAAAGCTCCAGTAGAACATCATCCAGAGGAAGGATAAAGCCTCCACATCACAGGCTACTCCACCTACAGGGTCGAATGTAGCTTCTCCATCCCAGCACACTTCTTTTACAGGGCCTTTACCAGCATCAGAAGCCCTAGGCATGGTCCACCGCCAGTTAGATCAAATCAGGGAGAACCTGAAGACTTATTGGACGTATGCAAAGGAGCAGGATGAAGCTATTAGAGAGTTCTATCTCTCTATTGCCCCTAGTATGGCCCTGGTCTTTCCAAATTTCCCTCAGCCGCTGCTGCCCCAAGAAGAAGAGGATTCTGATGAAGAGGAAGATGAAGAGAAAGAAGAGAAAGAGAGTTCCTTGGACGAGGAATATGGGAGTTTTCTAATCCCCTTTAAACTGAATTTTTTTGAATAATACTATTTACTGTTTTTTTTTTGTTTTAGTAGGTTTTAAATTCCGTTTTTAGTGTTTAGTTGCTGTTTTTAATTGTTTTTAATGTTTAGTTGTTAATAGTTTTGATCATAGTGTAATTTTAGATAGTTTGTGGATAATTTAGGTTAGAAAAGCTTGGCTTTTTAGATCTTTTCTTGAAAAATCTGCTTCCTGTTTTTTGAACTTTATCTATGATAGTTTTGAAGAAAAAATCAACTTTAAAGAAAAATTGCTTTAAAATGTTTTGGAAGAAGAAAACATGTTTCAAAGGAGTTTTCTTTTAAGCACTTGATGATGAAAACTAGAGCTTTGTTCTATCTCGAAAGTGCCACCGTCTCAACTGAGTTGTTTTCTAGTCATAGGCTTTCCATTAGTCTTTTTCTTTACAAAATTGTCTTAGAGTCTAAACTTCCTCGTGTTTAACCTTTCTAACACTCTAGGAGAGTTTAGCCTTGAAGTTTTGAAAACAAAACAGCCTCATGTTAAGCCCATGCCTAAAAAATAAGCCAACGAGGACATTGTCTACCTTTAAGTTTGGGGGGAGGGGGTGCTTTATGCTTACTATGTAAATATCTTTTATAAATTTGTACTGCGGGAAAAGAATTTGTGCTCAGTATATATTCCAAAAATTATGAAAAAAAGAGAGAAAAAATAAGGAAAAAAATCGAGAGTTACTCCTCATTCCTAGGGTTTACTGAGTAACCAGGGGCATTCATGACACCCATGGTTTGCCACTGCATGAAAGGTTTACTTAGGGAAGTGAGTATCACTCCGAGCTTGTGAACTTTGCTCGTAGCTAGATATCTTCACCACAAAGTGTCGATAAACTAGAACGAAGGTAAAGATGACAGCAATGATGCTCTTGGGAGAAAAAAGAAGTCAAATAAAAGGAGCACCGACAGTCAAATAAGTTTGGGGGAGATGGAGAAGGTCTAGTAATTCATATATGCTTTTGTTTTCCTAAAGATTGTTTTCTTAGACTAAAAGGACTACACTAGGCTCTATGAATAGAAGTTAGGTAGTTTAAACATGTTGGTTAGGATGGATTAGAGAGAGTTTTTCTTTGAAAACGAACAGTAGAAATCTTCATACCTAGGAAACTCAGACGTTGTGACTGGCACTAGAGTAGAACCCTCTCCTAAAAGGCAATCTTTTTAGAAAACGATATTGTAATACATGTTTACTTGATTCCATGTCACTTGATTTGAAATGAAAAGTTGATACTAGTACCATGACTCATTATTATGCATGAACTCTAACGTTTTGGTTTGCAATTAATATTGAGCTCTAACGTTTTGATTGGCAATTAAGAAGTTGATCTCTAACATTTTGATTGGCAATTGCTTGAGGACAAGCAATGAGTTAAGTTTGGGGGTATGATAAGGGTAAAAAATATACCTATTTTACCCTTATATTTAGCTCATTTCTTGGTCAAATATTGAGTGTTTAGGTCAATTTTACTATTTTCAAGCTCAAAATATGTTAATTTGATAAGTTAGGGTGTTGAGAGTCACTTTTGTTGAATTGTGCTTAAAAAGGCATGATTTGAAGCAAATTTGACTTAGTTTGCTGTTGTGCAGAAAAACAGAGGAGAAGCTGGAATTCCCCATAAATGCGTCCGCATTTCTGGGAAGGCAAAATTGAAATGCGACCGCATTTCTGGAAAAACAGTGGCCGTTCCGAGTCATCCGCGGGTCGTTGTTGACGAGTCTTCTTCGCACCTAACCGGTTGCTTTGACCCCGAAACTGACTCGACAACCTTCCAACACCTATTTCACAGCTCCTCAACCAATTTCTACACTATATAAGCTCGGGATTCGAAGTCAAATTCAATCAGAACTCACTTAGAAGAAAAGGGTGGTGACAGAACCCTGGCTCGACGCTAATGAGTAGGGATGCTTGAGGTCCTTCTTAGATGACCAAATTCTAACCCGAGAGAGAGTTAGACATCAAACCTTGTGGTTTGTAGAGAGTTTCACCCATTCCCATCTTGTAAAAGTGAGAGAGTGGAGTGTCTTAGCAAACTCTAGAAGGATTGAGTAAATAGAAAAACCCACAATATTTAGCTATCTCCTTTATTTCCAACTCTTGAATCTTTTCATTATTTTGTATTCTTTACATTTGTATTTCAATGAAAATGTGTTCATTTGCTTTTTATCCCATCATGAGTAACTAAATCCTGTTGAGGGGTTCAATGTGGTGAATTCCCTTATGGTTTAATGGCTTGAAAGTGTTTTATTTGCTTAAGTTGTGTTCAATGCATGCCATTCTTTATTGATTATCACTCTAATCTTGCTGAGTTTAACTTGATCACTTAGACTTTGCATGCTATGTGAGTTTGATTTCGAAAGGGACAAACGATATCGGTTCTCATAAAGGTGATATAGGAGAAAAAGCTCGAAAGAGATTGTTCGGCGGTATAGGGCAAGCTGCCTAAGGCACCCTATATCGACTATAGGATTATAGGTTGCATTCGTGAATTATCTATGTCGGAGTCGAGTCACAGAAATGTGCATAACGGTACTCGCTTAGCCTTCTAACGGTTTTTGGGAACAAAGGCCAAATAGGAGTTAAATCTGACCCAGTGCATTAAATACGCTTAAGTTAAATACTACATGAGTATGGTTGTTACCTTAGAGATGAATCTATGTTGAATACCTCATTGTTTATTATTGTTATTTCTTATTATTTATTTGCTTATTTTATTCACCTTTTCAAAAACCCAATCAATCAACTTATTTTCTTTGGTTACCTTTTCAAAAGCAATCATTTGAGTAGTTTCTTCATCAAATCTGAATTTCCAATTTAGTCCTCGTGGGATCGATACCCTTGGGAGTACTTCTAAGGTTTTTTTATTACTACGTGCGACAGTGTATACTTGCACTTAAGTGTTAGCTGAATTATTCTTTATTATTTCATTTATCATCTTATCTCACATCCATCTATTCAGCTGACGACGCACCAGTAGGTCCATTAGGTCCCCCTGCTAGCTCGTAAAGAGTAATTAGGAACAATTATATATTGAGAGAATTTGAATAGTTCAAATTCATATTGGGAATTAAGTTAATTGTATGAGATACAAAATAATACAATGTATAGTGATGCATTAAAAATATAAAGTCGAATTTGAGTTAAACTTTATTAAATTGAGAGATTAATATATTTGAAAGAGTTCAAATATATGTCTAGTTAAATATATGGTATTTAATTAGAAGATGTATTAATTAATCATGAATTAATTAATTATTCATTTTAGTTTAAATTAAATGAGATTTAATTAATCTATAGTCTATGAGGGAATTATTAGAATATGATTCTAACGATTAATTAATTAAACATGGGTGATATTTAATTATGAAATTAATTAATTATTGGAATTAATTAATTGATTAGTTTAATTGAATTAATTAAATGCGATTTAATTAAGTTAATTAAACTATATATTATGTGAGGAAATTACTTTTAAATAAGATTTAAATGTGCATGAGATTAATTAATTAACGTTTAAGTAATTGATTTAATCAATTAATTAATTCATCTTGATCTAACGGTCAAGATTGTTTCCTAACCTCACATTAGGGTTTCCTCTCTTATAAAAGGAAATGTTATGAGAACCCTAACCCTAAGGTCTCATTCTAGCCTCCCTCTCATTCTCTCAACTCAAGAACTCTAGAGAAAATTTTTCTCTCTAAGAGTTTTTCCCATTCAAGATTAGGTAGTCCCACAACTACGTTCCTAATCTCAGAGTTATAGTGGGGAAGCCCTTGTGGTGGTGTCCGTTGAAGAATTCACAGTCGTCAGACGGAGGTATGTTTCTCACCGCTTAACTTTTTGCCAATGTATTGGTATTTTGTAGAACAAAATTAATTTACGAACGGTCCAATTGCTTCCGCTGTAATGAAATTGGGAATTCCAATCCTTCAGATAGAATATGGAATTACATCCCAACTCTCAACATCTAGTACACCATAGCAACATAGTGTATCAATAAGGAGAAACAGAATCTTGTTGGACATGGTTCGTTCGATAATTAACTATGGCAAGTTGCCTAACTCGTTTTGGGATATGCAGTGTTGACTGTAGTTTAAAACACGAATATGGTTCTCTCAAAGAGTGTTTCTGAAACATTATTTGAGTTCTGGAGAGGGCGTAAAGTAAGTTTACGTTATTTAAAAGTTTAGGGATGTCTTGCATTCGTGCAATAGACAAACCCGAACAATGTAGAACAACGTTCTAAAATATGCTATTTGTAAGTTATCCCAAAGAAACGAGAGGTAGATGCTTCTTCAAAGAAAGCATTTGTATCGACAAATGCAATTTTCTTAGAAGCATACCACGTTTGAGATCACAAACCACCAGTTAGATAGTGTCTAGTAAGTTATTTAGTGAAACTACAATTGGATCAACAAGAGTTGTTGATCAGGTTAGTCCTTCAACAAGGTTTTTGATTGAACTAACACATTGAGTCAGTTTCGTGCTTCTAATTATTGAGAGAGCCTCGACGTAGTGGGAGGGTTGTTATTCGACCAGATGAATACTATTTGAGTTTAACTGAAACTCTTGTTGTCATACCTGATTACAATATCGAGGATCCATTGACCTTTAAACAGACAACGAATGACGTGGAGGACGAATGAATTAAAGTTATGGACCTGTAAAGGGAACCCATATACTTTAATTCAGTCTGGGTCTTGTAGATAAACCTGAAGGGGTATGACCCATAGGGTATAAATGGAAGAGGAAATGAGACTTAGTTGAAAATGTACAGACATTTAAAAAGCTAGATTTATGGCAAAGAGTTTTATGCAGTGGGAGGGGATTGACCATGAAGAAACCTTCTCCCCTGTTGCGATATTGAAGTCAATCAGGATACTCCCATACATTTCCACATTTCGTAAATATGAAATATGACAAATGAATTTCAAGACTACCATTTTGAATGGTAATCTTGAAGAGAGTTCCTACATGTCTCAACCAGAAGGGTTCATTCGGGATTATCCTTTGATTTTCATGGGTGAGAGTGGCCCAACATCGCCGACTCAATAAGCTTACCATTTTGGAGATAAGACCAGGTAGATAGCTGGAAACATAGTCTTTCAAGATGGAATTCACTCCTACCCGCCTGTAGGGATAGTAGAGGTTGTTTCCTTAAGTGATGACTCCGGGTCTTGAACAAAAGCACACCGTTCTCTCTTGGCATGAGAAGATTTTCTATTTAATGGTTAGACCATAAAAAAATTGTTCATTATAGGATCAGTGGTACTAAAGGAACAAGATGTAATTTCAGGGGTAAAACGAACTTTTGACCCGCTGTAATTACGAACAACCTGTGAAGGGTCGGCTTATTGATTATGGTTGTATCAGGGTGGACAAAAATATATCTATAGTGAGGGGAGTGCAACTACGGGCTATAGTGGAGTGTCCCGTTAGTTAACGAAGGTTGGTTAACTAGGCTAAAGAGTTTAGACCAGTTAATCTCAAATCGTTGGAGCCCATGATTTGTAGGTCCATTAGTCCCCCGCTAGCTCATATGGAATTAACCTTAGAACAAAGTGATGAAAGAATTTGAAAAATGTTCAAATTCGATTTTGGGAGACATCGTTATTTATATTCGATATAATTTAGCATATCGGTTTAATTATGAATTAAACTACAGAGAGAGATGAAAATATTTGAATATGATTTAAAATATTATAAATATGTATTCGTTACATATTTCAATATGAATGAGGATTCATATACAACGTTATCGGTTTTGAGATATATCGGGATTGGTGCGATTATTTGATTTGTTATTAGATATTAAATTAAATAATTATAATTAATTAAAGTGTTTAATTGATTATTTAAATTAATTTTATTTAAAATAAAATTAATTGAAATTGCATGAAATTTTGATTCCATGCATAATTCCATGAAAAGCCACCTTGCCCTTTGATTCATCAAAATCCACCTTACCCTTTGATTCATCAAAATCCACTAACTCATGTGCCTTCATATATAAGCCCGTTTCTTCTTCAAGTAAGAGGATGGAGTTAGCTGATGTTCAACATGCAAAATACAGAATGCAAAGTTCTCTCTCAAGAACCACCATTTTTCTCTCTAGTTTGTGCTTGAGCATTCTTGAGTATTCAAGCTATTTCCTTCCAAAATTCATCACGATCAGTTCCCACAAGACCGTTCTAAGGTCGGAGAATAGCGGGGAAGATCTTGATGGTTGTCCATGAAGTGTTTGTGTGAAGAAACATCCATGGAGTTGCAAGAATTCAAGCTACAAAGGTAAGTTTTCCGTTGCCTCTGTTTTTCGGTTTAAAATGCATGCTTTTAGTTAGAGAAATTAATGTGATTAAACACCCAAGATTGTCAATTGCTTCTGCTAGAGTGATATACATTCCTATAGATTTTTCAACTATTCTTGCTGGAAATCATTTACTTATTGTTTCTATATTTTTTAGATGTTATTGCTTCAATTTGTGAGTGAATTGATTCTCCTTTTGAGTTTTTTCCTTTTATGAAGGAAAAGTTTGGTAATAGCAAGACTCAATAAATTAGTATTGCCTCTGTTTTTGAAATCAAGAAAGAAATTCCAAAGTTTTTGTTTAAGAGAAGTAGTTAAGAAAAACATTTTAGTGATAAAAATTTTAGGTCCTACTATCATGTCTCACATTATTTGCGTTTCCACATACTGGCCTTGGTAACTAGGGTTACTTACCGACTATTTTTAATTTAAAATTTCTTTATGTTACTTACTAGCTATTTTAATTTCAAGCTAATATAAATTAATTTTTTCTACAAAATAACACAAACACTTGGTATAAATTTGATTGATGTACAAATTTGACTCTAAATTAATAGAGACCAAAATGCATGTAACATTATAAATTTAAATTATATTAAACTAATATATAAATTACCTAGAGATTATAAGGGTATAATGTCTCTTATAAAGTGGTAACACACATCTATCTAAGAAAATAACAACTTCATCTAGACTCTCAGCAAGTTCTTCACACAATTCATATAACCATAATGCTTCCTTAAAAGCTTCAGTCACAACCATATATTCAGATTCGGTAGTGGACAAGACAACAACAGGCTGTAGTGTTGACTTCAAACTAACTGTGTTACCATATAGGGTGAAAGACAAACTTGTGAGAGATCTTCTTCTATCTCGATCAGTAGTATGGTTTGCATCCACATACCCTACCACTTTTGTCTTTTGAGTTGAAACCGAACAATATTCAAGACCATAAGCTGTTGTACGTTTGACATATCTCATTTGCCATTTGACAGCCACCCAATGCTTCTTTCCAGGGTTAGAAATGTAATTGATTACCACATTCAAACTATGAGCCAAGTCTGAGCGTGTGTGATAGGACCAAATTAGTCCTATTTATTTGTTGTTCATCTAAACTTGTTAGGCTGCACTTTATGCTTTATTTGTCTATTTTGTAGATTATTTGTGCATTTAGGGCAATAGGGACGGACTACACAAATTGGAGCTAATTCAAACAATTTAGAGAGTTTTCGAGCTAACTTGAGGGCCATGGATCTCGAGGAGATGAGAAGACCGTGAGGATCGTGACGAGCCCGAAGAATGGTTTCAAGGAGTCAAAGTTTCGAGACTTGAATCGAGCAAGAAACAAAGAAGATTTAAAGACGAAGCACGCTAGAAGGAGGCCAGACGTCTCGACACTGGCCCGTTTCAAGCCCTAGGCCCAGACGGCACGACGTCGAGACGCCATGCCTAGCTTCGAGACACCGCGATTAAATTTTCTATAAATTCCCTTCTTTTATTCCGTTGTTTAGCATATGTTTTAGGGTTTTATTTTTGGTTTTCCTCTCGGTTTTCTCTGTTCTCCACGTCCAAAACTCAAAGGTGTATGTTTTCTTATTGATTTCCTTTGTATTTTCTTGTTATTGTAGCATAGGGTCGCAGGTTTTAGTTGGTCTAACCGTCGTCTAAACCCGTTGACGCCGATTGGATGATTATTGGGTTATAAAATGTATTTCTTTGTGAGTTTCATGTTCTGAATGTCTTTTCAATTCCATATTGCAATTGTATTTTGGATTCAGTTTGTATTATTTGCATGCGTAGTAGGTTAGATTGACGCCCTAACTCGCAGCTCTTATGTTAATAACTTGCTAAAGAATTGATTTCGAAGTAGCTAATGGATTATTAATTCAATAGTTAGCGCATAGACTGATTCGTGAGCACAGGTCCCAACAGCAGTCTCTGACTTTGTTGCTTGACACGATAGGTCTAGGATCCAAAATAGCGTTAGAAGTAATCTAGGCCTAATTATTTCTAATGTCCTAATCAATCCACTAGACTTAAGGAAATTGGTTGATTATTTGATTTGATAGTTCAATCAGATTAATTGGTTAATCAATTAGAGTCTAATTCGATGGACGTTGGATGATCGGGTTAGATGGCTTAGGTAGGCTTTGGGTCTTTTCTGGGTTCAGATTAGATCGATTGTGCAATTAAGCAATCCAAGTTAGCCTTAAATAGGTAGGAAGACAATGATCAAAGTAAATCATTTAACCCCAATAATCCCTCCAATCGACATCACCTAATTTAATTAATTTTCTCGCTTGTTTATGATTCTTGTCAATTTAATTTCTTATCTCTTTAAATTCCTGCACTTTAATCCCCCATTTATCGCTTTCATAACTCAAAATAAATAGGAAATAAGTAACCAACCGCCACTCCCTGTGATCGACCCCAACCGCAAGTAGTTTAGTGATCGTGGAACTATAAATTTTATTTGACCAACACGACCTTGGACAAGTCGGATGCCGTCAAATTGGCACCGTTGCCGGGGGAGTGCAAAGGTTAATTATTTTCTTTTTATCTTGAGTTTTTAATTTTTAATTTAGTTTAGTTTTTATTTCTCTTTCTTGTTATGGTTGAGAGAACAAGTGCAGACAGCAAGGTAAGCAAGTTCAAATCTAAACTGTCTGAGCTTAGATCTCTAATTAGTCAGTTGGCTACAGAGCTGGAACCCCCGTCTGAATGGAATACATGTGAAGGATTTCCAGTTAGGCAGAGCCAACAGACACCAAACCATTACTTCAAGAACGATCGAAGCCTAAATATGCAGCATGGATCGAGTTCAGGTATTTTATAAATTTTGGTTAAAAATTTATCAGATAGTATTCGAGTTTTGCAGGAAGGTCATCTCAAATTCTAAGAGGAGACCAGAGCTGAGATGCAGCAATTGGGAGCCCAAGTCTCTCAATTGACTGACACTGTCAGAAAATTGGAGGCTAAAATCGACAAACTACCTGTTCATCATGAGATCCCAAGAAGGGAAGAGGTATGTGCTACCACGTTAAGGAGTGGGACAGTCCTGAGTTTCAGTCCACAAATCCCTTCTTCGCCTGCAATAGAAAAGAATGGAGAGGCAAAGAAGCCTGAAGAGATGACAAGCAATCTCAACTTTCCAAAGAAGCGAAGGGTACATTTTGATCCTCCTATTGATTTTAATTCTTATGTTCCTAAAGCTCCTTTCCCTAGCAGGTTAGCGCCGCAGCGTACGCCTCCCAAGGAAAAGGAAGAAAGGGACATACTTGACCCATTCAAGAAAGTGGAGGCCAACATCTCACTTCTAAGGTAGGGAAATTTTTAAAGAAATGGTGCTCCAGGAAAGGTAAGCCTGAGGTATGTGAAAATGTTTATGCTATTTTGAAGAAATTACCTAATGAGTGTTTAGATCATGGTATCTATGCTTTGCCATGCATTCTAGGGGATTTAGAAATTGAACATGCCATGTTAGTTTTAGGATCCTCTATAAATGTCATGTCTCATGCACTCGCTAGCAAGCTAAATTTTTCCCATGTTAAGAAAACAAGTAATTTAATTCAGTTAGCAGATAGATCTTTAATTAGACCGCTAGGGCTTTTTGAGGATATGTTGGTTAAGGTAGATGAGCTTATATTTTCTGCAGACTTCTTTATAATTGATATGCATGAAAATGGTTCACCTAATGCCACGTCAGTTATTTTGGGTCGTCCATGAAGGATTGGAATTCCATAATTCCATAAAGCGAAAGCGTGATTGGGACCGATTCGTAATTAATTTTGTTTAATCTAAAATACCAATACATTGGCAATAATCTTAGAACTATTCTAAATTTATATTAAGGCTAAGCATACAAAAATATTAATCTAAATCTAATATATATAGTAACAAATTACTTACTCTTGTTGACGACTCAGATTAAATTCACCAACTGCTTGTGAAATAATCACGAACTACTACGGATACCACCACTATGGCTACACCGGTATGACTCTGAGACTTCTAGAGGCAGGAGACTGGTGGGAGTCTAAAGCGAGCCTTTAGGGGAATTCTCTGAGAGTAGGAGAATGAATGAGATGCCTTTCACCCCACTCCAGGGGTCCTATATATATTAAAGGCCAAGACCTTTTCCAAATAGGAAAATGTCTCTAATTTTAATAAATAAATAATTAATTAATTACCCAATTAAATATCATATATTTAATCTTAGGTATTTTATTAAAATTAAAATTAATATGAATCAAATTCATATTAAATTTATTTGAACTCTTTCAAATATTTTCTCTCGAGAGTTAATTTTTGAAATTAATTCAAAAATTATATTATAAAGTTTCATAAACTTTATATTATGATAAATCAATATACATTATATGATTCCCCAAATAAATTGAACACTTTCAATTTACAATTTATATTTAATTGGCTCAAGTCTCTTTACGAGCTACCAGTGGGACATAATGGACCTATAGATCATAAACTCCAACGATACGACACTAATTGACTAAAACTCATTAACCAAGTTAGTCAACATTCGTTAACTGTGGGTCACTCCACTAAAGACCCACAACTGCACTCTTCTCACTGTAGAATATTTTTGTGTCCACGGATATCGACCAATGCAATAAGTCAATCCTTCACGTGTGTTCGTAACACCAGTTGGGTCAAATTACCGTTTTACCCCTGGGTTACTTTTGGTTCCTTAAGTACCACTGATCCCTCTAATGAACAAGTTGTTTAGGGTCCAACCATTAAACATGAGTTCCTCTCGGGCCAGGAGAGGATGGCACACCTTTGTTCAAGCCCCGGAATCAGCCCTTAAGGGAACACACATCTACTTACCCCAATAGGGGAAAGAGTGAATTCCATCTTGTACTGTTATGTTCCCAGCCCCCATTCGGTCTTGCCCCTGAAATGGTATGATTATTGAGTCGGCGAACTGACCACTCTCACCCATACAAATCTAAGGACAATCCCTCATGAAAGGGGTTCATAACAGACTCAAGATTGAGATTGAGGTACCTAGGTCATCCTATTGAAATAGAAACCTAAACTAGTTAACGACGTTACATCTAGTGGTTACTATTTCGCGGTCCGGTCTTATGCAAACTCATTGCATAGAATACCCCCCACACGCATGTCTCCTACATGGATGCTTTTGATCATTGCATCTGTATCGAATACAAGGTGGGTCGTATCACATAGTGTCACCAGGATAAGGTACCCATCCTTATACTTATACTATAGACCTTTTAGGTTGTTATTTGGACACCGATCCCCGTATGTCCCCACATACTAGTCCAAGTTTCATTTAAACAACTTTGGATCTTAGTTTATTGGATTTAGGGTTTCTTAATGCAAACTCGATTATTCAATAACCAAATTACTGAATTACTCAAATAACGCTTTATTGAGATCGATTAATTTGTTTCATTTACTATTTACGAGTTTTAGGACATAAAACCCAACAGTCCATTCATGAAAATGACCAAGGTTAAAATGAATTTAGGCAAGGGAATCATCTCAATTGAATTTAATGGAAAAGGAAGTTGCTTTATTTCTGACATTTTAGGTCATCTTAACCCTTCTCTTGCCTGCTCAAATATTTTCTATAAGATACAGGTTAACAGGTACAAGGCCTCTAGATCCAGGCGAATCAATGTTCTGGAACGGGAAAATTTGGAAGGCAACCCAAAATTTTTAAGTTTTCTTTCCTTTTGCCTCTTATATTATTTTTTTTGTATTGTTTGTTTTAATTTTGATCTCAATCTAAGTTATTCTTTCTTTCTTTATTCTTTAATGTTACATATTTATTTAAAGGAAAGAATAATTAGATTTTTTTTTAAAAAAAATCGGGTTTGGGACTTCAACCATGAGCCTACGTCGAGACGTCGGGGAGAAATTTGGGGTAAAAACCCCAGATTTCAGCATTCGATAAAAAGAGCTCTTGAGCCCTAATTTTTTTCTCTCACAGTGTTTACCACTTCCCCCTCAATCTCCCACCTATTTTCACCAAATCTCTTCATCTTTTCACGAACTCTTCACGATTTCAAGTCTATTTCACAAAGATTTTCAGATTTTCATCCTTGATTTCGTGAGTTTTCTTGCATTTAGGCGATTTTTGGAGGTTTGGGTGATTTTCTCGATTCAAGAGTGGGTAAAACGATTTCATCTTATTCTTCTTATCTTTGCTTAATTTTTCCATGTTTAAATTCATTTGCCTAAGATTAGAAAGTTGATTAAACTTGATTTGGCATGATTTTTGTGATTTCTAGCTAGAAATCGTTGAAAATATTTGTTGTGACTGTTGTATTTCTATTCTTTGTGCAAATTTTCTGCTATTTTTGTTGGGATTTTTCTGTTTGGCCGGTTATATTTTGACAATAGAGGAGGAAGGACTTATAAGTGTTGGAGGTTTTGGAGCTATAATTCTAAAACCTTTAGTTCTCTTAGTGGTTGTTTGGGACACTAAGTTGGTTATAATAGTTGGGGGTTATAATAGTTTGAGGATTATAATAGTCTGGGTGTTATAATAGTCTGTGTTTGGGGTGCAGATTATTATAGTCTGGGATAAAATAGTTTGTGTTTGGAGTGCAGTGTTTGGGATGCAGATTATTTTAGTATGAGTTTCAAGCAGACTGTTTTTTTTCCTGACATTTTTTTTTGTTTATTTTCCTCATACAACTTTGTACTTCAAATATTAATAAAAAAATTGGGTTTAGTTGTAAAAAAAAAATAAAGTTTTGGGTATAGGGGCTAAATTATGTGTTTAACTTAAAATGAAACAAAAATAACCTAAAGTAAGGGTTGATTTTCTTTGTTTTAGAGTCATGGTTTTTTCACAAAATAAGTCATTTTATGATTTCATATAGAAAAACCATATTTGTTTCATTTATGTATTTCCAACATAAAAATGGTAAATGCTTATTCAAAACTCCTTTTACCTTCATTATCAAAAGAATCAAATAAAATAGAAATCACATAAAATAAAAATTTGAGTAGTATTTTTTTAAAACATTATTATTATCATGGTAAACTTAAATATGATAAGTATAATTTGGAATGAAAAATATAGTACGATGAAGGCAAACATTCATATACTTCATTATCAAAAGTAATTATGTAATAAAACTCCATACTTATATATGTACAAAGACAACCTAGTATCTAACTCCCTAGAAATTTTTCGATTTTCCGACGACCACCAACAAATTTTTCGGCTACCGAAATTTTTTTCCCTCTTTTTTCCTTTCATTTCTTTTACAACTTTTCTTTTTTTTTTCTTTATTTAAATTTTTATATTTTTCGAAATGAAAATGAGAAGAAAGATTAAAAAAAAAAAACAAAAAAAAGTCACCGGAAAAGTGGCTGGAAAGTCGAAGACGATCTCCGAAAAAGTTGTTGAAGGTCGCCGGAAAAGTCGTCGACCGGTCGTCGGTAGAAAAGTCAATGAGTCACATGAAAGAAGAGAGAAGAGAGTTACTGTAGAGAATGGATAGAATAATTGGGTGGGTTTAATAGTGGTTACTGTAGCAACACAGAGGGTAAAAATAACCAACTTCACCCCTTATTTTTGTTGATGCCCCAAACACTGAGTGGGTTATAATAGCCCCCACTATTATAACCAACACAATGGGTCAAACAACCCCTTACTTTCCAACCTATTTTAGACTCTTTTCCTAGGAACCTTTTTTTTTCTTATTCCCTTTAGATTCTTAGTACTCTTCCTACTTCTTCCACAACGAGTGCAAAAAGATCTAGGAGAGCTACATCTTCTTCATCCTCTGCACCCTTTGATAGGCGCAACTTTATTAGTAAGGATGCTGAAGATGTATATAATTCTTATGTGGTAACTAGGGGAGTGATTCCTGAAAGAGGGCCAGTTCCAAGTGCCCAAAACCAACCCGAGCTCACCCATAGTAAAGCTGAGAGGGATTGGGTTAGGTTCACTAGGCACCTCGAGGCCGTTGTAGTCCCTATAGTTAGGGAATTTTTCGCTAATGGTGGAAGGATCCACCACTTCCTTTGTTAGGGGTAAAATGATCCCTTTCGACTCGACCTCAATTAACCAATTCTATGGCCTTCCTAATATTGATCGTGATGGGTACAATGATTACGCAAGTAATCACTTTGATGCCTATCAAATTATTCAACACTTATGTAGGTCGGGGGCGGTTTGGTTAATAAGAAAGGGTGAAACAATAAATTTTAAATCCTCTGACTTAACAGTGGATAACAGAGTCTGACATAGTTTTCTATGTGCCAAACTTGAAGGGAATAAAAGTCCCCACGCAGCGGAAGCGCATCGATTGGACCTTACGCCGTATATTAATTAACTTTAAAAAACCGTTACGATAACTCAAACAAAACTTTAAACAACCTTTAAAGCCGCTGTAAAATTGGTTCAAACATGCTAAAATAAATCTAAATTTATTTTTAATACTTTTCTAAAGAAAAGAGGAAGAACCGTTACAAACCTTCGTTGAAGACTTGACCGTTCTTCGCCAACGACGCTCCACGAACAAAAACGCAGCAGCCGCCTTTGTTTTTCTTCGCTGGAAATTTCTTCTTTGATTGACACAATCACCACAGAGGTTACACCGGTATGTCTCTAAGTCTAGGAAGCAAAAGACTTGTGGGAGTCTTTCTCTAAGAGGGAGGCTAGAGAGAATTCTTAGGTCTTGTCTTTCAAGAGTGTCAAGTGTCATGACCAATTTGGTCTAGTGTTCTATTTATAGAAGAGAGGCCATGAATAAAATATTCAATTAAATCAATCTTTTCCATAATTGATTCAATCTTATTCCTTAATTAATCAATCATGATCAATCAATTCCATAATTGATTAATCTTTTCCACAAATGACTAATTACTTCCATAAGTGATTAGATCATTTCCATAAGTGATTAATCACTTCCTTAAGTGATTAATTATTTCCATAATTGATTAATTCCCGGTTAATGAATTCTTTAATTAATTAACCACCAATTAAATATCACATATTTAATTCCCGGCCTAGAATTAATTAATTTTGCCCAAACACATTTTAGGCCTTAAATTAATTAATTCATTATTTTGAACTCTTTCAAACTTCGATAAATTTATATTTGAACTTTTCAAATATTAATTTCTCTCATAATAATATATCAATATATATTATATTTGTTTCCCTTAATAAATTGAACATTTTCAATTTACTTTTATTACTTAGTTGCCTCAAATTACTTTACGAGCTACCAGTGGGACCTAATGGACCTGCAGATCAGAAGCTCCAACGATGTGAGATTAATTGGTCAAACTCATTAACCACATTAATCAATATTCGTTAACTGTGTGTACATTCCACTATAGACTCACAGTTGCACTCTTCTCACTGCAGACATATTTTCTGTGTCCACGGATCTAGACCAATATCGACTAGTTAGTCCTTCACGAGTGTCCGTAACACCAGCTGGGTCAAATTACCGTTTTACCCCTGGGTTACCTCTATTTCCTTAAGTACCAATTCTCCTCTAATGAACAACCTGTTTGTGGTCCAACCATCAAACAGAAAACTCTCTCGTGCCATTGAGAGTGTAGGGCCCTTTGTTCAAGACTCGGAGTAACCACTTAAGGGAACACTCATCTGCTTCCCTAAAGTCGGGAAGGAGTGAATTCCATCTTGTACGATTATGTTCCCAGCTCCCCATTCGGTCTTGTCCCCAAAGTGGTAGGCTTATTGAGTCGGCGTATTGGCCACTCTCACCCATACAAATCAAAGGACAATCTCTCATGAGCAGGAGTCCATAATCAACTCAGGATTAAGACTAAGTTGTCTAGGTCGTCCTAGTGAAATAGAAAACCAACTAGTTAACGGTGTTATAACCAGTGGTTACTATTTCGCGGTTCGGTCTTATGCAAACTCATTGCATAGGATACCCCCACTCGCATGTCTCCTACACGAATACGTTGGATCGCAGCGTTTGTATCAAATACAAAGTGGGCCGTATCCATAGTGTCACCAGGATAAGGCACCCAGTCTTATCCCTATACTATAGACCCTTTAGGCTGTTTCTTGAACAATGATCCCATATGTCACTACATATAGTTCAAGACTCATATTACAGCCTTGGATGTCTAGTTTATTGGATTAGGGTTATTATTAGGCAAAGACAAATATAAAATAACTAATAACAATTAATGGAAAAATATATCAATATTATTTCATTAATATCCGGTCAACGGTTACATTCACTATCTACGAGTTTTAGGGCATAAAACCCAACAAAACTTATGCCTGTGATGCATCTTATTGAGATGTAACAAAGGAGAGAGCGACTCTGTTATTCGCTATAGCGACCGACCGCAGTGTAGATGTAGGGAAAGTAATATATGCTTCTGATTGCTACTCAGAGAGCTAATTAATTTGATATAAAAATATCGCTGATATGCATTAATCCAAGTATAAATTAAACATAATCAAGTAGTACCTAGAGTATTCTAGGGTCGAATCCACAGGGAAGGGACGGTAAGAGTTTTTAATAATATAATGAACACTCAGACGCATGGCACTTAATATTTGAATTAAACACAGATGACTACTATAAAACAAAAGTTTACTGTAAAATAAGCTATGCGATTGGGATAAGAGAAAAATCAAATGATAAAGGCTGTCAAGGCTTTTGTTGCGGCAACCACATGCGTTAAAAAGTTATCTAGTAGCACATATTTTGTTTGAATTTCTATTAATGCTTAAGTGAGAAATAATCATGTGATTCCCTTCCGGTACTACTCATGCGTTTGGCGTAGAACTAACAACGTTTTGTTCAATTAGCTCATGCATTGGTACTATTCTCTAACGACTTGACAATGATTGCTTTATTCCTATGGCAATCTAAGCACATTCATGAAATATCTCTTGCGATAGTATTAATTCTGACACAACCTAGACTACATGTGATGCGCTAGCTTGCTCTACTTAGATATTTCCACTTGCATTACCTGTCAGGGATTTATCATGCTGCTACCGCATCCGATTGGCCAGGCAGGAGTTAGTAATGAAAATATCATCGCATCTAAGCATAAAGCATTAATTGTTCATTCATTCAAATTGTGATGCATTTAGAATAATCTTATCACCACATGGGTGCCTAGGCTAAGCCTTGATAAAAGTAATTTAGCTCATGCTATGAAAGAAAGACATAACACAATACATCATCTGGCAATGAATTTGCTGCGCTGGGACGGTTTTTCTCCTTCTCTAGTCTCCTCCTTGCTCTTTGTTTTCCTGTTCTCTTCCTTGTCGTCCTTACACCCTTCTTTTTGGCAGCTGGACGCTTTTTATAGGCTGATGATGCTGACTTCTCCAAGAAATTGGCTTGCATGCCCCAATCCTCTCTTGCCAGCTTGCAAATCAATCACACGTCAGGGCAGCCATCTTTCCAGCTATCATTGTACGAATTATCCTCTCTGGGATCTGCGCCTGCACTGAAGGAAACTTGGGCAAGGAAACGACTACAAATTCATGCGTTAGTGAGTAAAAGTACATAATTTCCTACCGCATTAAATTTACTCCTTTAAAGGATTAACTATCACAATTCTCTTAATATAATGCGCTAGACCATTGAAACTTTGATCTTTTCAGCCTTATTTAGCTTAAATTTAGGAGAGAAATAACTTGCATTTTGCAAGTTATCAAACCCCCAAACTTCTCTAGCAAATCTGAGAAAATAGCCATCATTGCATCTCTAAAATGTTCCTGGCGCATTGCACAATCCAAATGGCATCCTTCTGAATGCAAATGTACCATACGGACATGTGAATGTGGTCTTCTCCTAGTCTTCAAGCGCAATGGAGATTTGGTTGTACCCGGAATATCCATCTAGAAAACAGTAGTAGGCTTGTCCACCTAGTCGGTCAAGCATTTGGTCAATAAATGGGAGAGGAAAATGATCATTCTTAGTGATTGTGTTCAGCTTATGGTAGTCCATGCAAACTCGCCAACCCATGATAGTTCGCGATGGAATCAGTTCATTCTTTGCATTGGTGACTACTGTCATTCCTCCCTTCTTGGGTACACACTGCACTGGACTTACCCATCTGCTATGTGCGATGGGTAGATGACTCCTGCGTCTATCCATTTGATAATTTCCTTGCGCACCACCTCCATCATTGCAAGATTCAAATGCCTCTGACGCTCAACGAACTCATCAGATTCATCAATCAATCTGATTTTGTGCATGCAGTACGAAGGGCTTATTCCCTTGATGTTTGCAAGACTCCATCTGATTGCACTTTTATGTATTTTCAGAACCTGCATCAACAACTTTTCTTGCGTTAGATTTAGTTTTGAAGAAATGATCACTGGTAAAGAATCTCTCTCGCCTAGAAATTTGTATTTCAAATGTGCTGGGAGGGGTTTAAGTTCTAACGCAGGAGGGTTTATGATAGAGGGCAAAGTGGACTCCCTGCTTGTGAGATCCAACGCATGGATTTCTTGGTTGGGTTCAACCATAATGCGATAGTCCTCAGCTTCACATGCGTCTTGATCTTCCTCTTCTGCCTTACACGCTTACTTTATGATTGGGACATCCCTATCTGCCTCGTAGTCAAGGATAATGAAATGATTGGGACATCCCTATCTGCCTCATAGTCAAGGATAATGAAATCAACTAGAAAGATGAATTTGTCGACTTTTACCAGAACATCTTCAATTTTGCCTTCGAGGTGAGCTACAGATCGGTCTGCGAGCTGAAGAGTAACAATCGTTGGGCGCGCTTCTCCAATACCTAGGCGTTTGAATACAAATAAGGGCATTAAACTGATGTTTGCGCCGAGGTCGCACAATGCTCTTCCCACATCAATGCCTCCAATTGAACATGGAATGGTGAAACTCCCAGGATCCTTCAACTTCGGGGGAATTTTGCTAGCCAGTATTGCGCTACATTCATTTGTTAATGCAACTGTCTCGAATTCCTTCCAAGGTCTTTTGTGGGATAGAATATCCTTTAAAAATTTCACGTAACTGGGTATTTTCTCCAATGCTTCAACCAAAGGAATGTTGATGTGAAGTTCTCGCAACACTACATTCATTTGTTAATGCAACTGTCTCGAATTCCTTCCAAGGTCTTTTGTTGGATAGAATATCCTTTAAAAATTTCACGTAACTGGGTATTTTCTCCAATGCTTCAACCAAAGGAATGTTGATGTAAAGTTCTCGCAACACACCAAGAAACTTCTTAAACTGTGCTTCATCGTTCTTCTTTCTTAACCTCTGCAGAAAGGGTATTGGTGGTTTGTATGTGCCAGGTTTTTTTTTCCTTTTTCTATTATTTCTCCTTCTCAGGCTCTGCTGGAGTCACCCCTGCGCTCCCTTTGTATTCAGGTTCTAGGTCAGGTTTGGGCGCATGCTTATTTGATCCTTCCTGCGATGGCGCAGGGTTATTGGATGAGAGTTGTCTACCACTACGGAGAGTCAATGTGTGACATTGCTCTTTTCCTTTTGGAGCTTTTGTATTACTAGGCAGCGTCCCAGCAGGTCTATTTTTTTTGTTTTGACGCAAGCTGTCCCACTTGAACTTCCAAGTTTCTTAAGGATGCGACTTGACTTTGGACTACCACATCATTTTTTGCCATATATTCATTTTGACTTGCCATGAATTCCTTCATCATTGTCTTCAGTGAATTCGATGATGATGCGCCTTGGTCATTTACTAGGCTCTTTTTGTTGGGCTCCACGCGTCAAGGCAAATTTACATTCACCGGCGTGGGCGCGTCGGTGTCGCGGGGCTCGTATCAAAACAAATTTATAATCCACAGACACCAAGCTGCTTTGCAGTAGTAGTGGCCAGGGTTGATCTCAGGGAATAGCCAGTTTACTCCTAATCTCTTTTGTGTTGTGGGGTGGCGAAGAAAAAAGGGCTTGAGACAGATGGAGAAAATTGTGGGCGAAGGAAAAATGTAAGAAAGTAAACTGGCAGAAAGTCAGTTCTTAAGAAGGTAAACTGACAGAAAATTAAATAACAGGAAAATAAATGGGGAGGTTGGTTAATCTCACCATGAATTCCTTCATCATTGTCTTCAGTGAATTCGATGATGATGCGTTTTGGTCATTGACCGGGCTCTTTTTGTTGGGCTCCACGCATCAAGGCAAATTTACATTCACCGGCGTGGGCGCGTTGGTGTCGCGGGGCTCGTATCAAAACAAATTTATAATCCACAGACACCAAGCTACTTTGCAGTAGTAGTGGCTAGGGTTGATCTCAGGGAATAGCCAGTTTACTCCTAATCTCTTTCGTGTTGTGGGGTGGCGAAGAAAAAAGGGCTTGAGACAGATGAAGAAAATTGTGGGCGAAGGAAAAATGTAACACTATGCCCTCCTTCACCATGAAGTGGCATTTCTCCCAATTAAGAACTAGATGGGTATCCTCGCACCTTTCCTAAATTCTTCAAACACTCTGGAAAAGAACCACTGAAAAATCGTCCATGAATACTTCCACAGTGGATTCAATCATGTCAGAAAAAATCGCTAACATACACAGCTAAAATGTTGCTGGAGCATTGCAAAGACCAAAAGGCATTCACCGAAAAGCAAATGTCTCATAAGGGTAGGTGAAAGTTGTTTTTTCCTGGTCCTCAAGAGCCATGGTAATCTGGTTATACCCAAAATAACTATCCAAGAAACAGTAGTAAGCCTATCCAGCTAACCTATCCAACATCTGGTCAATAAATGGTAGAGAGAAATGGTCCTTACGGGTAGCTTTATTAAGCCTCGTGTAATCCATACAAACCCTCCAGCCAGTTACTGTCCTGGTGGGGATCAACTCATTATCTTTATTAGTTACTACTGTAACATCTCCTTTCTTAGGAACACACTGGACATGGCTTACCCAATTGCTATCACAATTGGATAAATAATTCCAGCATCCAAACATTTAATCACCTCCTTCTTAACAACTTCTTTCATTGCAGAGTTAAGCCTTCTCTATTGCTCAATACTCCTAAAGGATCCCTCCTCTAGAGTGATTTTATGCATACAGAAAGACGAGCTAATTCCTTGAATATCAGCTAATGTCCAACCTATTGCCTTGCAGTATTACTGCATCAACTTAATTAAGGCCTCTTCATCCTCCGACACTAAATCAGATGCAACTATAATGGGCAACGTCTCACCTTCCCCAAGATACACATACTTCAGATGATCCGGTAAAGGTTTCAAATATAAAATAGGTGCCTCAATCAGGGATGGCTTAATAGGAGGAGTCTTCCTCTCATTCAAATCTAATGACTCAAAAACATCCTCAAACCTAAAAACTTCTTTTTCATTTTTCTTTTCTAAACTACAAACTGTTAAATTTTCCATGCTAATCTCTCCACAATCCTTAAAATTTTGATTTGTCAAATCCTCCAATGTCGTCTCCTCAATTGTGCTCTCCAGAAGCTGGATGAAAGAACAATCTTCCACTTCATCTGGATACTTCATAGCTTTAAAGACATTAAACTTCACTTCCTCATTATGAACTCTCATCGTTAATTCCCCCTTCTGAACATCTATCAATGCCCTACCAGTAGCAAAAAATGGATGACCAGGCCTCATAATCTAAAATAATAAAATCAGCAGGAAATATTGATAGCAGACATATATGCAGCTATTTTATCCCTAAATTAATAGGTTTTTGTGTGCTTTTACGGTATTTTTATATTGAATAACTAATGAAATTAATTATTTTGTCCCTAGGAGTAATTTATGGATTTATGGAGAAAAAGAACCCAAATTTGAGTAATCCAAGCCATAATTTCCAAGATGGGTCAAGAAGGAGGCCCAAGATTCATCATTTCAAGTGTTGGGCCAAAAGAATTGGAGGAAGCCAAAGAAAATGCCCAAATCCACGCTGAAGCTTCTGGAATCAGCCTAGCGTCGCGACGCTGTTCATTTCTTGTCGCACAAGTCGAAGTGACGTCATAGCGTCACGATGCTGTCCATTTTCTAAGCATATAAAAGGCGCCTCTTGCTCTCCATTTTGGCATCAATCAACCATCAATCATCCTTCTTTTTCCTCTCCTTTAGTCTCCTTTCAAGGCTCTTAAAGCGTTTTTGAGGGTCGAGTGTGAGATTTTTGTGGAAAACATTGTAACGAGCATTTTAGGAGGTTCGGGAGCATGGTTCGGAGGGACTCCATAGAGCAAGCTGATGTGCAATTTGCTAACCGCAAGTGTACGAGTCAAGTAATAATATAGTGAATGTGAAATTCGAATGTCGTCCTCTGGATTGGTTTCTAATCAATTTTAATTCCCGAAAATACTTTTGACCAATTTTATTTAGGGAACTAAATTGAGTGAGAATGAGATTAAATCAAACACAAGGTAATGCAAAAAGTGACAATCAAATGGGAACAATGGTCTTAGGGATTTGACTTCACCAATTGGGATTATGGAATAATTAATGGATTATTAACATGCAATGATTCATAAATCTTGGAAACCTAATATCACACATACCTCTCCCGAGCATACATGATTCTCCCACATGCAATTGAACCCGATATCCCTATCTAAATTCAATAAACATGCAAGGCATTAAGGATACCCTTTTTAACGATTTCTAGAATTAACTATTATCTCCCGATCTCTAGCTAAATCCTAGTTATGCAAAACGATTTCTAAGCTAAATCCTCTCTCCCGAGTTAGATTTAAGCATAAACAACATTCAATTCATGGCCGGTAAATTGAAAGTACTAAGGACACAGTTATGCATAAAAGAATCATTAGCATAAAACCATAAAATTAATCCATAACGTGCCCAACGACTACATCAATCCCTAAGAGTCAAAATCTAGCCAATCATACACCGCGTTACAATATGATTATGATCTAAAACCGCCATAAAAACTAACTAAAGTGAGGGAAAGAAGAATAGAACTCTATGTAGGCCGAGACTGAACGTCCCCGTCACGATCCCCACAAACAATGGGTTGATTTCCACCTTGCTCCCTTTGCTTTTGCCTCAAAAGCCTCTGTTTTCCTCTGTTTTATGGCTCCAAAACGTCCCCAAAAAGAAGTCTGATGTGGACTTTTCCTACCGCAAGCGCACGGGTCAAGTAATAATATAGTGAATAGCAAATTCGAATGTCGTCCTCTGGATTAGATTTTTAAGCAAATCAAGTATTGCGAATTATCTTGCCCAATTTTATTTAGGGATCAAAAAGTGATGAATAGGTGATGTTAAAAACAAATCAAAGCAAATAAAAAGTATGGAATTTCAATTGGGAAAACTACTTAGGGAATTGATTTCGCCGATTTCGTTTAGGATTGATTTTACAGAATAAGTTATTATGCACAATGAAATTATGAGCCAAAGACCCTTTAATCACAACTACCTCTCCCGAGTATAATTGATTCTCAAGCAAATTAACCAACTTGATATCCCTATCTAAGTTTATTAACATGCAAGGCAATGAGATCTTTTAACCAATTCTAAAGATAATCTAAAACCGTCAAGAATTAGAAAGTAAACTTTATTCATGCAATCTTGAGTAAGTCTAGATCAAATCCCCTCTCCCGAGCTAGATTCGAAACTTAAATCATCCAACTAATGGCCAATTAATTGAAAGCATTAAATCAAGATTACAAACACAATAACATTGCAAAACTTAAACCATAAATCAATCCATAAACTTAATCAACTACATCAATCCCTAAGCTACAAGTTTAGCTACTCATGAATGAAAATACAATCTCAACTAAACATATGAAAGCCATAAATCTAACTAAAGGAAGAAAAGGGAAAAGAAAACTCAATGTAGGCCGAGTCCCGACGTCCCCGTCACGATCCCCACGAACAATGGGTTGATTTCCAAGTTCCTCCTTTGTTTTCAGCTCCAAAAGTCCTCTGTTCTGCTCTGTTTACGGCTCCAAAAGGTCCCAAATCGATCCCCCCTAAAACCTAGCCGAAGTGAAGCTTTTATTCTGATTTTTCGTCTTAGCGTCGAGACGCTGCCTCTTATACGCGCGTTCTGAATAAGGAAAAACGGTAGCGTCGGGATGCTTCCTATCATAGCGTCTCGACGCTGTGAGCTTTACGCGCCTAATCTGATATGGAATGTGAGCGTCGAGACGCTCAAGAGCTAGCATCTCGACGCTAGCCTGCTGTTGACCGAGATTTGACTTTTCTCCACTTTTACTCTTTTCATTCCTTTGCATCTTTTCACGCCCCGAGCACCCGATTAACTCTAATATGGCATTGTAGCTCCAATCAACCATTTCCTACAAAATAAACAATAAAGCACAATAAAATGGCCCAAACATCATAAAAGACTAGCTAAATTAAATAAGTAAAAGTAGCTAGCTATGCTCGCTATCAAATACCCCCAAACTTAAGCTTTTGCTAGTCCTCGAGCAAACTCTAAATCAGACATACAATGGAAGAATGGATGCAACAATCATGACTCAATCCTCAAGGCTCAAAAGTCAATAACCAAGCAAGCAAGAGACATGCATACAAGGACCAATGAGGGAGACAAATTAAAATTTTTCCAAAATTAACTTGCACAAGCGAGATCTAACTCAGCAAGATCGGACTCTACTAGCTCGGGATTGGATTATTAAACTCTCAACTCATCTTCCCTCTACACTGGCACTAAGGCTTCACTAATGAGTTAATGCAACAAATTAGTTTGTTTATCTCCATACTTAGGTGCTTTTAATTAACAAATGAATTAAGCATTTATATGTGGCACTAGCTTTCACACACCCATTGCAGGGACCCTTAACCTGAGATTTCTCTGGTTGGCCTAACTGATCACAACAGGGGTAGCTCTTTTTGCCTAAACTTTATTAAACATTGCAAATTGTGCACAGGCCATGGCATACAAATTTTCTTTTCAACAGTAACAACAAGAATGATTTTTCGTTATGAACATAATAGCAGATATTCTTTTCTTTTCTCCTAAGCAAGATCAAACATGCTAATTTGCAAAAAATTAACTCTTTAGCTCTACCCTACACCTATCGAGGTGACAACAAGCATATGAAGCCAATAATTCGCTCCTAAGCATTCAAATCCAAGTCTAGCTAAGACAAATACTCTACTCATGCAAGCCATCTCCTAGAAAAATTTTAAGAAGTCTCCCTTTTTGGGCACTTATGCTTACATCTCATCACAAGCTTGAAAATTGACAAGAAAGCCTATCCTAGGACATCATAATCATGCAAAAGTAGCATCCAGAAAACAACCATATGCATAATTCAAAGAAAGCTCAAAACTATAGCCCGAACTCAGATGCTCAAGGGCTCCACAAACATGCTAATCCACCCCCAAACTTAAAGTATGCATTGTCCTCAATGTATAAAGAAAATAGGGCATAAACAAGCATGAGAACAATAAAAGAATGACAGGAGTGAATAATACTGGCCTGGAATGATGATGACTTCTTGCTTGAGAGCTTTGAATCTTGAAAGCTTGAAAGCAAAGGAGAGGAAGAAAACAAGACCTACAAAACAAAAACAAACGATAAATCAAAAACAAAAAGAAAACACACTAACTTACTTGGGTTGCCTCCCATAAGCGCTTGTTTAACGTCATTAGCTCGACGTGTTGCACGTGCTTCAAGGAGGCTTTTGTTCTGTGAATCCAACAGAGGTGCTCTTTCTTGCACCTTTCCTGTAGCCCATGTAAAGCACTTCATCTTTGGAGTCTTCAACTGCTTTAAAGATTTCTTTTTCGTTCTTGACTCTAATAGTGAGCTCCCTGTGCTCAATATCTATGATCGCTCGCCCAGTAGCGAGGAATGGTCGTCCTAATATGACAGACATTGAAGGATTTTCTATCATGTCCATAACATACAAGTCAATAGGAAGGAAAAATCTACCTACTCTGATTAACACATTTTCTACAATACCAACTGGTCTCACCACAGATTGATCAGCCAATTGGAGCTTTACAGGAGTAGATTTAATCTCACCTATGTCTAACTTCTTACACAAGGACAATGGGATAATATTAATGCTAGCACCTAAATCACATAATGCTCTGAAAGAATAAGTACCAAGACTACAAGGAACAGAAAAACTCCCTGGATCTGCTACTTTTTCAGGTACTTTTTGTTGTACTCTGGTGCTGCATGTGGAAGCAAGATAAACAATATCAACCTTCTTTTCTTTTCGCTTCTTTGCTAACCACTCCTTCATAAACCTGTTGTATTGGGGCATCTCTAATGCCTCTGCAAAAGGAATATTAATATTCAGATTCATAAAAGCATTCATAGATTTATCAAACTGAACCTGATTGTTCTTTTTCTTCTTTTTCTTTTTCCTTTCCTTGGGAACCAACAATGTGGGAGAAGGAATAGGAGGCTCAAGGTTAGGCTGTTCAACCTCATCAGATGATGTGTCCTCCTCAGCTTCCCCTGTAGGCGTTTCATAGTCCTCAGATTCAGGTTCCTTTTCAGATTCCTCCTGGTGCACAGTGATTGCCTTACAATACTCCATCTGAGGTTTCTCTTGTTCAGTTGGGGCCTTACCTTTATTCATGGTGCTTACAACATTCACCAACTGTCCCAGCTGATTCTCAATGTTCTTTATAGCTGCACTGTGGCCATTCACCGTGGTGTTGATAGCAATGACTGCCTCCTCTAACTTGGTTGTCCTGTTACTAGACTCTGCAATGAAAGCTCCAACAAGATCTTCTAACTTTTTATTATCTTGAGTTTGAGGGACAAAACCAGGAGGATTAAGAACATTCTTAGTGTTAGCATGAGAGAAATTTTCATGGTTCCTATTGTTAGGGTGATAATGTGTAGGTGTAGAACTATTATTATATCCCCTAGAATTAAAATTTGATACATACTGAACCTGCTCGATGGTCTCCTCCTGAGGTCTAGATGCTAAAGCAGCAGCTGATTCGATTGATTGAGCACTCCCTGTACCTGAAAATTTCATAAAAGCATTAGCAAGGGAGGTCATCTGGGCCTGGAGTGCACTTACTTTATCAACCTCAAACACTCCAGCAGCAATCTTTTTAGGTGTAGACCGCTCAGATGGCCACTGATAGCTGTTGGTGGCCATATCCTCTAAAAGTGTGCGAGCGTTTTCTACGGTCTTGGACAACAGAGTCCCACCTGCAGCTGCATCAACAATCGTTTTTGTACTAGGAGTTAAACCATTATAAAACAACTGTACCTGAAGCCAATCGGGGTAACCATGCTGAGGACACTTCCTCAGTAGCTCTTTGAATCGCTCCCAAGCTTCGAACAGCTGCTCATCATATTGTTGTTGGAATGTCCCAATCTCGGTCCTCAGCTTGACCGTCTTTGCAGGAGGGAAAAATTTCTTTAAAAAGGCCTGGACCAAAGCATCCCAGGTGGTGATGCTCCCATGAGTAATAGACTGCAACCAATCTCGTGCTTTATCCTGCAAAGAAAAGGGAAATAAACGTAAGCGAATAGCATCCTCAGACACTCCATTAATCTTTACCGTCCCACAAATATCCAAGAATGATTTAAGATGAGAATTTTGATCCTCGGTGGGCGATCCTCTATATGCACAGTCTCGAGCCATCTGAATGAGGCCGGTCTTCAGCTCAAAGTTGTTGGCATTAATCAGTGCATAGACAATTCCCGACTGTTGCCCCTGAAACACAGGCTGAAAATAATCTCTAATAGGCCTAGGCTCCTCAGGTGGATTTTGGTCTGCCATTTGAATAATTTTTCTATTTTCCCTTCGAAGCCTATGAATTGTTCTTTCTATCTCGGGATCTAAAGGTGCTAAAATTAAATCTTTATCCCTACGCATAAACAAACAAAACTACTCTAAAAAGGAAAGAAAGAAATTAAGGAAAGCAACAAAGAAAAGAAAACAACTAATCTAAATATGGAAAATATAATCTAGAAAAGGAAACAAAATAACCTAATATGGAATGCAAAAATAAATATGGCAAACAAAAATAAGGAAACTAATCTAAAAAAGGAAAAACAAGAACAAATAAGGAAAAGATTACACAACTAAAAGAAAAAAAAATAAGGAAATGATGTGGACTTTTCCTACCGCAAGCGCACGGGTCAAGTAATAATATAGTGAATAGTAAATTCGAATGTCGTCCTCTGGATTGGATTTTTAAGCAAATTGAGTATTGTGAATTATCTTGCCCAATTTTATTTAGGGGCCAAAAAGTGATGAATAAGAGATATGAAAACTAAATCAAATTAAGTAAAAAGTATGGAAATTCAATTGAGAAAACTACTTAGGGAGTTGATTTCGCCGATTTCGTTTAGGATTGATTTTAAAGAATAAGTTATTATGCACAATGAAATTATGAGCCAAAGACCCTTTAATCACAACTACCTCTCCCGAGTATAATTGATTCTCATGCAAATTAACCAACTTGATATCCCTATCTAAGTTTATTAACAAGCAAGGCAATGAGATCTTTTAACTAATTCTAAAGAAAATCTAAAACCGTCAAGAATTAGAAATTAGACTTTATTCATGCAATCTTGAGTAAGTCTAGATCAAATCTCCTCTCCCGAGCTAGATTCGAAACTTAAATCATCCAACTAATGGCCAATTAATTGAAAGCATTAAATCAAGATTACAAACACAATAACATTGCACAACTTAAACCGTAAATCAATCCATAAACTTAATCAACTACATCAATCCCTAAGCTACAAGTTTAGCTACTCATGAATGCAAATACAAGCTCTACTAAACAAGTGAAAGCCATAAATCTAACTAAAGAAAGAAAAGAGAAAAGAAAACTCAATGTAGGCCGAGTCCCGACGTCCCCGTCACGATCCCCACGAACAATGGGTTGATTTCCAAGTTCCTCCTTTGTTTGCAGCTCCAAAAGCCCTCTATTCTGTCCTCTTTACGGCTCCAAAAGGTCCCAAATTGATCTCCCCTAAAACCTAGCCGAAGTGAAGCTTTTATTCTGATTTTTTCGTCTTAGCGTCGAGACGCTGTCAAGACAGCGTCGCGACGCTGCCTCTTATACGCGCGTTCTGAATAAGGAAAAACGGTAGCGTCGGGACGCTTCCTATCGTAGCGTCTCGACGCTGTGAGCTTTACGCGCCTAATCTGATATGGAATGTGAGCGTCGAGACGCTCAAGGGCTAGCGTCTCGACGCTAACCTGCTGTTGACCGAGAGTTGACTTTTCTCCACTTTTACTCTTTTCATTCCTTTGCATCTTTTCACGCCCCGAGCACCCGATTAACTCTGATATTGCATTATAGCTCCAATCAACCATTTCCTACAAAATAAACAATAAAGCACAATAAAATGGCCCAAACACCATAAAAGACTAGCTAAATTAAATAAGTAAAGATAGCTAGCTATGCTCGCTATCAACTCTCAGATAAATTAAAAACTTCTTTTTTCAGACTTTTCTTTTTAGAAAGCATTTCCTTCAAGAATTTTCCATAATTTGGCATATTATACAAAGCTTCTACCAATGGAATATTCACAGTCAACTTTTTAAACATTTCTAAGAATTTTTGAAATTGTTCATCTAATTTGACATTTTTAAATCTTTGAGGAAAAGGTAACTCCCTGAAATCAAAGGTTGGACATTCGCCCCTCCGCTTGGGCGGGCTAATATGCGAACCTCTGTCATGGTGGTTGCATGAAACCACTTCTTCCTCAGTCAGCTTTTTATTGTCATTCTGCCTCTCATATTCTTTTCTACCTGCAAGTTTGTTAGAAAAATCACATTTTAATTCAATAGAGTTGGGAGGATGTTGGAACCTTTCAGAGGAGGCTTTTTGTGCCTCAGTCCTTTCATCTTCATCCCTTCTCTTTTCTTCTTCTTTTTTCTTCTCTGAACTGTCCTCCAGTCTTCTGCCACTTCTTAAAACCACCATCTTACACTGCTCTTTCGGGTTAGGCTTAGTATCACTTGGAAATTTTCCCTTTTGAAGGGCATTTACTGCTGAAGCGATCTGTCCTATCTGTACTTCCATATTCTTTAGAGCTGCGTCGTGGTTGTTTACTGATGTCTGGAGATTCACATTCAATATTCTTTGTTCTTTGATGAATAAAGCCACCATCTCCTCCAGATTATTTTTCTTTTCAGAAGTACTCGATGATGCAAAACCTGGGGGTGGCTGCAAAACATTCTTCGTATTCGCATATGAGAAGTTCTCGTGATTGCGCAGACTGGGGTGGTAGAAGTTTGGTACTCCTTGAGTATATGATCTATTTCCTATTTATTGAACTTCTTCCACATCTTGACCTTCCTTCTTTGAATGACCTTCAGCTAAGGTGGAAATGGACTTAACCACCTCAGATGACGTCAATTTATTTAGTGCATTGGTCAGAGATGCCAGTTGCGCTTTCAGTGAACTTGACTCATCAAATTCATATAATCCAGCCTTCTTTGTAACTGTTCCTCTCTCCGTCGGCCATTGATAACTTGTTGCCGCCATTTCCTCAAGCAGGTCTTTGGCTTCTGTCACTGTTTTTGAAAGAAAACTCCCTCCTGCTGATGTGTCTAGGACTGTCTTTGTGGAGGGGTTTAATCCATTATAAAATAACTGTACCTGAAGCCAATCAGGATATCCGTGTTAGGGGCACCGCCTAAGCATTTCCTTATATCTTTCCCACGCTTCGTACAACTGCTCCTCGTCAAGCTGCCTGAATGTTCCAATTTCAGTCCGGAGCTTGGTAGTCTTAGCCGGTGGAAAAAATTTTGTCAGAAAAGCCTGGGCAAGCTCGTCCCAAGTACTGATGCTGCCCGTCTCGACTGATTCGAGCCAATCTTTTGCTTTATCTTGTAGAGAAAATGGAAACAGCCTCAATCTGATTACGTCGGCCGGAACTCCGTTCATCTTTACCGTCCCACATATTTCTAGGAATGATCGCAGATGAGAGTGGGGGTCCTCGGAAGGATGTCCCTTGAACGAGTTATCGCGCACCATCTGAATCAACCCTGTTTTTAGCTCAAAATTTGTAGCTTGGATAGGGGCGTAGACAATTCCAGAATTCTCGGTAGGAAGAACTGGTTGCAGAAAATCTCTAATTGCCTTGGGAGCTTCTTCTTGGTGGGCCATCGCTTCTGCTAATCTTTTTTCTCTTCTAATGGATTTAAGAGTCCTGTTAATCTCAAGATCTAGCGGAAACAAATCAACCACCTTGTTTCTTCGCATACAATGCTCCCAGACGACAAAAAGAACCAAACAAAAATGAAAATAAAATAATATTCACAAAATGATGAAAGAAAAATATTTACACCTAAATTACCATTTATCCCTTTCTCTTCGATGTCAAGAAAAATTAATTTTTGCTTAAAAATCAAGCCTCCCCGGCAACGGCGCCAAAAACTTGGTGACCGCAAAGTGCACGGGCCGCAAGTAATATAAAACGGTAGTAATACCGAGTATCGAATCCACAGGGAGGCGAAGCGAAACTTAAGCAAATAATTAAAATTTTCTTGAGCACTGAAAATACTTAGGCGAAATAATATTTAGGGACCCCTTCATGCAATAAAAAAGGATTTAAATTCAAGACAATTAACAAAGACAAATTGATCAATCGGAAATAAAATGTGGAGAAAGAGTTTTCTTTAAATGGGAAGAGGGGTCTTGAAAATCGATGATTAGCCAAATAGTAGTTATAATTATCCTATCTCATTGCCCAACTAATTATAATCCTATAATCTCCGTTAGTCACATAGGTTTTCCTGTCGGTTTTCCCTAATTGCAATTAAATCATTTTAACAACCTTAGTGTCCTTAGCGCTATTAAAAATCATTAATTATTACGCTCTGATTCATTTTAGGAATCTAAGTTTAATCAACTAATCCCGGTGTCACAACGGGCAATTAAACTAGTTGCATGGATTATGATCTATCCTAATTTCTCTCCGTCGAGTTTCCATTAAGAATCGAATCATTACACAATTGGCCAGATTGAGTAAAGCATTAAGCACATCCATACAAATAATTAGGACATGGGCAAGAGACAAGAAATTATAATAATATTTGGACTATCATTTCATTTCAAGACCCCAAATTGGGGTTTTAGCTACACATAATATCCACAATAATTATAAAGGAAAGCATAATAAAGAGCAATAAAGGAAAGGAATTGATCGTCGAAAAACCCCTCGCTGACGCTAGGAGCCCCCGCTGACTACTCCTTGAGCCTCTAAGATTGCTCCCCCAAAATTCCCAAAATTTTCCCACTAGAAGAATCCTCTAAAAAAGGCTCAAAAGCCTTGAGAGGGGCTCCAAAAGGAGCCTAAGAAAGGAATTGGAATGGAGAAGGAATGATTTGATTGATGAGGAATGAGGCACCCAAGGGTGCCTTTTTATAGGCCTGGAATAGGGGTAGCGTCGCGACGCTGCCTTACTTAGCGTCTCGACGCTGTCCAAATTTCCAGATTTTTCAGCTTCCTTTTGGGCTGATTTTTGGGTCTTCTTCTTCATTTCTCTTGGTCTTTTCTTTATAGTTGACTTCTTTGGGCCTCCAATTGCATCAAGCTTTGATTTGTGCTATAATTACTTCAATTTTGGCTCTTTTTCTCTCAAAATCACCAACTTAGCTCCTAAGGAGCTCCTAAGGACCAAATAACAAAATTCATTAAATATATTCATTAAAAATACGATTAAAGCACAAAAAAGCTTAATAAATTGAGACTAAAATAGCGACATTTCTGCTCGCTATCACCAATCAGAAAAGGAATGCTAGCGTCGAGACGCTCAAGGGCTGGCATCTTAATGCTAGCCTGCAGTTGACCATATGTTAACTTTTTCTTCTTTTGATTCTTTTCGGTTTTTTTGCATCTTTTCACGTCCCGAGCACCCGATTGACTCAAATTCTATGCTTAAGCTCTAATCAACACTTTCCTACAAAATAAACAATTAAGTGCAATAAAATGGCCAATAAAACATCGAAGACTAGCTAAATTAATTAGGGAAAACTAGCTAGCTATGCTCGCTATCAAACACCCCCAAACTTAAGCTTTTGCTAGTCCTCGAGCAAACTAAAAATCAAGCATATAGTAGAAGAATGGATGCAACAAACATGACTCAATCCTCAAGTCTCAAAAGTCAATAGTCAAGCAAGCAAGAGACATGCACACAAGGACCAATGAGGGAGACAAATTAAAATTTTTCCAAAATTAACTTGCACAAGCGAGATCTAACTCAACGAGATCAGACTCTACTAGCCCGGGATTGGATTATTAAACTCTCAGCTCATCTTCCCTCTACACTGGCACTAAGGTTTCACTAATGAGCTAATGGAACAAATTAGTTTGTTTTCCTCTATACTTAAGTGCTTATATATAACAATTAAATTAAGCATGTATATGTGGCACTAGCTTTCACACACCCATTGCAGGGACCCATAACCTGAGTTTTCTCTGGTTGGCCTAACTGATCACAACAGGGGTAGCTCTTTTTGCCTAAATGTTTATTAACCATTGCATAATGTGCACAAGCCATGGCATAAAATTTTCTTTTCTTCAAAAGTAATAACAAGAATGATTTTTCTTTATGAGCATGATAAGCATATAATCTTTTCTTTCCTCCTAAACAAGATCAAACATGCTAATTTGCAAAAAAATTAACTCTTTAGCTCCACCCTACACCTATCGAGGTGACAACAAGCATATGAACCCAATAATTCGCTCCTAAGCAATCAAATCCAAATCTAGCCAAGGCAAATACTCTACTCATGCAAGCCATCTCCTAGAAAAAGTTTAAAAAGTCTCCCTTTTTGGGCACTCATGCTTACAACTCATCGCAAGCTTGAAAATTGACAAGAAAGCCTATCCTAGGACATCATAGCCATGCAAAAATAACATCCAGAAAACAACCATATGCTTAATTCAAAGAAAGCTCAAAACTATAGCCCGAACTCAGATGCTCAAGGGCTCCACAAACATGCTAATCCACCCCCAAACTTAAAACATGCATTGTCCTCAATGTATATAGAAAATAAGGCATAATCAAGCTTGAGAACAAAAAAGAATGAGAGGAGTGAACAATACTGGCCTGGAATGATGATGACTTCTTGAATGAAAGCTTGAAAGCTTGAAAGCAAAGCAGAGACTGAAACCAAGACCTACAAAACAGACACAAACAATAAATAAAACTTAAAAAGAAAAACACAACTAAACTTACTTGGGTTGCCTCCCATAAGCGCTTGTTTAACGTCATTAGCTTGACGTGTTGACCGAATAGGCATCAAGGTGGTCTTATGTCAGATGCCCCATCACTGGTGCTCTTCCTAGCACCTCTCCTATAGCCCACCAACATGGTTCCTGATGTGTTCTTAGGGTCCTCAAAAGTTTTCAGAGTTTCCTTCTCCTGCTGAACTCTGATGATCAATTCCCTACGCTCAATATCAATTATAACTCTCCCTGTAGCAAGGAAGGGTCTCCCTAATATAATAGGCATGGCAGGATTTTCTTTAATATCCAACACAAAGAAATCAACAGGAAGGAAAAATCTACCTACTTTAATCAACACATTTTCCACAATTCCATAAGGACTAACCACAGACTGTTCAGCCAACTGGAGTCTAACAGCAGTAGATTTTATTTCTCCTATGTTAAACTTTTTACACAATGATAGAGGAATTATATTTATGCTAGCCCCTAAGTCACATAATGCTCTACAAGAATAAGTACCAAAATTACAAGGAATAGTGAAACTCCCTGGATCAGTCAATTTCTTTGGCACTGTCTGCTGAACACGAGCACTGCATGTTGATGCTAAGTATACAGTCTCCATCTGATTCTCCTTTTTTTTCTTGTTGAGCCATTCCTTCATGAATTTCCTGTAGTGAGGCATCTGCTCCAAAGCATCTGAAAAAGGAATATTGACATGCAATCCCATAAAAGCATCTAAAAACTTATCAAACTTAGCCTTAGAATTTTTCTTTTTCTTTGATTTAGGCACTAAAATAGTAGGAGAAGGGATAGAAGGCTCAGGATTAAGCTTTTCAGCTTCGTTTGAGGTGGTGCCTTCTTCAGCTTCTCCAGTGAGTTCCTCGGGTTCAGTAGTCTCATCCTCCTCAACTAATTGAGTATCCTCTTCGTGATGCACAAAGACGACCTTGCAGTACTCCAATGATGGTTTATCTTGCTCAGCTGGGGCTTTACCTTTATTCATGGTGTTGACAACACTTACCAGTTGTCCCAGCTGAGTCTCTATGTTCTTGATGGCTGCAGAATGGCCATTGACAGTGTTGTTTATGGCAATCACGACTTCCTCGAGCTTATTTGACCTGTTACTTGATTCTGCAATAAAAGCTCCAACAAGATCCTCTAAAGATTGTTTACTTTCTTGTTTAGGAGTGAAGCCATGAGGATTCAACACATTTTTATTATTAGCATAAGAAAAATTCTCATGATTTCTATTACTAGGGTGATAATGTGTAGGTGCAGAATTATTATTGTACCCCCTAGAGTTGAAATTAGAAACATACTGAACCTGCTCGAGATTCTCCTCCTGAGTCTGGGATGCAAGAGCAGCTGCAGACTCAATCGATTGAGCACTCCCTGTACCTGAGAATTTTAAAAATGCATTAGCCAAGGAAGACATATTGGCCTGTAGTGCACTTACGTTGTCAATCTCGAACACTCCAGCTGCAATCTTTTTCGGTCCTGACTGGTCAGATGGCCACTGATAGCTGTTGGTGGCCATATCCTCTAACAAAGTCCTAGCATTTTCCACAGTTTTGGACAACAGAGTCCCACCTGCAGCTGCATCAACAATAGTTTTTGTGCTAGGAGTTAATCCATTGTAAAATAATTGAACCTGAAGCCAGTCGGGGTATCCATGCTGAGGGCATTTCCTTAGCAGCTCTTTAAATCTCTCCCAAGCCTCGAACATCTGCTCATCGAATTGTTGCTGGAAAGTCCCAATTTCGGTCCTCAGCTTGACCGTCTTAGTAGGAGGGAAGAACTTCTTTAGGAATGCCTGGACCAAAGCATCCCAAGTGGTAATGCTCCCAGGTGGAATAGATTGTAACCAGTCCCTCGCTTTATCCTGCAAAGAGAAAGGAAATAAACGTAAGCGAATGGCATCTTCAGACACACCATTTAATTTTACCGTCCCACAGATGTCTAGGAAGGATTTCAGGTGAGAATTTGGATCCTCCATGGGTGATCCTCTGTAAGCACAATCTCAAGCCATTTGAATGAAACCCGTTTTCAGCTCAAAATTGTTAGCATTGATCGGGGCATAGACAACCCCCGACTGTTGCTCCTGAAAGACAGGCTGAAAGTAGTCCCCAATAGGCTTAGACTCCTCAGGATTAGGATTGGCCATTTGGATATTTTCTTGATTTTCCCTTCGAAGTCTATTGTATGTTCTTTCTATTTCTGGATCTAAGGGAACTAAGGCCAATTCCCTAACCCTTCGCATGCACAATCTGACCTAACCTAAAAAGGAAAAAGACAAGAAAAGGAAAGAAAACAAATTAGAAAAGAAAACTAGAAAAGGAAATAAAAGAATCTAAAATAGGAAAGTACAATCTACAAAAGGAAAAAGATAAACAAATATGGAATGCAAAAACAAATATGGCAAAAACAAATAAGGAAACAAACAAATAAGGAAAACTAATCTAACAAGGAAAAAAATCTATCTATCTAAGGAAAATTCAAACAAATATGGAAAAATCTAAATATGGAAATCAATCAACAAAGGGAAAAAAATGCAATCTACCTAAAAACAAAAATAACAAAAATAACAAAAAAATAAAATAAAATACACCCTAAACTAAGACCGAACAATTTTTCTACGATATTAAAATTGACTAAATATGTCGTTCCCCGGCAACGACGCCAAAAACTTGATGTGCAATTTGCTAACCGCAAGTGTACGGGTCAAGTAATAATATAGTGAATGTGAAATTCGAATGTCGTCCTCTGGATTGGTTTCTAATCAATTTTAATTACCGGAAATACTTTTGACCAATTTTATTGAGGGAACTAAATTGAGTGAGAATGAGATTAAATCAAACACAAGGTAATGCAAAAAGTGACAATCAAATGGGAACAATGGTCTTAGGGATTTGACTTCACCAATTGGGATTATGGAATAATTAATGGATTATTAACATGCAATGATTCATAAATCTTGGAAACCTAATATCACACATACCTCTCCCGAGCATACATGATTCTCCCACATGCAATTGAACCCGATATCCCTATCTAAATTCAATAAACATGCAAGGCATTAAGGATACCCTTTTTAACGATTTCTAGAATTAACTATTATCTCCCGATCTCTAGCTAAATCCTAGTTATGCAAAACGATTTCTAAGCTAAATCCTCTCTCCCGAGTTAGATTTAAGCATAAACAACATTCAATTCATGGCCGGTAAATTGAAAGCACTAAGGACACAATTATGCATAAAAGAATCATTAGCATAAAACCATAAAATTAATCCATAACGTGCCCAACGGCTACATCAATCCCTAAGAGTCAAAATCTAGCCAATGATACACCGCGTTACAATATGACTATGATCTAAAACCGCCATAAAAACTAACTAAAGTGAGGGAAAAAAGAATAGAACTCTATGTAGGCCGAAACCGAACATCCCTGTCACGATCCCCACGAACAATGGGTTGATTTCCACCTTGCTCACTTTGCTTCTGCCTCAAAAGCCTCTGTTTTCCTCTGTTTTACGGCTCCAAAACGTCCCCAAAAAGAAATCCCCTAAAACCTGGCCGCAAATAGCTTCTATTATGTTTTTTTCGTCATAGTGTCGAGACATTGCCTCTAAAACGCGCGTTCTGGAAAGGAAAGCTCGCAGCGTCGAGTCGCTAAGGTCGCAGTGTCTCGACGCTGCGACATGTGCCCGCCTAATCAGAAAAGGAATGCTAGCGTCGAGATGCTCAAGGGTTGGCGTCTCAATGCTAGCCTACAGTTGACCATATGTTAACCTTTTCTTCTTTTGATTCTTTTAGGTTCTTTTGCATCTTTTCACGTCCCGAGCACCCGATTGACTCAAATTCCATGCTTAAGCTCTAATCAACACTTTCCTACAAAATAAACAATTAAGTGCAATAAAATGGCCAATAAAACATCAAAGACTAGCTAAATTAATTAGGGAAAACTAGCTAGCTATGCTCGCTATCACAAGCAAAGAAGTTCTCAACGGCCACTTTCCTTACCCTTATTTTGCTTTGCTTTATGCTTTATATCATGTACATGTGGGAATTTTTTACCATGTATAGCTAATCCCATTTGAGGGTCTTGGAATGAAAGTTTATAGACAATTGTTATTCATAATTGCCTATTTCTTGTCCAAATACTAGTTATTTGTATGGATGTTCGTAATGCTTTATATGATCTGGCCAATTATATAATGAATTGATTCCTAATGGAAACTCGATGGAGAGAAGTTAGGATATGTGATTGACCTATCAGCTAATTGAAGTGTGACTGTGGTAGGCCTAACTTCACTAATACCTAACTTTCGATAGACCGAAAGAAGCATAAGGTTTATGCTCGTGCCTAAATCACAAAGTTCTCTCCTTAACTCCTATCCACCTATAGAGACATGAATAGTAAATGACCATGGATCCTTAGCCTTGGTCGGTAGCCCATTCTTAAGAATAACACTACATTTCTCACTATGAGCCACAATTTCAAATTCTTCTAATCTATTCTTTTTAGTCAGGATGTTGATAAGGGTAAAAAATATACCTATTTTACCCTTATATTTAGCTCATTATCTTGTCAAAACTATATGTTTTAGATCAATATTACTGTTCCCGAGCTCAAAATATGTTGACGTTGATAAGATAGGAAGTTGAGAGTCACATTTGTCAAATTATGCTTAATTATGCTTAAAAAGACTCAATTTGATGTGAATTTGACCCATTTTGGTGTTGAGCAGGAAAACAGAGGAAAGCTGGAATTTACCCAGAAATGCTCGCATTTCTGGGAAGGCTAAAATCAAATGCGACCGCATTTCTAGAAAAACGAAGGCCGTTCCGAGTCCATCGCGGGTCGTTTTGAACGAGATTTCTTCGCACCTAACTAACTGTTTTGACCCCGAAACCGACTGGGCTACCTACCAGCACCCATTTCGTAGCTTCTCAACCACTTCCAACACTATATAAGCTTGAGATTCGAAGTCAAATTCAAGCAGAACTCATTTGGAAGAAGAGGATGGTGATAGAACCCTAGTTGATGCCTATGAGTAGGGATTCCCGAGGTCCTTCTTAGATGACTAAATTCTAACCTTAGTTAGACATCAAACCTTAGGGTTTGTAGGGATTTTCACCCATTCCCACTTTTTAAAAGTGAGAGAGTGGAGTGTCGAGCGAACTCTAGAAGGATTGGATAAAATAGAAAAAACCCTAGTATTTAGCTACTGTCATTATTTCCAGCTTGTGTTACTTTTCATTTATCTGTATTCTTTACATCTTATTTTCAATGAATAGGTATTCATTTGCAGTTTATCTCACCATGAGTAGCTAAATTTCGTTGAGGGGTTCAATATGGTGAATTCCCTTATGGTTCAATAGCTTGAAAGCGTTTTATTTGCTTAAGTATTGTTCAATGCATGTCATTCTTTATTGAATATCATTCTGATCTTGCTGAGTTTAAATTGATCACTTAGACTTTGCATGCCATGTGAGTTTGATCTCGAAAGGGACAGACGATATCGGTTCTCATAAAGGTGATATAGGAGAAAAAGCTCGGAAGAGATTGTTCGGTGGTATAGGGCAAGCTGCCTAAGGCACCCTGTATCAACTATGGGGTTATAGATTGTATTCGTGAATCATCTATGTCGGAGTCGAGTCACAAAAATGTGCATAACAGTACTCGCTTAGCCTTCTAACGGTTCTTGGGAGCAAGGCCAAATAGAAGTTAAATCTGACCCAATGCATTGAATATGCTTAAGTTGAATAATTCATGATTAAAGTTATTGCCTTTTGGATGAATCCATATTGAATACCTCATTTCATTATTATTGTTATTCTTTATTCATTTACTTGTGTTATTTATTTTTCTAAAAATCAATCATCAATCATTTCTTTGGTTACCTATTTTTAAGCAATCAGCTGAGCAGTTTCTTCTTCAAATCTGAATTTCCAATTTAGTCCTCGTGGGATTGATACCCTTGGAATACTTCTAAGGTTTTTATTACTACGTGCGATAGTGTATACTTGCACTAAGGTTGGCTGAATTTATCTTTATTATTATCTACCATATTATTTCACATCCACCATTCAGCCTCTGCCGCACCAGATATCCTTAAGAAATTTTGTATAATTTGGCATTTGCTCTATAACCTCTACTAAAGGTATATTTATATGCAACAACTTAAGAATCTTTATAAACTTTCTAAATTGACCATCCTGGTTCTTAGGCTTTTGCCTTTGTGGAAAAGGTAGGGGTGGTCTATAAGGTGGGGGCCTACATCTGGAACAGAACTAGATGCTCCAACATCTTTACTGCTGCCTCCATCATTTTTACCAGACTTCAACTCTTTCTCAACAACATTATTTTTATCACTACTCTTCTCTACTTCCTGGGATTTACTAGGCTCCTTCCTCTCTTCTAGTGGCTTACCACTCCTTAGAGTCATCGCCTAGGACCTTCCCTTCTAGGGTGTTCAGTATCAGAAGGAAGTTTCCCTTGAGGATGTGCCTTCAGCTCATTAGCTAGCTGACCCACCTGCAACTCCACGACTCTCAATGAAGCTTGATTACTTTGAACTGCAACATCATTACGAGCCATATATTCTTTCATCAACGACTCCAGAGAACTCTCTAAATTTTGCTGGGTAGCCTGCTTATTTTTCTGGAGCATACCCTGCTGTTTAGTAAATCCTGATTGATTCGCCACGTTTTGCTGTGTGTGAGGGGCTTGCGAATTATTTCCTTGCCCTCCCCATGCAAAGTTGGGGTGGTTGCGCCAACCTAGATTATAAAAATTTGAGTATGGGTTAGTCCTTTGATTACCTACACAAAACACAGAAGCTGGATTGCTGGGGAAAAACTCATAATTATGCTCTTCACCACCATCGACACAAGATTCGTGTACCACTTGGTTTACAACTACAACAGGCTTCTGAGGAATAAAAGCCCTTGGCAGCGGAAACTATCACAGAACCATACTGTATTTTCTTTCGATTAAAATACCATTACAACTTGCGAATCATAAATTTACAGCAATTTAAACAAATTTAGCATTGTGTAAAACTATAAAACATGCTGAAAACAGAAACTAAACTCTAGATCTAATCTAGAAAAAGGATCCTATTGATCCTTGGGTTCAAGAATACTTACCCTTGAAGTTTTCTTGACGAGATTTCACCAAAAACTCTTGATTCCACAGAAAACAACAACAAGAACTCCTTTTCTTCGCTGAAAAAAAGGATCACAAACACCACCACCAAATTGCACCGGTATTCTCTTAGGTGTGTCTGTTGAGTGGCTTGTGGGAACCCCAATATTCTAAGGGTTTTCTCTGGAAAATTCTCTGTATCACAGAGGGAGGAGAGAAATCGAGAGTGAGAGAGCGAGAGAGAGGGAGTCAGGCGTGAGAATGGGGATTAAAATGAAACTGCCTTCTGACCCTTTCTTTTAACCTAACCATCGGGAGAAAGCCACCTCACACATAATATCAGGTAACTGAAATATCAATTACCTGATATTTTTAATTAATCATAATTTTAAATTATAATTAACTAAATTTTAATTAATCAATATTAATTAAAATAACATTAATTTAAATCTAATTTAAATTAATATCCCTCTTATCTTATAGTTCAATTAAATCAAATTTAATTAAACTAGAACAATTAACTAATTCAAAATTAATTAATTTTAAAATAATAAAATTGAACATCATATATTCAATTATTATTATTCTCTCTCATAAAACTATAGTATTAATGTACATCCAATGCACATTAATTATAACCTATAGTTTTAATATGAATCAAATTCACATTTTAGTTTAACATTCGAACCCCTTCGAATACTTAACTTAACCTTAGAAATTTACCTTAACGCCCTTATAGAGCTACCAGTGGGACCTGATGGACCTACAGATCAGAAGCTCCAATGATATGAGATTAGTTGGCTAAACTCATTAACCAAGTTAATCAATATTCGTTAACTGTGGTTCACTCCACTAAAGAACCACAGCTGCACTCTTCTCACTGCAGATATATTTCTGTGTCCACGGATATCGACCGTCAACAGCAAGTCAGCCCTTCACGTGTGTTCGTGCCCCAGCTAGGTCAAATTACCGTTTTACCCCTGGGCTACCTCTTGGTCCTTAAGTACCAGTGCTCCTCTAATGAACAACCTGTTTGTGGTCCAACCAACAAACAGAAGTCCCTCTCGTGCCATAAAGAGGGTAGGGCCCATTGTTCAAGACCCGGAGACACCACTTAAGAGAACACACCTCTACTTACCCTAATATCGGGAAGGAGTGAATTCCATCTTGTAAGACTACGTTCCCAGCTTCCCATTCGGTCTTGTCCCCAAAATGGTAGGCTTATTGAGTCGGCGAACAGGCCACTCTCACCCATACAAATCAAAGGACAATCCCTCATGGACAGGAGTCCATAATCCACTGAGGATTAAGGCCAAGTTGCCTAGGTCATCCTTGTGAAATAGAAACCGAGCTAACTAACGGTGTTACAGTTAGTGGTTAACTATTTCGCGGTCCGGTCTTTGTGCAAACTCATTGCACAGGATACCCCCACTCGCATGTCAACTACATGAACGCGTTGGATCACTACATTTGTATCAATATACAAAGCGGGCCGTATCCATAGTGTCACCAGGACAAGGTACCCAACCTTATCCCTATACTACAGACCCTTTAGGCTAAAACTTGAACATTGATCCCCGTATGTCCCTACATACTAGTTCAAGCCTCATTCTATTAGCCTTGGATGTTTAGTTTATTGGATTAGGGTTATTAAGACAAGATATAATACAAACATTGAATAATACATCACTTTATTAATGTTCGGTCAAATGTACATTTACTATCTACGAGTTTTAGGGAACAAAACCCAACAGCTTCACCACTAGCGACTGCTGAACAGGTCTCACCACGGTTATGCCTTTAAGAGCGTTAGCTGATTCTGCAATATCAAGCCTAATGGTTGACACACCATCAACTTCTATCACACTTTTCACCTTCTTACTAGAGCCTCTAACATCTGACCACTGACAACTATTGGTTGATATTCTCTCTAAAATTTAATAAGCTTCATTAAAAACTTTTATCAAAAGGGCCCCTCTGATGTGCAATTTGCTAACCGCAAGTGTACGGGTCAAGTAATAATATAGTGTTTTCGTGATTAAACGAGTGTCGTCCTCTGGATTGGTTTTCTAGCAAATTAAGTATCGTGAATACTTTTGTTCAATTTTATTTAGGGAGCAAAACTTGATGAGAAAGATAAATCTAAAGAAAAAAAGCATAAAATAAAGGTGGAGACTCAAATGGAAAGACTCTTAGAGAATTGATTTCATTGTTGAAATTGAGGATAAATTAATGGGATGAATTTAACATGCAATTATTCTACCAAGTCTAGGAACCTTTTATCACAACTATCTCTCCCGAGCATAATTGATTCTCATGCATGCAATCAACTTGATATCCCTATCTAAGTTCATTAACATGCAAGACTTTGAGTTTAGTTCTTCAAGCAACTTCTAAAGTTATTCCAAATCCCGTCACAAACTTAGAATTTCTACTTTAGTCATGCAATTAAATAAAGTAAGTCTTAGGCCAAATCCCCTCTCCCGAGCAAGATTCAACACTTAAATCATTCAACTAGTGATCAAGTAATTGAAAGCATTTAACCATAATTGCATAGGTAAAATAAATGCATATTCATACCACAAATCAATCCAACAAACTAAAACAACTACATCAATCCCTAAGACAAACAACTAGCAATTCATAGTCTTTAAACTACAAACACTAATTGAAAGAAAAGCCATAAAAACTACAAGAGTTAAGGGAAAGAGAAAGGAAACTCGAATCCGTCGAAACCGGCACGTCCCCGTCACGATCTCCACGTCTGCTCACTTGATTCCCGCTCCTTGGCCTTGCCTTTAGCTCCCACAAAAGGTCTCTAGTCGAAATTTGGTCTAAAATCTCACCAATTGGGCTCCCCTTGGCCGTAGCATGAAAAGATGAATTTATAGAAAATCTGGCGACAGCGTCGCGACGCTGTCGCGATACCGCGTATTTGGAAAATTTGTCGATAGCGTCGCGACACTATTTTTTTATTTTTTTATTTTTTTTAAGATTGGAAGTTCCATTTGACTCCAATTGCTGAATTAAGCTTCAAGCACATACTTCCTACAAATAAAACATAAAAATGCATAAATTTGGGCAAATAATTGTAAAAGACTAGCTTAATTAATCAGAGAAAAATAGCTAGCTATGCTCGCTATCAAATACCCCCAAACTTAAGCTTTTGTTAGTCCTCGAGCAAACTAAAAATCAAACATACAGTAGAAGAATGGATGCAACAATCATGACTCAATCCTCAAGGCTCAGAAATCAATAGTCAAGCAAGCAAGAGACATGCACATAAGGACCAATGAGGGAGACAAATTAAAATTTTTCCAAAATTAACTTGCACAAGCGAGATCTAACTCAACAAGATCAGACTCTACTAGCCCGGGATTGGATTATTAAACTCTCAACTCATCTTCCCTCTACACTGGCACTAAGGATTCACTAACGAGTCAATGGAACAAATTAGTTTGTTTTCCTCATACTTAGGTGCTTATAAGTGAAAATTAAATCAAGCATTTATATGTGGCACTAGCTTTCACACACCTATTGCAGGGACCCTTAACCGGAGTTTTCTCAGGTTGGCCTAACTTATCACAACAAGGGTAGCTCTTTTTGCCTAAACTTTATTAATCATTGCATTGCGCGCATAAGTCATGACTTTTTTTTTTCTCTTTCAAATTGTAACAACAAGAATGATTTTTCTTTATGAGCATGATAAGCATATATTCTTTTCTTTCCTCCTAAGCAAGATCAAACATGCTAATTTGCAAAAAATTAACTCTTTAGCTCTTCCCTACACCTATCGAGGTGATAACAAGCATATGAACCTAATAATTCACTCCTAAGCATTCAAATCCAAATCTAGCCAAGAAAAATACTCTACTCATGCAAGCCATCTCCTAGAAAAAGTTTAAAAAGTCTCCCTTTTTGGAAACTCATGCTTACAACTCATCGAAAGCTTGAAAATTGACAAGAAAGCCTATCCTAGGACATCATAGCCATGCAAAAATAGCATCCAGAAAACAACCATATGCTCAATTCAAAGAAAGCTCAAAACTATAGCCCGAACTCAGATGCTCAAGGGCTTCACAAACATGATAATCCACCCCCAAATTTAAAGCATGCATTGTCCTCAATGTATAAAGAAAATAAAGCATAATCAATCATGAGAACAATAAAAGAGTAGAAGGAGTGAACGATACTGCCCTGGAATGATGACCTTTTCATGATTGCTTGGCAAAGACAAGAGCACGGGAACTCCTACAAAACAAAAACAAGACAAAAAAAAAACAATAACAAAGTAACTTGGGTTGCCTCCCATAAGCGCTTGTTTATCGTCTCTAGCTCGACGTGCTCGTGCAGTCTGTCAAGGCACATAAAAATTTTCGTATTTCTTTGGGCCCTTCTTCCTTGAATCAATATAACCAACAATCACTAGAAAACTTACTAGCTTCTCATGGGCCCCTGAAATAAAATTATTTTTGGTATTTTTGACTAAAATAAACATAAAAGGAGAAAGATCAAAATAAAGAGACTCTGACTCTAAAACTGACTCGTGAGAATAGAAAAAGGAATAATCAAAATATACAAAGGATGGAGAAGATAAAACAGACGAAGGCTTTTCAACCTCAAACTCTACCTCCTGAACTTCCTCTGACACTACAAGCTCATTTTCTTTTTCTTCCTCACAACCATGTTCTTGATAGGTGCTCCAACTCTCCAATTCATCCCCACTATTCATGCAACTCACCCCTAACTGCTCATCCTCATCAAGATCGAAAGAACTACGCTCATGAATGGGTGGCAATGAATCATCGGCCACATGACTCACTAGACAACTTATGGAAGTGGATCCCACCTCACTAACTTTCTGTGGAGTTTGAAGTCCTCTTATGATTTCATCAAATTTTAGACTCCTCGCTCTAGACTCCTCAATATAATTTTGAACTATACTTTCCAAGGAAGACTTTTCTTTTAAAGGGGTAAAACTTGAAGATGAAAAGTTGGAAAATGGTGTTGAATAAAAAGCCATTAAATTAAAGCAACAATGATAATTAGGCTTTCAATCAAACAATAACCCAACAAGAACAAATGACAAAGACTCAAACAAAAAAAAAAAAATCTAATATGGAAAAAAATCTAATATGGATAAATCTAAATATGGAAAATATAATCTAGAAAAAGGAAAGAAAATAACCTAATATTGAATGCAAAAATAAATATGGCAAAACATAAATAAGGAAACTAACAAATAAGGAAAAACTAATCTAAAAAGGAATAACAAGAAACAAATAAGGAAAAGATTACACAATTAAAAGAAAAACTAAGCTAGAAAAACAAATATGGAAAGAAAAACAAATAAGGAAAAAATGCAATCTATCTACAAAAAAAAAAAAAAAAAAAAATACACCCTAAATTAAGACCAAACAATTTTTCCACGATATTAATTTAACTAAATATACCAATCCCCGGCAACGGCGCCAAAAACTTGATGTGCAATTTGCTAACCGCAAGTGTACGAGTCAAGTAATAATATAGTGTTTTCGTGATTAAACGAGTGTCGTCCTCTGGATTGGTTTTCTAGCAAATTAAGTATCGTGAATACATTTGTTCAATTTTATTTAGGGAGCAAAACTTGATGAGAAAGATAAATCTAAAGACAAAAAGCATAAAATAAAGGTGGAGACTCAAATGGAAAGACTCTTAGAGAATTAATTTCATTGTTGAAATTGAGGATAAATTAATGGGATGAATTTAACATGCAATTATTCTACCAAGTCTAGGAACCTTTTATCACAACTATCTCTCCCGAGCATAATTGATTCTCATGCATGCAATCAACTTGATATCCCTATCTAAGTTCATTAACATGCAAGGCTTTGAGTTTAGTTCTTCAAGCAACTTCTAAAGTTATTCCAAATCCCGTCACAAACTTAGAATTTCTACTTTAGTCATGCAATTAAATAAAGTAAGTCTTAGGCCAAATCCCCTCTCCCGAGCAAGATTCAACACTTAAATCATTCAACTAGTGATCAAGTAATTGAAAGCATTTAACCATAATTGCATAGGTAAAATAAATGCATATTCATACCACAAATCAATCCAACAAACTAAAACAACTACATCAATCCCTAAGACAAACAACTAGCAATTCATAGTCTTTAAACTACAAACACTAATTGAAAGAAAAGCCATAAAAACTACAAGAGTTAAGGGAAAGAGAAAGGAAACTCGAATCCGTCGAAACCGGCACGTCCCCGTCACGATCTCCACGTCTGCTCACTTGATTCCCGCTCCTTGGCCTTGCCTTTAGCTCCCACAAAAGGTCTCTAGTCGAAATTTGGGCTAAAATCTCACCAATTGGGCTCCCCTTGGCCGTAGCATGAAAAGATGAATTTATAGAAAATCTGGCGACAGCGTCGCGACGCTGTCGCAATACCGCGTATTTGGAAAATTTGTCGATAGCGTCGCGACGCTATTTTTTATTTTTTATTTATTTTTATTATTTTTATTTTTTTTAAGATTGGAAGTTCCATTTGACTCCAATTGCTGAATTAAGCTTCAAGCACATACTTCCTACAAATAAAACATAAAAATGCATAAATTTGGACAAATAATTGTAAAAGACTAGCTTAATTAATCAGAGAAAAATAGCTAGCTATGCTCGCTATCACCCTCGCGCAGAAGCATCGACCATTCCTTAAGTTTAACCCATTGCAAAATGTTTCCATTTGGATTCAATGTGGTAAATCATGGTGGGGACACTTTCGCAAAAGCTCCTTAAACCTTTCCCAAGCCTCACTAAAAGTTTCGTCCTCATTCTGCCTAAATCCCACTATCTCACTCCTCAACTTGGCATTCCTAGTTGGTGGAAAGTACTTACTAAGAAACCTCTCCGCTAACTCATTCAAAGTACTAATTGATCCTAGAGCAAAAGAATTTAATCACACCTTTGCTCCATCTCTGAGAGAATACGGGAGCAAAGTCCATCTAAGGACATCTCTCGACAATCCTTGAATAACAAACGAATCACTAACTCCTAGAAAAGACTTAAGATGTAAATGAGGGTCCTCAGATGGTAAACCATGGAATTGACCCACGGTCTACAACATCTAGAACATAATCGATTTCATTTCGAAGTTTGCTGCCTCAATTTGAGGATGCACAATCCCTGGATTCAACTCATCAAACATCAGGAAAGCATACGCTCGAGTGGCTTTGGCCCTATCATTCGCCACAAGAATAGAGTTCTCAGCCTGATTATTTTGCTGTCTATTTTGCTCCCTCGGTGGATTTTGTTGCATCTCACGATTTTGCTGGGTCTCAGATTGACCTTCCGGAATATTTGGAAGACGCGGAAGATCAACCATCAGATTGGAATTTCTTTGTTGTTCTCTTCTTCTCCTTTTGAATGTTCGTTCAATCTCTGGATCAAGCTCGAATCTTACCCCACGGGGGTCGCTCATACACCAATCTCACACCTACAAAACAAAAAGAAACAATCAAAAAGTTCACACACCAAATCACTAAAAAACACACACACAAAATAGATCAGATAAAACAAATTCAAGTCCCTGGCAACGATACCAAAAACTTGTTGCCTTCTAGGGTGGTTAAAAATATGAGATAAATTAACTCCAAAACACTATGCAAGTGCACATAAGTATTTTATCGTATCCACGAGGTCTTGAATAGTCTCACTCTATCTTTTTTTTTTTTAATTCTTTAGTGATTTCAAGGTTGGTAAATTGATTGGGTTTTGAAAATGAAGGAACAAAAGAAATGACAAAATAGAAATGTAAACAAATAAAGGAAACAAATTGGAAACATGCACTGGTTAAGACTTCTGTAATTGTTAAAAAGATGATCTAGCAATTCTATTGACCAGGCAATCTCTCACAGTCTTATCAGCAAGATCCTCCTGGAACTTTGAATCTTTTGGAATATGTTACAACTCCAATGAAGTTCTACCAATCAAGCGTTAGGCAATTGACTATCCCTAGTTCAACTGTTGGCGTCCACCAACTACAAAGGTCTAACGTGATTACGAGCCACACAACTCTTAAATCATCCCTGAAACTAAGAGAAACTATCCATACTGGCTGGCCAGGCGGGCACACAATAAAATGAAGAACAACAAGTAATCAAGATGCTCAAAGATCAATCAGAATTACTAAATTAATAAAAGAATACAATTACATAATTCTTAACCAATGCCTTAAGGAAATTAGTTCATGGAAATAGAAATAACACACGCTACAATCTGATTAAATACATCCATCACTACAAATTTCACAAGAAAGTAATCTCCTCCTTGAGGGAATCCTTAGAGAATTGTCTTCTTGGTCTCCAATCGATCTCGACTCTATTCGGCCTCCAAAAGATGGACTACTTTAACTTGAGACGACTACTCTCTTTTATAGGGTGAAGTCAAACCTAATTAGGTCAAACATGACACGTGGAACTCTCTCCAAGAATCCTAAATCCGAGATCAATGCAGGAAACACCACCTCATTAATGAATCACGTGCAGCTCACGTGGCCAGTGCTGCTGGATCAACGGACTTTGCTCTCTCAATCTGATCAACATTCATTTTTCTGCAGAAGAGCTTCCAAAGCATCAATTCTTACAATTAGGTTAAAACACATTATATTCATCTAATAACACACCCAAATGGCACAATTAGGATATAAATCATCATAAAATAAGGCATATATAACTCCCTTTTGGATAGTTATCACCTAGCGTCTCGATGTTGGGCAATTTTTTATAAGGAAAGTTTTCCTTATTTGCACCACAATTTTTCCATGTTTAGGGCCTCGTTTCAGCGCCAAATTTACACGAATTCAAAGATCAAGACTTCTATAAATATGTAGCATTGTATTAGGGTTGAATCTGATGGAGTGTATGAACACTCGAGCGGAAGCATTAGCGGATCTTAGACACCGATTTTCATTAATTTTGTTGATTAAAAGCATGCCAAAATAAGAACGAAAACAGAGCATTTTAGAAAACTTAACTTTGAAGCAAGAATTCGTGAGCTCTCTTGGATGATTCTCTACACGATCAAGCCAAGGACGACCACCGAGATCTTCCCCACTATTCTCCAGCCTTAGCAAGGGCTTGTGGGAACCCGGGCATGATGAATTAAAGAGAAGAAGATTGAGAGAAACCATGGGTTTTTGTGAGAACTTTCATTTGTTTTTAGAGAATGAGCTTGCTGTGTGTTTCCATTTTCTTGAGAAGAAAATCCAACCCACCTTCAACCTTTGTACTCCACTTTTAAAGACAATGAGCATGCAAATCTTTCTCCCGAAGATTGACAACAATGTGAGCCTTGTGTTGGTGTCCATGGAGGTGGCAATTTAATGGAGATTAAGTCTGAAAACTCACACTCCACCTCCAAAAATGAAAACCATTTTCATTTTTAATTTATTGTATTATCATGAATTTGAAAATCAAAATGGCTTTTCCATAAATTCATGAATTAAAATGAATTACAATATTCATTTTGTTTTAGTTTTCAATTTGAAAATAATCTTATTAATTTAAATGAAAACTAATTTTAATACTTTAATTAAATAAATCTAATTTATTTAATAATTTTAATTTTAATATCTTATATTAAAATTAACAATACACCAATACCGTTCTCTCTCAAAACCGATGAATGTGAATCACTATTCAAATTGAAATTGAATATCTCGAACGTGAACCCTATTCATATTTATTGTATTTAAATCATATTTAAATGACTATATATCTCTTAAAATATGGTTTAATTAATAATTAAACCGTTACATTAAATTATATCAAATATAATTAACGATATCTCCTAAAATTGAATTTGAACGTTTTCAAACTCTTTCATCACTCTGTTCTAAGGTTAATCCATTTGAGCTAGCAGGGGGACCTAATGGACCTACAGATCATGGGCTCCAATAATCCGAGATTAACCGGTTGAACTCTTTCAATCCTAGTTAACCAACATTCGTTAACTAACGGGACACTCCACTATAGCCCATAGCTGAACTCCCCTCACTATAGATATATTTTTGTCCACCCAATATAACCGTGATAAGTAAGTCAATCCTTCAGAGGTTGTTCGTAACTATAGTAAGGTCAAAAGTTCGTTTTACCCCTATAGCACTTCTTGTTCCTTAAGCCTCCACTGAGTCCCTAATGAACAATTGGTTTGTGGTCCGATCACGAAACCTAAAACCTCTAGGGCCAATGAGAGGACGACACGCCTTTGTTCACGTCCCGGAGTCAACACTTAAGGGAACAACCTCTCTACTATCCCTAAAGATGGGTAAGACTGAATTCCATCTTGCAGGACTATGTCCCCAACTATCTACCCGGTCTTATTCCCAAAGTGGTAGGTTGTTGAGCGGAATTTTCTGACCACTCTCACCCATGCAAATCAAAGGATAATCCCAAATAAACAGTAGTTCATAGTTAGCTCAGGATTAAGATTGAGTTACCTAGGTCATCGCTTGAAATAGTCAGTTTCACAGTAAACGGCGTTATAAAGTGAAAGTGACTGATTTCGTGGTCTAGTCTGATACAAACTCTTTTGCATAGGACGCTCCCACTCACATGTCTCTACATGAACGATTTAGGATCACATCGTTTGTATTAAAACAAAGTGGGCCTCGTCACATAGATTTTCCTAGGATAAGGTACCCAGTCTTATCCCTATACTATAGACCGTTTTAGGCTATGCACTTGAACTTGATCCATTTTTATGTCACTACATATAGTTTGAGTTTTTCATATCATAGCCATGGATTTTAGTTTATTGGATTTGGGTTAATAAAAACATAGATAAACTAACCTTTCGACAACCAGAAAATGAACTATTTCAACAACGTTTTGTATTTAACTTTGTCACATTTACTATCCACGAGTTTTAGGACATAAACCCCAACAGAATAATCCTGATATGTCTAATTTGCTATATTTTTATAATCTCCAAATTCTCTTATCTTTGTTGAATTTCTTGCGAAAAATGCTTTAAACTAGAAAAACCGGAGTGTAAAAAGACCATTCTGCCCTTGAAGCCTTTGCCAACGTCGAGACCCCATCAAACTAGCATCAGAGTGCCGTGAAAATAAGGAAATTGGAGTCCAAACCCGAGGCTTAGCATCGAGACTCTAGGCAGATTGCAACTGTTACTTTCCTTATATGAAGGGCTACGTGTAGATGCTAGCCCATAACATCTCGACGCTGTCGACTTTCCTTTTATGAGTCTTTCCATATTTAGCTCCATGAATTTTCCATGTTTGAGGCTCCCTTCAGCACCAAGATACCACAAATTGAAGGCCAAGAAGTCCTATAAATAGAGAGCATTGGTTTAGGTTTTAGAATCATCCGTCACTACAATCTTGTAGACCATTCCTCTCACTTTTCTCCACCATTCTTCATACTTTAGGCTAGTTTTATTGCTTTCCTTGATGTATTTAAGGAAGATTCAAGTTTATTCTTGTTCCATGAACGACTAGACTTCTTCTTCATGTAATCGGGCCGTCAAAAGTAAGTTTAAGTTCTTTTAATGAAATCTCTTTTTTTTAAAAAAAAAAAACTCAAAACCATGTTTATGTGAATTTTGTAAAACATTAAACATATTCTATTTTCAATAAAAATGTTGTTGAGGTTATTCAGTAAAAGATGTTATTGAATATGTAAGTTGCAAATATTTAACCTAAATCCAATAAACTAAAGATCTTTGGCTATAATGTGAAAACTCGAACTATATGTAGAGGCAAAAACTTGGATCAAGTTCAAGTATATAGCCAAAACGGTCTATAGTATAAGGATAGGGTTGGGTACCTTATCTTGGGGACTGTCACACCCCCTCCCGAACCACTTGCTAGCTTAGCCCGAAAGACGGCGTGAAGCCAACAGACATCATCACCTCTAACGATCCCTGTTGACCCTACTGAAACATTGAACCTGATAAACATACTAATCATGGACATAAAATATTCCATATGAACCACAACACAACGGAAACCCCGAAAACATATCAACATACACGAGGTGTCGCCATGACATATCTCGGTTTGGAAATAACCTGGTATAGATATCATAACCAAAGACATGTACAACTAGGATTTATACAACCACGACCTCTAGGACTATATTATCCAATCCTTACAAAACATTTACAATATGAACAGACTCAATTTACAACTCCACCCATGTACTGAAGCTTGATCCGGAACTTTCAGCAGACGTTGGCAGTGTATCAGGCACCGGGAGCTCGATCTCTACCTGAAAAGTGGAAAACATTTTGAAAGAATGAGCTACGAAGCCCAGTGAGTGACTAACTTTAAAACTCTAAATCCGGAAGTCAAAAACACGTGATAAACCTTTAAACGTATAATTATGCTCAATCAAAGCGTTTAACATAAACGTGTAATGGAAAAGGTTTTCTAAAATATCTCGCAAGTTCGTCAATAAAAATCTAGCAAGGCATATCAAGTACATCAAACGTTTTAACTAACATGACCGATCTACGTTGTGTAGGGCACGCCCAGTACAACCAACGTTACTAGTCCTAGATGTAGTGGGGCCCACCCAACACTCCCATCGTCTTTGTCGTAGTGGGGCCCGCCCAGCACTCACGACAGCATCGTTGTCACGGAGTACACTCAACGTCAACAACGGAACATAACCTGTGTGCACACGGTACCATATAGCCTCGGGCTCAATATCTCAGTCATGTAGTCAGTAGAAATCTCAGAAATCACATGAAAACATTAAAACATGCCTGCTTATCGTTATCTTTCGTAAAACTCAAGCTTACTCAGCTTGCTCGTAAAAAACTTTAAATCATTAAACAATATTTGCTAACACATGCTTTACTTTAAAAGATATCGTTTCAACTACTTTTCATAAAGCCATTAGCCACGTGCTCGTATATAAACCTTATTAGAAAATCTAAGCTCAAAACTCATGTTTGGAACCGTTCACAAAAACCATGTATCTTTCATAGAAAAACATGTAAAACATATAATCATGAACAACCGTTTAAGAACATTTTCGAAATTCATTTTGTCACTCAGTCTTATCTAGTTCCCCGGTCTGTAGACTCGACCTATTTCCTCTTGGCCTGTCAAATAACCAAAACCGAGCATTAGAACCATAGATAGCTTTGTTTTTCCATGCTCATGAATTCTTGACACTTGAATTAAAAACCACATCCACATTCTACTTTTCCAGATTTTCCAGATTCTATACCCTAACTTCCAACACCCATAACCTTCTCAATACTTAACCAAAATTAATGAAATACACATCCAATTCTTCATTTTCGAACACTCTACAACTTACCTGAAGAAATGAAAACGAGATTCTCAACCAATTTGTCCAGAAACGCCCCGAAATAAGACAACACACGTTCGAGCTTCTCTGTTACCCTTTATCTTCCTCCTGAAATTAAACCTACTTCAAGTACATTTTGGCTCACGTATTCTTCATGAACGTTGTAGCATATTGAATAAGTTTTCCAACCATACCAAATAGAGATTCTGATTCAACTTGTGCACTCCAGAATACTCAAAACATCAGAGAACACCAGAGATCCTTCTGGTTTGCTCGAAAATCCCGTGCTCTGTTTTTCATTCCAAAAACCATCAACTTCCCATTCGATTTAGGTCAAACTTACTTCATTAAATTTGTTAGAAAATGAACTAAATTACAAGAAAATCAAACCTCACCTCTTGATTCCTACTGTGTAGCCCAAACCGACTAAAACATCAGAGGTTGACAGGTTGAACACAGATTCTGCAATGGCTGGCTTTGCATGAGCCTTTCCCTATCTTCCTCAACCTCAAACCACGAAATTCTTCTTCTTCCTCCTCCTTCACTCTCTCCTTAAAGTGCTCTGAAAGTTTCAATGGAAAAGGATGAGAAATGAGATGGAAATGGGCTGATGGAATATGTAGTCGGTGGTGGGTTTGGTGCTATCCATTTCCACTTGTTTTTTTTTTTTTTTTTTTGGGAAAAATACACTTTTGGTCCCTGAGGTTTGGGTTAAGTGACACTTTGGTCCCCGAGTTTTCAAACTCAACAAAAATACCCCCGAGGTTTGAGATAAGGAGCAATTTGGTCCCTGCCGTCAATTTTTCTGTTAAACCCTAACGGTAAGCTGACGTGGCACTATTATTTTAATTAAAAAAATTAATTTTTAATTTTTTTAAATAAAAATATAAAAATATTAAATATATTATTATTTTATTATTATTTTTAAAATTCTCTCTCTTTTCCCCATCTTCTTTCTTCTCCACCTTCTTTCTCCCTCCATCTTCTTCCTTCCCCCTCCCATCTTCTTCAGCTCCGATGGCCGGCCGCCGCCGGCTGCCGGCTGCCGGCGGCGGCGGCGGTGGTCGCCGGAAATTTTTTTTTTTTTTCTTCTTTTTCTTCTTTTCTTCTTCTCTTCTTCCCTTCTTCTTCTTTCTCTTCCTTTCTTCTGTTTTTTTTTTAAAAAGAGAGTTTCGGGGAGGAGGAAGGAAGAAGATGGAGGGAGAAAGAAGGTGGAGAAGAAAGAAGATGGAGAAAAGAGAGAATTTTAAAAATAATAATAAAATAATAATATATTTAATATTTTTATATTTTTTATTTAAAAAAATTAAAAATTAATTTTTTAAATTAAAATAATAGTGCCACGTCAGCTTACCGTTAGGGTTTAACAGAAAAATTGACGGTAGGGACCAAATTGCTCCTTATCTCAAACCTCGGGGGTATTTTTGTTGAGTTTGAAAACTCGGGGACCAAAGTGTCACTTAACCCAAACCTCAGGGACCAAAAGTGTATTTTTCCCTTTTTTTTTACCTTTTCCTTTTCCTTTTCCTTTCTTTTTTTTTCTTTTCCTCTCATTTTCTTTATTCCTAAATTAATAACTTCCAACCAATTTAATTCAACCATGAAACCACAATAGATGACAAGAGAAAATGTTCCAAGGAAAGTCCCGGGTTTACAGGGACACTATGGACGCAACCCACTTTGGATTAAGTACAAACGATGAGATCCTAAATCGTTCATATGGAGACATGTGAGTGGGGGCGTCCAATGCAATGAGTTTGCATAAGACTGGACCGCGAAATAAGTCACTTTCTCTTTCTAACGCCGTTTACTGTAGAAACTGACTATTTCACAAGATGACCTAAGTAACTCGATCTTAATCTTGAGCTAACTATGAACTCCTGTTTATACGAGATTATCCTTTGAACTGCATGGGTGAGAGTGGCCAGACATCGCCGACTCAATAAGCCTACCATTTTCGGGGAAAACCGGATAGATAGTTGGGGACAGAGTCTCACAAGACGTAATTCGCTCCTACCCATTTTAGGGATAGTAGAGAGGTTGTTCCCTTAAGTACTGAATTCAGGACTTGAACAAGGGGCCCCACCCTCTCATTGGCCCGAGATGGACTCGATTTGATGGTTTGACCACAAACCAATTGTTCATTAGAGGATCAGTGGAACTTAAGGAACAAGAACTACTATAGGGGTAAAACAGATATTTGACCCGGCTATAGCCACGAACAACCTGTGAAGGATCGACTTACAGAACATGGTTATATCAAGTGGACGAAAATATATTTACGGTGAGGGGAGTGCAGCTACTGGGCTATAGTGGAGTGTCCCGGTAGTTAACGAATGTTGGTTAGCTTGATTAATGAGATTAGTCGGTTAACCTCGAATCGTTGGAGCCCATGATCTGTAGGTCCATTAGGTCCCCCTGCTAGCTCATATCGGAATAAAGCTTCGAGCAATAAGATAGGAAACTTTGAATCGTTCAAAATCGGGAAAAAGAATTATTGTCAATTATATTTGATATTATTGACACAAAATTTAATTATGAATTAAATTATTAATTGAGAGATAAAAGTATTTAAATATATTAAATACTATATACATGAATAAGGATTCATGATTAGTGGATTGCATTAGGACGATTGATTAATTTGATTAATCACATGAAATTGATTGAAAATTGGTTTCAAATCAATTACTAAATTAAAACCAATTTGTAGTTGAATTTTAATTAAAATGCAAGATGGGATTTAATCTTATATCAAATGTAGATAGTGGAAAAACATGGAAACCCACTCTTGCATGTAAATCCATTGTGGAATTACACCACATTCATGCAACCTTGCATGTAATATTACAAGAACACCTAGAATCCACTGTCTTGGTTGTTCACCATGTGTCCTCCATCTTGAGACTCTTTGGTGCATGGATTTGCTCTATAAGTAGAGGTTGAATCAAATTGACAGCCAAGAGCCATTTCCATACTGTTATGCTGCTGGAATTGTGTCTCAAATTCACTCACCTAAAAGAATCTCTCTAGAGCTTGATACTTCAAGCACTCCCTTTCCAATCCCTATCTCTATAGACTCCCACAAATCGTTCTTGGCCCGGAGAATAGCGGGGAAGACGCTAGCGGTTGTCCGGAGTTCATTGGAGAAGAAAAAGATTCCACAGAGGTCCATCCATTGAGCTACAAAAGGTTGGTCTTTCTATACTCTCTGTTTCTGGATGTTTAGAACATGCTGCTGGGTTTAATGTCCTATAAACTCGTAGTTTGTAAATCATTAAACATATTCTATTTCGAATAAAGACGTTATTGAGGTTACTCAGTAAAAAATGTTATTGAATATGTAAATTGTGAATGATTAACCTAAATCCAATAAACTAAGATCCTTGGCTATAAAATGAATACTCGAACTATATGTAGAGACATATCGTAGGATCAAGTTCAAGTTTCTAGTCAAAATAGTCTATAGTATAAGGATAGGGTTGAGTGTCTTATCCCCGGGGACACTATGGATGCTGTCCACTTTGTATTAAGTACAAACTGCAGGGATAAGAGCCTTTGCGCAGCGGAAACGATCAGAGACCTTAACCGGTTTGAGTGCCGATTGGGATACCAATACGACGGCAAAACATATAAATTTACAGCAGGAAAAATATTCTAAAAACATGCTGTAAAACGGATATAAAACATGCTTAAAACATATAACAAACTTAGATCTAATCTATAATAGGATCCTATTGATCCTAGGGTTCAAGAACACTTACCCTTGAAGTTTTCTTGACGATATTTCACCAAAAACCTTCGATACCACAGAAAAAACAGCAGCCAAGAACTCCTCAAACCCGCTGGAAAAAATACCACGAACACCACCACTTGATTTCACCGGTATTCTCAAAAGGGAATGCACGTTGGGAGCTTGTGGGAGCAAAAAATCTCTAAGGATTCACTGGAGGATTTTCTTTCTGTGTTTCACAGAGAGGGAGAAAAACGTGAGAGCTTGAGAGAGGGAGAGAGAAAGATATATTTTGCGTGAGACTGAGAGTTGTATCTGTAAAACTGAAAGCCCCCTCCCCTTACCTATCGATCAGGAGGGTAACTGCACGCACTACTTCAGGTAACTGAAGTTCAGTTACCTGATATAATTAATTATTAATTTAAAATTCAAAATTTTAAATTATAATTAATTAAATTTCAATTAATCAAGATTAATTAAAAAATCATTAATTTAAATCTTATTTAAATTAATATCCCTCTTTAACCTATAGTTTCATTAAATCAAATTTAATTAAACCTAATCAATTAATTAATTCAAAATTAATTAATTTTAAAAATAATAAAAATTGAACATCACATATTCAATTATTATTCTCTCTCACAAAACTATAGTATTAATATACATCCCATGCACATTAATCATAACCTATAGTTTTAATATGAATCAAATTCATACTTTAGCTTAATATTCAAACACTTTCGAATATTCAATCCTTCCTTAGAATTTCACCTCAACGCTCTAAATGAGCTACCGATGGGACCTAATGGACCTACAGATCAGAAGCTCCAACGATATGAGATTAGTTGGCTAAACTCATTAACCAAGTTAATCAATATTCGTTAACTTTGGTTCACTCCACTAAAGAACCACAGCTGCACTCTTCTCACTGCAGATATATTTCTGTGTCCATGGATATCGACCGTCAACAGCAAGTCAGCCCTTCGCGAGTGTTCGTACCCCAGCTAGGTCAAATTACCGTTTTACCCCTGGGCTACCTCTTGGTCCTTAAGTACCAGTTCTCCTCTAATGAACAACCTGTTTGTGGTCCAACCGGCAAATAGAAATCCCTCTCATGTCATAAAGAGAGTAGGGCCCATTGTTCAAGACCCGGAGACACCACTTAAGGGAACACACCTCTACTTACCCTAATATCGGGAAGGAGTGAATTCCATCTTGTAAGACTACGTTCCCAGCTCCCTGTTCGTGTGTGTTGATACGATTATCCGCAAGCGCACGGGTCGTGACAAGTAATATAAAACGGTAGTAATACCGAGTATCGAATCCACAGGGAGGCGAAGCGAAACTTAAGCAAATAATTAAAATTTTCTTGAGTACTGAAAATACTTAGGCGAAATAATATTTAGGGATCACTTCATGCAATAAAAATGATTTAAATTCAAGACAATTAACAAAGACAAATTGATCAATCGAAAATAAAATGTGGAGAAAGAGTTTTCTTTAAATGGGAAGAGGGGTCTTGAAAATCAATGATTAGCTAAATAGTTGCTATAATTATCCTATCTCATTGCCCAACTAATTATAATCCTAGAATCTCCGTTAATCACATAGGTTCTCCTGTCGGTTTCCCCTAATTGTAATTAATTCATTTTAACAACCTAAGTGTCATTTTCGCTATTAAAAATCATTAATTATTACGCTCTGATTCATTTTAGGAATCTAAGTTTAATCAACTAATCCCGGTGTCACAACGGGCAATTAAACTAGTTGCATGGATTATGATCTATCCTAATTTCTCTCCGTCGAGTTTCCATTAAGAATCGAATCATTACACAATTGGCCAGATTGAGTAAAGCATTAAGCACATCCATACAAATAATTAGGACATGGGCAAGAGACAAGGAATTATAACAATATTTGGACTATCATTTCATTTCAAGACCCCAAATTGGGGTTTAGCTACACATAATATCCACAATAATTACAAGGGAAAGCATATTAAAGAGCATAAAAGGAAAGGAATTGACCGTCGAAAAACCCCTCGCTGACGCTTGGAGCCCCGCTGACTACTCCTTGAGCCTTTTAGATGCTCCCCAAAATTCCCCAAAATATTTCCCACTAAAGAATTCTCTCAAAAAGGCTAGAAAGCCTTGAGAGAGGCTCCAAAGGAGCCAAAGGAAGGAAAGAAAGGATTGAAGAATGATTTGATTGATGAGGAATGAGGCACCCAAGGGTGCCTTTTTATAGGCCTGGAATAGGGGTAGCGTCGCGACGCTGCTGCGCAAGCGGCTTGGACAACAAGAAAGGGCAGCGTCGCGACGCTGCCTTACTTAGCGTCTCGACGCTGTCCAAATTTCCAGATTTTTCAGCTTCCTTTTGGGCTGATTTTTGGGCCTTCTTCTTCATTCCTCTTGGTCTTTTCTTTATAGTTGGCTTCTTTGGGCTTCCAATTACATCAAGCTAGAATTTGGGCTTTTAATTGCTTCAATTTTGGCTCTTTTTCTCCAAAAATCACCAACTTAGCTCCTAAGGACCAAATAACAAAATTCATTAAATATATTCATTAAAAACACGATTAACGCACCCAAAAGCTTAATAAATTGAGACTAAAATAGCGACATTTCTGCTCGCTATCACTCCACACTCGGTCTTGTCCCCAAAATGGTAGGCTTATTGAGTCGGCGAACATGCCACTCTCACCCGTACAAATCAAAGGACAATCCTGATGTGGACTTTTCCTAACTGCAAGCGCACGGGTCAAATAATAATAAAGAGTTCGTATAAACGAGTGTCGTCCTCTGGATTGGATTTTTAAGCAAATCAAGTATTGTGAATTATCTTGCTCAATTTTATTTAGGGATCAAAAAGTGATGATTGAATAATAAGAAAACCAAATCAAAGCAAGTAAAAAGTGTGAAATTTCAATTGGGAAAACTACTTAGGGAATTGATGTCGCCGATTTAGTCTAGGATTGATTTTAAGGAATAAGTTATTATGCACAATGAAATTATGAGCCAAAGACCCTTTAATCACAACTACCTCTCCCGAGTATAATTGATTCTCATGCAAATTTACCAACTTGATATCCCTATCTAAGTTTATTAATCATGCAAGGCAATGAGATCTTTTAACCAATTCTAAAGTTAATCTAAAACCGTCACGAATTAGAAACTAAACTTTAGTCATTCAATCTTGAGTAAGACTAAATCAAATCCCCTCTCCCGAGCTAGATTCGAAACTTAAATCATTCAACTAATGGCCAATTAATTGAAAGCATTAAATCAAGATTACAAATATAATAACATTGCACAATTTAAACCATAAATCAATCCATAAACACAATCAACTACATCAATCCCTAAGCTTACAAGTTTAGCTACTCATGATCAAAATTACAAGCTCAACTAAACATGTAAAAGCCATAAAAATCTAACTAAAGTGAGGGAAAGAAGAATTAAACTCGTTGTAGGCCGAGACCGAACGTCCCCGTCACGATCCCCACGAACAATGGGTTGATTTCCGAATTTTCCCCTTTGCTTCAGCCTTGAATTCCTCTGATTTTTCTCTGTTTACGGCTCCAAGAAGTCCCCAAAATTTGTTCCTTATGTGCATGTCTCTTCCTTGCTTGACTATTGACTTTTGAGCCTTGATGATTGAGTCATGTTTGTTGCATCAATTCTTCCACTGTATGTTTGATTTTTAGTTTGCTCAAGGACTAGCAAAAGCTTAAGTTTGGGGGTATTTGATAGCGAGCATAGCTAGCTATCCTTACTTATTTAATTTAGCTAGTCTTTTATGATTTTTGGGCCATTTTATTGGGCTTTTATGTTCTTTTTGTAGGAATCATGTTTCGGAGTTAAATCGAGAAATTGGAGCTAAATACGTGTTCGAGACACGAAAATTGGCTAAAGAACAGAAAAGATTCAACCAAGAAGAAGTTAAAAGAGAGCCATCTGCAGGCCAGCTGCCTTTCCTTTTCTGAATTAGGCGGCAACAGAGACAGCGTCGAGACGCTGTCTCCTTAGCGTCGCAACGGCACCAAAAACTTGATGTGCAATTTGCTTACCGCAAGTGTACGGGTCAAGTAATAATATAGTGTTTTCGTGTAAAACGAGTGTCGTCCTCTGGATTGGTTTTCTAGCAAATTAAGTATCGCGAATACTTTTGTTCAATTTTATTTAGGGAGCAAAGCTCAATGATAAAGATAAATCGAAAGACAAAAAGCATAAAATAAAAGTGGAGACTCAAATGGAAAGATTCTTAGGGAATTGATTTCATTGATTAAAAATGAGGATTGATTAATAGGAATGAATTGACCGTGCAATTATTCTACAAGCCAAGGAAGCTTTTATCACGATTACCTCTCCCGAGTATAATTGATTCTCATGCATATAAACTAACTTGATATCCCTATCTAAGTTCATTAAAATGCAAGGCATTATTCGGTTCGGTCCTTGTTATGCTTCTAAAGATATTCCAAATCCCGTCACAAACTTAGAATTTCTACTCTAGTGATCATGCAAATAAACAAGGTAAGTCTTAGGCCAAATTCTCTCTCCCGAGTTAGATTCAATACTTAAATCATTCAATTAGTGATCAAGTAATTGGAAGCATTAAACACAAAATTGCATGCATAGAATAAAAGCACATTCATACCAAAAATTAATCCAACAAACTTAAACAACTACATCAATCCCTAAGACAAACAACTAGCCATTCATAGTCTTTAAACCATAAACACTAATTGAAAGAAAAGCCATAAAAACTACAAGAGTTAAGGGAAAGAAAAGGGAAAACTCGAATCTGTCGAAACCGGCACGTCCCCGTCACGATCTCTCCGTCTTCTCGCTCGATTCCCGCTCCTTGGCCTTGCTTTAGCTCCCACCAAAGGTCTCTAGTCGAAATTAGGGCTAAAATCTAACCAATTGGGCTCCCCCTTGGTCGTAACATGAAAAGATGAATTTATAGAAAATCTATGGATAGCGTCGCGACGCTGTCGCGATACCGCGTTTTTGGAAAATTTGTCGATAGCATTGCGACGCTATGATTTTATTTTTTTTTTTAAAAGATTGGAAGCTCCATTTGACTCCAATTGCTGAATTAAGCTTCAAGCACATACTTCCTACAAAGAAAACATAAAAATGCATAAATTTGGGCAAATGATTGTAAAAGACTAGCTTAATTAATCAGAGAAAAATAGCTAGCTATGCACGCTATCAAATCCCTCATGGACAGGAGTCCATAATCCATTCAGGATTAAGGCCAAGTTGCCTAGGTCATCCTAGTGAAATAGAAACCGAGCTAACTAACGGTGTTACAGTTAGTGGTTAACTATTTCGCGGTCCGGTCTTTGTGCAAACTCATTGCACAGGATACCCCCACTCGCATGTCAACTACATGAATGCGTTGGATCACTACGTTTGTATCAATATACAAAGCGGGCCGTATCCATAGTGTCACCAGGACAAGGTACCCAGCCTTATCCCTATACTACAGACCCTTTAGGCTAAAAACTTGAACATTGATCCCCGTATGTCCCTACATACTAGTTCAAGCCTCATTCTATTAGCCTTGGATGTTTAGTTTATTGTATTAGGGTTATTAAGACAAGATATAATACAAACATTGAATAATACATTACTTTATTAATGTTCGGTCAAAAGTACATTTACTATCTACGAGTTTTAGGGCATAAAGCCCAACACAAACGACGAGATCCTAAGTCGTTCATGTGGAGACATGCGAGTGGGGGCGTCTTATGCAATGAGTTTGCATAAGACTGGACCACGAAATAAGTCACTTTCTCTTTATAACGCCGTTTACTGAAGAAACTGACTATTTCTCAAAGATGACCTAGGTAACTCGTTCTTAATCCTGAGCTAACTATGAACTCCTGTTTATACGAGATTATCCTTTGATCTGCATGGGTGAGAGTGGTCAACATCGCCGACTCAACAAGCCTACCATTTTGGGGATAAGATCAAATAGATAGTTGGGGACATAGTCTCGCAAGACAAAATTCGCTCCTACCCATTTCGGGGATAGTAGAGAGGTTGTTCCCTTAAGTACTAACTCTAGGACTTGAACAAGGGGCCCCACCCTCTCGTTGGATCGAGAGGAACTTAGGTTTGATGGTTGGACCACAAACCGATTGTTCATTAAAGGATTAGTGGAACTTAAGGAACAAGAAGTACTATAGGGGTAAAACGGTCATTTGACCTAGCTATAGCTACAAACAACCTGTGAAGGATCGACTTACTGAACATGGTTAAATCAAGTGGACGAAAATATATCTATGGTGAGGGGAGTGCAACTATCGGGGTATAGTGGAGTGTCCCAGTAGTTAACGAATGTTGGTTAAGCTTGGTTAATGAGATTAGTCGGTTAGCCTCGAATCGTTGGAGCCCATGATCTATAGGTCCATTAGGTCCCCCTACTAGCTCATATCAGAATAAAACCTAGAACAAACTGATAGGATTCTTTGTATCGTTCAAAATCGGGAAAAAAAGGTATTATCGTAAATTTTGTTTGACACAATAGTTTAATTATGAATTAAATTAGAAAATGAGAGATAAAGTATTTAAAAGTGTTTTAAATACAATTTATATGTATTAGGAATCATATATAATGGATTGCACAAGGTGACAATGATTAATTGGATTAATCATATCAAATTAATTGGAAATGTCCCAAATTAATTACCAAGAAATCAATTTCAATTTAGAATTGAAATTAGGGTTAATTGCAAGCTAAAATTCAGATCATGAATTCAAGTTAGTGGATTTAGTTGGATTCCCACTCTTGCATGTTGATACAAAGTGGAAAATAACACATCCATGCACTAGTTGCATGTGTTGTGAATCGAACACCTAGAATCCACTTTGGCTTGCAAGACTACCATGTGTCTTGTGTCTTTAGGCTTCTCCTTGCATGGAATATCTCTATAAGTAGAGTATGAATCAAATTCAAGCACAAGAGAGTGATTTCCTTATTGTTATGCTGCTTGAATTTACTCTCAAACTCACTCATCTCCATAAATCTCTCAAGTGCCTGTACCTTCAAGCATTCCCTTCCCATTCTCTATCACTATAGACTCCCACAAGTCGTTCTTGGCTCGGAGGATAGTAGGGAAGATGATGACATGCAAAAATGTCATCATTTTCCTATTAATTTTAGCTAGTTTTGTGCATAAATTGTGAGCTTTAATGTATTTTTATGTTGATTTTACAGAAAACCGAGTTCGGGCAGCAAAACTGAGATTTTAAGAGAATTTGGGTAAATTTGGAGACTTTTTTGGCAATTTAAAGAATAATCATTGAAGATCCAAGCCCTAAGGTCCAAGAAGAGAAAATAATTAAAGTGGGAGGCCCAAAAAGCCCAAAAGTTTGAAGAAATGAGGCAAAAATCTGCAAATCAGGCTTCTAGAAGGCCTAGCGTCTCGACGCTAGGTGATCAGAAAAGCGCGCTCCAAAATCGCGATAGCGTCGCGACGTTGTCTACGTAGCGTCTCGACGCTGCGACGACTTCTGCCCCAAGACAACATGACGTCACAGCGTCTCGACGCTGTGACGTAGCGTTTCGACGCTGTCGACTTGTTCAGCAAGAAAATTCCAGCCCCTTGCACTATAAAAAGGCCCCTTCCCTTTGGTTCAAATCATCCCAAATTTGGGGGAGCTCTCCCCTAGCTCAATAGAGAGAAAAAGTGAGAAGAATTGTGGAGAAAAAGTGGGAATTAAGCGAGATTCTAAGGCTCAAGATTCGAGATGATCGTAGCGGGAGCTTGGGATCAACTTATCGGTTATTTCTTCCTTACTTCTGTATAATTCCTTGTTGTAATTAGAGTTAGGCCTATGGATCAAGATCATTTTGGCACAATTATTTCCATTTGTGAGTAGATCTTGAGACCTAGGGTCGTTATTCTAGTTAATTGGATATTGTAGCGCAATTACTTGGATTATGTAATGAAATTCTTCATATTTCATCTATGCAATTCTTGCTTAATGCTTTTAATCTCTTGATCACGGATTAATTGATTTGTTGGTCTAAATTGATACTCGACAGAGAGAAATTAGATTAGATCCTAATTGCATGGCTAACGATTGCTTGGAACACGAGAGTGAAAGAGAATTGTTAGAAATTGATTATGAAGTTGCTTAATGCCATACTATGATTAACTAAGGAGATGGACACATAAATTAGTTATGTTAGTATGAGATGTGGAGGAGCTTGAAAGAGAAATCCGCTTAAAATTACTTCTAGATTTATGGAATTGAAGATTATTAGTTACATACATCCATGAAATTGAGCTACAAATCCAAGAAAACTAGATAACACCCTAGGTCAAGTTCCCTTGATTGGATACTTCTGCTTTGTTATTGCATGTTTATTTTTATCTATTTCTTTAAATTTTTGCTTCATCATTCGAGTTGATCTTCTAAATAAAATTAAAACATGATGATTCTTGGTACTTAATAGAATGAATTCAATTTCCCTGAGGATTCGATACTCGGAATACTTTCCGTTTTATATTACTTGCGACCCGTGCACTTTGCGGTCTTCAGAAGACACTAAGGGTTGTCCAAGAAAGATTGGAGAAGAAAACATCACAAGGAGGTCCATCCATTTGAGCTATAAGAGGTTGGTACTTCTGAATTTTCTATTCTATTTTTCTTTAGAACAAACATGCTTTAAGAGTAAAATTAATGTTGTTAAGTGCTTTCCATCTTCAATTGCTTCCACATGTGTTATATGAACACCTTCACATGCATGCTTTAGGACTAAAATTGATGTAGTTAAGTGCCTTCGATCTTTAATTGCTTCCGCATGTGTTATATGAATACCTTCAAATTTTGCTCTTTGCATATAAGTTTAGATTGTGTTAGGAAAGATTGAAAACCTTGACTGTGACCTATCTAAATTTAATTGCTAAATCTAAGTAGCAAATAGGATAACGTTTTGATATTTCTCATGCATTCCTAGAACTAAAGGATTTAATCAATCGTAATTGTGATTTGTTGCCCGTTGGATGTGTATTAATTCGGCTAGATCCCAATGCGGTTTAGATTAGTTAATCGACCAATTAATTAATTTAAACTAGAATCAAACATAGCGTTTGCATGTTTGTGATAGTAGGATAACGACTTTCGGGTTGTTCCCGGAGTACACCGAACTTAGATATGTTTTTGACTATTTAGTGAGATTAATGATTTAATTGAATTGAACTTACCATGACAACACCGATTGCACTATCCCTAAGGTATTGAATTCTTTCCTTTTTACTTCATTCTCCTACTTTCATTTTCCAATATTTTCCATAATTAGTTTTCTTTCCATAACTACTTTCTTTCCAAATATAAACCCCCTTTTTTTGTCACCTAAAACAATTAAGAAAATTAAGATTTGTTTTGCATAAACTCCCTGTGATCGACCCCAACCACTATTGCTACAAGTTAGCTTTAGAGGTTGTGGACTATAAATTTATTTGACATGACCTTCGACAAGTTGTCCGTCAAATTGACTCCATTTCCAGGAGTCTTCGACAAATTTTTCTTTCCTTTTTTGTTTTCATTTGACTTTTCTACTTTTTGTTTTCAATTTATGCAAAATCCTTATTCATATGATAGAGAATTTCTGTTTTTTCCTGACATTACGAGGGAAGAACGTAGACTTCGAAGGGAGGCAAAAAGAGAAGAAGTCAACAAACCACCACAAGCTATGGTCGAGCAAACATTGAAACAACTTACGGCCCCGAATTTGAACCAACAACCACTTTGCATCACTTATCCCGAGACCGAAGGTGCATTTGAATTAAAATCTGGACTAATCCATCTTTTGCCTATTTTCAGGGGAAATGCAGGGGAGGACCCACACAAGCACTTGAAAGAGTTTTGCATTGTTTGCACGCGAATAAGCCCAACAGTGTAACCGATGAACAAATAAGGGTAAGTTCTTTTACTTTTTCGTTAAAAGATATGGCAAAAGATTGGTTATATTTTCTTCCTAGTAGGGCTGCCAATCGTCGTAAGAAATCTTGGGCTGAGATGAAAAAGATATTTTTAGAAATAAATTTCCAGCAAGTAGGGCTGCCAATCGTCGTAAGAAATCTATGGCATCACTCAGATCGCCGGTGAAACTTTTTACAAATATTGGGAGCATTTTAAAAGGTTATGTGCTAGTGATAGCGAGCAGAAATGTCGCTATTTTAGTCCCAATTTATTAAGCTTTTCTGTGCTTTAATCGTGTTTTTAATGAAAATATTTAATGAATTCCGTTATTTGGTCCTTAGGAGCAAAGTTGGTGATTTTGGGAGAAAAAGTGCCAAAAATGAAGCAAATGAAGCCCAAATCCAAGCTTGGATCAAAAGGGGATCCAAAGAGGTCAATCATGATGAAAATGCCCAAAAGAAATGAAGAGAAGGCCCAAAAATCAGCCCAAATCAAAGCTGGAAAAAATTGGAAATTGGGTTAGCGTCGAGACGCTGTGTAGATAGCGTCACGACACTACCCATTTCTTGGGCAACGAGACGCGTGCATAGCAGCGTCGGGACGCTGTGCAATGTAGCGTCGCGACGCTGACCCCATTCCAGGCCTATAAAAGGCGCCCAAGGTGCCTCATTTTACCATCCAACAATCCATCAAGGAATCAATTCCTTTCCTTTCTTCCTTAGGCTCCTTTGGAGCCCCTCTCAAGGCTTTCTAGCCTTTTTGAGAGAATTCTTTAGTGGGAAATATTTTGGGGAGCTTTTGGGGAGCATCTTAGGAGGCTCAAGGAGTAGTCGGCGGGGCTCCAAGCGTTAGCGAAGGGGTTTTTCGACGGTCAATTCCTTTCCTTTTATGCTCTTAATTATGCTTTCTATTGTAATTATTGTTGATATTTTAGCCATGTGTAGCTAAACCCCAATTTGGGGTCTTGAAATGAAATTATAGTTCAAATATTATTATAATTCCTTGTCTCTTGCCCTTGTCCTAATTATTTGTATGGATGCGCTTAATGCTTTATTCAATCTGGCCAATTGTGTAATGATCTGATTCTTAATGGAAACTCGACGGAGAGAAATTAGGATAGATCGTAATCCATGCAACTAGTTTAATTGCCCGTCGTGACACCGGGATTAGTTGATTAAACTTAGATTCCTAAAATGAATCAGAGCGTAATAATTAATGATTTTTAATGGCGCTAAGGACACTTAGGTTGTTAAAATGAATTAATTACAATTAGGGGAAACCGACAGGAGAACCTATGTGATTAACTGAGATTCTAGGATTTTAATTAGTTGGGCAATGAGATAAGATAATTATAACAATTGTTTAGCTAATAATTGATTTTCAAGACCCGTCTTCCCATTAAAAGAAAACTCTTTCTCCATATTTTATTTTTCGGTCAATCAACTTATTTTATTGCTTTGAATTTTAATTTTCTCTTTATTGCATGAGCTGTTCCCTAAATATTTTTTCGCCGAATTACATTTAGTGCTCAAGAGATTTTATTTTTGCTTAATTTTCGCTTCGCCTCCCTGTGGATTTGATACTCGGTATTACTTACCGTTTTATATTATTTGTGACGACCCGTGCGCTTGCGGTGAGCAGTTCAACAAGTTTTTGGCGCCGTTGCCGGGGAGGCTTGATTTTTAAGCAAATTAATTTTTATTAACATCGAAAAGAAAGGGATAAATTGTAATTTAGGTCTAAATATTTTTCTTTCGTTTGTGAATATTATTTCATTTTTTTGTTTTTGTTTGGTTCTTTTAATTGACTGGGAGCATTGTATGCGAAGGAACAAGGTGGTTAATTTGTTTCCGCTAGATCTTGAAATTGACAGGACTCTTAGAACCATTCGAAGAGAGAAAAGATTTGCAGAAGCAATGGCCCATCAAGAGGAAACTCCCAAGGCAATTAGAGATTTCTTACAGCCAGTTCTTCCCACCGAGAATTTTGGAATCGTCTACGCCACAATCCAAGCTACAAATTTTGAGTTAAAGACAGGATTGATTCAGATGGCGCGCGAAAACTCGTTTAAGGGACATCCTTCCGAGGACCCCCACTCACATCTATGATCATTCCTAGAATTTTGTGGGATGGTGAAGATGAACGGAGTTCCGACAGACGCGATAAGATTGAGGTTGTTTCCATTTTCTCTACAAGATAAAGCAAAGGATTGGCTCGAATCAGTCGAGACGGGTAGCATTAGTACTTGGGACGAGCTTGCCCAGGCTTTTCTGACGAAATTTTTCCTGCCTGCCAAGTCTACCAAGCTCCGGACTGAAATCGGAACGTTTAGGCAGCTTGACGAGGAGCAGTTGTACGAAGCGTGGGAGAGATACAAAGAAATGCTTAGGCGGTGCCCCCAACACGGATATCTTGATTGGCTTCAAGTACAGTTATTTTACAATGGATTGAATCCCTCCACAAAGACAGTCCTAGACACATCAGCAGGAGGAAGTTTTCTTTCCAAAACAGTGACAGAAGCCAAAGATCTGTTTGAGGAAATGGCGGCAACCAGTTATCAGTGGCCGACCGAGAGGGGAGCAATTTCAAAGAAGGCTGGATTATATGAATTGTATGAGTCAAGTTCATTAAAGGCACAGATGGCATCTCTAACCAATGCGCTGAACAAGCTGACTTCATCTGAGGTGGTCAAGTCCATTTCCACCTTAGCTGAAGGTCATTCAAAGAAGGAAGGTCAATATGTGGAAGAAGTCCAGTACGTAGGAAATAAACCATTTGCCCAAGGAGTACCGAACTTCTACCACCCCAGTCTGCGCAATCACGAGAACTTCTCATATTCAAATACGAAGAATGTTTTGCAGCCACCCCCAAGGTTTTGCATCATCCAGTGGGCCTGAAAAGAAGAATAACCTGGAGGAGATGGTGGCTCTATTCATTAAAGAACAAAGAGTGTTGAACGTGAATCTCCAAATGGCAGTAAATAACCACGACATAGCTCTAAAAAACATGGAAGTGCAAATAGGACAGATCGCTTCAGTAGTGAATGCCCTTCAGAAGGGAAAATTTCCAAGTGATACTGAGCCTAACCCGAGAGAGCAGTGCAAGATGGTGACACTGAGAAGTGGTAGACAACTGGAGAACAGTTCAGAAAAGAAGAAGGAAGAAGAAAAGAGAAGGGATGAAGATGAAAGGGCTGAGGCACAAAAAGCCTCCTCTGAAAGGTCCCAACATCCTCCCAACTCTATTGATTTAAATTGTGATTTTTCTAACAATTTTGCAGGTAGAAAAGAAGATGAAAAGCAGGATGGCAGGCACAGAAAGAAACTGACTGAGGAAGAAGTGGTTCCATGCAACCACCATGACAGAGGCTCGCACATTAGCCCGCCCAAGCGGAGGGGCGAATGTCCAACCTTTGATTACAGGGAGTTACCTTTTCCTCAACGCTTTAAAAATGTCAAATTAGATGAGCAGTTTCAAAAGTTTCTAGAAATGTTTAAGAAGTTGTCTGTGAATATTCCCTTAGTAGAAGCCTTGTATAACATGTCTAATTATGGGGAATTCATGAAGGAAATGCTTTCTAGAAAGAAGAGTCTGAAAAAAGAAAATTTTAAATTATCTGAGAGTAGCAGTACCATTGTTTCTGGAATGATACCTTCTAAGCAGAAAGATCCAGAGAGTTTTACTATTCCCTGCACCATAGGAGAAGTATCTTTCGATAGGGCCTTATGTGATTTAGGAGCAAGTATAAATTTAATGTCCTATTCTGTTTACATGAAGATTGGTTTGACAGGTATGAAGGACACCGACGTCACTCTCCAGCTTGCTGACAGATCGATTACCCACCCGATGGGTGTTGTGGAGGACGTGCTGGTGAAAGTCAACAAATTTATCTTCCCTGTAGACTTTGTGGTACTGGACATGAAGGTGGACAAATAGGTGCCCATTATTTTAGGCAGACCTTTCTTAGCAACTGGTAAGGCTGAGATTAGTGTGCATACAGGTAAGCTTACCTTGAACATTGATGATGAAAAAGTCGTGTTTAGTACTTTTGGCCAGGATGAATCTTTTTGTAGTTTGCATACATGTTTTTCTGTTGGTCCTAAATACTTGACGGACGATGATGAAGAGGTAGACTATAATCTTGGCCTAGGCTTAGGAGAAATGCTTATGAATGATGGGGATTTTGATCATGATGCATATTTAGATGACCCTCTGTTTGAGAATGATTTAGAACTGCCTGACTTTGAGAATGATTTAGACTTGCCTGCTTGTGAGAATGAAAGATCTGCAGTTGATGATTTACCTTCCTTTGAAAATGAATCAGATTTGCCTGAAATTGATAATTTTGATGATGATATTGAATTGCCTGACATTGAGGATGAGCATGAAGCGCATAAAAAAAAAAGATTACTTGATAGATAATTTTGAGTCTGATCATGATTACACTGAATCTATTGAGTCTGATCTTGACATTCCTGAATGCATGAACCCTGATAATGTTAATACCTTTGATTCGTGTCCTGATGATGTATATAAAATAGAATCTGACCTAGAGGAACTCGAATTTGTGCATAGTATAGCGTATGATCCTGAAATTCTTGAATTCTTTAATTCTTCTGATGATGAGTCATATGATAGCTTAGTTGAATCATTTTTTAACACTGAGTCTGAGGAATCTTCTGAGCATGTAGATATTTTTTCTGATGAATGGACTGGAATGATCGATAGGCCATCTTTAGATCCTAGACCGGTTGATATCATAACGCTTGATGACTCTGTTAACAATTGCTTTGTGAATAGAGATTTGGAAAAAAGATTTGATGTAGCTGATTATTTTCTGAAATGTTATTATGATAATCTCTTTTGTGAAGATGGGCCAGGGAAAAGTGTTTTTCCTCCCCTATTTGTAGTATGCAATTCGGTGCGTGTTTTTTTGCAGGGCCCGGAGGATGATGAAAATTTTTATTCTGAGCCTCCGTAAGCGTGCCGAGCCTCGTCTAGCTAAAAAAGTTAAAGAAAGCGCTGCTTGGGAGGCAACCCAAGGATTAAAGTTTAAGTAGTTGTTTTTGCGGTAAATAATTTTCTTTGCTCCGTGATCCAATTTTGTTTTGCAGGATCACCTTAGCAAACCCCAAAATTCCAAATATCCCATTTTTTTGGATCCAAAGGAAGAAGATGATTCATTCCTAGCTCAGGGAAGTCTCAGTATCCCTCTTTATGCTTTACTGTTTTTAAAACATTGAGGACAATGTTTAGTTTAAGTTTGGGGGGGAGGCTTTCGCTGTGTTGAGCATATTGAAATTCTGTTGGATGCATGAATAGATAGCTATGATAGCCAATGATGTGATTTTAGAAATTTTGGGAGAAAATGGTTTATATGTTGTGGAATCTGGGAGCACGGCAGAAATTGTGAAATTTTAAAATTTTTTGATACTTAGTTTTGATGTCTAAAGCATGCAATAGCCTTATCTAATGACGTCTTTGAAAATCTAGATGCTTATTATGGTTTTTAAAGTTTGTTGTCACCCCGATAGGCTTAGTTTCTAATATTAGGAATTTCATGCTTGATTGTTCTAAAGTGCTAGGTAGAAAAAAAAATGTTATGCCTACTGAGAGAAAAGCAAATGCAACAAAAGAAAATGAGAGAAAAGAAAAATCTGTTGAAAAAGAAAATTTTTGCTTGCACAAAAGAAAAAGCCTAGGGGTAAAAAGAGCTACCTGCGGTGTGATCAGTTAGGCCAACCAAAGAATAAAATTCGGGTTAAGGGTCCCTGCACCGTAGTGTGAAAGCTAGTACCATTAGATATCAAAATGCAAGTTTGGTGGAGTAGCAAAAGAAAAAGAAAAGAAAAAAAAAATCATTTGTGAGTTTTGCTCCCCCATGAAAAAAAAAAGAAAAAAATGACAGGCACCCTAGTTTCTTTTTTTTGAATGATAGAAGGACTCCGACCTATTAGGGGCTCTTAGCTAGTGTAGGGGGAAAATAAATGGAGAAAGTCATAAGACTAATCTAGGTTAGTAAAAGAATCAATAGATAAGTCGAGCATGCTATTCATTAATCTTAAGTTCAATCTAGTTTAAGATTTCTTCAAGAGTATGCGGTGCTTGCTTATTCCACTTGCATGTTTTCCATTCTATCTTAAGAATTCAAAAATCATTGAGGCTTGAGCGATTCTATTTCATGCATCTTTAGAATTTATTTTGCTCGGGACTAGCAAAAGCTTAAGTTTGGGGTGTGATAGCGAGCAGAAATGTCGCAATTTTAGTCCCAATTTATTAAGCTTTTTTGTGCTTTAATCGTGTTTTTAATGAAAATATTTAATGAATTCCATTATTTGGTCCTTAGGAGCAAAGTTGGTGATTTTGGGAGAAAAAATGCCAAAAATGAAGCAAATGAAGCCCAAATCCAAGCTTGGATCAAAAGGGGATCCAAAGAGGTCAATCATGATGAAAATTCCCAAAAGAAATGAAGAGAAGGCCCAAAAATCAACCCAAATCAAAGCTGGAAAAATCTGGAAATTGGGTCAGCGTCGAGACACTGTGTAGATAGCGTCGTGACGCTACCCATTTCTTGGGCAACGAGACGCGTGCATAGCAGCGTCGCGACGGACCCCATTCCAGGCCTATAAAAGGCGCCCCAAGGTGCCTCATTTTACCATCCAACAATCCATCAAGGAATCAATTCCTTTCCTTTCTTCCTAAGGCTTCTTTGGAGCCCCTCTCAAGGCTTTCTAGCCTTTTTGAGAGAATTCTTTAGTGGGAAATATTTTGGGGAGTTTTTGGGGAGCATCTTAGGAGGCTCAAGGAGTAGTCGGTGGGGCTCCAAGCGTTAGCGAAGGGGTTTTTCGACGGTCAATTCCTTTCCTTTTATGCTCTTAATTATGCTTTCTATTGTAATTATTGTTGATGTTTTAGCCATGTGTAGCTAAACCCCAATTTGGGGTCTTGAAATGAAATTATAGTTCAAATATTATTATAATTTCTTGTCTCTTGCCCTTGTCCTAATTATTTGTATGGATGCGCTTAATGCTTTATTCAATCTGGCCAATTGTGTAATGATCTGATTCTTAATGGAAACTCGACGGAGAGAAATTAGGATAGATCGTAAAACATGCAACTAGTTTAATTGCCCGTCGTGACACCAGGATTAGTTGATTAAACTTAGATTCCTAAAATGAATCAGAGCGTAATAATTAATGATTTTTAATGGCGCTAAGGACACTTAGGTTGTTAAAATGAATTAATTACAATTAGGGGAAACCGACAGGAGAACATATGTGATTAACGGAGATTCTAGGATTATAATTAGTTGGGCAATGAGATAAGATAATTATAACAATTGTTTAGCTAATAATTGATTTTCAAGACCCGTCTTCCCATTAAAAGAAAACTCTTTCTCCATATTTTATTTTTCGGTCAATCAACTTATTTTATTGCTTTGAATTTTAATTTCCTCTTTATTGCATGAGCTGTTCCTTAAATATTATTTCGCCCAATTACATTTAGTGCTCAAGAGATTTTATTTTTGCTTAATTTTTGCTTCGCCTCCCTGTGGATTTAATACTCGGTATTACTTGCCGTTTTATATTACTTGTGACGACCCGTGCGCTTGCGGTGAGCAGTCCAACAGCTAGTTTTCCTCACCATCAAATAGTCGATCAATTGTTAATACAATATTTCTATGAATGATTATTTCCTACAGATCGTGACATGATCGATGTAGCTAGCGAAGGAGCATTGGTGAACAAAACTACAGTAGAGGCCCGAGCACTCATCTCATATATGGCTGAAAATTCTCAACAATTTGGTACATGAGTTACCAGTTTATTACCAAAAGTGGCAGCTGTAAATGAGGTAAGTAATTTTGATTTAAAAATGTCTGAACTTACTTATCTTGTTAAACAACTTGTGACAGGACAAATTGCAAAAGAAAAGGCCTGTGGAGTTTGTTCGATCCAAGGTCACTCCACAGATTCCTGCCTATAACTACAAGAAAGTCAAACCGCAAAAGTGAATGCAATTGGAGGTTATGAAAGTCAGAATGGCCAAGGTAGGAGGTACGATCCATATTCCAACACTTACAATCCAGGAAGGATGGATCACCCCAACTTTAGCTATGGGCAAAACAACAATCAGAAGCAGAATTTTGGAGGCCAGTCTTCCTAATCAGGTATGTCCCTTGAGGATATGGTTAAACCTTTAGCTGAAATTACTACTAAGTTTCAACAGGAAACTAAGGCCGGTATGCCAAATATGAGAAATCAAATCACACAACTGGCCACTTCCATAAGTAGATCAGAGGCCCAAAATGGGAAGTTGTCTGCCCAACCTGAGATACCAAAAAAGGAAGGTCTTAATGCAATTGCACTTAGGAGTGGAGCCAGCCACCTCCAATTCCTTCCAAAAATGCTGAGGAAAAGAATGATAAGGTAAATCCTGAACCCCTTATTATTTTTTATTATACTGAGCCTGCCCCCTTCCCTTCTAGATTAATCCAACGTAGTAAGAAAAATGAGGAAGTGGACAAAGATGCATTGGGAGTATTCAAGAATGTTTTAGTAAACATTCCACTTTTGGAGGCCATCCAACAATTCCCAAGGTATGCTAGATTTTTTAAAAGATGGTGTACCAAAAAGAAACCTCCAACAACAAAAAGGTTAGTGCAAATCTTTTCATGCTTGCTTTCAAACCTTTTCCTGAAAAGTGCTTAGATCCAGGTATGTTTTCCTTACCTTGTATGATGGGACATCACCATGTTAAACATTTCATGCTAGACTTAGGAGCTTCAATTAATGTTATGCCTATGTCTCTATATCATGAGTTAGGGTTGTCTAATTTGCATGAGACTGGTGTTATCATTCAATTAGCTTATAAATCTAGCATTACCCCTTTGGGTGTTTGTGAGAATGTCCTTGTTAAAGTAGATGATTTTATCTTCCTTGTTGATTTCATATACTTGATATGCCTGCACCATGAATTCTACTTCTACTTCTATTATTTTGGGTCGTCCTTTCATGAAGACGACCAAGGTAAACATTTATGTGGATTCAGGAGTAGTTACAGTAGGATTTAAAGGAAAGACATTGACATTTCAGGTAGTTAGCAATAACCCTAATTCCTCTATTGATCTTAGTAGTATTAAATCTTCATTTATTTCTGACCATATTGATTATGTTTCTTCTGATGATGAGTCCTTTGAGAATTTTGCACAATTGGTCTACCATGATGAAGTCAAAAGTCCAGGATGATTGGTTCGAATCCCAACGAGCATAACGACGTTAAAAAAATTGCGCTTATGGGATGCAACCCAATTAGTTATATCCCTTTCCTTTCCTTTTAATAGTTTGTTTCTTTGTTGTTTTCTTAGTTGTTTTTCTTTATTGTTTTATAGGATCCCTATGAAGGGATGAAACCCCTTGCGCAGCGGAAAATATACAGAACCTTTAAAAAACCCCGATTAATTTAAGAATAAAAATACCAATACGTTGGGATAAAATAAATGAAATTTACAGCAACAATGATAGGAAAAGCTTGCTGTAAAACCAGATACAAGCATGCAAAAACAGAGAATTAATCCTAGATCTAATCTAGAATTGGGTCCTATTGACCCTAGTTCAAGTAAAACATACCCTTGATGAAATCCTTGAAGTTTTCGCCGAATTCTCTGAATTTTCCTCAAAAATACAGCAGCAACACGAACACCACCACAAGGGTACACCGGTATTCTCTGATAGGGATCCTACGTTGAGTGCTGGTGGGAGCGAAAAATTCTAAGGAAATTTCTCTGGATTCTTTTGTTTGAATTCTCTGGATCTGTTCTCTGAGAGAGATCTCTCGAAGAGAATGAATGAAACTGAGAGAGCTAATTGGGAGAGCTACAGACGTGAGACCAGGAGGCAGTTTTTTTTAACCACTCCCCTGACCACGTCTGATGATTTAAAATATCAGATAACTGATATTTCAGTTATCTGATATTTTAATTAATTAATTATAATTTGAAAAACCTAAATTCAAATTATAATTAATTATCTTTTAATTATCTTTTAATTAATCTAAATTAATTAAAATAACTTTAATTTAAATCCAATTTAAATTAATATCCCTCTTATCTTATAGTTTAATTAAATCAAATTTAATTAAACTAAATCAATTAATTAATAAGAAATTAATTAATTAATAAAATAAAATTGAACATCACATATTCAATTACTATTTTCTCTCTCATAACTATAGTATTAATATACATCCAATGCATATTAATTTTAACCTATAGTTTTTAATATGAACCAAATTCATATTTTAGTATAATATTCGAACACCTTCGAATATTCAATCCATCCTTAGAATTTTACCTCAACGCCCCAAATGAGCTACCGGTGGGACCTAATGGACCTACAGATCAGAAGCTCCAACGATGTGAGATTAGTTGGTTAAACTCATTAACCAAGTTAATCAATATTCGTTAACTGTGGTTCACTCCACTAAAGAACCACAGCTGCACTCTTCTCACTGCAGATATATTTCTGTGTCCACGGATATTGACCGTCAGCAGCAAGTTAGCCCTTCACGTGTATTCGTACCCCAGCTAGGTCAAATTACCGTTTTACCCCTGGGCTACCTCTTGGTCCTTAAGTACCAGTGCTCCTCTAATGAACAACCTGTTTGTGGTCCAACCATCAAACAGAAAACCCTCTCGTGCCATAAAGAGGGTAGGGCCCTTTGTTCAAGACCCGGAGACACCACTTAAGGGAACACACCTCTACTTACCCTCATATCAGGAAGGAGTGAATTCCATCTTGTAAGACTACGTTCCCAGCTCCCCATTCGGTCTTGTCCCCAAAATGGTAGGCTTATTGAGTCGGCGAACTGGCCACTCTCACCCGTACAAATCAAAGGACAATCCCTCATGGACAGGAGTCCATAATCTACTCAGGATTAAGGCTAAGTTGCCTAGGTCATCCTAGTGAAATAGAAACCGAGCTAACCAACGGTGTTATAGTTAGTGGTTAACTATTTCGCGGTCCGGTCTTTGTGCAAACTCATTGCACAGGATACCCCCACTCGCATGTCAACCACATGAACGTGTTGGATCACTACGTTTGTATCAATATACAAAGCGGGCCGTATCCATAGTGTCACCAGGATAAGGTACCCAGCCTTATCCCTATACTACAGACCCTTTAGGCTAAAACTTGAACATTGATCCCCGCATGTCCCTACATACTAGTTCAAGTCTCATTCTATTAGCCATGGATGTTTAGTTTATTGGATTAGGGTTAGCAAGACAAGATATAATACAAACATTGAATAATACATCACTTTATTAATGTTCGGTCAGATGTACATTTACTATCTACGAGTTTTAGGGCATAAAACCCAACAAACTCCCACTTGAACTAAAACTCAAGTTACAGGGAAAGTATATACAAAATAATCCAAAGCTGGAAACGGTACATGTATATTTGTACATTACATAAAAGGTAAATATACAAAATACAATAAACTAGGGCATCCTTACACCCATTACACATCTCCCACTTGCCCTAGATTACGCTATATACATATCTCGCAGACCTAGACTGTCTAGATGACCCTCGAACACTTTAGCCGAGAGGGCCTTCGTAAACGGATCAGCAATGTTATGCTCAGAAGCGATCTGGGTCACGACCACATCTCCTCTTTGCACAATCTCTCGAATTAGATGGTACTTCCTCTCTATGTGTTTACCTCTTTTATGGCTGCGAGGTTCCTTTGAATTGGCTACCGCCCCACTGTTGTCACAGTATAACGTAATGGGCAAGTTCATATTTGGAACAACTTCCAAATCTGTCAAGAACTTCCTTAGCCAAACAGCTTCCTTAGCTGCTTCACAAGCAGCTACATACTCAGCCTCCATCGTGGAGTCTGCTATACATCCCTGCTTTATGCTCCTCCAAACTACAGCTCCCCCGTTAAGGGTGAAGACTGACCCTGACGTAGATTTCCTAGAATCCTTGTCAGTTTGGAAATCAGAGTCGGTGTATCCAGTGAGCACTAACTCCTTAGCCCCAAACACCAACATGTAATCTCTCGTTCTCCTAAGATACTTGAGGATTCCTTTAACGGCGGTCCAATGGTCTAACCCTGGATTTGACTGATATCTGCTGACAATCCCTACAGCATAACAAATGTCAGGCCTCGTGCATAGCATGGCATACATTAAGCTACCCACGGCTGAGGCGTAGGGAATCCGTCTCATATCCTCAACCTCTTGAGGTGTCTTAGGAGACTGTTCCTTAGACAAGTGAACCCCATGCCTGAAAGGCAACAAGCCCTTCTTGGAGTTCTGCATCGAATATCGAGCCAACATCTTGTCGATATACGTTGCCTGAGACAGAGCTAGCGATTTGTTCTTCCTATCCCGAATAATCTGGATCCCAAGAACATACTGAGCCTCACCCAAATCTTTCATTTGGAATTGAGCTGCTAGCCATTCTTTTACGTCAGACAGATACCCTACATCATTCCCAATGAGTAGAATGTCGTCTACATAAAGTACGAGGAAAGCTACTTTATTCTTGTTGATCTTCTTGTATACACAAGGCTCATCAACATTCTGGTCAAAACCAAAAGATTTGATCGCAGTATCAAACCTAATATTCCAAGATCTAGAAGCCTGTTTCAACCCATAAATGGATCGATTCAGTTTGCAAACCTTGTGCTCATCACCTTGGGATATGAACCCTTCGGGTTGAGACATAAAAATACTCTCGTCAAGATTGCCATTCAGAAAAGCTGTCTTGACATCCATTTGCCAAATTTCATAATCATAAAATGTGGCAATGGATAAGAGGATTCTTATGGACTTTAGCATAGCAACTGGAGAAAAAGTTTCTTCATAGTCCACTCCTTCTCGTTGGGTATAACCCTTTGCTACAAGTCTTGCTTTGAAAGTCTGTACTTTCCCAGCAGCATCTCTTTTTCTCTTATAGATCCATTTACACCCAATGGGTCTGACCCCTTCAGGTAGATCTACAAGTTCCCAAACTTGATTGAAGTACATCGACTCCATCTCAAGGTCCATGGCTTTGGCCCACTCGTCCTTATCTACATCATTCATTGCCTGACGATAAGACAATGGATCTTCTACGCCGTCATCAGGTATGACTACTTGTGTTTCTGTTAAACCCAAGTAGCGGTTAGGTTGTATCACAACCCTCCCACTGCGTCGAAGCTCTCCCACTACGTGAGGAGGACTAGATTGACGAGAAGAACTGCATTCTCCAACAACTCTTGTTGAAGGACCAGGTTCATCAACAACCCTTGTTGATCCTTCTGTAGCTTCTCCTAATACTAACTTACTTCGTGGTTGATGATTTCGTATGTGGTCTTCCTCCAAGAAAGTTGCATTTGTTGATACAAATACTTTATTATCTTGAGGGTCATAGAAAAGACCACCTCTCGTTTCTTTCGGGTACCCAACAAATTGGCATATTCTCGTACGTGATTCCAATTTCTTAGGATTTGTCACTAACACATGTGCAGGACAACCCCAGATTCGAAAGTAACGCAAACTAGGTTTACGCCCCCTCCATAACTCAAAAGGAGTTTCAGAAACACTTTTTGAGGGAACACTGTTAAGAATATGTACTGCAGTCTCTACTGCATACCCCCAAAACGAGCTAGGCAACTGAGCATAGCTCATCATAGATCGAACCATGTCTAACAAGGTTCTGTTTCTCCTTTCTGATACACCATTTTGCTGAGGTGTACCAGGTGCTGAGAGTTGTGATTGGATTCCATGTTCTATCATATAGTCCTGGAATCGCTGATCTAAATACTCTCCACCTCGATCTGATCGAAGTGTTTTAATTGTTTTACCCAATAAGTTTTCTACCTCAGCCTTAAACTCCTTGAACTTTTCAAGAGCCTCAGACTTATGGCCCATTAGGTACAAGTAACCGTATCGTGAATAATCATCTATGAAAGAGATGAAATATTCAAAACCACCTCGAGCCTTTACATTCATAGGACCACAAAGATCTGAATGTATTAGTTCAAGTGGTTCTTTGGCCCTGTAACCTTTTCCAGTAAAAGGCCTCTTGGTCATTTTACCCTCGAGACACGATTCACAGGGTGGTAAAGATGTATCTTCTATGTCACTTAGAAGCCCATTTTTAACCAAACGATCGATCCGATCGATGTTAATATGACCAAGACGAAGATGCCAAAGATACGTGTTGTTACTTGAAGGAGAAACTTTTTGCCTTTTGTTTTGCGTTTCGGCCGTTTTAAACATTTCATGACTTAAAATGGCCTTAGCATCATTTGGTCTTAACACAAACAAATTATTCTCACGCTTAGCTGAACAAATGTAAATTCCATTCTTTAAAATTAAAGCTTCATTAAGCAAGAAGGAAATAGTATAACATTGTTCTAACAAAGCTGAAACAGAAATTAGGTTCCTTTTAATTCTAGGAACCAAATACAAGTCCTCTAAAATTAAAAACCTATTTCTAAAGAATAATTTTGCAGCTCCCACTGCACGAGCTGAAACAACGTCTCCCGTTCCGACCTTGAGCGTCATTTCACCCTCTGCCAGCTGCTGGAAATTATTTCCCTGAAAAGAAGAACAAACATGATTAGTGGCTCCCGAATCCAGTATCCAGGCAAACTCATCATGTTCAACGAGACAAGTCTCTAACACAAGTAAATCAAATTTACCTTCTTTTTCTCTTCTCTTCTCAGCAAGGTAGCGGGGACAGTTGCGCTTCCAGTGACCATCTGCATTGCAGTGGAAGCATCTACCTTTATCGGCCACGACCTTGGCCTTCCCCTTCCCTTGCACAGCCTGTGCAGGAGCCTTCCCCTTGTCTCCCTTCCTCTTCTGGATCTGCTTCGATGAAGAAGCCTGGGGTACAGATTTAGTTCCTGAGGATGAACCCTTCAGGAACTTTTTCTTGGAATGGGCCACATTGGCCTCTCCTTTCACCACATTCTTTCCCTTGCTCTTTTGCAGGGATTCGTAAATCTGTAACTCCGAGAGGAGGGTAGTCAGGTTGAACTGAATCTTATTCATGCTCGCGTTCGTCCTAAAAGACAGATAGCTCGCTGGGAGCGAGTGAAGGATGAACGCAACCTGACTGCGCTCGCAGACAACCCCGCCATTTGCCTCAGCTATGTTGAACTGGTTAACCATGTCCAGGACATGTTCCCGAACAGATTGACCTTCCAGCATCTTGGCATTGAAGACGTTCTTCAAGGCGTCGTGGTGGAGCTGGTAGGACGGGAGTCCAAACATCTCCTGCAGGGAATTCATAATTTCCCTGGCAGTTTCCACGTTCTCATAACGCTTGGCCAAAACTTCAGACAAGCTGACCAATATATAGACCTTGACCTTTTCATTGGCCTTGGTCCAGCGTTCATAGGCGTCTTTAACTGCCTGAGAGGCAGTGCGAGGGGGAACGGGAGGACATTCCTCCGTTAAGACGAATCTTAAATCCTCAACCACGAGAATTGTATTAAGGTTTGATTTCCATTGGGGAAAATTCTCGCCGGTTAATTGTTCATTTTTAAGCAGAGATATGATAGAGGAAGACATTGCTGAAAAAACAAACAAGTGACCGTATTAGTTATCTTTGCCTTAACCCATCACACAAGCAATACAAACAATTGCATACATCCAATCAATTTTGCAAACAAACAATCAAAGAACCCTAATAAAACTTATGATTGTGTTTCGCAACGATGCTTTAGAGGTTTAGAAGAACAGCCACCGAAGGGTGATCAGTTGTTCCTCCTCTAAAATGAGACTCTTCTCAGTCAATTTCTAATACCAGAATAACTCATATTCCATTAGAGATTAACCACCGTTGTTCGGTCAAGGATTTGTTAACAAATTAACTCCTCCCCGTAAGTGTAACCCTCCCACTTTCAGATCCCAGAGGCACGCACCAACAGGCTACCGTTAGGAAAGACAACTGTTGGTAATTAGCCTAAGTGATCCTATCCTTTTCAGGAGTTCACGGTGTTCCGAATCCTATGATCAGGCCCTCCGAAGGGATGGTTGCGCCGAGACAACACGCAGGCGGATCATAGGAATCTCACGTTGTGACCTAGGGGTGGAGACCGAAGGATACGTTGACACGTGTCCCGCTCCCACTTACTATAGTCACTTTCCCCATTCACCTTGGTATTGACCCATGCAAACACTCTCCGAAGGGAGGCCGCGCTAAAACGACACAAAGCCGAGCATGGATCTCACGGTGTGAACGTCACGGGGACGTAGGAGCAAAACTCAATTTAAATTAAGTTTTGTAATTTTCCTCCCACTAAAGTAACTGATTAATTTTAGGGTTTGATTAAACCTAGATAAATCCGGCTAAGTCATTTATCTAAGTCTAGTCCTATTATAACTATTATAATAAGACCTAATGTCTAGGTGTATTAAACCAATTTAATTAACCTAGTGACATTATTCTAACATTAACCTGAGATTAATTCAACTCCGGTATTCCAGATCAGTTCCCAGGTAGGAGGTGTTCCGTTTACCGTCAACTTAAATACCTCCAATCCTTAGACAGAACTTCACTGGTAGAGTTCCCTTATAATCTTAGGAATGTTCGTCCTACTTAGTTCATTAAAACTATTTTAAAACTAAGTAAGATTTTCTAATCCTATTAGAAAATGATCTTAGGTCTAATTAATTTTAACCCATTAAAATTAATTTAATTTTAACCTAAGATCCTATGTGAACATGCACATCTTGATTATAGATTGACGGTTTCTAATCATAAAATTTTAAACTATTTCAAAATTTTATAATGATTAGCCCTATAATCATGCATACTATAGTTTTTAAAACAATTAACAATCATATTCAAGTTAATGAAATTTTAAACTATAGTACTATGCATAGCATGATAATTAATATAACCCTTATATTAATCTATGGATGTATCATGCTCAATGCAACTTGATTTCCATTTAAATAATAAACAACTTTATTATAGCCAATAATGGAAAATCAACTTAGCATGCTGCAAACAAATAATTTTTAATATAACACTTATATTAAAACTATGTAGTTGCATGCAACATACTATTCCATTTTCATGAATTTAATATAACTCTACTATATATTAAATAAATCATGAAAATCAAATCATGCATTTCATACATATATTATAATCTAATTATAACATTCATAAATGCATGAGCATGCTTTATATCCTAAGGTGGGATTAAATTTAAATGACATCCATAAAGCATTTAAATAGCGAATAAACCGATTTAATTGGCCCCTAGGATAGATTAAAGCAAAATTACATTAATAAAGCAATAAATCTATCCTATTACATAATTCTGCAGCTCCAAAACCGGTCTACTAGCCTTGAACCGACCCGAACCACTTCGAACCGGACTTGAAAAACTCGAACCGCACCCAAAACGGGTCAAACCGGACCAAACCGGTCCCAGCTGACCCAAAACGCTCGAACCGAACCGGCCAAATTAGGGCACCACGTCTGATTTCGCGAAAATCCTGGCGCCGCACGAAATCGTGACAGCGTCGAGACGCTGCGAAGAAAGCGTCCCGACGCTGGCGCGATTTCAACCGTCTGGAGCGTGGAATCGCGACAGCGTCGAGACGCACTAGGCTAAGCGTCCCGACGCTGTTGCGTCTGGAGCTGATTCCTGGGCAGAACAGCGGCTGTTCTTCATGAAATTCACCAATTTCTTCTGCGATCTTCATCGATTTTCAATCCTAACTGAGACCCGGACTGTACAGACTCGATTTACACAATTTTGCCCAAAAACACAGGGGCCTTACATGATCAAATCAAGTAAAAAAGCGGTAAATCTATGGCCAAATTAAACCTAAACAGTTTATCGCAAAATTGAACATTCATAATGCAAATCCCACCTAAAACCAACGCAAATTTTAATTCTTAAATTAAAATCCAGAGTTGGCTCTGATACCAATTGAAGGGATGAAACCCCTTGCGCAGCGGAAAATATACAGAACCTTTAAAAAACCCCGATTAATTTAAGAATAAAAATACCAATACGTTGGGATAAAATAAATGAAATTTACAGCAACAATGATAGGAAAAGCTTGCTGTAAAACCAGATACAAGCATGCAAAAACAGAGAATTAATCCTAGATCTAATCTAGAATTGGGTCCTATTGACCCTAGTTCAAGTAAAACATACCCTTGATGAAATCCTTGAAGTTTTCGCCGAATTCTCTGAATTTTCCTCAAAAATACAGCAGCAACACGAACACCACCACAAGGGTACACCGGTATTCTCTGATAGGGATCCTACGTTGAGTGCTGGTGGGAGCGAAAAATTCTAAGGAAATTTCTCTGGATTCTTTTGTTTGAATTCTCTGGATCTGTTCTCTGAGAGAGATCTCTCGAAGAGAATGAATGAAACTGAGAGAGCTAATTGGGAGAGCTACAGACGTGAGACCAGGAGGCAGTTTTTTTTTAACCACTCCCCTGACCACGTCTGATGATTTAAAATATCAGATAACTGATATTTCAGTTATCTGATATTTTAATTAATTAATTATAATTTGAAAAACCTAAATTCAAATTATAATTAATTATCTTTTAATTATCTTTTAATTAATCTAAATTAATTAAAATAACTTTAATTTAAATCCAATTTAAATTAATATCCCTCTTATCTTATAGTTTAATTAAATCAAATTTAATTAAACTAAATCAATTAATTAATAAGAAATTAATTAATTAATAAAATAAAATTGAACATCACATATTCAATTACTATTTTCTCTCTCATAACTATAGTATTAATATACATCCAATGCATATTAATTTTAACCTATAGTTTTTAATATGAACCAAATTCATATTTTAGTATAATATTCGAACACCTTCGAATATTCAATCCATCCTTAGAATTTTACCTCAACGCCCCAAATGAGCTACCGGTGGGACCTAATGGACCTACAGATCAGAAGCTCCAACGATGTGAGATTAGTTGGTTAAACTCATTAACCAAGTTAATCAATATTCGTTAACTGTGGTTCACTCCACTAAAGAACCACAGCTGCACTCTTCTCACTGCAGATATATTTCTGTGTCCACGGATATTGACCGTCAGCAGCAAGTTAGCCCTTCACGTGTATTCGTACCCCAGCTAGGTCAAATTACCGTTTTACCCCTGGGCTACCTCTTGGTCCTTAAGTACCAGTGCTCCTCTAATGAACAACCTGTTTGTGGTCCAACCATCAAACAGAAAACCCTCTCGTGCCATAAAGAGGGTAGGGCCCTTTGTTCAAGACCCGGAGACACCACTTAAGGGAACACACCTCTACTTACCCTCATATCAGGAAGGAGTGAATTCCATCTTGTAAGACTACGTTCCCAGCTCCCCATTCGGTCTTGTCCCCAAAATGGTAGGCTTATTGAGTCGGCGAACTGGCCACTCTCACCCGTACAAATCAAAGGACAATCCCTCATGGACAGGAGTCCATAATCTACTCAGGATTAAGGCTAAGTTGCCTAGGTCATCCTAGTGAAATAGAAACCGAGCTAACCAACGGTGTTATAGTTAGTGGTTAACTATTTCGCGGTCCGGTCTTTGTGCAAACTCATTGCACAGGATACCCCCACTCGCATGTCAACCACATGAACGTGTTGGATCACTACGTTTGTATCAATATACAAAGCGGGCCGTATCCATAGTGTCACCAGGATAAGGTACCCAGCCTTATCCCTATACTACAGACCCTTTAGGCTAAAACTTGAACATTGATCCCCGCATGTCCCTACATACTAGTTCAAGTCTCATTCTATTAGCCATGGATGTTTAGTTTATTGGATTAGGGTTAGCAAGACAAGATATAATACAAACATTGAATAATACATCACTTTATTAATGTTCGGTCAGATGTACATTTACTATCTACGAGTTTTAGGGCATAAAACCCAACACCCTAAACTCAGGGCTCTACAATTTTGTGGGAGTTTCCATCTTTGCTAACCCAATGCTTAAAAATGGGAGGTTTTCTGTTCCCTTTTTCATATGTCCTTTAGGTTGCATGTGTAGTTTGCATTGAGAACAATGTATTATTTAGGTTGGGGTGGAAACATATGCATGTTTAATGATTGCTTCATGCTTGATTGGATTTACATGCCATGCATTTGAGCATTGGACCTATTACTTTGAGCTATTTGGAAATTTTGAGCTTTAAATTTGAGATTGTATGCCTTGCTTTAAGATTGATCATGAGATTTATAGGATGGGAAAAGCATGAGTATACATTTTTCCTATAGTTGAATTGCATGTATTCTAGCATCTTTAGAGCCTTCATTAAGATTTTTCAAATTTTTTTCTTGTCTAAATTGAGCATGAGTCCTTCCTAGCGTAGTTTTGTTGGTTTTAGATGTTTTATAAGATTTGAATTTCCGTTGTCACCTCGATAGGATAGGTAGCATGTCTAGAGGATTGTTTTTTTTGGGAAAAATACACTTTTGGTCCCTGAGGTTTGGGTTAAGTTACACTTTGGTCCCTGAGTTTTCAAACTCAACAAATATACCCCTGAGGTTTGAGATAAGGAGCAATTTGGTCCCTGCCATCCATTTTGTCGTTAAATCCTAACGTTTTGCTGACGTGACACAATTATTTTAATAACAAAAAATTATTTTTATTTTTTTAAATAAAAATATATTAAAATAATAAAGATATTGTTATTTAAATATTTTTTTTATTTTTTTCTCTCACATTTTCCCTTCTTCTCTTTCTTCTACCTCTCTTTCTTCTTCATTTCCTTCCTCTTCTACTCCGGTGGCCGGCCGGCTGCCGGCAGCGGCCGTTGCCAGAATGTTTTTTTTCTTTTTTTTTTCTTTCTCTTTTTTCTTCTCTACTTCCTTCTCTACTTTTTTTTAATAAAAAAAGTTGGCGCCAGCGACAGGAGGAGGGAGGGCCCTCCTCCCTCCCAGTTTTGCCAGCGCGATATGGGATTGGGAAAAGAAGAGAACAGATCCCAGTGAAACACAAACACCAAAAAAAAAAACCCCAAATCAAAGTTATCAAACAAATGGGATGGAAACCATCTCTCTCCTTTTTCACTCTACTTCTCTGCTTTCTCACGCATCACCAAAAAAAAACCCAAATCAAAGTTATCAAACAAATCAAACCCCTCAATTTCATTCGGTGTGAAAATCCCCCAAAAAATCCAAAATTCGAGAGAGAGCTCAATCTCCCCCTAAAAAGCTCCCCCTAAACTCTCTTCACTCTCAGTCACTTTGTCAGGGAAGAAGAAGAATAAGTTCGCAAAACTCCCTTTTTGTCCTTTCGATTTCACTCTGTGATTCATTCACTCGGAGCTTCTGCTTCTTGGGTTTTGCTTCGATTCCCTTTTCGGCGATGTTACTTCTCCGCTCTGGTCATTGTTCTTTGTTGGAATGAGTGGTTTGCAGTTCGCTTTTGCATCGGCTCTACTCTGCTTGCCACCTATGCTCAAATCTAAAATCGTGAGGGGAGCATCGCCGACGCCGGAGAGGGAGTCTCCCTTCTTTTTATTAAAAAAAAGTAGAGAAGGAAGAAGGTAAGAAAAGAGAGAAAAAAAAAGAGAAAGAAAGAAAAAAGAAAAAAATCATTCCGGCAGAGACCGCCGCCGACCACCGGAGTTGAAGAGGAAGGAAATGAAGAAGAAGGAGAGGTAGACGAAAGAGAAGAAGGAAAAAAAAGGGTGAGAGAAAGAAATAAAAAAATATTTGGGAAAAATACACTTTTGGTCCCTGAGGTTTGGGTTAAGTGACACTTGGGTCCCTGAGTTTTCAAACTCAACAAAAATACCCCTGAGGTTTGAGATAAGGAGCACTTTGGTCCCTGCCGTCAAATTTTCTGTTAACTTTTAACGGTTGCTGACGTGGCACTATTATTTTAATATAAAAAATTATTTTTGTTTTATTTTTTAAATAAAAAATATTAAAAAATTAAAAATTTAATATTTAATTGTTTTTTTTATTCTTTCTCTCTTTCTCTCTTATCTTCTTCTTCTCCATCTTCCTTCTTCTCCCTCCTCCTTCTTCTTCTTCCTAAGTCCGGCGACCGGCGGCCACCACACGCCGCCGGCCGCCGGCGAATGAAGTTTTTTTTTTTTTTTTTTTTTTTTCTTTCTTTCTTTCTTCCTTCCTTCTTCTTCTCTTCTTCCTCTCCTTCCTCAAAGTTTCAACAACTTTTTTTTTTTTAAATGAAAGAGAAAGGAGGAGGGAGCTCCCTCCTCCTTTCTCTTTCATTTAAAAAAAAAGTTGTTGAAACTTTGAGGAAGGAGAGGAAGAAGAGAAGAAGAAGGAAGAAAGAAAGAAAGAAAGGAAAAAAAAAAATTTCAGTCGCCGGCGGCCCGCGGCCGGCGGCGGCGGCGGCGTGTGGTGGCCGCCGGTCGCCGGACTTAGGAAGAAGAAGAAGGAGGAGGGAGAAGATGGAGAAGAAGGAAGATGGAGAAGAAGAAGATGAGAGAGAAAGAGAGAAAGAATAAAAAAACAATTAAATATTAATTTTTTAATTTTTTAATATTTTTTATTTAAAAAATAAAACAAAAATAATTTTTTATATTAAAATAATAGTGCCACGTCAGCAACCGTTAAAAGTTAACAGAAAATTTGACGGCAGGGACCAAAGTGCTCCTTATCTCAAACCTCAGGGGTATTTTTGTTGAGTTTGAAAACTCAGGGACCCAAGTGTCACTTAACCCAAACCTCAGGGACCAAAAGTGTATTTTTCCCAAAATATTTAAATAACAATATCTTTATTATTTTAATATATTTTTATTAAAAAAATTAAAAAAAAATTTATGAAAATAATTGTGCCAGGTCAGCAAAACGTTAGGATTTAACGGCAAAATGGATGACATGGACCAAATTGCTCCTTATCTCAAACCCCAGGGGTATATTTGTTGAGTTTGAAAACTCAGGGACCAAAGTGTAACTTAACCCAAACCTCAGGGACCAAAAGTGTATTTTTCCCTTTTTTTCAAAATAGCTTGTTTCATGCTTGGGGAGTGAGAAAAAGAATATTTGCCTTGTGAGCTTCAAAAGAGAAAAAAAATCATTTACTTTGTTGAGAAAATGAAGAAAAATATAAGTTTGTTTTTGTTTTGCTTGTCGGGATAAAAAGAGCTGCCTCTAGTGTGATCAGTTAGGTCGTCCAAGGGTTAAACTCGGGAAATGTGGCCCTGCAATAGATGTGTGAAAGCTAGGGCCCCTTAAAAATCATATATATGTAAGCTTAGGGCTCTTTTAGTCGAAATAAAAGAAAGAAAGAAAGAATTCAAGGCCCTCCTTTAGCATTCTTAAACAAGTTAGTTTGTTCATTTCCTTTAGTGCATTATACCTTTGTCCAATGTAGGGGAAGATGAAATTGGAATTTTATAAATCCTTCTCGAACTTTTCAAAACATCTATAGGGAAGACTTAGCTCACATTTATGTATGAGAAAGAATTTGATTAATTTTAGGCAAAAATACACTTTTAGTCCCTGAGGTTAGGGTTAGGTTTCATTTTGGTCCCTGAGTTTTCAAACTCAACAACTTAGCCCCTAAGGTTTGGTTTTAGTTTCATTTTGGTCCCTCCCATTTTTTCGTTAAAAAGTAACGGCTTGCTGACACGATGTTATTTTTTTTTATTAAAAAAATTATGTTTCAATTTTTTTAAAATAAAAATATATTAAAATAATAAAAAACATTCTTATTTTTAAATTTTTTATTTCTTCTCTCTCTTTCTTTTTCTTCTTCTTCACCTTCTTCACATGGGTGGCGACGACCGACGGTCGAAAAAGAACTCGACCATTCCTTTCTCCATCTCTTTCACACACTAACCATCCAGATCTGGCAAGACCCATAGCTGAATGTGCATGTTCGTGGTGTTATCGACAATCCTCGAACTGATTTTTTTCTAGATCTGGGTGTTTCTGGTGAGACCCACAGCTAGATGTGCATGTTCGTGGTGTTTCCAGCGAGCCTCAAACTGATTTTTCCAGATCTGGGTGTTTTCGGCGAGACCCACGGTTGTGCGTGTTCCTTTCTCGGCGAGATCTGGGTGTTTTCTTAAGACCCACTTTCGGTAGAGTAGATCGTTCCAGATCCGTCCCTCTACGCTCCAACGAGCTTCGTGTCCATTGTTCCAACCACGTCAAATCCATTGGTAGCGTGGATCTGGAACGAGCCACTGCTGGAGCTGGATGCAGACGACAGATCTGAAACGTAAACGACACAGATCTGAAACGAGCGTCGGTCTCGCGGGTCTAACGTGGGTCTAACATAGATCTGGAATGAGGGCCGGTGGAGCTTGTCGTGGTTGTTTATGGACGGACCGGTCAAGAACGAGGCCTAAACGAAAAAAAGAGAAAATAGGAAGGAAGAAGGAAGAAGAAGAAGAGAAGAAGAAGAAGAGAAGAAGAAGAAAAGGGAAAAGAAATTTTATCCGTCACTAGTGACTGCCGCATACCGGTAGTGACAAAATGTTGGGTGAGGTGGTGGTGATGGTTATGGTGAAGAAGAAGAAGAAGAGAGAGAGAGAAAAATAAAAATAATATAAAATAATAATATATTTATTTTATTAATATATTTATATTTTAATAAATTCAAAAATATTTTTTTTAATAAAAGCTACATCATCAAACCGTTAATTATTAATGAAAAAATGGATGGAGGGACTTAAATGAAACTAAAACCAAACCTCAGGGGCTAATTTTTTGAGTTTGAAAACTCAGGGACCAAAATGAAACCTAACACAAACTTCAGGGACTAAAAGTGTATTTTTCCCTTAATTTTAATTTGTCTCTAACTGTAACGCCCGTAATTGAAGATAAAATTCAAATTTCCTAAGTTGGAATTAATTTTGAGTTAAGAGGGAATTTTGAAAATTTGAAAATTTGGTGAAATATTTAAAGTTTGGGGTTGAGTGGCATTTTAGTAATTATGCTGAAATTAGAGTCAAGCCCAAGCCCACTAGGTTCTAATTAGCCAACACATAACCCTAAGGAGTCAAAAATCAACCATCTTCTTCTCTTTCTCACAAGTTCAGCCGCCTAGGAGGTCTTCACCACGATTTGCAGTTGCCAGTCACGAGCTCCAGCGTCCCGACGGTGCTGCGGCGTCCGCAGACAGCGTGTGGGTGCGAGCTTCAGCGACAGTTTCAGGTGTGGGTCCCCTTCTTCTCCAGTGTGCAGGCGCGACAGCTGCTACACAGGTCGACGAATCTTCTTCTTCAGTTAGCGACGGTGCTGGCAGTCGTTCGTGGTGGCTGCTCGGCGAAGAAGAAGAAGATTTCGGCCAGCAATCGTTCCTTCACAGATTCGGGGTGACTCTAGCACTTTCCGACGTGACTTCACGATTTACGGCGGCGGCAAGCGGCAGCGGGGATTTCTAGAGTGGGTAAGTGAGATTTAGAGTGTATTTGGCTTATTTATCGACTATTCAAGTATACCCATTAGTTGTGGCTTTCGATTTCAAGGTTCCCTTGACATTTGGAAGATTAATTATCGAATTAGAGCGGATTTGAAGACCCCAAACAACAAGCACCGTTCTGTTTTGGTGTGATTAAAGGCTTGGAAGCTAATGAATTAAGTCTGTTTTGCAAAAGTGGTTAAGTCAAGGTAAGTGAACTTACTGTTGAACTCTTAATTGGGTGCGAATATTTGATTTTCTAAAATTCTTGTGTTTATCAGTTGTTCTTAAGATTTATTATGATTATTAAAAGCATGAAAATTGAGTATGAAAATTAGTTATTTTAATTATGCATGAGTTTATGAAAAGTTATTGAAGCATGAAATTCATTATCATTGCTTGCAATTGTTGATGTTTAAAATAGTTGAGTTGGTGGTCTCTCAGAATTCCATTAAAGGAATGAGTTTAAATTAGTTATGAGTTTTATAAGTGTGCATGAAATTGATGTACATTTAGAGATGCCTACACAGGACTTAGGGAGATGAAATTCATGTACCTAAGTCGAGGTTGTGAAATTGACGACCTCGAGGTTTCGTGAAATTGACGGCCTCCATAGGAGACACATGAAATTGATGTGTCTCGGATATGCATGAAATTGATGTATATTCTCTCTCATTAGTAAGTTAAAAAATAAAGAGCCACCAAAATTACATTTGTTGTTGATTTTAAAAATGTTTTTAAAGCGTGACCCAACCTCAATAGTGGGGTCACTTACTGAGTATTTAAAATACTCATTCTTTTCAAAAATAATTTTTTTCATGTAAAGGCAAGGGCATGTGTATGGTGACTGATGAGAATCGGTTAGGCAGCCATGAGGGAACCAGGAAGTTCATATTTTATTTTTCTTCCGCTTTAAGAACTCTGTTTTATTTGATTTGTAAATCAGTTTGAGAAAATTTTCTAGGGGCCATGTACATTTATATTTTTAGAAAGTATTTAAGAATATTTAAAAACCTTTAAAATTAAGGATCCCGAATGAAAGTTTTGTTTTAAAATTTTTACTTAAATTATGTGTTTATGTTTTAATTTTTTTTAATTAAAAAGGCCTCCAAAGCATGCATTGTCGTAACGATCCCTTAAAGGCTATTTAAGAGTCGGGTCGTTACACTAACTATGCTAGACTTGCATTTAATTCTCTTGGTTACAATGTTGATCATATTTATCTTTGAGAAATTGAGTCATGAATATTGCATTGCATTATAATCTCGTTTATTATAGTCATAGCTTGCTCAAGGACTAGCAAGGTTTAGGTTGAGGTATTTTGATAGGTCTAATTTGTTATATGTTTATAATTTCCCAATTCACTTATCTTTAAAATGAGTATAATATGTGTTTAGGTCCTTGGCGGAGCATTGGAGGCAACTTGGGGCTTATACGAGCAAAACCGGAGCGTAAAAAGACCATTCTGCCCTTGAGACCTCTGCTAGCGTCGAGACCCCATCAAACTAGCATTGGAATGCCGTGCAAATAAGAAAAATTGGAGCCCAAACCCGAGGCTTAGCGTTGAGACGCTGAAAACCTAGCGTCTTGACGCTAGGTAGATTGCAACGGTTACTTTGCTTTTATGAAGGGCAGCGTCTCGACGCTGTCGACTTTCCTTTTATGAGCTTTTCCATATTTGCCTCCATGAATTTTCCATGTTTGAGGCTCCCTCCAGCACCAAGATACCACGAATTGAAGGCCAAGAAGCCCTATAAATAGAGAGCCTTGGTTTAGGTTTTAGTATCATCCCTCACTACAATCTTGCAGACCATTCCTCTCACTTTTCTCCACTATTCTTCATACTTTAGGCTAGTTCCATGATGTATTCAAGTAAGATTCAAGCTTGTTCTCGCTCCATGGGTGGCTAGACTCCTCCTTCAAGTAATCGGGACATCAAAAGTAAGTTCAAGTTTTTTTTTTAATGAAATCTCTTGTTTTAATTCTCAAAAGCATGTTTATGTGAATTTAGTTATTTGCATATAAGTTTAATTTAGATTGTGTTAGGAAAGATTGACAACCTTGACCGCAACGTATCTAAATTTAATTGCTCAATCTAGGTAGCAAATAGGATAACATTTTGATATTCCTCATGCATTCGTAGAACTAAAGGATTTAATCAATCGTAATTGTGGTTTGTTGCCCGTTGCATGTGTATTAATTCGACTAGATCCCAATGCAGTTTAGATTAGTTAATCGGCCAATTAATTAATTTAAACTAGAATCAAACTTAGTGTTTGCATGTTTGTGATAGTAGGACCACGACTTTCAGGTTGTTCTCGGAATACGCGAACTTAGATATGTTTTTGACTATTTAGTGAGATTAATGATTTAATTGAATTGAACTTACCATGAAAACCGTGATTACATGATCCCTAAGGTATTGAATTCTCTCCTTTTACTTCATTCTCCTACTTTCCTTTTCCAATATTTTCCATAATTAGTTTTCTTTCCATAATTATTTTTTTCCAAATATAAAAACTCTCCTTATTTAGTTACTTAAAACAATTAAGGAAATTAATATTTGTTCTGCATAGACTCTCTATGGTCGACCCTGTTGGGTTTTATGCCCGAAAACTTGTAGATAGTGGATGTTGACAAATTGTTTACTTTGCCTCAATAAGTTGTTATTGAGATTTATACAATAAAGAGTTATTGTTACTAAAATTGCACAATTTGACCTAAGTTCAATAAACTAAGTTCCATGGTTGTTTATATCAATCTTGAACAAGTATGTAGACACATATGGTGATCAGTGTTTGAGCAACAACCTAAAAGATCTATAGTACATGGATAAGGCTGGGTACCTTATCTTGGTAACATTATGTGATACGACCCACTTTGTATTCGATACAAATGCATTGATCCAAAGCATCCATGTAGTAGACATGCGAGTGGGGGTATCCTATGCAATGAGTTTGCATATAAGACTGAACCGCGAAATAGTAACCACTAGATGTAACGTCGTTGACTAGTTTAGGTTTCTATTTCAATAAGATGACCTAGGTAACTCAATCTCAATCCTGAGTCTATTATGAACCCCTTTTCAAGAGGGATTGTCCTTAGATTTGTATGGGTGAGAGCGACTAGTTCGCCGACTCAGTAAGCCTACCATTTCAGGGGCAAGACCGAGTGGGGGCTGGGAACATAACATTACAAGATGGAATTCACTCCTTCCCCTATTGGGGTAAGCAGATGTGTGTTCCCTTAAGGGCTGATTCCGGGTCTTGAGCAACGGCCCCCGTCTTCTCCTGGCCCGAAAGGAACTGTTGTTTATTGGTTGGACCATTAACAGATTGTTCATTAGAGGAATTAGTGGTACTGAAGGAGTCAGAGGTAACCTAGGGGTAAAATGGTAATTTGACCCAACTAGTGTTACAAACACTCCTGAAGGATTGACTTACCGGTATTGGTCAATATCCGTGGACACAGAAATATTCTACAGTGAGAAGGGTGCAGTTGTGGGTCTTTAGTGGAGTGACTCATAGTTAACGAATGTTGACTAACTTGGTTAATGAGTTTAGCCAATTGGTCTTGTATCGTTGGAGCTTCTGATCTATAGGTCCATTATGTCCACCTGCTAGCTCGTAAAGGATTCTGAGGTTAAATAGTCTTGAATAGAATTTGAAGAGTTCAAATTCATTAAGGGAATTTTAGTTGATTGTACGTGATACAATTAATATAATGTATGGAGACACATTATAATATAAGTTTAATTATTGAATTAAACTATATAATATAAAATTGATTTTGGATGTGATTCAAAATTAATTAATGAGAGAATTAAATATTTGAAGTAGTTCAAATATTAAATATGAATTAGATTCATATGAAAACTATAGGTTAAATTTAATGTGAATGAGATTCATATGAAAACTATAGGTTAAATTTAATGTGAATGAGATTCATATTAAAACTATAGGTCATAGAGGAATATGCATTTGAATACGATTAATGTGAAATTAATTAAATATGTGATATTTAATTAATTTAGTAATTAATTAATTCGAATATTAATTAATTAATTCAATTTAATTTAAGGGTTAGTTGCAAGAATAGAAAAAATAAAAATGAAATTTACAACCACATCATTAGTATTTTAATGTTGCAAATATAGCAAAAAAAAAGTAGGCCCAACCCAAACATTAAAGTTGAAAAGTAAAAAAAACCCCTAAAAAACACGCTGAAAATTAGATGTTTAAAAAGTATATCAATGGTGTTATTGATATACCGTATATTAGGTACATCATTCATATATTTAGTGTAATTGATATATTGGATATTTGGTATAAATATCAATCAACTAATATACTAAATATATAGTAGATCAAATGTATATTTCATGAATTTAATATACTCCATTCACGAAGTATATGCATCGACTTTCATTAGTTCAGATATCTTTGATATAATTCATTAATAAATAATTATATGTATTAACTTTATTTTGGGACAATATGTATGATAGGAGATTTAAACCTCTAACCTCTTCGTTGGATGTGTATGTCTTGTGCTAGTTGAGTTATGCTCGTGTTGGCAAATATATCATCGATATACTATATGTCATTTTAATAATATACTATTGATAGACTAATGATATATTTAAAATAACATTTTTTAGTGAGTATTGTTATACTACTATTACACCAATGATATACTTAAAATTACATCTTATTGAAACCGAGAGGGAGGAGGGGCCCTCCCTCCTCCCGTCGCAGGCTCCGGAGCTCCTCCCTTTCCCTTATTTTTTATAAAAAAAAAAGTAGAGAAAGGAAGGAAAGAGTGAAGAAGGGAGAGAAGAAAAGGGAGAAAGAAAGAAAAAAGACTTTCCGGCGGCCAGCCACTGGAGTTGAAGAGGAAGGAGATGAAGAAGAAGATGAAGGAGGAGTAGAAGAAAGAGGAGAAGGAAATGAAGGCAGAGAGAAAGAATTAAAAAAAAAAATTAATAAAATAATATTTATTTTTATTTTTTAATATATTTTTATTTTAAAAAATTAAAAATTAATTTTTTAATTAAAATAATAGTGCCATGTCAGCAGTCTGTTAGTATTTAACGGAAAATTGGACAGCAGGGACCAAATTGCTCCTTATCTCAAACCTCAGGGGTATTTTCGTTGAGTTTGAAAACTCAGGGACCAAAGTGTAACTTAACCCAAACCTCGAGGACTAAAAGTCTATTTTTCCCTATACTTTATATGTCGTATATTAGTAAATAAAAAGTATATCAGATATACTACTGACATACAAGTTGATATATCAACAAGGGTAAAATTGGGATCATAAAAAAAACGAAAATCAGATTTTAAAAATTTTGCTATAATTGTCAATCTCTAAATTTGCAAATATCCTAATATTTTTTGTTACCCATTGTAATTTCCCTCAATTTAGTTGAATATGATTTAATTAAATTAATACTATAGTTTATGAATAATGTACATTTGTTGCACATTAAAAACTATAGGTTAAAAGAGAGAAACATATTTGGATTTGATTCAAATATAAAATTAATTAAATATATGATATTTAGTTAGTTGGTTGAATTAATTCAATTAAATGTGATTCAATTGAATTTGAAAGTATATGTTAAAACTGATTTAAATGAATTTTGATTTGGTTAAATTGATGTATGATATATAGTTTGTGTAATTATTAATTTATTATGTTAAATAAATAATTTAAGGAATGAAGGTTTGACACCTCATTGGTGATGTGGAATTTTCCTACCGCAAGCGCACGAGTCAAATAATAATATAGTGATTTGCAAAATCGAATGCCCTCCTCTGGATTGGATTTTAAGTAAAATTCAGTACCATGAATAATCTTGTTCAATTTTAGTTAGGGACCGAAAAGTAATGAATTTTAGAAAACTAAGGTGATGCAATTTAAAGATGTGAGATTCAATTGAAAGAATTCTTAGGGAATTGATTTCGTCAATTTAGTTTATGATTAATTTAAGGGAATGAATTGTAACGTGCATTTATTTTATGAGCCTACAAACCTCTTATCATAACTATGTCTCCCAAGAATAATTGATTTTCATGCATATAATTAACTTGATATCCCTATCTAAGTTCATTAACATGCAAGGCTTTTAGTTCTTTTGACCAATTCTAAAGTTATTCTAAATTCCGTCACAAGCTTAGAAGTTCCACTTTAGTTATGCAATCTTAGATAAGTCTATGCTAAACCCCCTCTCCCGAGCAAGATTCAACACTTAGATCATTCAACTAATGGTCAATTAATTGAAAGCTCAAACAAGATTGCATCCATAAAATAATTGCGTAAAACATCCCATAAATCAATCCATAAACATAAACGACTACATCAATCCCTAAGAAACAAGCTTAGCTACTCATACATGGCATTACAAGATAAACACTCGAAGTCGTTGAAACCGGCACGTCCCCGTCACGATCTCCATGTCCTCAAGCTTGGTTCCCACTCCCACAGAAGGTTTTTGATAGGACCTAAATAGTCCTATTTTATCGCCTCTAATCTAAGCTTGGTAGAGTTATTTTATGCTTTACTTGTCCTATTTACAGGTTAATTGAGCTTAGGTCGTGTTGGGAGTCGATCACGCTAATTGGTGTTAATTCGGTCCAATTACAGAGTTTTTGGAGCCATCTTGATGTCTTGGACGGAAAAGAGGTGAAGAGACCCAATTGTGCTGAAGCGGGACTGAATTATGACACCAAAAGTCAAAGATTGAAGCCCTGAACCGAGAAGAAGCAAGACAAGACCGAGAAAAAGAGCAGAACGTCGAGATTAGAGGCTGGCGTCTTGACGCCGACGAGATTCCTGGCCGAAGACAATAGTTCACAGCGTCTCGACGCCACCGTATTTTCAATAAATATTAGGTCTCGGTTTAGTCCGCCGTTAGGTTAGATTTTGGGGTCCCTTTTACGATTTCTTTGCCTCTTTTACTTTCCAGCACGTTTGTAGACCATTCTTGGTCATTTACTATGGATTCTTTCATGTTATTTATCGCTTTTACTTCTTCTATGCGTAGCTAAACTTCTTTAGATCGTTGAATTGAATTTATGCTTTGATTTCTAATGGCATTGGTTGAGTTTTCTGGTTTATAACTTATGTTCTTGCTGTATTTTCATTGAAGTTTTGCATGCAATCCCGTTTAAACCAATACATGACTGTTAGTCAATTAGGATTGACGCCTATGCAATTATAGCTTGTGTATTCAATCAATTATTTGAGATAGCCACAAGGTTGAGGCAAACCACTCTCTACGTGAGACGACTCTTGATAGGCCTAGGATGCATGTTAAAAGTTGTAGGAATTTAGATTTAAATTGCATTTCAATTTAGTTCCTATAATTCCTTACCCACAATCCCAAAGCAGCTAGTTTTAATAGGTAATTGTAAAATTACTTGTTAATGATCTAGTTAGATATAAGTAGTAATCGTTGCATAGGTCTCGGATGGTTACTACATTATGCATAAGGGGTGGCGAGCGATAGAGTCTATATTAATTAATCTTGTTAATTGTCGAATTCACGATTACTGAGTTCATTAGCACATGTTAGTGTAGGGAGGTCTTTCGAGTAACCTAGAAGCCAACCAGAGTAATGAAATCTGTTTAGAGCATCCATTAGAGAAAACTAGGAAGCCAATGAATAAGAATCAAGCATACTAAATCCTAATCCAACGATCCCTCTTTATGTATTTGATCCCGCCTTATTTCTTCTTTTCATATTTAATCTTCATGCCATTTAAAATTCAACATTCAGTTATTTTATTTTATTTTCTTGTTTGTCGTTCATCACCACAAATCCCCCTTGTTTTCATAAGCATAAAATCCTACACTTATTAGAACCCCCTTCCCTGTGTTCGACCCCGACCGCTATTGCTACAAAATTAGTAGTACTGCCATGGATTATAACTTTATTTGACGACTTAGCGAGAATTCGACACCCTCCTAGCGGTCCATTAAGTCTTTAGTCGAAATTAGGGCTAAATTCTCTCAAATTGGACTCTCCTTTGTCGTAGCTCAAAAGGTTGAATTTATAGGAAACTGTCGACAGCGACAACGTCTCGACGCTGTCCTTCTGCCGCCAAAACAAAAAAGGAATAACTCGCCAGCGTCGAGATGCTAAGAGGCAGCGTCTCAACGCTGGCCTCTTTGCTACCAAGAACACTTATGGAATGTGCTAGGGTCGAGACGCCACAAGAGCAGTGTCGAGACGCTAGCTCTCGGGTATGCCAACTTTGTCAAGCCTCCAACTTTGATTTTCTTCATTTCTTAGGCTTCTTTTAACGTCTCGAACACCCGATCAACTCCAAATTCTCGTTTAGATCCAATAAACAAATTCCTACAAAATAAACATTAAAGTGCATTAAAATGGCCAAGAGTTACTCAAAGACTAACTATAAATTATCAGGAAATATAGCTCGCTATGCGCGCTATCAAATACCCCCAAACTTAGGCTTTTGCTAGTCCTCGAGCAAACTAAAAATTAGACATCGGTTATAAAAGGATGCAACAACACACAACTCAATCCTCAAGGCTCAAAAGTCAATAAGCAAACAATCAAGAGACATGCACATAAGGTCCAATGAAGGAGACAAATCGAAATTTTTCCAAAATTAACTTGCACAAGAGAGATCTAACTTAATTAGATTAGACTCTACTAGCTCGGGATTGGATTATTACACTCTCAACTCATCTTCCTGTTGGGTTTTATGTCCTAAAACTCATGGACAGTAAATGAATGAAAGTCAATTATAATCGATAAAGAGTTATCAAGGTTATTCAATTTCTGGTTATCGAATAGTTTTTTTTAATTATGTATTAATTAACTCAAATCCAATAAACTAGAATCCTTGGCTATGATATGAACAAAAGCCTAAGTAATAGCCTAAATGGTCTATAGTATAGGGATAAGACTTGGTACCTTATCCTAGGAAAAACTATGTTACGCGACCCACTTTGTTTTAGTACAAACGATGTGATCCTAAATCGTTCATGTAAAGACATGTGAGTGGGGGCGTTGTTGGGTTTTATGCCCTAAAACTCGTAGATAGTAAATGTAACATTTGACTTGCTTCAATGAAGTATTATTTCTATATATTTGTTTTGCCTAAATATAACCACAAATCCAATAAACTAAGAACCCATGACTATATTATGTATACTTGAAGTTTATGTGTAACATAAGTATGGATCAAGTTCAAGTAAATAGTCTAAACGATCTATAGTATATGGATAAGGTTGGGTACCTTAATTCTGGGGACACAATTGGCGCGACTCGCTTTGTTCTTTAGAGACAGACGATGTGATCCTAATCGTTCATGTATAAGACATGTGAGTGAGGGTCGCGTCCTATTCAAAGAGTTTGCACAGAGATCGGACCAGGAGATAAGTCACTTTGACTTTACAACACCGTTTACTGTTGAAACTAAACATCTCATACATATAACCTAGGTAACTCGATCTTAATCCTGAGCTAACTATGAACTCCTGTTTATTTAGGATTATCCTTTGATTTGCATGGGTGAGAGTGGCCAATCATCGCCGACTCAATAAGCCTACCATTTTGGGGATAAGACTAAATAGATAGCTAGGGACATAGCTTTGCAAGATGGAATTCACTACTACCCGTTTTAGGGTTAGTAAAGGTTGTTCCCTAAGTACTGACTCCGAGTCTTGAACAAGGGGCCCCACCCTCTCATAGCCTTGAGAGGGACTTGGTTCAGTGATTGTATTGCAAACTAGTTGTTCATTAGAGGATCAGTGGAACTTAAGGAACAATATGTAACTATATGGGTAAAACGGACATTTGACCTAGCTCTAGTTATGAACAACCGGTGAATGGTCAACTTACTAATCATGGTTATCCAAAGTGGACAAGAAATATATCTACAATGAGGGGAGTTCAGCTACGGACTATAGTGGAGTGTCCCGGAAGCTAACGAACGATGAATGACTAGATTGATGAGATTAACCGGTTATCATCATTTCGTTGGAGCCCATGATCTGTAGGTCCATTAGGTCCCTCTACAAGCTCAATAGTAATAAAACTTTGAACAATATGATAGGTTAATATTTGAAACGTTCAAATTCGGAAAAGGATACAAAAGTCGCTTATATACGATATTTAACGACATATTAAGTTTAATTATGAATTAAACTTAAAATGAGAGTTACATATTTAAATATGATTTAAATATTAAACACGTGAATAAAGATTCATGTTAAAGAAAATTCGTTGGGAGGAAGAAACCAAGATTGAAAAAATGGTATTAATTTAATATAAGATATTAAATTAAATAATTTTATTTTAATTAAATAAATGATATTTAAATTAAAATAAGAATAAAAGAAAGTGAGATTATTCAGAATTTTTTTTCAAATTTTGAAGGTGGTGTTTAATGACTAATCACTTATTAGCCTTACTGCACCACCTAATCTTGTGACTCAAAATGATCCCTATTTGTTGTCAATTTTTTGTGCAATTCTTTTTCATGATTTTCCTCTATATATAGAGGATGAGCTGATGAAAATGGGTGGATTAATTCAACCTAAAATGCTGCCAAAATTCTCCCAAAACCTCCACAACTCAAACTCTCAAATTTGCTTATACCCATAAGCTTTCCTTTCCAATTCCTATTAATTGAGGATCCCACAATTCGTTCCAAGGCCTGAAGATAGTAGAGAAGATCCAAGTGGTTGTCCAAAAGCCGTTGGTGTGAATTATAAAGCATCGGGTTACACAAATTGGGAGCTTCAAGAGGTAGGTACCTTATTACTCTATTTTTGTTCTTATGGACAACATGTATTCTAGGATTAAATTGATCAAATTGTGTGCCTAAGATCCAAAATTGCTTCCGCATGTGTGATATTAAAACCTACAAGCGTCCTATACAAAAGAGTTTGTATAAGACCGGACCGTGAAATGAGTCACTTTCACTTTATAACGCCGTTTACTGTGAAACTGACTATTTCAAAGCAATGACCTAGGTAACTCGATCTTAATCCTGAGCTAACTATGAACTCCTGTTTATTCGAGATTATCTTTTGATTTGCATGGGCGAGAGTGGCTCAACATTGCCGACTCAATAAGCCTACAATTTTGGGGATAAGACCGAGTAGATAGCTGGGGACATAGTCTAGCAAGATGGAACTCACTCCTACCCGACTTATGGATAGTAGAAAGGTTTTTCCCTTAAATGCTGACTCCGGGACGTCAACAAAGGTGCACCGCCCTCTCATTGGCCCGCAAAATATGGGAGCATGATTTGGGTGATTCATGTAATCACAATCTTAAAATTGAATTGCAATTTTTTTTTTTTAATTTTCCATAATTAATTTAACTATTTAAATTAATTAAAACAATTGAAATCAAATTTAAACTATTTTAATTAATTTATATTTATTTAATTTAATATCAAATATCAAATTAAATAAATTTATCAATCTCGATTTCTATCAATGACGGTTTTGAATGTGAATCTCTTATTCATTATTCAAACCGAATATGTATCGAATACATTTTCCAACTTTTAAATTATATTTAAATAATTCCAACTCTCTTGTTGATTATAGTTTAATTCAAAAAATTAAACTAAAATACATTAAATATATCACATACATTTTAACGTTAAATTCCCTAAATAGAATTTGAACGATTCAAATTCTCTCATCACTCTAATTCTAAGGTTCATTCTGTATGAGCTAGCAGGGGGACCTAATGGACCTACAGATCATGGGCTCCAACGATCCGAGATTAACCGGTTGAACTCTTTCAATCCTAGTTAACCAACATTCGTTAACTAACGGGACACTCCACTATAGCCCGTAGCTGAACTCCCCTCAATGTAGATATATTTATGTCCACTCGATATAACCGTGATCAGTAAGTCGACCCTTCACAGGTTGTTCGTAACTATAGTTAGGTCAAAAGTTCGTTTTACCCCTGTAGCACTTCTTGTTCCTTAAGCCTTTATTGAGTCCCTAATGAACAATTGGTTTGTGGTCCCACCACACTTCCCTCTACACTGGCACTAAGGAATTACTAATGAGACACTAGACAAATTTGTTGAAATAATTTGTAATTGCCTACATGTTTATGGACATAAATGAGTTAGTATCGAGTCTGTAAAATTTGAGAATCATTAGAGTACATTTAGTACTGTAATTGCTCGAAAGAAGATGAAGAACTCAAGCTGGCCAAAGAACAGCAGGTTGACCAGAGGGGCTGACCATTCGGGCTGACAGATGGTTGACAGGCTAACCATTTGGGCTGACCAGATGGTTGACAAGCAGACCAGATGGTTGACAGGCTGACCAAATGGGTTGACCAATTGGGCTGACCAGATCGTTGTGGGGCTGACCAGACATGGATTTTTTAAGCAGTTTTTTAATTATTAAATGCAATAATTTAGTGGTTTGCTTGCTTGAATTGCCAAAATCGGTCCATTTTAGTGTGATTTAGTTAATTATGCATGGATGGATGTATGTTTTAATTAAATAGCCAACTATATGCATAAAACATGTCATATAGATTTAAAATTCCACCATAGGAAGCATGTTACATGCATTAAGTATATTACAATTTAGTTTTAATATTAAGATGCATGTTTAGGTTTCATGATAGATGCATGTTGAATGAAGTAATTACGTTATCGTTTGATTGTATAATCGTTTATTTACTAAACGAAAACGAACAAAGCATGCTGCATGAAACTCCATTAGCTCGATTTAAAGTATTTCGATCGAATAAATGCATGTTATAGGTTAATGTCGTTTTTATTAATATAAAATCGACATAGACATTTAAAATCTATAACAAATATAAAAGCATGCTCACTTAGGGTTAAAAGGAACTCAAAGATCAATCGATTCAAAATAGTTTTAGGTTGATAATTTGTAAAGCTAAGGTTACAAGAGAACTCACCCGGTTAGATGCTGTCTAAGGGTAGAGGTATTTAAGTTGACGGTTTACGGAACACCTCCTACCTGGGCATTAAGCCGGTACTTGAGTTAAGTTAACCCGATTTTATGAGCATGCGTGAGTGATGTGAGGTCATAATATGAATTTTTAACCTAGACATCGTAGGATAAGTCCGTTTATAGACGTATCACCAAGACTTAGGTAAAATTTATTAGCCGAATTCTATCTAAGTCAAAATTAAAACCCTAAAAATATAATAGGACACTATAGTGGGAGGAAAAGTAAGAAAAACGAGATATTTAAAATCAAGTTTTTACTCCCACGCCCCCATGTGTTCATACCGTGAGATACATGCTCGGCTTCACGTCACCTTGGAAGTGGCCTCCCTACGGAAAGTGTTTAGCATGCATCAATATCAAGGTGGATGGGGAAAGTGTTCATAATAAGTGGGAGAAGGACGTGTGACAACGTATCCTCTAGTCTCCACCCCTAGATTGCAACGTGAGATTCCTATGATCCGCCTGCGTGTCGCCCCGAGAGCGACCATCCCTTCGGAGGGCCTGATCATAGGATTCAGAACACCGCGAACTCCAGAAATGGATAGGATCACTTAGGTCAGTCACTAACAGTTGTCTTTTCCTAATGGTAGCCTGTTGGTGCATACCTCTGGGATCTGAAAGTGGGAGGGTCACACTTACAAGAATGAGTTCTTGACCAAACAAACGGTAGCTAATATACTAAAAGAATATGAGATGTTCTGGTTTTAGATATTGGCTGAGATAAGTCTCAATTCAGTGGAGGAATAGCTCATCACCCTTCTTGATATGATGGTCCATTTCAATGTTGGTGAAGTAAATGGAGCGGTCACCGACGAACGTAGTCAAGTAGCATTTATAATGGAGTCACTTCCAAAAACCTTCCTACAATTTCGAAGCAACGCTGTAATGAATAAGATTCAATACAATTTGACTACGCTCCTGAATGAGTTACAAACATTTCAATCACTTATGAAAGGTAAGGAATTGAAAGAATGAGAGGCAAATATAGCCCATTCCAACAGAAAATTCCTGAAGGGTTCATCCTCAGGAACAAAGTCTGCACCTTAAAATTCTGGCTCTAAGAATATCCAGAAAAAGGAAGGAGTAAAGGGAAAGGCTCCCGCTACTGCTAATCGAGGAAAGAAGAAAGCAAAGAAAGCTGATAAAGGAAAATGCTTCCATTGCAACATTTAGGGGCATTGGAAGAGAAATTGCCCCAAATACCTCGTTGAAAAGAAGAAGGAAAAAGAAGGTAAATTCGATTTACTCGTTTTAGAAACTTGTCTCTTAGAACATGATCAAAATGCCTGGATACTTGATTCCGGAGCTACTAATCATGTCTGTTCTTCTTTGCAGGAAAATAGTTCATTTCGGCAGTTAAAGAAATATGAAATGACGCTCAAGGTTTTAAGAACACATGCTCTCAACATGTCCTCTAAGGTTTGGATGGTCCTCTCAGACTGACCATCTGTCTGGGGATGGAACGCTGTACTGAACTTCAACTTTGTTCCCATTGCTTTCTGCACACTAGGCCAAAACTTAGAAGTAAACCTCAGATCCCTATCTGAAACTATGGACACTGGCACTCCATGTTGACTTATAATCCTGTCGACGTATAGCTTAGCTAGCTGATCTAGTGCAGACATCGCTTTAATCGATATAAACCATGCTGTCTTGGTGAGTCTGTCCACTATTACCCATATACCATCATGTCCACTAGAAGTACGAGGTAATCCAAACATAAAATCCATGGTAATATGCTCCCACTTCCACTCTGGCACTGGAAGTGGATTAAGGAGTCCTCTTGGCCTCTGTCTCACTGGTTTAACCTGTTGACAAATCAAACATCTATCGACATATTCAACTATCTCCCGTTTCATACCAGGCCACCAATATGTTTTCTTCAGAGTTCTGTACATCTTGGTGCTTCCTGGATGCATAACGTAAGCTGAACTGTGTGCTTCCTCTAGTATAGCACCCTTAAGCTCACTAATATTCGGAACACATAGTCTTCCCTGCTTAACTATGGCTCCGTCTGCTCTCAACTCAAATTCTGCCTCTGGGCCTTGCTTGGACTTCTGAAAATTACTGTCCTCTAGCTGCCTTCTCACAATCTTTGCTACTAAAGAAGACCTAACCTGAAATTGAGCTAAAAGACTCCCTGAGCTTTTTGCAGTCACAACCGCCTTGAAACCTCTTAACTCACTTAGCAAGCTTGCTCGAATACCACACAAGGCACTCTTCGGAAGTCTCGACTTCCTACTTAACGCATCTGCTACCACGTTGGCCTTACCTGGATGATATTTTGTGGTACAGTCATAGTCTTTGATCAGTTCTAGCCATCGCCTCTGCCTCAGATTCAGCTCTTTCTGATCAAAGATGTACGTCAAACTCTTATGATCTATGAAAATGTGGCACTTCTCACCGAATAAATAATGTTTCCAGATCTTCAGTGCTAGAACTACTGTTGCTAGCTCAAGTTCATGGGTAGGGTAATTACACTCATGCTTCTTCAACTGCCTTGAAGCATAAGCTATTACCTTTCCTTCCTTCATCAGCACACAACCTAATTCTTGCCTCGAAGCATCATAATAGATCACATACTCCTTCCCTGCTACAGGAAGTGTTAGAATAGGCGCTGACACCAATTTCTTTTTCAGCTCCTGGAAACTCTGTTCGCATTTATCTGACCACTCAAACTTAGCATTCTTCCTTGTCAAAGCTGTCAAGGGTAATGCTAACCGTGAGAAATCCTCAACAAAACGTCTGTAGTATCCGGCCAGGCCGAGGAAACAACGCACCTCTGTTGCACTAGCTGGTCTCTCCCAGCTGACAACAGCTTCCACTTTCTGCGGGTCAACACTAACTCCGTCCGCTGAAACTGTATGCCCTAAGAACACTACTTGTTTCAACCAGAACTCACATTTGCTGAACTTAGCGTATAACTGTTTATCACGTAGTGTCTGTAGAACAATCCTTAGATGTTCCTCATGGGCTTTCCTGTCAATTGAATAAACTAGAATGTCGTCGATGAACACTATCACAAACTGATCTAAATACTGATGGAAGATCCTGTTGATGAGGTCCATGAAAACTGCTGGCGCATTCGTTAAACCGAATGGCATCACTAAAAACTCATAGTGCCCATACCTCGTCCTGAATGCTGTCTTAGGAATATCTGATTCCCTAACCTTCAACTGGTGGTATCCTGACCTCAAATCAATCTTAGAGAACACTACTGCTCCCCTTAACTGGTCAAACAAGTCATCAATGCATGGTAGAGGATACTTGTTACGTATCGTGACCTTGTTTAGCTGCCTGTAATCAATGCATAATCTCAGGGTACTATCTTTCTTCTTCACGAATAACACTAGAGCTCCCCAAGGTGATACACTAGGCCTGATGTATCCCTTGTCAACTAATTCTTGTAACTGCACCTTTAGCTCCTTAAGCTCGCTCGAAGCCATTCTGTATGGTGCCTGTGAAATAGGTGCTATACCTGGTAACAATTCAATAGTGAACTCCACCTCTCTATCAGGTGGCAAACCCGATAGATCAGTTGGAAAAACATCAAGAAATTCATTCACCACAGGAACATCTTCTGGTTTCAGCTTTTCTTTTTGCACCTCTACCACGTGTGCAAGAAACGTTGTGCAACCCTTCCACAACAACTTCTCAGATAAAGGCTATAGCATCCTATTCAGCCTAGTTAGAAACATACTAGAAACAAAGGAATACGTAGCGCCTGGATCTAATAAAACACGTGCAGGTACATTACAAATCGAAATCGTACCAGTAATCACGTCTGGTGCATCATGTGCTTCCTGTTGAGTCATGGCGTAGACTTTTCCCTGCTGCCTAGGTCTCCCCACAACTCCCTTTTGCCTTGCACCACTGGTGTCTTCTCCTGCGCCTGCTAAGACTCTCGGCTGCTCAACTGTGTGGGACTCAACTCCCTGGTCCCTCTGAACGGCTGCCCTCAACTGTGGACAATCCCTCTTGAAATGCCCTGGTTGTCCACACTGGTAACAAACACCGACACCAACAAGACACTGACCCCGATGATTCTTGCCACAACTTACACATGAGGTTCTCCTGGATTCACTAGCAACGGACTCCTGACCCGTCCGTGGTCTTGCTACTGAACTCGCAGACTGACTGGGGGCTCTCTAACTCTGCCTCTGATAGGCATTACCCGAACTCATTTGCCTCGATAACTGGCCACTAGATCGGCGCTTGAAGTCTTGACGGCCAGAAACATTCACTCTAGGTGTGAACCTTCGCTTCTCATGACCTCGAAAACCACTAGCTGTTGGAGCTCCACGACTAGGCTCCGCAACCGACTTTTCCTCTATAATACTCTGCTCCACACGTAAGGCAGTCTCTACAAGCTGGGAAAAATCCGTCCACTTGGCAATAGCTGTAACTGGGGTACGTATCGTAGCCCTCTCTCAAACCTGCGACACCTGTCACTCTCAGATGCCACAATCACTTCAGCATACCATGAAAGCTCGGTATACTTTCTCTCGTACTCGGCCACTGAAAGTGACCCTTGTTTCAGCTCAAGAAACTCATCCCTCTTCGCCTCACAATATGTGGTGGGGTAGTACTTTTCCTCGAATATGCCTCTGAATGTCTGCCAATCTAACATACGTGCATCACTGCGCCTGGCTATAATGGATTTCCACCATCCCTCCGCCTCCTTCTGCAAAAGGAATGTGGCTAATCTGACTTTTTGCTCCTCAGGACAACTCATCACATTAAAGCATTTCTCCAGCATATTTAACCAGACCTCGGCGTCAGCTGGATCCGTGGAACCCTCAAACACTGTGGCTCCTAACTTCTTCAACCGCTCAATCCCATACATCTTTTCCGGATCACTAGGCCCTACTCTCTCTGGCCTACCGATCTCCTACGTAGATCTAGCAAATCGCTCACTCCCTGCCTCATTCTGACCTCTCGGGGTACTGGATCCCCTTTCAGGTTGACTTTGGGTAGGATCCTGCGTCCCGTCCTGATTCTGCCTGCGTCGTCTGCTGGTACGTGGTGGCATGACTCCTATAACATATCAACACATCATACATGCAATAGATACTTAACTCAGATGCATGATACTAAACTTATACCCACATTCTAGTCCTGACTGGACTCACTCTCAACAACACTCGGACCATACTACGATAGTTCTATCTGAACTGACCCAACATCTAACTATTTACTTCCTGGATTTCCTTAGCACTAACTATCATGTCTCCTTTCCCATGGACTAAGTTGTTGAAAATGAAACAAAAGTTAAAAGAAAAGGAAAGAAAAGGAAAAAGAAAATGAAATGGGGAAATGAAAAACAAACAAAAAAAAAAAGAAACGAAAAGAAAAGAAAGGAATGGGAAAAGTCAGCAAACCTTCCACCACCGCTTCACCCTTTTTCAGTCCCTTTTCCCCATTATTTTTCCTTCATTTTGCATCCAAGTTTTCAGAGAACTTGAGGGAGAGAGTGAAGGAAGAAGAAGAAGAAGATTTTCGTGATTTTGAGGTTGAAAGAGATAGGAAAAGCTCATGCAAAGCCTGCCATAGCAGAATTCAAGTTCAACCTGCCAACCTCTGGTTTTTTATTCGGTTTGAGCTACACAGAAGAAACTAAGAGGTGAGGTTCGATTTTCTTGAACACTAGCTAATTTTCTAACAAATTTCATGAAGGAAGCTTGAGCTAAATCGTATGAGAAGTTAAGGGTTTTTGAATGGAAAACAGAGCACAAGATTTTCGAGCAAACTAGGAGGATCTCTTGTATTCTCTGGTGTTTTGAGCATTCGGGGGTGTACAAGTCGAATCAGAAGCTCTATATGGTATGGTTGGAAATCTTATTCAATTTCCTACAACGTTCATGAGGAATTCGTGAGCCAAAAATGACTTGAAGTAGGTTTAATTTCAGGAGGAAGATAAAGGGTAGCAGAGAACCTCAAATCTGTCTTGTCTGTGTTCGGGGTGTTTCTGGACAAATTGGTTGAGAATCCCGTTTCCATTTCTTCAGGTAAGTTGTAGAGTGTTCAAAAATGAAGAGTTTGATGTATATTACATTAATTTTGGTTAAGTATGGAGGAAGTTATGGGTGTTGGAAGGTAGGGTATAGAATCTGGAAAATCTGGAAAGTAGGATGTGAATGTGATTCTTAATCCAATTGTTTAGAAAATTCATGAGCGTGGAAAGACAAAGCTATCTATGATTCTAATGCTTGGTTTTGGTTATTTGATAGGCCAAGAGGAAATAGGTCGAGTCTACAGACCAGGGAACTAGCTAAGACAGTGAGTGACAAAATGAATTTCAAAAATTGTTTCCAACGGGTGTTCATGTTTAGACGTTTTATATGCTTTTCTATGAATGATACATGATTTCTATGAACGGTTTCAAGCATACGTTATGAGCTTAGATTTTCTAATGAGGTTTATATACGAGCACGTGGCTAATGACTTTATGAAAAGTAGCTGAAACGATATCTTTTAAAGTAAAGTATGAATTAGGAAGTACTTTTAAATGATTATCAGTTTTCCACGAGCAAGTTGAGTAAGCTTGAGTTTTACGAAAGATAACATTAAGCAGGCATGTTTTAATGTTTTTCATGTGATTTTCTGAGATTTCTATTGACTACATGACTGAGATATTGAGCCCGAGGCTATATGGTACCGTGTGCACACAGGTTATATTTCGTTGTCGACGTTGAGTGTACTCCGTGACAACGATGCTGTCGTGAGTGCTGGGCGGGCCCCACTACGACAAAGACGATGGGAGTGCTGGGCGGGCCCCACTACATCGTAGGATTAGTAAACGTTGGTTGTACTGGGCGTGCCCTACACAACGTAGATCGATCATGTTAGTTAAAACGTTTGATGTACTTCATATGCCTTGCTAGATTTTTAACGACAAACTTGCGAGATATTTTAGAAAGCCTTATTCATCACACGTTTATGTTAAACGCTTTGATTGAGCATATTTATACGTTTAAAGGTTTATCACGTGTTTTGACTTCCGGATTTAGAGTTTTAAATTTAGTAACTCACTGGGCTTCGTAGCTCATTCTTTCAAAATGTTTTTCCACTTTTTAGGTAGAGATCGAGCTCCCGGTGCGTGATACACTGCCAACGTCTGCTGAAAGTTCCAGATCAAGCTCCAGTACGTGGGTGTTGTTGTGTATTGAGTCTGTCTATATTGTGAATGTTTTTGTAAAGATTGGATAATTCACGATTTGTGTAAGTTCTAGGGGTCGTGGTTGTATAAACCCAAGTTGTATATGTTTTTGGTGGTGATATCTGAAGGTGTACATATTACACATGTGGAAGCGATTGAAGATCGAAAGCACTTAAGACATTCAATTTTACTCCTAAAGCATGCATGTTCTAGAAAAGACAGAATAGAGAGTTTAGAAAACACCAACCTTTGTAGCTCACTTATGTTGAACTCCTTGTGGTGTTTGCCTCTCCTATGCTCCTTGGACAACCTCTAGAGTCTTCCCTACTATACTCCGGGCCAAGAACGACTTATGGGAGTCTATATAAGATAGAGAATGGGAAGGGAATGCTTGAAGCATCAAACAATGGAGAAGAATGAGAGATGAGAGAACTTTGAGTCCAAATTCCAGCAGCATAACATTATGGAAATGGCTCTCTTATGTTTGAATATGATTCAAACTCCTTTTAAAGACATTCTCCATGCAAAGCCAAGCCTCAAGACACAAGACACATGGTGTATTTGCAAGCTCAAGTGGATTCTAGGTGTACATTACACAAGACATGCAACAATGCATGAGTGAGTTGTCTTTCCACTTTGAATGATCATGCATTAAGTGGATTTCCAACTAAATCCACCAAATTCAAATTGAAATCAAATTTCAAGCTTGCAAATTATCCCCAATTTCAATTCTAAATTGAAATTGATTGCTTGGTAATTAATTTGAAAATTTTCAAATTAATTTTGATATGATTAATCTAATTAATCTTTGTTATCTTGTGCAATTCCATATATATGATTCCTAATACATATATATAGTATTCAAGCACTTTTAAATACTTCATCTCTCATTTTCTAATTTAATTCATAATTAAATTATTGTGTCAAACACAATTTACGATAATACCCTTTTTCCCGATTTTGAACGATTCAAAGCTTCCTATCTTTTGTTCTAGGCTTAATTCCGATATGAGCTAGTAGGGGGACCTAATGGACCTATAGATCATGGGCTCCAACGATTCGAGGCTAACCGACTAATCTCATTGTCCAAGCTAGCCAACATTCGTTAACTATCGGGACACTCCACTATAGCCCGATAGTTGCACTCCCCTCACTATAGATATATTTCTGTCCGCTTGATTTAACCATGATTAGTAAGTCGATCCTTCACAGGTTGTTCGTAGCTATAGCTAGGTCAATAAGCCGTTATACCCCTATAGTACTTCTAGTTCCTTAAGTCCCACTGATCCTCTAATAAACAATTGGTTTATGGTCCAACCAATAAACCGAGTCCCTCTCGGGCCAATGAGAGGGCGAGATCCCTTTGTTCAAGCCCCAGAGTCAGCACTTAAGGGAACAACCTCTCTACTATCCCTTATTCGGGTAGGAGTGAATTCCTTCTTGCACGACTATGTCCCCAGCTATCTACCCGTTCCTGTCCCTGAAATGAGAGGCTTATTGAGTCGGCGATACTGAGCCACTCTCACCTATGCAGATCTAAGGATAAGCCCGAATAAACAGGAGTTCATAGTTAGCTCAGGATTAAGATCGAGTTACCTAGGTCATCACATGAAATAGTCAGTCTCGTCAGTAAACGGTGTTATAAAGCGAGAGCGACTTATTTCTCAGTCCTGGTCTTATGCAAACTCATTGCATAGGACACCCCCACTCGCATGTCTCTACATGGACGATTTAGGATCACATCGTCTATACCATCTATAAAGTGGGCCGCGTCTCATAGTGTCTCCAGAATAAGGTACCCAACCCTATTCCTATACTATAGACTGTTTTGGCTATTACTCAAGCTTGATCCACTTTTATGTCTCTACATAAAGCTCAAGTGTTCATCATATAGCCATGGATCTTAGTTTATTGGATTTGGGTTATTATATGTGCAATTTAATTTATTCAGTAATGACTTTTACTGAATTAATCTCGATAACACCTTTATCGAATAAGTATATAATTCGTTTAACATTCACTATGTACGAGTTTTAGGGCACCAATCCCAACAATCTCCCACTTGAACTAAAACTCTAGTTTAGTGGGATGTACTATAATCTATAACAGCAGTGGATGAATAAATACTTGTATTAATAACGGAGTAAAAATACAATAAACTAGGGCATCTAAATACCCAGTATACTAAGGTATCGATATACCGGTTACAATTCTCCCACTTGACCTAGATTATTTCTCGTACATATCTTGCAGACCTAGACCTTCTAGATGACTCTCGAACACTTTAGCCGTGAGAGCCTTCGTGAATGGATCAACAATGTTGTGCTCCGATGCTATCTTCGTGACGATCACGTCTCCTCGGTGCACAATCTCCCTAATGAGATGGTATTTCTTTTCGATGTGCTTGCCTTTCTTATGGCTGGGAGGTTCCTTTGAGTTTGCAACTGCGCCGCTATTATCACAATACAAGGTGATAGGCAGATGCATATTTGGAACGACTTCCAAGTCATCTAGGAACTTCCTGAGCCATACTGCCTCTTTTGCTGCTTCGCAAGCGGCTACATATTCGGCCTCCATGGTCGAGTCTGCAATGCATCCTTGCTTGATGCTGCGCCATACTATTGCTCCTCCATTTAGAGTGAATACTGACCCCGATGTAGATTTCCTCGAACCGCGCCTTTTGAAACCCTAGGTCGCACCTCCATCGTGACAACGTCGAGACGCTGTGATGATAGCGTCCCGACGCTGTGCGTTTTCCTTATCTGGCGCCTGCGTAATCAAGACAGCGTCGAGACGCTGTTGAGGTAGCGTCCCGGCGCTGTGTGCTTTCCTTACCGAGCACCTTCGGTATCGAGACAGCGTCGAGACGCTGTTGAAGTAGCGTCCTGACGCTGTTGCGTCTGGAGGCAGAATGTGGGCGGCAGCAGCATCGATTCTCCCGTTTTGGCCCCGATTTCAGCGGCGATTGCTCCGCTTTTCATCTCATAAAAACCTATTCTAGACCCGGACTTACATAGGACTCGATTTTACATAAAATACCCGAAACACCGGGCCTTACATGATCAAAATCACATAAAAATAAAATCTATGGCCATAAAATTAACCCAAACAGTTCAATGCAAACCGAACATACATTATGCATAAATCCCACCTATTTGAGCCTATCGCAACTTTTAATATTAATTAATAGGGACAGCGATGGCTCTGATGCCGATTGAAGGGAATAAAAGTCCCCACGCAGCGGAAGCGCATCGATTGGATCTTATGCCGTATATTAATTAACATTAAAATACCGTTACGATAACTCAAACAAAACTTTAAACAACCTTTAAAGCCGCTGTAAAATCGGTTTAAACATGCTAAAATAAATCTTAATTTATTTTTAAAACTTTTCTAAAGAAAAGAGGAAGAACCGTTACAAACCTCCGTTGTAGACTTGACCGTTCTTCGCCAACGACGCTCCACGAACGAAAACGCAGCAGTCGCTTTAAGGTTTTCTTCGCTGGAAATTCTTCTTTGATTGACACAATCACCACAGAGGTTACACCGGTATGTCTCTGAGTCTAGGAGGCAAAAGACTTGTGGGAGTCTTTCTCTAAGAGGGAGGCTAGAGAGAATTCTAGGTCTTGTCTTTCAAGAGTGTCAAGTGTCAAGTGTCAAGTGTCATGACCAATTAGGTCTAGTGTTCTATTTATAGAAGAGAGGCCATGAATAAAATATTCAATTAAATCAATATTTTCCATAATTGATTCAATCTTTATTCCTTAATTAATCAATCATGATTAATCAATTCCATAATTGATTAATCTTTTCCACAAATGACTAATTACTTCCAAAGTGATTAGATCATTTCCTTAAATGATTAATCACTTCCTTAAGTGATTAATTATTTCCATAATTGATTAATTCTCGGTTAATGAATTCTTTAATTAATTAACCACCATTTAAATATCACATATTTAATTCCCGGCCTAGAATTAATTAATTTGCCCAAACACATTTTAGGCCTTAAATTAATTAATTCATTATTTTGAACTCTTTCAAACTTCCATAAATTTATATTTGAACTTTTCAAATATTAATTTCTCTCATAATAATATATCAATATATATTATATTTATTTCCCTTAATAAATTGAACATTTTCAATTTACTTTTATTACTTAGTTGCCTCAAATTACTTTACGAGCTACCAGTGGGACCTAATGGACCTGCAGATCAGAAGCTCCAACGATGTGAGATTAATTGGTCAAACTCATTAACCACATTAATCAATATTCGTTAACTGTGTGTACATTCCACTATAGACTCACAGTTGCACTCTTCTCACTGCAGACATATTTTCTGTGTCCACAGATCTAGACCAATATCGACTAGTTAGTCCTTCACGAGTGTCCGTAACACCAGCTGGGTCAAATTACCGTTTTACCCCTGAGTTACCTCTATTTCCTTAAGTACCAATTCTCCTCTAATGAACAACCTGTTTGTGGTCCAACCATCAAACAAAAAACCCTCTCGTGCCATTGAGAGGGTAGGGCCCTTTGTTCAAGACTCGGAGTAACCACTTAAGGGAACACTCATCTGCTTCCCTAAAGTCGGGAAGGAGTGAATTCCATCTTGTACGATTATGTTCCCAGCTCCCCATTCGGTCTTGTCCCCAAAGTGGTAGGCTTATTGAGTCGGCGTATTGGCCACTCTCACCCATACAAATCAAAGGACAATCTCTCATGAGCAGGAGTCCATAATCAACTCAAGATTAAGACTAAGTTGTCTAGGTCGTCCTAGTGAAATAGAAAACCAACTAGTTAACGGTGTTATAACCAGTGGTTACTATTTCGCGGTCCGGTCTTATGCAAACTCATTGCATAGGATACCCCCACTCGCATGTCTCCTACACGAACGCGTTAGATCGCAGCGTTTGTATCAAATACAAAGTGGGTCGTATCCATAGTGTCACCAGGATAAGGCACCCAGTCTTATTCCTATACTATAGACCCTTTAGGCTGTTTCTTGAACAATGATCCCATATGTCACTACATATAGTTCAAGACTCATATTACAACCTTGGATGTCTAGTTTATTGGATTAGGGTTATTATTAGGCAAAGACAAATATAAAATAACCAATAACAATTAATGGAAAATATATCAATATTATTTCATTAATATCCGGTCAACGGTTACATTCACTATCTACGAGTTTTAGGGCATAAAACCCAACAACTAGAGCCTTTAACATCTGACCATTGAGAACTCTAGGTTGATATTCTCTCTAAAATCTCATAAGCTTCATTAAAGGTTTTTGCCAAAAGGTCCCCTCCCGTAGAAGCATCAACCATACACTGGGTTGCTATGTTTAATCCATTGTAAAATGTTTCCATGAATACAATATGGTAAACAGTGGTGGGGACACTTTCGCAAAAGCTCCTTAAACCTTTCCCAAGCCTCACTAAAAGTTTCTTCCTCATTTTGCCTAAATCCCACTATCTCACTCCTTAACTTGGTACTCCTAGTTAGTGGAAAATACTTACTAAGAAATTTCTCTACTAGCTCATTCCACGTACTTATCGATGCTGGAGAAAAAGAATTCAACCACACCTTTGCTCCATCTCTAAGGGAATAAGGAAATAAGGTTAATCTGAGGGCATCTCTCGACACTCCCTCGATAACAAATGAATCACTAACTCCTAGAAAAGACTTAAGATGAAGATAAGGGTCCTCGGATGGTAAACCATGGAATTGGTCAACCATCTCTAACATGTGAAACATGACCGGTTTCATTTCAAAGTTTGCTGCCTCAATAACTGGACGCATTATCACTGGATTTAACTCGTCAAATATTGAAAAAACATACTCTTTGATGGCTTTGCCTCTATCATTCGCTATAAGGATAGGATTCTTAGAATGATTATTTTGCTGTCCATTTTGCTCCAGCGACGGATTTTGCTGCATTGCACAATTCCTCTTCGAGATTCACTTGAGTTTTTTTTTTTTTTGAAAATCTAATCTGAAGTGGATCGCTCATACACCAAAGTCACACCTACAAAACAAAAAGAAACAATCAAAAAGTTCATGCACCAAATCACCAAAAATACACAAAAAAAATCAATCAAATAAAACAATTTCAAGTCCACGGCAACGACGCCAAAAACTTGTTGCAATTCTGGAGTGGTTAAAAATATGAGATAAATTGACTCCAAAATACTGTGTAAGTATACACAATCTAGCAGCATGTGATAAGTATTTATCGTATCCACAGGGTCTTGAAATGCCTACCTCTATTGATTTAATTTGCCTTTTTAGTGATTTCAAATGGTTGGTTAAATTGATTGGGTTTTTAAATTGCTGAAACAAAAGATATGCGAAAGCAGTAAATGATTACGACTAGAGAAAACCGAATGGAAATAGACACAGGTTAAGACTTCTGTAATTGTTTATAAAGATGCTCCAACAATTCTTTTGATCTGTCATTCTCATGCAGTATTATCAGCGGGATCCTCCTGAAACTCCAGATTTTTTGGAATATGTTTCAACTCCAATGAAGCTCTACCGATCAAGCACTAGGCAACTGGCTATCCCTAACTCAGTCACTGACGTTCACCAATACACAATGATCTAGCGTGAATTATCGCCACACAACTCCTAAATCATCTCTGAAACTAGGAGAAGCTATACATACCGGCTAGCTAGGCGGGCACATAATGAAATTAAAGATCAACAATAATTCAAGATGACATAATCAAATAGAATTTCCAGATTTTATAAATATAACAATCACATAATTCTTAACCTATGCCTACAAAACAATTAGTTCATGATTGAAAACATAAAATACGTTACAATCTCGATAAGCACATCCATAATGCAAAATACACAAGAAATACTAATCCTTTTAGAAATTGGGGAGATGAAGCAGCTGCTCCAAACCACCAAGAACATATAAGGACTTCGTCTCCTTGAGTTGAATCGCAAATGGTCTTCTTAGGTCTCCATTCTACCGTAAATTCGGCCTCCAGCCGATTGATTCGGTCTCCCAATCGTGAATGTCTTTATCTCTTTGACAGCCCCTCCTTATATAATATAAGGTTTAACCTAATTAGGTTAAATTGGACACATGGAGGGCTCTCCATGCTTCTTAGATCCGAAAATACTTCAGCTAACGCCACTTTATTAAAATGGCTAACGAGCTGTGATGTGGCAGTTTTGCTCCCTGCTTTGCTGCAGCACAGATTTTGCTCCTTCAAGTCGCTCAACAATATTTTATGCACAAAATAACTTTCAAAGCTTCCATTCTTCCAAATGGGTTAAAACATATAATATATATCTAAAATCAACCCTATTAAGAATAAAAGACACACAAATCCCTATAGAAATGAGGCCTAAATAACTACCTTTTGGAGAGTTATCACACTTCTTGTTCCTTAAGCCTTTACTGAGTCCCTAATGAACAATTGGTTTGTGGTCCCACCACTCTTCCCTCTACACTAGCACTAAGGATTTACTAATGAGCCACTAGACAAATTAGTTTGTTTTTATCCATACTTAGGTGCTTTAAAATTAAAATTGATTCACGCATTTATAAGTGGCACTAGCTTTCACACACCTATTGTAGGGACCCATAACCCGAGTTTAACCCTTGGTTGGCCTAACTGATCACAACAGGGGTAGCTCTTTTTGCCTAAAATATTATTAATCATTGTATAGCGCGCATAAGTCATGACTTTATTTTCATTTCAATTGTAACAACAAGAATGATTTTTCCTTTTGAGCATGATAAACATATATTCTTTTCTTTCCTCAGCAAGATTAAACATTCTAATTTGCAAAAACTAACTCTTTAGCTCTTCCCTACACCTATCAAGGTGACAACAAGCATATGAACCTAATAATTCGCTCCTAAGCATTAAAGTTCAATTCTAAACCAAGGAAAATACTATACTAATGCAAGACATCTCCTAGAAAAAATTTACAAAGTCTCCCTTTTTGGGCACTCATGCTTACATCTCATCAAAAGCTTAAAAATTGACAAGAAAGTCTGTCCTAGGAAATCATAATCATGCAAGAGTAACATCCAAACACAACCATATGCCATAATCATAATAAGCTCAAAAAAATACAACCCGAACTCAGATGCTCAAGGGCTCAACAAGCAAAACATTCCATCCCAAACTTAAAACATGCATTGTCCTCAATGAATAGAAATCTAAAGCATACATAAGCATGAGAACAAGAGAAGAATGGAAGGGGTGAACAATACTGCCCTGGAATGATGACTCTTTCATGAAAGCAAGCAAAGGCAAGAGCTAAAGAACACCTACAAAACAAAAACAACAAACAAAATCAAAACCATAAAAAAACAAAATCAAACTTACTTGGGTTGCCTCCCAAAAGCGCTTGTTTAACGTCTTTAGCTCGACGTGTTAACCGTGTATGCATCAAGGAGGCTTCTTTTCTATGAATCAACCAGAGGAGCTCTTGCACACCTTTCCTATAGCCTATCATGATCACCTCTGTTCGATCTTTAGAGTCTTCAAATGCTTTGAATATCTCCTTTTCGTTCTGGACTCTAACAATGAACTTCATGCGCTCAATATCAATAATAACTCGCCCAGTAGCGAGGATTGATATTCCTAAATGTAACGCCCCCAAAATTTGACCTAAACTAGGGAACATTACTAAACTTTTACTCTAACACCAACTTGATACTCCCAAAATTTCGGCAGCATAACGACGTAACTAAAGCTAAGCAAAAATTTTAAACACCTGAAAGACAAGAATACACACTTCTAAAATCATAACACAACCTCTTCTACATTTAACAACATCCCAAACATACCAAATCAAATAAGAACTAACTCCAATTCTCCAGTGTATATAATACGAGTCAGATCTCATAACAAGTGAAGTTAATATAACTCACCCACCCTAATAAAGGAAACTTCAAGCTTGAGTCTATTACAACAGCCAAACGAGTTAACCAATAACTACATCCATTTAACAACTCCAATAAGAATCTAGACACAATAATAAATAGAAACAGCTAACTATCCAATGGCCTCTTCCTTCAAGTCTCCTCTTTATCACCAAGTCTGAATATGGTCTCATCACCTGCAAAACCTGGTAGTGGGTCAGTACAAAAAGCCACGATACTGAGTAAGTGGCTCACCCCTGCAGAGCCATCATTCACATACGCATACAAGGCAGATATCGTGTTTTCCACACACAAGCTCAATATACATGGAAAATAATTAACACATACACCATGCATCAAACCATACATCAAGCAACATACTCATGCGACATACATCCATAACCACTAACTCAAGCTCTAACAAGCTCTATCTGACTACTCTGAGTCCTCTCAACTCCTCTGAGTTCTCTGAATTAAACTCCTCTAAGTCCTTTCAACTCGAATCCTCTGAGTCCTTTCAACTCCTCTGAGTTCTCACAAGCTCTCCAAGACTGATCCTTTGAGTCACACTGACCCTTGACCATTTGTACCCAGGGCCTCAGGCTTCTCTATGGAGCTCGGTGTTCGACCCTTGACCATTTGTACCCAAGGCCTTGAACTGTTGCATCGCCCCTTGGCCATATTACCCAAGGAACCCGATGACTTCAAACATCTCATAGCCCTCACAAAACTCTCCAAGACTGACCCTTCGAGTCGCACTGTCCCCTTACCATTTGTACCTAGGACCACAATGCTCTCTACGGAGCTCGACATTCGATCCTTGACCATTTGTACCCAAGGCATTGAACTGTTGCATCACCCCTTGGCCATATTACCCAAGGCACCCGATGACTTTCACCACATATAGACTCATCACATCACCCCTTGGCCATATTACCCAAGGCAGTGATGCTCCTCTTAACCATTGGTGACATACCACCCCTCGACCATTTTTACCCGAGGCACCTAGTATTCACCTAACTTTCCTTTTCAACACACACAAGGTCCTCTGACTTCACAATTTCACTATTAAACACAAGGTCCTCTGACCTCGCGATCTCACTAGACAGGTTCACGACCCACAATGCACAACCTAAACATGCTCTTCTAGCTCATGTCATGCTTTTAGTCCATGTTGTAGGGATAAAAGCCTTAGGCAGCAGAAGATTTCAAAGACCTATCTTAAACAAAATAACGATCGGAATACCGATACGTTGGCAAAACATTTTAGAGCAAATAAATATAATATAAACATATTGTACAAGTTATAATATACATGCTTGATCCATTCGAATTAACCCTAAAATAATCCTAATAGATCCTAGTGATCAAGGGATTAGAGAAAACTTACTTTATAGAAAGATCTTGATCGTTTCGCCTAATTCCCTTGTATTGTTCACCAGCAGCAAGAACCTCTCCTTTTAGCTGCAAAACGCCCATGAACACAACCAAAAAGATTGCACCGGTATTCTTCTTAGGAATAGTGTTGAGGATGCTTGTGGGAGCTATTTCTCTAAGGGATTATGAGAGAAAAAATTGGTCTTTAGGATTCATGGAAGGAAAACGTAGAGAGTGTATGCGAAAGAGAGAGGCTTGCGTGAGAGAGATTCAACAACTATCGATCGATCAAAATTGATCAGGAGATGATTAACAAATAACAAAACCAACACTTCCTCTTTTTACTCTCACTCATGCAAAAAGCCCTAGGTTAGTGGAGGAAAAAATCCATCAGTTAAATTAACTGATGGAATAATTAAATTAACTTAATAAAATTATTAATTAAATTATTAATAATTCAATTAATAATTATTTAATTTAATAAAATTAAATTAACACTTAATTTAATATTTATATAAACACTTTTATATAAATATTCCACATAAGCTATAGTTTTAATGTAATTCAATTAAATCAAAATTGATTAAATCAAATTAAAAAAAAAATTAATTAATTCTCCAATTAATTAATCTTATAATTAAATATCATATAATTAACTATATTTCTCTCAATTAAACTATAGTATTAATGCTCATCTAATGTACATTAATTATAACATATAGTTTTAATATGAATCAAATTCATATTTTAATTTTATATTCGAACTCTTTCGAATATTCAATTCTCCCTTAGAAATTTACCTCAACGCCCTAAATGAGCTACCGGTGGGACCTAATGGACCTACAGATCAGAAGCTCCAACGATATGAGATTAATTGGCTAAACTCATTAACCAAGTTAATCAATGTTCGTTAACTGTGGTTCACTCCACTATAGAACCACAGTTGCACTCTTCTCACTGCAGATATTTCTGTGTCCACAGATATGGACCATCAACAGCAAGTCAGCCCTTCGCGTGTGTTCATACCCCAACTAGGTCAAATTACCATTTTACCCCTAGGCTACCTCTTTATCCTTAAGTACTAGTGTTCCTCTAATGAACAACCTGTTTGAGGTCCAACCATCAAACAGAAGTCCTCGTGCCATAGAGAGGGCAGGGCCCATTATTCAAGACACAAAGACACCACTTAACGAAACACACCACTACTTACCCTAGAGTCGGGAATGAGTGAATTCGATCTTGTGTGACTATGTTCCCAACTCCCCAGTCGGTCTTGTCCCCAAAATGGTAGGCTTATTGAGTCGGTGTACAAGTCACTCTCACCCTTACAAATCAAAGGACAATCCCTCACATATAGGAGTCCATAATCCACTCAGGTTTGAGACTAAGTTGCCTAGGTCATTCTAGTGAAATAGAAACCAAGCTAACTAACGGTGTTACAGTTAGTGGTTATCTATTTCGCGGTCCGGTCTTATGCAAACTCATTGCATAGGATACCCCCACATGCATGTCAACTACACGAACGCATTGGATCATTACGTTTGTATCATAATACAAAGCGGGTCATATCCATAGTGTCACCAGGATAAGGTACCCAGCCTCATCCCTATACTATAGACCTTTTAGGCTAAATCTTGAACATCAATCCCCTGTATGTCCCTACATACTAGTTCAAGCCTCATTCTATTAGCCTAAGATGTTTAGTTTATTGGATTAGGGTTAATAAGACAAGATTGCACAATGCAAACACAAACAAATGAATAATACATCATTTTATTAATGTTCCGTCAAAAGGTACATTTACTATCTACGAGTTTTAGGGCATAAAACCCAACAAACTCTCACTTGAGCTACAACTAAAGATAATGGGAAAGTATATACAAAATAATCCAAAGCTGGAAATGGTAAATGTATGTTGTACATTGCATAAAAGGTAAATATGCAAAATACAGTAAACTAGGGCATACTTACACCCATTACACATCTCCCACTTGCCCTAGATTACCCTATATACATGTCTCGCTGACCTAGACTTTCTAGATGACCCTCGAACACCTTAGCTGAAAAGGCCTTCGTAAACGGATCAACAATGTTGTGCTCCGAAGCAATTTTGGTCACGACCACATCTCCTCGTTGCACAATCTCTCGAATCAAGTGATACTTCCTCTCAATGTGTTTACCTCGTTTGTGGCTGCGAGGTTCATTTGAATTGGCTACAGCCCCACTGTTGTCACAGTAAAACATTATGGGCAAGTTCATATTTGGAACAACTTCCAAATCAGTCACGAACTTCCTTAGCCAAACTGCTTCCTCAGCTATTTCACAAGCAGCTACATACTTAGCCTCCATGGTTGAGTCCGCTATGCATCCTTGCTTGATGCTTCTCCAAACTACAGCTCCCCCATTAAGGGTGAACACTGACCCTCACGTGGATTTCCTAGAATCCTTGTCAGACTAGAAGTCAGAGTTGGTGTATCCAGTGAGAACTAACTCTTCAGCTCCAAACACCATCATGTAGTCCCTCGTTCTCCTAAGATACTTGAGTATTCTTTTAAAGGTGGTCCAATGGTCTAACCCTGGATTTGACTGATATCTGCTGAAAATCCCTATAGCATAACAGATGTCAGGCCTCGTGTAGAGCATCACATACATTAAGCTGCCCACTGTTGAGGCATAGGGAATTCGTCTCATATCCTCAACTTCTTGATGTGTCTTAGGACACTGTTCCTTAGACGTGTGAACCCCATGCCTGAATGGCAATAAGTCCTTCTTGGAGTTCTGCATTGAATATCGAGCCAACATCTTGTCGATATACGTTGCTTGAGACAGTGCTAGCGTTTTGTTCTTTCGATCCCGAATAATCTGGATTCCAAGAACATATTGGACCTCTCCTAAATCTTTCATTTGGAATTGGGCCGCCAGCCAATCTTTTACGTCGGACAAATATCCTACATCATTCCCAATGAGTAGGATGTCATCGACATAAAGTACGCAGAAAGCTACTTTATTTTTGTTGATCTTCTTGTATGCACAAGGCTCATCAACATTTTGGTCAAAGCCAAAAGATTTGATCGTAGTATCAAATCTAATATTCCAAGATCTGGAAGCCTGTTTCAATCCATAAATGGATCGATTCAGTTTATAAACCTTTTGTTCCCGACCTTGGGTGATGAACCCTTCGGGCTAAGACATGAAGATACTCTCTTCAAGATTGTCATTCAGAAAGACAGTCTCGACATCCATTTGCCATATCTCATAGTCATAATATGTGGCAATGGATAAGAGAATTCTTATAGACTTTAGCATAGCAACAGGAGAAAAGGTTTCTTCATAGTCTACCCCTTCTCTTTGGGTATAACCCTTTCCTACAAGTCTTTCTTTGAAAGTCTGTACTTTCCCAACAACATCTTTATTCCTTTTATGGATCCATTTACACCCTATGGGTTTAACCCCTTCAGGTGGATCTACAAGTTCCCAAACTTGATTGAAGTACATCGACTCCATCTTAAGGTCCATGGCTTTGGCCCATTTGTCTTTATCTACATCATTCATTACCTGACGATAAGACAATGGATCCTCAATGCCGTCATCATGTATGACTACTTGTGTTTCAGTTAAACCCAAGTAATGGTCAGGTTGAATTACAACCCTCCCACTACGTCGAGGCTCTCCCACTAGGTGAGGAGGATGAGATTGACGTGAAGAACTGGCTCCTACATCAACTCTTGTTTAAGAACCAGCTTCATCAACAACTCTTGTTGACTCTTCGGTAGCTTCTCCTAATACTAGTTTACTACGTGGTTTGTGATCTCAGATGTGGTCTTCCTCCAATAAAGTAGCGTTTGTTGATACAAACACTTTGTTTTCTTGAGGGTCGTAGAAAAGACCACCTCTCGTTTCTTTAGGGTATCCAACAAATTGGCATACTCTATAACGTGGTTCTAGTTTCCTAGGATTTGTTAGTAACACGTGTGTAGGACAACCCCAGATACGGAAGTAACGCAAACTAGGTTTACACCCCCTCCATAGCTCGAAAGGTGTTTCTGAAACACTTTTTGAGGGAACGTTGTTTAGAATATGTACTGCAATCTCTACTACATACCCCCAAAACAAGCTAGGCAATTGACCATAGCTCATCATAGAACGAACCATGTCTAACAAGGTTCTATTTCTCCTTTCTGATACACCATTCTGCTGAGGTGTACCAGGTGCTGAGAGTTGGGATTGTATTCTATGTTCTATCATATAATCCTGGAATTTTTGATCCATATACTCTTCACCTCGATCAGATCGAAGTGTTTTGATTGTTTTACCTTATAGGTTTTCTACTTCAGTCTTAAACTCTTTAAACTTTCAAGAGCTTCAGACTTATGGTCCATTAGGTATAAGTAACCATATCGGGAATAATCATCTATGAAAAAGATGAAATATTCATAACCTCCTTGAGCCTTTACATTCATTGGACCATAAAGATCCGAATGTATCAGTTCAAGTGGTTCTTTGGCCCTATAACTTTTTCTAGTAAAAGGCATCTTGGTCATTTTACCCTCGAGACACGATTCACAAGGTGGTAAAGAATCATGTTCTAAATCGGTTAGAAGTTCATTCTTCACCAAACGACCGATCCGATCGATGTTAATATGACCAAGACGTAGGTGCCAAAGATATGTATTGTTACTTAACGGAGAAATCTTTTGCCTTTTATTCTCAGTTTCAGCTATTTAAAACATCTCATGATTTAAAATAGCTTTAGTATCTATAAGTCTTAACACATATAAATTGTTTTCACGCTTAGCAGAACATATAATAATTCCATTTCGAGAAACAATAGCTTCATTAAGCAAAAATGAAACAGAATAATATTGTTCTAACAAAGCAGAAATAGAAATAAGATTCCTTTTAATTTTAGGAACCAAATACAAGTCCTCTAAAACTAAAAACTTATTTCTAAAAAAACAATTTAGCATATCCCACTGCTGTTGTTGAAATGACCTCTCCCGTTCCAACCTTGGGTGTCATTTCGCCACGTTCCAGTTGCTGGAACTCATTTCCCTGAAAAGATGAGCAAACATGATTAGTGGCTCCCGAATCTAATATCCAGGCAAACTCATCATGTTCAATAAGACAAATTTCTAAAACCAGTAAATCGTATTTACCTTGTTTTTCTCTCTTCTTTTCAGCGAGGTAACGAGGGAAATTCCTCTTCCAATGACCATCCACATTACAGTGGAAGCATCTGTCCTTGTCGGCCACGACCTTGGCCTTTCCTTTACCCTGAACAGCCTGTGCAGGAGCCTTCCCCTTATCACCTTCCTCTTTTGTATTTGCTTCGATGAAGAAGCCTGAGGTACAGATTTCGTTCCTGAGGATGAACCCTTTAGGAACTTTTCTTGGGATGGGTCACGTTGGCCTTTCCGTTCACCACATTCTTGCCCTTGCTTTTCAGCATGGACTCATAAATCTGTAGCTCATTGAGGAGGGTGGTCAGGTTGAACTATATCTTGTTCGTGCTGGCATTCTTCCTAAACTGCATGAAGCTTGGAGGAAGCGAATGCAGTATGAACGAAACCTAAATGCACTCGCAGACAACCCCGTCGTTCGCCTCGACAATGTTAAACTGGTTCATCATCTCGAGAACGTGTTCCCGAACAGGATGCCCCTCTTGCATACGGGCGTTGAAGACATTCTTCAAGGCGTTGTGGTGGAGTTGATAGGACGGAAGTCCAACATCTCCTGCAGGGAATTCATAATTTCCATGACTGTTTCCAAGGTTTCATAATGCTTGGTCAAAACTTCATTCAAGATGGCCAAGATATAGACTCGGGCCTTATCATTGGCCTTCATCCAGCGTTCATGGGCGTCTTTTACTGCCTGAGCGGCAGTGCGAGGAGGACCTGGAAGATACTCCTCCGTCAAGACAAACCTGAGATCATCGACAACAAAAATCGTATTCAGGTTCGATATCCCTGTAGGGAAATTTTTGCCAGTTAATTTTTCATTTTTAAGCAAAGTGATTACTGAGGAAGACATTGCTGAAAAAACAAACAATTGACCATATTAGTTATCTTTGTCTCAACCCATCACACAAGCTGAAGGTGTTCATATAACACATGTGGAAGCAATTGAAGATCGAAAGCACTTAAGACATTCAATTTTGCTCCTAAAGCATGCATGTTCTATAAAAGACAGAATAGAGAGTTTAGAGAACACCAACCTTTGTAGCTCACAAATGAGGAACTCCTTGTGGTGTTTTCTTCTCCTATGCTCCTTGGACAACCTCTATAGTCTTCCCTACTATTCTCTTGGGCCTAGAATTACTTGTAGGAGTCTTATAGTAGTAAGAAATAGGAAGGGAATGCTTGAAGGTACAAGCTTTAGGAAGAAATGAGATGAGAGAGTGTTTGAGGGAGAATTTCAGCAACATAACCTTAATGTGATTGTTGTATCTTTCTTGAATCTGATTCAAGCTCCCTTTATAGACGTCTCCCATGCAAAGACAAGCTTCATGACACTAGACACATGGTGAAAATGCAACTCAAAGTGAATTCTAGGTGTTTAATTCACAACACATGCATCTAGTGCATGGTTGTGTTGTTTTCCACTATGCATCATCATGCAAGAGTGGGAATGTCACTAAATCCACTATGATTTGAATCTTAATTCTGAATTTTCAGCTTGCAATTCATTCCAATATCAATTCAAAATTGAAATTGATTTCTACGCAATTAATTGAGACATTTCCAAGTAATTTTGATATGATTAGTCCAATTAATCTTTATCCCCTAGTGCCATGATTCCTAATAAATATATATGATATTTAAAACACTTTTAAATACCTTATCTCTCAATTCCTAATTTAATTCATAATTAAATGATTGTGTCGAACACGTTTTACGATAAAACCCTATTTCCCGTTTTTGAACGATTCAAAGATTTCTATCAAAATATTCTAGGCTTTAATCCGATATGAGCTAGTAGGAGGACCTTATGGACCTATAGATCATGGGCTCCAACGATTCGAGGCTAACCGACTAATCTCATTATCTAAGCTAGCCAACATTCGTTAACTACCGGGACATTCCACTATAGCCTGATAGTTGCACTCCCCTCACTATAGATATATTTCCGTCCACTTGATTTAACCATGTTTAGTAAGTTGCTCCTTCACAGGTTGTTCGTAGCTATAGCTAGGTCAAATAACCGTTTCACCCCTATAGTACTTCTTGTTCCTAAGTTCCACTAATCCTTTAATGGACAATCGGTTAGTGGTCCAACCATCAAACCTAAGTCCCTCTCTATCCAACGACAGGGTGGGGCCCCTTGTTCAAGTCTTGAAGTTAGTACTTAAGAGAACAACCTCTCTGCTATCCCTGAAATGGGTAGGAGTGAATTCCGTCTTGCATAACTATGTCCCCAGCTATCTATTCGATCTTATCCCCAAAATGGTAGGCTTGTTTAGTCGGCGATGCTGGTCACTCTCACCCATGCAAATCAAAGGATAATCTCGTATAAATAGGAGTTCATAGTTCGCTCAGGATTAAGAACGAGTTACCTAGGTCATCTATGAGAAATAGTCAGTTTCTTCAGTAAACGGTTTTATAAAGAGAAAGTGACTTATTCGTGGTCCAGTCTTATGCAAACTCATTGCACAGGACACCCCCACTCGTATGTCTCCACATGAATGATTTAGGATCTCATCGTTCGTACTTAATACAAAGTGGGCTGCTCCATAGTGTCCCCACGATAAGGCACCCAACCGTATCCTTATACTATAGACTATTTTGACTATAAACTTGAACTTGATCCCACGATATGTCCCTACATATAGTTCGAACATTCATTTTATAGCCAAGGATCTTAGTTTATTGGATTTAGGTTAATCATTTGCAATTTACATATTCAATAACATCTTTGACTGAATAACCTCAATAACGTCTTTATTGGAAATAGAATATGTTTAATGATTTACAAACTACGAGTTTATAGGACATTAAACCCAACAAACTCCCACTTGGACTAGAAACTCTAGTGGGGTACATGAAGTTAGGTGTGAGAGAAGTATAAAGACAATAAACTAGGGCATCATCTATACCCTTACATTTCTTCCACTTGCCCTAGTCTAACAAAGCTCGTAATCCTAGATTAACTATGTGACCCTCAAAAACTTTAGCTGTGAGGGGTTTTGTAAACGGGTCAACCATGTTGTGCTCCGAAGCAATCTGCGTGACGATCACATCTCCTCGTTGCACGATCTCCCTGATGAGATGGTATTTGCGCTCAATATGCTTTCCTCGCTTGTGACTTCGAGGTTCTTTAGAGTTCGCAACTGCTCCACTGTTATCACAATAGAGGGTGATAGGCAGTTGCATATTTGGAACAATTTCCAACTCTGTTAGGAATTTTCTTAGCCATACTGCCTCTTTTGCAGCTTCGCAGGCGGCTACGTACTCTGCTTCCATGGTAGAGTCAGCAATGCAACCTTGCTTAATACTCCTCCATACTATTGCTCCTCCATTTAGAGTAAACACAGATCCCGATGTTGATTTTCTTGAATCTATATCGGTCAGAAAATCGGAGTTAGTGTATCCTGTAAGGATCAGATCCTTAGCTCCATACACGAGCGTATAATCCCTAGTTCTCCTTAGATACTTAAGGATGTTTTTAACGGCAGTCCAATGCGCATGTCCTGGATTGGATTGATATCTGCTGACAATTCCTACGGCATAGGATATGTCAGGTCCGGTACACAGCATGGCATACATCAAACTACCAACTGCTGATGCATAGGGAATACGTCTCATTTCCTCAACTTCTTGAGGTGTCTTAGGACTTTGTTCCTTTGACAGGTGAACCCCGTGCCTAAAAGGTAATAACCCTTTCTTGGAGTTCTGCATCGAATATCATACCAACATTTTGTCGATATATGGTGCTTGAGACAGTGCTAGCGTTTTGTTCTTTCTATTTCTAGTGATTTGAATGCCCATAACAAATTGAGCCTCACCCAAATCTTTCATTTGGAATTGAGTAGCTAGCCATTGTTTTATGTCAGTCAGGAATCCTACATTATTTCCAATAAGTAGGATATCATCTACGTATAGAACTAGAAAAGCTACAGTGGATTTGACGATTTTCTTGTAAACACAAGTTTCGTCAACATTCTACTCAAAGCCATACGTTTTGATCGCAGTGTCAAAACGTATATTCCAGGATCTTGATGCTTATTTCAATCCATAAATGGATCGTTTAAGTTTACAAACTTTTTTCTCATCACCCTGGACTATGAATCCCTCTGGTTGAGCCATATAGATAGTCTCTTCAAGATTCTCGTTCAAAAAGGTTGTCTTGACATCCATTTGCCATATTTCATAATCATAATATGTGGCAATCGATAAGAGTATTCTAATCGACTTAAGCATGGCAACGGGGGAGAAAGTTTCTTCAAAATCGACTTCTTCCTGCTGGGTAAAACCCTTTGCCACAAGTCGAGCCTTAAAGGTTTGAACCTTACCGGCTTGGTCTCTTTTTCTCTTGTAGATCCATTTGCAACCAATAGGTTTTACCCCATCTGGCTGCTCTACATGATCCCAGACTGAATTGAAGTACATTGACTCCATTTCGAGATCCATGGCTTTGATCCACTGGTCCTTATCAATATCATTCATTGCCTGATTAAAGGACAATGGATCCTCTACACCATCATCAGATATGATGGTTTGAGTTTCTGTTAAACCCATGTAGCGGTCGGGTTGTATTATAACCCTCCCACTACGTCGAGGCTCTCTCCTTATTTGAGATGAATGTGTTTGATCAATAACTTTTGATGGACCAGCTTGATCTACAACTTTTGTAGATTCTTTTGTAGTTTTTCTTGAAATCTCATCTAATACTAGTTTACTGCGAGGTCGATGATCTTTCATGTGATCTTCCTCAAGGAAAGTAGCGTTTGTCGATACAATCAATTTGTTATCCTGAGGGTCGTAAAATAGACCACCTTTCGTTTCTTTAGGATATCCTACAAACAGGCACAGTTTTGAACGTCGTTCCAATTTTTTTGGGTTTTGCACCAACACGTGTGCCGGGCATCCCCAAATTCTGAAGTGATGTAAACTACCTTTATGCCCTTTCCATAGCTCATAGGGTGTTTTAGAAACACTCTTAGAGGGAACCATGCTCAAAATGTATACGACAGTCTCAACTGCATATCCCCAGAACGAATCAGGCAACTGAGCATAGCTCATCATTGATCGAACCATGTCTAACAGAGTTCGGTTTCTCCTATCTGATACACCATTTTGTGGTGGTGTAGCAGCGACTAAGAGTTGAGACGTAATTCCATGTTCTATGAAATAGTCTTGGAATTGTAGGTCCATATATTCTCCACCTCGATCTGATCGTAGTGTTTTAATCGTTTTACCTAATTGGTTCTCAACCTCGGTCTTGAACTCTTTGAACTTTTCAAGGGCTTCAGACTTATGATACATTAGGTAAAGGTAGCCATACCTTGAATAATCATCAATGAAGCTGACGAAATATTCATACCCTCCTCGTGCTTTGACATTCATAAGACCACAGAGATCTGCATGCACGAGTTCTAAGTGTTCTTTGGCCCTATAACCTTTCTCCGAAAAAGGTCGTTTGGTCATTTTTCCCTCGAGGCAGGACTCACATGGTGGTAACGAGTCATCTTCTAACTGATTTAGTAGTCCACTCTTTACCATTCTTTCAATCCTATTGCGATTTATGTTGCCTAATCTCAAGTGCCAAAGATAGGTATTAGGTGAATCTTTTCGCCTTTTATTTTGAGTTTCCGCTACTTTAAACAACTCCGTATTAAAAATAGCTTTAACTTGAATTGGCCTTAACACGTATAAGTTGCTTTCAAGTTTTGCCGAACATATATGCATACCTCTTTTGTTAACGAACACTTCATTAAAATCAAAAGATACTTGGTATTCATGTTCAATCAAACAAGAGATAGAAATTAAGTTCCTTTTTATATCGGGAACGTACAAGACATTTTCAAGTAATAAAAATCTATCTGCAAAAGACAACTTGAGAGTTCCTGAAGCTCTGACTGTGACGACCTCTCCAGTTCCAACTTTGAGAGTTACTTCGGCGTCTTCCAGCATATGGCAGGAACTAATTTCCTATAAAGAAGAGCATACATGGTTAGTCGCTCCTGAATCTAATATCCAGGCAGAGCTATCTTGCTCAACTAAACATGTTTCTGATGTGGAATTTTCCTTACCGCAAGTGTATGGGTCAAGTTATAATATAGTGAATGTGAAATTCGAATGTCGTCCTCTGGATTGGTGTCTAGTCAATTTTAATTACCAGAAATACTCTTGACCAATTTTATTTAGGGAACCGAATTGAGTGAGAATGAAATTAAATCAAACAAAAAACAATGCAAATAATGACAATCCAATGGAAATAATGGTCTTAGGGATTTGATTTCACCAATTGGGATTATGGATTAACACATGCTAAGATTCATAAATCTTGGTAAACTAAAATCACACATACCTCTCCCGAGCATACATGATTCTCCCACATGCAATTGAACCTGATATCTCTATCTAAATTCAATAAACATACAAGGCAATAAGGATAACCTTTTTAACGATTTCTATAATTAACCATAATCTCCCGATTTCTAGCTAAATCCTCTCTCCCGAGTTAGATTCAAGCACAAACATCAATAAATTTATGGCCGGTAAAATGAAAGCATTAAAGACACAGATATGCATAAATAAATCAACAACATAAATCCATAACATTAATCCATAATTGCCCCAACGGCTACATCAATCCCTAAGAGTAAAGACCTAGCTAATCATACAACGCGTTACAATATAACTATGATCTAAAACAACCATAAACAATAACTAAAGTAAGGGAAAGAAGAATTAAACTCTATGTAGGCCGAGACCGAATGTCCCCGTCACGATCCCCACAAACAATGGATTGATTTCCACTTTGCTCCTCTTTGTTCAGCTTCAAATCCTTTGTTTTTCCTCTGTTTTTCGACTCCAAAGTGTCCAAAAGATGTCCCCCAAAAAGCCCTAATCGCAATCTTTAAATAAGGCAAAAATTAGTCGTAGCGTCGCGACGCTGTCGAGGTAGTGTCGCGACGCTACAGGGAAATTACGGATTATGGAAGTTCGCCTAGCGTCGCGACGCTAGTCACATAGCGTCTCGACGCTATGATTTTTTTTTATTATTTTTTTTTAGGATTGAACTCCATTTGACTCCAATTTCTCAATTAAGCTCAACATAACAATTTCCTACAAAATAAACATTAAAGAGCAATAAAATGATTACGAATTACTCCAAGACTAACCAAATTGTACGAGAAAGATAGCTCGCTACGCACGCTATCAGTTTCGATAACGAGCAAATCATATTTACCTTGTTTTTCTTTTCCAGCCTTCTTTTCCGCAAGGTACATGGGACAATTGTGTTTCCAATGTCCGTCTACATTACAATGGAAACACTTTCCTTTATCTGTAGCTTTTGCCTTGCTTCCCATTGGAGCTTTTCCTTTCCCTTTTTCCTTCTTTTTCTTCATCCGAATACTCTTATTCTTTGAAGTGGAAGGTCCAGACTTGGTTCCTGAGGACGATCCCTTTTGGAACCTCTTGGTGGTGGAAACATTTGCCTCCCCTTCATGTCCTCTCTTGGTGAGACTTTGGTAGGTCTGGAGCTCGTTTAGCAAAGTAGTCAAGTTAAAGTCCATTTTGTTCATGACAGCGTTTGTCCTGAACTGAATGAAGCTCTTCGGAAGAGACTCCATTATAAAACTTACTTGACTACCCTCGTCAATAGTAGCACCGTTTACTTCAGCGATGTTAAACTGAACCATCATGTTCAAAACATGTTCCCTAATTGAAGCACCTTCCTTCATTCGGGAATTGTAAACATTCTTGAGAGCTTCGTGCCTAATTTGTGAGGACGGTTGTCCAAACATACATTGCAACGAAGTCATGATCTCCCTTGCGGTGACCATCCGCTCGTGCTTTTTTTATGAGACATCTGAGATGCTTGCTAAGATATAGACCCTTGCTTTTTCATTTGCGCGAGTCCATTTCTCATATGTTTCCTGAACAATTCGTTTTGTTGACGAGCCAGGGTTAGGTGGACACTCTTCGGTAAGGACAAATCTAAGATCCTTGATTACTAGTATTGTGTTCAAATTAGACTTCCAAGTTCCATAGTTATCCCCGTTAAGCTTATCCGAAGCGAGTAATTGTACTAGTGAGCTAGACATGCTGAAAAATTAAACAAAGCTATTAGTAATTATTTATTAACAATTTTTGACAAAATCCAATCAGGTTTTTGTAAAAGTAATAATGTACCAAGGATTATTATTTTGCAACGACACTTTAGTGAGTTAAAGCAACCGTTACTGAGGGGCAGTCAATTACTCCTTCACTAAATCAAGACGTTCTTGACTAAATACTAATCCCAAAATAACTCTTATTCCTATAGTTGTTTAGTTATCCTTACATTTGGTCAGGAATATACTAACACGTAGTAATCCTTGTAAGTGTGACCCGTCGTTTTAAGATTACAGAGAACGACCCCAACAATGCTACTGAATGGAAAAGCTAATGTTGGAAATGGTCCTAAGTAATCCTATCCATCTCTGGAGTTTGCGTTGTTCCGATCTCCATGTTACAACCCTCCGAATGGTTAGTAGCTCCAGGGCATACAAGCAGGCGCAACATGGAAATCTCACGATGCAACCTAACGGAGGAGACCGCAGGATGTGTTGACACACTTCCTTCACTCACTTACTATAAATACTTTCTCCATTCACCTTGTTATTGATTTATGCAAACACCTTCCGAATGGAGCAGTTGAGGTATAATCAACACGAGGCCAAGCATAAATCTCACCTTGTGAACAAAAGGGAGAACGTGAAAGGGAAATGGATTTGATATATCTCTCCCCTCCCACTAAGTATTTTAAACAGTTTTGGGTATACTTATACTTAGGCGAATTCCAGCTAGTTGAATAACCCTAAGTCTAAGTTCATTTAATCTTACGATGTCTAGGTGATAATGATTAAAACCTCACATCACATACGTGCATGCTCATAAAACTGGGTTAACTTTAACTCAAGAACCGACTAGATGCCCAGGTAGGAGGTGTTCCGTAAACCGTCAACTTAAATACCTCCAACCTTTGACAGCATCTCGTCGGGGGAGTTCTCTTGTAACCTATGTTTTACAAGCTTATCGACCTCTTTGAATCTAATTGAAATTGATCGAAAGATTGGATCATATTAACCCTACGTGAGCATGCACCTTTTCTTTGTTATTGATTTTAGATTTCTAAGTGATTTATAACAATAATAAATCTAATCTATAACAAGCTTCCCCATTTGAATACAACTCTTTAAAAACAAACACTAAGGAAATTTCATGCTTCATGCTAGGTTAATTTTATCTTTTAATAAATATAACTTTTATATCAATTAACCAATTTTAATTAACCATTCAAGCATGAATCTCCCTAAATCAATATAACACTTATATCAATTGATCATGAAATTTCCCTAATGCATTTGAATTATTAATAACACTTATTATAAATAAAAATGCATGATCATGCTTTCCTATGGTGGAATTTTAAACTATATGGCATGCTCATAATGCACATACATCCATTTAATTTAATACACATTCACATTGCATAAAGAAATTAAATCAAAACTAAAATTGAATGGTTTGGCAATTTAAAACAAGCAATTTAACTAATTATTACAATAATAATTAATAAATAAGAGCTTGTAGCAATCCCGAGCTTCACGAACCGACCCAAACCAAACCTCCAGGGAGTGAATCGAACTTCAAAAGTGTGCTAAGGGGCTGAACCGGCTGCAGGCAAACCGAACCGAACCAAAGACAGCAGCTGGACCGAACCAAAAATCTGGAAAAATGCATCTCCTGGAATTTTTGTTCAACAGCGTCGAGACGCTACTTGAAGAGCGTCCTGACGCTGTAACGAACAGCAGCTTCCTGCTGCTATTTTCTGCTGCGTCTTCTCCTGTTTTGCTTCGATTTTACAGCCTATATGGACTCTAATGACTCTATAAAAATTACAGACTCTAGAACACACATTAACGCTCTTACATATCCGAGCAATTACAATTTCATGAAGATTTGAAAGCTCAAAAAATTGCCAAACCAAAACACTTCCATTTTAGCATACAAAAAATTCAATTTCAAAATGATACCCACCACATCAAAATTAAAATGACTTAAGTGCTCTAATCATGCTCTGATACCAATTGAAGGTGTTCATATAACACATGCGAAAGCAGTTGAAGATCGAAAGCACTTAAGACATTCAATTTTGCTCCTAAAGCATGCATGTTCTATAAAAGACAGAATAGAGAGTTTAGAGAACACCAACCTTTGTAGCTCACAAATGTGGAACTCCTTGTGGTGTTTTCTTCTCCTATGCTCCTTAGACAACCTCTAGAGTCTTCCCTGCTATTCTCTTGGGCCTAGAATGACTTGTGGGAGTCTTATAGTAGTAAGAAATAGGAAGGGAATGCTTGAAGGTACAAGCTTTAGGAAGAAATGAGACGAGAGAGTGTTTGAGGGAGAATTTCAGAAGCATAACCTTAATGTGATTGCTGTATCTTTCTTGAATCTGATTCAAGCTCCCTTTATAAACCTCTCCCAGGCAAAGACAAGCTTCATGACACTAGACACATGGTGAAAATGCAACTCAAAGTGGATTCTAGGTGTTTAATTCACAACACATGAATCTAGTGCATGGTTGTGTTGTTTTCCACTATGCAACATCATGCAAGAGTGGGAATGCCACTAAATCCACTATGATCTAAATCTTAATTATGAATTTTCAGCTTGCAATTCATTCAAATTTCAATTCATAATTGAAATTGATTTCTAGGTAATTAATTGGGACATTTCCAAGTAATTTTTACATGATTAATCCAATTAATCTTTATCACCTAGTGCCATGATTCCTAATACATATATATGATATTTAAAACACTTTTAAATACCTTATCTCTCAATTCCTAATTTAATTCATAATCAAATCATTGTGTCGAACACGTTTTACGATAAAATCCTATTTCCCGTTTTTTGAACGATTCAAAGATTTCTATCAAAATATTCTAGGCTTTAATCTGATATGAGCTAGTAGGGGGACCTAATGGACCTATAGATCCTGGGCTCCAACGGTTCAAGGCTAATCAACAAATCTCATTATCTAAGCTAGCCAACATTCGTTAACTACCAGGACATTCCACTATAGCCTTATAGTTGCACTCCCCTCACTATAGATATATTTCCGTCCACTTGATTTAACCATGTTTAGTAAGTCGTTCCTTCACAGGTTGTTCGTAGCTATAGCTAGGTCAAATAACCATTTCACCCCTATAGTACTTCTTGTTCCTTAAGTTCCACTAATCCTCTAATGAACAATCGGTTTGTGGTCCAACCATCAAACCTAAGTCCCTCTCGATCCAACGGGAGGGTGGGGCCCCTTGTTCAAGTCTTGGAGTTAGTACATAAGAGAAGAACCTCTCTGCTATCCCTGAAATGGGTAGGAGTGAATTTCCTCTTGCGAAGCTATGTCCCCAACTATCTATTCGATCTTATCCCCAAAATGGTAGGCTTGTTGAGTCGGTGATGCTGGTCACTCTCACCCATGCAGATCAAAGGATAATCTCGTATAAACAGGAGTTCATAGTTCGCTCAGGATTAAGAACGAGTTACCTAGGTCATCTATGAGAAATAGTCAGTTTCTTCAGTAAACGGTGTTATAAAGAGAAAGTGACTTATTCGTGGTCCAGTCTTATGCAAACTCATTGCACAGAACGCCCCCACTCGCATGTCTCCACATGAACGATTTAGGATCTCATCGTTTGTACTTAATGTCGCTACGGGTTTGCGACGCAGAGCGGCCGACTTTGTTCCGAAGAGGAGGAAAATGGAGTCGCCACCAGTCTTGATTTAGAAGGTGTGACTGGGCACCCAACAATATGCAAAAATGGTCTGCAAATAAAAGATTAAGGTTCGGGGGTCTTTTGTGTATGGGGAAGGTATTAGCACCCCACAACACTCGATCAAAGAACGAAATTTTATTTTTCTTGTGTTATTTAAGGAAATTGGCTATTGTAAATGCCGAAGAAGATTTTTTTGTTGATTTTTAAATGTCCCACATTTTAATTCTCATTATTCCATAATTAAATAATGAACAATAATTGTGGGCGGCATAAAGCCATTCATAATTTGTTTGAATTTAATTTGGCATCCAAAAATAAATTCATCACCAAGAATATTAGGAAAGTCAATATCTTGATTTCCTAATTTCCGTCATAGGAATGTTTATTTTTTTTTAAACATTTGGTGTATTAATTTTTGAAAAATGTGTGAACAAAGACTATTTTTTAAGGAAAAAATCTTGATTAATTTCATTTTAAAAGCAAGTGAGATTTTTATGGAAAATAGTTTTGGATTGATTTATTATTTTGAAGATAAAGTTAATGAAAAAAATTTAACAAAAAGTTTTTAACGCAATCCTTTTAAATAAAATGCCTTTTTATAAATATGCTTCTTTAAAGAAAAGGTCTTAAAAGAAAAATATGAGGATTCTTTATTTATGCTTTATAAGGAAGGAAATATTAAAGTCAAATCCCGGCATCCCGAGATTTTATTTTTTCCTCAAGAAACTCAAATATCGGCGTCCCGAAAATTCAAGATTCCATCGTTGGATAAATTTTATTTTGAAAACATTTTAGTAAGGAAAAGAAATTTACAAGGGAATTATAGATTAAATACCATTACTTATAGAAATAAAAAAAAAAACATATATAATTGAAAGAAAATATCTAAAAAGGGATAAAAAAAATATGATATACAAAGAACTAAAATTTTATTAAATTCAATTTCTTTAATGGAAAGACATCAAAACTAAATCTTGGCATTCCAAGACATATACCTCAAAAAAAAAAAAAAAAAAAAAAAAAAAAAAAAACTCAAACATTGGCATTCCAAAAATTTGAGATTTTATCATTGGAGACTTATTATTTGTTTATTCTATTTTTAACACAAATAACAAAGGAAATTCTAGTTTAGGCAAAAAAAAACAAAAAGAATTCTACATATTAATCCAATAATCCAATGACATCACATGATTAAATGATACAAGATTCAATTGTAAAATAAAATAAACAACATATCATAGTCAAATATACAAATAATAAAATTGAAGAATATGCATGCAATTGTTAAATACTTCCTAAAAGAAAATTCAAATAACATCTTAAATGCTAAAAAAAATATTAAAATAAAGCAAAAGAAACAATAAATAAACTAAGCTTTATAAAACATGAGAAAAAAAAACCTCATCAAAAGAAAGAAAACTATTGGAGAAAGAATTGTAAACAAAGGTTAAAAAAAAAATACTTACAAAAAAACATTTGTGACCGTTGGATTGTGAATAAGACTTGAAGAAGTGGCGACGTGAAATTTAGAGAGAGGGTGATGGCGAGGGGGTGAAATCGTTGGAGAGGAAAAGAGAACGCGTTAGAGTATGAGAGGGAAGTTAAGTGGAAAAGGGAGGAAAATGTATCTAGGGTTGTAAGGGAGAGAAATTTGGGAGCCTATTTTTAGCCCAAAAAAACGTGTAAGGAGGGTACTCCAAGGCTCCAAAATTCATGAAAATGCAAGATGGGAGGAAATAAAATTGTGTTTAGGATTTTCAAAGAGAGAGATTTGAGGATCCTATTTTTAGACCTAAGAAAAACGTGTGGAGAGGTCTCCCTTGGGCTCCCAAAAACGTGAAAAGCAAGATGAGGGGATCCCTATTTATAGCCAATTCCAACCACAACATATTAGGAAGGTGATCAAATAAAATTAAAAAAATAATAAAATAAAATCTAATAAAATAAAAGAAGAAACAAATAAATACTGAAATTTCACCTCCCATATTTACAAAATTTTAATTGCCAATCAATCCTCTAAGGAAACAAAATATTTTGATTAATTAAACTTTCCAAATAAACCTAATATTTGATTTAGCAAATCAATTAATTAAAATAAAATATCTGACAATTATTCCTACCAAAATTAATAAATATGATTGGGTTATTTAAATGTTCTAGAATACTCTTTTTTTTCTTTTTTTATTTATTTTTTTAAAACAATACAAAATCAATTAAAAGAATAAAATATCGGACAAATTTAGGGGTCTACACTTAATACAAAGTGGGCCGCGTCCATAGTGTCCCCAGGATAAGGCATCCAACCGTATCCTTATACTATAGACTATTTTGACTATAAACTTGAACTTGATCCCACGATATGTCCCTACATATAGTTCGAGCATTCATTTTATAGCCAAGGATCTTAGTTTATTGGATTTAGGTTAATCATTTGCAATTTACATATTCAATAACATCTTTTACTGAATAACCTCAATAACGTCTTTATTGAAAATAGAATATGTTTAATGATTTACAAACTACGAGTTTATAGGACATTAAATCCAACACAAGCAATACAAAAAATTGCATACATCCAATCAATTTTGCAAAAAAATCAATCAAAGAACCCTAATAAAACTATTGATTGTTTTTTTGCAATGATGTTTTAGAGGTTTAGAGGATCAGTCACGGAAGGGTGATCAGTTGCTCCTCTTCTAAAATGAGGTACTTCTCAGTTAACTCTAATTCCAGAATAACTCATATTCCATTAGATATTAACCAAAGTTATTCGATCAAGGACTTGTTGACAAATTAACTCATCCCCGTAAGTGTAACCCTCCCACTTTCAGATCTCAAAGGCACGGACCAACAAGCTACCGTTAGGAAAGACAACTGTTGGTAATTAGCTTAAGCGATCCTATCCTTTTCAGGAGTTCACGGTATTCCGAATCCTATGATCAGGCCCTCCGAAGGGATGGTTGCTTCATGGCAACACGCAGGCGGATTATAGGAATCTCACGTTGTGACCTAGGGGTGGAGACAGAGGGATACGTTGACACGCGTCCCGCTCCCACTTACTATGGTCACTTTCCCTATTCACCTTGTTATTGATCCATGCAAACAATTTCCGAAGGGAGGCCGCGCTAAAACGATACGAAGCCGAGCATGGATCTCACGTTGTGAATATTGGGACGTAGGAGCAAAACTCGATTTAAATCTAGTTTTGTAATTTTCCTCCCACTAAAGTAACCTATCGAATATTTTTAGGGTTTGATTAAACCTAGATAAATCCAGCTAAGTCATTTATCTAAGTCTAGTCCTATTATAACTATTATAATAAGATCTAATGTCTAGGTGCATTAAACATATTTAATAAACCTAACGACATTATTCTAACATTAACCTATGATTAATTCAACTCCGGTGATCCAGATCAGTTCTCAGGTAGGAGGTGTTCCGTATACCGTCAACTTAAATACCTCCAATCCTTAGACAGAACATCACTGGTAGGGTTTCCTTATAATCACAGGAATATTGGTCCTACTTAGTTTATTAAAACTATTTTATACGAAGTAAGATATTCTAATCCTATTAGAATGTGACCTTGGGTCTAATTAATTTTAACTCATTTAAAATTAATTAATTTAACCTATGGTCCTATGTGAGCATGCATATCTTGATTATAGATTTACAGTTTCTAATAATTAATATTAAACTATTCAAGTTTTAATGATTAGCCCTATAATCATGCATGCTATAGTTTTAAAGCAATTAACAATTATATTCAAGTTAATTAATATAAAACTATAGAACTTTGCATTGCATGAATTTTAATATAACAATTATATTAAACTATGGATGTTTCATGCTCAATGCAACTTTGATTCCCATTATTAATAAATTAACAATTAAATTATTGCAAAAAATGGTAAATCAAAAGTAGCATGCTGCAAACAATTTCATTAAATATAACTATTATACTTAACTATGTAATTGCATGCATCATGCTTATCCATTTTCATGATATTAATATAACTCAACCATATATTAATCATCCATGAAAATATAAACCATGCATTATAAACCATACATTATAATCTAATCATAACATACATAATGCATGAGCATGCTTTATAACCTAAGGTGGGATTTAAAAATTTAAATGACATCCATAAACCATTTAAACAACAAATAAATCAGTTTAATTGGCCCCTAGGATAAATTAAAACAAAATTACACTAATAAAGCTTTAAATGTATCCTATTACAAAAATCTGCAGCTCCAAAACCAGACCAGAATCCACGAACCGACCCGAACCGCTTCGAACCAGCCTTGAAAACCTCGAACCGCACCAAAACCAGGTTGAACTGGACCAAACCAGTCCCAGCTCAACCATCCACGCGAACCGAACCGGCAACTATGGTTTCATCCCACGTCTGGAGCTATTTTATGGGCAGAAACCGCGACTGTGCAGCAGGAAATTGGTCGATTTCTCCCGCGATTTTCATCCATCTTCAATCATAATCTAGACCCGGACTGTACAGACTCGATATTCATGAATTCATGCCCAAAAACTCAAGGGCCCTTACATTTGATCACATCAAAATTAACAAAAATCTAAGGCCAATTAAACCTAAACAGTTTATCGCAAATATCACATACAATATGCAAATTAATCCCACCTATCAAGCCAAACGCAAATTCCAAATCGAAGTTAAAATTTGAGATGACTCTGATACCAATTGTAGGGATAAAAGCCCTAGGCAGTGGAAGATTTCAGAGACCTTTCTCAAACAAAACAAGGATCGGAATAACGATACGTTGGCAAAACAATTTACAACAAATAAATCTAATATAAACATGTTGTACAGGTTATATATACATGCTTGATCCATTAGAATTAACCCTAAAAGAATCCTAATAGATCCTAGTGATCAAGGGATTAGAGAAAACTTACTTTACAGGAAGATCGTGATCGTTTCGCCTAATTCCCTTGTATTGTTCACCAAAAACCAGCAGCATGAACCTCTCATTTTTGCTGCAAAACGCCCACAAACACAACCAAAAAGATTGCACTGGTATTCTTCTTAGGAATAGTGTTGTGGATGCTTGTGGGAGCTATTTCTCTAAGGGATTTTGAGAGAAAAAATTGGTCTCTGTGATTCTTGTAAGGAAAACGCAGAGAGTGTATGTGAGAGAGAAAGAGACTTGCGTGAGAGAGATTCAACAACTATCGGTCGATCAAAACTGATTAGGAGATGGTTAACAAACAACAAAACCAACACCTCCTCTTTTTACTCCCACTCAGGCAAAAAGCCCTAGGTTAGTGGAGGAAAAATTCCATCAGTTAAATTAACTGATGGAATAATTAAATTAACTTAATAAAATTATTAATTAAATTATTAATAATTCAATTAATAATTAATTAATTTAATAAAATTAAATTAACACTTAATTTAATATTTATATAAACACAATATTCCACATAACCTATAGTTTTAATGTAATACAATTAAATCAAAATTTAACTAAATCAAATTAAAACAATAATTAATTAATTCTCCAATTAATTAATCTTATAATTAAATATCATATATTTAACTATATTTCTCTCAATTAAACTATAGTATTAATGCTCATCTAATTTACATTAATTATAACCTATAGTTTTAATATGAATAATATTTATATTTTAATTTTATATACGAACTCTTTCGAATATTCAATTCTCCCTTAGAAATTTACCTCAACGCCCTAAATGAGCTGCCGGTGGGACCTAATGGACCTACAAATCAGAAGCTCCAACTGAAGGGAATAAAAGTCCCCACGCAGCGGAAGCGCATCGATTGGACCTTATACCATATATTAATTAACATTAGAATACCGTTACGAAAACTCAATCAAACTTTAAACATACTTTAAAGTTGCTGGAAAATCAGTTTAAACATGCGAAATAAATCCAAATTTATTTTCATGCTTTTCTAAACAAAAGGGGAAAACCCATTACAAACCTCCGTTGTAGACTTGACCGTTCTTCGCCAACGACGCTCCAACGAACATAACGCAGCAGCCTCCTTTGTCTTGTGATCGCTGGAAAATTCTTCTTGAATGACACAATAACCACAGAGGTTACACCGGTATGACTCTAGGTCTAGGAGGCAAAAGACTTGTGGGAGTCTTTCTCTAAGAGGGAGACTAGAGAGAATTCTAGGTCTTGTCTTGAGAGTCTAAGAGCAAGAGCAAAGTGTCATGGACCAATTAGGTCTAGTGTTCTATTTATAGAAGAGAGGCCATGAATAAAATATTCAATTAAATCAATCTTTTCCAAAATTGGTTCAATCTTATTCCTTATTTAATCAATCATGATCAATCAATTCCATAATTGATTAATCTTTTCCACAAATGACTAATTACTTCCATAAGTGATTAGATCATTTCCATAAATGATTAATCACTTCCTTAAGTGATTAATTAGGAAGTGATTAATCATTTCCATAATTGATTAATTCTCGGTTAATGAATTCTTAAATTAATTAACCACCAATCAAATATCACATATTTAATTTCCGGCCTTGAATTAATTAATTCACCCAAATAGATTTTAGGCCTTAAACTAATTAATTCATTATTTGAACTCTTTCAAACTTCCATAAATTTATATTTGAATTTCTTCAAATATTAATTTCTCTCACATTAATATATCAATATATATTATGTTTGTTTCCCTTAGTAAATTGAACATTTTCAATTTACATTTATTACTTAGTTGCCTCAAATTACTTTATGAACTACCAGTGGGACCTAATGGACCTGCAGATCAGAAGCTCCAACGATGTGAGATTAATTGGTCAAACTCATTAACCACATTAATCAATATTCGTTAACTGTGTTCATTCCACTATATACTCACAGTTTCACTCTTCTAACTACAGACATATTTTCTGTGTCCACAGATATAGACCAATATCGACTAGTTAGTCCTTCACGAGTGTCTGTAACACTAGTTGGGTCAAATTACCGTTTTACCCTTTGGTTACCTCTATTTCCTTAAGTACCAGTTCTCCTCTAATGAACAACCTGTTTGTGGTCCAACCATCAAATAGAAAACCCTCTCGTGCCATTGAGAGAGTCTGTTTGTGGTCCAACCATCAAATAGAAAACCCTCTCGTGCCATTGAGAGGGTAGGGCCCTTTGTTCAAGACTCGGAGTAACCACTTAAGGGAACACTCATCTGCTTCCCTAAAGTCGGGAAGGAGTGAATTCCATCTTATACGATTATGTTCCCAGCTCCCCATTCGGTCTTGTCCCCATACAAATCAAAGGACAATCTCTCATGAGCAGGAGTCCATAATCAACTCAGGATTAAGACTAAGTTGTCTAGGTCGTCCTAATGAAATAGAAAACAAACTAGTTAACGGTGTTATAACCAGTGGTTACTATTTCGCGGTCCGGTCTTATGCAAACTCATTGCATAGGATACCCCCACTCGCATGTCTCCTACACGAACGCGTTGGATCGCAGCGTTTGTATCAAATACAAAGTGGGTCGTATCCATAGTGTCACCATTATAAGGCACCCAGTCTTATCCTTATACTATAGACCCTTTAGGTTGTTTCTTGAACAATGATCCCATATGTCGCTACATATAGTTCAAGACTCATATTACAGCCTAGGATGTCTAGTTTATTGGATTAGGGTTATTATTAGGCAAAGACAAATATAAAATAACTAATAACAATTAATGGAAAAATATATCAATATTATTTCATTAATATCCAGTCAACAGTTACATTCACTATCTACGAGTTTTAGGGCATAAAACCCAACAAACTCCCACTTGAACTAAAACACTAGTTAGTGGGATGTAAATGCAATAATCTAAAGCTGGAATTGTCATGTATATTAATACAATGAACTAGGGCATTATACATTTCTCCCACTTGCCCTAGATTAGATGGCATACATATCTCGTAGACCTAGACCCTTTAGATGACCCTCAAACACTTTAGTCGTGAGAGCCTTCGTAAATGGATCAGCGATGTTGTGTTCTGAGGCGATCTTAGTGACGATCACATCTCCTCTTTGCACAATCTCTCGTATCAGGTGATACTTCCTCTCGATGTGTTTACCCCGTTTGTGGCTTCGAGGTTCTTTTGAGTTGGCTACAGCCCCACTGTTGTCACATAATAGTGTTATGGGCACGTTCATATTCGGAACCACTTCCAAATCAGTCAAGAACTTTCTAAGCCATACTGCCTCCTTAGTTGCTTCGCAAGCTGCTACATACTTAGCCTCCATGGTTGAGTCTGCTATGCATCCTTGTTTGATGCTTCTCCACAAAACTACTCCTCCATTGAGGGTGAATGCTGACCCTGATGTGGATTTCCTTCAATCCTTATCAGCTTGAAAGTCAGAGTCAGTGTATCCAGTAAGAATCAAATCCTTAGCTCCATACACAAGCATGTAGTCCCTCGTTCTCCGAAGATACTTGAGGATATTCTTAACCGCTCCCCAGTGGTCCAACCCTGGATTAGACTGATACCTACTGACTACTCCCACTGCATAACATATGTCAGGCCTAGTGCAGAGCATAACATACATTAAGCTGCCCACAGCTAAGGCGTAGGGAATGTGTCTCATGTTCTCAATTTCTTGAGGTGTCTTAGGAGACTGTTCCTTAGACAGGTGTACCTTATGTCTGAAGGGTAGTAGTCCCTTCTTGGAGTTTTGCATCGAATATCGAGACAACATCTTGTCAATATACGTTGCTTGAGACAGAGCTAGCGTTTTGTTCTTACGATCCCTAATGATTTGGATTCCCAAAACATATTGAGCCTCTCCCAGATCTTTCATTTGGAATTGGGCTGCTAGCCATTTCTTAATGTCAGTGAGGTATCCTACATCATTCCCAATGAGTAAGATATCGTCTACATAAAGTATTAGAAAAGCTACTTTCCTTTTGTTGACTTTCTTGTACACACAAGGCTCATCAACATTTTGGTCAAAACCAAAAGATTTGATTGCAGTATCAAATCTAATGTTCCATGATATGGACGCTTGTTTCAATCCATAAATGGATCGATTGAGCTTACAAACCTTTTATTCCTGACCTTGGGCTATGAACCCTTCGGGTTGAGACATGAAGATATTCTCTTCAAGATTACCATTCAGAAAGGCAGTCTTGACGTCCATTTGCCATATTTCATAGTCATAATATGTGGCTATGGATAAGAGAAATCTTTTGGACTTTAACATGGCTACAGGAGAAAAGGTTTCCTCATAGTCAACCCCTTCCTTTTGGGTATAACCCTTTGCCACTAGTCTAGCTTTGAAGGTCTGTACCTTTCCAGTTGCATCTCTTTTTCTCTTATAGATCCATTTGCACCCTATGGGGTTTACCCCATTTGGTAGATCTGCGAGTTCCCATACAGAATTGGAGTGCATTGACTCCATTTCCAGGTTCATGGCTTTGACCCATTCATCCTTATCTTCGTCATTCATTGTCTGTCGATAAGACAATGGATCCTCAATGCCATCATTAGGTATGACAACCTGAGTTTCGGTTAAACCCAAGTAGCGATCAGGTTGTAATACAACCCTCCCACTACGTCGAGGCATTCCCAACGTTTGAGATGGACGGGATGGATCTGAAGAACTAGTTCCTTCATCAACCCTTGTTGAAGGTCCAACTTCATCAACAACTCTTGATGATTCTTCAGTAGCTTCTCCTAATATTATTTTGTTGCGTGATTTATGATCTCTCATGTGGTCTTCCTCTTAGAAAGTGGCGTTTGTCGATACAATCACCTTATTTTCTTGTGGGTCGTAGAAATAACCACCTCTTGTTTCTTTAGGGTAACAAACAAATTGGCACATGTTTGAACGAGGTTCCAGTTTCTTAGGATTTGTCACAAGCACGTGTGCTGGACAACCCCAGATGCGAAAGTGATGCAAACTAGGTTTACGCCCCTTCCATAATTCGAAAGGTGTTTCGAAACACTTTTCGAGGGAACATTGTTCAAGATGTATACTGCAGTCTCTACTGCATACCCCCAAAACGAGCTAGGCAATTGAGCATAGCTCATCATTGATCGAACCATGTCTAACAAGGTTCTATTTCTCCTTTTTGACACACCATTCTGTTGAGGCGTACCAGGGGCTGAGAGTTGAGATTGGATTCCATGTTCTATCATATAATCCTGGAATCTTTGATCCATACTCCCCTCATCGATCAGATCGAAGTACTTTAATAGATTTACCTAATAGGTTTTCAACTTCAGCCTTAAACTCCTTAAACTTTTCAAGGGCTTCAGACTTATGTCCCATTAGGTACAAGTAACCATATCTTGAATAATCATCTATAAATGAGATGAAATATTTGTACCCTCCTCGAGCTTTTACATTCATTGGACCATATAGATCCGAATGTATTAACTCTAAGGGTTCTTTGGCTCTGTAACCTTTTCCAGTAAAGGGTCTCTTGGTCATTTTTCCCTCGAGACAAGATTCACAAGGTGGTAGTGAATCATCTTCTAACTTACTTAGAAGTCCATTCTTTACCAAACGACCGATCCTATCGATGTTTATATGACCAAGTCTAAGATGCCAAAGATGAGTATTGTTACTTGTTGGAGAAATCTTTTGCCTTTTTCTTTGAGTTTCAGCAGTTTTAAATAATTCGTGATTTAAAAGTGCTTTGTTTTCGGTTGGTCTTAAAACATACAAGTTATTTTCCAATTTGGCTGAACAAATAAGTACATCATTTTTATAAATGAACGCTTCATTCATATCAAAAGTAACTGTATACGATTGTTCAATCAAACATGAAATAGAAATTAACTTCCTCTTAATCTTGGGAACGATTAACAAACTTTCTAAAAGTAAGAATCTATTTCTAAAAAATAACTTCGCAACTCCCACTGCTTTAGCTGAAATGACTTTTCCATTTCCGACCCTGAGTGTTATTTCCCCATCATTCAACTGCCGAAAGGAACTATTTTCCTGAAAAGAAGAGCAAACATGATTAGTTGCTCCTGAATCAAGTATCCAGGTAAACTCATCATGTTCTACCAGGCATGTTTCTAAAACCAGTAAATCAAATTTACCTTCCTTTTCCTTCTTTTTCTCAACAAGGTACTTTGGGCAGTTTCTCTTCCAATGTCCATCTACATTGCAGTGGAAACACTTGCCCTTATCTGCCATAGCTTTGGCTTTTCCCTTGCTTTTAGCAGCAGTACTGGGAGCTTTCCCCTTGTTTCCTTTCTTCTTCTGAGTTTTCTTTGAAGAAGTGGCTGCAGATTTAGTTCCAGAGGATGAACCCTTCTCGAACTTTCTTTTAGAGTGAACAACGTTTGCCTCTCCTTCTATCTGTCCCTTGTTGATAGCGAGCATAGCTAGCTACTTTTACTTATTTAATTTAGCTAGTCTTTTACGATGTTTGGGCCATTTTATTATGCTTTATTGTTTATTTTGTAGGAAATGGTTGATTGGAGCTATAGCGCAATATTAGAGTTAATCGGGTGCTCGGGACGTGAAAAGATGCAAAGGAATGAAAAGAGTTAAAGAGGAAAAAAGTCAAATTTCGGTCAACAGCAAGCTAGCGTCGAGACGCTAGCTCTTGAGCGTCTCAACGCTCACATTCCATATCTGATTAGGCGCATAAAGGTCACAGCGTCTCGACGCTGCGACCTTAGCGTCTCGACGCTGTGTTATTTCGCTTACTGAAACGCGCGTTTTGAAGGCAGCGTCTCGACGCTCAGACGAAAAATCTGCTATATAAGCTTCTTTTCGGCTAGGTTTGAGAGGACTTCGATTTGGGACTCTTGGGAGCCGAAAACCAGGGCAGAACAGAGGCTTGGAAGGCTGAAACAAAGGGAGCGAAGTGGAAATCAACCCATTGTTCGTGGGGATCGTGACGGGGACATTCGGTCTCGGCCTACAACGAGTCTATTTCTCTTTTCCCTTACTTTAGATAGTTTTTTTATGGCTTATTTAGACTTAGTTTATATTGTAACGAGGATTATGTGTAGCTAAGTTTAATTCTTAGGGATTGATGTAGCCGTTGGGCACGTTTTGGATTGATTTACAGTATTTATGTTATTGATGTCATTTATGCATATATTGTATCCTTAATGCTTTCGATTTATTGGCCATAAATTGATTGATGTTTATATTTGAATCTAACTCGGGAGAGAGGATTTAAATTAGTAATCAATATGCATAACTAGAATTGAGCTAAAAATCGGGAGATTAAGGTTAATTCTAGAAATTGTCTTAAAGGTTAGCCTTATTGCCTTGTATGTTTATTGGATTTAGATAGGGATATCGGGTTCAATTGCATATGGGAGAATCATGTATGCTCGGGAGAGATATGTGTGATTTTTGTTGCCAAGATTTATGAATCATAGCATGTGTTAATTCGTTTATTAATCCATAACTCCAATTGGTGAAATCAAATCCCTAAGACCAATTATTCCCATTAGATTGCCGCTTTTAGCTTTAGTTTTGTATTTGATTAATTCATATTCTCATTCAATTTGATTCCCTTAATAAAATTGGTCAAAAGTATTTTCGATAATTAAAATTTGGCTAGACACCAATCTAGAGGACGACATTCGATTGCAAAATCACTATATTATTACTTGACCCGTACACTTGCGGTTAGCAATTTGCACATCACTTGTACTTAAGAAGAGACTGATAGAGTTGTAGCTCATTCAGGAGGCTAGTCAGGTTGAATGTTATTTTATTCATCATTGCATTGCTTCGAAACTGCAGAAAACTCTTCGAAAGAGATTCTAAGATGAATGCAACCTGACTACCTTCATCTATGACCGCCCCGTTTGCCTCTGCCACGTTGAATTGGACCATCATATCCAGGACATGCTCCCGAACAGACGTGCCCTCTTTCATGCAACAACTATAAACGTATTTGAGAGCGTCATGGTGGAGTTGGTAGGACGGTTGTCCAAACATCTCCTGGAGAGAGTTCATAATCTCCCTCGCTGTTACCATTCCCTCATGCCTTTTAGCCAAAACTTCAGATAAGCTGGCTAGGATATAGACATGAGTCTTATCATTGGCCTTTGTCCAGCGGTCATAAGCATCCTTAACTGCTTGGGATGCATTACGAGCAGGGGATGGAGGACAATCCTCCATTAAGACGAACTTCAGATCATCGACAACAAGAATCGTATTCAGGTTCGACTTCCACGTAGCATAATTTTCGCCGGTTAATTTCTCATTTTTAAGCAGAGAGACAATTGAGGAAGACATTGCTGAAATTTAAACAAACAATGACCGTATTAGTTATCTTTGCCTTAACCCATCATACAAGCAAACAATTGCACACAATCAAATCAAATTAGCAAAACAGACAATCACAGAACCCTAAAACTATCGATTTAGTTTTGCAACGATGTTTCAGATGTTTAGAATATCAGCCACTGAAGGGTGATCAGGCACTCCTCCTTTGAAATGAGACACCTCTCAGCTAATTCTAATTCCAGAATAACTCATACACCTATAGACATTAGCCACCGTTTTTCGGTCAAGGTTTTGTTAAAACTTTTAACTCATCCTCGTAAGTGTAACCCTCCCACTTTCAGATCTCAGAGGCACGCACCAACAGGCTACCGAAGGGAAAGAAAACTGTTGGTGATTAGCCTAAGAGCTCATATCCTTTTCAGGAGTTCACGATGTTTCGAATCCTATGACCCGGCCCTCTGAAGGGATGGTTGCGCCAGGACAACCTGCAGGCGGATCATAGGACTCTCACCGTGTGAACTATGGGCGGAGACCGAGGGATACGTTGACACGTGTCCTGCTCCCACTTACTCTAGACATTTTTCCCATTCACCTTGATATTGATTCATGCAAACACTTTCCGAAGGGAGGCCGCTCCTAAGGCGACTCGAAGCCGAGCATGAATCTCACGTCGTGAATATAGGGATGTAGGAGCAAAACTTGATTTAAATCTCGTTTTGTAAATTTCCTCCCATTGAAAATGTTCTAAGGTTAATATAGGGTTGTTTAACTTAGATAGTATTCGACTAAGTCAATCTATCTAAGTCTGATCCTATTATAACAATTATGGAAATGATTCAACTGCAATATTTTGGGTGAATTAAAATTCTTTTAATAAACCCAACATTGCAAGTCAACATTACTATGGTTAATTCAACTCAATGTTCGGGTCAGTTCCCAGGTAGGAGGTGTTCTGTAAACCGTCAACTTAAATACCCCCAGCCTTAGACAGAACTTTACCGAGAGAATTCCCTTATAACCTCAGTAATGTAAGGTCTTTACTCTAAAGATCTAGGTGTATTAAACACTTTTAATAAACCTAGTGACATTTCATGCTAACATTTAACTATGATTAATTCAACTCCGGTATTCCAGGTCAGTTCCCAGGTAGGAGGTGTTCCGTAAACCGTCAACTTAAATACCCCCAGCCTTAGACAGAACATTACCGGTGGAGTTCCCTTATAATCATTGCAATGTTTTTCCTACTTAGTCAATTAAAACTATTTTTAATTCTGAGTAAGAAAAGACTCTAATCCTATTAGAAACTGATCTAGGTCTAATTTATCCTATGATCTTATGTTTGCATGCAAATCTTGATTATAGATTGACGGTTTCTAATCATTAATATTAAAGAACTATTTCAAATTTTAATGATTAATCCTATAATCAAGAATCTAGGGTTTAATTCATTCAACAATCTCATTCAAATTGAATAATTAAACCACACTAATTGCATGAATAATATAACAATTATATTATTAACTATGGATGTTTCATGCTTCATGCAATATTGATTTTCTTTTAATATAACAATTATAAGCCAATCAAGAAAATCAATCAAGCATGCTTCATTCATCGCATTAAACATAAATACTTATATTTAATTTAAGTAATGACATGCTTCATGCTTTCCAATTTTTCATATAATTAATATACACTTATATTAAAAAATATGAAAACAATTTCATGCATTTAAACATACATTATACCAACTTATAATATATAAAAAAATGCATGAGCATGTTTATAACCTAAGGTGGGATTAAATATTCTATATGACATCCATAAAGCATATAAATAGCAATTGAACCGGTTAATTTTGGCCCCTAGGATAAAATAAAGCATTAAATTACATTAATTTAGCTAAATTCTATCCTAAAAATCCTTGTACAGCTCTGGAATTTTGTCTAGACATCACGAACCGCCCCGAACCACCTCGAACCGGCCTCCAAAATCACGAACCATGCCAAAAATTGGCTGAACCGAGCCAATAACACAGAAAATCGGGCTGATCCAGCAAAAAACCAAACCAGACCGATTTCCCGGTCATGATCATGGTCGGGAATTCCCGGTCTCGATCCCGGTCGGGAATTTCCCCGTCTCGATCCCGGTCGGGATCCCGGCCGGGAAATTTTCCAGCAAACCCTATTCCCATCGATTCCTCTGTTCTGTACTCTGTTTTTTCGATTTTCAGCGCCGTTCTTCATGATTTTCACCCAAAATCATCTCGATCTCCATCGATAACAACCCTAAATCTAGACACAGACTTACAAACACTTGATTTACATAAAATACCCGGAACACCGGGCCTTACATGATCAAAATCACATAAAAATAAAATCTATGGCCATAAAATTAACCCAAACAGTTCAACGCAAACCAAACATACATTATGCATAAATCCCACCTATTAGAGCCTATCACAACTTTTAATATTAATTAATAGGGACAGCGATGACTCTGATGCCGATTGAAGGGAATAAAAGTCTCCACGCAGCGGAAGCGCTTCGATTGGACCTTACGCTGTATATTAATTAACATTATAATACCGTTACGAAAACTCAATCAAACTTTAAACATACTTTAAAGTTGCTGGAAAATCAGTTTAAACATGCTGAAAAATAAATCCAAATTTATTTTCATGCTTTTCTAAACAAAAGGGGAAGAACCGTTACAAACCTCCGTTGTAGACTTGACCGTTCTTCGCCTACGACGCTCCAACGAACAAAACACAGCACCCTCCTTTGTCTTGTGATCGCTGGAAAATTCTTCTTGAATGACACAATAACCACAGAAGTTACACCGGTATGACTCTAGGTGTAGGAGACAAAAGACTTGTGGGAGTCTTTCTCTAAGAGGGAGGCTAGAGAGAATTCTAGGTCTTGTCTTGAGAGTCTAAGAGCAAGAGCAAAGTGTCATGGACCAATTAGGTCTAGTGTTCTATTTATAGAAGAGAGACTATGAATAAAATATTCAATTAAATCAATCTTTTCCAAAATTGATTCAATCTTATTCCTTATTTAATCAATCATGATCAATCAATTCCATAATTGATTAATCTTTTCCACAAATGACTAATTACTTCCATAAGTGATTAGATCATTTCCATAAATGATTAATCACTTCCTTAAGTGATTAATTATTTCCATAATTGATTAATTCCCGGTTAATGAATTCTTAAATTAATTAACCACCAATTAAATATCACATATTTAATTTCCAGCCTTGAATTAATTAATTCGCCCAAATAGATTTTAGGCCTTAAATTAATTAATTCATTATTTGAACTCTTTCAAACTTCCATAAATTTATATTTGAATTTCTTCAAATATTAATTTCTCTCACATTAATATATCAATATATATTATGTTTGTTTCCCTTAGTAAATTGAACATTTTCAATTTACATTTTTTACTTAGTTGCCTCAAATTACTTTATGAGCTACCAGTGGGACCTAATGGACCTGCAGATCAGAAGCTCCAACGATGTGAGATTAATTGGTCAAACTCATTAACAACATCAATCAATATTCGTTAACTGTGTGTTCATTCCACTATAGACTCACAGTTGCACTCTTCTCACTGCAGACATATTTTCTGTGTCCACGGATATAGACCAATATCGACTAATTAGTCCTTCACGAGTGTCCGTAACACCAGCTGGGTCAAATTACCGTTTTACCCCTAGGTTACCTCTATTTCCTTAAGCACCAGTTCTCCTCTAATGAACAACCTGTTTGTGGTCCAACCATCAAATAGAAAACCCTCTCGTGCCATTGAGAGGGTAGGGCCCTTTGTTTAAGACTCGGAGTAACCACTTAAGGGAACACTCATCTGCTTCCCTAAAGTCGGGAAGGAGTGAATTCCATCTTGTACGATTATGTTCCCAGCTCCCCATTCGGTCTTGTCCCCAAAATGGTAGGCTTATTGAGTCGGCGTATTGGCCACTCTCACCCATACAAATCAAAGGACAATCTCTCATGAGCAGGAGTCCATAATCAACTCAGGATTAAGACTAAGTTGTCTAGGTCGTCCTAGTGAAATAGAAAACAAACTAGTTAACGGTGTTATAACCAATGGTTACTATTTCGCGGTCCGGTCTTATGCAAACTCATTGCATAGGATACCCCCACTCGCATGTCTCCTACACGAACGCATTGGATCGCAGCGTTTGTATCAAATACAAAGTGGGCCGTATCCATAGTGTCACCAGGATAAGGCACCCAGTCTTATCCTTATACTATAGACCCTTTAGGCTGTTTCTTGAACAATGATCCCATATGTCACTACATATAGTTCAAGACTCATATTACTGCCTAGGATGTCTAGTTTATTGGATTAGGGTTATTATTAGGCAAAGACAAATATAAAATAACTAATAACAATTAATGGAAAAATATATCAATATTATTTCATTAATATCCGGTCAATAGTTATATTCACTATCTACGAGTTTTAGGGCATAAAACCCAACACCAACGATATGAGATTAATTGGCTAAACTCATTAACATAGTTAATCAATATTCGTTAACTGTGGTTCACTCCACTATAGAACCACAGTTGCACTCTTCTCACTGCAGATATATTTTTGTGTCCACAGATATCAACCATCAATAGCAAGTCAGCCCTTCACGTGTGTTCGTACCCTAGCTAGGTCAAATTACCGTTTTACCCCTAGACTACCTCTTTATCCTTAAGTACCAGTGCTCCTCTAATGAACAACCTGTTTGAGGACCAACCATCAAACAGAAGTCCCTCTCGTGCCATAGAGAGGGCAGGGCCCATTGTTCAAGACCCAAAGACACCACTTAAGGGAACACACCTCTACTTACCCTAGAGTCGGGAAGGAGTGAATTCCATCTTGTTTGACTATGTTCCCAGCTCCCCACTCGGTCTTGTCCCCAAAATGGTAGGCTTATTGAGTTGGCGTACAGGCCACTCTCACCCGTACAAATCAAAGGACAATCGCTCACGGACAGGAGTCCATAATCCACTCAGGATTGAGACTAAGTTGCCTAGGTCATTCTAGTGAAATAGTAACCAAGGTAACTAACGGTGTTACAGTTAGTGCTTAACTATTTTGTGGTCCGGTCTTATGCAAACCCATTGCATAGGATACCCTCACTCGCATGTCAACTACATGAACGCAGTGGATCATTACATTTGTATCAAAATACAAAGCGGGTTGTATCCATAGTGTCACCAGGATAAGGTATCCAACCTTATCTCTATACTATAGACCCTTTAGGCTAAATCTTGAACATTGATCCCTCGTATGTCCCTACATACTAGTTCAAGACTCATTCTATTAGCCTAGGATGTTTAGTTTATTGGATTAGGGTTAATAAGACAAGATTGCACGATACAAACATAGACAAATGAATAATACATCATTTTATTAATGTTCGGGCAAAAGGTACATTTACTATCTACGAGTTTTAGGGCATAAAACCCAACACATGCAACAACCATAAGTACAATACATGCTCACAACATTAAAATCATGCTTTATAACCAATCACAACAAGATAAGAACATGCTTGTCACAGCCAGATCGCATCACAACAACTCAGCGTATATCAGTCCAACAATTCGGTATATCAGATCAACATGCTCAAACTCGTTATTAACATAACATATACATATATCCACATACAAAACTAAACAAATAAAACACACAACATGCTAACAGACATGCAAATAGACTCAACATGTAGAATTCCACTTACCAATTGCTAAAATGCTCTTAAGCGAACCTAACGAGCTCCTGCAATAATAAAGGCAAGGCTTAAAGGCTAGGAATCTACTCAGAACCTCAATAAAGAGCAAAACGGTATTCAAGAGAATGCTCTTATCCAACACAACTCTAATGGCTATTCGAACACTTCAAACTATAACCCAAGAGTTATTAGAGATTAGAATTTGATCTAAAGCACTATAACTAATTCAAAGGATTCTGAAAAATGCTTAAGCACCTAAAACTCGTGTTTTTAATGAATATATTTAATGAATTTTGTTATTTGGTCCTTAGGAGCTAAGTTGGTGATTTTTGGAGAAAAAGTGCCAAAATTGAAGTAATTATAGCCCAAATCAAAGCTTGAAGCAATTGGAGGCCCAAAGAAGTCAACCATGAAGAAATGACCAAAAGAAATACAGAAGAAGGCCCAAAAATCAGCCCAAAAGGAAGCTGAAAAATCTGGAAATTTGGGACAGCGTCGAGACGCTAAGTAAGGCAGCGTCGCGACGCTACCCTTTCGTGTTGCCCAAGCCGCGTGCGCAGCAGCGTCGCGACGCTACCCCTATTCCAGGCCTATAAAAAGGCACCCTTGGGTGCCTCATTATTCATCAAACAAAACATTCTTCAATCCTTTCTTTCCTTCCTTTGGCTCCTTTGGAGCCTCTCTCAAGGCTTTCTAGCCTTTTTGAGAGAATTCTTTAGTGGGAAATATTTTGGGGAATTTTGGGGAGCATCTAAAAGGCTCAAGGAGTAGTCAGCGGGGCTCCAAGCGTCAGCGAGGGGTTTTTCGACGGTCAATTACTTTCCTTTTATGCTCTTTAATATGCTTTCCCTTGTAATTATTGTGGATATTATGTGTAGCTAAACCCCAATTTGGGGTCTTGAAATGAAATGATAGTCCAAATATTGTTATAATTCCTTGTCTCTTGCCCATGTCCTAATTATTTGTATGGATGTGCTTAATGCTTTACTCAATCTGGCCAATTGTGTAATGATTCGATTCTTAATGGAAACTCGACGGAGAGAAATTAGGATAGATCATAATCCATGCAACTAGTGTAATTGCCCGTTGTGACACCGGGATTAGTTGATTAAACTTAGATTCCTAAAATGAATCAGAGCGTAATAATTAATGATTTTTAATAGCGCTAAGGACACTTAGGTTGTTAAAAGGAATTAATTACAATTAGGGGAAACCGACAGGAGAACCTATGTGATTAACGGAGATTCTGGGATTATAATTAGTTGGGCAATGAGATAGGATAATTATAGCAACTATTTAGCTAATCATTGATTTTCAAGACCCCTCTTCCCATTTAAAGAAAACTCTTTCTCCACATTTTATTTTCGATTGATCAATTTGTCTTTGTTAATTGTCTTGAATTTAAATCCTTTTTATTGCATGAAGTGGTCCCTAAATATTATTTCGCCTATGTATTTTCAGTGCTCAAGAAAATTTTAATTATTTGCTTAAGTTTCGCTTTGCCTCCCTGTGGATTCGATACTCGGTATTACTACCGTTTTATATTACTTGTCACGACCCGTGCGCTTGGGGATAATCGTATCAACACACCCGAACAAGTTTTTGGCGCCGTTGGCGGGGAGGCTTGATTTTTAAGCAAAAATTAATTTTTCTTGACATCGAAAAGAAAGGGATAAATGGTAATTTAGGTGTAAATATTTTTCTTTCATCATTTTGTGAATATTGTTTTATTTTCATTTTTGTTTGGTTCTTTTTTGTTGTCTGGGAGCATTGTATGCGAAGAAACAAGGTGGTTGATTTGTTTCTGCTAGATCTTGAGATTAACAGGACTCTTAAATCCATTAAAAGAGAAAAAAGATTAGCAGAAGCGATGGCCCACCAAGAAGAAGCTCCCAAGGAAATTAGAGATTTTCTGCAGCCAGTTCTTCCTACCGAGAATTCTGGAATTGTCTACGCCCCTATCCAAGCTACAAATTTTGAGCTAAAAACAGGGTTGATTCAGATGGCACGCGATAACTCGTTCAAGGGACATCCTTCCGAGGACCCCCACTCTCATCTGCGATCATTCCTAGAAATATGTGGGACGATAAAGATGAACGGAGTTCCGGCCGACGCAATCAGATTGAGGCTGTTTCCAATTTCTCTACAAGATAAAGTAAAAGATTGGCTCGAATTAGTCGAGACGGGCAGCATCAGTACTTGGGACGAGCTTGCCCAGGCTTTTCTGACAAAATTTTTTCCACCGGCTAAGACTACCAAGCTCCGGACTGAAATTGGAACATTCAGGCAGCTTGACGAGGAGCAATTGTACGAAGCGTGGGAAAGATATAAGGAAATGCTTAGGCGATGCCCCCAACACGGATATCCTGATTGGCTTTAGGTACAGTTATTTTATAATGGATTAAACCCCTCCACAAAGGCAGTCCTAGACACATCAGCAGGAGGGAGTTTTCTTTCAAAAACAGTGACAGAAGCCAAAGACCTGCTTGAGGAAATGGCGGCAACAAGTTATCAATGGCCGACGGAGAGAGGAACACTTACAAAGAAGGCTGGATTATATGAATTGGATGAGTCAAGTTCACTGAAAGCGCAACTGGCATCTCTGACCAATGCACTAAACAAATTGACGTCATCTGAGGTGGTTAAGTCCATTTCCACCTTAGCCGAAGGACATTCAAAGAAGGAAGGTCAAGATATGGAAGAAGTTCAATACATAGGAAATAGACCATATGCTCAAGGAGTACCAAACTTCTACGACCCGTGCGCTTGCGGATAATCGTATCAACACACCCGAACAAAAAGCAGGGCAAATTTATTCATCCTATATATTATGCAAGCAAGGTTTTAAATGAAGCACAGGTCAACTACACAACTACTGAAAAGGAGTTGTTAGCTGTTGTGTTTGCTTTTGAGAAATTTTGGCCATATTTGGTTGGATCCAAAGTCATGGTGTTCACGGATCATGCAGCAATAAGGTATTTAATGTCTAAGAAGGATGCAAAGCCGAGACTAATTCGTTGGATTTTATTACTGCAGGAATTTGACTTGGAGATAAAGGACAAGAAGGGATCAGAGAATGTCGTTGCAGATCATTTATCTCGTCTTGATCCATCATCATTTTTGCTGGAGCAATCTGCCATTTCCGATTCTTTTCCAGATGAGCAGCTTTTTGCTGTTCAGGTAAAGGCAGTCAGGGATGTCCCTTGGTATGCTGATATTGCCAACTTTTTAGTAAAGGGAGTCACCCCTATTGATATGGATTGGAGGCAGAAGAAAAAGTTTAAGCATGATGCGAAATTTTTCTTTTGGGATGAGCCGTTTATGTATAAGCAATGCTCTGACGGTATTATTCGTAGGTGTGTTTCAGGTGCTGAAGCAAAAGAAATCCTGGAGCAATGTCACTCTTCGCCGTATGGAGGTCATTTCAATGATCAGAGGACGGCTATGAGGATTTTGCATTGCGGATTTTTCTGGCCTACGTTATTTAAGGATGCCCATTGGTTCTACAAGCAATGTGACGCTTGCCAAAGGAGAGGAAATTTGGGGCCTAGAGATGAAATGCCTCTTACTTACATTTTAGAAGTTGAATTATTCGATGTATGGGGTATTGACTTTATGGGGCCATTTCCCCCTTCTAATGGCAATGTTTTTATCTTATTGGCAGTTGATTACGTGTCCAAGTGGGTGGAGGCCATTGCATGCCATCAGAGTGATGCCAAGACAGTAGCAAGGTTTCTTCAATCGCACATCTTTGCGCGGTTTGGGACACCTAGGGCTCTAGTGAGTGATGAGGGTACACATTTTGTTAATAATATCTTAACTAAGCTTTTAGCTAAGTATGGGATTAAGCATAAGGATAGCTACCCCTTATCACCCACAAGCAAATGGTCAAGCTGAAATTAGTAATAGGGAAATTAAAGCTATTTTAGAGAAAGTAGTCCATCCATCTAGAAAGGATTGGTCTTTTAGGTTAGATGAGGCTCTTTGGGCTTATAGGACAGCTTATAAGACTCCTTTAGGTATGTCTCCCTATAGGTTAGTATACGGGAAAGCTTGCCATTTACCATTAGAGCTTGAGCACAAGACATTTTGGGCTTTGAAAAAATTAAATTTTGATCTGAGTCGTGCAGGAGCAATCAGAATGCTGCAGCTTAATGAGTTAGAAGAATTTCGTCAATTTTCTTACGAAAATGCGAAAATGTATAAGGAAAAGACTAAGTTGTGGCATGACAAAAAAATTAAATCTAAGGAGTTTGTCAATGGTCAAAAAGTTTTGCTTTATAATTCTGGGTTAAAATTATTTCCTGGAAAATTAAAATCTAAATGGTCAGGACCGTTTATTGTGATTGAGGTTTTCTCCAATGGAGCAATTACTTTGCAGGATGAAAAAGATGGGAGAGTATTCAAGGTGAATGGACAGCGTGTGAAGCATTATTGGGGTGAGGAGTTTCAGGCGAAATATCCTTCCCTAAGGTTGGTCGATGTTTGAAAGAGCAGGACTTTTGCGGGAGCATTCAACATAGTAAAATTTTGAGCTCCCGAAGTTTGAATTGATTTTATTTTTCGTTAATTTGCTTTTAATATCGGTTAGGATAGATTTAATTTTGAATGATTTATTAGATTTTATCTTTTAATTATTTTTATTATTTTTGGTAGGTTAGATTTGATCTATTTTTGATTTGATTTGATTTGATTTTCGGATTATTTATTTAAATTATCTTGCAATTATCTTTTAGTTAGTTAGATTTTATTTTATCTAGATTTTATTTTCGGTTATTTGAATTCTAGTTTTAATTAATAGAGATTTTCTCTAAGTTATTCAGCTTCTTTTGAGAATAACATGTTAAGTTTGCTTTGATTGGTTTAATTTGAAAGGATTTGATTTGTCTATTTTGAAATTCAAAATCCGTATCTGAGATTCTTCAGGTTTAGCAGATTGTTGCGGCAAAGATATTGCTGGAGCAAAATATGCCGAGTTAGAAATGTTTCCGTTGGAATTTATTATTGTTACCGTTGGGTTTGACTTTGAATTCTTGCAGGTAAATGTGCGTGCATCGTCTGATGAGGCCACGTGGCGCAGAGTAATTATCCAACGGCTCCAATGATGACAGAGCATTAATTTTTACCATGGTTGTTTGGAATTTGCAATTTTACCGTTGGTAATTTTGAATTTCAGGTTTGCATTTTTAATTGCAACGGTAATATTGGTTATGACCGGGCAAATCCTTTCGGTTAGGATTCTTGTTTGCTGCAGCCCTATTTATTCGCAGTCTCTGGTAAGAACATTTCACTTCGTTTTCTTGATCAAATTCTTGTGCGTGTGTTATTCTTTCTTTCTTTGCAAAACCCTATTATACCTTCCATGGCTAAGACGAGAGCGCGAAAAGAAAGGGAGAGTGAGGAGGAAGAGATACCGGTCACACCGGAAGTTCAAAAAGGAAAGTCTAAGAAGAAGAGGACGCCAGAAGAGAAGGAGGCTAAACGAAGACGAAGACAGCAGAGAGTTGAAGAACAAGAAAGAGCGAGAGAGGAGGAGGTTGTTGCAAGAGAAGACGAAGACCCAAAAGAATCTGACAAACCGAATCAAGAAGAGGATGGACAGGAAGTGGCGACTATAGAAGAGGCTCGAGAGGACGTTCAGACGAAACGGAGTGAGGTTATCCAGACGGAGGCTGTAGAGGAAGAAGACAAAGAGCCAGTTCAGGAGGCTCGGGTGGAGGTTATCATACCTGAACCTCCGAAGCGACGCCGCATTAAGCGGAAGGCGGGTCGCGTGAGGGTGGTTCGGACAACGCCATCACCTCCGATGTCGGACTCTGAGGAAGAAAGAAGGGAAGCTGAGAATAAGGAAAAAGAAGAAGAGGCGAGAAAGGCAGAGGAAGAACGTTTGCTCATCCAGAGAGAAAGCAGGGGCAAAGGAATTGCCGAAGCATCAGGAGAAATTGAGGAGCCGAGGGTGCCATTCATTCGCTTCGTCAATGATCTTGCTCGAGCAAAATACCAGGAGGTGGTGAAACGGGACTTCTTGTTCGAACGTGGATTTGGCAATGATTTACCTAGGTTTTTGGAGTCTGGAATAGTGAACCTCGGTTGGAGGCAATTTTGTGCGAAGCGAGAACCTGTGAATGCCAACATTGTTCGCAAATTTTACGCCAATCTTGACGTTAAGAATGATTTTGAGGTCATCGTTGGAGGAGTGCCTGTACAGTGGAGTCCTGAGGCCATTAATGAACTGTTCGATCACCAAGATTTTCTGCATGCCGTTTTTAATGAGATGGTGGCTGCACCATCTAGTGATCAACTGAGTGCGGCTGTCCGGGAGGTAGGCATTGAGGGGGCCCAGTGGAGGGTGTCGTAGACAAGGAAGCATACATTTTAAGCTGCTTATTTGAAGAGTGAAGCCAACACCTGGATGGGTTTCATCAGGCTACGCTTGCTACCGACAACACACGACTCCACAGTATCTCGGGACAGGGTATTGCTTGCTTTTGCCATTCTGCGCTCGATGAGTATTGATGTAGGAAAAATTATTTCTTCTGAGATTGTTGATTGTTGGAAAAAGAAGGTGGGGAAGTTGTTCGTTCCGAACACGATTACGATGTTATGCAGCAGGCCAGGAGTGCCCACGGTTCCAGAAGATATAATCATGACTGATAAGGGAATCATTGACACACCTAATCTGGTGCGGCTTCAGCGTATGCAAGAGGTTCGCCAGGGTGGGCTTGTGTATGGCGTCAATCAAATCCTAGAGCAACTGTCAGTGTTGAACAGTATGTTAGAGTTTGCTGAAAGGCAAGCTCAGACCTACTGGACTTATGCTAAAAGGAGAGATGATGCGCTCAGGGGGGCCTTGCAAACCAATTTCTCAACACCATATCCGACCTTTCCAATGTTTCCCGATGATTTGTTTAATCTTTGGATACCACCCCCGCCTGTTGAACGAGAAGAGGATGTTGATGAGGAGCAGGGTTAGGAAGATTGACTGACGGGATGACCTGGAGCGAGCATTACTTTTGTTTTTCCATTTTTGTTTGCTCGCGCATATTGACCCTGCTCACTATTATAACTGCTTATCTTGTTTCTTTCTAATATTTTTAATTTTTACTTTGAAAAAAAAAATATATGCTTTGTAATATATTTCTATGTTTTTAATGAATTTCTGAATGTTTCTATTCCATGAGCACTGACTGACTCTAACTTAACTATTTTCTTCTGAATTTTTGAAGCTTGGACTGATTACGCTTAGTTAGATCAAGGTATTCTGATCTCCAGAAACCTTTTGCTTGAGCATTTCTTCTAGCCTGGACTGTTGTTGCGGCAAGAAGATTTTTTACGGTAGTATTGACTTATATGATCCAGTTTAAGCTTAATCCTAGTCCCATGTTTAGTTTAAAAATTCAGATAGAAAAAATTTAAGTTTGGGGGTATAATTGCTTAATTAATGATTCATTGGGGACAATGAATAATTCAAGTTTGGGGGACTTTTTGCTACTCCAATTATTTTGCTCGAGCATTCCTCTCCTTTAAGTTAAAATTTGCTAGGTTATTGAGTAACTAGGGACATTTGTGATACCCACAGTTTGTCTTCGCGCCAAAAGATGACCTAGGAAATATGAAAAAAGAGGAAAAAAATAAATTATTTGTTGAAGATTTTGCTGAAAAAATTGACAGAGCAAAAGTTTTGAGGGATGAATGATGATCCAGCAGTTTTTCTGTCTCCCATAACTTAGGTGACCTTCATCATAAAATGTCACCATTCTGAGGGGCAAGAGATGGAATAACTAAGGATTTTTGAGCTTTATAATGAGTATTGAGCCTAGTTGGTGATGAGCTTGAGGCAAGGGTATACCGCACCATAAAGTGGGTCATCCCATGCTTAAGAGCTTATGACTGTAAGGCTGCTTTAAGTCTGATAAATAATGTTATAAACCCCTTTAAAAATACGTTTTGAAATATCTGATAATAGAGCTAGGCTGTGGTGAGTTCTTAGAATTAAGTTGAAAAGTGGTGATTATTTGTCCCTGCTGAAGGAATCATTTTGCTGCAGCAGAGCTTAGTTTTGCAGAGTGCTCAGGTAAAGGTTAAAGGTAGTGTTGGACTGTCTGGTTTGATTAAGCTAATTCTTTGTCTAATGTTTTGAGATTCTTGAAGGAAGGTTGGTTAGTATTGCTCGGGACGCGCAATAGTTCAAGTTTGGGGGTATGATAACTGCCCAAAAGGTAGTTATTTAGGCCTCATTTATATAAGGATTTGTGTGTCTTTAATGCTTAATAGGGTTGATTTTAGAGAGATATTACATGTTTTAACCCATTTGGAAGAATGGAAGCATTGGAAATTACTTTGTGCAGATTATGCTGCTGAGCGACTGGAAGGAGCAAATTCTATGTTGCGGCAAAACTGGGAGCAGAAACTGCCACATCACAGCTCGTTAGCCAACTTCATGAACCGACTTCTATTGAGATATTTTCGGGATAAAGGATCAAGGAGAGCCTTACACGTGTCCTAGTTGACCTAATTCAAGCCTCCCATCCTTTTATAAAAGGAAGTAGCCGTCAAAGTCAAATTCATTCCATGTTTTCCCTTGGAAGCCGAATAGTTAGGGAGATTGAAGACTATCAAGAACACCATCAGCTGCAAGCTGAGTAGGGAGTTTACCTTCTTTATTTACTTGTAGTATGGACATGCTTACTCAGATTGTAATTCGTATTCCTATGCTAATTATGAACTAAGTAGCTTAAGGTGTTGGTTAGGAATAATGTGATTACTGTGCTTCATCTCTAGTAATAAATTGACTATTACATTTTGGTTAATTTTTGTGCTTATTCTTATTTTATGCCCGCCTGGCCAGCCGGTATGGATAGCTCTCTCTAGTTTCAGGGATGATTTAGAGAGTGTGTGGCAATTCTCCACATTAAGATCATTGTGTATTGGTGAACGCCAGTGACTGAGCTAGGGATAGCCAGTTGCCTAGTGCTCGATCGGTCACTCTTCATTGGGTTTGAAACATATCCCAAAAGATCCGGAGTTCCGGGAGGAATCCGCTAATAATACTGCGAGAAATGCATGATCAATAATATTGCTAGAGCATATCTTAAAACAAATCACTAAAGCCTAACCAGCGTCTGTCTTTAATCTATCTGTCTATTTGTTTACTCGTTGTTCTGTCATTTATTTTGCTTCAGCATAATTTCGATAAAACCCAACATTTTTATTATCTTTGAAACCATTAGAAAGTTATACAAAATAGATAAAGTGGAAACTCATTCAGACCTTGGATTGATAATATTACTTGCTGCAGACTGTGTATACTTGCACAGGAATTCTAGAGTATTTCATATCATATTTTCACTCACTCTAGGAACCCAACAATAAGCCTCATTTATTTCATTCATCTCTCACGTGTGTGTGTGACTAGTCCTCCCTATCTCAATCCTTTAAGCCCGGAACAGTTTTATGCAGCCCTTCGCTCGTTTTCCCCCTACTCTGGTCCTAAGTTCTAATCATCAAGCCTCTCCACACTCAAGATGGTAATATGCCACTAGGGTGCCTAAATGGGGTACACAACCCCCAAACTTGGAGCTTTTTCACAATCGCTAATGGTGGTCACTAGCTTTCACACACCTATTGCAGGGACCCTTAACCTGAGTTTTCTCTGGTTGGCCTAACTGATCACAACAGGGGTAGCTCTTTTTTACCTTAATTCAATTTTTCTTTATTCAACTCATCATCATTTTTTCTTTTCTTTCTTTCATTCATTTTCATCATTTTTTTTTCTTTTTCACTAACATGCAAGATATGGCATCATTTTCTCCTAAGTGTAACATTACTAACTATCATGCAGATTAACCATCAAATCAGTCCCTAAACCTTTCGAGGTGACAACAAGATCTAGATCACATAACCCTATTCTAAGCTTGCCAAACTAAGACAGGAGACTACGTGCTCAAATGGTGCAAAAGATTCATGAAATAAAATCAACCTGTCTTGAATCCTGTTTTTAATTATTATTGCACAAAATATCATACCTGTTTTCTGAAATTAGGTACCCTCATCGGCTGTCATAATCAAAACAACACACTCAAAGAAAAACAACTCAGACAGATAACACAATCAACCCAGATCTCCATGGAAAGAAAAATAATGATCCAAAAATGATAACCTGAATAAAATCACAATAATACGCCTGATAATCCAAAAATGGTCGAAGGAAATATAACAAATAATAATTAAAGACCAAAAGTAAAAGTAAATACTTTCCACCCCCAAACTTAAAAATTATATTGTCCTCAATGTAAAATAATAAGATATACAGACCAATATGAGAACAAATACAATGAAAAATAAGAATGAGGGAGAAAGAAACAACCGTGTGCAGAGGGAAGGCGGCAGAGCATCACTCGTCCTCATCCTCAGGCGACTCATACGGTGGTAAAGGTGGCGGTAAAGGCTGACCCGTACTAATAGCCACCTGACAGTGATAGGTGTGGGCATGCATGCTCGTAGAGTAAAGGAAATGATGACGATCTCTACGTTCTCGCGTTGCTGACTCTGGAGCTCCTGCTGATGACTCTGGAACCCCTGCTGGAGAGTCTGGAACTCCAGGCGGTGGCTCTGGAACTCCATGCACAGCTGTTACAGCTGCTCCTCAATGGTGGGATACGGAACCTCCTGCTCCTGCTGCTCAGGCTCTACAGGCTGCTCATTATGCTCTGGCTCTGCGTGGATGGGGAGAGCTGGCTGCGCACCCTGTGGTCCAGGTCCTCGGTAGCGACTGATGAAATTCTTGTCGATAATCGCCCTGGGGTGGACCAACTCCTCCTGGGCGTCCCACACGACACCAGCAGCTCGGGAAAGGGCTGTGATCAGTGAAGGATGCCCGAGCCCTACTATCGTGTTACGTCGGCGGATGTGACGCATGGACTGATGGATGACTCGGCCGACATTTACTGAGCGGCCTGTGGCGATAGCGAAAAGCAGGATGACACGACTCTTGGTATCGTCGCTTAGATGTGCCACAGGCATCAACTTGGCGCAGAGGAAAGTGTACCACGCCCTGTAATCTACAAATAGATCGGTGGTCTTGAATCTCACCACCTCCACTCCTGTCATAGCCCATTGAGCCCCTGGTCTACAAACTGCCTAAATGACCTCATTAACGTCTAAGAGGCCATGAAGGTAGGCGCTAAAGTCATCCCTCTCAAAGTCAGGCAACCCATAAAACCTATTGATGGTGAGGGAGTCGTAGGGGACACGGTGTCCTCGAACAAAGGATGAAGACGAAGAGTCTTCCATGTTGGCATAGAACTCCCTCACTATAGACGCTACCCCGGGTGCAGGATGATGAACAAAGTCGCCCCAACCCCGTGCAACAATATTGTTTACTAAGTTTGGTTGCATCTCGGGGTCAGGGCTGAAACCACGCTCAGGAATAAAGTTCCTACTCTCCACATATTTGTCAAATTTCGTTGAGGCTTCACCACTAATGAACCTATCTGGGTCAAAAGGGGGAGAGGAGGAGGAGGAAGAGGCAGCGTGTCTCCTAGACCTTTTGTGCATTGTGACTAATGGAAAGGTACTAAAAATCTAGGAGGAAAATATTTCTATAAACAGTCCCAAGCCAACACAACCACAAACTTCAAATATAGCCCGTCCGCCACAAAGATAATGCAAAAACACCAGCAAAAACAACCCAACACAACAGCAAGTGATGCAAAATGGCTCTAAACAGAGAAAATAATCCAACAAAAGCTTACCAAAGACTCACCCAATAATGTTCCAAGTTTACCCAATACCCAACACTAGCACAACACCAAAATTCAGAAGCAAAGTGGCGAATATGGGTGCAAATAAACAAAAATCAGCAGCTACAAATCGCCAAAATTCAATCCAACACCCAATAACAGCAGCAAACAACTTCAATATTCAGCTCAACACACCACACAGTGACGAGAAAGCAATTTTCAACCCCAAAAGTAAGTATTCGCACTTCTAAATCAACTTAATCATGAATCTAAACAAGAATAGGGCTGAAATTCGAAGAAAGATACCAAAATATGCACACCCACGGCTAAACCAAGCTAGAAACACGCTAAAGAAAGTCGAAACCGCTCGAAATCTACCAAAATTAGCAAAACCCACTTCAAAATCGGCTCGAACACGTTGAAAACGCCAAAAACACCGACACCCACGACCAAAAGAGGTTGAAAATGCTGAAAATAGGCCGAAAGCAAACTGACACCGTCGGAAAATTTACCAATACTCGAAACCCACGGCGAACTCGAACGAAACCGGCGAAAATGCACCTAAAATCACGAGACCCACGAGCTTTTTCTGCAAAAATCGGCAAGGAGAAGACAAAATCGAAGAGTTTAAGCATGAAATTTGAAGAGAAACACTTGAAATCTAAGAAGAAAGAGCAACGAGATGAATGCGAGAGGGTAGCGTCGGCTAGGGTTTGAAGAAACTCACAAAAACCCCTCAATTCGCGATTCTGGAAATTTTAGTTCCAGAATTGCGACAGCGTCGCGACGCTAAGGTGCATAGCGTCGCGACGCTAACACCTTTTTAGCCCAAAACGCGCGTTTCGCTTTTTTTTTTCTTTTTCTTTTCCTTTCCTCAATAAAAATAAGTCCTCACCTGCATCAATAAAGAAAGAAAAAGTGAGAGAAAATACAAACTAAAAATAAAAATAAAAGATAGAAGAATCGAATCTAAAGAAAATCAACTAAAATAAAAATGAAAAGAATAAAAACACTTGGGTTGCCTCCCAAAAGCGCTTGTTTAACATTGTTAGCTCGACGTCCTATTATAAAGTTACTGTGGCTCTGTGAGCTCGATGTTATCAATGTGTCGCTCTTCTGAACCAAAGTAGAGTTTAACGCGCTGCCCATTCACTTTAAAGGATCGTCCATCGCTGGCCTGCAACTCAACTACTCCATGCGAAAACACCTCTTTGATAGTAAAAGGGCCTGACCAACGAGATTTTAATTTACCTGGAAACAAACGCAAACGAGAGTTAAATAAAAGAACTTGTTGTCCAGACTGTAATGGTCTACTCTGAATTTGTTGATCGTGCCATCGAGTGGTTCGCTCCTTGTAGATTATTGCATTCTCATACGCTTGAGTCCGAAATTCCTCCATCTCATTGAGTTGAAGTAACCTTTGATCCCCTACTTTGGCCAAGTTGAAATTCAATTTTTTCATGGCCCAATATGCTCTATGCTCTAATTCCACATGTAAATGACACGCCTTACCAAAAACCAAGCGATATGGTGACATACCAATTGGAGTTTTAAAAGAAGTGTTATAGGCCCAGAGAGCATCATCTAACTTAAGGGCCCAATCCTTCCTGTTAATGTTAACTTTCTTTTCCAAAATCTGTTTAATTTCTCGGTTAGAGACCTCAGCTAGACCATTTGTCTGTGGATGATAGGCTAAATCGTGTAAAAATATTTTTATGCAGAAAATTCAAGACCACACGAGCATCATTTGTTTTTGTAGCCACAACTCTACCCACTTAGATACATAGTCTACAGCTAACAGGATATATAAATAACCATGCGAAGAAGGAAAAGGTCCCATAAAATCTATCCCCCAAACATCAAATAATTCAATTTCAACAATAAGGGTCAGAGGTAATTCATGATGTCTAGAAATATTACCTGTTTGTTGGCATCGGTCACATGACTTAACAAAAGTATAGCAATCCTTAAAAATAGTAGGCCAATAAAAACCAGATTGTAATACCTTAGCAGTCGTACGTGTGGGACCAAAGTGCCCACCATATGGTGAGGAATGACAATCATGCAAAATCTTAACTACCTCCTCTGTGGGAACACACCTGCGAATCATCTCATCTGAACAAATTTTAAACAAGCATGGATCATCCCACAAATAAAATCTTACATCATGAAGAAATTTCCTCTTTTGATGGGAATTAAGATCTGGAGGGAGCACACCACCTGCAAGGAAATTCACAAAGTCAGCGAACCAAGGTAAAGTAGACTCCACCTTATAAAGCCTTTCATCTGGAAATTCTTCAGCAATATGAAGAGCTTTCAAAGTAGTGTCCTGTTCAATTCTAGAAAGATGGTCAACTACTAGATTCTCACAATCTCGCCTGTCTTTCACATCAAAATCAAATTCCTGTAACAATAAAATCCATCGAATCAAACGAGGTTTGGCATCCTTTTTATCAAACAAATACCTGAGAGCTGCATGGTCAATATGCACAATAACTTTAGTCCCTAACAGATAAGGCCTAAATTTATCAAAAGCAAACACTACAAAAAGCATTTCGTTTTCAGTGGTAGTGTAGTTTTGCTGTGCATTATCCAGAGTCCTACTTGCATAATAAATGGCCCTGAAAAATTTATCACGTCTCTGTCCTAATACTGCTCCTACAGCATAATCACTAGCATCACACATAATTTCAAAAGGTTGACTCCAATCAGGTACAACAATAATAGGAGCAGTAGTCAACCTATCTTTCAACAAATTAAATGCTAGCACACATTCATCAGAGAAAACAAAAGCAAAGTTCTTTTCAAGCAAATTACATAAGGGTTTAACAATTTTTGAAAAATCTTTAATAAAGCGCCTGTAGAAACCTGCATGTCCTAGAAAGCTCCTGACTCCCTTTACCTTCGTAGGAGGAAGTAGTTGTTCAATGGCAACTATCTTGGCTCTGTCCACCTCTAAACCTTTTTCAGATACTTTATGCCGTAAAACTATACCTTCAGTTACCATAAAATGGCATTTTTCCCAGTTTAACACAAGGTTAGTTTCTTGACAACGCTGCAAAACAAGAGAAAGATTCTGTAAACAAGCATCAAAAGAGGAACCAAACACAGAGAAATCATCCATGAAAACCTTCATAATCTCCTCGACCATGTCAGCAAAGATGGCCATCATGCAACGTTGGAATGTAGCAGGGGCATTACACAACCCAAATGGCATTCGCCTAAAGGCAAAGGTACCATAAGGACATGTGAATGTCGTTTTCTCTTGGCCCTCAGGAGCAATAGCAATTTGATTGTAACCTGAATACCCATCAAGAAAACAATAATAAGGATAACCTGCAAGTCTATCAAGCATCTGATCAATAAAAGGAAGAGGAAAATGATCTTTTCTAGTAGCATTATTCAACTTCCTGTAGTCAATGCACACTCTCCACCCAGTCACAGTCCTAGTGGAGATGAATTCATTCTTTTCATTCTTGACTACAGTCATCCCTCCCTTTTTTGGTACAACCTGCACAGGACTCACCCAAGAGCTATCAGATATGGCATAAATAATCCCTGCATTTAAAAGTTTCAATACCTCAGCTTTCACCACATCTTTCATTGTTGGGTTCAAACGTCTCTGAGGTTGAACTGATGGGGTAAAGGTATCCTCCATTAAAATTTTATGCATGACTATGGATGGACTAATACCTTTTATATCAGCGATGGACCAACCTAAAGCAGATTTATGATCACGCAGTACTCTCAACAGTTTTTCTTCCTCTAGTTTATTCAGATAAGCAGATATAATAACAGGAAACGTGGATGACTCACCTAAGAAAGCATATCTAAGATGTGCAGGTAATTGTTTCAACTCAGGTGCAGAAACTTTAATAGAAACATCATCCTTAACAGTTAATTCCATGACCTTGCATTTCATTTTGCGCTCAACAGGTAAATGATTCAAAGCATCACAGAAGAAAGCAATATCCTGGTCTAAATCACCTAAATGCTCAACAGCTAAATCTAACATGCTTATTTTCAGAGGATCAGCAGGCATAACAATATCCCTAATCTCAGCAATAGTAGCATCAACAATATCTATCCTATGACATGTACTAACCTCATCTGGATATTTCATGGATCGATAAATGTTGAAAACTACCTCTTCTTCGTTGACCCTCAAAGTTAGCTTACCCTATTGTACATCAATCAAGGCACGTCCCGTGGCAAGGAATGGTCTATCCAAAATAATGGGGATCTCTGATGTGGACTTTTCCTAACCGCAAGTGCACGGGTCAAGTAATAATAAAGAGTTCGTATAAACGAGTGTCGTCCTCTGGATTGGATTTTTAAGCAAATCAAGTATTGTGAATTATCTTGCCCAATTTTATTTAGGGATCAAAAAGTGATGATTGAATGATATGAAAACTAATTCAAAGCAAGTAAAAAGTGTGGAATTTCAATTGGGAAAACTACTTAGGGAATTGATTTCGCCGATTTAGTCTAGGATTGATTTTAAGGAATAAGTTATTATGCACAATGAAATTATGAGCCAAAGACCCTTTAATCACAACTACCTCTCCCGAGTATAATTGATTCTCATGCAAATTAACCAACTTGATATCCCTATCTAAGTTTATTAATCATGCAAGGCAATGAGATCTTTTAACCAATTCTAAAGTTAATCTAAAACCGTCACGAATTAGAAACTAAACTTTAGTCATGCAATCTTGAGTAAGTCTAAATCAAATCCCCTCTCCCGAGCTAGATTCGAAACTTAAATCATTCAACTAATGGCCAATTAATTGAAAGCATTAAATCAAGATTACAAACATAATAACATTGCACAACTTAAACCATAAATCAATCCATAAACACAATCAACTACATCAATCCCTAAGCTTACAAGTTTAGCTACTCATGATTAAAATTACAAGCTCAACTAAACATGTAAAACCATAAAAATCCAACTAAAGTGAGGGAAAGAAGAATTAAACTCGTTGTAGGCCGAGACCGAACGTCCCCGTCACGATCCCCACGAACAATGGGTTGATTTCCGAATTTTCCCCTTTGCTTCGGCCTTGAATTCCTCTCTTTTTGCTCTGTTTACGGCCCCAAGAAGTCCCAAAATTGAATCCCCAAAAAACCTAGCCGAAAGGATGCTTAAATAGCAAAATTTCGTCGTAGCGTCGAGACGCTGTCGCGATCCGCATTTTTGGACATTTTTCTATAGCGTCGCGACGCTGGTCCTAGCGTCGCGATGCTATGATTTTTTTTTTTTGTTTTTTAAGGATTGAACTCCATTTGACTCCAATTGTTGAATTAAGCTTCAAACACATTCTTCCAATAAATAAAACATAAAAATGCATAAATTTGGGCAAATAATTGTAAATGACTAGCTTAATTAATAAGAGAAAAATAGCTAGCTATGCTCGCTATCAATCTCAGCATCCTCCTCCATGTCTAAAACCACGAAATCTGCAGGAAAGATAAATTTGTCAACTTTAATTAAAACATCTTCTATCACACCTCTAGGATATGTCATCGATCTATAGCCAACTGCAAAGAAATAGTAGTAGGCTCTACCTCTCCAAGACCTAGTTTTCTAAACACAGACAGAGGCATCAGATTAATACTAGCACCAAGATCACATAATGCTTTATTAAAAGAAGAACTACCAATAGTGCAAGGAATAGTAAAACTCCCTGGATCTTTCAGTTTCTGGGGTAACTTTCTCTGTAATATGGCACTACACTCGTCAGTGAGATTCACAGTTTCATACGCCTCTAACTTCCTCTTTTTGGTCATTATTTCCTTCATGAATTTAACATAGTTAGGCATCTGTTCTAAAGCATCTGCAAAAGGAATGTTAATATGGAGTTTCTTAAAAATATCCAAAAATTTAGCAAACTGAGCATCAATCTTTTTCTTTTGAAAACGTTGAGGATAAGGAATAGAAGTAGAATGAGTAGGAAGAATAGAACTAGTAGACTTTTCAATCTTCGAAGTCGATGCTGCTCCCTTTTCAGTCTGTGCTTCAATCTCCTTTTCCTCACCGACGATAGGATTCTCAGTAGGCTGCTTTTCTGGAACCTCAAGCTGCTTCCTACTCCTCAAAGTGATAGCTTTACAGTGCTCTCGTGGATTTACCTCAGTGTTACTAGGAAACTTACCTTTTTGCATGGCATTCAAGGAGGATGCAATTTGACTAATCTGAACCTCCATGTTTTTAATGGCAGTCCCATGACTATTAATAGTGTTACTAAAAGTGTCTAGCATGTTCTCAATCTTATTAGTCCTAGATCTAGACTCATTAATAAATTGACCAACTAAGTCCTGTAAGGAAAATTTCTTTTCTTGTGGTGCAGGTGCAGACATAAATCCAGGAGGTGGTTGCAAGACATTTTTATTATTGGCATAGGAAAAATTTTCATGATTTCTAAGCCCTGGATGATAATGAGTAGGTAAAGAATTTTGGTTACCTCTAAAGCCAGAATTTTTGTTGTTCACATACTGTGCCTGCTCTATGTTTGAATTATCGAAAAATTAGGATGCCTCAGCTGCTGCAACTGACTCAATGGATTGTGAATTCCCTGTAGCAGAGAATTTCATAAAAGCATTAGCCAAAGAGTGCATTTGAGCTTGTAAAGCTAAGACATTATCTATCTCATGAATCCCAGCTACAGTTCTAGAGGATGAACGTTTAGAAGGCCACTGATAACTGTTCGTGGCCATGTCTTCTAGCAAAGCCCGAGCACTTTCCACAGTTTTAGAAAGTAAAGTGCCTCCTGCAGCTGCATCAAAAATAGTTTTAGTAGTACCATTCAGACCATTATAAAATAATTGAATTTGTAACCAGTCAGGATAGCCATGCTGTGGGCACTTCCTCATTAATTCCTTGTAGCGCTCCCAAGCTTCAAACAGTTGTTCATCATCTTTTTGCTTAAAAGTCCCAATCTCAGTCCTCAACTTAGCTGTCTTTGCAGGTGGAAAATATTTGGCAAGAAAAGCCTGAACCAACGCGTCCCACGTAGTAATGCTCCCAGGTGGGCGTGATTGAAGTCAGTCCCTTGCTTTATCCTACAAAGAAAAAGGAAACAATCGTAAGCGTATGGCATCTTCAGTAACGCCATTCAACTTCACAGTACCACAAATATCCATAAAAGATTTCAGATGAGAGTTTGGATCCTCAGAGGGGAATCCTCTGAATGTACTATCTCTAGCCATGAGGCCAGTTTTAAGCTCAAAATTATTTGCATTAATCGGCGCGTAGACTATCCCAGATTGTTGATCAGGAAAAGTAGGCTGGAAATAGTCTCGTATCGGCTTCTGCTCATCTTTTGGATTTGGATTGGCCATTGATGCAAGTCTTTTGGATTGGCCAATCGTAAGAGCGTCTTTGTCTTTTCACATACAAAATCACAAACCTAAAATAAATAAGAAAAACAAAACAATAATAAATAAAACAAAAACAACAAAAATAAAGAATAAAAGGAAAACAAAAGACAAACACAATAAAATACACTCTAAAGTAAGACCAAGCAAATTCCCTAAAATATTAAGCGAACTAAATAATTGCCAAACCCTGGCAACGGCGCCAAAAACTTGATACGCAAATTGCTAACCGCAAGTGTACGGGCCCAAGTTATAATATAGTGATTTAAAATCGAATGTCGTCCTCTTGATTGGTTTTCTAGTTCCCCTAATTATTAAAGGTATATTCGCCCAATTTTATTTAGAGAAAATAAACGAGAAATATGCAAATCAATTAAAAACTAATCAAAGCAATAAAATGTGGAAACTCAATGGAGAAAGACCTTAGGGAATTGATTTCACCTATTAGATGCATGAATTAATTTAAAGAATAATTAGGAACAAATTCGTAACAAGTTCATAAACCAAGGATTATGAATAATTAAAAGGCTCTCCCGAGTGCAATTAATCCTTTAAGAAAATTATGAAATTGATATCCCTATCCAATTTCAACAATAAGCATAAGCAATAAGAACAATCCTCATGGCGGTTTCTCAAGCAATCGCAAATCTCCCGATTAACGAATTACCTAAGTTATGCAAATGATGGTCTAATCTAAACTACCCTCTTCCGAGCGATTAGTTCATAAACAATAGCATACAATCCGTGATCAAGAGATTATAAGCATTAAACATACAATTGCATAAATAAACCACGTTATGAAACGTCCTAAAAAGTCGTAAATTAATCCATACAAACTAATGGCTACATCAAGCCCCTAAGAAACGAAATCTAGCTACACATGGTCTCTAAAATACAAGCGAAATTATTCCCAAACATGCTAAAAATCAGTACAAGAAATAAGGGAGAAAGATTAAACTCGTTGGCCGTGATTCCCGTGCGTTCCCGTCACGAACCTTTCGATCCCAGCTACCAAAATCAAGCCCCTTCAGTTTCTCCACTGTTCTGTGTGTTTTCTCTCTCTAGAAGTCATGTTTCTCTCTCCAAAATAGCTCCCCCAAATCAGCAGCATCACAAACTATAAATAGTGTTGAATCTGCGAGACAACGTTGGGACACTAAGGACATAGCATCTCGACGCTGTGTCAATGTACGCCCTAATTACTTTCGGAAAGTTCGCAGCGTCGAGACGCTGTGGAGGTAGCGTCTCGACGCTACCTCGTATGTGCGCGCCTCCTGACTTGCGCCCAACGTTAAGACGCTCCAAGGGCTAGCGTCTCAATGCTAGGCCTTTAATTGTCCTTCCTTTTCTGATTTCTTGGCCCGAACTTATTCTTTGGCTCCTAATTCATCGATAATGCTAAAAAATGTCGAATTCCATTGAAATGCTCGATTCCTACAAAACAAAACCAAATAGACATAAAATTGGCAAAAAAAAGTGCCCGAGACTAACGATAAAAGCATATGGAATATAGCACAATAAATTGCGCTATCAGACACGATTCACAGGGTGGTAAAGATTCGTCTTCTAAATCGGTTAGAAGTCCATTCTTTACCAAATGACCGATCCGATCGATGTTAATATGACCAAGACGTAAGTGCCAAAGATATGTGTTGTTACTTATTGGAGAAATATTTTGCCTTTTATTTTGCTTTTCAGCTGATTTAAACATCTCATGATTTAAAAGCGTTGTTGTGTTGGTTTGTCTTAACACATATAAGTTGTTTTGTAGCTTAGCAGAACATATAAATACTCCATTTCGAGAAATGAACGCTTCATTTAATTCAAAAGAAATAGAATAATTGTGTTCTAACAATCTAGAGACAGAAATAAGGTTCCTCTTAATTCGAGGAACAACATACAAGTTTTCTAAAAACAAAAACTTATTTCTGAAAAATAACTTCGCAGCTCCCACTGCACTTGCTGAAATGACATCTCCCGTTCCAACCTTGAGTGTCATCTCACCATCTTGAAGCTGCTGGTAATCATTTCCCTGAAAAGAAGATCAGACATGATTAGTTGCTCTGAAATCTAAAATCCCGGCATACTCATCATGTTCAATAAGACACGTTTCTAAAACAAGTAAATCAAATTTACCTTCCTTGTCATTCTTATTTTCAGTAGCTGCGGGAGCATTCCCCTTGTTTTCATGAATCTCATTGCACAGATAGAGTTGTAGCTCATTTAAGAGATTCGTCAGGGTGTACATCATCTTGTTCGCCATCATATGTTTGCAAAATTGTAGGAAACTCTTCGGAAGAGATTCCAAGATGAATGCAACCTGAGTTTGCTCATCTATGACCGCCCCGTATGTTTCTGCCATGTTGAATTGGACCATCATTTCCAGGACATGTTCCCAGACAGACATGCCCTCTTTCATGCGGCAGTTATAAACTCGTTTGAGAGCATCATAGTGGAGTTTTCTAGACAATTGTCCAAACATCTCCTGAAGAGAGTTCATAATCTCTCTTTCTGTAATAATGCTTTCATGTCTCTTAGCCAAAACTTCAAATAAGCTGGCTAAGATATAGACTCGGGCCTCATCATTGGCCTTTGTCCAACGGTCATAAGCATCCTTTCTTGCTTGGGTTGCATTGCAAGGGGGAACTGGAGGACAGTCCTCCGTTAAGACGAACCAGAGATCTTTAATAACCAGAATCATATTAAGGTTGGATTTCCACGTAGGAAACTTCTTGCCGGTTAATTTTTCATTTTTCAATAAAGCGATGATAGAGGAAGACATTGCTGGAAAAATAAACTTTTACCGTATTAGTTATCTTTGTCTTACCCATCAAACAAACGAACAAACAATTGCACAAATCCAATCAATTTAGCAAACAATCAATCAAAGAACCCTAACAAACTATCAATTGTGTTTAGCAACGATGCTTTAGAGGTTTAGAGAAACAGCCACCGAAGGGTGATCAACTACTCCTCCTCTAAAATGAGACACTTCTCAGTCAATTCTATCACCATAATAACTCATATTCCTATAGACATTGACCACCGTCGTTCGGTCAAGGATTCATTAACGAAATAACTTATCCTCGTAAGTGCAACCCTCCCACTTTCAGATCCCAGAGGCACGCACCAACAGGCTACCGAAGGGAAAGACAACTGTTGGTAATTAGCCTAAGTCACCCTATCCTTTCAAGGAGTTCACAGTGTTACGAATCCTATGATCAGGCCCTCCGAAGGGATGGTTGCTCCAGGACAACACACAAACGGATCATAAGACTCTCACGGTGTGACCTATGGGTGGAGACCGAGGGATACATTGGCACGTGTCTCGCTCCCACTTACTATGGACACTTTCCCCATTCACCTTGTTATTGACTCATGCAAACACTTTCCGAAGGGAGGTCACGCTAAAACGACATGAAGCCGAGCATGGATCTCACGTTGCGAATATAGGGACGTAGGAGTAAAAACTCGATTTAAATCAAGTTTTGATTTTACCTCCCACTAAAGTGACCTACCGTATATTTTAGGGTGTTGGGTTTTATGCCCTAAAACGCATATATAGTAAATGAAACAAATTAATCGATCTCAATAAAGCGTTATTTGAGTAATTGAGTAATTTGGTTATTAAATAATTGAGTTTGCATTAATAAACCCTAAATCCAATAAATTAAGATCCAAGGTTGTTTAAATGAAACTTGGACTAGTATGTGGGGACATACGGGGATCAGTGTCCAAGTAACAACCTAAAAGGTCTATAGTATAGCGATAAGGCTGGGTACCTTATCCTGGTGACAATATGTGATACGACCCACCTTGTATTCGATACAGATGCAATGATCCAAGGCATCCATGTAGAAGACATGCAGGTGGGGGTATCCTATGCAATGAGTTTGCATAAGACCAGACCGCGAAATAGTAACCACTAGATGTAACGTCGTTAACTAGTTTAGGTTTCTATTTCAATAGGATGACCTAGGTAACTCAATCTCAATCCTGAGTTTGTTATGAACCTCTTTCAGGAGGGATTGTCCTTAGATTTGTAGGGTGAGAGTGGCCAGTTCGCCGACTCAATAATCCTACCATTTCAGGGGCAAGACCGAATGGGGGCTGGGAACATAACAGTACAAGATGGAATTCACTCCTTCCCCTATTGGGGTAAGTAGATGTGTGTTCCCTTAAGGGCTGATACCGGGGCTTGATCAAAGGCGCGTCGTCCTCTCCTGGCCTGAGAGGAACTCCTGTTTAGTGGTTGGACCCTAAACAACTTATTCATTAGAGGAATCAGTGGTACTTAAGGAACCAGAGGTAACCCAGGAGTAAAACGGTAATTTGACCCAGCTGGTGTTACGAACACACGTGAAGGATTGACTTACTGCTTGGTCGATACCCGTGGACACATAAATATTCTACAGTGAGAAGAGTGCAGTTGTGGGTCTTTAGTGGAGTGGCCCACAGATAACGAATGTTGACTAACTTGGTTAATGAGTTTGGCCAATTAGTCTCATATCATTGGAGCTTCTGATCTGTAGGTCCATTAGGTCCCACTGGTAGCTCGTAAAGAGACTTGAGGCAATTAAGTATAAATTGTAAATTGAAAGTGTTCAATTTATTTGGAGAATCGTATAATGTATATTGATGCATTATAGTATAAAGTTTATGAAACTTTATAATATAATTTTTTAATTAATTTCAAAAATTAATTCTTGAGAGAAAATATTTAAAAGAGTTCAAATAAATTTAATATGATTTGGATTCATATTAATTTTAATAAAATCCCTAAGATTAAATATATGATATTTAATTGGATAATTAATTAATTATGAAATTAATTAATTATTTATTAAAACCAGTGACCTTTTCCTATTGGGAAAGAAAATATTTGAAAGAGTTCGAATAAATTTAATATGAATTGGATTCATATTAATTTTAATTTTAATAAAATCCCTAAGATTAAATATATGATATTTAATTGGGAAATTAATTAATTATGGAATTAATTAATTATTTATTAAAATTAGAGACCTTTTCCTATTAGGAAAAAGGTCTTGGCCTTTACGATATATAGGACCCCTGGGGTGGGGTGAAAGACATCCCATTCATTCTCCTACTCTCAGAGAATTCCCCTCAACGCTTCCTCTAGACTCCCACCAGTCTCAGAGTCATACCGGTGTAGCCATAGTGGTGGTGTTCGCACTAGTTCGTGATTAATTCACAAGTAGTTGGTGAATTTAATCTGAGTCGTCAACGAGAGTAAGTAATTTGTTACTATATAAATTAGATTTAGATCTAATATTTTTGTATGTTTAGCCTTAATATAAATCTAGAATAGTTCTAAGTTTATTGCCAATGTATTGGTATTTTAGATTAAACAAAATTAATTACGAATTGGTCCCAATCACGCTTCCGCTTTACGGAATTACGGAATTCCAATCCTTCAATTGGTATCAGAGCCGATCGTAGATCTAATTTTGTTTCTCTAAAATTTGTATTGGTTATTGGTGGGATTGATTAATGCATAATGTATGTATGGTTTGCATTGGATTGTTTAGGTTAATTTTATGGCCATAGATTTTACTGTTTTTTTTATGTGATTTGATCATGTAAGGGCCCGGTGTTTCGGGTATTTTATGTAAAATCGAGTCCTTTGTAAGTCCGGGTCTAGATTAAGTTTTTTATGAGATGAAAAACGTTGAATTCACGATGAAAAGAAGTTGCAGCATCGCGACGCTGTCACGATGTGTGATGCAAAGACATGTTTCAGGCGGTTCAAGGTAGCTGGTGGTCTGGTTCACATGGTCCATCTGGGCTGGGATCGATTTGGTCCGGTTCAGTTGGAATTTGGCTCGGTTCGTGATTTTCGTAGCTGGTTCGAAGTGGTTCGGGTTGGTTCGGGCGGTCTAGACCAGTATTTGGAGCTGCAGAAGGACTTTTAGGATAGAATTTAGCTATGATTAAGGTAAAGATGACAACAAGGATGCTCTTGGGAGGAAAAAAAGTTGAATAAAAGGAGCACCAACAGTCAAATAAGTTTGGGGGAGATGGAAAAGGTCTAATAATTCATATATGCTTTTGTTTTCCCAAAGATTGTTTTATTAGACTAAAAGGACTACACTAGGCTCTATGAGTAGAAGTTAGGTAGTTTAAGCATGTTGGTTAGGATGGATGAGAGAGAGTTTTGCTTTGAAAAAGAACAATAGAAATCTTCATGCCTAGGAAACTCAGACGATGTGACTGGCACTAGAGTAGAACCCACTCCTGAAAGGCAAACTTTTTAGAAAACGATCTTGAAATACATGTTTATTTGATTCCATGTCACTTGATTTGAAATGAAAAGTTGATACTAGTACCATGATTCATTACTACGCATGAACTCTAACGTTTTGGTTTGAAATTAATATTGAGCTCTCACGTTCTGGTTGGCAATTAAAAAGTTGATCTCTAACATTTTGATTGGCAATTGCTTGAGGACAAGCAATGATTTAAGTTTGGGGGTATGATAAGGGTAAAAAATATTCCTATTTTACCCTTATATTTAGCTCATTTCTTGGTCAAATATTGAGTGTTTAGGTCAATTTTACTATTTTCGAGCTCAAAATATGTTAATTTGATAAGTTAGGGTGTTGAGAGTCACTTTTGTTGAATTATGCTTATTTATGCTTAAAAAGACTTGATTTAAAGCAAATTTGACTTAGTTTGCTGTTGTGTAGAAAAACAGAGGAAAGGTTGGAATTCCCCAGAAATGCGACCGCATTTCTGGGAATGCAAAATTGAAATGCGACCGCATTTCTGGAAAAACAGAGGTCGTTGCGAGTTGTGCGCGAGTCGTTGTTGACGAGTCTTCTTCGCACCTAACTGGTTGTTTTGACCCTGAAACTGACTGGGCAACCTTCCAGCACCTATTTCACAGCTCCTCAACCAATTTCTACACTATATAAGCTCGAGATTCGAAGTCAAATTCAAGCAGAACTCACTTGGAAGAAAAGGGTGGTGACAGAACCCTGGCTCGACGCCAATAAGTAGGGATGCCCGAGGTCCTTCTTAGATGACCAAATTCTAACTCGAGAGAGAGTTAGACATCAAACCTTGTAGTTTGTAGAGAGTTTCACTCATTCCCATCTTGTAAAAGTGAGAGAGTGGAGTGTCTTAGCGAAGTCTAGAAGGATTGTGTAAACAAAAAACCCATAATATTTAGCTATCTCCTTTATTTCCAGCTCTTGAATCTCTTCATTATTTTGTATTCTTTACATCATTATTCCAATGAAAATGTGTTCATTTGCTTTTTATCCCATCATGAGTAGCTAAATCCCGTTGAGGGGTTCAATGTGGTGAATTCCCTTAGGGTTTAATGGCTTGAAAGTGTCTTATTTGCTTAAGTAGGGTTTAATGCATGTCATTCTTTATTGATTATCACTATAACCTTGTTGAGTTTAATTTGATCACTTAGACTTTGCATGTTATGTGAGTTTGATCTCGAAAGGGACAAATGATATCAGTTCTCATAAAGGTGATATAGGAGAAAAATCTCGAAAGAGATTGTTCGGTGGTATAGGGCAAGCTGCCTAAGGCACCCTATATCGACTATAGGGTTATAGGTTGCATTCATGAATTATCTATGTCGGAGTCGAGTCACAGAAATGTGCATAACGGTACTCGCTTAGCCTTCTAACGGTTTTTGGAAACAAGGGCCAAATTGAAGTTAAATCTGACCCAATGCATTAAATACTCTTAAGTTAGATATTGCATAAGTATGATTGTTACCCTAGGGATGAATCCATGTTGAATACCTCGTTTTATTTTATTGTTATTCTTTATTACTTATTTGCATGTTTTATTTATCTTTTCAAAAACCCAATCAATCAACTTATTTTCTTTGGTTACCTTTTTAAAAGCAATCATTTGAGCAGTTTCTTCATCAAATCTGAATTTCCAATTTAGTCCTCGTGGGATCGATACTCTTGGAATACTTTCTGAGGTTTTTTTATTACTACGTGCGATAGTGTATACTTGCACTTAAGTGTTGGCTGAATATTTCTTTCTTATTATTATCCATCTTATCTCACATTCCATCCATTCAGTTCACACACGCACGAGTTACATAAAGACTAACCATAAATTATCGGGAAATTTAGCTCGCTATGCTTGCTATCAATTGGGGAGTTACATGATTGTAACTCTCCTCCCTCCTTCAGCCAACGGGTGTGGTGGACTTCACAGAAGATAGTTCTGCATATTTTCCTTCACTGACTCTCTAGAAACTCTCTCAATAAAATTCTCTCCAAGAATATTACAACAACATTGATGTTGAAAAATTTCTTCCCTTTTTCAAGTTATTAGATCCCACAATCAAAATCTCAAGAACTCAGAGATATAGTGGGTGATCTCTAATGGTGGTGTTGATTGGAGAGGTATGTGACGAATTGTTCGTTGAGGAGCATTATGCTGAGACATTCTTGTGCATCAACAAGTAAGTCTCTTCTGATTCTAAATTGTTTAGAATATGTAATCTGCATGCTTAATATGTTAGATTATGGAATTATTCTGTAATTTTAAGGCCAATGTATCGGTGTTTTCGTTTTCACCCTATTAACAAGGAATCGATCTGATACACGCTACCTCAGCCAAGGATTTTTATTCCTTCAAACACCGACCACTATTGCTACAAGTTAGCTTTAGAGGTTGTGGACTATAAGTTTTTTTGACACTACCTTCGACAAGTCGTCCGTCACATCCCTTGTATCAGTTCCATTTCTCTCAATTGTAGCCACCTTTCTATCTAGTTTCAAGCAATCATTTAAGTTTTCTTAGTCTAAGAGTCGGTTGATCAAGCCTCGAGCTTGAAGTGTGCTTGTCTATGGCCAACTAAGCTCAAATTGTTGTAATCAGGCTCGATAAATGTAAGTTTTGGTATTCTTGATGTTGGGTTTTATGCCCTAAAACTCATAGATAGTGAATGTAAACAAATTGTATACTTGTTTCAATAAAGTGTTATTGAGTTTTCTACAATAAAGTGTTATTGTTAAGTATTGCACAATATGACCCAAATCCAATAAACTAACATCCAAGGTTGTTTGTATGTAAGTTCAACTAGTATGTGGGGACATACGGGGATCAATGTTCGAGTAACAACCTAAAAGGTCTATAGTACAGGGATAAGGCTGGGTACCTTATCCTGGTAATACTATGTGATACAGTCCGCTTTGTATTTGATACATACGTATTGATCCAAAGAGTCCATGTAGTAGACATGCGAGCGGGGGCATCCTATGCAATGAGTTTGCATAAGACTGAACCGCGAAATAGTAACCGCTGGTTATAACATCGTTAACTAGTTAGGTTTCTATTTCACTAGGACGACCTAGACAACTTAGTCTCAATCTTGAGTGGGTTATGGACTCCTGTTCATAAGAGATTGTCCTTTGATTTGTATGCGTGAGAGTGCCAATACACCAACTCAATAAGTCTATGATTTTGGAGACAAGACCAAGTGGGGAGTTGGAAACATAATCACACAAGATGAAATTCACTCCTTCTCGACTTTAGGGAAGTATATGAGTGTTCCCTTAAGTGGTGTCTCTGAGTCTTGAACAAAGGGCCCTACCCTCTCTTTGGCACGAGAGGGTTTTCTGTTTGGTAGTTGGACCAGAAACAAGCTGTTCATTAGAGAAACACCGATACTTAAGAACATAGAGGTAACTCAGGGGTAAAACGGTAATTTGACCCAGCAGGTGTTACGGACACTCGTGAACAACTAACTTGTTGTTATTGGTCTATATCTGTGGACACAAAAATATGTTTGCAGTGAGAAGAGTGCAATTGTGAGTCTATAGTGGAATGTACCCACAATTAAGGAATAATGATTAATTTTGTAATGAGTTTAACCAATTAATCTCATATAGTTGGAGTTTCTGTTCTGCATGTCCATTAGGTCCCATTGGTAGCTCGTAAAGTAATTTGAGGCAACTAAGTCATGAATGTGAATTGAAAACAATATAATGTATGATGATACATTATGAGAGGAATAAATATTTGAAGAGATTCAAATATTAATATGAATTTGATTCATATTAAATTTATAGGATATAAGAGAATTTGAAGTAGTTCAAATTTTAATATGAATTTGATTCGTATTATAGAATTAATTAATTAAAGGCATAAAATTAAATATATGGTATTTAATTGGGTGATTAATTAATTATACTCGTCATTAAAGTTTACGTTTAAAACTATTTCTTTTACTTTATAAGGTCTCCATAGCATGCATGTAGTAACGATCCTGAAAGAACCATTATAGAAGTTGGGGCATTACATAGTTCTTGTCGTGAAAATTATCATTAAGATTTAATGGAACTTTTTACATAGTGATGTTGAGGAAGAGGTCTGAGGAACAATAATAGCTCTCTAAGTCATAATTTCATTGTTGTCTTGTGCTTAAATAGTGGTTGTTAGAAAGACTTAGTCGTTTTATTTAGTTGGGTGTTATTTAATTTGAGGCGCATATCTTACTCTTGTGGTTAGTATTCTGTTAGACTTATAAGTTTATTTGAGTTATTTAAATGAAATTTGTTATGAGATTTGACTCGTAATTCTTTTTAAAATTCCCTAGAGTTATGTGTTCTCTTAAGTAGGTGGTTGAAAATTTTGGGTTAGCTACAATTATGTTGTTATGTTGTCAAAATTTTTAGAAGTGTTTCAACGAATAATAGGGATAAATTTGGTAATGACATTTATAATAGGTAAATTTTGGTACTGTTTATTCTTGAAAATTTATTTTTATGTAAGTGCATTTAAATACATTGTATGTCTATATAAATGAGTTTATTTTACAATAACATTTGAAAATATTTGGTACTCAGATAAAATGTTATAGAAATTGTTACATATTACCCAAAAATGGTACAAATGTATGTGTGTATGTATAAATGCTATTTAAAGTTGCCTACTATCCATAACATTGCCCATCACGATGATGAGATAAAAAATGATTATGTTTTGATAACATTTTTAATTGTTATAAAAAGATGCTATTAAAGAACAATCATAGCATTTTTTTCTAGCATTATGAAAGTTTTTTTTTTTTAGTACATCAACATTTGGGAGTGGGGGAATTCGAACCTCTGACCTTTCGGCCGATGATATATGCCAATTACCGCTGAGCTATGCTCGCTTTGGCGCGTTATGAAAAGTTTTTATAAAATTAAAAATGTGCAATAAAATTTTGATTTTTTTATAGCTTTTTCTATAACATTGAAAAAACGCTATAAAAAATTAAAGATTTTCAATGACATCGCCTATAACAGCGTGTCTAAAAAAGTTATGATATACTTTTTATAGCGTTTTTTTATGCTATAGAAAAAGCTATTAAAGGGCAATCATAGCGTTTTTTGCTAACGTTATTGATAGCACGCATAAATGCTACAATTTTATCCTCATATTTAATAGTTTTTGTTGGAATTTATTGTGTTTTTAATGATCAAATTATGAAATTTTGTCCCTAGGAGCTTTTGGTTGGAGTTTTGTTGAAAAAAGGAAAAAGAAGCCCAAATCATGAAGAATTAATCATGGAGATTCAATGTTGGGTCATTTGGAGGAGTCCAAGACCTTGAAAGAAGAAGAATTGGGCCAAAAATTGAAGGACAAGCCCAAAAATCAGCCAAAACGCAATTCTGGAATTTCCCAGCCGAAGGACAGTGTCGAGACGCTATAACGTCTTGACGCTGAACGTCTTGGTCAACAAGTCAGTGACTGTTGGGTTTTATGCCCTAAAACTCGTAGATAGTGAATGTAAACAAATTGTATACTTGTTTCAATAAAGTGTTATTAAGTTTCTACAATGAAGTGCTATTGTTAAATATTGCACAATTTGACCCAAATCCAATAAACTAAGATCCAAGGTTGTTTACATGTGACTTGAACTAGTAGTGGGGACATACGTGGATCGGTGTTCAAGTAACAACCTAAAAGGTCTATAGTACATGGATAAGGTTGGGTACCTTATCTTGGTAACACTATGTGATACGACCCGCTTTATATTTGATACAGACTTATTGATCCAAGGCGTCCATGTAGGAGACATGCGAGCGGGGTATCCTATGTAATGAGTTTTCATAAGACCGGACCACGAAATAGTAAACCACTAGATGTAACACCATTAACTAGATAGGTTACTGTTTCAATAGGATGACTAGGTAACTCAGTCTTAATCCTGAGTGTGTCATGAACGTCTTCTCACGAGGGATTGTCCTTTGATTAGTATGGGTGAGAGTGGCCTGCACGCCGACTCAATAAGCCTACCTTCTTGGGGACAAGACCGAGTGGAGGGCTGAGGACATGACAACATAAGATGGAATTCACTTCTTCCTGCTTCTAGGAGAAGTAGATAAGTGTTCCCTTAAGTGGTGACTTCGGGTCTTGAACAAAGGGATCTCGCCCTCTCACTGGCCCGAGAGGGACTTTCTGTTTACTGGTTTGACCATAAACAGGTTGTTCATTAGAGGAGCACTAGTACTTAAGGAGCCAGAGGTAACATAAGGGTAAACCGGTAATTTGACCCAACTGTAGTTACGAATACTCGTGAAAGATTGACTTACCGGTATAAGTCTATATCCGTGGACACAAAAATGTTCTACAGTGAGAAGAGTTCAGCTGTGGGTCTTTAGTGGAATGATCCACAGTTAATGAATATTGGTTAATCTGATTAATGAGTTTAATCTATTAACCTCATATCATTGGAGCTTCTGATCTGTAGGTCCATTAGGTCCCCCTGCTAGTTCGTAAAGAGTAATTAGGAACAAATATATCTTGAGAGAATTTGAATAGTTCAAATTCATATTGGGAATTAAGTTAATTGTATGAGATACAAATTAATATAATGTATAGTGATGCATTACAATATAAAGTCTAATTTTAGATTAAACTTTGTTATATTGAGAGATTGATATATTTGAAAGAGTTCAAATATATGTCTAATTAAATATATGGTATTTAATTAGAAGATGAATTAATTAATTATTCAATTTAGTTTAAATTAAATGAAATTTAATTAAACTATAGTCTATGAGAGAAATAAATATTTGAAGAAGTTCAAATATTAATATGAATTTGATTCATATTAAATTTATAGGATATAAGAGAATTTGAAGGAATTCAAATTTTAATATGAATTTGATTCATATTATAGAATTAATTAATTGAAGGCCTAAAATTAAATATATGATATTGAATTGGGTAATTAATTAATTAACTAATAGAAGGTCTGAAATTAAATATATGATATTTAATTAGTGATTAATTAATTAATTGGAAATTAATCAATTATGGAAATGATTAATCACTTATGGAAGTAATTAATCATTTATGGAAATGATTTAATCACTTATGGACGTGATCAATCATTTATGGAAAAGATTAATCAATTATGGAATTGATTGGTCATGGAATTGGTTGGTTATGGAATTGATTAATTATGGAAAAGATTAAATCAGTTATGGAAATAATTGATTTTAAATGAATATTTTATTCATGGCCTTTCTCCTATAAATAGAACACTAAACCTAGGGTTTAGGCACTACAACATAAGGCCACAAGAATGCACTCTTGCATTCTCTCTAGCCTCCCTCTCATATTCTCTCAACCCAAGAACTCTAAAGAGAATTTTCTCTCTAGAGTTTTTCCCATTCAAGATTAGGTAGTCCCACAACTACGTTCCTAATCTCAGAGTCATAGCGAGGAAGATCAATTGGTGGTGTCCCAATTGTTGACGCTTGGTACAAAATCAAGAAAGGTGTCCTTTGAAGTATCCAAAGTCGCCAATGACGGTATGTTTGCTTATCCCCTTTAGATTTAGATCTAATAATTTTTGTATGCTTAGTCTTAAGTTTGTATAGAATTTGTTCTATGTTTTTTGCCAATGTAATAGTATTTTTGGATAAACAAAATTAACTACGAATTAGTCCCAATTACGCTTCCGCTTTAACGGAATTGGAGAATTCCAAATCCTTACAGTGACGCCACAGCGTCGCCACGATGTCGGCCCTGGAGCACTATTTAAGGCGCGAGTGGCACTCGATTTTTTGCAACAAGCATCCATTTCCTCCAGTTTTCTAAGGGCTCTTTGAGCCATTTTGAGGGTCGGGTTGAGAGCGAGTGAGAGGAGTGTGAAATTATTGTTTTTTGGGCCTTTTTGGAGCGATCGGGAGCTTGTTTCGAGGTGGATCCAAGGCGTAAGCAAGGGGTTCATCGACGGTTTAGTTCCTATCCTCTTTATTTATTCATTTATTGTTTTATACCATGTATAGACGAGTAATTTTGATACTTATAGCATCCATGTATAACTAAAATCCCGGCTTACAGGTCTTGAATGGAGATATAGAGTTTTTATGTTATTATAATTGCCTATTTTTGTGTCCAATTTACTGATTATTTGTGTGGGAGTTCTTCATGCTCTATAGATTCTGGCCAAATTTATAGTGAATCGATACTTAGTGGAAACTCGACAGAGAGAAACTAAGTCAGATCATAACCCACTCAACTAGGCTTAATTGCTCGTAGTGGCATCGAGATTAGTTGATTAGGCTTAGAGATCAATAATGAATCAAGACTCATTAATTAGTGTTGGTGGATTTCCGCAAGTGCACGGGCCACAAGTAATATAAAACGGAAAGTATTCCGAGTATCGAATCCTCAGGAAGGCGAAGCGAAACTTAAGCAATTAATTAAAATTCTCTTGAGCACTGAAAATACTTAGGTGAAATAATATTTAGGGACTACGCTCATGTAATAAAAAGATTTAAATTCAAGACAATTAATGAAAACAAATTTGATCAATCAGAAATAAAATGTGGAGAAAGAGTTTTCTTTAAGTGGGAAGAGGGGTCTCGAAAATCAATGATTAGCTAAATAATTGCTATAATTATCCTATCTCATTGCCCAACTAATTATAAACCTAGAATCTCCGTTAATCACATAGGTTCTCCTGTCGGTTTCCCCTAATTGTAATTAATTCATTTTAACAACCTAAGTGTCCTTAGCGCTATTAAAAATCATTAATTATTACGCTCTGATTCATTTTAGGAATCTAAGTTTAATCAACTAATCCCGGTGTCACAACGGGCAATTAAACTAGTTGCATGGATTATGATCTATCCTAATTTCTCTCCGTCGAGTTTCCATTAAGAAACGAATCATTACACAATTGGCCAGATTGAGTAAAGCATTAAGCACATCCATACAAATAATTAGGACATGGGCAAGAGACAAGAAATTATAACAATATTTCCACTATCATTTCATTTCAAGACCCCAAATTGGGGGTTTAGCTACACATAATATTCACAATAATTATAAGGGAAAGCATATTAAAAGACATAAAGGAAAAGGAATTGACCGTCGAAAAACCCCTTGCTGACGCTTGGAGCCCCCGCTGACTACTCCTCGAGCCTCTAGAATTGCTTCCCAAAATTCCCCAAAAATTCCCACTAGAAGAACCCTCTCAAAAAGGCTCAAAAGCCTTGAGAGGGGCTCCAAAAAAGGAGTCTTAAGAAAGGAAAGAAAGGAATTGGAAGGTGAGTGATGATTGATGATTGATTGATTGATTCAAAATGAGGCACCAAGGGCGCCTATTTATAGGCCTGGAAAAGGGGTAGCGTCGCGACGCTGCCTTGCTAGGCGCCGCGACGCTGCTGCGCACGCGGCTTGGGCAACAAGAAAGGGCAGCGTCGCGACGCTGCCTTGCTAAGCGTCTCGACGCTGTCCAGATTTTCCAGAAAAATCAGCTTCCTTTTGGGCTGATTTTTGGGCCTTCTTCTTCATTTCTCTTGGACTTTTCTTCATGGATGTCTTCTTTGGGCTTCCAAATGCTTCATACTTTGATTTGGGCTATAATTACTTCAATTATGGTTCTTTTTCTCCCAAAATCATCATTTATGCTCCTAAAGACAAAATAACAAAATTCCTTAAATATATTCATTAAAAACATAATTAAAGCACCAAAAAGCTTAATAAATTGAGACGAAAATAGCGACATTTCTGCTCGCTATCAATTAGTCCATTTAATAGTGCTAAGGACACTTAGTTTGTTAAAATGAGTTAATTATAATTAGGGGAAATCGACAGGAGAACCTATGTGATTAACGGAGATTCTAGATCTATAATTAGTCGGACCCAATATTTAAGTAATTAGAATAACTATTAAGCTGTATTCTGGAATTCAAGACCCCGCCTCTCAATTAATTCATCATCCCTCGTGCATTTGCTTGATCATTACTGTTTTATTGTTCCGTTTAATTTTCAATTAGATCTTTCATTATGTTGGATTCCCTAGATAATAGGCAGCCTTAGTATTTTTAGTGTTTAGAATTTTGTCTTGCCTAAGTTCATTTCTCCCTGTGAATACGATACTTGGTATACTTAACGTTTCTTTATTACTTGCGGCCCGTGCACTTTGCGGTCATCAACTATGAAAAATTTCCATAACATTAAAATTACGAAATTGAAACGAAATTTTTATAGCCTTTTTTATAGCATTGAAACCGTACTATGAAAAGTCGGAGACTTCCAATAACATTGGCTATGACAGAGTTTGAAAAAACGCTATAGAAAGCCTACAATAGCGTTTTTTAATGTTATCGTAAGTGATATTTGTTGTAGTGAGAGCACTTGTCGGTGAAACTATGGTGGACGATATCAACATGTTTTTCAGTGGTCGCTTTAATTTTCTTTACTAGGGGCTTTCCTTTGTAAATTATTCAATGATTTATTTATTTTGTTGAATTTTGAGACTTCCAAATATTTTTTTTTAATCTTTTATAAAGTTTTCTTGGAATCCCAAATAAACTTTTGTGAATATAATTATTAATTTTAATTGTTTTAGATTCTAGAAAGATTAATCTTCTTAGTTCTTTTGAAATATGCAATTTCATAGCATACATGTAATAATGTCCCTAGTTAGTCTAAAATTTTGAAAAGTCGGATCGTTATAGAAAGAAGATAGGAAAGAGGAGCTCCTTCCTCCCGTTTTCGACGTGGGAAATGGAGGAGGGAGCTCCTCCTCCCTCCCTCCATTTCTGGCCTGACAAGGGAGGAGGGAGCTCTTTTTCCCTGCCTAGTTTCAAATCTGAAATGATAGAGGGAGGAGGAGCTCCCTCCTCCCTTTTGATGTTTTTTTTTTTAAAAAAAAAAAGAAAACATAGAGAAAGAAAAGAAAAATGAAAAGATGAAGAAAAAAGATGAAGAAGGAAAGGATTTTTTTTTAAAAAAATATTTCAATAGCTGGTGGTCGATGATGGATGGTGGTTGGCAGCAGTAGGCGGCTGAAATTAGGGTTATGGAGGACAACATGATGAAGGAAGAAAAAAAAAGAAAAAAAAATGTCTGTGAGGATCCCAACACAGAGCGTGTTCTACTTCTAATAGGCCATGAACTAGATCAGAATCATTCTCAACGAGTCCATAAGAAGTTATTAGAACCTTCAGAGTAGATGAAAGACTTGCATATCTTTTCATTAAAGCAAGGTTGTATAAATAGCCAATATAGCAACTAGTTACAATAACAGAAATACCAACTAACTACTAACAAACTAACAATATATCCTAACAAACTAACTATATATCTTAACACTCCCCCCTCAAGATGGGCCTGTTAAGTTTACAACTCCCATCTTGGAAAGCAAAGTAGAAAAAACAGGAAATGGAAGAGCCTTAGTTAAGATATCAGCCAGTTGCATATTCGAACGAACGAGCAGCAGCTTAATTTCTCCTTTGGCAATTCTATCTCGGACAAAATGGCAATCAAACTCGATATGCTTTGTACGTCCATGGAAGACCGGATTTGATGCAATATGAATTGCAGACTGATTGTCACAGAATATCAAAGCAGGGGCCAAAGAAGAAACTCGAAACTCTTTGAGTAATTGAATGATCCATACCAGCTCACTAGCCGTTGCAGCCAAAGCCCTATACTCAGCTTCAGCAGAAGAACGGGAAACTGTGCTTTGCTTCTTCGCCTTCCAAGAGACCAAGGAGTCTCCCAGAAAAACGAAAAATCCAGTCGTCGATTTGCGAGTATCAGGACATGAGGCCCAATCCGCATCAGTAAAGGCTCGTAATTGAAAAGTTGAAGAAGCTGATAAAAAGATTCCTTGCCCTAGAGACCCTTTCAAGTACCGGAGAAGATGATGAGCGGCAGACAAATGTGAAGTCCTTGGGTGAGCAATGAACTGACTCAATCTCTGAACAGAGAAAGTAATATCCGACCGAGAAATAGTGAGATAAAGTAAACGGCCAACTAAGCGCCGATAGACAGTAGGATCACGAAGTAATTCCCCTTGATCTGTCGTGAGTTTGATACATGGATCCATAGGAAGATTACACGGTTTGAAAGCTAAAAAACCTGTATTTTCAAGCAACTGCAAAGTGTAATTGCACTGAGATAGATGAATTCCTTTTGAAGACCGTGCCAGTTCAAGTCCAAGAAAATAACGAAGAGCTCCAAGATCTTTTAATTTGAAAGTAGAATTTAGGTGTCCTTTTAAATCAGTGATGAGCCGCTCAGAAGGTCGAGTGACAATAATATCGTCCACGTAGACAAGAAGAGCAAGAAAAGAGACACCAGCACCTCAAGTAAAGAGGGAATAATCACTCTTTGATTGTCGAAAACAAAGCATCAAGAGTGCAGCCGTAAATTTATCAAACCATTGGCGAGAAGCCTGTTTTAGTCCATAAATGGACTTGTGAAGATTACAAACAAGTTTACTATTGTTAGGACATTGTACTCCATGTTCTTAACCAAGAGGAACATCCATATAAACCTCCTCATTAAGCTCTCCATGGAGGAAAGCATTATTCACATCGAGCTGGAGTAAGGGCCAGTTTAGAGAAACAGCAATGGAAAGAAGAATTTTCACTGTGACCAACTTTGGAACAGGTGAAAAAGTTTCTAGGTAGTCGATCCCTTCCTGCTGAGTATACCCCTTTGCTACCAACCGGGCTTTATAGCGCTCAATAGACCCATTCGACTTAAATTTTACCTTATAGATCCACCTGCACCCAATGGAGTGATGACCCTTTGGAAGAGGGACAATAGACCACGTACAGTTAGCTTCCATAGCATGTAACTCAGCACTCATTGCTTCACGCTAATGAGGGAATGAAGCAGCTTGATGGTAAAAATCTGGTTCATAGTGAGTTGAAACACTAAGAACAAAACTTTTGTACTTAGGAGATAGCCTATCATAAGATAGATAGGTGGCCAATGGATACGGATGATTTGCCTTGGGTATGTCAGTGGAGAATAAAAGACTACAATGGTAGTCCCGAAGGTAAGATGGCACCTTACGTGTTTTGTTAGAGCGTCGAGGCTGATTGCAAGAATCAGTAGTAACAGTATCAGCAACAATAGCAAGCTCACAATTAGGAACAACTCTATCAGGTTGTGAAATTACACCAGTAGGATCAGCAACTACTGGAGATTGAGGCTGTTGTTCAGGTTCAATGCGGGCACAAGTATCAGGAGTCTCGTCAGCTGTAGTGCCAGTAAGAACATCAGGTGTTTGTTCATCAAAATTAGATCCATCCGCAAGTGTTGGAAAACCACTGGTAGCCTGATCAGTAGAACTTGTACCGGAATAATTGAAAGTCGTTGGCAAAACTAAGGCAGGAAAAATGGTTGTAGGATCACCTTGCGGAGCAACTGTATGAAAAGGAAACAGATGTTCGTGGAACACCACATCCCTGGAGACAAAAATTTTCTTGGACTGAATGTCATATAAACGAAAACCCTTGACTCCTGGAGGATAGCCAAGAAAAACAGCAGGAGGAGCCCAAGGTTGAAGTTTAGATCTATTATGCTGCAAAGTGGAGACAAAAGCAAGACAACCAAACACTTTTATGTTAGAGTAATCAGCATGCTGCCTGTGGAGACGAAGAAAAGGAGTTTCCCATTTCAACAAGGGAGATGGAGTCCTGTTGATGAGGTAACAAGCTGTGAGGACACACTCACCCCAAAAACAGACTGGGTCTCTCGATCGAAACAATAAAGCACGAGTAACATTCAACAAGTGCTGATGTTTGCGCTCCACAACTGAGTTTTGCTCAGGTCTAGCTACACACGAGTATTGATGAATCACCCCTTTAGAAGAAAAGAACTCTGTGAAGACAAGCTCAGGAGCGTTGTCTGATCTAAATTGCTTTATGGAAGCAGAGTATTGAGTTTCCACCAGTTGAAAAAAACGAGGAATTATCTGAAGAGCCTCTGACTTCTGTATCATGAGGAAAACCCAAGTGTAACGAGAATGGTCATCTACTAAGGTAAGAAAATACCAAAAACCAGCATGTGTTGGTGTCTTATAGGGGCCCCAGATATCACGGTGCAGCAGATCAAACACTTTGTCATATATATGATTGTTAGAATGAAAAGACAGCCTACTTTGTTTGGCAAGAGTGTTGGGTTTTATGCCCTAAAACTCGTAGATAGTAAATGTACATTTGACCGAACATTAATAAAAGTGATGTATTATTCAATGTTTATATTATATCTTGTCTTAATAACCCTAATCCAATAAACTAAACATCCGAGGCTATTAGAATGAGGCTTGAACTAGTATGTAGGGACGTACGGGGATCAATGTTCAAGTTTTAGCCTAAAGGGTCTGTAGTATAGGGATAAGGCTGGGTACCTTATCCTCGTGACACTTTGGATTCGGCCCGCTTTTTATATTGATACAAACGTAGTGATCCAACGCGTTCATGTGGTTGACATGCGAGTGGGGGTATCCTGTGCAATGAGTTTGCACAAAGACCGGACCGCGAAATAGTTAACCACTAACTGTAACACCGTTAGTTAGTTCGGTTTCTATTTCACTAGGATGACCTAGGCAACTTGGCCTTAATCCTGAGTGGATTATGGACTCCTGTCCATGAGGGATTGTCCTTTGATTTGTACGGGTGAGAGTGGCCTGTTCGCCGACTCAATAAGCCTACCATTTTGGGGACAAGACCGAATGGGGAGTTGGGAACGTAGTCTTACAAGATGAAATTCACTCCTTCCCGATATTAGGGTAAGTAGAGGTGTGTTCCCTTAAGTGGTGTCTCCGGGTCTTGAACAATGGGCCCTACCCTCTTTATGGCACGAGAGGGATTTATGTTTGCTGGTTGGACCACAAACAGGTTGTTCATTAGAGGAGTACTGGTACTTAAGGACCAAGAGGTAGCCTAGGGGTAAAACGGTAATTTGACCTAGCTGGGGTACGAACACACGTGAAGGGCTAACTTGCTGTTGACGGTCGATATCCGTGGACACAGAAATATATCTGCAGTGAGAAGAGTGCAGCTGTGGTTCTTTAGTGGAGTGAACCACAGTTAACGAATATTGATTAACTTGGTTAATGAGTTTAGCCAACTAATCTCATATCGTTGGAGCTTCTGATCTGTAGGTCCATTAGGTCCCACCGGTAGCTCATTTAGGGCGTTGAGGTGAAATTCTAAGGAAGGATTAAGTATTCGAAGGGGTTCGAATATTAAACTAAAATATGAATTTGATTCATATTAAAACTATAGGTTATAATTAATGTACATTGGATGTATATTAATACTATAGTTTTGAGAGAGAGAATAATAATTGAATATGTGATGTTCAATTTTATAAATTTTTTTAATTAGTTAATTTTGAATTAATTAATTGATTAAGTTTGATTAAATTCGATTTAATTAAACTATAGGTAAAAGAGGGATATTAATTTAAATAAGATTTAAATTAATGATATTTTAATTAATATTGATTAATTGAAATTTAATGAATTATAATTTAAAATTTTTGAATTTTAAATTAATATAATTAATTATCAGGTGACTGAACTTCAGTTACCTGAAGTTATGCGTGCAGTTGCCCTATTTTTAATCTGTTGAACGATAGGAAAAGGGGTGATGTGATTTTTGGGCAGTTGGATCTCTCAGACTCTCACACAAACTCTCCCTCTCTCTTACTCTCTCGTTTTTCCCTCTCTGTAATCGATAGAAAAGAAAAATCCTCCAGAGAAGCCTTAGAATGTTTTGCTCCCACAAGCTCCCAACGTGTACTCCCTTTGAGAATATCGGTGCAACCAAATGGAGGTGTTCGTGATCATTTTCCAGCAAAGAAGAGGCGCTCTTGCTGCTGTATTTCGGGGAGAATCAACAGTTCCTTTGGTGAAACGTTCAAGAATTACTTCAAGGGTAAGTTTTTCCTTGAACTAGGATCAATAGGATCCATACTTATAGATTAGATCTATAAGTTTCATAGTTTTTTCAGCATGCTTTATTAGTTTTACAGCATGATTCTTTAATATATTGCTTGCTGTAAATATTTCTTAATTTTGCCGTCGTATTGGTTTCCCAATCGATTTTCAAACTGATAAGGTTCTCTGATCGTTTCCGCTGCGCTAGGGCTTTAATCCCTGCAATTGGTATCATAGCCAAATCGAGTTTTGAATATTGATTTGGGATTTGGGATTGGCTGTAAGGTGGGATTTGCATAATGTATGTATTAAATTTTGCGATAAACTGTTTGGGTTTTAATTGGCCATAGATTTTATGAGTTTTTGATGCAATTATTTGTATGGGCCCCTGTGTTTTTGGGCATTAATTCATGAAATCGAGTCTGTACAGTCCGGGTCTAGAATAGGTTGAAGATCGGTGAAGAACGTTGTATCAATCGAGGCCAATTGGAACTGTTCAGCCGTTGTTTTTTGCCCAGAATCGAGTTCCAGACGCAACAGCGTTGGGACGCTTGGCTTACAGAGTCTCGACGTTGTCGCGATTTTACCCAGCGAACGGTTGAAATCGCGCCAGCGCCGAGACGCTAAGCCTGCAGCGTCTCGACGCTGTCGCGATTTCTTGTGGCGGTTGTTTTACGTGAAAACGTGTGCTGAAACCCTAATGGGTAGTTTGGTTCATGCGGTTAGGGTTAAATTGGGACCGGTATGGTCCGGTTCAACCCGGTTCATGGGCGGTTCGAGATTTTCAAGGCCGATTCGAAGTGGTTTGGGTCGGTTCGTGGATTCTAGACCATTTATGGAGCTGTATTTTATGTAATAGGATAGTTTTAAAGCTTTAATTAGTGTAATTTTTTGCTTTAATTATCCTAGGGGCCAATTAAACCGGTTTATTCGCTATTTGAATGCTTTGTGGATGTCATTTAAATTTTAATCCCACCTTAGGTTATAAAGCATGCTCATGCATTTATGTATGTTATAATTAGATTATAATATATGTTTGAAATGCATGATTTGATTTTCATGATTTATTTAATATATAGTAGAGTTATATTAAATTCATTAAAAAGTAATAGTATGATGCATGCAATTACATAGTTTTAATATAAGAGTTATATTAAAAATAAATTGTTTGCAGCATGCTAAGGTGATTTTCCATTTTTTGCAATAATAAATTGTTTATTTATTAAAAATGGAAATCAAAGTTGCATTGAGCATGATACATCCATAGGTTAATATAAGGGTTATATTAATTATCATGCAATGCAAGATTATATAGTTTAAATTTGATTAATTAGAATATGATTGTTAATTGATTTAAACTATAGTATGCATGATTATAGGGCTAATCATTAAAATTTTGAAATAGTTTAAAATTTTATGATTAGAAACCGTCAATCTATAATCAAGATATGCATGTTCACATAGGATTTTAGGTTAAAAATGAATTAATTTTAATGGGATAAAATTAATTAGACCTAAGATCACTTTCTAATAGGATTAGAATATCTTACTTAGTATTAAAATAGTTTTAATAAACTATGTAGGACAAACATTCCTGAGATTATAAGGGAACTCTACCAGTGAAGTTCTGTCTAAGGATTGGAGGTATTTAAGTTGACGGTATACGAAACACCTCCTACCTGGGAACTGATCTGGAACACCGAAGTTGAATTACTCTCAGGTTAATGTTAGAATAATGTCGCTAGGTAAATTAAAATTGTTTAATACACCTAGACATTAGGTCTTATTATAATAGTTATAATAGGACTAGACTTAGATAAATGACTTAGCCGGATTTATCTAGGTTTAATCAAACCCTAAAATATCTGATAGGTTACTTTAGTGGGAGGAAAATTACAAAACTTGATTTAAATCGAGTTTTGCTCCTGCGTCCCTGTATAGTTCACACCGTGAGATCCATGCTTGGCTTCGTGTCGTCGTAGAGCGGCCTCCCTTCGGAGAGTGTTTGCATGGGTCAATACCAAGGTGAATGGGGAAAGTGACTATAGTAAGTGGGAGCGGGACGCGTGTTGATGTGGACTTTTCCTAACCGCAAGCGCACGGGTCAAGTAATAATATAGTGAATAGTAAATTCGAATGTCGTCCTCTGGATTGGATTTTTAAGCAAATCGAGTATTATGAATAATCTTGCCCAATTTTATTTAGGGATCAAAAAGTGATGAATAGGTGATGATAAGAACAAATCTAAAGCAAGTAAAAAGAATGGAAATTCAATTGGGAAAACTACTTAGGGAATTGATTTCGCCGATTTCGTTTAGGATTGATTTTAAAGAATAAGTTATTATGCACAATGAAATTATGAGCCAAAGACCCGTTAATCACAATTACCTCTCCCGAGTATAATTGATTCTCATGCAAATTAACCAACTTGATATCCCTATCTAAGTTTATTAACAAGCAAGGCAATGAGATCTTTTAACTAATTCTAAAGAAAATCTAAAACCGTCAAGAATTAGAAAGTAAACTTTATTCATGCAATCTTGAGTAAGTCTAAATCAAATCCCCTCTCCCGAGCTAGATTCGAAACTTAAATCATCCAACTAATGGCCAATTAATTGAAAGCATTAAATCAAGATTACAAACACAATAACATTGCACAACTTAAACCATAAATCAATCCATAAACTTAATCAACTACATCAATCCCTAAGCTACAAGTTTAGCTACTCATGAATGGAAATACAATCTCAACTAAACATGTGGAAGCCATAAATCTAACTAAAGAAAGAAAAGGGAAAAGAAAACTCAATGTAGGCCGAGTCCCGACGTCCCCGTCACGATCCCCACGAACAATGGGTTGATTTCCAAGTTCCTCCTTTGTTTTCAGCTCCCAAAAGCCTCTATTCTGTCCTCTTTACGGCTCCAAAAGGTCCCAAATTGATCTCCCCCAAAACCTAGCCGAAGTGAAGCTTTTATTCTGATTTTTCTTCTTAGCGTCGAGACGCTGTCAAGACAGCGTCGCGACGCTGCCTCTTAAACGCGCGTTCTGAATAAGGAAAAACGGTAGCGTCGGGACGCTTCCTATCATAGCGTCTCGACGCTGTAAGCTTTACCCGCCAAATCTGATATGGAATGTGAGCGTCGAGACGCTCAAGAGCTAGCGTCGAGACGCTAGCCTGCTGTTGACCAAGATTTGACTTTTTTCCACTTTTACTCTTTTCATTCTGATGCATCTTTTCACGCCCCGAGCACCCGATTAACTCTGATATTGCATTATAGCTCTCATCAACCATTTCCTACAAAATAAACAATAAAGCACAATAAAATGGCCCAAACATCATCAAAGACTAGCTAAATTAAATCAGTAAAGATAGCTAGCTATGCTCGCTATCACGTGTCAACGTATCCTTCGGTCTCCACCCCTAGGTCACAACGTGAGATTCCTATGATCTGCCTGCGTGTTGCCCTGGAGCAACCACCCCTTCGGAAGGCCTGATCATAGGATTCGGAACACCGTGAACTCCTGAATAGGATAGGGTCGCTTAGGCTAATTACCAACAGTTGTCTTTCCTAATGGTAGCCTGTTGGTCCGTGCCTCTGATATCTGAAAGTGGGAGGGTTACACTTACGGGGAGGAGTTAATTTGTTAACAAATCCTTGACCGAACAACGGTGGTTAATATCTAACGGAATATGAGTTATTCTGGTATTAGAAATTGACTGAGAAGAGTCTCATTTTAGATGAGGAACAACTGATCACCCTTCGGTGGCTGTTCTTCTAAACCTCTAAAGCATCGTTGCGAAACACAATCATAATTTTATTAGGGTTCTTTGATTGTTTGTTTGCAAAATTGATTGGATGTATGCAATTGTTTGTATTGCTTGTGTGATGGGTTAAGGCATAGATAACCAATACGGTCAATTGTTTGTTGTTTTTCAGCAATGTCTTCCTCGATTATCTCCTTCCTTAAAAACGAACAACTAACAGGCGAAAACTTTCCACAATGGAAATCTAATCTCAACACTATACTCGTGGTAGAAGATCTTAGGTTCGTCTTAACGGAGGAATGTCCTCCCGTTCCCCCTCGCACTGCGGCTCAGGCAGTAAAAGACGCCTACGAACACTGGACTAAGGCCAATGAAAAGGTCAAAGTCTACATTTTGGTCAGCTTGTCTGAAGTATTTACCAAGCGTTACGAGAACGTGGGAACAACCAGGGAGATTATGAATTCCCTGCAGGAGATGTTTGGACTTCTGTCCTACCAGCTCCACCACGACGCCTTGAAGAACGTCTTCAATGCCAAGATGCTGGAAGGTCAATCTGTTCGAGAACACGTCCTGGACATGATTAACCAGTTCAACATAGCTGAGGCAAATGGCGGGGTTGTCTGCGAGTGCAGTCAGGTTGCGTTCATCCTTCACTCGCTCCCGGCGAGCTATCTATCATTCAGGACGAACGCGAGCATGAATAAGATTCAGTTCAACCTGACTACCCTCCTCTCGGAGTTACAGATTTATGAGTCCTTGCAAAAGAACAAGGGCAAAAATGTGGTTAAAGGAGAGGTTAACGTGGCCCATTCCAAAAAGAAGTTCCTGAAGGGTTCAACCTCAGGGACTAAATCTTTACCCCAGGCTTCTTCATCGAAGCAGATCCAAAAGAGGAAGGGAGACAAGGGGACGGCTCCTGCACAGGCTATGCAAGGGAAGGGAAAGGCCAAGGTCGTGGCCGACAAAGGCAGGTGCTTCCACTGCAATGCAGATGGTCACTGGAAGCGGAACTGTCCCCGTTACCTTGCTGAGAAGAGAAGAGAAAAATAAGGTAAATTCGATTTACTTGTTTTAGAGACTTGTCTCGTAGAACATGATGAGTTTGCCTGGATACTGGATTCGGGAGCCACTAATCATATTTGTTCTTCTTTTCAGGGAAATGATTTCCAGCAGCTGGCAGACGGTGAAATGACGCTCAAAGTTGGAACAGGAGACGTCGTTTCAGCTCGTGCAGTGGGAGCTGCAAAATTATTTTTTAGAAATAAGTATTTAATTTTGGAGAACTTGTATTTGGTTCCTAGAATTAAAAGGAATCTTATTTCTATATTAGCTTTGCTTGAACAAGGTTACAATATTTAATTCTTACTTAATGAAGCTTTGATTTCTCAGAATGGAATTTATGTTTGTTCAGCTAAGCGTGAAAATAATTTGTTTGTGTTAAGACCAACTGATGCTAAGGCTATTTTAAGTCATGAAATGTTTAAAACGGCCGAAACGCAAAATAAAAGGCAAAAGGTTTCTCCTTTGAGTAACAACACGTATCTTTGGCACCTTCGTCTTGGTCATATTAACATCGATCGGATCGATCGTTTGGTTAAAAATGGACTTCTAACTGATATAGAAGATACATCTTTACCACCCTGTGAATCGTGTCTCGAGGGTAAAATGACTAAGAGGCCTTTTACTGGAAAAGGTTATAGGGCCAAAGAACCACTTGAACTAATACATTCGGATCTTTGTGGTCCAATGAATGTAAAGGCTCGAGGTGGTTATGAATATTTCATCTCTTTCATAGATGATTATTCTCGATACGGTTACTTGTACCTGATGGGCCATAAGTCTGAGGCTCTTGAAAAGTTCAAAGAGTTTAAGGCTGAGGTAGAAAACTTGTTAGGTAAAACGATTAAAACACTTCGATCAGATCGAGGTGGAGAGTATCTAGATCAGCGATTCCAGGACTATATGATAGAACATGGAATTCAATCACAACTCTCAGCACTTGGTACACCTCAGCAGAATGGTGTATCAGAAAGGAGAAATAGAACCTTGTTGGACATGGTTCGATCTATGATGAGCTATGCTCAGTTGCCTAGCTCGTTTTGGGGGTATGCAATAGCGACTGCAGTACATATTCTTAACAACATTCCCTCAAAAAGTGTTTCTGAAACTCCTTTTGAGTTATGGAAGAGCCGTAAACCTAGTTTGCGTTACTTTCAAATCTGGGGTTGTCCTGCACATGTGTTAGTGACAAATCCTAAGAAATTGGAACCACGTACAAGAATATGCCAATTTGTTGGGTACCCGAAAGAAACGAGAGGTGGTCTTTTCTACGACCCTCAAGATAATAAAGTATTTGTATCGACAAATGCAACTTTCTTGGAGGAAGACCACATTCGAGATCATCGACCACGAAGTAAGTTAGTATTAGGAGAAGCTACAGAAGGATCTGAAGGGAATAAAAGTCCCCACGCAGCGGAAGCGCATCGATTGGACCTTACGTCGTATATTAATTAACATTAAAATACCGTTACGATAACTCAAACAAAACTTTAAACAACCTTTAAAGCCGCTGTAAAATTGGTTTAAACATGCTAAAATAAATCTAAATTTATTTTTAAAACTTTTCTAAAGAAAAGGGGAAGAACCGTTACAAACCTCCGTTGTAGACTTGACCGTTCTTCGCCAACGATGCTCCAACGAACAAAACGCAGCAGCCGCCTTTGGTTTTCTTCGCTGGAATTTTCTTCTTTGATTGACACAATCACCACAGAGGTTACACCGGTATGTCTCTAAGTCTAGGAGGCTAAAGACTCTTGGGAGTCTTTCTCTAAGAGGGAGGCTCGAGAGAATTCTAGGTCTTGTCTTTCAAGAGTGTCAAGTGTCAAGTGTCATGACCAATTAGGTCTAGTGTTCTATTTATAGAATAGAGGCCATGAATAAAAGATTCAATTAAATCAATCTTTTCCATAATTGATTCAATCTTTATTCCTTAATTAATCAATCATGATTAATCAATTCCATAATTGATTAATCTTTTCCACAAATGACTAATTACTTCCATAAGTGATTAGATCATTTCCTTAAATGATTAATCACTTCCTTAAGTGATTAATTATTTCCATAATTGATTAATTCTCGGTTAATGAATTCTTTAATTAATTAACCACCAATTAAATATCACATATTTAATTCCCGGCCTAGAATTAATTAATTTGCTCAAACACATTTTAGGCCTTAAATTAATTAATTCATTATTTTGAACTCTTTCAAACTTCCATAAATTTATATTTGAACTTTTCAAATATTAATTTCTCTCATAATAATATATCAATATATATTATCTTTATTTCCCTTAATAAATTGAACATTTTCAATTTACTTTTATTACTTAGTTGCCTCAAATTACTTTACGAGCTACCAGTGGGACCTAATGGACCTGCAGATCAGAAGCTCCAACGATGTGAGATTAATTGGTCAAACTCATTAACCACATTAATCAATATTCGTTAACTGTGTGTACATTCCACTATAGACTCACAGTTGCACTCTTCTCACTGCAGACATATTTTCTGTGTTCACGGATCTAGACCAATATCGACTAGTTAGTCCTTCACGAGTGTCTGTAACACCAGCTGGGTCAAATTACCGTTTTACCCCTGGGTTACCTCTATTTCCTTAAGTACCAATTCTCTTCTAATGAACAACTTGTTTGTGGTCCAACCATCAAACAGAAAACCCTCTCGTGCCATTGAGAGGGTAGGGCCCTTTGATCAAGACTCGGAGTAACCACTTAAGGGAACACTCATCTGCTTCCCTAAAGTTGGGAAGGAGTGAATTCCATCTTGTACGATTATGTTCCCAACTCCCCATTCGGTCTTGTCCCCAAAGTGGTAGGCTTATTGAGTCGGCGTATTGGCCACTCTCACCCATACAAATCAAAGGACAATCTCTCATGAGCAGGAGTCCATAATCAACTCAGGATTAAGACTAAGTTGTCTAGGTCGTCCTAGTGAAATAGAAAACCAACTAGTTAACGGTGTTATAACCAGTGGTTACTATTTCGCGGTCCGGTCTTATGCAAACTCATTGCATAGGATACCCCCACTCGCATGTCTCCTACACGAACGCGTTAGATCGCAGCGTTTGTATCAAATACAAAGTGGGTCGTATCCATAGTGTCACCAGGATAAGGCACCCAGTCTTATCCCTATACTATAGACCCTTTAGGCTGTTTCTTGAACAATGATCCCATATGTCACTACATATAGTTCAAGACTCATATTACAACCTTGGATGTCTAGTTTATTGGATTAGGGTTATTATTAGGCAAAGACAAATATAAAATAACTAATAACAATTAATGGAAAATATATCAATATTATTTCATTAATATCCGGTCAACGGTTACATTCACTATCTACGAGTTTTAGAGCATAAAACCCAACAAACTCCCACTTGAACTAAAACACTAGTTAGTGGGATGTAAATGCAATAATCTAAAGCTGGAAATGTCATGTATATTAATACAATGAACTAGGGCATCCTTATACCCATTATACATTTCTCCCACTTGCCCTAGATTAGATGACATACATATCTCGTAGACCTAGACCCTCTAGATGACCCTCAAACACTTTAGCCGTGAGAGCCTTCGTAAATGGATCAGCGATGTTGTGTTCTGAGGCGATCTTAGTGACGATCACATCTCCTCTTTGCACAATCTTCCGTATCAGGTGATACTTCCTCTCGATGTGTTTACCCCGTTTGTGGCTTCGAGGTTCTTTCGAGTTGGCTACAGCCCCACTATTGTCATAGTATAGTGTTATGGGCACGTTCATATTCGGAACCACTTCCAAATCAGTCAAGAACTTTCTGAGCCATACTGCCTCCTTAGCTACTTCGCAAGCTGCTACATACTCAGCCTCCATGGTTGAGTCTGCTATGCATCCTTGTTTGATGCTTCTCTATACTACTGCTCCTCCATTGAGGGTGAATACTGACCCTGATGCGGATTTCCTTGAATCCTTATCAGCTTGAAAGTCAGAGTCAGTGTATCCAGTAAGAATCAAATCCTTAGTTCCATACACAAGCATGTAGTCCCTCGTTCTCCGAAGATACTTGAGGATAGCCTTAACCGCTCCCCAGTGGTCCAACCCTAGATTAGACTGATACCTACTGACTACTCCCACTGCATAACATATGTCAGGCCTAGTGCAGAGCATAGCATACATTAAGCTGCCCACAGCTGAGGCGTAGGGAATGTGTCTCATGTTCTCAATTTCTTGAGGTGTCTTAGGAGACTGTTCCTTAGACAGGTGTACCCCATGTTTGAAGGGTAGTAGTCCCTTCTTGGAGTTTTGCATCAAATATCGAGACAACATCTTGTCAATATACGTTGCTTGAGACAGAGCTAGCGTTTTGTTCTTACGATCCCTAATGATTTGGATTCCCAGAACATATTGAGCCTCTCCCAGATCTTTCATTTGGAATTGGGCTGCTAGCCATTTCTTAATGTCAGTGAGGTATCCTACATCATTCCCAATGAGTAGGATATCGTCTACATAAAGTATTAGAAAAGCTACTTTCATTTTGTTGACTTTCTTGTACACACAAGGCTCATCAACGTTTTGTTCAAAGCCAAAAGATTTGATTGCAGTATCAAATCTAATGTTCCATGATCTGGACGCTTGTTTCAATCCATAAATGGACCGATTGAGCTTACAAACCTTTTGTTCCTGACCTTGGGCTATGAACCCTTCGGGCTGAGACATGAAGATATTCTCTTCAAGATTACCATTCAGAAAGGCAGTCTTGACGTCCATTTGCCATATTTCATAGTCATAATATGTGGCTATGGATAAGAGAATTCTTATGGACTTTAACATGGCTACAGGAGAAAAGGTTTCTTCATAGTCAACCCCTTCCTTTTGGGTATAACCCTTTGCCACTAGTCTAGCTTTGAAGGTATGTACCTTTCCAGCTGCATCTCTTTTTCTCTTATAGATCCATTTGCACCCTATGAGTTTTACCCCATTTGGTAGATCTGTAAGTTCCCATACAGAATTGGAGTACATTGACTCCATTTCCAGGTTCATGGCTTTGACCCATTCATCCTTATCTTCGTCATTCATTGCCTGTTGATAGGACAATGGATCCTCAATGCCATCATTAGGTATGACAACCTGAGTTTCAGTTAAACCCAAGTAGCGGTCAGGTTGTAATACAACCCTCCCACTGCGTCGAGGCATTCTCAACGTTTGAGATGGACGGGATGGATCTGAAGAACTAGTTCCTTCATCAACCCTTGTTGAAGGTCCAACTTCATCAACAACTCTTGACGATTCTTCAGTAGCTTCTCCTAATATTATTTTGCTGCGTGCTTTATGATCTCTCATGTGGTCTTCTTCTAAGAAAGTGGCGTTTGTCGATACAATCACCTTATTTTCTTGTGGGTCGTAGAAATAACCACCTCTCGTTTCTTTAGGGTAACCAACAAATTGGCACAGTTTTGAATGAGGTTCCAGTTTCTTAGGATTTGTCACAAGCACGTGTGCTGGACAACCCCAGATGCGAAAGTGATGCAAACTAGGTTTACGCCCCTTCCATAATTCGAAAGGTGTTTCAGAAACACTTTTCGAGGGAACATTGTTCAAGATGTATATTGCAGTCTCTACTGCATACCCCCAAAACGAGCTAGGCAATTGAGCATAGCTCATCATTGATCGAACCATGTCTAACAAGGTTCTATTTCTCCTTTCTGACACACCATTCTGCTGAGGTGTACCAGGGGCTGAGAGTTGAGATTGGATTCCATGTTCTATCATATAATCCTGGAATCTTTGATCCATATACTCCCCTCCTCGATCAGATCGAACTACTTTAATAGATTTACCTAATAGGTTTTCAACTTCAGCCTTAAACTCCTTAAACCTTTCAAGGGCTTCAGACTTATGTCCCATTAGGTACAAGTAACCATATCTTGAATAATCATCTATAAATGAGATGAAATATTCGTACCCTCCTCGAGCTTTTACATTCATTGGACCACACAGATCCGAATGTATTAACTCTAAGGGTTCTTTGGCTCTGTAACCTTTTCAAGTAAAGGGTCTCTTGGTCATTTTTCCCTCGAGACAAGATTCACAAGGTGGTAGTGAGTCATCTTCTAACTTGCTTAGAAGTCCATTCTTTACCAAACGACCGATCCTATCGATGTTTATATGACCAAGTCTAAGATGCCAAAGATGAGTATTGTTACTTGATGGAGAAATCTTTTGCCTTTTTCTTTGAGTTTCAGCAGTTTTAAATAATTCGTGATTTAAAAGTGCTTTGTTTTCGGTTGGTCTTAAAACGTACAAGTTATTTTCCAATTTGGCTGAACAAATAAGTACACCATTTTTATAAATGAACGCTTCATTCATATCAAAAGTAACTGTATACGATTGTTCAATCAAACATGAAATAGAAATTAAGTTCCTCTTAATCTTGGGAACGATTAACAAACTTTCTAAAAGTAAGAATCTATTTCTAAAAAATAACTTCGCAGCTCCCACTGCTTTAGCTGAAATGACTTCTCCAGTTCCGACCCTGAGTGTCATTTCCCCATCGTTCAACTGCCGAAAGGAACTATTTTCCTGAAAAGAAGAGCAAACATGATTAGTTGCTCCTGAATCAAGTATCCAGGTAAACTCATCATGTTCAACCAGGCATGTTTCTAAAAAAAGTAAATCAAATTTACCTTCCTTTTCCTTTTTTTTCTCAGCAAGGTACTTTGGGCAGTTTCTCTTCCAATGTCCATCTACATTGCAGTGGAAACACTTGCCCTTGTCTACCATAGCTTTGGCTTTTCCCTTGCTTTTAGCAGCAGTGCTGGGAGCTTTCCCCTTGTTTCCTTTCTTCTTCTGAGCTTTCTTTGAAGAAGTGGCTACAGATTTAGTTCCAGAGGATGAACCCTTCTCGAACTTTCTTTTAGAGTGGACAACGTTTGCCTCTCCTTCTATCTGTCCCTTGTTCTTAAGAAGTGACTGATAGAGTTGTAGCTCATTCAGGAGGCTAGTCAGGTTGAACGTTATTTTATTCATCATTCCATTGCTTCGAAACTGTAGAAAACTCTTCGGAAGAGATTCTAAGATGAATGCAACCTGACTACGCTCATCTATGACCGCCCCGTTTGCCTCTGCCACGTTGAATTGGACCATCATATCCAGGACATGCTCCCGAACAGACGTGCCCTCTTTCATGCGACAGCTATAAATGTATTTGAGAGCGTCATGGTGGAGTTGGTAGGACGGTTGTCCAAACATCTCCTGGAGAGAGTTCATAATCTCCCTCGCTGTTACCATGCTCTCATGTCTTTTAGCCAAAACTTCAGATAAGCTGGCTAAGATATAGACGCGAGTCTTATCATTGGCCTTTGTCCAGCGGTCATAAGCATCCTTAACTGCTTGGGATGCATTACGAGCAGGGGCTGGAGGACAATCCTCCGTTAAGACGAACCGCAGATCATCGACAACAAGAATCGTATTCAGGTTCGACTTCCACGTAGCATAATTTTCGCCGGTTAATTTCTCATTTTTAAGCAGAGAGACAATTGAGGAAGACATTGCTAAAATTTAAACAAACAATGACCGTATTAGTTATCTTTGCCTTAACCCATCATACAAGCAAACAATTGCACACAATCCAATCAATTTAGCAAAACAGACAATCACAGAACCCTAAAACTATCGATTTAGTTTTGCAACGGCGTTTCAGAGGTTTAGAATGTCAGCCACCGAAGGGTGATCAGGCACTCCTCCTTTGAAATGAGACACCTCTCAACTAATTCTAATCCCAGAATAACTCATATTCCTATAGACATTAGCCACCGTTGTTCGGTCAAGGATTTGTTAACACTTTTAACTCATCCTCGTAAGTGTAACCCTCCCACTTTCAGATCTCAGAGGCACGCACCAACAGGCTACCGAAGGGAAAGACAACTGTTGGTGATTAGCCTAAGAGCTCCTATCCTTTTCAGGAGTTCACGATGTTCCGAATCCTATGACCAGGCCCTCCGAAGGGATGGTTGCGCCAGGACAACCTGCAGGCGGATCATAGGACTCTCACGGTGTGAACTATGGGCGGAGACCGAGGGATACGTTGACACGTGTCCCGCTCCCACTTACTCTAGACATTTTTCCCATTCACCTTGATATTGATCCATGCAAACACTTTCCGAAGGAAGGCCGCTCCTAAGGCGACTCGAAGCCGAGCATGAATCTCACGTTGTGAATATAGAGACGTGGGAGCAAAACTTGATTTAAATCTCGTTTTGTAACTTTCCTCCGACTAAAAATGTCCTAAGGTTAATATAGGGTTATTTAACTTATATAGTATTCGGCTAAGTCAATCTATCTAAGTCTGATCCTATTATAACAATTATGGAAAGAATTCAACTGCAATCTCTTGGGTGAATTAAACTTCCTTTAATAAACCCAACATTGCAAGCCAACATTACTATGGTTAATTCAACTCAATGTTCGGGTCAGTTCCCAGGTAGGAGGTGTTCCGTAAACCGTCAACTTAAATACCCTCAGCCTTAGACAGAACTTTACCGAGAGAGTTCCCTTATAACCTCAGTAATGTAAGGTCTTTACTCTAAAGATCTAGGTGCATTAAACACTTTTAATAAACCTAGTGACATTGCATGCTAACATTTAACTATGATTAATTCAACTCCGGTATTCCAGGTCAGTTCCCAGGTAGGAGGTGTTCCGTAAACCGTCAACTTAAATACCCCCAGCCTTAGACAGAACATTACCGGTGGAGTTCCCTTATAATCATAGCAATGTTTTTCCTACTTAGTCAATTAAAACTATTTTTAAATACTAAGTAAGAAAATATTCTAATCCTATTAGAAACTGATCTAGGTCTAATTAATTTTAAACAATTTAAAATTAATCTAATTCATCCTATGATCTTATGTTTGCATGCAAATCTTGATTATAGATTGACGGTTTCTAATCATTAATATTAAAGAACTATTTCAAATTTTAATGATTAATCCTATAATCAAGAATCTAGGGTTTAATTCATTCAACAATCTCATTCAAATTAAATAATTAAACCACACTAATTGCATGAATAATATAACAATTATATTATTAACTATGGATGTTTCATGCTTCATGCAATCTTTGATTTTCTTTTATTATAACAATTATAAGCCAATCAAGAAAATCAATCAAGCATGCTTCATTCATCACATTAAACATAACTATTTATATTTAATTTAAGTAATGACATGCTTCATGCTTTCCAATTTTTCATATAATTAATATACACTTATATTAAAAATATGAAAACAAAACCATGCATTTAAACATACATTATAACAATTTATAATATATAAAATATGCATGGGCATGTTTATAACCTAAGGTGGGATTAAAAATTTTATATGACATCCATAAAGCATATAAATAGCAATTGAACCGGTTAATTTTGGCCCCTAGGATAAAATAAAGCATTAAATTACATTAATTTAGCTAAATTCTATCCTAAAAATCCATGTACAGCTTCGGAATTGGTCTAGACAGCACGAACCGCCCCGAACCACCTCGAACCGGCCTTTAAAATCACGAACCATGCCAAAAATTGGCTGAACCGGACCAAATAGGTCCCAGCCCAGCCGAACCTGTCCGAACCGGACCGGTCATGCCTCGAACCGCGCCTTTTGAAACTCTAGGTCGCACCTCCATCGTGACAGCGTCGAGACGCTGTGATGATAGCGTCCCGACGCTGTGCGTTTTCCTTATCTGGCACCTGCGTAATCGAGACAGCGTCGAGACGCTGTTGAGGTAGCGTCCCGACGCTGTGTGCTTTTCTTACCGAGCGCCTTCGGTATCGAGACAGCATCGAGACGCTGTTGAAGTAGCGTCCCGACGCTGTTGCGTCTGGAGGCACAATGTGGGCGGCAGCAGCATCGATTCTCCCGATTTTGGCCCCGATTTCAGCGGCGATTGCTCCGTTTTTCATCTCATAAAAACCTATTCTAGACCCGGACTTGCATAGGACTCGATTTTACATAAAATACCCGAAACACCGGGCCTTACATGATCAAAATCACATAAAAATAAAATCTGTGGCCATAAAATTAACCCAAACAGTTCAATGCAAACCGAACATACATTATACATAAATCCCACCTATTAGAGCCTATCGCAACTTTTTAAAATTAATTAATAGGGACAGCGATGGCTCTGATGCCGATTCAAGGGAATAAAAGTCCCCACGCAGCGGAAGCGCATCGATTGGACCTTACGTCGTATATTAATTAACATTAAAATACCGTTACGATAACTCAAACAAAACTTTAAACAACCTTTAAAGCCACTGTAAAATTGGTTTAAACATGCTAAAATAAATCTAAATTTATTTTTAAAACTTTTCTAAAGAAAAGGGGAAGAACCGTTACAAACCTCCGTTGTAGACTTGACCGTTCTTCGCCAACGATGCTCCAACGAACAAAACGCAGCAGCCGCCATTGGTTTTCTTCGCTGGAATTTTCTTCTTTGATTGACACAATCACCACAGAGGTTACACCGGTATGTCTCTAAGTCTAGGAGGCTAAAGACTTGTGGGAGTCTTTCTCTAAGAGGGAGGCTAGAGAGAATTCTAGGTCTTGTCTTTCAAGAGTGTCAAGTGTCAAGTGTCATAACCAATTAGGTCTAGTGTTCTATTTATAGAAGAGAGGCCATGAATAAAATATTCAATTAAATCAATCTTTTCCATAATTGATTCAATCTTTATTCCTTAATTAATCAATCATGATTAATCAATTCCATAATTGATTAATCTTTTCCACAAATGACTAATTACTTCCATAAGTGATTAGATCATTTCCTTAAATGATTAATCACTTCCTTAAGTGATTAATTATTTCCATAATTGATTAATTCTCGGTTAATGAATTCTTTAATTAATTAACCACCAATTAAATATCACATATTTAATTCCCGACCTAGAATTAATTAATTTGCCCAAACACATTTTAGGCCTTAAATTAATTAATTCATTATTTTGAACTCTTTCAAACTTCCATAAATTTATATTTGAACTTTTCAAATATTAATTTCTCTCATAATAATATATCAATATATATTATATTTATTTCCCTTAATAAATTGAACATTTTCAATTTACTTTTATTACTTAGTTGCCTCAAATTACTTTACGAGCTACCAGTGGGACCTAATGGACCTGCAGATCAGAAGCTCCAACGATGTGAGATTAATTCACTACAACAAATTTGGCTTTTAATGTCGGGCAATGCCCGACATTAAAAGTCTTTAATGTCGGTCACTGACCGACATTAAAAACACCGACATTAAAAGTTTTAATGTCGGTCGCTTTTAATGTCGGGCATTGCCCGACATTAAAGGCCTTTTTTAATGTCAGACGCTTTTAATGTCGGGCAATGACCGACATTAAAAGCTCTGTCCGACATTAAAAGTAGGTCATTGCCCGACATTAAAAATGCCCTTTTAATGTCAGTCAACCAATCTTTGACCGACATTAAAAATGTCCTTTTAATGTCGGTCTCTTTTAATGTCGGGCAATGCCCGACATTAAAAGCTGTGACATTAAAAGTGTCTGACATTAAATGTATGACATTAAAAGTGTCCGACATTAAAAGTGTCTAACATTAAATAAAAAAAAAAATTGTTGGTTGCACATGTAGCTAACCAACAATACTATTTCTTTATTTTGTAAAAACATGTAAACAAAATATAATTTCAACATATACACAAAATAAAATCCCAAACGAATTTAATTAATAAAATGTAATAGTGTATATAATACATGAAACTTTTCGTCCATCCACAAATCACATCCATGAACCAATTTACAGAGAAAAAGTAAAATTACTAAACAAAATAAGTATACAACTCCTTAAAACGCTCTTTCCCAAGTTCCTCTTTGAACTCCTTTTTCGAGAATATCCATTTCATCATCTGCAACACAAAGCATAACTAAGTATTGTAAAGCCTATGATTGATATAAACCAACACAAACAAACAATTTCAAAGCATAACTAAAGTATTTCTCAACCTTCAACTCAACTAAACTTATAAACTAACACAAGCGATTTCAAAATATAACGATAAAGTCATACAAACAATTTCAAAGCATGACTCAAGTATTTATCAACTTCCCACTAAATCCAACTAAAATCATAAACTCACATAAACAATTTCAAAACACAACACAAGTATTTCTCAACCCCCTCCCACACTAAACTTACAAACTAACACAAACAATTTCAAACTCACCCCCCCCCCCAAAAAAAAGGTTATAAACCTACACAAACAAACAATTTCAATATTGATCTTATCAATCTATGCTATGAGCTTATCTTCCTTCTTGTGATAACAATCTTATACCAACCTGAAAAACCATACGGACTTGATATATCGTATAAAAAGAAAGTTAATGAATCTCCCACTACAACCAATACGAACTTGATATATTGTATAAAAAGAAACAAAACCATAAACACCCAAATGAACCCCTCTTTTTTTACATAAGCTAGCAGAATCAGAACCAATATCAAAAAGTAGTGATTCGAACGAAAAAAAAAACACAAAATATTCTTAAAATAATACTTTTAAATGAAAGAAACTTGCCTGCAAAAGTCGTCTGGCATAACCACCCTCCATTTTCAACTTGAAATGTGTCCTAAATGTCATAATTCCGATGTTCTTATCTCCACTCTCGCATTATGGCATTATGTAGAAGAAACACGTCCATGTTAGAAAGTTAAGGAGGAACTACTCCCGAGAAAAATTACCTTCCTAGGCGCAGCCTCTCAGCGAATATGAATGAACTAATCACAACAACTATCACCATGCTGAGAGGATTAAATGCAATAACAAACACAGGTCCTTTTAACTTCACCACAATTCCTTGGAGATAATAGGCAATCCCAGAAGATATACTATGCCCCTGCAAATGACATGGCCTTTAGATTTAGTAATAAACGATACTTGAAATGGTGATAACAATGGCAGCCTTAACAGGTTCTTACTTATTTACAATGTTAGAATAAGAGTGAGGGTTGAAATTCTCTTTGGTCCAAGGCAAACTCAACATGGGTCCTTTTATAAGAGCCATCATCATTGCTCCTCCTACTGTAACTAAAGTGCCTAAAATCTTTGCCTGGCTTCGTAAACTTTTAATATTCACCTTCTCCATTCTTCAAAAACAAAAACATAATGATGATCTTGAATCAATAAACAAATAGAAAACATTAGGATCTTATTCTATGTGCATGAGTGCGTTTAATTTAAGTTGGTATACAAAACAAGTACATGCAAATCCAAGCCATTAGAAACGCAAAGGCAGGAAGAATATTGCACATGGCAGTTGCAAAAGTTGCAGTTGTGTATTTAGTACCAGAGTAAATCAAGCTCTGGGCTATTACAGGCCTGTCAGAATGAAAAGAAGGTTAGTTTTTGAACCGATATAACTAACGATTTTATACTGTCAAAATATATGCAAAGTGAAATATATAAAAGACAATATTTTCACTATAATAGTTATAAAAGACAAGTACATGCAAATCCAAGCCATTAGAAACGCAAAGGCAGGAAGAATATTGCACATGGCAGTTGCAAAAGTTGCAGTTGTGTCTTTCGCCTTATTTTTCTGCCAATGAAATGGGTTAGTGATGATGAAAGGCTAGACAAAATATAGCTTAGAGCGAGAGAAAATTAGTACCTGTCCAAGACAAAGGCAAAAGGAGCAACAACAATGTCCTACCTTTGCGTTAGAGATAATAGACATTCCTGCAGAAGCAAATCTTAGTGCAATTACTCCCAAATATGGCTTTGCCTTCTCAAACATATGTCCTGCCTGTTCCATTTCTCTCTCTCTAGAAGTGTTTGTCAATAGAATAGATAAATCACAACAAAAGCAGAAGTTTCAGCATGCTTTTATAATGGATTGAGAAATATGTTGATCAACCTTGTCAAATTCAAAGAGAAAGATTGAAATCTTCTTCATTTTTTCCCATTTACATAATCCCAAAATGGTTGAAATTGAAGAAATCAGCTTAAACTTCTCCTGTGAGGCATTTCAGCAAACAGTACAGGGGCATAATGAACTCAACATCCAGTTTAATATTCAACAATCCAAAATATCATTCTTTCAACCATCATTGCACACAGGGTAATATTTAAAACTAGATAAAATTTGACAGAATTCTCTGACTTGGAACCTGAAGAAACCACAACAGAACCAATTTCTTTGCATGGACTGCTTGTGGAGCTGGTGTTGAAACCCCCACATCCAGAGCTGGGCTAGGGAAACCTGTAATTGAACAGGTTATTCAGGGCCACAACATGTTTGATTAAGATTTAATTGGAACATTATGAATTGGGTATTCAGTAGCATAATGAGGACAGAACAGCCCAGTACGAATAAATAAAAATTTGTGATAAAGCCTTTTCCATTGGCCTTTTGTTTGCTATCCTAAATATCCTTTTCTCGTTCAGTCATTACGTCGAGCACTTAATGCGCTCCCCAAAAAAGAAAAAAAAATGATTCCACTCGGTAAGAATTCGGTTTCACAAAACTCTGTAATCCTAAATCAAAATCACCGCTAATTACAATGTCGAAGTTGGATCGAACCTCAAATACAACACACGGATCGATTAAGAGAGAAACAAAAGAACGAACGAAAACTGCTTAATTATATACAACCAAAGCACGAAAATCCTTGGGAATAATTACCTGAAACAATCCGTAATCCTTAACGATCGATCAGCAGACGGAATTGCAGAGCTTCGCATGTATTTTTCTTTTTCAGAACACTGCAAAAGAAGCCAAAAGCTAAGACGACGAAGAGGGAAGAAATGGAGGAAGATGAAGAAGGGGGAGAAACTTCATCTTCTCCAAGGAGTTGCAGGTGAGGCAAAATCCCAATCCGTTTGCACAGAGAAAGATGGAACATGGAAGACTACTCGAGCAATCCCCGAAAATCAGAAGTGAATAAATAAAGAGAAGAAGAAAATAAATTGAAGTGAAAGCAAAAAGATTCTCTCTCATTTACCCAGTGAGGAAGAGGGAACAAGAACAGGAAGAGGAACAGAAACGTACCCAAGTTCGGTGAGCTCGTCGTCGAGGGTTGCCGTCGGTGAGGGAGGAAGCGCCGTCGATGAGGGAGGAAATGTGCTGCGAGGGAGGAAGCGGCGCCGAGGGTTTGGGTTTGTTTTCGAAGAGAGAGGGAAAAACGAAGAGAGAAACACTTTACCTTTTTACTGTTTTTAAAATTAAAAAAAATTAAAATATCTTTTAATGTCGGGCAATGCCCGACATTAAAGGCGTCTTTTGATGTCGGGCAATGCCCGACATTAAAAGTTCGAAAATTTTAAAAAACGCGCGTCCGACATTAAAAGGCCCGCGCATTTTTTTGTCCGACATTAAAGCCTCCGCGCCTATTTTTCTGTCTGACATTAAAACTATAATTTGTTGTAGTGATTGGTCAAACTCATTAACCACATTAATTAATATTCGTTAACTGTGTGTACATTCCACTATAAACTCACAGTTGCACTCTTCTCACTACAGACATATTTTCTGTGTCCACGGATCTAGACCAATATCGACTAGTTAGTCCTTCACGAGTGTCCGTAACACCAGCTGGGTCAAATTACCGTTTTACCCCTGGGTTACCTCTATTTCCTTAAGTACCAATTCTCCTCTAATGAACAACCTGTTTGTGGTCCAACCATCAAACAGAAAACCCTCTCGTGCCATTGAGAGGGTAGGTGTTGGGTTCCTAGAGTGAGTAAAAATATAGTATAAAATACTCTAGAATTCCTATGCAAGTATACACAGTCTGCAGCAAGTAATATTATCAATCCAAGGTCTGAATGAGTTTCCACTTTACCTATTTTGTATAACTTTCTAATGGTTTCAAAGATAATAAAAAAAATGTTAGGTTTTATCGGGATTATGCTGAAGCAAAATAAATGACAGAACAACTAGTAAACAAATAGACAGATAGATTAGAGACAGGCACTGGTTAGGCTTTAGTGATTGTTTTAAGATATGCTCTAGCAATATTATTGATCATGCATTTCTCGCAGTATTATTAGCGGATTCCTCCCGGAACTCCGGATCTTTTGGGATATGTTTCAAACCCAATGAAGAGCGACCGATCGAGCACTAGGCAACTGGCTATCCCTAGCTCAGTCACTGGCGTTCACCATTACACAATGATCGTAATGTGGAGAATTGCCACACACTCTCTAAATCATCCCTGAAACTAGAGAGAGCTATCCATACCGGCTGGCCAGGCGGGCATAAAATAAGAATAAACACAACAATTAACCAAAATGCAATAGTCAATTTATTACTAGAGATGAAGCACAGTAATCACATTATTCCTAACCAACACCCTAAGCTACTTAGTTCATAATAAGCATAGGAATACGAATTACAATCTGAGTATGCATGTCCATCACTACAAGTTAAATAATAAGGTAAACTCCCTAATCAGCTTGCGGTTGATGGTGTTCTTGATGATCTTCAATCTCCCTAACTATTCGGCTTCCAAGGGAAAAACATGGAATCACTTTGACTTTGACGGCTACTTCCTTTTATAGACGGATGGGAGGCTCGAATTAGGTCAACTAGGACACGTGTAAGGCTCTCCTTGATCCTTTATCACGAAAATAACTCAACAGAAGTCGGTTCATGAAGTTGGCTAACGAGCTGTGATGTGGCAGTTTCTGCTCCCAGTTTTGCTGCAGCATAAAATTTGCTCCTTCTAGTCGCTCAGCAGCATAATCTGCACAAAGTGATTTCCAAAGCTTCCATTCTTCCAAATGGGTTAAATCATGTAATATCTCTCTAAAACCAACCCTAATAAGCATAAAAGATACACAAATCCTTATATAAATGAGGCCTAAATAACTACCTTTTAGGCAGTTATCATACCCCCAAACTTGAATTATTGCGCGTCCCGAGCAATACTAACCAACCTTCATTCAAGAATCTCAAAACATTAGACAAAGAATTAGCTTAATCAAACCAGACAATCCAACACTACCTTTAACCTTTACCTGAGCACTCTGCAAAACCAAGCTCTGCTGCAGCAAAATGATTCCTTCAGCAGGGACAGATAATCACCACTTTTCAACTTAATTCTAGGAACTCACCACAGCCTAGCTCTATTATCAGACATTTCAAAACATATTTTTAAAGGGGTTTATATCATTATTTATCAGACTTAAAACAGCCTTACAGTCATAAGCTCTTAAGCATGGGATGACCCACTTTATGGTGCAGTATACCCTTGCCTCAAGCTCATCACCAACTAGGCTCAATACTCATTATAAAGCTCAAAAATCCTTAGTTATTCCATCTCTTGCCCCTCAGAATGGCGACATTTTGTGATGAAGCTCACCTAAGTTATGGGAGACAGAAAAGCTGTTGGATCATCATTCATCCTTCAAAACTTTTGCTCCATCAATTTTTTCAGCAAAATCTTCAACAAATAATTTTTCAGCAAATAATTTTTTTCTCATATTTCTCATTTTTTCACATTTCCTAGGTCATCTTTTGACGCGAAGACAACCTGTGGGTATCACAAATGTCCCCGGTTACTCAATAACCTAGCAAATTTTAATTTGAAGGAGAGGAATGCTCGAGCAAAATAATTGGAGTAGCAAAAAGTCCCCCAAACTTGAATTATTCATTGTCCCCAATGAATCATTAAATAAGCAAGTATACCCCCAAACTTAAATTTTTCTATCTGAATTTTTAAACTAAACATGGGACTAGGATTAAGCTTAAAGTGGATCATATAAGTCAATACTACCGTCAAAATCTTCTTGCCGCAGCAACAATCCAGGCTAGAAGAAATGCTCAAGCAAAAGGTTTCTGGAGATCAGAATACCTTGATCTAATTAAGCGTAATCAGTCCAAGCTTCAAAAATTCAGAAGAAAATTAGTTAAGTTAGATTTAGTCAGTACTCATAGAATAGAAACGTTCAGAAATTTTATTGAAATCATAGAAAAAACATTACAAAGCAGAGATATATTTTTTTCGCAATAAAAAATTAAAAAAAAAAACAAGACAATCAAACATTTTTAGCATAATGGGGTCAGATATGCGCGAGCAAACAAAATGATAAGACAAAAATAATGCTCGCTGAAGATCATTCCATCCATCAATCTTCCTGACCCTGGTCTTCATCATCATTCTCTTCTCGTTCAACAGGCGGGGGTAGTATCCAAAGATTAAACAAATCATCGGGAAACACTGGAAAGGCCGAATACGGTGTTGAGAAATCGGTTTGCAAGGCCCCCCTGAGCGCATCATCTCTCCGTTTAACATAAGTCCAGTAGGTCTGAGCTTGGCTTTCAGCAAACTCTAACCTACTGGTCAACACAGCCAGTTGCTCTAGGATCTGATTAACGCCATACACAAGCCCACCCTGGCGAACCTCTTGCATAAGCTGAAGTCGCGCCAGATTAGGTGTGTCAATGATTCCCTTATCAGTCATGATCATATCTTCTGGAACCGTGGGCACTCCTGCCCTGCTGCATAACATCGTAATCGTGTTCGGAAAGAACAGCTTCCCCACCTTCTTTTTCCAGCAATCAACAATCTCAGAAGAAATAATTTTTCCTACATCAATACTTATCGAGCGAAGAATGGCAAAGGCAAGTAATACCCTGTCCCGAGATGCCGTGGAGTCGTGTGTTGTCGGCAGCAAGCGTAGCCTGATGAAACCCATCCAAGTGTTGGCTTCACTCTTCAAATAAGCAGCTTGAAACGTATGCTTCCGCGTCTGCGACACCCTCCATTGAGCCCCCTCAATGCCTACCTCCCGGACAGCCGCACTCAGTTGATCACTAGATGGTGCAGCCACCATCTCATTAAAAACGGCATGCGGAAAATCTTGGAGATCGAACAGTTCATTAATGGCCTCAGGACTCCACTGTACAGGCACTCCTCGAACGATGACCTCAAAATCATTCTTAATGTCAAGATTGGCATAAAATTCTCGAACAATGTTGGAATTGACAGGTTCTGGTTTCGCACAAAATTGCCTCCATCCAAGGTTCACTATTCCAGACTCCAAGAACCTAGGCAAATCACTGCCAAATCCACGTTCGAACAAGAAGTCTCGTTTCAGTACCTCCTGGTATTTTGCTCGAGCAAGATCGTTGACGAAGCGAATGAATGGCGCCCTCGGCTCCTCAATTTCTCCTGATGCTTCGGCAATTCCTTTGCCCCTGCTTTCTCTCTGGACACGCAAACGCTCTTCCTCTGCCTTTCTTGCCTCTTCTTCTTTTTCCTTATTCTCAGCTTCCCTTCTTTCTTCCTCAGAGTCCGACGTCGGAGGTGATGGAGTGTTCCGAACCACCCTCACGCGACCCGCCTTCCTCTTGATGCGGCGGTGCTTGGGTGGTTCAGGCATAATAATTTCAACATGGGCCTCCTGCACCGGCTCTGGTGTTTTCTCTTTTTCAGGTACACCCGCGACTTGTCCTCCGACCTCTGTCTCATGTTCCTTCTCAGCATTCCCTTCCTGAACCGTAGTAGAAACTATCGGTTCTGTCTCAAGATCCTGCACAGCCGCTGTCTCTTGGATGACTTCTTGTTCCGCAGCCCTCTGCTGCCTCCGTCTTCGCTTTGCCTCCTTCTCTTCTGGCGTTCTTTTCTTTTTAGACTTTCCTTTTTGAACTTCCGGTGTGACCGGTATCTCTTCCTCCTCACTCTCCCTCTTTTTTTGCGCTCTCGTTTTAGCCATGGAAGGTATAATAGGGTTTTGCAAAGAAAGAAAGAATAACACACGCACAAGAATTTGATCAGGAAAACGAAGTGAAATGTACTTACCAGAGATTGCGAATAAATAGGGCTGCAGCAAACAAGAATCCTAACCGAAAGGATTTGCCCTGCCATAACTAATATTACCGTTGCAATTAAAAATGCAAACCTGAAATTCAAAAATTACCAACGGTAAAATTGTGAATTCCAAACGGCCATGGTAAAAATTAATGCTCTGTCATCATTGAAGCCGTTGGATAATTACTCTGCGACACGTGGCCTCATCAGATGATGCACTCACATTTACCTGCGAGAATTTAAAGCTAAGTCTAACGGTAACAATAATAAATTCCAACGGAAACCCTTCTATCTCGGAATATTTTGCTCCAGCAATATCTTTGCCGCAACAATCTGCTGAACCTGAAGAATCTCAGATACAGAATTCGAATTTCAAAATAGACAAATCAAATCTTTTTAATTCAAATTAAACAGATCAAAGCAAACTTAACCTGTTATTCTCAAAAGAAGCCGAATGAATTAGAGAAAATCTCTATTAATTAAAACTGAAAATAAAATCTAGATAAAATAAAATCTAACTATCTAAAAGATTATTGCATGATAATTTAAATAAATAACACGAAAATCAAATCAAATCAAATAAAAAATAGATCAAATCTAACCTACCAAAAATAATAAAAATACTTAAAAGATAAAATCTAATAAATCATGCAAAATTAAATCTAACCTAACCGAAAAATAAAATCAATTCAAATCCTGGGAGCTCAAAATTTTGCTCTGTGAAATGCTCCCGCAAAAGTCCTGCTCTCTCAATCATCAACCAATCGTAGGGAAGGATATTTCGCCTGAAATTCCTCACCCCAATAATGCTTCACACGCTGTCCATTTACCTTGAACACTCTCCCATCTTTTTCATCCTGCAAAGTAATTGCTCCATTGGAGAAAACCTCAATCACAATAAACGGTCCTGACCATTTGGATTTTAATTTTCCAGGAAAAAATTTTAATCTAGAATTATAAAGCAAAACTTTCTGACCCTTGACAAATTCTTTAGATTTTATTTTTTTGTCATGCCACAGCTTAGTCTTTTCCTTATACATCTTCGCATTCTCATAAGAGAATTGGCGAAATTCTTCTAACTCATTAAGTTGTAGCATTCTTATTGCTCCTGCACGACTCAGATCAAAATTTAACTTTTTCAAAGCCCAAAATGTTTTATGCTCAAGCTCTAATGGTAAATGACAAGTTTTCCTGTATACTAACCTATAGGGAGACATACCTAGAGGAGTCTTATAAGCTGTCCTATAAGCCCAAAGAGCCTCATCCAACCTAAAGGACCAATCCTTTCTAGATGGATGAACTACTTTCTCTAAAATAGCTTTTATTTCCCTATTACTAATTTCAGCTTGACCATTTGCTTGTGGGTGATAAGGGGTAGCTATCCTATGCTTAATCTCATACTTAGCTATAAGCTTAGTTAAGATATTATTAACAAAATGTGTACCCTCATCACTTACTAGAGCCCTAGGTGTCCCAAACCGCGCAAAGATGTGCGATTGAAGAAACCTTGCTACTGTCTTGGCATCACTCTGATGGCATGCGATGGCCTCCAACCACTTGGACACATAATCAACTGCCAATAAGATAAAAACATTGCCATTAGAAGGGGGAAATGGCCCCATAAAGTCAATACCCCATACATCGAATAATTCAACTTCTAAAATGTAAGTAAGAGGCATTTCATCTCTTGGTCCCAAGTTTCCTCTCCTTTGACAAGCGTCACATTGCTTGTAGAACCAGTGGGCATCCTTGAATAACGTAGGCCAGAAAAATCCACAATGCAAAATCCTCATAGCCGTCCTCTGACCGCTGAAATGACCTCCATACGGCGAAGAGTGACATTGCTCCAGGATTTCCTTTGCTTCAGCACCTGAAACACACCTACGAATAATACCGTCAGAGCATTGCTTATACATAAACGGCTCATCCCAAAAGAAAAATTTCCCATCATGCTTAAACTTTTTCTTCTGCCTCCAATCCATGTCAATAGGAGTGACTCCCTTTACTAAAAAGTTGGCAATATCAGCATACCAAGGGACATCCCTGACTACCTTTACCTGAACAGCAAAAAGCTGCTCATCTGGAAAAGAATCGAAAATGGCAGGTTGCTCCAGCAAAGATGATGATGGATCAAGACGAGATAAATGATCTGCAACGACATTCTCTGATCCCTTCTTGTCCTTTATCTCCAAGTCAAATTCCTGCAGTAATAAAATCCAACGAATTAGTCTAGGCTTTGCATCTTTCTTAGACATTAAATACCTTATTGCTGCATGATCCGTGAACACCGTGACTTTGGATCCAACCAAATATGGCCGGAATTTCTCAAAAGCAAACACAACAGCTAACAACTCCTTTTCAATAGTTGTGTAGTTGACCTGTGCTTCATTTAAAACCTTGCTTGCATAATATATAGGATGAATAAATTTGCCCTGCTTTTGCCCCAGCATCGCTCCTACCGCAGCATCGCTCGCATCACACATTACCTCGAATGGCAAATTCCAATTAGGCGCGCAGAGAATGGGTGCTGAGATTAAAGCAGCCTTCAGTGTTTCAAAAGCCTTCCTACAGTCTGCATTAAAGTAAAAAACATGATCAGTGCACAATAAGTTACAAAAAGGTTTACTAATTTTGGAAAAATCCTTTATGAACCTCCTATAAAATCCAGCATGTCCTAAAAAACTCCGAATTCCCTTCACTGAATTCGGTGGCTCTAGTCTTTCCATAACCTCAACTTTTGCTCTATCAACTTCTAGACCATTTTTAGAAATCCTATGACCTAACACTACGCCCTCCTTCACCATGAAGTGGCACTTATCCCAATTAAGAACTAGATGGGTATCCTCACATCTTTTTAACACCTTTCCTAAATTATCTAAACAACTCTGAAAAGACCCTCCAAACACTAAAAAATCGTCCATAAAGACTTCAACAGTGGACTCAATCATATCAGAAAAAATTGCTAACATACACCGCTGAAATGTTGCTGGAGCATTGCAGAGGCCAAAAGGCATTCTCCTAAAAACGAATGTCCCATAAGGGCAGGTGAAAGTGGTTTTTTCCTGATCTTCAGGAGCAATAGTAATCTGGTTATACCCAGAATAACCATCCAAGAAACAGTAATACGCCTGACCAGCCAATCGATCCAACATCTGGTCGATAAATGGTAGAGGGAAATGATCCTTTCGGGTGGCTTTATTAAGCCTTCTGTAATCCATACAAACCCTCCAGCCAGTTACTGTCCTTGTGGGGATCAACTCATTATCTTTATTGTTCACCACAGTGACACCTCCTTTCTTAGGAACAAATTGGACAGGGCTTACCCAATTGCTATCGGCAATTGGATAGATGATCCCAGCATCCAACCATTTAATTACCTCCTTTTTAACAACCTCTTTCATTGCAGGGTTAAGCCTTCTTTGTTGCTCAATACTCCTAAAGGACCCCTCCTCTAGAGTGATTTTATGCATACAAAAAGATGGGCTAATTCCCTGAATATCAGCCAATGTCCAACCTATAGCTTTTCGGTATTGCTGCAGCAATTTTATTAAGGCCTCCTCATGCTCCGGCATTAAATTTGATGCAACAATAATGGGCAACGTCTCACTTTCCCCAAGATACACATACTTTAGATGATCCGGTAAAGGTTTCGAATCTAAACTGGGTGCCTCAATTAGGGATGGCTTAATTGGGGGAGCCTTTCTTTGATCTAAATCTAAAGACTCAAAAACATCCTCACACCTAAACAATTCTTTTTCATTTTTTCTATCTAAAGAACAAAATTCAAAATCTTCTACACTAACCTCTCTATGCTTTTCCGAATTCTTATCAACCGAATCCTGTATTGCTGTCTCAATAACTGTGCTCTCCAGAATCCTGATGAAGGAGCAATCCTCCATCTCGTCTGGATATTTCATGGCTTTAAACACATTAAATTTCACTTCCTCATTACAGACTCTCATTGTTAATTCTCCTTTTTGAACATCTATTAATGCCCTACCAGTAGCCAAAAATGGACGACCTAGAATAATTGGGACATCTTTATCAGCCTCATAGTCTAAAATAATAAAATCAACAGGAAATATGAACTTATCAACTTTTACTAAGACATCCTCAATTTTACCCTCTGGATATGTGATAGACCTATCAGCTAATTGGAGTGTAACTGTGGTAGGTCTAGCTTCACCAATACCTAACTTCCGATAGACCGAAAGAGGCATAAGGTTAATGCTCGCACCTTAATCACAGAGTGCTCTACCTAACTCCTTTCCACCTATAGACACAGGGATGGTAAATGACCCTGGATCCTTAGCTTTGGGGGGTAGACCATTCTTAAGAATAACACTACACTCCTCAGTAAGAGATACAGTTTCAAACTCACCTAACCTTTTCTTTTTAGTCAAAATATCCTTAAGAAATTTAGCATAATTAGGCATTTGCTCTATAGCTTCTACTAAAGGGATATTTATATGCAACTGCTTAAGAATCTCTAAAAACTTTTTAAATTGACTATCCTGATTCTTAGGCTTTTGCCTTTGTGGAAAAGGTAGAGGTGGTACATAAGGTGGGGGCGGCACGTATGGTGGTTCTACATCTGACACAAAACCAGATGCTCCAGCATTTTCCTTGCTGTCTCCAGCACCCTGACCAGACTCCAACTCTTTTTCAATAACAACAATATTATCACTATTACTATTTAAATCCTGGGTCTTTCTAGACTCTTCTAATGGCTTACCACTCCTAAGAGTTACTGCCTTTACCTGCTCCTTACCTTCCCTTCGAGGGTGTTCAGTATCCGAAGGAAGTTTCCCTTGAGGCCTCGCCTTGAGCTCATTAGCTAGCTGACCCACTTGCAATTTTAGGGCCCTCATTGAAGCTTGATTACTTTGAATTGCGGCGTCTGTGCGAGCAATAAATTCTTTCATCATTGCCTCGAGAGAATTTCCCGAATTTTGCTGGGGCAAAGCCTGCTTATTTTGTTGGGCCATTACCTGCGCTTTAGCAAATCCCGGCTGGTTCATCTTCTGTTGCGCTTGTACGTTATTTCCTTGACCTCCCCATGAGAAGTTGGGGTGGTTGCGCCAACCTGGATTATAGAAGTTAGAATAAGGGTTGTTCCTCTGATTACCTACAAAAAACACCGACGCTGGATTGCTGGGGCAAAACTCGTAGTTGTGGTCTTCACCGCAATAGACACATGCTTCGTCCGTGACTTGGTTCACCACTGCTGCAGGCTCCATAGCTGGTGGCTGCTGATGACTAATCACTGTCACATTCTTAAGAGCATTAGCAATCATAGCAAGATCAGCCCTAATGGTGGACACACCATCAACCTCTAATACACTCTTAACCTTTTTATTTGTGCCTCTAACATCCATCCACTGACAACTATTAATAGATATTCTTTCTAAAATTTCATAGGCTTCATCAAAAGTTTTTGCCAAAAGGGCCCCTCCAGCCGAAGCATCGACCATACCTTGGGTTACTCCATTTAGACCATTGTAAAATGTTTCCATTTGAATACAATGAGGTAACCCATGATGGGGACACTTTCGTAAAAGCTCCTTAAACCTCTCCCAAGCCTCACTAAAAGTCTCATCCTCAAGTTGCCTAAACCCTACTATTTCACTCCTTAATTTAGCATTTCTATTAGGTGGGAAATATTTACTCAAAAAATTTTCAGCTAACTCATCCCACGTCCTAATTGATCCTAGAGCAAAAGAGTTTAACCATGACTTTGCTCCATCTCTAAGAGAATACGGGAACAAAGTTAATCTAAGAGCATCTCTAGGCACTCCTTGAATTACAAAAGAATCACTAACTCCTAGAAAAGACTTAAGATGTAAATGAGGGTCTTCAGATGACAAACCATGGAATTGCCCCATGGTTTGCAACATCTGAAACATTACCGGTTTCATTTCAAAATTTGCCGCTTGGATTTGGGGACGTGCAATCCCTGGATTCAACTCATTAAACATCGGGACAGCATATGCTCGAATGGCTCTGGTCCTATCGTTCGCTATCAAGATAGGATTCTCAGCCTGATTATTTCGCTGCTCATTTTGCTCAAACAGTGGGTTTTGCTGCAGCAACAGATTCTGCTGGGGGTTCCTAGAGTGAGTAAAAATATAGTATAAAATACTCTAGAATTCCTGTGCAAGTATACACAGTCTGCAGCAAGTAATATTATCAATCCAAGGTCTGAATGAGTTTCCACTTTACCTATTTTGTATAACTTTCTAATGGTTTCAAAGATAATAAAAAAAATGTTAGGTTTTATTGGAATTATGCTGAAGCAAAATAAATGACAGAACAACGAGTAAACAAATAGACAGATAGATTAGAGACAGGCGCTGGTTAGGCTTTAGTGATTGTTTTAAGATATGCTCTAGCAATATTATTGATCATGCATTTCTCGCAGTATTATTAGCGGATTCCTCCCGGAACTCCGGATCTTTTGGGATATGTTTCAAACCCAATGAAGAGCGACCGATCGAGCACTAGGCAACTGGCTATCCCTAGCTCAGTCACTGGCGTTCACCAATACACAATGATCGTAATGTGGAGAATTGCCACACACTCTCTAAATCATCCCTGAAACTAGAGAGAGCTATCCATACCGGCTGGCCAGGCGGGCATAAAATAAGAATAAACACAACAATTAACCAAAATGCAATAGTCAATTTATTACTAGAGATGAAGCACAGTAATCACATTATTCCTAACCAACACCCTAAGCTACTTAGTTCATAATAAGCATAGGAATACGAATTACAATCTGAGTATGCATGTCCATCACTACAAGTTAAATAAGAAGGTAAACTCCCTAATCAGCTTGCAGTTGATGGTGTTCTTGATGATCTTCAATCTCCCTAACTATTCGGCTTCCAAGGGAAAAACATGGAATCACTTTGACTTTGATGGCTACTTCCTTTTATAGACGGATGGGAGGCTCGAATTAGGTCAACTAGGACACGTGTAAGGCTCTCCTTGATCCTTTATCACGAAAATAACTCAACAGAAGTCGGTTCATGAAGTTGGCTAACGAGCTGTGATGTGGCAGTTTCTGCTCCCAGTTTTGCTGCAGCATAAAATTTGCTCCTTCTAGTCGCTCAGCAGCATAATCTGCACAAAGTGATTTCCAAAGCTTTCATTCTTCCAAATTGGTTAAATCATGTAATATCTCTCTAAAACCAACCCTAATAAGCATAAAAGACACACAAATCCTTATATAAATGAGGCCTAAATAACTACCTTTTGGGCAATTATCAGTAGGGCCCTTTGTTCAAGACTCGGAGTAACCACTTAAGGGAACACTCATCTGCTTCCCTAAAGTCGGGAAGGAGTGAATTCCATCTTGTACGATTATGTTCCCAGCTCCCCATTCGGTCTTGTCCCCAAAGTGGTAGGCTTATTGAGTCGGCGTATTGGCCACTCTCACCCATACAAATCAAAGGACAATCTCTCATGAGCAGGAGTCCATAATCAACTCAGGATTAAGACTAAGTTGTCTAGGTCGTCTTAGTGAAATAGAAAACCAACTAGTTAACGGTGTTATAACCAGTGGTTACTATTTCGCGGTCCGGTCTTATGCAAACTCATTGCATAGGATACCCCCACTCGCATGTCTCCTACACGAACGCGTTAGATCGCAGCGTTTGTATCAAATACAAAGTGGGTCGTATCCATAGTGTCACCAGGATAAGGCACCCAGTCTTATCCCTATACTATAGACCCTTTAGGCTGTTTCTTGAACAATGATCCCATATGTCACTACATATAGTTCAAGACTCATATTACAACCTTGGATGTCTAGTTTATTGGATTAGGGTTATTATTAGGCAAAGACAAATATAAAATAACTAATAACAATTAATGGAAAATATATCAATATTATTTCATTAATATCCGGTCAATGGTTACATTCACTATCTACGAGTTTTAGGGCATAAAACCCAACAGGATCAACAAGGGTTGTTGATGAACCTGGTCCTTCAACAAGAGTTGTTGGAGAATCCAGTTCTTCTCGTCAGTCTAGTCCTCCTCACGTAGTGGGAGAGCTTCGACGCAGTGGGAGGGTTGTGATACAACCTAAACGCTACTTAGGTTTAACAGAAACACAAGTAGTCATACCTGATGACGGCGTAGAAGATCCATTGTCTTATCGTCAGGCAATGAATGACGTAGATAAGGACGAGTGGGCCAAAGCCATGGACCTTGAGATGGAGTCTATGTACTTCAATCAAGTTTGGGAACTTGTAGATCTACCTGAAGGGGTCAAACCCATTGGGTGTAAATGGATCTATAAGAGAAAAAGAGATGCTGCTGGGAAAGTACAGACTTTCAAAGCAAGACTTGTAGCAAAGGGTTATACCCAACGAGAAGGGGTGGACTATGAAGAAACTTTTTCTCCAGTTGCTATGCTAAAGTCCATAAGAATTCTCTTATCCATTGCCACATTTTATGATTATGAAATTTGGCAAATGGATGTCAAGACAGCTTTTCTGAATGGCAACCTTGACGAGAGTATTTTTATGTCTCAACCCGAAGGGTTCATAACCCAAGGTCAGGAGCAAAAGGTTTGCAAATTGAATCGATCCATTTATAGGTTGAAACAGGCCTCCCGATCTTGGAATATTAGATTTGATACTGCGATCAAATCTTTTGGTTTTGACCAAAATGTTGATGAGCCTTGTGTATACAAGAAGATCAACAAGAATAAAGTGGCTTTCCTTGTAATTTATGTTGACGACATCCTACTCATCGGGAATGATGTAGGATATCTGTCTGACGTAAAAGAATGGCTAGTCGCTCAATTCCAAATGAAAGATTTGGGTGAGGCCCAGTATGTTCTTGGCATCCAGATTATTCGGGATAGAAAGAACAAATCGCTAGCTCTGTCTCAAGCAACGTATATCGACAAGATGTTGGCTCGATATTCGATGCAGAACTCCAAGAAGGGCTTGTTGCCTTTCAGGCATGGGGTTCACTTGTCCAAGGAACAGTCTCCTAAGACACCTCAAGAAGTTGAGGATATGAGACGGATTCCCTATGCCTCTGCAGTGGGTAGCTTAATGTATGTCATGCTGTGCACGAGGCCTGACATTTGTTATGTTGTAGGGATTGTCAGCAGATATCAGTCGAATCCAAGGTTAGACCACTGGACAGCCGTTAAAGGAATCCTCAAGTATCTTAGGAGAACGAGAGATTACATGTTGGTGTTTGGGGCTAAGGAGTTAGTTCTCACGGGATACACCGACTCTGACTTCCAAACTGACAAGGATTCTAGGAAATCTACGTCAGGGTCAGTTTTCACCCTTAATGGGGGAGCTGTAGTTTGGAGGAGTATAAAGCAAGGATGCATCGCAGACTCCACGATGGAGGCTGAGTATGTAGCTGCTTGTGAAGCGGCTAAGGAAGCTGTTTGGCTAAGGAAGTTCTCGACAGATTTGGAAGTTGTTCCAAATATGAACTTGCCCATTACGTTATACTGTGACAACAGTGGGGCTGTAGCCAATTCAAAGGAACCTCGCAGCCACAAAAGAGGTAAACACATAGAGAGGAAGTATCATCTGATTCGTGAGATTGTGCAAAGAGGAGATGTGGTCGTGACCAAGATCGCTTCCGAGCACAACATTGTTGATCCGTTTACGAAGGCCCTCTTGGCTAAAGTGTTCGAGGGTCATCTAGAAAGTCTAGGTCTGCGAGACATGTATATAGCGTAATCTAGGGCAAGTGGGAGATGTGTAATGGGTGTAAGGATGCCCTAGTTTATTGTATTTTGTATATTTACCTTTTATGTAATGTACAACATACATGTACCATTTCCAGCTTTTGATTATATTGTATATACTTTCCCTGTAACTTGAGTTTTAGTTCAAGTGGGAGTTTGCTGGGTTTTATGCCCTAAAACTCGTAGATAGTAAATGTACATTTGACCGAACATTAATAAAAGTGATGTATTATTCAATGTTTGTATTATATCTTGTCTTAATAACCCTAATCTAATAAACTAAACATCCGAGGCTAATATAATGAGGCTTGAACTAGTATCTAGGGACGTACGGGGATCAATGTTCAAGTTTTAGCCTAAAGGGTCTGTAGTATAGGGATAAGGCTTGGTACCTTATCCTGGTGACACTATGGATACGACCCGCTTTGTATATTGATACAAACGTAGTGATCCAACGCGTTCATGTGGTTGACATGCAAGTGGGGGTATCCTATGCAATGAGTTTGCACAAAGACCGGACCGCGAAATAGTTAACCACTAACTGTAACACCGTTAGTTAGTTCGGTTTCTATTTCACTAGGATGACCTAGGCAACTTGGCCTTAATCCTGAGTGGATTATGGACTCCTGTCCATGAGGGATTGTCCTTTGATTTGTACGGGTGAGAGTGGCCTGTTTGCCGACTCAAAAAGCCTACCATTTTGGGGACAAGACCGAATGGGGAGTTGGGAACGTAGTCTTACAAGATGGAATTCACTCCTTCCCGATATTAGGGTAAGTAGAGGTGTGTTCCCTTAAGTGGTGTCTCCGGGTCTTGAACAATGGGCCCTACCCTCTTTATGGCACGAGAGGGATTTCTGTTTGCTGGTTGGACCACAAACAGGTTGTTCATTAGAGGAGCACTGGTACTTAAGGACCAAAGGTAGCCCAGGGGTAAAACGGTAATTTGACCTAGCTAGGGTACGAACACACGTGAAGGGCTAACTTGCTGTTGACGGTCGATATCCGTGGACACAGAAATATATCTGCAGTGAGAAGAGTGCATCTGTGGTTCTTTAGTGGAGTGAACCACAGTTAACGAATATTGATTAACTTGGTTAATGAGTTTAGCCAACTAATCTCATATCGTTGGAGCTTCTGATCTGTAGGTCCATTAGGTCCCACCGGTAGCTCATTTAGGGCGTTGAGGTGAAATTCTAAGGATTAAGTATTCGAAGGGGTTCGAATATTAAACTAAAATATGAATTTGATTCATATTAAAACTATAGGCTATAATTAATGTACATTGGATGTATATTAATACTATAGTTTTGAGAGAGAGAATAATAATTGAATATGTGATGTTCAATTTTATTAATTTTTTTAATTAATTAATTTTGAATTAATTAATTGATTAAGTTTGATTAAATTCGATTTAATTAAACTATATGTAAAAGAGAGATATTAATTTAAATAAGATTTAAATTAATGATATTTTAATTAATATTGATTAATTGAAATTTAATTAATTATAATTTAAAATTTTTGAATTTTAAATTAATATAATTAATTATCAGGTGACTGAACTTCAGTTACCTGAAGTTATGCGTGCAGTTGCCCTATTTTTAATCTGCTGAACGATAGGAAAAGGGGTGATGTGATTTTTGGGCAGTTGGATCTCTCAGACTCTCACGCAAACTCTCCTTCTCTCTTACTCTCTCGTTTTTCCCTCTCTGTAATCGACAAAAAAGAAAAATCCTCCAGAGAAGCCTTAGAATTTTTTGCTCCCACAAGCTCCCAACGTGTACTCCCTTTGAGAATACCGGTGCAACCAAATGGAGGTGTTCGTGATCATTTTCCAGCAAAGAAGAGGCGCTCTTGCTGCTGTATTTCGGGGAGAATCAACAGTTCCTTTGGTGAAATGTTCAAGAATTACTTTAAGGGTAAGTTTTTCCTTGAACTAGGATCAATAGGATCCATACTTATAGATTAGATCTATAAGTTTCATAGTTTTTTCAGCATGCTTTATCAGTTTTACAGCATGATTCTTTAATATATTGCTTGCTGTAAATATTTCTTAATTTTGCCGTCGTATTGGTTTCCCAATCGATTTTCAAACTGATAAGGTTCTCTGATCGTTTCCGCTGCGCTAGGGCTTTAATCCCTGCAAAGAGGACAAATGAGACTTGCAACAAAGAACCCAAAGCATTAAGATGCTTAGAAGAAGGATGGCCGAGTCTATCATGCCATGTTACATTATTACAAGGAATAGATTTATTCAAAACAGTAGTACTCGAAGCAGCCACGGGGGAAGCAACTCTCAAACGGTAAAGACCTTGCCAATGATCAGCCTTCCCAATCGTCTTCCAGGAGAACTTGTCCTGAAGAATGCACGAATTCTCAACAAATTTCACAACAAGAGGTTGACTAGCAGTTAAAGCCCTTATGGAGATCAAATTAAAACTGAAAGACGGAATAAACATTACATTACGTAGCATGATATCACTGTTAAGTTGAATATCCCCCTCAAAATCTACTTTAATCTGAGTTTGATTCGGTAGAGTGACTGACTTATGTGTAACAGGCCTCAAGTATGTAAATAATTCTTTCAAATAGCAAATATGAATAGACGCTCCAGAGTCAAGAACCCACGACGTAACAGAAGAAACACGAGGAACATAACAAATACTTGCCACATGAGCTGATAGAGAAGTATCAGCAGGAGCAGAAACCTTAGTGAGATGGCTCTGGAGAATGGCCAATAACCCTTGACACTGCTCAGGTGTTAAAGAAGATAAAGAATCAGCCGAAGACGAGGAACCATGAGTAACGGTGGAACAAGGAGTGTCTGTCTTCGAAGAGCTGACCCTTTGATTGCGGTATCCTGGTGGATAACCGTGGATTTTATAACACTTGTCCACGGTGTAGCCCAGAATATTGCAGTGAGTGCAATGAGGCCGTTCTTTCTTCTTGTTCATAGACGATTGTGTTCGACTCGGAGGATTATTCTTGAAAAGAAGTGTGGCTGGCGAAGTGATTGTGTTGCTTGCGAAGGAGGATGAATGAGTGATATTCATCGAAGCTCGCTGTTCAACTTCTTGCGCAACCAAAGAAAAAGCCCGTTGGATGGTTGGCTCTGGTTCCATAAGAAGCAATTGTGTGCGAATTTGGCTAAATGAATCATTCAATCCCATGAGAAAAGTCATAACGTGTTCGGTCTGAAAATACTCAGTAAGTTTCTTGACACCTCCACACGTCATTTTCCACAACTGCAGACAGGACGATAGGAAGAAAATTCATTCCAGAGCGTTTTGAGTTTTGCAAAGTATGTGGTGACAGAGTCTTGATCTTGGACAAGATTTGAAATCTCTCGACGAAGTTGAAAGACATGGGGGCGATTCTTTCTTTGATACCGTTGCTGAAGATCGAGCCAAATGTCCCAAGCAGTCTCAGCGAAATTGACACTAGCTGCGATCTCCTTTGAGAGAGAATTCAATATCCAAGCATTAACCACACCATTGCAAATGATCCAAGAGCGCCGCATTTCACTGTCAGGTTGGGTGATAGTACCGTCGACGAACCCTAACTTGTTCTTCACTGTCAAGCCAATAATCATAGCATTGCACCAGGAAGTATAATTGGATTCTGTCAGGAGGTCAGAAACGAGAACGATATTAGTTCCATCTGAATGATGCAAGAAATACGGATTTTCGTATTGCTCAATAACGGATCGATTTGTGGGCTGAGTCGTAGAAGAAGAGTCGTCAGCCATGGATGAAACTGGAAACTCGAAGAAGTTGCGGAAGGAAGAAGAAACTCTCGAAGGTTAAAAGATTAGAGCGACTGATACCATATATTAGAACCTCAAAGTAGATGAAAGACTTGCATATCTTTTCATTAAAGCAAGGCTGTATAAATAGCCAATATAGCAACCCGTTACAATAACAGAAATACCAACTAGCTACTAACAAACTAACAATATATCCTAACAAACTAACTATATATCCTAACAGAAGTCATCCCATTTTATTTTTAAAAAAAATAAGAAAAAATTTATAAAAATTATTGTCACGTCATCAATTCGTTAGTTATTAACGGAATATTGGATGTAGGGACAAGAGTGTAACGAAATCTCAGAGATAAAGTTGTTGAGTTTGAAAACTCATGGATTAAAATGATACCTATCTCAAACCTTAGAGACCAAACGTGTATTTTTTTCTAAATATTTCTTACCGGTGTACATTAATGGACTAAATTTTTAGTTTAATCCCTAATGTCCATCTCTTTTTCCTTTTTTTCCTCTTCAATTTTTTTTTCGTAATTATTTTTTCGTAGTTCAGTTCTTAATTGATATTAGAAGTATAAGATAAGAAATTGAAAAATTAACCAAACTTTATATGGACTAAACTACATAATTTTTCTAATATTAAATTGATCTCCAAAATATGAACACGTAATACATGTATAAAAATATTGGGAAGAAGTAGTAATCGCTCTAATCTTAGTCCATCAACTTTGAAAATTGAAAATAATGTGGTGTCCCATGCCATACCTGTCTGCATATGATTCTTGAGAGTTAGTCAACTTGAAACATCATTAAAACTTTGCATTCAGACCTCTCATTTTTTCTTTGCTATCTTTGCTTGTTCCTGTGTTTGTTCCTGATTATATTTTATGTCCTTTTTAAAGATTTATATTTAAATTAATGTTTTGGTTCTAAGAAAATACACCACACAACTAAACTAAATCAAGGCCATCTCTTTTGCTTCAAATTTGTGTTTTTATTTCCCCCTTTTTGCATTGTAAACCCCTTCCCTTTGCTTAGCCTAGCAGCATGCCTTAATTTTCTCAATTTCCTCAAGTCAGCTCCTTCATAGAGACACTAAATTTTTTTAAAATCCCAGATTTACCCCTTTGACTTTTGGAGCTGTGACATTGATTAAAATTATGTAGAAAACAAGTTTTGTGAAGTGTCCCAAAGCAATGAAATCTCTCTTTTTAAACTAATCTTTAGGTCTCTATTGACCTAGAATTCAACCACACTCTTTGCCCTTCCTTTTGCCCATCTTTCTCGCCTTAGTCCTCCTATATACATCAAAGTCTTCCTTCCCTAACTTCCTACCCCTCTCCCTCTTTCTAAAAATCCAATTTCAAAAAACCGAGCCGACCCACACACCCTTCCTCTCTCCGAAACTTCCATCGGCGAAGCCATGGAAGTTCTCAAAATAATCCTCATAATAACCATAACCATGGCTTTCTCCATCACACTGACTCTGAAAAACTTCGAAAAGGCAACGAAGACGATGACAGAGACAGAGATAGGAAAAGAGACGACAACACCCGTCATCGACAAAGAAGAAGTTGCAACGATGAAGTTGTTGCCGTCGAGAAGCCTGAGTCGATTCCTCGCGGAGAAGGCGAAAAACCCTAGAGCGGCGAGTCATTGCCACAAGAACAAGAAGATGTGCGAGAAAATGCATGGAAAAGGGTGGCAATGTTGCAACAACAAGTGCGTGGACTTGATGAGCGACAAACACAACTGCGGGGGATGCAAGAAGAAATGCAAGTACACGGCGGAGTGTTGTCGAGGACAGTGCGTTGATCTCGCCTATGACAAGCGCCACTGCGGCCGTTGCAACAACCGTTGCAAGCGTGGTAAATTTTGTGTATACGGCATGTGTGAGTATGCATGATATTCAATTATTATTATTACAATTACAAACTCTCTAATCCATTACTTCCATGGATTATTTAATCATCGTGGATTTTCTCGTTCAAAAAAACAAAAATCAATTTGAAAAAGTTTGAAATACAATAAAAAGAGAGCCACATTTTAAGTGGTTCTGATCAAAACAATTACTACAGCTGAATTAAGAAAAATATATTTAAAATAAGACTGTTGTTATAAAGAATTTAATTAAGTATATTTTGTGCCAATGGCTTTTTTCTTTTTTTTCTTTTTTGTTGGTTAGGAAGGATTTATTGTAACTCAAACATGGTATATGCTTCAAAAGTATATATACAAATTTTTTCTCATTTATCATTGTTCTGATTTTCTTGTTTGACTTGGATATGTGCCATATTATGTTCGGTGGTCTTATTTTCTTGTTAGAATACATATGATTCAATTATTAGTATCTATATAATAATTTGTAAAAGTCTAAAATCAAGCTACATCTATGAACATACACAAACCTAAACATATATAAATAAATAGAAAAATATACACATGGCATCGTCATACTCATATGTACGTCGTTAAATAATGCAATGTATTAGTGCATAAAATGAAAAACATAGAGAACAAAAGAGAAATCCTGTATATCAATAGTCTTTTCTAAAAGACCAACTATAGGATCAAATAATCATTCCATTTTTTCTATTCAACTATAGGATCAACTATATGCAATGTATTCATTCTAAAAAATTACAAACGGTTAGTAACAACTTTTTTTATGTCATGCCAAAGCGAGCATAACTTAGCGGTAATTAGCATGTACCCTCGATCATGAAATTAGAGGTTTGAATCCCTCTTCTCCAAATATTGATGTACTAAAAAAAAAGAAAAATTATGGGGTTTTAAAAAATGTTTTTCAGATCCTAATCAAATTTCTAAAATTTTTTTAATTTGTTTCTCCTTACGTCTATCTGGCTACCACGTCAAAATTACTTTTAAAACGTGTAAAACTAATTAAAGAAAGAAGTCAAGAACAAACAAGCTAAATAATTTTTAAAAAAATTGAAAATATATGAACAAAAATGTTACTGCATCTAAATTTTGAAACTTTTTTTTTATTCATAAAATATGGAAGGAAGTCTACAGAACTCTCTGGTGATTTTTTTTTTTCTTTTTTTGGGAACATGGTGATCCCTTTCTTAAACCTTGAGTAATGACCCATATGTATATTATATTAAATATCATAGATCAACATAGACATATATTATATACAGTGTTTATTCCAATGTTTGAATCAACATGTACATGTATTATATACTATGTTTATTCCAATATTCGAATCTCTACTCCCCCCGTCATTTGAATTAAAAGAAGTATTGGTTTCTAGAAAAATCTCTTTGTATTAAATTAACAGATCGCTAGAAATCGACACATAATAGGAAGAAAAAAAAAAAATTAGAGCTTGTTTCACAATAAATTAAAATCATATTACTTCACCTGATTTTTAGAATTCGGCTAGAAGTTTAAAATCATATTACGAATCAAGAAACTTTTGTTGGTGTAAACAAAAATAATCATTAAAAATAAAATTATTCTCAAACAGAGTGTGAAAGTCGAAAGACTATGATAGAATTCATCATCAACAAAATACATCAAAGAGGCTTCCTTGTAATAATAATGTTTCCTTGATGAGAGAACTCTTTTTTTTTTTTTCATTATTTTTTAAAAATTTTTAACATGTAATTTAATGAAAAAAACGAAAAAAACCCAAAATATATATGACAAAATATTAGAGACAACAGGTCCTACACATATCTCCACCTTAGTATGTTATTCTCCACTTTTGACATAAGCTCTCAAGGTTTTGTTTCTAGTCCTCAAAAGACCTCATATCAATGGTCCTCATTTATACTCGTAATCTTTCCCTTATCTAATAAATGTAAAACTTTGATCGCATTTCCAACACAAAATTATAAAACTAAATGTTTGTCTAAAAATAACATCAATCCTTGGCATAATTCATATAGTTGTAATCGAGATCTTTCATAAGTTGTAGGTTCAAATTGTTGTATATCATAGAGAATTATTCTTAAAACAAAATTTCAAAAGGTAAAGTTTTGAGTCAAATGTATCATACAAATTTGTGCCACTAGGCCAAGTCATAGACTACAAATAGCTATTTGTTTAATAAGTGAGAAGAAAGATTTGTTTCCATTAAAGGGTTTGTTTTGCAAGTGTTGAGGATCCCACATTGAAAAGATTGGTGGAGACCTCCCAATTAATAAGATAGATGGGGTACTCCACTCGTAACCAATTGGTTTTGAGATGGAAGTCCATATTATCTAATATGGTATCAGAGTCCATTAAACCCAAACGGGTATTCGAAGATTGGTGGAGACCTCTCAATTCATAAGATAGATGAAAAGCCAAATACAAAGACGAAACTACTTGATTAAGTAAGAGCTCCAAATTCTCCACCAAATAAACAGTTGTTCGAAATGTTTGCTTTAAGAAAAATAAATGTTGAAACGTAAAATATAAGCTATATGGCTAAGTTCCCCACCTTGAAATTTGCATGAAATCACATGCATTTTCCCTCAAAATATGCTCCTTCTCACATGTAATTTTACCATAATACAAGGAGGAAGCAAAAAAGCAAAGGCGCTTTAGTCATAATTTACGTCCCAATAATTCATTATTTTAATAATACTCATAAATTTATTGGTTGGTTAAATCTCTAATGTCAAAATCAAGAAAACTTTTTTTTTTTCCTTTAACGAGTTTTTAGTAATCATTTCTGTTAGAATATATATTATGTGTTTTTTGTCTTTCAAAAATTGTGTGAAAATGTTTGGGTAAATTAAAAAAAATGGAAACATATATGGTGGCTTGTTCGCAAGGTTTAAAATGTCGATGTCGATGGAAATGTCGAGAGACATCCCGGAAAAATTTACGGAAATTGTTTGAATTAGTCAATGAAGCTTTAATTGTGGCTTAATTAGACTATAATGAACCATTTTTTATAATCATATCTAAAAAGTAAGATAATATTTAGATGGAATTGTCGATTCAAATGTCAATATGTGCAGGAATTTTGAAAAACAAATTGATGAAAATTATTTGAATTATTAAATGCAAATTTAATTATAGTTTAATTATATTACAATATAATTAATCATTTTGAACCATCTATTCAAGTTACATATAATAGACGTATTGAAATTTCGATAGAAATGTTGATGCCAACAAAGATTTTGAAAAAATTATAACAATAGAAATTGTTTGAATTATTAAATGAATCAAATTTTAATTATAATGACTTAATTAAACTATAATCAATTGATATTTAACATCTATAACTATATTTGAATGGACGACTAAACATTAAACTTAGACCAATTGGATAATTTTAAACAAATATTATATAGTATAAACACATCAATAAAATAAAATACAAAATATTAACTGTTGATGCCAAAATTTGGCCAAGGGGCTCACCTGACCTGCACGTGACATCAACGGTAAATTTATTTGAATGGGGGAGACGTGGCCTGCAAAACAAGAGAAAATTAAGCACCGGTGTGGTGTTTGCCACACCGACTCCGATGCTTAAGTCAGTTGGGAGATCACAAGGGAAGCAAATAAAGTGATAGTATTGAGGAAGAAAATAGATACCAAGTGGAGTCCCCCTAACTTGGGGTGAACCTCTTCTATTTATAGCTGAAATTAGGGTTTTCTCCTTCTTTTAGGAGAGTGAGTAGCCCTAGAGATTGATTTAGGCCCATTGGGCCTCCGTGGGCTTGTTTCTCCTCTAGGCTTCTATTATTCTGACTTTCTTAGAGCTAGGTCCAAATTTACCCATAACATTAAGCTCCCACTCTCGAATTGGGATTTAGGGGTGGCCACTGTGATATAAGTCAAAACACCTTAAGCTCAATTTAAGAGTATAATTCTCCCCTGTGGCAATTTGTTATCTTGCAAAAAGACTTTTCGATGAGTAGACGCCAAGTGTGGTTACTGTTTTGAAGCCCCATGTGTAGGTGTCGCGACTCCTATAAGGACATCTTTATAAGTTGTTGACCTCGGGGAGCGCCCTAGGAGTATAGGTGTTGCCACTCCTACAAAGACTTTTCGATGAGTAGACGCCATTGGGGCGCGCCCTAGGAGTATAGAGATTGCCACTCCTACAAGGACTTTTCGATAAGTAGACGCCATTGGGGCACGCCCTAGGAGCATAGGTATTGCCACTCCTACAAGGACTTTTCGATAAGTAGACGCCATTGGGGCACGCCCTAGGAGTATAGTGAAGGGAATAAAAGTCCCCACGCAGCGGAATCGCATCGATTGGACCTTACGCCGTATATTAATTAATATTAAAATACCGTTACGATAACTCAAACAAAACTTTAAACAACCTTTAAAGTCGCTGTAAAATTGGTTTAAACATGTTAAAATAAATCTAAATTTATTTTTAATACTTTTCTAAAGAAAAGAGGAAGAAACGTTACAAACCTCCGTTGTAGACTTGACCGTTCTTCGCCAACGACGCTCCACGAACGAAAACGCAGTAGCCGCCTTAGCCTCTTGATCGCTGGAATTTCCTTCTTGATCGACACAATAACCACAGAGGTTACACCGGTATGTCTCTAAGTCTAGGAAGCAAAAGACTTGTGGGAGTCTTTCTCTAAGAGGGAGGCTAGAAAGAATTCTCTGTCTTGTCTTTCAAGAGTGTCAGGTGTCATGACCAAGTAGGTCTAGTGTTCTATTTATAGAAGAGAGGCCATGTATAAAATATTCAATTAAATCAATCTTTTCCATAATTGATTCAATCTTATTCCTTAATTAATCAATCATGATCAATCAATTCCATAATTGATTAATCTTTTCCACAAATGACTAATTACTTCCATAAGTGATTAGATCATTTCCATAAATGATTAATCACTTCCTTAAGTGATTAATTATTTCCATAATTGATTAATTCCCGGTTAATGAATTATTTAATTAATTAACCACCAATTAAATATCACATATTTAATTCTCGGCCTAGAATTAATTAATTTGCCCAAACACATTTTAGGCCTTAAATTAATTAATTCATTATTTTGAACTCTTTCAAACTTCCATAAATTTATATTTGAACTTTTCAAATATTAATTTCTCTCATAATAATATATCAATATATATTATATTTGTTTCCCTTAATAAATTGAACATTTTCAATTTACTTTTATTACTTAGTTGCCTCAAATTACTTTACGAGCTACCAGTGGGACCTAATGGACCTGCAGATCAGAAGCTCCAACGATGTGAGATTAATTGGTCAAACTCATTAACTACATTAATCAATATTCGTTAACTGTGTGTACATTCCACTATAGACTCACAGTTGCACTCTTCTCACTGCAGACATATTTTCTGTGTCCACGGATCCAGACCAATATCGACTAGTTAGTCCTTCACGAGTGTCTGTAACACCAGCTGGGTCAAATTACCGTTTTACCCCTGGGTTACCTCTATTTCCTTAAGTACCAATTCTCCTCTAATGAACAACCTGTTTGTGGTCCAACCATCAAACAGAAAACCCTCTCGTGCCATTGAGAGGGTAGGGCCCTTTGTTCAAGACTCGGTGTAACCACTTAAGGGAACACTCATCTGCTTCCCTAAAGTCGGGAAGGAGTGAATTCCATCTTGTACGATTATGTTCCCAGCTCCCCATTCGGTCTTGTCCCCAAAGTGGTAGGCTTATTGAGTTGGCATATTGGCCACTCTCACCCATACAAATCAAAGGACAATCTCTCATGAGCAGGAGTCCATAATCAACTCAGGGTTAAGACTAAGTTGTCTAGGTCGTCCTAGTGAAATAGAAAACCAACTAGTTAAACGGTGTTATAGCCAGTGGTTACTATTTCGCGGTCCGGTCTTATGCAAACTCATTGCATAGGATACCCCCACTCGCATGTCTCCTACACGAACGCGTTGGATCGCAACGTTTGTATCAAATACAAAGTGGGCCGTATCCATAGTGTCACCAGGATAAGGCACCCAGTCTTATCCCTATACTATAGACCCTTTAGGCTGTTTCTTGAACAATGATCCCATATGTCACTACATATAGTTCAAGACTCATATTACAGCCTTGGATGTCTAGTTTATTGGATTAGGGTTATTATTAGGCAAAGACAAATATAAAATAACTAATAATAATTAATGGAAAACATATATCAATATTATTTCATTAATATCCGGTCAACGGTTACATTCACTATCTACGAGTTTTAGGGCATAAAACCCAACAAACTCCCACTTGAACTAAAAAATGAACTAGGGCATCCTTATACCCATTATACATTTCTCCCACTTGCCCTAGATTAGATGGCATACATATCTCGTAGACCTAGACCCTCTAGATGACCCTCAAACACTTTAGCCGTGAGAGCCTTCGTAAATGGATCAGCGATGTTGTGCTCTGAGGCGATCTTAGTGACGATCACATCTCCTCGTTACACAATCTCCCGTATCAGGTGATACTTCCTCTCGATGTGTTTACCTCGTTTGTGGCTTCGGGGTTCTTTTGAGTTGGCTACAGCCCCACTGTTGTCACAGTATAGTGTTATGGACACGTTCATATTCGGAACCACTTCCAAATCAGTCAAGAACTTTCTGAGACATACTGCCTCCTTAGCTGCTTCGCAAGCTGCTACATACTCAGCCTCCATGGTTGAGTCTGCTATGCATCCTTGTTTGATGCTTCTCCACACTACTGCTCCTCCATTGAGGGTGAATACTGACCCTGATGTGGATTTCCTTGAATCCTTATCAGCTTGAAAGTCAGAGTCAGTGTATCCAGTAAGAATCAAATCCTTAGCTCCATACACAAGCATGTAGTCCCTCGTTCTCCGAAGATACTTGAGGATATTCTTAACCGCTCCCCAGTGGTCCAACCCTGGATTAGACTAATACCTACTGACTACTCCCACTGCATAACATATATCAGGCCTAGTGCAGAGCATAACATACATTAAGCTGGCCACAGCTGAGGCGTAGGGAATGTGTCTCATGTTCTCAATTTCTTGAGGTGTCTTAGGAGACTGTTCCTTAGACAGGTGTACCCCATGTCTGAAGGGTAGTAGTCCCTTCTTGGAGTTTTGCATCGAATATCGAGACAACATCTTGTCAATATACGTTGCTTGAGACAGAGCTAGCGTTTTGTTCTTACGATCCCTAATGATTTGGATTCCCAGAACATATTGAGCCTCTCCCAGATCTTTCATTTGGAATTGGGCTGCTAGCCATTTCTTAATGTCAGTTAGGTATCCTACATCATTCCCAATGAGTAGGATATCGTCTACATAAAGTATTAGAAAAGCTACTTTCATTTTGTTGACTTTCTTGTACACACAAGGCTCATCAACGTTTTGGTCCAAGCCAAAAGATTTGATTGCAGTATCAAATCTAATGTTCCATGATCTGGATGCTGGTTTCAATCCATAAATGGATCGATTGAGCTTACAAACCTTTTGTTCCTGACCTTGGCCTATGAACCCTTCGGGTTGAGACATGAAGATATTCTCTTCAAGATTACCATTCAGAAAGGCAGTCTTGACGTCCATTTGCCATATTTCATAGTCATAATATGTGGCTATGGATAAGAGAATTCTTATGGACTTTAACATGGCTACAGGAGAAAAGGTTTCCTCATAGTCAACCCCTTCCTTTTGGGTATAACCCTTTGCCACTAGTCTAGCTTTGAAGGTCTGTACCTTTCCAGCTGCATCTCTTTTTCTCTTATAGATCCATTTGCACCCTATGGGTTTTACCCCATTTGGTAGATCTGTAAGTTCCTATACAGAATTGGAGTACATTGACTCCATTTCCAGGTTCATGGCTTTGACCCATTCATCCTTATCTTCGTCATTCATTGCCTGTCGATAGGACAATGGATCCTCAATGCCATCATTAGGTATGACAACCTGAGTTTCAGTTAAACCCAAGTAGCGGTCAGGTTGTTATACAACCCTCCCACTACGTCGAGGCATTCCCAACATTTGAGATGGACGGGTGATAGCGAGCAGAAATATCGCTATTTTAGTCTCAATTTATTAAGCTTTTTGGTGCTTTAATTGTGTTTTTAATGAATATATTTAACGAATTTTGTTATTTGGTCCTTAGGAGCTAAGTTGGTGATTTTGGGAGAAAAATAGCCAAAATTGAAGTAATTCTAGCCCAAATCCTAGCTTGATGCAATTGAAGGCCCAAAGAAGGCATTCATGAAGAAAAGACCAAGAGAAATGAAGAAGAAGGCCCAAAAATCAGCCCAAAAGGAAGCTGATTTTTCTGGAAAATCTGGACAGCGTCGAGACGCTTAGCAAGGCAGCGTCGCGACGCTGCCCTTTCGTGTTGCCCAAGCCGCGTGCGCAGCAGCGTCGCGACGCTTAGCAAGGCAGCGTCGCGACGCTACCCCTATTCCAGGCCTATAAATAGGTGCCCTTGGTGCCTTATTTCTCATCAATCAAAAACCAATCAATCAACCCATCACTCAATCCTTTCTTTCCTTTCTTAAGACTCCTTTTTTGGAGCCCCTCTCAAGGCTTTTGAGCCTTTTTGAGAGGGTTCTTCTAGTGGGGAAATTTTGGGAATTTTGGGAAGCAATCATAGAGGCTCGAGGAGTAGTCAACGGGGGCTCCAAGTGTCAACAAGGGGTTTTTCGACGGTCAATTCCTTTCCTTTATGCTTTTTAATATGCTTTCCCTTGTAATTATTGTGGATATTATGTGTAGCTAAACCCCAATTTGGGGTCTTGAAATGAAATGATAGTGGAAATATTGTTATAATTTCTTGTCTCTTGCCCATGTCCTAATTATTTGTATGGATGTGCTTAATGCTTTACTCAATCTGGCCAATTGTGTAATGATTCGTTTCTTAATGGAAACTCGACGGAGAGAAATTAGGATAGATCAAAATCCATGCAACTAGTTTAATTCCCCGTTGTGACACCGGGATTAGTTGATTAAACTTAGATTCCTAAAATGAATCAGAGCGTAATAATTAATGATTTTTAATAGCGCTAAGGACACTTAGGTTGTTAAAATGAATTAATTACAATTAGGGGAAACCGACAGGAGAATCTATGTGATTAACGGAGATTCTAGGTTTATAATTAGTTGGGCAATGAGATAGGATAATTATAGCAATTGTTTAGCTAACCATTGATTTTCAAGACCCCTCTTCCCATTTCAAGAAAACTCTTTCTCCACATTTTATTTTTGATTGATCAATTTTGTTTTCATTAGTCATTTTGAGTTCAAGTTCTTTTATCACATGAACGTAGTCCCTAAATATTATTTCACCTAAGTATTTTCAAGTGCTCAAGAGAATTTTAATTCTTTGCTTAAGTTTCGCTTCGCCTCCCTGAGGATTCGATACTCGGAATACTTTCCGTTTTATATAACTTGTGACGACCCGTGCGCTTGCGGATAATCGTTTAGTACAATCGTATACACATCACGACAAGTTTTTGGCGCCGTTGCCGGGGAGGCTTGATTTTTAAGCAAAAATTAATTTTTCTTGACATCGAAAAGAAAAGGGTAAATGGTAATTTAGGTGTAAATATTTTTTTTTCATCATTTTGTGAATACTATTTTTATTTTCATTTTTGTTTGGTTCTTTTTGTTATCTGGGAGCATTGTATGCGAAGAAACAAGGTGGTTGATCTGTTTCCGTTAGATCTTGAGATTAACAGGACTCTAAAATTCATTAGAAAAGAAAAAAGATTAGCAGAAACGATGGCCCACCAAGAAGAAGCTCCCAAGGCAATTAGAGATTTTCTGCAGCCAGTTCTTCCTACCGAGAATTCTGGAATTGTTTACGCCCCCATCCAAGCTACAAATTTTGAGCTCAAAACAGGGTTGATTCAGATGGCGCGCGATAACTCGTTCAAGGGACATCCTTCCGAGGACCCCCACTCTCATCTGCGATCATTCCTAGAAATATGCGGGACGGTAAAGATGAACGGAGTTCCGGCCGACGCAATCAGATTGAGGCTGTTTCCATTTTCCCTGCAGGATAAAGCAAAAGATTGGCTCGAATCAGTCGAGACGGGCAGCATCAGTACTTGGGACGAGCTTGCCCAGGCTTTTCTGACAAAATTTTTTCCACCAGCTAAGACTACCAAGCTGCGGACTGAAATAGGAACATTCAGACAGCTTGACGAGGAGCAGTTATACGAAGCGAGGGAAAGATATAAGGAAATGCTTAGGCGATGCCCCCAACACGGATATCCTGATTGGCTTCAGGTACAGTTATTCTATAATGGATTAAACCCCTCCACAAAGACAGTCCTTGACACATCAGCAGGAGGGAGTTTTCTTTCAAAAACGGTGACGGAAGCCAAAGACCTGCTTGAGGAAATGGCGGCAACAAGTTATCAATGGTCGACGGAGAGAGGAACAGTTACAAAAAAGGCTGGATTATATGAATTGGATGAGTCAAGTTCACTGAAAGCGCAACTGGCATCTCTAACCAATGCACTAAACAAATTGACGTCATCTGAGGTGGTTAAGTCCATTTCCACCTTAGCTGAAGGTCATACGAAGAAAGAAGGTCAAGATGTGGAAGAAGTTCAATACATAGGAAATAGATCATATACTCAAGGAGTACCAAACTTCTACCACCCTAGTCTGCGCAATCACGAGAACTTCTCATATGCGAATAGGAAGAATGTTTTGCAGCCACCCCCAGGTTTTGCATCAACGAGTACTCCTGAGAAGAAAAATAATCTGGAGGAGATGGTGGCTTTATTCATCAAGGAACAAAGAATATTGAATGTAAATCTCCAGACATCAGTGAACAACCACGACGCAGCTCTAAAGAATATGGAAGTGCAGATAGGTCAGATTGCTTCAGCAGTAAATGCCCTGCAGAAGGGAAATTTTCCAAGCGATACTGAGCCTAACCCGAAAGAGCAGTGTAAGATGGTGGTTCTAAGAAGTGGCAGAAGACTGGAGGACAGTATAGAGAAGAAAAAGGAAGAAGAAAAGAGAAGGGATGAAGATGAAGGGGCTGAGGCACAAAAAGCCTCCTCTGAAAGGTTCCAACATCCTCCCAACTCTATTGAATTAAAATGTGATTTTTCTAACAGCTGTGCAGGTAGAAAAGAAGAAGAGAGGCAGAATGACAATAAAAAGATGACTGAGGAAGAAGTGGTTCCATGCAACCACCATGACAGAGGTTCGCATATTAGCCCGCCCAAGCGGAGGGGCGAATGTCCAACCTTTGATTTCAGGGAGTTACCTTTTCCTCAAAGATTTAAAAATGTCAAATTAGATGAACAATTTCAAAAATTTTTAGAAATGTTTAAAAAGTTGTCTGTGAATATTCCATTGGTAGAAGCTTTGTATAATATGCTAAATTATGGAAAATTCATGAAAGAAATGCTTTCTAAAAAGAAAAGTCTGAAAAAAGAAGTTTTTAATTTATCTGAGAGTAGCAGTACCATTATTTCTGGTAGGATACCCCTAAGCAGAAAGACCCAGGGAGTTTTACTGTTCCCTGTACCATAGGAGAAGTATCCTTCGATAGGGCCTTATGTGATTTAGGAGCAAGTATAAATTTGATGCCCTACTCTGTATACAGGAAGATTGGTTTATCAGGTATGACAGACACCGACGTCACTCTCCAGCTTGCCGACAGATCGATTACCCACCCGATGGGTGTTGTGGAGGACGTGTTGGTGAAAGTCAACAAATTCATCTTCCCTGTAGATTTCGTGGTACTGGACATGAAGGAGGACAAAGAGGTGCCAATTATCTTAGGCAGACCTTTCCTAGCCACTGGTAAGGCCGAGATTAGCGTGCATACAGGTAAGCTTACCTTGAACATTGATGATGAAAAAGTCGTGTTTAGTATTTTTGGCCAAGATGAATCTGTTTGTAGCTTGCATACATGTTTTTCTGTTGGGCCTGAATACTTGACTGATTACGATGAAGAGGTAGACTATAATCTTGGCCTAGGCTTAGGAGAAATGCTTATTGATAATGTAAATTTTGATCATGATGCATATATGGATAATCCTCTGTTTGAAAATGATTTGGATCTGCCTGACTTTGAAAATGAATTAGACTTGCCTGCTTATGACAATGTGATGTGGACTTTTCCTAACCGCAAGCGCACGGGTCAAGTAATAATATAGTGAATAGTAAATTCGAATGTCGTCCTCTGGATTGGATTTTTAAGCAAATCAAGTATTGCGAATTATCTTGCCCAATTTTATTTAGGGATCAAAAAGTGATGAATAGGTGATGATAAAAACAAATCAAAGCAAGTAAAAAGTATGGAAATTCAATTGGGAAAACTACTTCGGGAATTGATTTCGCCGATTTCGTTTATGATTGATTTTAAAGAATAAGTTATTATGCACAATGGAATTATGAGCCAAAGACCCTTTAATCACAACTACCTCTCCCGAGTATAATTGATTCTCATGCAAATTAACCAACTTGATATCCCTATCTAAGTTTATTAACATGCAAGGCAATGAGATCTTTTAACCAATTCTAAAGATAATCTAAAACTGTCAAGAATTAGAAAGTACACTTTATTCATGCAATCTTGAGCAAGTCTAGATCAAATCCCCTCTCCCGAGCTAGATTCGAAACTTAAATCATCCAACTAATGGCCAATTAATTGAAAGCATTAAATCAAGATTACAAACACAATAACATTGCACAACTTAAACCATAAATCAATCCATAAACTTAATCAACTACATCAATCCCTAAGCTACAAGTTTAGCTACTCATGAATGCTAATACAAGCTCAACTAAACAAGTGAAAGCCATAAATCTAACAAAAGAAAGAAAAGGGAAAAGAAAACTCAATGTAGGCCGAGTCCCGACGTCCCCGTCACGATCCCCACGAACAATGGGTTGATTTCCAAGTTCCTCCTTTGTTTTCAGCTCCAAAAGTGCTCTATTCTGTCCTCTTTACGGCTCCAAAAGGTCCCAAATTGATCTCCCCTAAAACCTAGCCGAAGTGAAGCTTTTATTCTTATTTTTCGTCGAAGCGTCGAGACGCTGTCAAGACAGCGTCGCGACGCTGCCTCTTATACGCGCGTTCTAAATAAGGAAAAACGGTAGCGTCGGGACGCTTCCTATCGTAGCGTCTCGACGCTGTGAGCTTTACGCGCCTAATCTGATATGGAATGTGAGCGTCGAGACGCTCAAGGGTTAGCGTCTCGACGCTAACCTGCTGTTGACCGAGAGTTGACTTTTCTCCACTTTTACTCTTTTCATTCCTTTGCATCTTTTCACGCCCCGAGCACCCGATTAACTCTGATATTGCATTATAGCTCCAATCAACCATTTCCTACAAAATAAACAATAAAGCACAATAAAATGGCCCAAACACCATAGAAGACCAGCTATATTAAATCAGTAAAGATAGCTAGCTATGCTCGCTATCAAATACCCCCAAACTTAAGCTTTTGCTAGTCCTCGAGCAAACTCTAAATCATACATACAATGGAAGAATGGATGCAACAATCATAACTCAATCCTCAAGGCTCAAAAGTCAATAACCAAGCAAGCAAGAGATATGCACATAAGGACCAATGAGGGAGACAAATTAAAATTTTTCCAAAATTAACTTGCACAAGCGAGATCTAACTCAACAAGATCAGACTCTACTAGCCCGGGATTGGATTATTAAACTCTCAGCTCATCTTCCCTCTACACTGGCACTAAGGTTTCACTAATGAGTTAATGCAACAAATTAGTTTGTTTATCTCCATACTTAGGTGCTTTTAATTAACAATCAAATTAAGCATGTATATGTGGCACTAGCTTTCACACACCCATTGCAGGGACCCTTAACCTGAGATTTCTCTGGTTGGCCTAACTGATCACAACAGGGGTAGCTCCTTTTGCCTTAATCTTTATTAAACATTGCAAACTGTGCACAGACCATGGCATTATTATCTTATTTCAACAGTAACAACAATAATGATTTTTCTTAATGAGCATAAATAGCAGATATTCTTTTCTTTTCTCCTAAGCAAGATCAAACATGCTAATTTGCAAAAAATTAACTCTTAGCTCTACCCTACACCTATCGAGGTGACAACAAGCATATGAACCCAATAATTCGCTCCTAAGCATTCAAATCCAAATCTAGCCAAGACAGATACTCTACTCATGCAAGCCATCTCCTAGAAAAATTTTAAAAAGTCTCCCTTTTTGGGCACTTATGCTTACATCTCATCACAAGCTTGAAAATTGACAAGAAAGCCTATCCTAGGACATCATAATCATGCAAAAGTAGCATCCAGAAAACAACCATATGCATCATTCAAAGAAAGCTCAAAACTATAGCCCGAACTCAGATGCTAAAGGGCTCCACAAACATGCTAATCCACCCCCAAACTTAAAATATGCATTGTCCTCAATGTATAACGAAAATAAAGCATAAACAAGCATGAGAACAATAAAAGAATGACAGGAGTGAACAAAACTGGCCTGGAATGATGATGACTTCTTGCTTGAAAGCTTGAAAACAAAGGAGAGGAAGAAGACAAGACCTACAAAACAAAAACAAACAATAAATCAAAAACAAAAAGGGAAAAAACATACTAAACTTACTTGGGTTGCCTCCCATAAGCGCTTGTTTAACGTCATTAGCTCGACGTGTTGCACGTGCTTCAAGGAGGCTTTTGTTATGTGAATCCAACAGAGGTGCTCTTTCTTGCACCTTTCCTGTAACCCATGTAAAGCACTTCATCTTTAGAGTCTTCAACTGCTTTAAAGATTTCTTTTTCGTTCTTGACTCTAATAGTGAGCTCCCTGCGCTCAATATCTATGATCGCTCGCCCAGTAGCGAGGAATGGTCGTCCTAATATGACAGGCATTGAAGGATTTTCTATCATGTCCATAACATACAAGTCAATAGGGAGGAAAAATCTACCTACTCTGATTAACACATTCTCTACAATACCAACTGGTCTCACCACAGATTGATCAGCCAATTGGAGCTTTACAGGAGTAGACTTAATATCACCTATATCTAATTTTTTACACAACGATAGAGGAATGATATTAATGCTAGCACCTAAATCACATAATGCTCTGAAAGAATAAGTACCAAAACTACAAGGAACAGAAAAACTCCCTGGATCTGCTACTTTTTCAGGTACTTTCTGTTGTACTCTGGTGCTGCATGTGGAAGCAAGATAAACAGTGTCAACCTTCTTTTCTTTTCGCTTCTTTGCTAACCACTCCTTCATGAACCTGTTGTATTGGGGCATCTCTAATGCCTCTGCAAAAGGAATATTAATATTCAGATTCATAAAAGCATTCATAAATTTATCAAACTGAACCTGATTATTCTTTTTCTTCTTTTTCTTTTTCTTTTCCTTGGGAACCAACAGTGTGGGAGAAGGAATAGGAGGCTCAAGGTTAGGCTGTTCAGCCTCATCAGATGATGTGTCCTCCTCAGCTTCTCCTGTAGGCGTTTCATAGTCCTCAGATTCAGGTTCCTCTTCAGATTCCTCCTGGTGAACAGTGATTGCCTTGCAATATTCCATCTGGGGTTTCTCTTGTTCAGCTGGGGCCTTACCTTTGTTCATTGTACTTACAACATTCACCAACTGTCCCAGCTGAGTCTCTATGTTCTTTATAGCTGCACTGTGGCCATTCACTGTTGAGTTGATGGCAATGACTGCCTCCTCTAATTTGGTTGTCCTGTTACTAGACTCTGCAATGAAAGCTCCAACAAGATCTTCTAACTTTTTATTATCTTGAGTTTGAGGGGCAAAACCAGGAGGATTAAGAACATTCTTAGTATTAGCATAAGAGAAATTTTCATGGTTCCTATTGTTAGGGAGATAATGTGTAGGTGTAGAACTATTATTATATCCCCTAGAATTAAAATTTGAGACGTACTGAACCTGCTCGATGGTCTCCTCCTGAGGTCTAGATGCTAAAGCAGCAGCTGATTCAATTGACTGTGCACTCCCTGTACCTGAAAATTTCATAAAAGCATTGGCAAGGGAAGTCATCTGGGCTTGGAGTGCACTTACTTTATCATCCTCAAACACTCCAGCAGCAATCTTTTTAGGTGTAGACCGCTCAGATGGCCACTGATAGCTGTTGGTGGCCATAACCTCTAAAAGTATGCGAGCGTTTTCCACGGTCTTGGACAACAGAGTCCCACCTGCAGCTGCATCAACAATCGTTTTTGTACTAGGAGTTAAACCATTATAAAACAACTGTACCTGAAGCCAATCGAGGTAACCATGCTGAGGGCACTTCCTCAGTAGCTCTTTGAATCGCTCCCAAGCTTCGAACAGCTGCTCATCGTATTGTTGTTGGAATGTCCCAATCTCGGTCCTCAGCTTGACCGTCTTTGCAGGAGGGAAAAATTTCTTTAAAAAGGCCTGGACCAAAGCATCCCAAGTGGTGATGCTCCCAGGAGTAATAGACTGCAACCAATCACGTGCTTTATCCTGCAAAGAAAAGGGAAATAAACGTAAGCGAATAGCATCCTCAGACACTCCATTAATCTTTACCGTCCCACAGATATCCAAGAATGATTTAAGATGAGAATTTGGATCCTCGGTGGGTGATCCTCTGTATGCACAATCTCGAGCCATCTGAATAAGACCGGTTTTCAGCTCAAAGTTGTTGGCATTAATCGGTGCATAGACAATTCCCGATTGTTGTCCCTGAAACACAGGCTGAAAATAATCTCTAATAGGCCTAGGCTCCTCAGGTGGATTTTGATCTGCCATTTGAATAATTTCTCTATTTTCCCTTCGAAGCCTGAGAATTGTTCTTTCTATCTCGGGATCAAATGGTGCTAAAATTAAATCTTTATCCCTACGCATAAACAAACAAAAACAATTATGGAATGAAATAAAGAAAAGGAAACAACTAATCTAAATATGGAAAATATAATCAAGAAAAGGAAACAAAGTAACCTAATATGGAATGCAAAAATAAATATGGCAAAGTGCAAATAAGGAAACTAACCTAGAAAAGGAAAAACAAGAACAAATAAGGAAAAGATTACACAACTAAAAGGAAACTAACCTAAAAAAAATCAAATATGGAAACAAGAACAAATAAGGAAAAAAAATGCAACAAACCTAAAAAAAAAGTAACAATACACCCTAAATTAAGATCAAGCAATTTTTCCACAATATCAATCTAGCTAAATGTGCCAATCCCCGGCAACGGCGCCAAAAACTTGATGTGGACTTTTCCTAACCGCAAGCGCACGGGTCAAGTAATAATATAGTGAATAGTAAATTCGAATGTCGTCCTCTGGATTGGATTCTTAAGCAAATCAAGTATTGCGAATTATCTTGCCCAATTTTATTTAGGGATCAAAAAGTGATGAATAGGTGATGATAAAAACAAATCAAAGCAAGTAAAAAGTATGGAAATTCAATTGGGAAAACTACTTAGGGAATTGATTTCGCCGATTTCGTTTAGGATTGATTTTAAAGAATAAGTTATTATGCACAATGGAATTATGAGCCAAAGACCCTTTAATCACAACTACCTCTCCCGAGTATAATTGATTCTCATGCAAATTAACCAACTTGATATCCCTATCTAAGTTTATTAACATGCAAGGCAATGAGATCTTTTAACCAATTCTAAAGATAATCTAAAACTGTCAAGAATTAGAAAGTAAACTTTATTCATGCAATCTTGAGCAAGTCTAGATCAAATCCCCTCTCCCGAGCTAGATTCGAAACTTAAATCATCCAACTAATGGCCAATTAATTGAAAGCATTAAATCAAGATTACAAACACAATAACATTGCACAACTTAAACCATAAATCAATCCATAAACTTAATCAACTACATCAATCCCTAAGCTACAAGTTTAGCTACTCATGAATGCTAATACAAGCTCAACTAAACAAGTGAAAGCCATAAATCTAACTAAAGAAAGAAAAGGGAAAAGAAAACTCAATGTAGGCCGAGTCCCGACGTCCCCGTCACGATCCCCACGAACAATGGGTTGATTTCCAAGTTCCTCCTTTGTTTTCAGCTCCAAAAGTGCTCTATTCTGTCCTCTTTACGGCTCCAAAAGGTCCCAAATTGATCTCCCCTAAAACCTAGCCGAAGTGAAGCTTTTATTCTTATTTTTCGTCGAAGCGTCGAGACGCTGTCAAGACAGCGTCACGACGCTGCCTCTTATACGCGCGTTCTGAATAAGGAAAAACGGTAGCGTCGGGACGCTTCCTATCATAGCGTCTCGACGCTGTGAGCTTTACGCGCCTAATCTGATATGGAATGTGAGCGTCGAGACGCTCAAGGGTTAGCGTCTCGACGCTAACCTGCTGTTGACCGAGAGTTGACTTTTCTCCACTTTTACTCTTTTCATTCCTTTGCATCTTTTCACGCCCCGAGCACCCGATTAACTCTGATATTGCATTATAGCTCCAATCAACCATTTCCTACAAAATAAACAATAAAGCACAATAAAATGGCCCAAACACCATAGAAGACCAGCTATATTAAATCAGTAAAGATAGCTAGCTATGCTCGCTATCACAATGAAAGATCTGCAGTTGATGATTTACCTTCCTTTGAAAATGAATTGGAATTGCCTGAAATGAATAATTTTGATAATGATATTGAATTGCCTGACATTGAGCATGAACATAAAAGGCATAAAAAAGATTGCTCGATAGATAATTTTGAGTCTGACCATGATTACAGTGAATCTATTGAGTCTGATCTTGACATTCCTGAATGCATGAATCCTGACAATGTGAATACTTTCTTTTCATATCCTGATGATGTGTATAGCATAGAAACTGACCCAGAAGAACTTGAATCTGTGCATAGTATAGAATCTGATCCTGAAATTCTTGAATTCTTTAATTCTTCTGATGATGAGTCATGTGATAGCTTAGTTGAATCATTTTTTAATTCTGAGTCTAAAGGATCTGCTGAGCATGTAGATATTTTTTCTGATGAATGGACTGGCATGATTGATAGGCCATCTCTAGATCCTAGACCAGTAGATATTATCACGCTTGATAACTCTGTTAACAACTGTTTTGAAAATAGAGATTTAGAAAAGAGATTTGATGCAACTGATTATTTTCTAAAATGTTATTATAAGAATCTCTTTAGTGAAGATGGGCCAGGGGAAAGTTTTTTTTCTCCCCTGTTTGTAGTATGCAATTCGGTGCGTGATTTCTTGCAGGGCCCGGAGGATGATGAAAATTTTTATTTTGAGCCTCCGTAAGCGTGCCGAGCCTAGTCTAGCTAAAAACGTTAAAGAAAGCGCTGCTTGGGAGGCAACCCAAGGATTAAAGTAGTTAGTTGTTTTTGCGGTAAATAATTTTCTTTGCTCCGTGATCCAATTTTGTTTTGCAGGATCACCTTAGCAAATCCCAAAATTCCACATTTCCCATTTTTCATGGATCCAAAGGAAGAGGATGAAGCGCTCCTAGCTCAGGGAAGTCTCAGTATCTCTCTTTATGCTTTTCTGTTTTAAAACATTGGGGACAATGTTTAGTTTAAGTTTGGGGGGGAGGTTTCCGCTGTGTTGAGCATATTTAAATTCTGTTGGATGCATGAATAGATAGCCATGATAGCCAAGGATGTGATTTTTGAAATTTTGGGAGAAAATGGTTTATATGTTGTGGAATCTGGGAGCACGACAGAAATTGTGAAATTTTAAAATTTTTTGATACTTAGTTTTGATGTCTAAAGCATGCAATAGTCTTATCTAATGACGTCTTTGAAAATCTAGATTCTTATTATGGTTTTCAAAGTTGTTGTCACCCCGATAGGCTTGGTTTCTAATATTAGGAAGTTCATGCTTGATTGCTCTAAAGAACTAGGTAGGAAAAAAATGCTATGCCTGCTGAGAGAAAAGCAAAAGCAACAAAAGAAAAAGTGAGAAAAAGAAAATCTATTGAAAAAGAATTTTTGCTTGCTCAAAAGAAAAAAATCCTAGGGGTAAAAAGAGCTACCTGCGGTGTGATCAGTTAGGCCAACCAAAGAATAAAATTCGGGTTAAGGGTCCCTGCACCGTAGTGTGAAAGCTAGTACCATTAGATATCAAAATGCAAGTTTGGGGGAGGAGCAAAAGAGCAACAAAAGAAAAAGATGAGAAAAAGAAAAATCATGTGAGAATTCTGCTCCCCCATGAAAAAAAAAAAAAAGAAAAAGATGACAGGCACCCTAGTTACTTTTTTTTGCATGATAGAAGGACTCCGAAGTATTAGGGGCTCTTAGCCAGTGTAGGGGGAAAACAAATGGAGAAAGCCATAAGACTAATCTAGGTTAGTAAAAGAATCAATAGATAAGTCTTGAGCATGCTATTCATTAATCTTAAGTTCAAACTAGTTTAAGATTTCTTCAAGAGTATGTGGTGCTTGCTTATTCCACTTGCATGTTTTCCATTCGATCCTAAGAATTCCAAAATCATTGAGGGTTGAGCGATTCTATTTCATGCATCTTTAGAATTTATTTTGCTCGGGACTAGCAAAAGCTTAAGTTTGGGGGTGTGATAGCGAGCAGAAATGTCGCTATTTCAGTCTCAATTTATTAAGCTTTTTGGTGCTTTAATTGTGTTTTTAATGAATATATTTAACGAATTTTGTTATTTGGTCCTTAGGAGCTAAGTTGGTGATTTTGGGAGAAAAAGAGCCAAAATTGAAGTAATTCTAGCCCAAATCCTAGCTTGATGCAATTGAAGGCCCAAAGAAGGCATTCATGAAGAAAAGACCAAGAGAAATGAAGAAGAAGACCCAAAAATCAGCCCAAAAGGAAGCTGATTTTTCTGGAAAATCTGGACAGCGTCGAGACGCTTAGCAAGGCAGCGTCGCGACGCTGCCCTTTCGTGTTGCCCAAGCCGCGTGCGCAGCAGCGTCGCGACGCTTAGCAAGGCAGCGTCGCGACGCTACCCCTATTCCAGGCCTATAAATAGGTGCCCTTGGTGCCTTATTTCTCATCAATCAAAAACCAATCAATCAACCCATCACTCAATCCTTTCTTTCCTTTCTTAAGACTCCTTTTTTGGAGCCCCTCTCAAGGCTTTTGAGCCTTTTTGAGAGGGTTCTTCTAGTGGGGAAATTTTGGGAATTTTGGGAAGCAATCATAGAGGCTCGAGGAGTAGTCAACGGGGGCTCCAAGTGTCAGCAAGGGGTTTTTCGACGGTCAATTCCTTTCCTTTATGCTTTTTAATATGCTTTCCCTTGTAATTATTGTGGATATTATGTGTAGCTAAACCCCAATTTCGGGTCTTGAAATGAAATGATAGTGGAAATATTGTTATAATTTCTTGTCTCTTGCCCATGTCCTAATTATTTGTATGGATGTGCTTAATGCTTTACTCAATCTGGCCAATTGTGTAATGATTCGTTTCTTAATGGAAACTCGACGGAGAGAAATTAGGATAGATCAAAATCCATGCAACAAGTTTAATTCCCCGTTGTGACACCGGGATTAGTTGATTAAACTTAGATTCCTAAAATGAATCAGAGCGTAATAATTAATGATTTTTAATAGCGCTAAGGACACTTAGGTTGTTAAAATGAATTAATTACAATTAGGGGAAACCGACAGGAGAACCTATGTGATTAACGGAGATTCTAGGTTTATAATTAGTTGGGCAATGAGATAGGATAATTATAGCAATTATTTAGCTAACCATTGATTTTCAAGACCCCTCTTCCCATTTCAAGAAAACTCTTTCTCCACATTTTATTTTTGATTGATCAATTTTGTTTTCATTAGTCATTTTGAGTTCAAGTTCTTTTATCACATGAACGTAGTCCCTAAATATTATTTCACCTAAGTATTTTCAAGTGCTCAAGAGAATTTTAATTATTTGCTTAAGTTTCGCTTCGCCTCCCTGAGGATTCGATACTCGGAATACTTTCCGTTTTATATAACTTGTGACGACCCGTGCGCTTGCGGATAATCGTTTAGTACAATCGTATACACATCACGACAACGGGATGGATCTGAAGAACTAGTTTCTTCATCAACCCTTATTGAAGGTCCAACTTCATCAACAACTCTTGATGATTCTTCAGTAGCTTCTCCTAATATTATTTTGCTGCGTGGTTTATGATCTCTCATGTGGTATTCCTCTAAGAAAGTGGCGTTTGTCGATACAATCACCTTATTTTCTTGTGGGTCGTAGAAATAACCACCTCTCGTTTCTTTAGGGTAACCAACAAATTGACACAGTTTTGAACGAGGTTCCAGTTTCTTAGGATTTGTCACAAGCACGTGTGTTGGACAACCCCAGATGCGAAAGTGATGCAAACTAGGTTTACGCCCCTTCCATAATTCGAAAGGTGTTTCAGAAACACTTTTCGAGGGAACATTGTTCAAGATGTATACTGCAGTCTCTACTGCATACCCCCAAAACGAGCTAGGCAATTGAGCATAGCTCATCATTGATCGAACCATGTCTAACAAGGTTCTATTTCTCCTTTCTGACACACCATTCTGCTGAGGTGTACCAGGGGCTGAGAGTTGAGATTGGATTCCATGTTCTATCATATAATCCTGGAATCTTTGATCCATATACTCCCCTCCTCGATCAGATCGAAGTACTTTAATAGATTTACCTAATAGGTTTTCAACTTCAGCCTTAAACTCCTTAAACTTTTCAAGGGCTTCAGACTTATGTCCCATTAGGTACAAGTAACCATATCTTGAATAATCATCTATAAATGAGATGAAATATCCGTACCCTCTTCGAGCTTTTACATTCATTGGACCACACAGATCCGAATGTATTAACTCTAAGGGTTCTTTGGCTCTGTAACCTTTTCCAGTAAAGGGTCTCATGGTCATTTTTCCCTCGAGACAAGATTCACAAGGTGGTAGTGAATCATCTTCTAATTTGCTTAGAAGTCCATTCTTTACCAAACGACCGATCCTATCGATGTTTATATGACCAAGTCTAAGATGCCAAAGATGAGTATTGTTACTTGATGGAGAAATCTTTTGCCTTTTTCTTTGAGTTTCAGCAGTTTTAAATAATTCGTGATTTAAAAGTGCTTTGTTTTCGGTTGGTCTTAAAACGTACAAGTTATTTTCCAATTTGGCTGAACAAATAAGTACACCATTTTTATAAATGAACGCTTCATTCATATCAAAAGTATATGTATACGATTGTTCAATCAAACATGAAATAGAAATTAAGTTCCTCTTAATCTTGGGAACGATTAACAAACTTTCTAAAAGTAAGAATCTATTTCTAAAAAATAACTTCGCAGCTCCCACTGCTTTAGCTGAAATGACTTCTCCAGTTCCGACCCTGAGTGTCATTTCCCCATCGTTCAACTGCCGAAAGGAACTATTTTCCTGAAAAGAAGAGCAAACATGATTAGTTGCTCCTGAATCAAGTATCCAGGTAAACTCATCATGTTCTACCAGGCATGTTTCTAAAACAAGTAAATCAAATTTACCTTCCTTTTCCTTTTTTTTCTCAGTAAGGTACTTTGGGCAGTTTCTCTTCCAATGTCCATCTACATTGCAGTGAAAACACTTGCCCTTATCTGCCATAGCTTTGTCTTTTCCCTTACTTTTAGCAGCAGTAGTGGGAGCTTTCCCCTTGTTTCCTTTCTTCTTCTGAGTTTTCTTTGAAGAAGTGGCTACAGATTTAGTTCCAGAGGATGAACCCTTCTCAAACTTTCTTTTAGAGTGGACAACGTTTGCCTCTCCTTCTATCTGTCCCTTATTCTTAAGAAGAGACTGATGGAGTTGAAGCTCATTCAGGAGGCTAGTCAGGTTGAATGTTATTTTATTCATCATTGCATTGCTTCTAAACTGTAGAAAACTCTTCGGAAGAGATTCTAAGATGAATGCAACCTGACTACGCTCATCTATGACCGCCCCGTTTGCCTCTGCCACGTTGAATTGGACCATCATATCCAGGACATGCTCCCGAACAGACGTGCCTTCTTTCATGCGACAGCTATAAACGTATTTGAGAGCGTCATGGTGGAGTTGATAGGACGGTTGTCCAAACATCTCCTGGAGAGAGTTCATAATCTCCCTCGCTGTTACCATGCTCTCATGCCTTTTAGCCAAAACTTCAGATAAGCTGGCTAGGATATAGACGCGAGCCTTATCATTGGCCTTTGTCCAGCAGTCATAAGCATCCTTAACTGCTTGGGATGCATTACGAGCAGGGGCTGGAGGACAATCCTCTGTTAAGACGAACCGCAGATCATCGACAACAAGAATCGTATTTAGGTTCGACTTCCACGTAGCATAATTTTCGCCGGTTAATTTCTCATTTTTAAGCAGAGAGACAATTGAGGAAGACATTGCTGAAATTAATGATCGTATTAGTTATCTTTGCCTTAACCCATCATACAAGCAAACAATTGCACACAATCCAATCAATTTAGCAAAACAGACAATCACAGAACCCTAAAACTATCGATTTAGTTTTGCAACGATGTTTCAGAGGTTTAGAATCTCAGCCACCGAAGGGTGATCAGGCACTCCTCCTTTGAAATGAGACACCTCTCAGCTAATTCTAATTCCAGAATAACTCATATTCCTATAGACATTAGCCACCGTTGTTCGGTCAAGGATTTGTTAACACTTTTAACTCATCCTCGTAAGTGTAACCCTCCCACTTTCAGATCTCAGAGGCACGCACCAACAGGCTACCGAAGGGAAAGACAACTGTTGGTGATTAGCCTAAGAGCTCTTATCCTTTTCAGGAGTTCACGATGTTCCGAATCCTATTACCAGGCCCTCCGAAGGGATGGTTGCGCCAGGACAACCTGCAGGCGGGTCATAGGACTCTCACGGTGTGAACTATGGGCGGAGACCGAGGGATACGTTGACACGTGTCCCGCTCCCACTTACTCTAGACATTTTTCCCATTCACCTTGATATTGATTCATGCAAACACTTTCTGAAGGGAGGCCGCTCCTAAGGCGACTCGAAGCCGAGCATGAATCTCACGTTGTGAATATAGGGACATAGGAGCAAAACTTGATTTAAATCTTGTTTTGTAACTTTCCTCCCACTGAAAATGTCCTAAGGTTAATATAGGGTTATTTAACTTAGATAGTATTCGGCTAAGTCAATCTATCTAAGTCTGATCCTATTATAACAATTATGGAAAGGATTCAACTGCAATCTTTTGGGTGAATTAAACTTCTTTTAATAAACCCAACATTGCAAGTCAACATTACTATGGTTAATTACACTCAATGTTCGGGTCAGTTCCCAAGTAGGAGGTGTTCCGTAAACCGTCAACTTAAATACCCCCAACCTTAGACAGAACTTTACCGAGAGAGTTCCCTTATAACCTCAGTAATGTAAGGTCTTTACTCTAAAGATCTAGGTGCATTAAACACTTTTAATAAACCTAGTGACATTGCATGCTAACATTTAACTATGATTAATTCAACTCTGGTGTTCCAGGTCAGTTCCCAGGTAGGAGGTGTTCCGTAAACCGTCAACTTAAATACCCCCAGCCTTAGACAGAACATTACCGGTGGAGTTCCCTTATAATCATAGCAATGTTTTTCCTACTTAGTCAATTAAAACTATTTTTAAATACTAAGTAAGAAAAGATTCTAATCCTATTAGAAACTGATCTAGGTCTAATTAATTTTAAACAATTTAAAATTAATCCAATTCATCCTATGATCTTATGTTTGCATGCAAATCTTGATTATAGATTGACGGTTTCTAATCATTAATATTAAAGAACTATTTCAAATTTTAATGATTAATCCTATAATCAAGAATCTAGGGTTTAATACATTCAACAATCTCATTCAAATTAAATAATTAAACCACACTAATTGCATGAATAATATAACAATTATATTATTAACTATGGATGTTTCATGCTTCATGCAATTTTTGATTTTCTTTTATTATAACAATTATAAGCCAATCAAGAAAATCAATCAAGCATGCTTCATTCATCACATTAAACATAACTATTTATATTTAATTTAAGTAATGACATGCTTCATGCTTTCCAATTTTTTCATATAATTAATATACACCTATATTAAAAAATATGAAAACAAATCCATGCATTTAAACATGTCGGGTTTTATGCCCTAAAACTCGTAGATAGTAAATGTACATTTGACCGAACATTAATAAAGTGATGTATTATTCAATGTTTGTATTATATCTTGTCTTATTAACCCTAATCCAATAAACTAAACATCCATGGCTAATAGAATGAGGCTTGAACTAGTATGTAGGGACATACGGGGATCAATGTTCAAGTTTTAGCCTAAAGGGTCTGTAGTATAGGGATAAGGCTGGGTACCTTATCCTGGTGACACTATGGATACGGCCCGCTTTGTATATTGATACAAACGTAGTGATCCAACGCGTTCATGTGGTCGACATGCGAGTGGGGGTATCCTGTGCAATGAGTTTGAACAAAGACCGGACCGCGAAATAGTTAATCACTAACTCTAACACCGTTAGTTAGCTCGGTTTCTATTTCACTAGGATGACCTAGGCAACTTGGCCTTAATCCTGAGTGGATTATGGACTCCTGTCCATGAGGGATTGTCCTTTGATTTGTACGGGTGAGAGTGGCCAGTTCGCCGACTCAATAAGCCTACCATTTTGGGGACAAGACCGAGTGGGGAGCTGGGAACGTAGTCTTACAAGATGGAATTCACTCATTCCTGATATGAGGGTAAGTAGAGGTGTGTTCCCTTAAGTGGTGTCTTCGGGTCTTGAACAATGGGCCCTACCCTCTTTATGGCACGAGAGGGATTTCTGTTTGATGGTTGGACCACAAACAGGTTGTTCATTAGAGGAGCACTGGTACTTAAGGACCAAGAGGTAGCCCAGGGGTAAAACGGTAATTTGACCTAGCTGGGGTACGAACACACGTGAAGGGCTAACTTGCTGTTGACGGTCAATATCCGTGGACACAGAAATATATCTGCAGTGAGAAGAGTGCAGCTGTGGTTCTTTAGTGGAGTGAACCACAGTTAACGAATATTGATTAACTTGGTTAATGAGTTTAACCAACTAATCTCATATCGTTGGAGCTTCTGATCTGTAGGTCCATTAGGTCCCACCGGGAGCTCATTTAGGGCGTTGAGGTAAAATTCTAAGGATGGATTGAATATTCGAAGGTGTTCGAATATTATACTAAAATATGAATTTTGTTCATATTAAAACTATAGGTTATAATTAATATGCATTGGATGTATATTAATACTATAGTTTTGAGAGAGAAAATAGTAATTGAATATGTGATGTTCAATTTTATTTTATTAATTAATTTCTAATTAATTAATTGATTTAGTTTAATTAAATTTGATTTAATTAAACTATAAGATAAGAGGGATATTAATTTAAATTGGATTTAAATTAATGTTATTTTAATTAATTTAGATTAATTAAAATACAATATAATTAATTGTAATTTAAAATTATGATTTTAAAATTATAATTAATTAAAAATATCAGATAACTGATATTTCAGTTATCTGATATTATGTATTTTTTTAAAAAGGGACGTGGTCAGTGCAGTTGCTGAAATCTCTGGCAGTCTCACGTCTCTCACGCCTATCTCTCCCTCTCTCTCGTTCTCTCTCGCTCTGCACTCTCTCAGTGAAAACAGAGTTCTAAATCCAGAAAATTTCCTTAAGGTTTTTGAGTTCCCACAAGCTCTCAACGTGTATCCCTTTGAGAATACTGGTGAAACCCCGTGGTGGTGTTCGTGGCATTTTTTCCAGCAACATCAAGGTGTGACTGCTGCTGTTTTTTTTTTTTGGAGAAACTCGAAGATTTTTGGCAAAAAGTTCAAGGATTTCTTCAAGGGTAAGGTTCTTCTTGAACTAGGGTCATTAGGACCCAATTCTAGATTAGATCTAGAATTTTTCTCTTGATTTTAGCATGTTTATATCTGTTTTACAGCAGTTAATTTGTCTATAATTGTCGCTGTAAAATTTAATTCTTTTTGCCGTCGTATTGGTATCCCAATCGGCGTTTTGTTCGAAAAGGTCTTTGTTGTTTTCCGCTGCAAAAAGGGGCTATTATCCCTTCAATTGGTATCAGAGCCATTTCGAATTTAAAACGTTGTTTTGAGATTTACGATTGGCTGTGTATGGTGGGATTAATTGCATTGTGAATGTATGGTTTGCGATAAACTGTTTAGGTTTAATTGGCCTTAGAATTTATGATTTTTTATGCGATCAATTGTAAAGGCCCCTGCGTTTTTGGGCATTAAATCATAAATATCGAGTCTGTACAGTCCGGGTCGTGTTTAGGCTTGAAAATCGATGAAGATCGCAGAAGAAATTGATGAATTTCGCGAACAACAGCCGCGGTTCTGCCCAGGAAACAGCTCCAGACGCAACAGCGTCGGGACGCTAGGCATTGTGCGTCTCGACGCTGCCGCGATTCCACGCTTCAGACGGTTGAAATCGCGCCAGCGTCGGGACGCTTTCTTCACAGCGTCTCGACGCTGTCACGATTTCGTGCGGCGCCAGGATTTTCGTGAAATCGTGAGAGGTGCCCTAATTTGGCCGGTCCGGTTCGTGCGGTTTGGGTCAGCTGGGACCGGTTTGGTCCGGTTTGACCCGTTTTGGGTGCGGTTCGAGTTTTTCAAGTCCGGTTCGAAGTGGTTCGGGTCGGTTCAAGGCTTGTAGACCGGATTTGGAGCTGCATAATTTTGTAATAGGATAGATTTATTGCTTTATTAGTGTAATTTTGCTTTAATCTATCCTAGGGGCCAATTAAATCGGTTTATTCGCTATTTAAATGCTTTATGGATGTCATTTAAATTTAATCCCACCTTAGGATATAAAGCATGCTCATGCATTTATGTATGTTATAATTAGATTATAATATATGTTAGAAATGCATGGTTTGATTTTCATGGTTTATTTAATATATAGTAGAGTTATATTAAATTCATGAAAATGGAAAAGTATGATGCATGCAATTACATAGTTTTAATATAAGAGTTATATTAAAAATTACTTGTTTGCAGCATGCTAAGTTGATTTTCCATTATTGGCTATAATAAAGTTGTTTATTATTTAAATGGAAATCAAATTGCATTGAGCATGATACATCCATAGGTTAATATAAGGGTTATATTAATTATCATGCTATGCAGAGTACTATAGTTTAAAATTTCATTAACTTGAATATGATTGTTAATTGTTTTAAAAACTATAGTATGCATGATTATAGGGCTAATCATTATAAAATTTTGAAATAGTTTAAAATTTTATGATTAGAAACCGTCAATCTATAATCAAGATATGCATGTTCACATAGGATCTTAGGCTAAATTGAATTAATTTTAATGGGTTAAAATTAATTAGACCTAAGATCATTTTTCTAATAGGATTAGAGTATCTTACTTAGTTTTAAAATAGTTTTAATGAACTAAGTAGGACGAACATTCCTAAGATTATAAGGGAACTCTACCAGTGAAGTTCTGTCTAAGGATTGAAGGTATTTAAGTTGACGGTAAACGGAACACCTCCTACCTGGGAACTGATCTGGAACACCGGAGTTGAATTAATCTCAGGTTAATGTTAGAATAATGTCGCTAGGTTAATTAAATTGGTTTAATGCACCTAGACATTAGGTCTTATTATAATAGTTATAATAGGACTAGACTTAGATAAATGACTTAGCCGAATTTATCTAGGTTTAATCAAATCCTAAAATTAATAGGTTACTTTAGTGGGAGGAAAATTACAAAACTTGATTTAAATCGAGTTTTGCTCCTGCGTCCCTGTGATGTTCACACCGTGAGATCCATGCTCGGCTTTGTGTCGTTTTAGCGCGGCCTCCCTTCGGAGAGTGTTTGCATGGGCAATACCAAGGTGAATGGGGAAAGTGACTATAGTAAGTAGGAGTGGGACACGTGTCAACATATCCTTCGGTCTCCGCCCCTAGGTCACAACGTGAGATTCCTATGATCCGCCTGCGTGTTGTCTCGGCACAACCACCCCTTCGGAGGGCCTGATCATAGGTTTCGGAACACCGTGAACTCCTGAAAAGGATAGGATCACTTAGGCTAATTACCAACAGTTGTCTTTCCTAACGGTAGCCTGTTGGTGCGTGCCTCTGGGATCTGAAAGTGGGAGGGTTACACTTACGGGGAGGAGTTAATTTGTTAACAAATCCTTGACCGAACAACGGTGGTTAATATCTAATGGAATATGAGTTATTCTGGTATTAGAAATTGACTGAGAAGAGTCTCATTTTAGAGGAGGAACAACTGATCACCCTTCGGTGGTTGTTCTTCTAAACCTCTAAAGCATCGTTGTGAAACACAATCATAGTTTTATTAGGGTTCTTTGATTGTTTGTTTGCAAAATTGATTGGATGTATGCAATTGTTTGTATTGCTTGTGTGATGGGTTAAGGCAAAGATAACTAATACGGTCACTTGTTTGTTTTTCAGCAATGTCTTCCTCTATAATTTCCCTGCTTAAAAATGAACAACTTACCGGCGAGAATTTTCCACAATGGAAATCTAACCTCAATACAATACTCGTGGTTGAGGACTTAAGATTCGTCTTAACGGAGGAATGTCCTCCCGTTCCCCCTCGCACTGCCACTCAGGCAGTTAAGGACGCCTTCGAACGCTGGACCAAGGCCAATGAAAAGGTCAAAGTCTATATTTTGGTCAGCTTGTCTGAAGTGTTGGCCAAGCGTTACGAGAACGTGGCAACTGCCAGGGAAATTGTGAATTCCCTGCAGGAGATGTTTGGACTTCCGTCCTACCAGCTCCACCACGACGCCTTGAAGAACGTCTTCAATGCCAAGATGCTGGAAGGTCAATCTGTTCGAGAACATGTCCTGGACATGATTAACCAGTTCAACATAGCTGAGGCAAATGGCGGGGTTGTCTGCGAGCGCAGTCAGGTTGCGTTCATCCTTCACTCGCTCCCGGCGAGCTATCTGTCATTTAGGACGAACGCGAGCATGAATAAGATTCAGTTCAACCTGACTACCCTCCTCTCGGAGTTACAGATTTACGAGTCCCTACAAAAGAGCAAGGGAAAGAGTGTGGTTAAAGGAGAGGCCAATGTGGCCCATTCCAAGAAGAAGTTCCTGAAGGGTTCATCCTCAGGGACTAAATCTGTACCCCAGGCTTCTTCATCGAAGCAGATCCAAAAGAGGAAGGGAGACAAGGGGAAGGCTCCTGCACAGGCTGTGCAAGGGAAGGGGAAGGCCAAGGTCGTGGCCGACAAAGGCAGATGCTTCCACTGTAATGCAGATGGTCACTGGAAGCGCAACTGTCCCCGCTACCTTGCTGAGAAGAGAAGAGAAAAAGAAGGGAAATAATTTCCAGCAGCTGGCAGAGGGTGAAATGACGCTCAAGGTCGGAACGGGAGACGTCGTTTCAGCTCGTGCAGTGGGAGCTGCAAAATTATTCTTTAGAAATAGGTTTTTAATTTTAGAGGACTTGTACTTGGTTCCTAGAATTAAAAGGAACCTAATTTCTGTTTCAGCTTTGTTAGAACAATGTTATACTGTTTCCTTCTTGCTTAATGAAGCTTTATTTTCAAAGAATGGAGTTTACATTTGTTCAGCTAAGCGTGAGAATAATTTGTTTGTGTTAAGACCAAATGATGCTAAGGCCATTTTAAGTCATGAAATGTTTAAAACGGCCGAAACGCAAAACAAAAGGCAAAAAGTTTCTCCTTTAAGTAACAACACGTATCTTTGGCATCTTCGTCTTGGTCATATTAACATCGATCGGATCGATCGTTTGCTTAAAAATGGGCTTCTAACTGACATAGAAGATACATCTTTACCACCCTGTGAATCGTGTCTCGAGGGTAAAATGACCAAGAGGCCTTTTACTGGAAAAGGTTACAGGGCCAAAGAACCACTTGAACTAATACATTCGGATCTTTGTGGTCCTATGAATGTAAAGGCTCGAGGTGGTTTTGAATACTTCATCTCTTTCATAGATGATTATTCACGATACGGTTACTTGTACCTAATGGGCCATAAGTCTGAGGCTCTTGAAAAGTTCAAGGAGTTTAAGGCTGAGGTAGAAAATTTTTTAGGTAAAAAAATTAAAACACTTCGATCAGATCGAGGTGGAGAGTATTTAGATCAGCGATTCCAGGACTATATGATAGAACATGGAATCCAATCACAACTCTCAGCACCTGGTACACCTCAGCAAAATGGTGTATCAGAAAGGAGAAACAGAACCTTGTTAGACATGGTTCGATCTATGATAAGCTATGCTCAGTTGCCTAGCTCGTTTTGGGGGTATGCAGTAGAGACTGCAGTACATATTCTTAACAGTGTTCCCTCAAAAAGTGTTTCTGAAACTCCTTTTGAGTTATGGAGGGGGCGTAAACCTAGTTTGCGTTACTTTAGAATCTGGGGTTGTCCTGCACATGTGTTAGTGACAAATCCTAAGAAATTGGAATCACGTACGAGAATATGCCAATTTGTTGGGTACCCGAAAGAAACGAGAGGTGGTCTTTTCTATGACCCTCAAGATAATAAAGTATTTGTATCGACAAATGCAACATTCTTGGAGGAAGACCACATACGAGATCATCGACCACGAAGTAAGTTAGTATTAGGAGAAGCTACAGAAGGATCAACAAGGGTTGTTGATGAAACTGGTCCTTCAACAAGAGTTGTTGGAGAATGCAGTTCTTCTCGTCAATCTAGTCCTCCTCACGTAGTGGGAGAGCTTCGACGCAGTGGGAGGGTTGTGACACAACCTAACCGCTACTTGGGTTTAACAGAAACACAAGTAGTCATACCTGATGACGGCGTAGAAGATCCATTGTCTTATCGTCAGGCAATGAATGATGTAGATAAGGACGAGTGGGCCAAAGCCATGGACCTTGAGATGGAGTCAATGTACTTCAATCAAGTTTGGGAACTTGTAGATCTACCTGAAGGGGTCAAACCCATTGGGTGTAAATGGATCTATAAGAGAAAAAGAGATGCTGCTGGGAAAGTACAGACTTTCAAAGCAAGACTTGTAGCAAAGGGCTATACCCAACGAGAAGGAGTGGACTATGAAGAAACTTTTTCTCCAGTTGCTATGCTAAAGTCCATAAGAATCCTCTTATCCATTGCCACATTTTATGATTATGAAATTTGGCAAATGGATGTCAAGACAGCTTTTCTGAATGGCAATCTTGACGAGAGTATTTTAATGTCTCAACCCGAAGGGTTCATATCCCAGGGTCATGAGCAAAAGGTTTGCAAACTGAATCGATCCATTTATGGGTTGAAACAGGCTTCTCGATCTTGGAATATTAGATTTGATACTGCGATCAAATCTTTTGGTTTTGACCAGAATGTTGATGAGCCTTGCGTATACAAGAAGATCAACAAGAATAAAGTAGCTTTCCTCGTACTTTATGTAGACGACATCCTACTCATTGGGAATGATGTAGGGTATCTGTCTGACGTAAAAGAATGGCTAGCAGCTCAATTCCAAATGAAAGATTTGGGTGAGGCCCAGTATGTTCTTGGCATCCAGATTATTCGGGATAGAAAGAACAAATCGCTAGCTCTGTCTCAGGCAACGTATATCGACAAGATGTTGGCTCGATATTCGATGCAGAACTCCAAGAAGGGCTTGTTGCCTTTCAGGCATGGGGTTCACTTGTCTAAGGAATAGTCTCCTAAGACACCTCAAGAGGTTGAGGATATGAGACGGATTCCCTACGCCTCTGCCGTGGGTAGCTTAATGTATGCCATGCTATGCACGAAGCCTGACATTTGTTATGCTGTAGGGATTGTCAGCAGATATCAGTCGAATCCAGGGTTAGACCATTGGACCGCCGTTAAAGGAATCCTCAAGTATCTTAGGAGAACGAGAGATTACATGTTGGTGTTTGGGGCTAAGGAGTTAGTTCTCACGGGTTACACCGACTTTGACTTCCAAACTGACAAGGATTCTAGGAAATCTACGTCAGGGTCAGTTTTCACCCTTAACGGGGGAGCTGTAGTTTGGAGGAGCATAAAGCAGGGATGTATAGCAGACTCCACGATGGAGGCTGAATATGTAGCTGCTTATGAAGCAGCTAAGGAAGTTGTTTGGCTAAGGAAGTTCTTGACAGATTTGGAAGTTGTCCAAATATGAACTTGCCCATTACGTTATACTGTGACAACAGTGGGGCTGTAGCCAATTCAAAGGAACCTCGCAGCCACAAAAGAGGTAAACACATAGAAAGGAAGTATCATCTGATTCGTGAAATTGTGCAAAGAGGAGATGTGGTCGTGACCAAGATCGCTTCCGAGCACAACATTGCTGATCCGTTTACGAAGGCCCTCTCGGCTAAAGTGTTCGAGGGTCATCTAGACAGTCTAGGTCTGCGAGATATGTATATAGCGTAATCTAGGGCAAGTGGGAGATGTGTAATGGGTGTAAGGATGCCCTAGTTTATTGTATTTTGTATATTTACTTTTTATGTAATGTACAACATACATGTACCATTTCCAGCTTTGGATTATATTGTATATACTTTCCCTGTAACTTGAGTTTTAGTTCAAGTGGGAGTTTGTTGGGTTTTATGCCCTAAAACTCGTAGATAGTAAATGTACATTTGACCGAACATTAATAAAGTGATGTATTATTCAATGTTTGTATTATATCTTGTCTTATTAACCCTAATCCAATAAACTAAACATCCATGGCTAATAGAATGAGGCTTGAACTAGTATGTAGGAACATACGGGGATCAATGTTCAAGTTTTAGCCTAAAGGGTCTGTAGTATAGGGATAAGGCTGGGTACCTTATCCTGGTGACACTATGGATACGGCCCGCTTTGTATATTGATACAAACGTAGTGATCCAACGCGTTCATGTGGTCGACATGCGAGTGGGGGTATCCTGTGCAATGAGTTTGCACAAAGACCGGACCGCGAAATAGTTAACCACTAACTCTAACACCGTTAGTTAGCTCGGTTTCTATTTCACTAGGATGACCTAGGCAACTTGGCCTTAATCCTGAGTGGATTATGGACTCCTGTCCATGAGGGATTGTCCTTTGATTTGTACGGGTGAGAGTGGCCAGTTCGCCGACTCAATAAGCCTACCATTTTGGGGACAAGACCGAGTGGGGAGCTGGGAACGTAGTCTTACAAGATGGAATTCACTCATTCCTGATATGAGGGTAAGTAGAGGTGTGTTCCCTTAAGTGGTGTCTCCGGGTCTTGAACAATGGGCCCTACCCTTTTTATGGCACGAGAGGGATTTCTGTTTGATGGTTGGACCACAAACAGGTTGTTCATTAGAGGAGCACTGGTACTTAAGGACCAAGAGGTAGCCCAGGGGTAAAACGGTAATTTGACCTAGCTGGGGTACGAACACACGTGAAGGGCTAACTTGCTGTTGACGGTCAATATCCGTGGACACAGAAATATATCTGCAGTGAGAAGAGTGCAGCTGTGGTTCTTTAGTGGAGTGAACCACAGTTAACGAATATTGATTAACTTGGTTAATGAGTTTAACCAACTAATCTCATATCGTTGGAGCTTCTGATCTGTAGGTCCATTAGGTCCCACCGGTAGCTCATTTAGGGCGTTGAGGTAAAATTCTAAGGATGGATTGAATATTCGAAGGTGTTCGAATATTATACTAAAATATGAATTTTGTTCATATTAAAACTATAGGTTATAATTAATATGCATTGGATGTATATTAATACTATAGTTTTGAGAGAGAAAATAGTAATTGAATATGTGATGTTCAATTTTATTTTATTAATTAATTTCTAATTAATTAATTGATTTAGTTTAATTAAATTTGATTTAATTAAACTATAAGATAAAAGGGATATTAATTTAAATTGGATTTAAATTAATGTTATTTTAATTAATTTAGATTAATTAAAATACAATATAATTAATTGTAATTTAAAATTATGATTTTAAAATTATAATTAATTAAAAATATCAGATAACTGATATTTCAGTTATCTGATATTATGTATTTTTTTAAAAAGGGACGTGGTCAGTGCAGTTGCTGAAAACTCTGGCAGTCTCACGTCTCTCACGCCTATCTCTCTCTCTCTCTCTCGTTCTCTCTCGCTCTGCACTCTCTCAGTGAAAACAAAGTTCTAAATCCAGAAAATTTCCTTAAGGTTTTTGAGTTCCCACAAGCTCTCAACGTGTATCCCTTTGAGAATACTGGTGAAACCCCGTGGTGGTGTTCGTGGCATTTTTTCCAGCAACATCAAGGTGTGACTGCTGCTGTTTTTTTTTTTTGGAGAAACTCGAAGATTTTTGGCGAAAAGTTCAAGGATTTCTTCAAGGGTAAGGTTCTTCTTGAACTAGGGTCATTAGGACCCAATTCTATATTAGATCTAGAATTTTTCTCTTGATTTTAGCATGTTTATATCTGTTTTACAGCAGTTAATTTGTCTATAATTGTCGCTGTAGAATTTAATTGTTTTTGCCGTCGTATTGGTATCCCAATCGGCGTTTTGTTCGAAAAGGTCTTTGTTGTTTTCCGCTGCAAAAAGGGGCTATTATCCCTTCAAAACATACATTATAACAATTTATAATATATAAAAAAATGCATGAGCATGTTTATAACCTAAGGTGGGATTAAAAATTCTATATGACATCCATAAAGCATATAAATAGCAATTGAACCAGTTAATTTTTGGCCCCTAGGATAAAATAAAGCATTAAATTACATTAATTTAGCTAAATTCTATCTTAAAAATCCTTGTACAGCTCCGGAATTTTGTCTAGACATCACGAACCGCCCCGAACCACCTCGAACCGGCATCCAAAATCACGAACCATGCAAAAAATTGGCTGAACCGAGCCAATAACACAGAAAATCGGGCTGATCCAGCAAAAAAAAAACGAATCAGACCGATTTCTCGGTCAGGATCCCGGTCTCGATCCCGGTCGGGATCCCGGTCACAATCTCGGTCAAAATCTCGGTCAAAATCTCGGTCACGATCTCTGTCACAATCTCGGTCACAATCTCGGTCACGATCTCGGTCGGGATCTCGGTCACAATCTCGGTCACGATCTCGGTCGGGATCCCGACCGAGAAATTTTCCAGCAACCCTAAAATCGTCCATTCCTCTGTTCTGCACTCTGTTTTTCCGATTTCCAGCTCCGTTCTTCTTGATTTTCGTCCAAAATCATCTCGATCTCCATCGATAACAGCCCTAAATCTAGACACGGACTTACAAGGACTCGATTTACATAAAAATTACCCGAAACACCGGGCCTTACATGATCAAAATCACATAAAAAAATCTATGGCCATAAAATTAACCCAAACAGTTCAACGCAAACCGAACATACATTATGCATAAATCCCACCTATTTGAGCCTATCGCAACTTTTAATATTAATTAATAGGGACAGCGATGGCTCTGATGCCGATTCAAGGGAATAAAAGTCCCCACGCAGCGGAAGCGCATCGATTGGACCTTACGCCGTATATTAATTAATATTAAAATACCGTTACGATAACTCAAACAAAACTTTAAACAACCTTTAAAGCCGCTGTAAAATTGGTTTAAACATGCTAAAATAAATCTAAATTTATTTTTAATACTTTTCTAAAGAAAAGAGGAAGAAACATTACAAACCTCCGTTGTAGACTTGACCGTTCTTCGCCAACGACGCTCCACGAACGAAAACGCAGCAGCCGCCTTAGCCTCTTGATCGCTGGAATTTCCTTCTTGATCGACACAATAACCACAGAGGTTACACCGGTATGTCTTTAAGTCTAGGAAACAAAAGACTTGTGGGAGTCTTTCTCTAAGAGGGAGGCTAGAGAGAATTCTCTGTCTTGTCTTTCAAGAGTGTCAAGTGTCATGACCAATTAGGTCTAGTGTTCTATTTATAGAAGAGAGGCCATGTATAAAATATTCAATTAAATCAATCTTTTCCATAATTGATTCAATCTTATTCCTTAATTAATCAATCATGATCAATCAATTCCATAATTGATTAATCTTTTCCACAAATGACTAATTACTTCTATAAGTGATTAGATCATTTCCATAAATGATTAATCACTTCCTTAAGTGATTAATTATTTCCATAATTGATTAATTCCCGGTTAATGAATTCTTTAATTAATTAACCACCAATTAAATATCACATATTTAATTCCCGGCCTAGAATTAATTAATTTGCCCAAACACATTTTAGGCCTTAAATTAATTAATTCATTATTTTGAACTCTTTCAAACTTCCATAAATTTATATTTGAACTTTTCAAATATTAATTGCTCTCATAATAATATATCAATATATATTATATTTGTTTCCCTTAATAAATTGAACATTTTAAATTTACTTTTATTACTTAGTTGCCTCAAATTACTTTACGAGCTACCAGTGGGACCTAATGGACCTGCAGATCAGAAGCTCCAATGATGTGAGATTAATTGGTCAAACTCATTAACCACATTAATCAATATTCGTTAACTGTGTGTACATTCCACTATAGACTCATAGTTGCACTCTTCTCACTGCAGACATATTTTCTGTGTCCACGGATCTAGACCAATATCGACTAGTTAGTCCTTCACGAGTGTCTGTAACACCAGCTGGGTCAAATTACCATTTTACCCCTGGGTTACCTTTATTTCCTTAAGTACCAATTCTCCTCTAATGAACAACCTGTTTGTGGTCCAACCATCAAACAGAAAACCCTTTCGTGCCATTGAGAGGGTAGGGCCCTTTGTTTAAGACTCGGAGTAACCACTTAAGGGAACACTCATCTGCTTCCCTAAAGTCGGGAAGGAGTGAATTCCATCTTGTACGATTATGTTCCCAGCTCCCCATTCGGTCTTGTCCCCAAAGTGGTAGGCTTATTGAGTCGGCGTATTGGCCACTCTCACCCATACAAATCAAAGGACAATCTCTCATGAGCAGGAGTCCATAATCAACTCAGGATTAAGACTAAGTTGTCTAGGTCGTCCTAGTGAAATAGAAAACCAACTAGTTAACGGTGTTATAACCAGTGGTTATTATTTCACGGTCCTGTCTTATGCAAACTCATTGCATATGATACCCCCACTCGCATGTCTCCTACACGAACGCGTTGGATTCCAACGTTTGTATCAAATACAAAGTGGGCCGTATCCATAGTGTCACCAGGATAAGGCACCCATTCTTATCCCTATACTATAGACCCTTTAGGCTGTTTCTTGAACAATGATCCCATATGTCACTACATATAGTTCAAGACTCATATTACAATCTTGGATGTCTAGTTTATTGGATTAGGGTTATTATTAGGCAAAGACAAATATAAAATAACTAATAACAATTAATGGAAAAAATATATCAATATTATTTGATTAATATCTGGTCAACGGTTACATTCACTATCTACGAGTTTTAGGGCATAAAACCCAACATATAGGCATTGCCACTCCTACAAGGACTTTTCGATAAGTAGACGCCATTGGGGCACGCCCTAGGAGTATAGGCATTGCCACTCCTACAAGGACTTTTCGATAAGCAGACGCCATTGGGGCACACCCTAGGAGTATAGGTATTGCCACTCCTACAAGGAATTGTCGATAAGTAGACGTCATTGGGGCACGCCCTAGGAGTATAGGCATTGCCACTCCTACAAGGACTTTTCGATAAGTTGACGCCATTGGGGCACGCACTAGGAGTATAGGCATTGCCACTCCTATAAGGACTTTTCGATAAGTAGACGCCATTGGGGCACGCCCTAGGAGTATAGGCATTGCCACTCCTACAAGGACTTTTCGATAAGTAGACGTCATTGGGGCACGCCCTAGGAGTATAGGCATTGCCACTCCTACAAGGACTTTTCGATAAGTAGACGCCATTGGGGCACGCCTTAGGAGTATAGGCATTGCCACTCCTACAAGGACTTTTCGCCCAACTGCTCAGGATTTCTGCATGTCATGTTCCCTCGTGAAACAACGTTAGTAGACAACATTATGCTGATATGGGAAAAAGACTAATAATTGGTTCAAACATAATTAACTTGCAAATTATGAATAGCTTGCATTCAATAAATCATAAATCAATAGATAGATATTTAGCAAATAAAGGTAGGTAGAAAACATACCGTCCATGAAATAGTAGACCCTTTGTTGGGCTAATATGAGCTATATCTTCCAACCACTTGAATTTCTCACCCCATATTGTTGAACTCAGAATTAGAAATAAAAATCTTTGTAATATGAAGATGGCATAGAAGAGTTTTTATGAAGTAAATAAATAATTTATATGGTCTACTTTAATTTAGACTCTTTATTTAATCTTGAAATATGACCAATTGGTCTATTGAATAAATGACCGAAATGATAGATACATCAAATATACAATTTTTAAATTAGATAAATCTAATCAATAAAATGATTTATCAACAAAATATCTTCTAACAAAATATCTAATTGAAATTAGATAGCAAATCAAATCTTTTGCGATCAAATCTTTTCATTTGAATCATATATATGATAGAAACTTAAATCTACAACTTTTGGATATAGACAATTTATCCAAACACAAATCTAAACTTAATTTGAATTACTTCTAATATTGCATTTAAAACTAAGAGCCAATGTTCGAAGAAAAATTAAATCAAAATCTAAAGGTGGTTGGATAATTTTATATCAAACAGCATAATCAATGCGATGATTTTCTTAATCGGATGAACTAATGATTCAGAGAACATGGAGAAAAAAATCAATAAACTTCTACTAAAAGAACACTTGAATTTTACCTGCGAAGGCTGAGGTTTTCTGATAATTGGAGATGCTAATTTTGTTGTTGAGCCTTCAAATAAGAATTACAACCCAGGTATGTTGATCCAATGAATCTTTCTACTGGTGTTGTCATTTTACTCAAATGTGCAGCAAATTTGTCTTTTCGACATTTTTATGAAATCAATATTTCATTAGATGATTTAAATCCTGCACACTGTCAAATGCATTTAAAATGATGGTTGCTTTGTTGCATTTATGAGAGCATATAGGATATGGATTCCTTAGGGCGAGGTGTTGAGTTCTTTCGTGCTAAACTGAAGGAATAAATATATATTGTGATCGCATATAGCATATAGGATATGGTCATCCCTGGTCGGCCTCGGCCATCTCTGGTCGGCCTCGGCCTTTGCGGTGAATTCCTTCAGGTATCCGTTTCGGATCAACGCTTCGATCTCGTCTTTCAGCTGAATGCAGTTCCTGGTTGAATGTCCATGATCTCGATGGAAGAGACAATACTGGCTTTTGTCTCTGTGGTCAGGATTTGACTTCAGTTTCCGGGGTGCGCTGAGGAGGTTTGTATTCCTTATCTCCATCAAGATCTGCTCCTGTGGGACTGAAGTAGGGGTGTACTTTTCAAACTTCTTCAAGTAGTCCCCTTGGTCTGGTCGGCCTCGGCCATTGTCTGGTCGGCCTCGGCCATGGTCTGCTCGGCCTCGGCTTCCCTCGTCGGTCTGCTGCCTTTTGTCCTTTTTACTGTCGTAGCTAGATGAAGAAAACCTCTTGTATTCTCGTTCTGACCTCTTTGACTTCAGTAACTCCTCTGCGCTCATATACTTCTGTGCCCGGGAGACGAACTCCGCATAGGTTCGAGGCTGGCTCTTACCTATTGAATTGAGCAGTCTTTCGTCTTCTAGTCCAGCTGTTATGGCCACCAGGGCTGCTCCCTCACTGTACCCCTCAACCTGTAGTGCCTCATCATTAAAACGAGTTATGTAATCACGCAAGCTCTCACCTGGCTGTTGTTTGACCGTCAAGAGGTTGATGTGAGGCTTGCGCTGCTCTCTAGCTCCCATGAACTGTGCAAGGAATGCTTGGGCTAACTCTTTGAAACAGCTGATGGATCTCCTTTTCAGCCTCTCAAACCAGTGCCTAGCTGATCCTGTCAGGGTGAAAAAGAATGCACGGCACCTGATTGCATCTGAGACGCCGTGGAAGTCCATCCAACTTCTGTATGCATTTAGATGTTGCACGGGGTCTTTCTTGCCATCGTACTGTTTGAACGTGGGTACCTTAAACTTTTGAGGCACTTCGGCTTTCATGACTTCTTCTGTGAAGGACGGATCGACTTGGTCAGCTAGTTCCTCTAAGTTTTGATCTCCAAAGTTCTTTGACCTCTGCTGGTCTCCCTGAGGATTTCCGAGCTCCTTTAGTGCATTAAGAAGCTCGGTCTTCCAAGGGAGGTCGTCTTTCTTGGCCTCGGCCTCGGCCAACCTAGCCTCGGCCTCGGCCTCGGCAGCCCAGGCTTCAGCTTCGGCGACTTTGGCCTCGGACTCGGCAGTTTTGGCACTTCTGCGCTTCTCAACGATCAGATTCCTCAGGTCTGTCTTAGTATGACCGTAGCTTGGGGTAGAAACTGTGTAGTGACGCCCCTTAAGTGTGCATGGCTCTGGGCTCCTCAAAATCGTGCGATCAGTGGGTTTGAGCCCCCTGACCTTGCTGGTCATGCTGTCACTCTTCTTTCCTTTTGACCTCGTCCCTGACTCTGCAGTGTGATCCATAGGCTCCTTCCCCTTCCTCGGGTCTCTAATCAAGCTCCCCTCATGGACTTTGGTGCTAGGGCCGGGTTTATCCAGAATCTGGAGTATTCTGGATAAACTCCGATTCATTCCCTTCACCTCATCCTCAAGGGCGGCAATCTTGGTGTCGGCATCCTCTGCTCGGCCTCGGCCTGCTTGTCTCGGCGACCCCCGGATGCTGTCATCGTCCCGTGGCCTCCGCTGGTGGCGGTCACCATCCGAATTCTCTATGTTTACGTCTTGGTCTTTCTTCTCCATACCCTTACTCATGGAATAACCGATGTGCAGATTAACAGGCTTTCTTCCCCACAGACGACGCCAACTGTTGATGGTCGATTTTGGCCAGAGGATCTCACCTGACCTTCACGTGCCACCAACGGTAAATTTGTAGATGAGGGGGGAAGACGTGGCCTGCAAGACAGTAAACCTGCACACCGGTGTGGTGCTCGCCACACCGGCTCCGATGCTTAAGTCAGCAAGCAGAACGGTAGGGCGTGGAAAAGTAAGAGCAAGAGGAGAAAACAGAGAATAGAGAATATAGTTTAGGGATTGAATTCGGGATCCCCCTCTTCAGTGGCGAAGAGGGATATAAATACCTGCTCATCCTCCTAGGGTTTTTAGGTCTTCGGAGGCGTTTTAGGTCAAACCAGGCGAAACCGGGGCAGCCAGAGGCGGTGGGGACCGGACGAGACCGAACGGGCTCGGCCCGCTCGAGCGGGCCGAGGGTCGGCCTCGGCCCATGGCCGAGGCCGAGCATGGGGTCGGGTCAAGACCCGACCCCTTCGACCTTGGCCTGTCCCGCTTGCCGGCTCCGCCTCCTTGGCCCGGTTTCCAGCCCGATTTCTCCCCGATTGTCCTCGTCAGCTCCTCGTACATCGGGGTGGTCCAAAATTGCCTATAACACCAAGAATTCACAATTATCAATTGTCTCTTCCAAGCACAATTAATTCTCTATGTTAAATCACAAAATTGATATTCCGATCCTATCCAACATCAATAATAAGCATATGGAGTTAAATATAATTCTTTTAACAGTTTCTCAAGTTATCCTAAATCCCCCGATCTTAGAACAACTTAAGACATGCAATTAATTTTCTAAGCTAAATTACTCTCTTACGAGCATAAAATTCAGACCAACAAACAATTAATCTGTGATCACGAGATTAAAAGCATTAAGCACTTAATTGCATGAATGAAATTAAAATAATTAATTAATCAATTCATAATGTCTAACGGCCACATCAAATCCCTATGATACAAGTTTAGCTACTCATGTTTAAGAAATTACAACCAAAGCTTAATTAAAATCCCATAAAAAAATATAAGATAAAAGAGAAGAAGAATAAACTTCTTTTTATGGACAGTGCCAGTAGCGTTGAGACGTTCAAAGCATCATCTTAATGTTGCCTCGAAATGTCCTAAATAAATCAGGAAAAAAATCGTAGCATCGAGACGCCATAAGTAGCATCTCAATACTACAGGCGCGCTTCCAACTTGACAAAGTGAAAATTTCCGAAGCAGTGAAATGCTTGATGGCAGCGTCTCAACGCTTTCTTCTCTGAACAATTAGTTGGGCATTCGACAACGTTGAGACACTGTGGACAACATCTTAACGCTTCCCTCTCAGATCTACTAGCTGCCTTTTCATTTCTCTTGCTTCTTTCTTCACTTTGATTGCTTCATCAACTTCCATAACCTCAATAACCTTTCAATCACTCGATTTTATTCCAAAAGCTTGATTCCTACAAAATATAAACGAATGTGCATAAAATTTGCCAAATAATTCTTAAGACTAACAATAAATTAATGGTAAAAATAACTCAAAAAGTGAGCTATCAAACACCCCCAAAGTTTAGCATTTGCTAAACACCGAGCAAAGTAAGAATCAAATCTTTTTGACAAAATAGAATAATAGAGGGATCTAGTTTGGAACGACCCAACTTCTCATGACTAATTTCTAGGGTCGTTACCACATGCATGCCTACTTACTTTTAGGAAAAAGTTCATTTTGAAATAAAAAAGAAAGTCTTTCAACCTGGAATAAATCTCAAATAAAACAAGAAAACTTGCAAAAACTCCATTAAAATAGAAGTTTCCTAAGAACAACATAGAGACATTTATGTTGGGGGTTGATGCCCTAAAACTCGTAGATAGTGAATGAAACAAATAGTTATATACTTGTTCGATAAAGTCGCTATTGAGTTTTTGTTCACTTACGTTATTAAATAAGTGAATTGCACATTAAATAATCCAAATCCAATAAGCTAGGATCCTTGGCTATGATATGAATACTTGAACTATATGTAGTGACATAAAGATGAATCAAGTTCAAGTAATAGCCTAAACAATCTATAGTATAGAGATAAGGTTGGGTACCTTAATCCTAGGAAAACTATGTGACGCGACCCACTTTATTTTAGTACAAACGATGTGATCCTGAATCGTTCATGTAGAGACATGCGAGTGGGGGCGTCCTATGCAAAAGAGTTTGCATAAGGCCAGGATCGAGAAATAAGTCACTCTTGCTTTATAACTCCGTTTACTGACAAGACTAACTATTTCAATGTGATGATCTAGGTAACTCGATCTTAATCCTGAGCTAACTATGAACTTCTATTTAAATTGGATTATCCTTTGATTTGCATGGGTGAGAGTGACTCGACATCGCCGAGTCAATAAGCCTACCATTTTGGGGATAATACCAGGTAGATAGTTGGGGACATAGTCCTGCAAGACGGAATTCACTTCCACCCAATTTAGGGATAGTAGAGAGGTTGTTCCCTTAAGTGCTGACTCCGAGATGTGAACAAAGGGATCCCGCCCTCTCATTGGCCCGAGAGGTTTTAAGTTTAGTGGTGGGACCACAAACCAATTGTTCATTAAGGACTCGGTGGGGACTTAAGGAATAAGATGTAACTTTAGGAATAAAACGGACATTTGATCCAACTCTAGTTACGAACAACCTGTGAAGGGTCGATTTACTAATCATGGTTATATCGGGTGGACAGAAATATATCGACAGTGAGTGGAGTTCAATTATCGGACTATAGTGGAGTGTCTCGGTAGTTAACGAATGTTGGTTAACAAGGTTAAAAGAGTTTAACTAGTTAGTCTCGAATCGTTGGAGCCCATGATCTGTAGGTCCATTAGGTCCTCCTGCTAGCTCATACGGAATAAACCTTAGAACAAGTGTGATGGATGAGTTTGAAACGTTCAAACTCGGCTTAGGGAGTTATCATTATTTATTTGCTATATTTAACGTTATGGTTTAATTGTGATTGAGATAAAAAATATCTAAATATGATTTAGATATTACACACGTGAATAGGGATTCACGTTCGAGATATCGGTGTAGTTGAAGGTCATAATTTGGTGTCGGGATTGCTTTAATTATCTAATTTTAGTATTTAATATTAAATTAGATAAAATATAATTATTTAAAGTGTTTAAATCATTAATTGTTTAAGTCAATTATATGATTAATTGATTTTTACATAGCAAAATGAATAGAAAGAAAAAGTGGTCTTCATTTTGATACCAAAATCATGGACTTTTCCCTGATGAAGACACCTCCATGGACACCTATGTGCTTAAGATCAAGCTGTCCAAATCTCTCAAATTTAAGATGCATGACTTCCTTCTATAAAAGGGAAATGAGAAGGATGAGAGTATGGTTAGACAACAAGCTAATATCATACTCTCATTTGAAATTCTCTCACAAGCTTTATGCTTGAACCTTCATCTCATCCCATCTTTATTCATCACCAAGAGAGTCCCACAACTCGTTCTAAGGTCGGAGGATAGTGGGGAAGACTCTCGTAGTCGTCTACAATCGGTTTGTGCAAAGAATTCATCCACGAAATTGAAGAATTTAGCATCCAAAGGTTGGTAACTTCAATACTATGTTTTCAGTTTCATTTTATGCATGTTTTCATAACTAAAATTAAAAGAATTTTGAGTGTTTCGATCCGACACTTTCGCAATGTATCATACACTCCTTCAATTTAAACCTTAAGAATCACCATTTACAAAACCAACTAAAAGCAAAATAAGTAAACTAGACTACGCGGAAGTCATGATCACATGTTTCCATGGCTCGTCAGCAACATTCCGTGACACGCTCTGTATGTCCATGCTCGTACTTGAAAGGAAACATTTTGAAAAGAATGAGTATTAAAAATACTCAGTAAGTAACGCTACTATTTGGAGGGGATTACATGCATTACATGGATAGCTTGAGGTTAGTTGCTACTGTTGATGGTCAAATTTCGCTTAGGGATTTGCCCCTCGCTCCACATGACGATCAACGGTGAATTTGTAAAGAAGCGGGAAGGACGTGACCTGCAAGACGAGCAAACGCTGCACACCGGTGTGGTGTAGACCACACACACTCCGATGCTTAAGTTAGCCTTTGGCCGAAGAACACGTAGAGCGTATTTAGGGTTGGAATTTTGCATACCTGAGTGCGTGCATGGTCTTCCCTTTTATAAGCTTCCCTTAGGGTTTCCACCGTTCGGGCTATTGGCGGTCATTGGGCCTTTGGCCTCGGTCGGCCTCGGCAAGGGGCCGAGGCCGACCTCACGCTCGGCCTCAGCAATGGGCCGAGGCCGAGCGTGATCCTCGTGGGCCGGAAGGAACTCCGACCCTTCGCTCTGTTGGTTTGGCTTCTTTTGGCTTTGGGCCCGGCCAACTTGGGCCTATTCTGAATAAGACGTTACTGAATAATCTCACCCATAATAGCTACTATAGGGCCTAATGGTCATTTCATTTCATTTCATATAATTTCATTTTGTTTATCATGTCGTATGGGTCACGTGGACAATTAACCAGTCTGACATAGCTTACCAACTCACTGGAGGTACACAAGTGGGAATCTTTGGAGATCTCTACTCCTACTGATGGTAGAAGGCACCCAGTCAGTGGAGTCAAGTCTCACCCATCAAGGCACCCTCTGTGTGCATAGCACTCTAACTACCAGCTCACTGGTGGGACGTCGATGGTTTTTAGTCAGAACTTTACTTCCACAGATAGGGGATGACACCTTGTCTGCGAAACCGAGTCCCGCCCATTTAGCTCCTCATTTCATTCTATAAACATCTCAATTCTAGGTGTTTAATTGCCACGGTTCCTACTAGGATAAGTAACCTATCCTCATTTCATATTAGAACCCCTATTAGCAAGTTTAACTTGCAACTTAACCATCAAGTTTCTTTCCCATAAAGGTTTCTGAAGGGCTAATCTAGCATGTTCTAACTACCTCGTCTTTCATCTCATTCAAGCATAGATATCATAACCAACATCCAAAACACTAAATAGAAAAGACACATGCATATTTTAAACAGTCAGCATCCAATATTGGCACATTGTAATCCAAGTGACATCACTAAACTTAGCCTCGTTATTCACTGTAATGCTACCGAAAATTCGACAGCATAATGACATACATATAACTAACCCCAAATTTCTAGTCACCTATAAACAAGAGAATACATTTCTATATTCAAGTTGCCCAACTACAAACTTCCACAACACTTCCAGTTAATAGAAAAGACTCCAAACTTCCACAAACAAAGCGAGTTAGGTAACGCATCCACAACTCAACCATATAGAACCTCTTATCATCCCCAACATAGAGCATTCAAGGTTTAACCAAGAAGAATATTCTATACTTCTCAACACAAAACATTTAGAGAATTCAATCACTCTGGAATATTCCTCATACTATTTTTAAGTCAAAACTATTCAGAGCATTAAGCATACCATATACCATATAGGCCAACACAAATAACAAAGGTGATCAATATTGCCAGAACACACATAAACCAATATCCCATATCTCAAACCATACATAATCGCATTCAAAGCATGCAACAATTCATAACAAGTAATCTCAGCCTAGCCAAGGCTATCTAAGCAGTACGATTACTTACATTAGTGAAGAAGACACTTGATTTAAGCACCAACCAACTAATTTAATGCGACACCGCTCATGCCACAAGCAACTCAAATCTAAAATCACAAGAGAGGTCTTAAAATTAGAGGCATTCAATTCTCATAATTTTCTTTAGATCCAACTTAAAATAAGGAGGTCGAAAGTCACCAAAAACAGATCGATGCTTGCTGTCCGGGCTTCCAATTTAACCTTAATTTGAAAATTCAGCCTCCTATCACTATGGGTACCTCAAAATCATTAACCAAACTCAATGGGTATTTTTCTAAAACACTTTAAACAACCAAAACTAGGCTTAATTCACTTACCCATTGCTAAAGCTCACCGAAAAATGCCAAAAACAACCCAAAAACGTTGCTAGATCACTGAAATTTGAGGAAGAAAGTTGTTGTTTGTCGTGCCAATCACCAAAAATTCGAAGGAGAAGAACCCATGCTGCCAGAACTCGAAGAACCAGCTGGGCAAAGACCGTGTTGCTCGACTACTCCAAAAATAAGCCCTTACCACATTGGTTCACCAAATATGTGAAGAGGAAAAGGGATCTTACCGAGAGAGTGGCGGCGTTGGCGTGAATGAGGCGACGACTGAAGAGAGGGAGACTGAATGGAGGAGCGACACTGCGAATCTAGTGATGACGGCAGAGCGGGAGAGATTGTCGAGAGAGATGGAGAGGGGGCGATGGCTGCTGCTTGTTTATGGAGAGGGAAAGGAGAAAAAAAGGGTGTGGGTTAAAGAGAAAGGGAGGGAAAATCAGGAGAGGGAGAGTTTTGAGGGAATTAAAAAAAAACTGATTTTTTTTTTCTTTTCCTTTTACATTGCTCATGACACTTGCATCAGAAATTTTGAATACCAAATTGTAGGGATGAATCCCAAGCGCAACAAAAGCTTATATCAGAGGACCATAAACTCAGTTTTAATTACAAATGAAAATACCGTTATGTTGGCAAATTTACAGAGACATACAATAAATATACGGTAAAAAAAATTAAGGCTAAGCATGCTTAAATAAATTTTAGAATCCTATTAATTACAAAGAATTATCATGTTCAATTTTATTTAGAACCCAACCTCGAATGATTGTGTAAAAATTAAGAAATTAACAACTAGAAAAGACAAGAAATTAAATTTGGGGAGTTCTTTTAAAGGGACTCAACCTAGGGTGTTAATTAGCCTTTTGGAGTTGTAACTCAATTAAATGAATGAATGCAATTAATAAACTTCAATTTCATAAATCTAGAAGTAATTTAAGTGGATTACTCTTTCAAGCTCCTCCACATCTCATATTAAATTGACTAATTTATGTGTCTATTTCCTTAGTTAATTATAATATGGAATTAGACAACTTCATCATATATTTCTAACAATTCTTTTTCACTTTTGTGTTCCAAGCAATTGTTAGTCATGCAATTGGGCTCTAATCTAACTTCTCTCTGTCGAGATTCAATTTAGATCAACAAATCAATCAATCCGTGATCAAGGGATTAAAAGCATTAAGCATAAATTGCATAGATGAAATTTGAAGAAATTAATTACAATATCCAAATAATTAAGCTACATAATTCAATTGGCTAAATTAACGATCCTAGGTCTCAAGATTTCATCTAAAATGGGAATAATTTCAGCCCAACAATCTTGATCCATATTCCTAACTCAATTAAGATAAGAAATTACAGAGATATTGAGAGGAAATAATCATTGTTCGTTGATCCAACGCTCCCGTCACGATCATCTCGAGTCTTGAGCGTTGGATTCTCGATCAAATCCGCCCTCCTTCTCTCATTTCTACTTAATCACTCCTCTATCTTGAGCCAGAGGTGAAAACCCCTCAATTTGATGCCTTCAAGCATTGCAGAATGCCCAATTTATAGAGGCTAAAACGTGCTCCCCAAGCTGGATCTTTCTTGCTGCCCACGCTAATCAGCGTTGTGACGCTGATGTTAGCGTCTCAACGCTGCCATCACAAGCTTTCGTTGTCGCTACTCCAACTAGCGTCTCGATGCTAGCCCTTTGGGTTGACTTAAATGGATGCCAAATCTTCAATCTTTTGGGCTTTTGGGCCTCGTCTTCAAATGTTTTCTTCTTCATTCTTCAATTATGGTCAAAAGCCTCAAAATTCAACCATATTTGATTAAAATTTTTGATTTTGCATCAAAAGCTCGATTTTCTACAAATTAAACATAAAAAGACATTAAAGCTCACAATTTACACATAAAACTAGCTAAAATAACTAGGAAATAGATAGCATAATTGCACTCTATCAAAAACCCCCAAACTTAAAGTTTTGCTAGTCCCGACCAAAATAGCATAAGGTAATGTATATATTCATAAATTGCATAGCATAAACTCTAACCTCAATGCTTCTTACCATGAATTCAAACAATTGAAACAAATAAGCAAACATGATCAACCATTAAGAAATTTTAAAATTAAAACCTCTCCTCCCTTGCAAAGTTAAATCATCATTTGCCTTATCAAAATTTCTACTAGCCCGGAATAGTTTATACACTCCTCCATTCATATTCCCCCTACACTGGCCCTAAAGCTCGCTTTTTAGCTATCTTACTTATCTAGCAAGCACTACTTCCCTGAGGCACCCATAATTCATGGGGCGTCCCCAAACTTGTACTTTTCTAAAGGCACTAGCTTTCACACAACTGCTGTAGTGACCCATATCCCGAGTTTAACCCTTGGATGGCCTGACTGATCACAATAGATGTAGCTCTGTTTGCCTTAGACTTTAAGCATGTTCTAGCTGAAATAAAGATTTTCTTTTCTTTTAATTTCATTTTTTTGGATTAAAGGGCAATTCCAGACATTTCTTTTCCCAAAGATCAGCATTACTCACTATTATGCAAGAAAACCATCTAGACAAACTTTACGCCTATCGGAGTGACAACAAACTTCAAAAGCATATAAATGTCATCTAAGCTTTTGAAACCATAATAAGACAATTGAATCTTCATAATTGCAAGGGATTCAAGGAAAAAAAATTTAATTTTTCTTGAATTTAGACATGTTTTCAAATTTGCAACAATAAGAATGGTCATGGCTAAAAGCAACATCAACCGTCAACATCACTAATATGCATTTCAATCATCACATTCATTACCATCACAAAACAAAAATAGAGCAAACATCTCCCCAAACTTAAAATATATATTGTCCCAGTGTATTAACAATTAATCAGATAAAGAAAGATCGATACTTCCCTAAAAAAGCGAGGGAGTCTAAATTGTCCTGAATCGTTGAACTGAAGAGAGATTATGAAGCTAGTCATGAATTCCTGAGCTTCCTACACAAGGATCGATCACAAGGGAGCATAAGAAACAACACTCAACAACCTAGAAGAAATAAAAACTATGAAAACCTTAAAAAGCTTGGGTTGCCTCCCAAGAAGTGTTTGTTTAACGTCTTGAGCTAGACGAGGCTTGGTCACCCAAGATCCATTAAAATCACTTTTTCTACTTTTCTCTCTTCGAATCCACAATAATGCTTCACATGTTGTGCATTGACTTTAAAGGTCAAACCATTGCTATCCAGTTGCTCTATTGCACCATGGGGAATCTTTGACTATGAATGGACTAGACCGCCTTGACTTCAATTTTCCTGGAACAAACGCAAACGAGAATTAAAAAGAAGAACATGTGTGTCCAGGAATAAAAGAATGTTTCTGAATTAAACGATCATGTCATCTGGTCGTTCTTTCTTTATAAAGCTTAATGTTATCATAAGCCTGGCTTCTGAATTCTTCTAACTCATTGAGTTGCAATAATCATTGCTCACCAGCGCCTTCTATGAGTCAAGGTTTAGTTTCTTAATAGCCTAGTATGCTTTGTGCTCGAGCTCCACTAGAAGATGACAGACCTTACAGTACACCAATCAATATGGGGAGGTACTGATTGGATTTTTGAAAGTCGTCTGATATGCCCACAAAGAATCGTCCAACTCGAATGCCCAATCCTTTCTGTTGATGCGAACTGTCTTCTCCAAAATTTTCTTTATCTCTCTGTTGGAAATCTTAGCTTGACCGTTAGTTCGGGGATGATAAGCTAAGGAAGTTTAATGCTTCGCACCATATTTCTTAAGCATAGGTTCAAACAATTTATTGCAAAAGTGGGACCCTTCATCACTGATTATAGCTCGTGGTATGCCAAATCTAGTGAAAATATTTTTATGCAGAAAACACAACACAACACGTGCATCATTCATCTTAGTAGCTATAACTTCTACCCATTTAGATACATAATCAATAGCAACAAGAATATACGAGTATCCATTGGAAGAGGGGAAAGGGCCCATAAAATATATGTCCTACACATAAAAAAGTTCTACTTCAAGAATTGGGGTTAGGGGCATTTCATGGCGTCTAGAAATGTTACCTGTCCTCTGGCATCCATCGCAAGTTTTTACAAAGGTATAACAATCTTTAAACAGAGTGGCCCAATAAAAACTAGATTGAAGTACCTTTGCTGCAATACGAGTCGATCCAAAGTGACCACCATAAGAAGAGACAAGACAATCATGTAAAATCTTACTTACTTCCTATACTGGAAAGCACATTCGAATAATTTGATCAGAGCATACCTTGAAGAGCAAAGGGTCATTCCATAGGTAGGACTTTGCATCATGTAAGAACTTCTTTCTTTTTTGGACATTTAAATCAGGTGGCGACTCTCCGCCTGCAAGAAAGTTCACAAAATCAACATACCAAAGTAAAGAAGCTTTTACTGCATATAACCTTTCATCTGGAAAAGCTTCTTTAATAGGAAACGCTGGGAGATTTCTTTCATGTTCGATCCTCGATAAGTGGTATGCTACCACATTCTCACAACCTTTTCTATCTTTGATCTCATAGTCAAACTCCTACAAAAGAAGAATCCATCTTATTAGTCGAGGCTTTGAGTCCTTCTTACTACTTAAATAGTGAATAACAACATGGTCAGTATGCACTATTACCTTTGTACCAAGCAAATAGAGCCTAAATTTATCGAATGCAAACATGCAAACATGACAGCAAGCATCTCTTTTTCAATAGTGGTATAATTTTGTTGAGCCCTATCTAGAGTTCTACCTGCATAATATATAGCCCTAAAGAACTTATCACGACGTTGTCCTAACGCAGCTCCTAAAGCATAGTTACTAGTGTCACACATGATCTCAAATGGTTGATTCCAATCAAGCACAACCATGATAGGTGCAAAAATCAACTTTTCCTTAAGCAAATTAAATGCTAGCAAACAGTCATTACAAAACACAAATGTTGTATTTTTTTAATCAAGTTACACAGGAGTTTAGCAATTTTGGAAAAATATTTAATGAAACGCCTATAAAAACCATGCATGGCCTAAGAAACTATGAACTCCCTTCACATTAATTAGAGGGGGCAATTGCTCAATGGCTGAGATCTTTGTTTGATCTACTTCCAAACCTTTTTCAGACACCTTGTGGCCTAAAACTATGCCTTCTTTTACCATAAAATGGAATTTCTCCAAATTCTGGAAAAGCTTATTTTCTTGGCATCTCTCCATAATCTTCTCTACAAAGTTTGAAAATATGGCCATCATGCAACGCTGAAAGGTAGCAGGAGCATTACACGGTCCAAATGGCATGTGTCGAAAAGCATAGGTGCCATAAGGACACATGAATGTCGTCTTCTCCTGGTCCTCAAGTGTAATCGCGATCTGATTATAACCTGAATAACCATCAGGAAAACAATAGTAATGATAACCAGCTAACCTATCGAGAATTTGATCAATAAAAGAGAGAGGGACATGATCTTTCCTGGTTGCTTTATTTAATTTCATATAATCAACACAAACACGGCAACGAGTTACCATTCTTGTAGAAATTGATTTATCTTTTTTGTTTTTAACGACGATCATCCCTCCTTTCTTAGGCACCACCTGAATAGGACTCACCCATGGACTGTCAGATATAACATATATAGTTCTTACATTTAACAATTTTAACATCTCGACTTTTACCACTTCCTTCATTGCCGAATTTAATTTTCTTTTGTATTCTACTATGGAATTAAAGGCATCTTCCATTAAGATCTTATGCATTACGATAGAAGGGCTAATACCTTTAATATCACTAATAGACCATCCTAGAATAGATTTATGTTTCCTCAAAACATCCAACAATTTTTCCTCTTCTACTTTATTCAAATAAACAGATATAATAACAAGAAAAGTAGAAGATTCTCCTAAGAAAGCATAACGTAGGTGCACAGGTAATTGCTTCAGATCAAGGGGAGGGGTATCAACTTGAGCACAAACATCTAATGTTATTCTATCCTCCCTTCCTAGTCCTATGGGTCTATGACGGTGGCTTGCGCTTGATAGCAGACAGAAATGTCGTTATTTTAGTCCTAATTTATTAAGCTTTTTAAGGCTTTAATTGTGTTTTTATTGAAGATATTTAATATATTTTGTTATTTGGTCTTTAGGAGCAAAATTATGGATTTTGGTGAAAAAATCCCCAAAAGAAGACATTCAAGCCCAATTTCCATACATGGGTCAAGGGGAAGTCCAAGAAAGTCAACCATGAGGAAAAGGTCCAAAAAGAATTGAAGTTGGCCCAAGAATTGAAGCCCAACCCGCGCTTGAAAGTTCTGGAATTCGCCTAGTGTCGAGAAGCTGTAGGGAGAGCGTCGCGACGCTGTCCCATTTCTTGGTCGGCAAGTCGATGACGTCACAACGTCGCGACGTTGTCCTATTTCCGGGCCTATAAACAGCGCCCCTTGGAGCCATTTTTTTTTATCATCAACCATCATTCGATTCCTTCATTCTTTTCTTTCCTTGGCTCCTTTGGAGCCTTTTCTCAAAGGCTTTCTAGCCTTTTTGAGAGCTCTTTAGTGCGAAAATTTTGGGGAGTTTTTTGGGAGCATTCTAGGAGGCTCAAGGGGAGCTCAGAGGGACTCCAAGCGCTAGCGACGGGGTCTTCGACGGTCATTTCCTTCCCTTTTATTTTGCTCATATTTATGCTTTCCATTGTAAATTTTGTGAATATTTTAGCTATGAATAACTAAACTCCAATTTTGGATCTTGAAATGAAATTATAGTTAAATATTGTTATAATTGCCTATCTCTTGCTTTTTTTCCTAATTATTTGTATGGATGTGGTTAATGCTGTATGCAATCTGGCCAATTGTGTATTGATCTGATTCTTAATGGAGACTCGACGAAGAGAAGTTAGGATAGATCGTAATCCATGCAACTAGTTTAATTGCCCGTCGTGACAGCGGGATTGGTTGATTAAAATTAGATTCCTAAAATGAATCAGAGCGTAAGAGTTAACGAATTTTAATGGCGCTAAGGACACTTAGGTTGTTAAAATGGATTAATTACAATTCGGGGAGATCGACAAGAGAATCTATGTGATTAACAGAGATTCTATGAGTATGATTAGTTGGGCATCGAGATAGGATAATTGTAATACTTCTTTAGCTAATAATTGAGTTTCAAGACCCCACTTCCCATTAAAAACTCTTTCTCCACATTTTTTTTTTGGGGGTTGTTCAAATTTCCTCTTTAATTGCTTTAATTTTTGAATTCGCTTTAATTTCATGCTTTGGTCCCTAGATATTATTTTTCCCAAGTAATTTTAGTGTTCAAGAATCTTTTGCTTGCTTAAATTTCGCTTCGCCTCCCAGTAGATGCGATACTCGGAATACTTCCGTTTTATTATTACTTGTGACGACTCGTGCACTTGCTGCGAGCAACAAGTTTTTGGCGCCGTTGCCGGGGAGGCTTGATTTTTAAGCAAAGTATTTTTTTTCTTAACATAAAAAAGAAAGGAATAAATAGTAATTTAGGTGTAAATATTTTTCTTTGTGAATATTATTTTATTTTTGTTTTTGTTTCATTCTTTTGATTGTTTGGGAGTGTTGCATGCGAAGAGACGAGGTGGTTATTTTGTTTTCGCTAGATCTTGAAATTGGCAGGACTCTTAGAACCCTTCGTAGAGAGAAAAGATTAGCAGGAGCAATGGCCCAATAAGAAGCTCCCAAGGCAATCAGAGACTTTTTACAGCCAATTCTCCTCACCGAAAATTCAGGCATCGTTTACACCCCGTTGAAGCTACCAATTTTGAGTTGAAGACAAGACTGATTCAGATGGCACAAGACAATTAATTTAAGGGACACCCTTCTGAGGATCCACACTCACATCTACGATCATTCTTGGAGATATGCGGGACGGTAAAGATGAATGGAGTTCCGACCAACGCAATAAGATTGAGGTTATTTTCGTTTTCTCTACAAGACAAGGCTAAAGATTGACTCAAATCAGTCAAGACGGGCAGTATCAGCACATGGGACGAGCTTGCCCAAGCTTTCCTGACGAAATTTTTTCCGCCTGCCAAGACTACAAAGCTCCGGATTGAAATCAGAACATTTCGGCAACTTGACGAGGAGCAGTTGTACGAGGCATGGGGGAGATATAAGGAGATGCTTAGGCGATGCCCACAGCATGGCTACCCAGATTTGCTCCAGGTGCAGTTATTTTACAATGGTCTGAATCCATCCACCAAGACAGTTTTGGACACATCAGCAGGTGGGAGCTTTCTTTCCAAAACAGTGACTGAAGCCAAGGATCTACTAGAGGAAATGGCAGCAACCAGTTATCAGTGGCCGACTGAGAGGGGGACAATTTCAAAGAAGGCTGGAATTTATGAATTAGATGAGCCAAGTACGTTGAAGGCACAGATGGCATCTTTCACGAATGCACTGCACAAGCAGACTTCATCTGAGGTGGTCAAGTCCATTTCCACCTTAGCTGAAGGATATTCAAGGAAGGAAGGTCAAGATGTGGAAGAAGTTCAGTATGTAGGTGTTGGGTTCCTAGAGTGAGTAAAAATATGGTATAGAAGACTCTAGAATTCCTGTGCAAGTATACACAGTCTACAACAAGTAATATTATCAATCCGAGTCCTGAATTAGTTTACACTTTACCTATTTTGCGTAACTTTCTAGTGGTCTCAAAGATGGTAACAATAAATTGGTTTTATAAGAATTATGCTGAAGCAAAATAAATGACAGAACAACGAGTAAACAAATAGATAGACAAATTAAAGACAGGCGCTGGTTAGGATTTAGTGATTATTCTAAAAGATGCTCTAGCAATATTATTGATCATGCATTTCTCGCAGTATTATTAGCGGATTCCTCCCGGAACTCCGGATCTTTTGGGATGTGTTTCAACCCCAATGAAGTACGACCGATCAAGCACTAGGCAACTGGCTATCCCTAGCTCAGTCACTGGCGTTCACCAATACACAATGATCGTAGTGTGGATAATTGCCACACACTCTCTAAATCATCCTTGAAACTAAAGAGAGCTATTCACACCGGCTGGCCAGGCGGGCATAAAATGGAAATAAGTACAACAATTAACCAAAATGCGATAGTCAATATATTACTAAAGATGAAACACAACAATCACATTATTCCTAACCAACACCTAAGCTACTTAGTTCATAATAGGTATGAAAATACAAATCAGAATCTGAGTAGGCATGTCCATAATCACAAGTTAATAAAGAAAATAAACTCCTTAATCAGCTTGTGGATGATGGTGCTCTTGATGATCTGCAACCTCTCTATACTATTCGGCTTCCAAGGGAAAACATGGAATACTTTTGACTTTGACGGCTACTTCCTTTTATAGAAGGATGGGAGGCTTGAATTAGGTCAACTAGGACACGTGTAAGGCTCTCTTTGATCCTTTATCACGAGAATAACTCAACAAAAGTCGGTTCATGAAGTTGGCTAACGAACTATGATGTGGCAGTTTCTGCTCCCAATTTTGCTGCAGCACAGAATTTGCTCCCTCCAGTCGCCCAGCAGCATAATCTGCACAAAATAATTTCCAATGCTTCAATTCTTCCAAATGGGTTAAAACATGTAATATCCATCTAAAACCAACCCTCTTGAGCACAAAAGACACACAAATCCTTATAGAAATGAGGCCTAAATAACTACCTTTTGGGCAGTTATCAGTAGGGAACATACCATTTACTCAAGGAGTACCGAACTTCTACCACCCCAATCTGCACAGTCATGAGAACTTTTCGTATTCCAACACAAAGACTGTATTACAGCCACTACCAGGATTTTGTTGGGATTGGTGCCCTAAAACTCGTAGATAGTGAATGTTAAACGAATTATATATACTTATTCGATAAAGGTGTTATCGAGATTGATTCAGTAAAAGTCATTACTGAATAAATTAAATTGCACATATAATAACCCAAATCCAATAAACTAAGATCCATGGCTATAGGATGAACACTTGAGCTTTATGTAGAGACATAAAAGTGGATCAAGCTTGAGTAATAGCCAAAACGGTCTATAGTATAGGAATAGGGTTGGGTACCTTATTCTGGAGACACTATGAGACGCGGCCCACTTTATAGATGGTATAGATGATGTGATCCTAAATCATCCATGTAGAGACATGCGAGTGGGGGTGTCCTATGCAATGAGTTTGCATAAGACCAGGACCGAGAAATAAGTCGCTCTCGCTTTATAACACCGTTTACTAACGAGACTGACTATTTCATGTGATGACCTAGGTAACTCGATCTTAATCCTGAGCTAACTATGAACTCCTATTTATTCGAGCTTATCCTTAGATCTGCATAGGTGAGAGTGGCTCAGTATCACCGACTCAATAAGCCTCCCATTTCAGGGATAGGAACGGGTAGATAGCTGGGGACATAGTCGTGCAAGAAGGAATTCACTCCTACCCAAATAAGGGATAGTAGAGAGGTTGTTCCCTTAAGTGCTGACTCCGGGGCTTGAACAAAGGGATCCCGCCCTCTCATTGGCCCGAGAGGGACTCGGTTTATTGGTTGGACCATAAACCAATTGTTCATTAGAGGATCAGTGGGACTTAAGGAACTAGAAGTACTATAGGGGTAAAACGGCTTATTGACCTAGCTATAGCTACGGACAACCTGTGAAGGATCGACTTACTAATCATGGTTAAATCGAGTGGACGGAAATATATCTATAGTGAGGGGAGTGCAACTATCGGGCTATAGTGGAGTGTCCCGATAGTTAACGAATGTTGGCTAGCTTGGAAAATGAGATTAGTCGGTTAGCCTCGAATCGTTGGAGCCCATGATCTATAGGTCCATTAGGTCCCCCTACTAGCTCATATCGGAATTAAGCCTAGAACAAAAGATAGGAAGGTTTGAATCGTTCAAAATTGGGAAAAAGGGAATTATCGTAAATTGTGTTTGACACAATAATTTAATTATGAATTAAATTAGAAAATGAGAGATGAAGTATTTAAAAGTGTTTTGAATACTATATATATGTATTAGGAATCATATATATGGAATTGCACAAGATAACAAAGATTAATTAGATTAATCATATCAAAATTAATTTGAAAATTTTCAAATTAATTACCAAGCAATCAATTTCAATTTAGAATTGAAATTGGGGGTAATTTGCAAGCTTGAAATTTGATTTCAATTTGAATTTAGTGGATTTAGTTAGAAATCCACTTAATGCATGATCATTCAAAGTGGAAAGACAACTCACTCATGCATTGTTGCATGTCTTGTGTAATGTACACCTAGAATCCACTTGAGCTTGCAAATACACCATGTGTCTTGTATCTTGAGGCTTGGCTTTGCATGGAGAATGTCTTTAAAAGGAGTTTGAATCATATTCAAACACAAGAGAGCCATTTCCTTAATGTTATGCTGCTGGAATTTGGACTCAAAGTTCTCTCATCTCTCATTCTTCTTCATTGTTTGATGCTTCTAGCATTCCCTTCCCATTCCCTATCTTATATAGACTCCCACAAGTCTTTCTTGGCCCGGAGTATAGTAGGGAAGACTCTAGAGGTTGTCCAAGGAGCATAGGAGAGGCAAACACCACAAGGAGTTCAACATAAGTGAGCTACAAAGGTTGGTGTTTTCTAAACTCTCTATTCTGTCTTTTCTAGAACATGCATGCTTTAGGAGTAAAATTGAACGTCTTAAGTGCTTTCGATCTTCAATTGCTTCCGCATGTGTAATATGTACACCTTTAATTGGTATCAGAGCTTGATTAGAGCAATTAATTCGTTTTAATTTTGCTTTGGTGGGTACCATTTTGAAATTGAATTTTCTGTGTGCTAAAATGGAAGTGTTCTGGTTTGGCAATTTTTTGAGCATTCAAACCTTCATGAAATTGTAATTGCTCGGATATGTAAGAGCGTTAATGTGTGTACTATAGTCTGTAATTTTTATAGAGTCATTAGAGTCCATATAGGCTGTAAAATCGAAGAAAAACCGGAGAAGACGCAGCAGAAAATGAAAATTCCAGCAAGCTGTTTTTTTAATTCCAGCAGCAGTTTTTTTTCCCTTCTTCTTTTCCAGTCCGGTTCGGTTTGTTTGCAGCCGGTTCAGCCCCTATACACACTTTTGAAGGCCGGTTCACTCCATGAAGGGTTGGTTCGAGTCGGTTCGTGAAGCTCGAGATTGATTCAAGCAATTTTTTATTAATTATTATTGTAATAATTAGTTAATTGTTTGTTTTTAGATTGCCAAACCATTCCATTTTAGCTTGATTTAATTTCTTTATGCACTGTGAATGTATGATTTAATTAAATGATTGTATGTGCATTATGAGCATGCCATATAGATTAAAATCCCACCATAGGAAAGCATGTTCATGCATTTGTTTAATTTTAATAAGTGTTATTGATTAATTCAAATGCATGAGGGAAATTTCATGTTTAATTAATATAAGTGTTGTATTAATTTAGGGAGATTCATGCTTGAATGGTTAATTAAAATTGATTATTCTTATAATAGTTATAATTATTAATTGATAAAATTAACCAAGCATGAAGCATGAAATTTCATTAGTTTGATTATAAGTGTTATTCTAAAATTAGGCTTGTTATGGATTGTTTTTATAATTGTTATAAAAAGAGATAGAAATCTAAAATCTATAACAAGATTAAGTGCATGCTCACTTAGGTTAATGAACCTTCAACGATTCGATCAACTTGCATAGTTTAGGTCGATATCTTGTAAAACAATGGTTACGAGAGAACTCACCCGACAAGATGCTGTCTAAGGCTGGAGGTATTTAAGTTGACGGTTTACGGAACACCTCCTACCTGGGCATCGAGTCGGCTCTTGAGTTAAGTTAACTCGAGTTTTATGAGCATGCGTGAGCGGTGTGAGGTTTTAAAGTGTTTCACCTAGACATCGTAGTATAAAGCGTTATACAAACCTAGACATAGGTTGTTTCTAAATGGTGCTTTTCTTATAACTTGAATGATTGATTGTTATATACTTTTAAACAGCATTAGAAAGCATGTTATAGGGTTAATTCATTAAAAGTTATAAGAGTTATAATAGTTAATGAATAGAATCCATAAAACCTATAACAAAGAGTTGCATGCTAACATAGGATCTTAGGATCTTATCATTCTTAAATTGTTTAAAATAAAATAGATCTAAGATCGCCTTTTCTAATAGGATTAGAAACATGTCTTACTTAGTTGTTTTTTAAAATAGTTTTAAAATTTGAGTAAGTAGGACATAAGACCTTGGTTATAAGGGAACTCTCCCGGCAAATGGTTCGGAACCTGAGTTGAATTAACCAAAGTCTTACTAGCATGCAATGTCACTAGGTTATTAAAAGAGTTTAATTCACCTAGACATTTAGTGTAAAGACCTTGTTTAATAAGGCATAGACTTAGATAGATTCATTTAGCCGGAATTTACCTAAGTAATAGACCCTAAAACTTTACGACACTTTAGTGGGAGGAAAAGTATAGAAACGAAATATTCATATTAAGTTTCTACTCTCACGTCCCCCTGAGTTCACACCGTGAGATCCATGCTTGGCCTCGAGGCGCCCTGGGAGCGTCCCCCTACGGATGGTGTTTTGCATGGGTTAATATCAAGGTGAATGGGGAAAGTGTTCATAGTAAGTGGGAGAAGGAAACGTGTCAAACGTATCATGCGGTCTCCATCATTAGGTTGCACCGTGAGATTCCTATGTGCTGCCTGCGAGTCGCCCTGAGAGCGATCACCCTACGGAGGGCTTGCACATGGGATTCGGAACAACGCAAACTCCAGAAATGGATAGGGTTTCCTAGGGCCATTCCCAACATTAGCTCTTCCCTACGGTAGCATTGTTGGGGCCGCCCTCTGCAATCTGAAAATGATGGGTAACACTTACAAGATGGTCTTGACCAAATTAACGTTAGCTAATAAGTATTGGAGTAAGAGTTATTCTGGGAATAGTATTTGGCCGAGATTATCTCGATTCAGAGGAGGAGTAGCTGACTGCCCTACGGTAGCGGTTATTCTAAACCCCTGAAGTATCGTTGCAAAATAAATCAATTGTATATATGGGTCGATGATTGCTTTTGCTAAATCTGATTGGATAAATGTGATTAATGGGTTTAGTGCATGTTTCTAATAGAGATTAATTTGTTTGTTTCAGCAATATGTCGAAAAACGTATGTGCTTTGTCAAATGCCAAATTAAACGGTTTAGTACATTCGACTAAGAATACTTGCTTAAACGCTAAACACGTGGCAAAGAATTTAGGTTTGGTCTCAACTGAGGAATGTCCTCAAACTAACTGCGTAGCCAAGAAAAACATGATCCACGACTCTAAATGTGATTTATTAGTCTTGGAAACGTGTTTAGTGGAAAACGACGATTCTGCCTGGATACTTGATTCAGGTGCCACTAATCACGTATGTTCTTTATTTCAAGGAATGAGTTCCTGGCAACAACTAATAGCTCGAGAGATGACTCTTAAAGTTGGAACAGGAGAAGTCATCTCGGCTATTGCAGTGGGAGACATAAAATTATTCTTCACCAAAGAACGCTACATGATATTAGATAATGTGTACATAGTTCCGAAGATTAAAAGAAATTTGATTTCTTTATCTTGTTTATTAGAACAAGGTTACTCAATTTCTTTTTCTGTTAATGAAGCGTTCATAACTAAAAGAGGTATTGATGTTTGCTCTGCAAACTTGAAGAATAAATTATATGTTTTGAGACCAATTGAGTCTAAAGCTATTTTAAATCACGAGATGTTTAAAACCGCTGAGACTCAACCTAAAAAGCGAAGAGTTTCTCAAGATACCTATCTCTGGCACTTGAGGTTAGGCCATATCAACCTCAATAGGATTGGGAGATTGGTCAAGAGTGGACTTCTAAACAAGTTAGGAGACGACTCGTTGCCTCCTTGTGAATCATGCCTTGAGGGCAAGATGACAAAACGACCTTTTACCGGAAAAGGTTATCGTGCCAAAGAGCCCTTAGAGCTCATTCATTCGGACCTCTGTGGACCAATGAACATTAGAGCTCGAGGAGGGTACGAATATTTCATCAGTTTCATTGATGATTATTCGAGGTATGGCTATCTCTACCTGATGCATCATAAGTCCGAAGCTTTTGAAAAGTTCAAGGAGTATAAGGCCGAGGTTGAGAACCTATTAGGTAAGACGATAAAAACACTTCGATCCGATCGAGGTGGAGAGTATATGGACTTAAGTTTTCAAAACTATTTGATAGAGCATGGAATTACGTCCCAACTCTCAGCCCCTGGTACACCTCAGCAAAACGGTGTATCAGAAAGGAGAAACAGAACCTTGTTGGACATGGTTCGTTCGATGATGAGTTATGCTCAGTTGCCTAACTCGTTTTGGGGTTATGCAGTAGAGACTGCAGTTTATATCTTGAACGTAGTTCCCTCAAAGAGTGTTTCTGAAACACCATTTGAGCTCTGGAAAGGTCGTAAAGCTAGTTTACGACATTTCAGAATTTGGGGATGTCCTGCATACGTGCTAGAAGCAAACCCAAAGAAATTGGAGCCTCGTTCTAGATTTTGCCTATTTATAGGCTATCCCAAAGAAACGAGAGGTGGATACTTCTTCGATCCAGAGGAAAATAAAGTACTTGTATCGACAAATGCTACATTCCTAGAAGAAGACCACCTCAGAGATCACAAGCCACGTAGTAAAGTCGTTTTAAGTGAACTATCTAACGAAGCTACAGAAACATCAACAAGAGTTGTTGATGATACTGGCACCTCGAGTTAATCACGTCCTTCTCAAGAAATAAGAGAACCTCGACGTAGTGGGAGGGTTGTTAGACAGCCTGATCGCTATTTGGGTTTAACTGAAACTCCAGTCGTCATACCTGATGACGGGATCGAGGATCCATTAACCTTTAAACAGGCAATGGATGACGTTGACAAGAACGAGTGGATTAAAGCCATGGACTTAGAGATCGAGTCCATGCATTTTAATTCAGTATGGGATCTTGTAGATCAACCTGAAGGGGTTAGACCCATAGGGTGCAAATGGATCTAGAAGAGAAAACGAGACGCTGCTGGAAAGGTACAAACCTTTAAGGCACGACTTGTGGCAAAGGGTTTTACCCAGCGGGAGGGGATTGACTATGAAGAAACCTTCTCCCCTGTTGCCATGTTAAAGTCGATCCGGATACTTTTATCCATTGCCACGTTTTACGATTATGAAATATTGCAAATGGATGTCAAGACTGCCTTTCTGAACGGTAATCTTGAAGAAAGTATCTACATGTCTCAGCTAGAGGGGTTCATAGCTCAGGATCAAGAGCAAAAAGTTTGCAAGCTTAAACGATCCATTTATGGATTAAAACAAGCGTCTAGATCCTGGAATATGAGATTTTATACTGCGATCAAATCTTATGGCTTTGAACAAAACGTTGATGAGCCTTGTGTTTACAAAAGGATCATCAACAGCTCTATAGCTTTCTTAGTACTGTATGTGGATGATATCCTACTCATCGGGAATGATTTAGGTTATCTAACTGACATTAAACTATGGCTAGCAACTCAATTCCAAATGAAAGATTTGGGTGAGGCACAATTTGTTCTAGGAATCCAAATTGTTCGAAACCGAAAGAACAAAACGCTAGCCCTGTCTCAAGCGTCTTATATCGACAAATTGTTGGTTAGATATAAAATGCAAAATTCCAAGAAAGGACTATTACCTTTCAGGCACGGAATTAACTTGTCTAAGGAACAGTGTCCTCAGACACCTCAAGAAGTTGAGGACATGAGACGTTTTCCCTATGCCTCTGCAGTAGGTAGCCTAATGTATGCCATGTTGTGTACAAGGCCTGTCATTTGTTTTGCAGTAGGGATTGTCAGTAGATATCAATCCAATCCAGGATTTGATCACTGGACAGCCGTTAAAAGTATCCTCAAATATCTAAGGAGAACGAGGGACTATATGCTCGTGTATGGTTCGAAGGATTTGATCCTTACAGGATACACTGATTCTGACTTTCAAACTGATAAAGATTCGAGGAAATCTACATCGGGGTCAGTATTCACTCTAAATGGAGGAGCAATAGTATGGCACAGCATCAAGCAAGGATGCATTGCAGACTCGACCATGGAGGCCGAATATGTAGCCGCTTGCGAAGCAGCAAAAGAGGCAGTATGGCTCAGGAAGTTCCTAACTGACTTGGAAGTCGTTCCAAATATGCATCTGCCTATCACCTTGTATTGTGATAATAGCGGCGCAGTTGCAAACTCAAAGGAACCTCACAGCCATAAGGGAGGCAAGCACATCGAAAGGAAATACCATCTCATTAGGGAGATTGTGCACCGAGGAGACATGATCGTCACGAAGATAGCGTCGGAGCACAACATTGCTGATCCATTGACGAAGGCTCTCACGGCTAAAGTGTTCGAGAGTCATCTAGAAGGTCTAGGTCTGCGAGATATGTACGAGAAATAATCTAGGTCAAGTGGGAGAATTGTAACCGGTATATCGATACCTTAGTATACTGGGTATTTAGATGCCCTAGTTTATTGTATTTTTACTCCGTTATTAATACAAGTATTTATTCATCCACTGCTGTTATAGATTATAGTACATCCCACTAAACTAGAGTTTTAGTTCAAGTGGGAGATTGTTGGGATTGGTGCCCTAAAACTCGTAGATAGTGAATGTTAAACGAATTATATATACTTATTCGATAAAGGTGTTATCGAGATTGATTCAGTAAAAGTCATTACTGAATAAATTAAATTGCACATATAATAACCCAAATCCAATAAACTAAGATCCATGGCTATAGGATGAACACTTGAGCTTTATGTAGAGACATAAAAGTGGATCAAGCTTGAGTAATAGCCAAAACGGTCTATAGTATAGGAATAGGGTTGGGTACCTTATTCTGGAGACACTATGAGACGCGGCCCACTTTATAGATGGTATAGATGATGTGATCCTAAATCATCCATGTAGAGACATGCGAGTGGGGGTGTCCTATGCAATGAGTTTGCATAAGACCAGGACCGAGAAATAAGTCGCTCTCGCTTTATAACACCGTTTACTAACGAGACTGACTATTTCATGTGATGACCTAGGTAACTCGATCTTAATCCTGAGTTAACTATGAACTCCTATTTATTCGAGCTTATCCTTAGATCTGCATAGGTGAGAGTGGCTCAGTATCACCGACTCAATAAGCCTCCCATTTCAGGGATAGGAACGGGTAGATAGCTGGGGACATAGTCGTGCAAGACGGAATTCACTCCTACCCAAATAAGGGATAGTAGAGAGGTTGTTCCCTTAAGTGCTGACTCCGGGGCTTGAACAAAGGGATCCCGCCCTCTCATTGGCCCGAGAGGGACTCGGTTTATTGGTTGGACCATAAACCAATTGTTCATTAGAGGATCAGTGGGACTTAAGGAACTAGAAGTACTATAGGGGTAAAACGGCTTATTGACCTAGCTATAGCTATGGACAACCTGTGAAGGATCGACTTACTAATCATGGTTAAATCGAGTGGACGGAAATATATCTATAGTGAGGGGAGTGCAACTATCGGGCTATAGTGGAGTGTCCCGATAGTTAACGAATGTTGGCTAGCTTGGACAATGAGATTAGTCGGTTAGCCTCGAATCGTTGGAGCCCATGATCTATAGGTCCATTAGGTCCCCCTACTAGCTCATATCGTAATTAAGCCTAGAACAAAAGATAGGAAGCTTTGAATCGTCCAAAATCGGGAAAAAGGGAATTATCGTAAATTGTGTTTGACACAATAATTTAATTATGAATTAAATTAGAAAATGAGAGATGAAGTATTTAAAAGTGTTTTGAATACTATATATATGTATTAGGAATCATATATATGGAATTGCACAAGATAACAAAGATTAATTAGATTAATCATATCAAAATTAATTTGAAAATTTTCAAATTAATTACCAAGCAATCAATTTCAATTTAGAATTGAAATTGGGGGTAATTTGCAAGCTTGAAATTTGATTTCAATTTGAATTTAGTGGATTTAGTTGGAAATCCACTTAATGCATGATCATTCAAAGTGGAAAGACAACTCACTCATGCATTGTTGCATGTCTTGTGTAATGTACACCTAGAATCCACTTGAGCTTGCAAATACACCATGTGTCTTGTGTCTTGAGGCTTGGCTTTGCATGGAGAATGTCTTTAAAAGGAGTTTGAATCATATTCAAACACAAGAGAGCCATTTCCTTAATGTTATGCTGCTGGAATTTGGACTCAAAGTTCTCTCATCTCTCATCCTTCTTCATTGTTTGATGCTTCTAGCATTCCCTTCCCATTCCCTATCTTATATAGACTCCCACAAGTCGTTCTTGGCCCGGAGTATAGTAGGGAAGACTCTAGAGGTTGTCCAAGGAGCATAGGAGAGGCAAACACCACAAGGAGTTCAACACAAGTGAGCTACAAAGGTTGGTGTTTTCTAAACTCTCTATTCTGTCTTTTCTAGAACATGCATGCTTTAGGAGTAAAATTGAACGTCTTAAGTGCTTTCGATCTTCAATTGCTTCCGCATGTGTAATATGTACACCTTTAGATTTGCTTCAACCAGTGCCCCAGAAAAGAAGAGTAACCTGGAGGAGATGGTGGCCATGTTTATCAAGGAGCATAAGGTTTTAAACGTGAATCTCCAGACATCATTTAATAACCATGACACAACTCTGAAGAATATGGAAGTTCAGATAGGTCAGATAGCTTCAGCGGTAAATGCCCTTCAGAAAGGGAAGTTCCCAAGTGACACTGATCCCAATCCGAGAGAGCAGTGCAAGATGGTGACACTGAGAAGTGGTAGACAGTTGGAGATTAGTTCAGAGAAGAAGAAAGATGAGAAGAGCAAGGATGAAGATGAAAGGGTTGAGACACAAAAAACCTCCTCTGAAAGGTCCCAACATCCTCCTAACTCTGTTGATTTGAATTGTGATTTTTCTAAAAATTTTGCAGGAAGAAAAGAAGATGAAAAGCAGGATGAAAGACATGAATAGAAGCTGAACGAAGAAGAAGGTGTTCCATGCAACCATCATGACAAAGGCTCGCACATTAGCCTGCCCAAGCGGAGGGGCGAATGTCCAACCTTTGATTACAGGGAGTTATCTTTTCCTCAGCGCTTTAAAAATGTTAAATTAGATGAGCAGTTTCAGAAATTCCTAGAGATGTTTAGAAAATTGTCTGTGAATATTCCCTTAGTAGATGTTTTATATAACATGCATAATTATGGGAAGTTCATGAAAGAAATGCTATCTAGGAAGAAAAGTTTGAAAAAAGAAGTTTTTAAATTATCTGAGAGTAGTAGTACCATAGTATCAGGAAAGATGCATTCTAAACAAAAAGACCTAAGGAGTTTTACTATTCCCTGCATTATAGGAGAAGTATCTTTCAATAGGGCCTTGTGTGATCTAGGTGCTAGTATAAATTTGATGCCCTATTCTGTGTACAGGAAGATTGGTTTGACTGGATTGAAGGACACCGATGTCACCCTCCAGCTTGCTGATAAATCGATTACCCACCCGATGGGTGTTGTGGAGGACGTGCTGGTGAAGGTCAACAAACTTATCTTCCTTGTAGATTTTGTGGTACTCGACTTGCACGAAGACAAAGAGGTACCTATTATTCTAGGGAGACATTTCTTAGCCACTGGTAAGGCTGAAATTAGTGTGCATACAGGTAAGCTTACCTTGAACGTTGATGATGAAAAAGTCGTTTTTAGTATTTTTGGGCAAGAAGAGTCTGTATGTAGTTTGCATACTTGTTTTTCTATTGGTCCTGAATACTTGACTGGCGATGATGACGAGGTAGAGTATAATTCGGGTCCTGATGATGTAGATAGTATAGAATCTGACCCAGAGGAGCTTATATTCTTTAATTCTTCTGATAGTGAGTCTTATGACAACTTAGTTGAATCATTTTTTAATTCTGAGTCTGAGGAATCTTCTGAGCATGTAGATATTGAATCTAATGAATGGACTGGCATGATTGATAGACCATCTTTAGATCCTAGACCAGTAGATATCATAACGCTTGATGACTCTGTTAACAATTGTTTTGTGAATAGAGACCTATAAAAGAGATTTGGTGCGGCTACATATTTTCTGAAATGTTATTACAACAATCTATTTAGTGATGATGGGCCAGGGGAAAGTTTTTTTCTCCCCTGTTTGCAGTGTGCAATTCGGTGCATGATTTTCTGCAAGGCCCGGAGGATGATGAAAACTTTTATTTCGAGCCTCGTCTAGCTAAAGACGTTAAAGAAAGCCCTGCTTGGGAGGCAACCCAAGGATTAAAAGTTTTGGTAGTTGTTTTTGCGGTAAATAAATTTCTTTGCTCCGTGATCCAATTTTGTTTGGTAGGATCACCTTAGTAAATCCCATAGCTCCATGATTCCCATTTTTCTGGATCCAAAGGAAGAGGATGAATCGCTCCTAACTCAAGGAAGTCTCAGTATCCCTCTTTATGCTTTACTGTTTTTAAACATTGGGGACAATGTTTAGTTTAAGTTTGGGGGGGGGGGAGGCTTTCGCTGTGTTGAGCATATTTGAATTCCCATTTTTCTGGATCCAAAGGAAGATAGCTATGATAGCCGAGGATGCGTATTTTGAGTTTTGGGAGAAAATTGTTTATATGTTGTGGAATCTGGGAGCATGGCAGAAATTGAGAAATTTTTAATTTTTTTTTTGATACTTAGTTTTGATGTCTAAAGCAGGCGATAGACTTATCTAATGACATCTTTGAAAATCTAGATTCTTATTATGATTTTTAAAGTTTGTTGTCACCCCGATAGGCTGTTTCTAATATTAGGAAGTTCATGCTTGATTGTTCTAAAGAAACTAGGTAGAAAAAAAAATGCTATGTGTGTTGAGAGAAAAGCAAAAGCAACAAAAGAAAATGAGAGAAAAGAAAAATCTGTTGAAAAAGAAAATTTTTTTGCTTGCACAAAAGAAAAAGCCTAGGAGTAAAAAGAGCTACCTGCGGTGTGATCAGTTAGGCCAACAAAGAATAAAATTCGGGTTAAGGGTCCCAGAACCGTAGTGTGAAAGCTAGTACCATTAGATATCAAAATGCAAGTTTGGGGGAGTAGCAAAAGAAAAAGAAAAAGAAAGTGAAAAATCAATTGTGAGCTTTGCTCCGCCATGAAAAAGAAAAATATCAGGCTCCCTAGTTTCTTTTTTTTTGCATGATAGAAGAACTTCGACCTATTAGGGGCTCTTAGCCAGTGTAGGGGGAAAATGGAGAAAGTCATAAGACTAATCTAGGTTAGTAAAAGAATCAATAGAAAAGTCTTGAGCATGCTATTCATTAATCTTAAGTTAAAACTATTTTAAGATTTCTTCTTGAGTATGCGGTGCTTGCTTATTCAACTTGCATGTTTTCCATTCTATCTTGAGAGTTCTAAATTTGTTGAGGCTTGAGTGATTCTATTTGATGCATCTTTCGAATTTATTTTGCTCGGGACTAGCAAAAGCTTAAGTTTGGGGGTGTGATAGCAGACAAAAATATCGCTATTTTAGTCATAATTTATTAAGCTTTTTAATGCTTTAATTGTGTTTTTATTGAAGATATTTAATATATTTTGTTATTTGGTCTTTAGGAGCAAAATTATGGAATTTGGTGAAAAAATGGCCAAAAGAAGACATTCAAGCCCAATTTCCATACATTGGTCAAGGGGAAGTCCAAGAAAGTCAACCATGAGGAAAAGGTCCAAAAAGAATTGAAGTTGACCCAAGAGTTGAAGCCCAACCCGCGTCTGAAAGTTTTGTAATTCGCCTAGCGTCGAGACGCTGTAGGGGCAGCGTCGCGGCGTTGTCCCATTTATTAGCCGGCAAGTCGTTGACGTCGCGACGCTATCCTATTTCCGGGCTTATAAATAGCGCCCCTTGGAGCCATTTTTTTTATCATCAACCATCATTCCATTCCTTCATTCTTTTCTTTCCTTGGCTCCTTTGGAGCCTTCTCTCAAACGCTTTCTAGCCTTTTGAGAATTTTTTAGTGGGAAAATTTTGGGGAGTTTTTGGGAGCATTCTAGGAGGCTCAAGGGGAGCTCGGAGGGACTCCAAGCGCCAGCGACGGGGTCTTCGACGGTCATTTCCTTCCCTTTTATTTTGCTCATATTTATGCTTTTCATTGTAAATTTTATGAATATTTTAGCTATGAATAGCTAAACCCCATTTTGGGGTCTTGAAATGAAATTATAGTTAAATATTGTTATAATTGCCTATCTCTGACCAATTGTGTATTGATCTGATTCTTAATGGAGACTCGACGGAGAGAAGTTAGGATAGATCGTAATCCATGCAACTAGTTTAATTGTCTGTCGTAACAGCGAGATTAGTTGATTAAACTTAGATTCCTAAAATGAATCAGAGCGTAATAGTTAACGAATTTTAATGGCGCTAAGAACAATTGGGTTGTTAAATTGGATTAATTACAATTAGGGGAGACCGACAGGAGAACCTATGGGATTAACGGAGATTCTACGAGTATGATTAGTACAAGATTCTGTAAAAACGAGAACCTCCTCTAAATTTGCAACTACAGAAATTGGTAACCAAAAAAATAGTTTGATTTAGGGTTTTGATTGAAGACAAAAGTAAAGATAATTGATGCGATGTGGACTGAAGGTGGATGTTGGAAAAAAGTGGAAAATAGAAATTAAAGATGAATTCAGTCAACTAAGTGCAAGTATACAATATCGCATGTAGTAATAAAAACTCTTGAAGTATTCCAAAAGTATCGATCCCACAGAGACTAAGTTTGAACACAGATTTGAAGAAGAAACTGCTCTTGAATTTCTTAAACAGATAACCAAAGAAAATAATTGATGTTGGGATTTTGGAAAATAATAAAGGAAACAATAAAAAAATAGACAAACAATAATAAATGTGAGCTGCTCAGTAAAGTTTCAACCCTAAGGCAAATAACTCTAGTAATGGCTTATTTAACCTAAGTCTAGATATGCATTGGGTCAGGTTTAACTCCTATTTGGCCTTGCTCCCAAGAACCGTGAGAAGACTAAGCGGGTACCGTTATGCACATTTTTGTGTCTCGACTCCGACAAAGATTATTCATGCATGCAACCTATAACCCTATAGTTGTTATAAGTGACCATCCCCTATAACAGTGAATACCCTATTTCGAGCCTTTTCTCCTATATCACCTTTATGAGAATCGATATTGTTTGACCCTTTCAGTAACAAACTCACATAGCATGCAAAGTCTAAGTGATCAAGTTAAACTCAACAAGATTAGAATGATAATCAATAAAGGATGACATGCAATAAATCAAACTTAGGTAAATAAACAACTTTCAAGCCATTTAATCCATAAGGGAATTCACTATACAAAACCCCTCAATGGAATTTAGCTACGCATGGTAGATAATAACGCAAACAAATAACTTTCCTTTGAATAAATAAATGATAAGTACTGTTGGGGTTTATGTCCTAAAACTCGTGGATAGTAAATGTAACAAATTTATATATAAAACTTATTAGAATAGTTTTTATTATGGTTGTTGAAAGGTTAGTTTAACTATGTTTTTATTAACCCAAATCCAATAAAACTAGAATCTTTGGCTATGAGATGAATGCTTGAGCTTTATGTAGTGACATAGAAGTGGATCAGGTTCAAGTACATAGCCTGAACGGTCTATAGTATAGGGATAAGACTGGGTACCTTATCCTAGGAAAAACTATGTGACGAGGCCCACTTTGTTTTAATACAAACGATGTGATCCTAAATCGTTCATGTAGAGACATGCGAGTGGGGGCGTCCTATGCAAAAGAAGTTTGTATAAGATCGGACCTCGAAATAAGTCACTTTCACTTTGTAACGTCGTTTACTGTGAAACTGATTATTTCAAAGTAATGACCTACGTAACTCGATCTTAATCCTGAGCTGACTATGAACTCCTGTTTATTCGGGATTATCTTTTGATTTGCATAGGTGAGAGTGGCCCATAAGCGCCGCTCAATAAACCTGCCACTTTGGGGATAAGACCGAGTAGATAGCTGGGGACATGGTCCTGCAAGATGGAATTCACTCATACCCGTTGTTAGGGATAGTAGAAAGGTTGTTCCCTTAAGTGCTGACTCCGGGACGTGAACAAAGGCGCGCCGTCCTCTCATTGGCCCGAGAGGTTTTAGGTTTAGTGGTGGGACCACAAACCAATTGTTCATTGGGTACTCAGTTGAGGCTTAAGGAACAAGAAGTGCTATAGGGGTAAAACAGACTTTTTGTCCTTACTATAGTTACAAACAACCTGTGAAGGATTGACTTACTAATCACGGTCATATCGGGTGGACAGAAATATATCTACAGTGAGGGGAGTTCAGCTACGGGCTATAGTGGAGTGTCCCATCAGTTAACGAATGTTGGTTAGCTAGGATTGAAAGAGTTCAAACAGTTAATCTCGGATCGTTGGGGCCCATGATCTGTAGGTCCATTAGGTCCCCCTGCTAGCTCAAACGGATTAACCTTAGAACAGAGTGATGAAAGAATTTGAAAGACGTACAAATTCGATTAAAGGAGATATTGTTCATTATATTAGATATAATTTAACTCGTCGGTTTAATTGTGTATTAAACCATAATTGAGAGAATTATTATTTGAATATGATTTAAATATAACTCATGTGAATACAGATTCATGTTCAAGATAATTGGTTTTGAATTTGAATATCGATTCATATTCATCGGGATTGAGAGAAACGGGATAGGTGCAATTATTTAATTTAATATTTAATGTTAAATTAAATAATTATAATTAATTAAAATTGTTTAATTAATTATTTAAAATTGATTTTATGTAAAATTGATTTCAAGAAAAAATTGAAAATTGAAATTCAATTTTAGGAGGTGGTGGAATGTGATTTTTCACATTTTTTCATCCTTAAAATGACACCTCCATGGACACCAATTCAACTCAATTTTTTTGCTGTCATTCATTATGTATTCCACCAGCACAATCAACTCCTTTAAAAGGAAAAGAAAGGCTAATGTGAGTTCAGTTTTTACTGAAATTTTCTCTCTCAAACCGTGGGCATCAAAATGACCAAAACCCATCTTTTCTCTCCTAAAATTCATCATGCTCGGGTTCCCACAAGCTCGTTCTAAGGCCGGAGAATAGCGGGGAAGATCATGGTGGTCGTCCATGAAGTGATCGTGTAGAAAATCATCCAACAACGAGCTCGAATTCGGAGTTCAAAGAGGTAAGTTCATAACACTTTGTTTTTCGTTCTGTTTTAGCATGCTTTTAATCCTCAAAATTAATGAATATCGGTGCCTAAGATCCGCTAACGCTTCCGCTCGAGTGTTCTTCACTCCTTCAAAGTACAAGAAATAATAGAATGAAATACGTGTTGGAAAAATATGGTGCAGTAGCTAAAATTAGGATTTTTCAATTTATCCAATCTCTCTAGAGTTCTCATGACACTCTACTCTCCCTTTACAAGATGAAAATAGGGTGAAATCTCTATAAACGCAAAGGTTTGATGTCTAACTAAGGCTAGAATTTCGTCTTCTAGTAAGGACCTCGAGCATCCCTACTCATGGGCGTTTACTAGGGTTCTGTCACTACCCTCTTCTTGCCAGTGAGTTCTGCTTGAATTTGCCTTCGAATCATGGCCTTTTATAGCGTGGGGAGTGGTTGAGGAGTCACGAAAATGGTGCTTGCAGGTAGCCCAATCAGTTTTGGAGTCAAATCAGCCGGTTAGGTGTGTGGAAAGCTCGTTCAAACTGACCCGCCTAGGACTTGTTTGTTTTTGTCCAGAAATGCGGTCACATTTCATTTTGCCTTGTCGAAATGCAGTCGCATTTATGATGTTTGCCCTATTTTCCTCTATTTTTCTGCAACACACAAAATTGAGTCAAATTCTTGACAAAATAAGTCCAATTTAGCATAAATTCATACAATTTGACACACTTGACTTTCAAAGACCTAACTTATCAACTTTAACACCTTTTAAGCTCGGGAATAGTGATTTTTATCTAAAACATACAAGTTTCACAAGAAATAAGCTAAGAATAAGGGACAAAACTGACATATTTTTGGCACTTATCATACCCCCAAACTTAACTCATTGCTTGTCCTCAGGCAATAGCAAATGAAAAGGTTAAAGATCAAATATCATTGCCAATCAGAATGTTAGAGCTCAATTGTAATTGCAAATCCAAATGTTAGAGATCAATCAGAATATTAGAGCTTAACCATAATTTCAAATTAAAATGTCAAAGATAAACCATATGAAATCAAGTAAACATGCTTCTCAAGATTGTTTTCTAAAAAGTTGCCTTTCAGAAGAGGTTTCTACTCTAGTGCTAGTCACAACTTCTAAGTTTCCTAGGCATGAGGATTTCTAGTTTTCTTTTTCAAAACAAAACTCTCTCTAGTCCATCCTAACAAATATGCTTAAACTATCTAACTCTTATTCATAGAGCCTAGTGTGGTCCTTTTAGTTAAGAAAAACTAATCTTGAGGTAAGTGAGCATACATGAGTGTTTCTTTTCTATTCTATCTCCCCCAGACTTGTTTGACTGCTAGTGCTCTTTTTATTCAACTTTTCTTTTTCCCAAGAGAATCATCGTTGTCACCTCTACCTTCGTTCTATCTTATCGACACTTTGTGGTGAAGTCTAGCTATGAGCAAAGATCACAAACTCGAACTAATACTCACTTCCCTAAGTCAACCTTTCATGCAGTGGAAAACCATGGGTGTCATGAATGCCCCTGGTTCCTCAGTGAACTCTAGGAAGGAGGAGTAACTCTCGGTTTTCTGATTTTTTTAATAGATAATAACTATCCTGAGCACATATTTTTTTGTTCAGCCGTACAAACTTACACAAAATGCATATTTAAAAAGTAAAGCACCCCCAAACTTAAGATAGGCAATGCCTTGATTGACTTTTGTTTTTGAGACATGGGCTTTACATGAGTCTTTTTTTTTGTTCTTCAAAACATCAAGGCTAAACTCTCCTAGTGTGCTAGAAAGGTTGTGATGGCGAAACTCTCCTAGTGTGCTAGACTTAAGAAAAATTTGTAAAGAAAAAGACTAATGGAAAACCTATGACTAGAAAACAAATAGGTTGTGATGGCGACATTTTTTGAGATTGAAATATGCTCTAGTTATCATCATCAAGGGTTAAAAGAAAACTCTCATGAAAACATATTTATCCAAAACATTTTTTTTCAAGCAAAAAGTTTCAAAAAGTTTATGTTTTTTTCATAATTCTCACTAGTTTAGCAAATGGACAACAACAGATTTTCAAAAAACCCAAGTTATTCTAAACATATTCTAACAGCAAACCATCACTAAACTAACCTAAAAACATAAACTAAACAACTAACTACTCATTCAAAGCAATAAAATAGTATCTAACGTAAAAACTAACCTATAAAAACCATAAACTAACACGCTGGGAAATAAAAACAGCAACTAAAAACTATTAACAAAACATAAACAAAGCTTTAAAAGTTTAAGGGGATCAGAAAACTCCAATATTCATCCTCTGAGGAACCTTCTTCATTTTCGTCTACTTCATCTTCTCCAGAATCTTCTGGATTTTGAGGCAGTTGGCTTTGAGGGAAGTCAGGAAAAACAGGAGCGATGTTAGGGGCAATAGAGAGATAAAACTCTCTAATTGCTTCATCTCGCTCTTTCGCGTTGACCCATTAAGTTTTTAAACGATCTTCGATGCGGTCTAGCTAGTGGAAAGTGAATCTAAGGGCCTCAGATGATGGAGTGGGCCATGATACAGGAGTGGATGGCGGTGGTGAAGTAGGTGTGATAAGCGCCCAATATGCTTTAAGTTTACAAAGCTAGAGGTCCTTCTAGGATCCTTGTAAACGGACACAAATAAGACTACTTACCGAATGATTCCAACCAAGAGTTTAGTTAGAAGATGAATCACTCTTAGATCAAACATAGAATCTATGATGGTCACTCCTAGATCCTAAGACAACTCACTCCAGAATTAGCTTGATCAAGACTAATCCAGTGAATCGATTTTAACATCAAATCTAAACAAGATTTGAAAGAAAAGACAACACCAAAAGGTGTAATAAGCAAAAGTTTTTTAATTCATAATCTTCAACTTCTTTTCAAATGACAAATTACATCCCTATTTATACTAAATGAAAAGACACCATGAAAGGACACAACCTTTCATCTATGTGGTCTAAATTCAACCCCTAACTTTTCAAATCCATGCATGAACCTTCATAAATACAAGTTCATGAATTCACAAGATACATAATACATGAATATGAATTTTACATTCATTGTGTCTTTTGGTTGAATAGGAGCCTTTGTGAATCTTGAAAGGATGCAACTTTTCACCATAATAATTCCATAAATCCGAGATTCATCTTCCAATTAGCATACTCTAAAGTTTATAACCATTTTGGGTTCTTGTAGCTTGATTAAGACACCTCGGTTCGTATCAAGGTGTCAACCTCGGTGAAGGAGTAGCATGGAAGCAGAAGTTTTGTCTTTCCTTTGCGCATTGTACTGTTGTAGCTTCCCTATCAGAGGTAAGTCAATGGTAGGCCTGTAAAAATGTTGTTCCTCATCTTTCCCTGCAACGATCTTGACCCTCTGGCATAATTGGGTTATGAGTGACCCAAATAACAACTTCCCCGCTCTATTTCTCCCACAGGAGAGAATCTCTTCTTGAACGATGCTCCCAATGTTGATCTCCAACCCCTTCATTATACTGGAAAAAAGCATGATCCTCTCTACTGAAATAGTGTTGTCGTGGGTGGTGGGCATCAACCTATTCTTGATAAAGTAAAGCTAAACTGTCGGTTTAGGCTTTAAGTCGCTTGGCACTAAAGACTTCACTTTTGTTTGAGACTTCTTCCACTAAACTCCCTTCCTGGCCACTACTCTGAGTGCTTCCCTCAACTGTTTGGCCGAAGGATTCTTTATAGCATCATTACCTCTTGGGTGCAAAGGCGTTTTGATCTGATAAATCCTGTTTATATCAACGGAAGAGAAGCTTACCATCTTCCCTTGCACTATTACCAAACTCAAGCTCTCATCCCTCAGGCATACATAAAACTCTCGTACTAGAGGCACCACGACCTCTTGAGGGTGAGCACAAAATTCCTACCATTTGTACTGCAAAATGTCCTTGGACACAAACTCAGGCAGGGCATCAGCTCGGTTAGAGAACCCCTTCTCATTTAAGAAGTCTCGCTTTTTCATGACCTTCATTCTTGCTTGGAAGTCCACATCTTTGAAGACTTATGGAAATGGATTCTTCAGCAGTGTTGATTTTGGCGTGGCGAGTGTAGTGGTGGTTGGAGCGGGAGAGGCGTCCATAGACCTAGTCCTCGACCTCTTCGCAAAGATTAGATCATTCTTGCTTTTAGTTCTCCGCTCAGCTTTTATTTCTCTCTTCCTCTTTTTCCTCAAGGCTGAAGAAATTGGATTTGTTCATCATCCAACTCCTTCACCCAGAATCCCGGTCACTGTCACTATCACTGGAGGTACTATCCTCCTTTTCTTCATCATTCTTTTCATCTTTTTTTCCTTCTGAAGAAGAACTCCTAGCAGTAGGTGACGTCCCCCTGGTATCATATTCAAATAATGGGTCGAGGGTAATATCACCCTGCTGATCATCTAAGGCCATCTTCAGAATGTTGCCGAAATGCGGTCGCATTCTGTTGTGCACTGTCTTCTTCTTCTTTTTCTGTTTTCTCTTCTATTGGCCCTTCAGGGGGCTTTTTCTTCTTCCTCTTACAGTTCTTCACCTTCCCTTTGAGCGTCGTGTAGGGGCTCAAACGTTGCAAGAAAATCTTCAACCTCATTCCTTTGATTTTCTTCCTCCTGAAGGGCTTCTCGTCTTGCTTTTTCTTTTTCAAGGAGTTAGAGTTCAAAAGCGAATCTCCTCAGTTCTTCATCTTCTTTTCTTGCCTTCTCCAACTCAATTCTTTCCTTCGTTTCTTTCATGGCTCTCTCAACCCTTTTTCTTTCTTGTTTTTCTTTCTGTTCATCTTCATTATTTCTCTTTTCATCCTCCTCATCTCTAATTTTACTCAATTCCTCTTCAGTCTTCATGCACCGAATTTCCCTTAGTCGCTCCCCTCTCTCAGCCCTCAACTCATTCAAAGCATCTTCCTCGGCTCTATACCCCTCAACAATCACAAGAGCCTGTGCTATGACCAACTGAATCATGTTTTCAAAAATATCTGATGACATTCTCACCTTCATAAGGGGTTGAATCTCGAGTGGCTTTTCAATCTCAAATTTGTTAGTTGTCCTCTTATCACTCTTTCTCTTTGAATGGTAGCTCACAAACGACTTCTCCCTACACAAAGTAGAATCAGTTAAAGAACTTAAACCCTTATCCACTGAAGATCCACCTTTCCTTGAGCTTTCTCCCACAATAGAAAATAACTCTTCAGTTTCCCGGAGCATTGCTTCCTCTTCAATAGTTGCAAGCCATTTGGCTCCCATGGCTCGGATCATTGCGAACCACTCCTTGGATCGTTTTTTCAGAGGTTTCTCCAAAGGTTGTTGCGTATGGTGGAGGTTATCGGCGGGTGTGGCCTTCGTTTGCTGTGAAACACCCAGATTTTCGCTCGTGGAGGTCGGCATTCTCACGGATGAAGGAGTTTGAGGCGTGGGTCTTTGTTCCACGATGGTTTTTGAAGAACCCGTGGGTCTTTAGGCTCCTTCGTGCATGCGTGGATTTGAGCCTTCCTCTCGGTGTTCATCGGTTTGCTCTGTGTGTGGGTTGCTTCGATTACTTTGAGAACGAGTAATCGAACAACAAGATCCCAAACTGAATTAAAGTACATGGATTTCATTTCTAGATCCAAAGCTTTAATCCATTTGTCCTTGTCAACGTCATTCATTGCCTGTCTATAGGTCAATGGATCCTCGACCCCGTCGTCAGGTATGACTGGTGTTTCTGCTAAACCTAAATAGTGATAAGGCAGTCTAACAACCCTCACACTACGTCGAGGCTCTCATATCTCTTGAGAAGGACGTGACTGACTTGAGGTGCCAACTTCATTAATGACTTTTGTTTATGTTTTTGTAGCTTCGTTAGATAATTCACTTAAAACAACTTGACTCCTCGACTTGTGGTTTCTAACGTGGTCTTTTTCTAAGAAGGTAGCATTTGTCGATACAAATACTTTAATTTCTTCAAGATCGAAGAAGTATCTGAAGGAGTGTGTGAGACACTAGCGGAAGAAATTTGGATCAAAACACTCAAAATTCTTTTAATTTTAGTTATGAAAACATGTATAACTTTGAACTGAAAACAGAGTTTCATAGTTACCAACCTTTGATTTCCGAATTCTTCAATTTCATGGATGATTTCTTTGCACAAATCGGTGGTAGATGACGACGAGAGTCTTCCCCGCTAATCTCCGGCCTTAGAATGAGTTGTGGGACTCGAATTTGTGATTAATTTGGGAAGAGAAAATTCAAGAACTCAAAAATGATAACAAGTCTTGTAGCTACTGTTTTGAGAGAGAATTATGAACCAAATTTTGGATGTTAAAACTTCAGCAATCAACATCCTCTTCACAACAACAAAAATGGTCTTTATATATGGGGAGGATTCACTTGGTGGAGATCATCTTGTCACCAAATGTGGTGTCAAAAGAAGAGAAAATGCATATAATGCATTTCATGTATTAGTTTGCCACCTTGAATTGAAATTCCTAATTTCAATTAATCAATTTTCATATTAACACTTTAATTAGAAAATTAATGAAAATTATATATTAATTAAACCTTTTAATTAATATAATTATTTAATTTAATATCCAATACCAAATTAAATAATTTCCCCAATCCCGATCTCTCTTTAAACGGGTATGAATCTCTATTCATATTTAAACCAATATGTGTATCTAATACAAAATTCTAATATTTAAATCCTATTTAAATATTCTCAATTCTCTCTAATATAGTTTACTTCGTAATTAAACTTTAATGTTAAATATATTGAATATAATTTAACGACAACTTCCCTAATACGAGTTTGAACGCTTCAAACTAACTTATCACTTAAGTTCTAAGGTTTATTCCGTATGAGCTATCAGAGAGACCTAATGGACCTACAGATCATGGGCTCCAGCGATCCGAGATTAATTAGTTAAACTCTTTTAACTAAGTTAACCAACATTCGTTAACTACCGAGACACTCCACTATAGTATGATAGTTGAACTCCCCTCACTGTAGATATATTTCTGTTCACCCAATATAATTGATAACTCTCCAAAAGGGAGATATTTAGGCCTTAGTTCTTTAGTAATTTGTGTGTCTTTTGTGCTAAACAGGGTTGCTTTCAGATGAATATTATATGTTTTAACCCATTTGGAAGAATGGATGCCTTGGAAGTAATTTTGTGCAGAATATATTGCTGAGCGACTTGAGGGAGCAAAATCTGCTATCCAGCAAAGCAGGGAGCAAAACTATCACGTCACAGCTCGTTAGCCATTTTAATGAACTGAAGTTAGTTAAGCTATTCTCAGATTCAAGGAGCAAGGAGAGCCATCCACATGTCTAGGTCAACCTAATTTAAGCTTGTCTTCATTCTATAAAAGGGAAGAGTCGTTCAAGTCAAATTCATTCCACTTTTGGGGAAGAGATCATTTCTCATTTCCATCATTGGGAGCCGAATAGAGGAGGAAGATTGGAGACTTCAAGGAGACCATCAATTAGGAAGTTGACCATGGAAATTAGTATTTTCTTGTAATATTTTGTAATTATGGATGCACATACTCAGATTGTAGTGTGTGTTATCATTAGTATTATGAACTAAAATTACTTTAGGGATTGGTTAGGAGTCATGCAATTTTCGTGCCTTATTCTCTATGCAATATATGTTGATTTGATGCATCTTGATTATTTGTTGTGCTGATTTATATTTTGTGTCTGCTTGGCCAGCTGGTATGAATACCACTTCTTAGTTTTAGGGATTCAAGGATGATTTGAGAAGTGTGTGGCATTTAATCACACTAGATCATTGTGTATTGGTGAACGCCAGTGACTGGGCTAGGGATAGCCAGTTGCCTAGTGCTTGATCGGTAGTGCGTCATTGAAGTTGAAACACATTCTAAAAAATCCAGAGTTTCGGGAGGATCTTGCTTATAAGACTGCAAGAGTCTTGCCTAATCAATAATATTGCTAGAGCATCCTTTAAAACAATTACTAAGTCCTGACCAATGCCTGTTTCTAATTTGTCTTCTTTATTTGTTTACTTTTTGTTCTGTCATTTATTTTGCTTCAGCATTATATCAAAATCAATCATTTTAACTACTTTTGAAACAATTACAGAGTTACACAAAATAGATAAAGTGAAAGCTAATTCAGACCTTGGATTCGATAAATACTTATTACTTGCTGCGGATTGTGTATGCTTGCATAGTGTTCTAGAGTCTATTTTTACCTTATTTTTACTCACTCTGGAAACCCAACAATAACCATGATTAGTAAGTCTACACTTCACAGGTTGTTCGTAACTAGAGCCAGGTCAAAAGTCTATTTTACCCCTGAAGTTACATCTTGTTCCTTAAGTCTCTAACTGAGTCCCTAATGAACAATCGGTTTGTGGTCCCACCACTTAACCTAAAAACCTCTCGGGCCAATGAGAGGGCAGGATCCGTTTGTTCATGTTCCAGAGTCAGTACTTAAGGGAACAACCTCTCTACTATCCCAAAATTGGGTAGGAGTGAATTACGTTTTGCAAGACTATGTCCCCAGCTATCCACCCGTTCCTATCCCTGAAATAGGGGGTTTATTGAGTCGGCGATGTTGAGCCACTCTCACCCATGCAGATCTAAGGATAAGCTGGAATAAACAGGAGTTCATAGTTAGCTCAGGATTAAGATCGAGTTACCTATGTCATCGCATTGAAATAGTCAGTCTTGACACTAAACGACGTTATAAAGCAAGAGTGACTTATTTTTCGGTCCTAGTCTTATGCAAACTCATTTGCATAGGACGCCCCCACTCGCATGTCTATACATGAACAATCCAGGATCACGTCGTTTGTACTCAAACAAAGTGGGCCACGTCACATAGCTTTCCATGGATTAAGGTACCCAGCTTTATCCCTATACTATAGACCGTTTAGGCTATTACTTGAACTTGATCCATATTGATGTCACTGAAAGGAATAAAAGTCCCCACGCAGTGGAAGCGCATCGATTGGACCTTACGTCGTATATTAATTAACATTAAAATACCGTTACGAAAACTCAAACAAAACTTTAAACAAACTTTAAAGCTGCTGTAAAATTGGTTTAGACATGCTAAAAATAAATCTAAATTTATTTTCATGCTTTTCTAAAGAAAAGAGGAAGAACCGTTACAAACCTCCGTTGTAGACTTGACCGTTCTTCGCCAACGCTGCTCCAACGATCAAAACGCAGCAGCCGCCTTTGGTTTTTCTTCGCTGGAAATTTCTTCTTTGATTGACACAATCACCACAGAGGTTACACCGGTATGTCTCTGAGTCTAGGAGGAAAAACCTTTCTGGGAGTCTTTCTCTAAGAGGGAGGCTAGAGAGAATTCTAGGTCTTGTCTTTGAGAGTCTAAGAGCAAGAGCAAGAATGTCAAGTGTCATGACCAATTAGGTCTAGTGTTCTATTTATAGAAGAGAGGTCATGAATAAAATATTCAATTAAATCAATCTTTTCCAAAATTGATTCAATCTTATTCCTTAATTAATCAATCATGATCAATCAATTCCATAATTGATTAATCTTTTCGACAAATGACTAATTACTTCCATAAGTGATTAGATCATTTCCACAAATGATTAATCACTTCCTTAAGTGATTAATTATTTCCATAATTGATTAAATCCTGGTTAATGAATTCTTTTAATTAATTAACCACCAATTCAATATCACATATTTAATTCTTGGCCTAGAATTAATTAATTTGCCCAAACACATTTTAGGACTTAAATTAATTAATTCATTATTTGAACCCTTTCAAACTTCCATAAATTTATATTTGAACTTTTCAAATATTAATTTCTCTCATAATAATATATCAATATATATATTATATTTGTTTCCCTTAATAAATTGAACATTTTCAATTTACTTTTATTACTTAGTTGCCTTAAATTACTTTACGAGCTACCAGTGGGACCTAATGGACCTGCAGATCAGAAGCTCCAACGATGTGAGATTAATTGGTCAAACTCATTAACCACATTAATCAATATTCGTTAACTGTGTGTTCATTCCACTATAGACTCACAGTTGCACTCTTCTCACTGCAGACATATTTTCTGTGTCCACGGATATAGACCAATATCGACTAGTTGGTCCTTCACGAGTGTCCATAACACCAGCTGGGTCAAATTACCGTTTTACCCCTGGGTTACCTCTATTTCCTTATGTACAAATTCTCCTCTAATGAACAACCTGTTTGTGGTCCAAACATCAAACATAAAACCCTCTCGTGCCATTGAGAGGGTAGGGCCCTTTGTTCAAGACTCGGAGTAACAACTTAAGGGAACACTCATCTGCTTCCCTAAAGTCGGGAAGGAGTGAATTCCATCTTGTACGATTCTGTTCCCAGCTCCTCATTCGGTCTTGTCCCCAAAGTGGTAGGCTTATTGAGTCGGCGTATTGGCCACTCTCACCCATACAAATCAAAGGACAATCTCTCATGAGAAGGAGTCCATAATCAACTCAGGATTAAGACTAAGTTGTCTAGGTCGTCCTAGTGAAATAGAAAACCAACTAGTTAACGGTGTTATAACTAGTGGTTACTATTTCGCGGTCCGGTCTTATGCAAACTCATTGCATAGGATACCCCCACTCGCATGTCTCCTACACGAACGCGTTGGATCGCAGCGTTTGTATCAAATACAAAGTGGGCCGTATCCATGGTGTCACCAGGATAAGGCACCCAGTCTTATCCCTATACTGTAGACCCTTTAGGCTGTTTCTTGAACAATGGTCCCATATGTCGCTACCTATAGTTCAAGACTCATATTACAACCTTGGATGTCTAGTTTATTGGATTAGGGTTATTATTAGGCAAAGAAAAATATAAAATAACTAATAACAATTAATGGAAAAATATATCAATATTATTTCATTAATATCCGGTCAACGGTTACATTCACTATCTACGAGTTTTAGGGCATCAAACCCAACAAACTCCCACATGAACTAAAACACTAGTTAGTGGGATGTAAATGCAATAATCTAAAGCTGGAAATGTCATGTATATTAAAATAATACAATGAACTAGGGCATCTTTATACCCATTATACATTTCTCCAACTTGCCATAGATTTGATGGCATACATATCTCGTAGACCTAGACCCTCCAGATGACCCTCAAACACTTTAGCTGTGAGAGCCTTCGTAAATGGATCAGCGATGTTGTGCTCCTATGCGATCTTAGTGACGATCACATCTCCTCTTTGCACAATCTTCCGTATTAGGTGATACTTCCTCTCGATGTGTTTACCTCGTTTGTGGCTTCGAGGTTCTTTTGAGTTGGCTACAGCCCCACTGTTGTCACAGTATAGTGTTATGGGCACGTTCATATTTAGAACTACTTCCAAATCAGTCAAGAACTTTCTTAGCCATACTGCCTCCTTAGCTGCTTCGCAAGCTGCTACATACTCAGCCTCCATGGTTGAGTCTGCTATGCATCCTTGTTTGATGCTTCTCCACACTACTGCTCCTCCATTTAGGGTGAATACTGACCCTGATGTGGATTTCCTTGAATCCTTATCAGCTTGAAAGTCAGAGTCAGTGTATCCAGTAAGAATCAAATCCTTAGCTCCATACACAAGCATGTAGTCCCTCGTTCTCCGAAGATACTTGAAGATATTCTTAACCGCTCCCCAGTGGTCCAACCCTGGATTAGACTGGTACCTACTGACTACTCCCACTGCATAACATATGTCAGGCCTAATGTAGAGCATAGCATACATTAAGTTGCCCACAACTGAGGCGTAGGGAATGTGTCTCATGTTCTCAACTTCTTGAGGTGTCTTAGGAGATTGTTCCTTGGACAGGTGTACCCCATGTCTGAAGGGTAGTAGTCCCTTCTTGGAGTTTTACATCGAATATCGAGACAACATCTTGTCAATTTACGTTGCTTGAGACAGAGCTAGCGTTTTGTTCTTACGATCCCTAATGATTTGGATTCCCAGAACATATTGAGCCTCTCCCAGATCTTTCATTTGGAATTGGGTTGCTAGCCATTTTTTAATGTCAGTGAGGTATCCTACATCATTCCCAATGAGTAGGATATCGTCTACATAAAGTATTAGAAAAACTACTTTCCTTTTGTTGACTTTCTTGTATACACAAGGCTCATCAACATTTTGGTCAAAACCAAAAGATTTGGTTGCAGTATCAAATCTAATGTTCCATGATCTGGATGCTTGTTTCAATCCATAAATGGATCGATTGAGCTTACAAACCTTTTGTTCCTGACCTTGGGCTATGAACCCTTCGGGTTGAGACATGAAGATAGTCTCTTCAAGATTACCATTCAGAAAGGCAGTCTTGACGTCCATTTGCCATATTTCATAGTCATAATATGTGGCTATGGATAAGAGAATTCTTGTGGACTTTAACATGGCTACAGGAGAAAAGGTTTCCTCATAGTCAACCCCTTCCTTTTGGGTATAACCCTTTGCCACTAGTCTAGCTTTGAAGGTCTGTACCTTTCCAGCTGCATCTCTTTTTCTCTTATAGATCCATTTGCACCCTATGGGTTTTACCCCATTTGGTAGATCTGTAAGTTCCCATACAGAATTGGAGTACATTGACTCCATTTCCAGGTTCATGGCTTTGACCCATTCATCCTTATCTTCGTCATTCGTTGCATGTCAATAGGACAATGGATCCTCAATGCCATCATTAGGTATGACAACCTGAGTTTCAGTTAAACCAAAGTAGCGGTCAGGTTGTAATACAACCCTCCCACTGCGTCGAGGCATTCCCAACGTTTGAGATGGACGGGATGGATCTGAAGAACTAGTTCATTCATCAACCCTTATTGAAGGTCCAACTTCATCAACAACTCTTGATGATTCTTTAGTAGCTTCTCCTAATATTATTTTGCTGCGTGGTTTATGATCTCTCATGTGGTTTTCCTCTAAGAAAGTGGCGTTTGTTGATACAATAACCTTATTTTCTTGTGGATCGTAGAAATAACCACCTCTCGTTTCTTTAGGGTAACCAACAAATTGGCACAGTTTTGAACGAAGTTCCAGTTTTTTACGATTTGTCACAAGCACGTGTGCTGGACAACCCCAGATGCGAAAGTGATGCAAACTAGGTTTACGCCCCTTCCATAATTCGAAAGGTGTTTCAGAAACACTTTTCGAAGGAACATTGTTCAAGATGTATACTGCAGTCTCTACTGCATACCCCCAAACCGAGTTAGGCAATTGAGCATAGCTCATCATTGATCGAACCATGTCTAATAAGGTTGTATTTCTCCTTTCTGACACACCATTCTGCTGAGGTGTACCAGGGGCTGAGAGTTGAGATTGGATTCCATGTTCTATCATACAATCCTGGAATCTTTGATCCATATACTCCCCTCCTCGATCAGATCGAAACACTTTAATAGATTTACCTAATAGGTTTTCAACTTCAGTCTTAAACTCCTTAAACTTTTCAAGGGCCTCAGACTTATGTCCCATTCGGTACAAGTAACCATATCTTGAATAATCATCTATAAATGAGATGAAATATTCGTACCCTCCTCGAGCTTTTACATTCATTGGACCACATAGATCCAAATGTATTAACTCTAAGGGTTCTTTGGCTCTGTAACCTTTTCCAGTAAAGGGTCTCTTGGTCATTTTTCCATCGAGACAAGATTCACAAGGTGGTAGTGAATCATCTTCTAACTTGCTTAGAAGTCCATTCTTTACCAAACGACTGATCCTATCGATGTTTATATGACCAAGTCTAAGATGCCAAATATGAGTATTGTTACTTGATGGAGAAATCTTTTGCCTTTTACTTTGAGTTTCAACATTTTTAAATAATTCATGATTTAAAAGTGCTTTGTTTTCGGTTGGTCTTAAAACATACAAGTTATTTTCCAATTTGGCTGAACAAATAAGTACACAATTTTTATAAATGAACGCTTCATTCATATCAAAAGTAACTGTATACGATTGTTTAATCAAACATGAAATAGAAATTAAGTTCCTCTTAATCTTGGGAACGATTAACAAACTTTCTAAAAGTAAGAATCTATTTCTAAAAAATAACTTTGCAGCTCCCACTGCTTTAGCTGAAATGACTTCTCCAGTTCCGACCCTGAGTGTCATTTCCCCATCGTTCAACTGCCGAAAGGAGCTATTTTCCTGAAAAGAAGAGCAAACATGATTAGTTGCTCCTGAATCAAGTATCCAAGTAAACTCATCATGTTCTACCAGGCATGTTTCTAAAACCAGTAAATCAAATTTACCTTCATTTTCCTTCTTTTTCTCAGCAAGGTACTTTTGGCAGTTTCTCTTCCAATGTCCATCTACATTGCAGTGGAAACACTTGCCCTTATCTGCCATAGCTTTGGCTTTTCCCTTGCTTTTAGCAGCAGTACTGGGAGCTTTCCCCTTGTTTCCTTTCTTCTTCTGAGTTTTCTTTGAAGAAGTGGCTACAGATTTAGTTCCAGAGGATGAACCCTTCTCGAACTTTCTTTTAGAGTGAACAACATTTGCCTCTCCTTCTATCTATCCCTTGTTCTTAAGAAGAGACTGATAGAGTTGTAGCTCATTCAGGAGGCTAGTCAGGTTGAATGTTATTTTATTCATCATTGCATTGCTTCGAAACTGTAGAAAACTCTTCGGAAGAGATTCTAAGATGAATGCAACCTGACTACGCTAATCTATGACCGCCTCATTTGCCTCTGCCACGTTGAATTGGACCATCATATCCAGGACATGCTCCCGAATAGACGTGCCCTCTTTCATGCGACAACTATAAACGTATTTGAGAGCGTCATGGTGGAGTTGGTAGGACAGTTGTCCAAACATCTCCTGGAGAGAGTTCATAATCTCCCTCGCTGTTACCATGCCCTCATGCCTTTTAGCCAAAACTTCAGATAAGCTGGCTAAGATATAGACGCGAGTCTTATCATTGGCCTTTGTCCAGCGGTCATAAGCATCCTTAACTGCTTGGGATGCATTACGAGCAGGGGCTGGAGGACAATCCTCCGTTAAGACGAACCGCAGATCATCGACAACAAGAATCGTATTCAGGTTCGACTTCCACGTAGCATAATTTTCGCCGGTTAATTTCTCATTTTTAAGCAGAGAGACAATTGAGGAAGACATTGCTGAAATTTAAACAAACAATGACCGTATTAGTTATCTTTGCCTTAACCCATCATACAAGCAAACAATTGCACACAATCCAATCAATTTAGCAAAACAGACAATCACAGAACCCTAAAACTATCGATTTAGTTTTGCAACAATGTTTCAGAGGTTTAGAATATCAGCCACCGAAGGGTGATCAGGTACTCCTCCTTTGAAATGAGACACCTCTCAACTAATTCTAAATCCAGAATAACTCATATTCCTATAGACATTAGCCACCGTTGTTCGGTCAAGGATTTGTTAACACTTTTAACTCATCCTTGTAAGTGTAACCCTCCCACTTTCAGATCTCAGAGGCACGCACCAACAGGCTACTGAAGGGAAAGACAACTGTTGGTGATTAGCCTAAGAGCTCCTATCCTTTTTAGGAGTTCACGATGTTCCGAATCCTATGACCAGGCCCTCCGAAGGGATGATTGCGCCAGGATAACCTGCAGGCGGATCATAGGACTGTCACGGTGTGAACTATGGGCGGAGACCGACGGATACGTTGACACGTGTCTCGCTCCCACTTACTCTAGACATTTTTCCCATTCACCTTGATATTGATTCATGCAAACACTTTCCGAAGGGAGGCCGCTCCTAAGGCGACTCGAAGCCGAACATGAATCTCACGTTGTGAATATAGGGACGTAGGAGCAAAACTTGATTTAAATCTCGTTTTGAAATTTTTTTCCCACTGAAAATGTCCTAAGGTTAATATAGGGTTGTTTAACTTAGATAGTATTCGACTAAGTCAATCTATCTAAGTTTGATCCTATTATAACAATTATGGAAAGGATTCAACTGCAATCTTTTGGGTGAATTAAACTTCTTTTAATAAACCCGACATTGCAAGTCAACATTACTATGGTTAATTTAACTCAATGTTCAGGTCAGTTCCCAGGTAGGAGGTGTTCGTAAACCGTCAACTTAAATACCCCCAACCTTAGACAGAACTTTACCGAGAGAGTTCCCTTATAACCTTAGTAATGTAAGGTCTTTACTCTAAAGATCTAGGTGCATTAAACACTTTTAATAAACCTAGTGACATTGCATGCTAACATTTAACTATGATTAATTCAATTCCGGTATTCCAGGTCAGTTCCCAGGTAGGAGGTGTTCCGTAAACCGTCAACTTAAATACCCCCAGCCTTAGACAGAACATTACCGGTGGAGTTCCCTTATAATCATAGCAATGTTTTTCCTACTTAGTCAATTAAAACTATTTTTAATTCTAAGTAAGAAAAGATTCTAATCCTATTAGAAACCGATCTAGGTCTATTTAATTTTAAACAATTTAAAATTAATCCAATTTATCCTATGATCTTATGTTTGCATGCAAATCTTGATTATAGATTGACGGTTTCTAATCATTAATATTAAAGAACTATTTCAAATTTTAATGATTAATCCTATAATCAAGAATCTAGGGTTTAATTCATTCAACAATCTCATTTAAATTAAATAATTAAACCACACTAATTGCATGAATAATATAACAATTATATTATTAACTATGGATGTTTCATGCTTCATGCAATTTTGATTTTCTTTTATTATAACAATTATAAGCAAATCAAGAAAATCAATCAAGCATGCTTCATTCATTACATTAAACATAACTATTTATATTTAATTTAAGTAATGACATGCTTCATGCTTTCCAATTTTTCATATAATTAATATACATTTATATTAAAAAATATGAAAACAAATCAATGCATTTAAACATACATTATAACATTTTATAATATATAAAAATGCATGAGCATGTTTATAACCTAAGGTGGGATTAAATATTTTATATGACATCCATAAAGCATATAAATAGCAATTGAATCGGTTAATTTTGGCCCATAGGATAAAATAAAACATTAAATTACATTAATTTAGCTAAATTCTATCCTAAAAAATCCTTGTACAACTCCGGAATTGGTCTAGACAGCACGAACCGGCCCGAACCACCTCGAACCGGCTTCGAAAATCACGAACCATGCCAAAAATTGGCTGAACCGGACCAAATAGGTCCCAACCCAGTCGAACCGGTCCGAACCGGACCGGCCACCAGCTTGAACCGCGTGTGTTGAAGCCCTAGCGCGCGCTGCCATCGTGACAGCGTCGAGACGCTGTGTTGATAGCGTCCCGACGCTGTGCGTTTTCCATATCTAGCGCCTGCGGTATCCAGACAGCGTCGAGACGCTGTTGAGGTAGCGTCCCGACGCTGTTGCGTCTGGAGGCAGAATCTGGGCAAAACAGCAACGATTTCTTCGGTTTTGGCCTCGATTTCAGTGGCGATTGCTTCGATTTTCATCTCATAAAAACCTATTCTAGACCCGGACTTACATAGGACTCGATTTTACATAAAACACCGGGCCTTACATGATCAAAATCACATAAAAATAAAATCTATGGCCATAAAATTAACCCAAACAGTTCAACGCAAACCGAACATACATTATGCATAAATCCCACCTATTAGATCCTATCGCAACTTTTAATATTAATTAATAGGGACAGCGATGGCTCTGATGCCGATTGAAGGGAATAAAAGTCCCCACGCAGCGGAAGCGCATCGATTGGACCTTACACCGTATATTAATTAACATTAAAATACCGTTACGAAAACTCAAACAAAACTTTAAAAAACTTTAAAGCTGCTGTAAAATTGGTTTAAACATGCTAAAAATAAATCTAAATTTATTTTCATGCTTTTCTAAAGAAAAGAGGAAGAACCGTTACAAACCTCCGTTGTAGACTTGACCGTTCTTCGCCAACGATGCTCCAACGATCAAAACGCAGCAGCCGCCTTTGGTTTTTCTTCGCTGGAAATTTCTTCTTTGATTGACACAATCACCACAGAGGTTACATCGGTATGTCTCTGAGTCTAGGAGGCAAAAGACTTGTGGGAGTTTTTCTCTAAGAGGGAGGCTAGAGAGAATTCTAGGTCTTGTCTTTTGAGAGTCTAAGAGCAAGAGCAAGAATGTCAAGTGTCATGACCAATTAGGTCTAGTGTTCTATTTATAGAAGAGAGGCCATGAATAAAATATTCAATTAAATCAATCTTTTCCAAAATTGATTCAATCTTATTCCTTAATTAATCGATCATGATCAATCAATTCCATAATTGATTAATCTTTTCCACAAATGACTAATTACTTCCATAAGTGATTAGATCATTTCCATAAATGATTAATCACTTCCTTAAGTGATTAATTATTTCCATAATTGATTAATTCCCGGTTAATAAATTCTATAATTAATTAACCACCAATTAAATATCACATATTTAATTCCAGGCCTAGAATTAATTAATTTGCCCAAACACATTTTAGGACTTAAATTAATTAATTCATTATTTGAACTCTTTCAAACTTCCATAAATTTATATTTGAACTTTTCAAATATTAATTTCTCTCATAATAATATATCAATATATATATTATATTTGTTTCCCTTAATAAATTGAACATTTTCAATTTACTTTTATTACTTAGTTGCCTCAAATTACTTTACGAGCTACCAGTGGGACCTAATGGACCTGTAGATCAGAAGCTCCAACGATGTGAGATTAATTGGTCAAACTCATTAACCACATTAATCAATATTCGTTAACTGTGTGTTCATTCCACTATAGACTCACAGTTGCACTCTTCTCACTGCAGACATATTTTATGTGTCCACGGATATAGACCAATATCGACTAGTTAGTCCTTCACGAGTGTCCATAACACCAGCTGGGTCAAATTACCGTTTTACCCCCGGGTTACCTCTATTTCCTTAAGTACCAATTCTCCTCTAATGAACAACCTGTTTGTGGTCCAACCATCAAACAGAAAACCCTCTCGTGCCATTGAGAGGGTAGGGTCCTTTGTTCAAGACTCGGAGTAACCACTTAAGGGAACACTCATCTGCTTCCCTAAAGTCGGGAAGGAGTGAATTCCATCTTGTTCCCAGCTCCCCATTCGGACTTGTCCCCAAAGTGGTAGGCTTATTGAGTCGGCGTATTGGCCACTCTCACCCATACAAATCAAAGGACAATCTCTCATGAGCAGGAGTCCATAATCAACTAAGGATTAAGACTAAGTTGTCTAGGTCGTCCTAGTGAAATAGAAAACCAACTAGTTAACGGTGTTATAACTAGTGGTTACTATTTCGCGGTCCGGTCTTATGCAAACTCATTGCATAGGATACCCCCACTCGCATGTCTCCTACACGAACGCGTTGGATCGCAGCGTTTGTATCAAATATAAAGTGGGTCGTATCCATAGTGTCACCAGGATAAGGCACCCAGTCTTATCCTTATACTATAGACCCTTTAGGCTGTTTCTTGAACAATGATCCCATAAGTCGCTACATATAGTTCAAGACTCAGATTACAACCTTGGATGTCTAGTTTATTGGATTAGGGTTATTATTAGGCAAAGACAAATATAAAATAACTAATAACAATTAATGGAAAAATATATCAATATTATTTCATTAATATCCGGTCAACGGTTACATTCACTATCTACGAGTTTTAGGACATAAAACCCAACATAGCTCAAAGTTGTTGGCATTGATCGGGGCATAGACAATCCCCGATTGTTGCCCCTGAAACACGGGCTGAAAGTAGTCTCTAATAGGCCTAGGCTCCTCAGGTGGATTTGGGTCAACCATTTGAATATTTTCTCTATTCTCCCTTCGAAGCCTATGAATAGTTCTCTCGATCTCGGGATCCAAAGGTAATACAATCAACTCTCTATTCCTTAACAAAAACAACCTAAACTACCCTAAAAAGGAAAGAAAATAATTAAGGAAAGAAACAAAGATAAGAAAACAATTAAGGAAAGAAACAAAGAAAACAAAACAACTAATCTAAATATGGAAAATATAATTTAGAAAACGAAAGTACAATCTAATTAAGAAAAACAAAAACAAAAAAGGAAAAAATTACACAACTACAAAAAACACTAAACTAAAAAAAACAAATATGGAAAGAAAAACAAAAAAGGAAAAAAAATGCAATCAACCTAGAAAAATAAAAATACACCCTAAATTAAGATCAAACAATTTTTTCACAATATCAATCTAACTAAATGTGCCAATCCTCGGCAACGACGCCAAAAACTTGATGTGAAATTTTCCTACCGCCAGCGCACTGGTCAAGTTATAATAAAGTGATCGTAAAAACGAGTGTCGTCCTCTGGATTGGATTTTTAAGCTAAATCAAGTATTGTGAATAATCTCGCTCAATTTTATTTAGGGAACACAAAGTAGTGAGTGATAGAACAAAAACTAGATCAAAACAAATAACGATAGAGATTCAATTTAAAGAACACTTAGGGAATTGATTTCGCCAATTTAGTTTAGGATTGATTTTAGGGAATAAGTTATCATGCACAATGGAATTATGAGCCTAAGAACCTTTAATCACTACTACCTCTCCCGAGTATAATTGATTCTCATGCAAATTAACCAACTTGATATCCCTATCTAAGTTTATTAACATGAAAGGCATTGAGTTCTTATGACCAATTCTAAAGTTAATCTAAAAACCGTCACGAGCTTAGAATATAAACTTTAGTCATGCAACCTTAATAAAGTCTACGCTAAATCCTCTCTCCCGAGCAAGATTCAACACTTAAATCATTCAACTAATGGCCAATTAATTGAAAGTATGAAATTAAGATTGCAAACATAACATCCATTGCACAACTCATACCATATAAATCAATCCATAAGCTAAAAAGACTACATCAATCCCTAAGCCACAAGTTTAGCTACTCATACATAGCATTACAAGCTCAACTAAACATGAAAAAGCCATTAAATCTAGCTAGAGATAAGGAAAAAGAAAGGAAACACTTAATGTCGTCGAACCCGGCACGTCCCCGTCTCGATCTCCGCACCACCAAGTGAGATTTCCGGTCCTCGTCTTTGCTTCAGCTCCCATAGTAGGTCTCTAGTCGAAATTAGGGCTACAATCTCTCAATTTGGCCTCCACCAATCTGTAGCATGAAAAGAAGTATAAATAGGAAATTCTGCCGATAGCGTCGAGACGCTAAGGAGACAGCGTCTCGACGCTGTCGCCTGCCGCGTCTGCTGAATAAGGGAAAAATCGATAGCGTCAAGACGCTCTTGTCACAGCGTCTCGATACTGTGACTCTGCCGCCCAAATTAATTAAGGAAAGGCAGCGTCGAGACGCTCCAAGAGTGGCGTCTCGACGCTAGCCTGCAGATTGCCCTCTTGGCTTATTCTAACTTGAATCTTTTCGGTTCTTTGGTATATTTTCGCGTCCCGAACACCCGATTGACTCCAATTCCACGCTTAAGCTCTAATCAACACTTTCCTATAAAATAAACAATTAAGTGCAATAAAATGGCCAATAAATCATGACTAGCTAAATTAAATAGGGAAAAATAGCTAGCTATGCTCGCTATCAGTGATCGCCTCCAGGGCGACTCGCAGGCGGCGCATAGGAATCTCACGGTGCAACCTAATGGAAGAGATCGTAGGATACGTTGACACGTTTCCTTCACCCACTTACTATGAACACTTTCCCCATCACCTTGTTATTGACCCATGCAAACACCATCCGTAGGGGGATGATCCCAGGGCGCCTCGAGGCCAAGCATGGATCTCACGGTGTGATCATAAGGGGGACGTGAGAGTAAAAACTTGATATTAATATCTTGTTTTTATACTTTTTCTCCCACTGAAGTATTCTAAAAATTTAAGGGGCTTTTTATTACTTAGGTAAATTCCGGCTAAATGAATCTATCTAAGTCTACGCCTTCTATAACTCTTTATAAAGGTCTTTACTCTAATGTCTAGGTGAATTAAACCATTTTAATTACCTAGTGGCGTGTGCATGCTAATAAAATCGTGGTTAATTCAACTCAACTACCAGACCATTTGTCAAGAGAGTTCCCTTATAACCAAATTCTTATATCCTACTTAATCATATTTTCAAATCTATTAAAAATACTAAGTAGGACATTATAATCCTATTAGAAATGTGATCTTAGGTCTAGTAAAATTTTAAACCGTTTAAATTTTAACCCTCTTCCTAAGATCCTATGTTAACATGCAATTCTTTGTTATAGGTTGATGGTTTCTATTCATTAACTTTTATAACTCTTTACAACTTTTAATGAATTAACCCTATAACATGATTCTAATGGTGATTAAAGCGTATAACAATCAAGTATTCAAGTTATATAAAGCACCATTTAGAAACAACCTATATCTAGGTGTTCATAATTATTTTATGCTTACGATGTCTAGGTGATAAACTCATTTAAGCCTTACATCTCTCACGCATGGCCATAAAACTCGGGTTAACCTAAGTCAAGTACCGACTTGATGCCCAGGTAGAAGGTGTTTCGTAAACCGTCAACTTAAATACCTCCAGCCTTAGGCAGCATCTCACTAACTGAGTTCTCTTGTAACCTTAACTTTACATGATATCGACCTATTCTATGCGAATTGTTCGAGTTTGAGGTTCGTTAACCCTAGGTGAACATACTTTTATCTTGTTATAGATTTTAATGTCTATCTCGGTTTTATAATGATTATAACATAGACAACCTATAACATCTATCTATACTAAGGTGGTTTCATGTTGCATGCTTGTTCGTTCTGATTATTAATATAACACTTTATACTAAAGGAGCTAAACAAATTTAAATCATTCAACATGCATCTAATCATGAAACCCTAAAAATGCATTCAATTTTATTTACAACGCCTATAATAAATTACTAATACAAGAAACATGCTTTCCTATGGTGAGATTTTAAATCTATATGGCATACTTTATGCATATTGCGATCTTATTTAATTTAAACATCCATTCACTATGCATAATAAATTAAGCACACTAAAGTGGACCGGTTTTGCATCCTAAAACAAGCTAATTAACTAAATTATTACAAGAATAATTCAAAATTCATGTTGAGCCGCTCCCGAACCTTTCGAAATGACCCAAAACGCTTCAAATTAGCTTGAACCAACACAAATAGGGTTGAACCGGATGTCAATGTGAAGAAATTAGAGTGAACCAGCCTTGAAAGCCTTGAACCAGACCGAAAATGGACAAAACCAGCCTCTGGAATGAAGAACCGAGCTAAAAACAGACCAAACACACGCAAACCAGACTTGGGCAGCATGAACGACGCGAACCAACTGACCAAGAATCACGAACTGGACCGCAAAACCGAGAACCACCTGCCCAAATGCGTGAACCGCTGACCAAAGGAACGAATCGGACCGCTAACCCAGATGAACCGCGCGCAATGTTTATTTGAATTTTCGGATCGCTCGTCGTCTTTTCCTTGCCCAGATTTTCCAGAAATGAAGAACACTTTGATCCTCTGTTTTCGACCAACGATGAACAACTCTCGAATTTCCTCAAATTGACACCCTTAATAGATTTTAATGACTCTCAAATTTTACAGACTTCATATGAACTCATTAATGCCCATAAACATGTAGGCAATTACAAATTATTTCAAGAAATTAAAGGATAATCAATGCCAAACCGAAATTAAATACACTTTAGCCCTAAACACACATCATATGCAAAATTCATCCCACCACACCAAAATTAATGAAAATTGAGGGCCCAAACTTGCTCTGATACCAATTTAAAGAGTGTACGAGAAACTTGTGGAAGCAATTTGGATCTAGAACCTCTCAATATCATTAATTTTGCTTTAGAAAACTTGCTAAAATAAAACAAAAAAATAGAGTTTTAAGAAACCAACCTTTTGGTGAGAAATTCGTGAGTTCCGTGGATGAAGTCTTTGCACGAACGAGTCTTGGACAACCATGAGAGTCTTCCCCGCTATCCTCCGGCCATAGAACGGGTTGTGGGACCGTTTGTGTGATGAATTTGAGAAGAATTTCTATGGAGTTCAAGCTTTGAACTTAGTTGAGAGAGATGAAGTTTTGAGAGCAAATCAGTTTGTTTTTTAGCAGCACTTTTCAGCCTTATTCCCTCTCAATTTATATCTGAAAAGCATGCCTACCTCCTCATCTTATCACTCATCAACTAGGTGTCTATTTGGTGGCAATTTATGGTGGATATTGAGGTGATTAAAAAATACACCACCTCCTAAATTTGATGGGTTTTTCCATTTCCTTTTTAAATTGATTTTACAAAATTAATTTTCTAATTAAAATTAATTCCAAATTAATTTTAATTCAAATAATTAATCTATAATTAAAATTAATGTCCAATTAATTTTAATTCAATCAATTAAATGTATTTAATTTATTGAATGGATATACCAATCTCGGTTTCTCTCAACATCAATCTTATTGAATATGAATCCCTATTCATACATGTAATATTTAAATCATATTTACATATTTCCAACTCTCTCTAAACATAGTTCAATTCGTAATTAAACATGTTATACGTTTATTCCCTAAATTCGAATTTGAACGCTTCAAATTCTTTCATCACTTTGTCCTAAGGTTTATTCCTTATGAGGTAGCAGGAGAACCTAATGGACCTACAGATCATGGGCTCCAACGATCCGAGATTAACTGGTTAAACTCTTTTAACTCAGTTAACCAACATTCGTTAACTACCGAGACACTCCACTATAGCCCGATAGTTGAACTCCCCTCACTGTAGATATATTTCTGTCCACCCGATATAACTATGATTAGTAAGTCGACCCTTCACAGTATGTTCGTAACTACAGCTTGATCAAATTTCTGTTTTACCCCTCACGTTACATTTGTTTCCTTAAGTCTCAACTGAGTCCCTATTGAACAATTGGTTTGTGGTCCCACGATGAAACCTAAAACCTCTCGGGCCAATGAGAGGGCGGGATCCCTTTGTTCACGTCTTGGAGTCAGCACTTAAGGGAACAACTTCTCTACTATCCTTAATACGGGTAGGAGTGAATTCCGTCTTGTAGGACTATGCCCCCAGCTATCTAGTCGTTCCTATCCTTGAAATGGGGGGTTTATTGAGTCGACAATGATGAGCCACTCTCACCCATGCAGATCTAAGGATAAGCCCAAAAAAACAGGAGTTCATAGTTAGCTCATGATTAAGATCGAGTTACCTAGGTCATCGCATTGAAATAGTCAGTCTTTTCAGTAAACGGCGTTATAAAGCAAGAGTGACTTATTTATCGGTCCTGGTCTTATACAAACTCATTTGCATAGGACGCCTCTACTCACATGTCTCTACATGAACGACCCAGGTTCATGTCGTTTGTACTCAAACAAAGTGGGTCGCGTTTCATAGTTTTCCTAGGATTAAGGTACTGAACCTTATCCCTATACTATAGACCGTTTAGGCTATTACTTGAACTTGATCCATATTTATGTCACTACATATAGTTCAAGTATTCATATCATTGCCAAGGATTCTAGTTTATTGGATTTGGGTTATTTATTCGTGCAGTTCATTCATTTAATAATTTGAGTGAACAAAAAATTCAATAACGACTTTATCGAACAAGTATATAACTATTTGTTTCATTCACTATCTATGAGTTTTAGGGCACCAATGATAGCGCAATTTATTGTGCTATATTTTAGATAATTTTACCGTTAGTCTTGAGTATTATTTGGGCATTTTTATCTCTACTTGGTTTTGTTTTGTAGGAATCAAGTATTTCAATGGAAATTGACGTTTTTAAGCACTACCGATGAATTTAGAGCTAAAGAATAAGTTCGGGCCAAGAAAATAAAAAAAGAAGATAAATTAAAGGCCTAGCGTTGAGACGCTAGCCCTTGGAGCGTCTCAACGCTGGGCGCAAGTCAGGAGGCGCGCGCATTCGGGTCAGCGTCGAGACGCTACCTCCACAGCGTCTCGACGCTGCAAACTTTCCAGATTTAATTAGGGCGTACGCGCGACAGCGTCGCGACGCTATGTCCTCAGCGTCTCGACGCTGTCACGCAGATTCGACAGTATTTAAAGGAAACGATGCTTTCAGAATAGGGGAGCTGTTTTGGAGAGAAAAAAACGACTTCTAGAGAGAGAAAAACGACCAGAACAAGGCAGAGAGCGAGGGGGCTTGATTCGAGGAGCTTGGATCGAGAGGTTCGTGACGGGAACGCACGGGAATCACGGCCAACGAGTTTAATCTTTCTCCCTTATTTTTTGTATTGATTTGTAGCATGTTTGAGACATATTTCGATGGTATTTTAGAGACCATGTGTAGCTAGATTTCGTTTCTTAGGGGCTTGATGTAGCCATTAGTTTGTATGGATTAATTTACGGCTTTTTAGGACGTTTCGTAACGCGGTTTATTTATGCAATTGTATGATTCATGCTTATAATCTCTTGATCACAGATTGTATGTTGTTGTTTCTGAACTAATCGCTCGGGAGAGGGTAGTTTAGATTAGACTCTCAATTGCATGACTTAGGTAAATCGTAAATCGGGAGATTAGGAATTGCTTGAGAAACCGTCATGAGGGTTGTTCTTATTGCTTAGGCTTATTTTCGAAATTAGATAGGGATATCAATTTCTTAATTTGCTTAAAGGATTAATTGCACTCGGGAGAGGCTTTTAATTATTAATAATCCTCGGTTTATAAACTTGTTACGAATTTGTTCTTAATTATTCGTTTAGTTAATTCATGCATCTAATAGGTGAAATCAATTCCCTAAGGCCTTTCTCCATTGAGTTTCCATATTTTATTGCTTTTATTAGTTTTTAATTGTTTTGCATATCTCTTATTTATTTTCTCTAAATAAAATTGGGCAAATATACCTTTAATAATTAGGGGAATTAGAAAACCAATCCAGAGGACGACATTCGATTTTAAATCACTATATTATAACTTGGGCCCGTACACTTGCGGTTAGCAATTTGCGTATCAAGTTTTTGGCGCCGTTGCCGGGGATTGGCAATTATTTAGTTCGCTTAATATTTTGGGGAATTTGCTTGGTCTTACTTTAGAGTGTATTTTATTTTGTTTGGCTTATTTTTTCCTTTTATTCTTTATTTTTGTTGTTTTTGTTTTATTTTTGGTTTTATTTTGTTTATTTAGTTTTAGGTTGTGATTGTGTATGCGAAAGGATAAGGACGCTCTGCTAGTGCCCTTTGATTTTGAAATTGAAAAGACTTGCAAAAAGAACAGGAAAGAGAAGAGGGAAAGACTTGCATCAATGGCTAATCCAAATCCACAAGATGAGCAGAAGCCGATACGGGACTATTTCCAGCCTACTTTTCCTGATCAACAATCTGGGATAGTCTACGCGCCGATTAATGCAAATAATTTTGAGCTGAAAACTGGCCTCATCCAGATGGCTAGAGATAGTGCATTTAGAGGATTCCCCTCTGAGGATCCTAATTCTCATTTAAAATCTTTTCTTGACATCTGTGGGACTGTGAAGTTGAATGGTGTCTCTGAAGATGCCATACGCTTACGATTGTTTCCTTTCTCTTTGCAGGACAAAGCTAGAGACTGGCTCAGATCACTTCCATCTGGAAGCATAACTACGTGGGACGCGTTGGTTCAAGCTTTTCTTGCCAAATATTTCCCACCTGCAAAGACAGTCAAGCTTAGGACAGAGATTGGGACATTCCAGCAGCTAGGCGATGAACAACTATTTGAGGCTTGGGAGCGCTACAAGGAGTTACTGAGGAAATGCCCTCAGCATGGATACCCAGATTGGCTGCAGATCCAGTTGTTTTATAATGGTCTAAATCCAAATACTAAAACCATTGTTGATGCAGCTGCAGGTGGGACTCTGTTGTCCAAGACTGTAGAGAATGCACGAACTTTACTTGAGGATATGGCCACGAACAGCTACCAGTGGCCAACTGAGCGGTCTGCACCTAAGAAAATTGCAGCTGGGATTTATGAGATCGATAATGTAAGTTCGCTTCAAGCCCAGATGACCTCCCTTGCTAATGCTTTCATGAAATTCTCAGGTACAGGGAGTGCACAATCTATTGAGTCAGCTGCTCTTGCATCACAGTGTCAGGAGGAGACCACTACTGAACAGGTTCATTATGTTGAAAGAAATTCTAACTATAGGGGACACCATAATTCTACACCCACACACTACCACCCTAATGTTAGAAATCATGAAAATTTCTCATATGCTAACACTAAGAATATCTTGAACCCTCCTGGTTATGCATCTCAAAAAGTTGAAAATAAACCTTCTCTTGAAGATATGGTTGGAGCTTTTATTGCAGAATCGAGCAAAAGGACCAACAAGCTGGAGGAAGCAGTGATTGCAATAAATACCACTGTGACGGGTCACGGAGCAGCAATTAAAAACATCGAAACTCAACTGGGTCAACTGGTGAATGTTGTAAGTAGTATGCAGAAAGGTAAAACCACAGCTGAACCAGAGAAAACCCAAATGGAGTATTGCAAGGCCATTACCGTACATCAAGTGGAGGAAGTTCAAGTAGTTGATACACAGGAGATTCATGAGCCTGAAGTCACTAAGGAAGAAGTTGAAGAGGGTTCATCTTCAACCGAAGCTGAAAAACTCACTTCTGACCCTCTTATTCCTTCACCTACTGTTCTGGTTCCAAAGCCCAAGAAAAAGAAGAAAAAGAATTACTCAACTCAATTCAAAAAGTTGCTTGATATTTTTATGAGTTTAAATATTAATTTACCATTTGCAGAGGCTTTGGAGCAGATGCCCAAATATGTACAATTTATGAAGGAATGGCTTTCAAGGAAAAAGAAGGAAAAGAAAGTTGAGACAATATTCCTTACCTCTACATGCAGTGCCCGACTTCAAAAGAATGTGCCTGACAAACTTGCTGATCCAGGGAGTTTTTCTTTTCCCTGCAATTTTGGTACTCATTCTTTTCGTGCTTTGTGTGATTTAGGCGCGAGTATTAACATAATCCCTTTATCTTTATGTAAAAAGTTAAACATAGGAGAGATTAAACCTACTGCAGTAAAACTCCAGTTAGCTGACCAATCTGTAGTTAGTCCGTATGGAGTAGTAGAGAATGTATTGATTCAAGTAGGGAAATGTTTTCTGCCAGTTGACTTCTTTGTGATGGATGTAAAGGAGAATCCTGTAGTGCCTGTGATTTTAGGGAGACCATTCCTCGCAACTGGGCGAGTTATCATTGACATTGAGCGTAGGGAGCTGACTGTGCGAGTCTTACATGAAAAAGAAATTTTTAAAGCGGTTGGAGCCTCTACAAATTGCTCTGAAGTTATGATGGTAAGTTACAGAAAAGGTGCAAGCAAGAGCACCTCCGGTGGAGCCCGTGACAATAGACCTCCTTGAAGCATATACGGTCACCACGTCGAGCTAACGACGTTAAACAAGCGCTTTTGGGAGGCAACCCAAGTGTTTTTATCTTAGTCTTGTTTTTATTTTATTTTATTTTATTGTACTTCTATTTGATTTAATTTCTTTAAATTCGATTTTCTTATTTTTATTTTTATTTTTATTTTTATTTTTTTATTTTTTTTTCTCACTTTTTCTTTCTTTTTTTTTTATGCAGGTGAAATTTTAATTTTGTTTAAAAAAAAAAAAAAAAAAGAGGTTATCAGAAGAAAAAAAATGTTGGGATTTAATTAATTTAAATAAAAAAAAAGAAAAAAAAATAATCGAACGGAACGCGCGTTTTGGGTAAAAAACGTTTCAGCGTCGCGACGCTGTAGTCCTTAGCGTCGCGACGCTGTCGCGATTTTTAGCCCAAAACGCCCAGAATCGGAAAAGAAAACAAAAAAAATTTTCAGAAGTTAAACCCTAGCCGCCAGCACTCTTTCCCTCTCGTTTTCCTTGAAATTTTTCATCGATTCTCTCCACTTTCTTGTTTAAAATCACAAATCTTGTGTTATTCTTCCCGTTTTTTGCAGTTTTGAAGTGTTTTGCGCGGGATTTTGCAGCGTTTCAGCCGTGGGTCTCATCTGATTTTTGGAGTGTTCACTCGTGGTTTCGCTAAGATTCGAGTTCAGTAAGTCGTGTGTTCAGTTTTGCCGCGAGTTTGGTGCATTGTTCGGTCCACTTTCAGTGTTTTCACCATCATTTGGCCGTGGGTTTTAGCGAAGATAGGCGTTTTTGGGCGATTTGTGCTCGGTTTAGTCGTGGGTAGTGCATTCTTGGTGTTATTCTTCGAATTTTAGTCATAATCGTGCTTTAGATTCATGCTTAAGTGGGCTTCGTGGTTGAAATATATGACTTTTGGGCTGAAAATTGAATTCTTGTTGATGTGAGGTGCTTTGAGCTGAATATTAAAGTTGTTTGTTGCTGTTTGTGGGTGTTTTAGAGGGGATTAGCTGCTGGTTTTTATGTATTTGAGCCCATATACGCTGACATATTGATGATCTACTAGTATTGAGTATTGGGTATCATTCAAGCATCATTGTGTGCCTTCTTGGTGAAGTCTTATTAGGCTATTTTCATTGTTTAGTATCTTTTGGACTCTACTGCTGTTGTTGTTGAGCTGTGTTGCTGCTGTTGTGACTTTATTTCTGAGGCGGACGGGCTATATTTGAAGTCTGTGGAGTGGTTGGTAGCTTGGGACTGTTGATAGAAGTATTTTTCTCCTAGCTTTTAGTACCTCTCCATTAGTTACAATGCATAAAAGATCTAAGAGACATGCTGCCTCTTCTTCTTCCTCCCCCCCTCCACCTTTCGACTAAGATAGGTTCGTTAGTGCTGAAGCCTCAGCGAGGTTTGATAAATATGTGGAGGGTAGAAATTTTATTCCTGAGCGTGGTTTTAGCCCCGACCCCGAGATGCAACCAAACCTTGTTAATAACATTGTTGCGCGGGGTTGGGGCGACTTTATTCATCATCCTGCACCTGGGGTAGCAACTATAGTGAGGGAGTTCTATGCCAACATGGAAACCTCCTCTTCATCATCCTTTGTTCGAGGACACCGTGTCCTCTACGACCCCCTCACCATAAATAGGTTTTATAGTTTGCCCAACTTTGACAGAGATGAATATAGTACATATCTTCATGGCCACTTGGACGTAAACGAAGTCATTCAGACTATTTGTAGGCCAGGGGCAGAATGGATTATGACTGGCGCAGAGGTGGTGAGATTCAAAACCACTGATTTGTTCGTAGATTACAGAGCGTGGCATACCTTCCTCTGTGCCAAGTTGATGCCTGTGACGCATCTTAGCGACGTTACCAAGAGTCGTGCCATCTTGCTTTTCGCTATCGCCACAGGTCGCTCCGTCAATGTCGGTCAGGTCATCCATCAGTCTATGAACCATATTCGCCGACGTTACACGACAGTGGGGCTCGGGCATCCTTCACTGATCACAGCCCTTTGCCGAGCTGCTGGTGTCGTATGGGACGCCCAAGAGGAGTTGGTTCATCCTGGAGCGCTAATCGACAAGAACTTCATCAGTCGCTATAGAGGACCTGGACCACAGGGCGCACAGCCACCCCTCCCTATCCATGCACCGCCACAGCATCACGAGCAGCCTGCAGAGCCTGAGCAGCAGGAGCAGGAGATTCCACATCCAATAGGCGTGTGAAAGCTAGTGACCACTACTTTTGATTATGAAAAAACTCAAAGTTTGGGGGTTGTATACCCCATTTAGGCACCCTAGTGGCATATTACCATCTTGAGTGTGGAGAGGCTTGATGATTGGGACTTAGGACCAGAGTAGGGGGAAAACGAGCGAAGGGCTGCATAAAACTGTTCCGGGCTTAAAGGACTGAGATAGAGAGGACTAGTCACACACACACGTGAGAGATGAATGAAATAAATGAGGCTTATCATGATGAATGTGTTTAATCATTAATGTTTCAGTGTGATTTATCTGTGATTTGGGATTCCTGAGGCAAGAGTCATTAGCAACACTTCCTCAAGTATTTTTTTGTAGACAGATTATTTTGATTCTTACTTGGCTTGATTCTTACTTTGCTCGGGACTAGCAAATGCTTAAGTTTGGGGGTATTTGATAGCGCAATTTATTGTGCTATATTTTAGATAATTTTACCGTTAGTCTTGAGTATTATTTGGGCATTTTTTATCTCTATTTGGTTTTGTTTTGTAGGAATCAAGTATTTCAATGGAAATTGACGTTTTTAAGCACTACCGATGAATTTAGAGCTAAAGAATAAGTTCGGGCCAAGAAAATAAAAAAAGAAGATAAATTAAAGGCCTAGCGTTGAGACGCTAGCCCTTGGAGCGTCTCAACGCTGGGCGCAAGTTAGGAGGCGCGCGCATTCGGGTCAGCGTCGAGACGCTACCTCCACAGCGTCTCGACGCTGCAAACTTTCCAGATGTAATTAGGGCGTACGCGCGACAGCGTCGCGACGCTATGTCCTCAGCGTCTCGACGCTGTCACGCAGATTCGACAGTATTTAAAGGAAACGATGCTTTCAGAATAGGGGAGCTGTTTTAGAGAGAAAAAAACGACTTCTAGAGAGAGAAAAACGACCAGAACAAGGCAGAGAGCGAGGGGGCTTGATTCGAGGAGCTTGGATCGAGAGGTTCGTGACGGGAACGCACGGGAATCACGGCCAACGAGTTTAATCTTTCTCCCTTATTTTTTGTATTGATTTGTAGCATGTTTGAGACATATTTCGATGGTATTTTAGAGACCATGTGTAGCTAGATTTCGTTTCTTAGGGGCTTGATGTAGCCATTAGTTTGTATGGATTAATTTACGGCTTTTTAGGACGTTTCGTAACGCGGTTTATTTATGCAATTGTAAGATTCATGCTTATAATCTCTTGATCACAGATTGTATGTTGTTGTTTCTGAACTAATCGCTCGGGAGAGGGTAGTTTAGATTAGACTCTCAATTGCATGACTTAGGTAAATCGTAAATCGGGAGATTAGGAATTGCTTGAGAAACCGTCATGAGGGTTGTTCTTATTGCTTAGGCTTATTTTCGAAATTAGATAGGGATATCAATTTCTTAATTTGCTTAAAGGATTAATTGCACTCGGGAGAGGCTTTTAATTATTAATAATCCTCGGTTTATAAACTTGTTACGAATTTGTTCTTAATTATTCGTTTAGTTAATTCATGCATCTAATAGGTGAAATCAATTCCCTAAGGCCTTTCTCCATTGAGTTTCCATATTTTATTGCTTTTATTAGTTTTTAATTGTTTTGCATATCTCTTATTTATTTTCTCTAAATAAAATTGGGCAAATATACCTTTAATAATTAGGGGAATTAGAAAACCAATCCAGAGGACGACATTCGATTTTAAATCACTATATTATAACTTGGGCCCGTACACTTGCGGTTAGCAATTTGCGTATCAACCAACCCCAACAGAAGCAACCAATCCTTCAGAGAAGGATCCACTTTTTTCTCCAATATAGTCTTAATCTCTCAGTTAGAGAGCTCTGTTTGCCCATTCGTTTGGGGATGGTAAGTAGTTGCAACACTATGCCTGATGTTATATTTGGAAAACAGATTCGCTATCATCTTGTTCAAGAAACGCGTACCTCATCACTTCATAATAAATTGAGGGGCCCAAATCTTGTAAAAATATTCTTCATGAAAAACTGTCGCGCCATTGGATGATGTAGCTACAACCTCGATCCATTTAGATACATAATCAACTACATGTAAAATGTAGATATTTTCAAAGGACGGAGGAAATGGGCCCATGAAGTCTATGCCCCATACGTGAAAGATTTCTACTTCATGTATGAAGTTAAGTGGCATCTCGCTCTTGGCTGTTGATAGCATGCATAAATGCTATCTATTTCCTATTATTTTTAGCCAGTTTTGTGCTTGAATTGTGTTCTTTGAGGTGTTTTTATGTTTAATTTTCAAAAACCAAGCAAAAGAAGCAAAACCAGAGTTCTTGAGAGATTTGGGATGATTTTGGAGGCTTTTGGAGCATTTTGAGAAAATCATTGAAGATCTAGGCCTAAAAGCCCATGAAAAGCAAGTTGGATGCCCTAGATGAAGATTAAAGGGCCATTTTTCAAGAGGAGTCTGAGGGCTAGCGTTAAGATGCTAGCCTCGGGCGTCTCAACACCAGCCATCCGTGGAGAGCAATTTGGAAGCATCACAGCGTCGAGACGCCCTCAGCGTCGAGACGCTGAGGTGACTTGGGCAGCAAGAATCATATGTAATGGCGTCTTGACGCTGTGACATCAGGGTCTTGATAGCGAGCAGAAATGTCGCTATTTTAGTCCTAAATTATTAAGCTTTTTAGTGCTTTAAGTGTGTCTTTATTGAAGATATTTTATATATTTTGTTATTTGGTCTTTAGGAGCAAAATTATGGATTTTGAAGAAAAAGTGTCCAAAAAGAAGTCATTCAAGCCCAATTTCCATACTTGGGTCAAGGGGGAAGCCAAGAAGGTCAACCATGAAGAAGAGGCCCAAAAGAAATGAAGAGATGCCCAAATTCAAGCCCAAAACCGCAGCTGAAAGTTATGGAAATCGCCTAGCGTCGAGACGCTATAGGGACAGCGTTGCGATGCTGATCCTATTTCTTGGTTGGCAAGTCGATGACGTCACAGCGTCGCGACGCTACCCCATTTTCGAGCCTGTATAAGGTGCCCCTTGGATCCAATTTTTACCATCAATCATCATTTCCTCATTCCTTCCTTTCTAGCCTTTTTTAGAGTTTCTTTAGTGGGAACATTTTTGGGAAATTTTGGGAGCATCCTAGGAGACTCAAGGAGTGTTCGGAGGGACTCCAAGCGCAACGAAGGGGTCTTCGACGGTCAATTCCTTCCCTTTTATTGTGCTCTTAATTATGCTTTTCATTGTAAATTTGGTGAATATTTTAGCTATGTATAGCTAAACCCCAATTTGGGGCCTTGAAATGAAATTATAGTTTAAATGTTGTTATAATTACCTATCTCTTGCCCTTTTTACTAATTATTTGTATGGATGTGCTTAATGTTGTTTGCAATCTGGCCAATTGTATATTGATTTGATTCTTAATGGAGACTCGACGGAGAGAAGTTAGGACAACTCATAATCCATGGAACTAGTTTAATTGCCTGTCGTGACAACGAGATTAATTGATTAAACTTAGATTCCTAAAATGAATCAGAGCCTAGTAATTAACGAATTTTAATAGCGCTAAGGACACTTAGGTTGTTAAAATGGATTAATTACAATTAGGGGAGACTGATAGGAGAACCTATGTGCTTAACGGAGATTCTAGGATTATATTTAGTTGGGCATTGAGATAGGATAATTATAACAATTGTTTAGCTAATAATTCATTTTCAAGACCCCACTTCCCATTAAAAACTATTTCTCCATATATTATTTTCTTTGATTGATCAAATTGATTTCTTTAATTACTTTGATTTTTAAATTCTCTTTATTTGCATGTTTTGGTCCCTATATATTATTTATCCCAAGTATTTTTAGTGTTCAAAGAATTTTTGCTTGCTTAAATTTCGCTTCGCCTCCCTGTGGATTCGATACTCGGTATTACCTACCGTTTTACTATTACTTGTGACGACCCGTGCGCTTGCGGATAATCGTTCGTAACCCACGACGAACAAGTTTTTGGCGCCGTTGCCGGAGAGGTTTGATTTTTAAGCAAATTAATTTTTTTTGACATTGAAAAGAAAGGGATAAATAGTAATCTAGGTGAATATTTTTCTTTTATTCTTTTGTGAATATCATTTTAGTTTTTGTTTGGTTCTTTTGATTGATTGGGAGTGTTGCATGCAAAGACATAAGGTGGTTGAATTGTTTCCTTTAGATCTTGAAATTACCAGGACACTCAGATCTATCCGTAGAGAGAATAGACTAACGGAAGCAATGACCCATCAAGATGAAGCTCCCAAGGCAATCAGAGACTTTTTACAACCAATTCTTCCCATCGAAAATTCAGGCATCGTTTACGCCCCGATCCAAGCTAACAATTTTGAGTTGAAGACAGGATTGATTCAGATGACGCGCGATAATTCTTTTAAGGGACATCCTTCTGAGGATCCACAGTCACATCTGCGATCATTCTTGGAGATATGTGGGATGGTAAAGATGAATGGAGTTTCGACCGACGCTATAAGATTGAGGTTATTCCCATTTTCTCTTCAAGACAAGGCAAAAGATTGGCTCGAATCAGTCGAGACGGGCAGTATTAGCACATGGGACGAGCTTGCCCAGGCATTCCTGACAAAATTTTTCCCGCCTACCAAGACTACGAAGCTCCAGACTGAGATCGAAACGTTTAGACAGCTTGATGAGGAGCAGTTGTACGAGGCATGGGAGAGATATAAGGAAATGCTTAGGCGATGCCCACAACATGGATATCCAGATTGGCTCTAGGTGCAGTTGTTTTACAATGGATTGAATCCCTCCACCAATACCGTTTTAGACACATCAGCAGGAGGAAGTTTTCTTTCCAAGACAGTGACGGAAGCAAAGGATCTGCTAGAGGAAATGGCAGCAACCAGTTATCAGTGGCCGACCGAGAGGGGGACAATTGCGAAGAAGGCTGGAATTTATGAATTAGATGAGTCGAGTTCGTTGAAGGCATAGATGACATCCTTGACAAATGCTCTGAACAAGCTGACTTCATCTGAGGTGGTCAAATCCATTTCCACCTTAGCTGAAGGTTATTCAAAGAAGGAAGGTCAAGATGTGGAAGAAGTTCAGTACGCGGGAAACATACCATTTACTCAAGGAGTACCAAACTTCGACCACCCTAGTCTGCGCAATCATGAGAACTTCTCATACTCGAACACGAAGAATGTTTTGTAGCCACCGCCAGGTTTTGCATCATCCAGTACGCCTGAAAAGAAGAGTAACCTGGAGGAGATGGCGACTATGTTTATAAAAGAACAAAAAGTGTTGAATGTAAATCTCCAAACAGCAGTCAATAACCACGACACAGCTCTGAAAAATATGGAAGTGCAGATAGGTCAGATCGCTTCAGCGGTGAATGCCCTTCAGAATGGAAAATTTCCAAGCGACACTGAACCCAACCCAAGAGAGCAGTGCAAGATGGTGACACTGAGAAGTGGTAGATGATAGCGAGCATAGCTAGCTATCTTTACTTATTTAATTTAGCTAGTCTTTTATGGTGTTTGGGCCATTTTATTGCACTTTAATGTTTATTTTGTAGGAAATGGTTGAGTGGAGCTATAATGCAATATCAGAGTTAATCGGGTGCTCGGGGCGTGAAAAGATGCAAAGGAATGAAAAGAGTAAAAGTGGAGAAAAGTCAAATCTCGGTCAACAGCAAGCTAGCGTCGAGACGCTAGCTCTTGAGCGTCTCGACGCTCACATTCCATATCAGATTAGGCGCGTAAAGCTTACAGCGTCGAGACGCTACGATAGGAAGCGTCCCGACGCTACCGTTTTTCCTTATTCAGAACGCGCGTTTAAGAGGCAGCGTCGCGACGCTGTCTTGACAGCGTCTCGACGCTAAGACGAAAAATCAGAATAAAAGCTTCACTTCGGCTAGGTTTTAGGGGAGATCAATTTGGGACCTTTTGGAGCGATAAAGAGGACAGAATAGAGGCTTTTGGAGCTGCAAACAAAGGAAGAACTTGGAAATCAACCCATTGTTCGTGGGGATCGTGACGGGGACGTCGAGACTCGGCCTACATTGAGTTTTCTTTTCCCTTTTCTTTCTTTAGTTAGATTTATGGCTTTCACTTGTTTAGTTGAGCTTGTATTTGCATTCATGAGTAGCTAAACTTGTAGCTTAGGGATTGATGTAGTTGATTAAGTTTATGGATTGATTTATGGTTTAAGTTGTGCAATGTTCTTGTGTTTGTAATCTTGATTTAATGCTTTCAATTAATTGGCCATTAGTTGGATGATTTAAGTTTCGAATCTAGCTCGGGAGAGGGGATTTGATATAGACTTGCTCAAGATTGCATGAATAAAGTTTACTTTCTAATTCTTGACGGTTTTAGATTAACTTTAGAATTGGTTAAAAGATCTCATTGCCTTGCATATTAATAAACTTAGATAGGGATATCAAGTGGGTTAATTTGCATGAGAATCAATTATACTCGGGAGAGGTAGTTGTGATTAAAGGGTCTTTGGCTCATAATTTCATTGTGCATAATAACTTATTCTTTAAAATCAATCCTAAACGAAATCGGCGAAATCAATTCCCTAAGTAGTTTTCCCAATTGAATTTCCATTCTTTTTACTTGCTTTAGATTTGTTTTTATCATCACCTATTCATCACTTTTTGATCCCTAAATAAAATTGGGCAAGATTATTCATAATACTCGATTTGCTTAAAAATCCAATCCAGAGGACGACATTCGAATTTACTATTCACTATATTATTACTTGACCCGTGCGCTTGCAGTAGGAAAAGTCCACATCAGTAGACAGTTGGAGAGCAATTCAGAAAAGAAGAAGAAAGAACAGAAGAGCATGGATGAAGATTAAAGGGCTGAGGCACAAAAAGCATCCTCTGAAAGGTCCCAACATCCTCCTAACTCTATTGATTTAAATTGTGGATTTTCTAACTCCTTTGCAGGAAAGAAAAAAGATGAAAAGCAGGATGACAGGCATGAAGAGAAACTGAACGAGGAAGAAGTGGTTCCATGTAACCATCATGACAAAGGCTCGCACATTAGCTCGCCCAAGCGGAGGGGCGAATGTCCAACCTTTGATTACAGGGAGTTACCTTTTCCTCAATGCTTTAAAAATGTTAAATGAGATGAACAGTTTCAGAAATTCCTAGAAATGTTTAGAAAATTATCTGTGAATATTCCCTTGGTAGATGCCTTGTATAACATGCCTAATTATGGGAAATTCATGAAATAAATGCTTTCAAGGAAGAAAAGTTTGAAAAAAGAAGTTCTTAAATTGTCTGAAAGTAGTAGTACCATAGTTTCTGGAAAGATTCCTTCTAAACAAAAAGACTCATGGAGTTTTATTGTTCCCTGCACTATCGGGGAAGTATCTTTCAATAGGACTTTTTGTGATTTAGGTGCTAGTATAAATTTAATGTCCTATTCTGTTTACAGGAAGATTGGTTTAATAGGAATGAAGGACACCAACGTCACTCTCCAGCTTGCTGATAGATCGATTACCCACCCGATGGGTGTTGTGGAGGACGTGCTGGTAAAGCTCAATAATTTTTTCTTCCCTGTAGACTTTGTGGTACTCGACATGCAGGAAGACAGAGAGGTACCCATTATTCTAGGCAGACCTTTCTTAGCTACAGGTAGAGCTGAGATTAGTGTGCATACAGGTAAGCTATCTTGAACATTGATGATGAAAAAGTCGTGTTTAGTATTTTTGGCCAAGATGAGTCTGTATGTAGTTTGCATACTTGTTTTTCTACTGGTCACTACAACAAATTTGGCTTTTAATGTCGGGCAATGCCCGACATTAAAAGTCTTTAATGTCGGTCACTGACCGACATTAAGAGTTTTAATGTTGGTCGCTTTTAATGTCAGACACTTTTAATGTCGGACATTGCCCGACATTAAAGGCTGTGACCGACATTAAAAGGGTACTTTTAATGTCGGTCATTTCCCGACATTAAAAGTAGGTTTTTAATGTCGATCAATCACTCTTTGTCCGACATTAAAAGTCACTTTTAATGTCGGTCAATTTTTTATGTCGATCATTGTCCGACATTAAAAATTGTGACATTAAAAGTGTCCGACCTTAAATGTGTGACATTAAAATAAAAAACAATTGTTGGTTGCACACGTGGCTAACCAACAATACTATTTCTTCCTTTTGTAAAAACCTGTAGATAAACTAGAATTTCAACATATACACAAAATAAAATCTCAAAAGTATTTTTACACAACAACTAACTTAACGAACATGGATTCCATTAATAAAATATAATAGTGTATATAATACATGAAACTTTCCATCCATCCCAAATCACATGCATGGTCCAATTTACAAAGAAAAAGTAAAATTACTAAACAAAAATAAGTACACAACTAAGGAGACTAGAATGAGACAACAACTTTATAAGCATTATCCCTCACTTTTTGAGCAACGCGAGACGACCAAAAAAAAATATGGGAATTTCTATTTCTTCAACGAGTACTGATTGATGTATGGTCCCTGACCATCAAATACACCGCAAAAGATTCTGTCCTTCAACATGAAATCCTATAAAAAAAGAAAAACCAGAAAGAATAAACCTTTATAAACAACAATTGAATGCAACTAGTTGTATGTAAAAGAAGAGAAATAGATGTAGGATTGGAATTCCATAATTCCGTAAAGCGGAAGCGTGATTGGGACCGATTCGTAATTAATTTTGTTTAATCTAAAATACCAATACATTGGCAATAATATTAGAACTATTGTAAATATATATTAAGGCTAAACATACAAAAATATTAGATCTAAATCTAATTTATAAAGTAACAAATTACTTACTCTCGTTGACGACTCATATTAAATTCACCAACTGCATGTGAATTAATCACGAACTAGTGTGAACACCACCACTATGGCTACACCGGTATGACTCTCAGACTTCTAGAGGCAGGAGACTGGTGGGAGTCTAGAGAAAGCCTTGAGGGGAATTCTCTGAGAGAAGGAGAATGAATGGGATGTGTTTCACCCCACCTCAGGGGTCCTATTTTAATAAATAAATAATTAATTTCATAATTAATTAATTTCCCTAATTAAATATCATATATTTAATATTAGGGATTTTATTAAAATTAAAATTAATATGAATCCAATTCATATTAAATTTATTTGAACTCTTTCAAATATTTTCTTTCCTAATAGGAAAAGGTCTCTAATTTTAATAAATAATTAATTAATTTACCCAATTAAATATCATATATTTAATCTTAGGGATTTTATTAAAATTAAAATTAATATGAATCCAATTCATATTAAATTTATTTGAACTCTTTCAAATATTTTCTCCCAAGAATTCATTTTTGAAATTAATTAAAAAAATTATATTATAAAGTTTCATAAACTTTATATACATGATACGATTCCTCAAATAAATTGAACACTTTCAATTTACAATTTATACTTAATTGCCTCAAGTCTCTTTACGAGCTACCAGTGGGACCTAATGGACCTATAGATCAGAAGCTCCAACGATACGAGACTAATTGGCCAAACTCATTGACCAAGTTTAGTCAACATTCGTTAACTGTGGGTCACTCCACTAAAGACCCACAACTGCACTCTTCTCACTGTAGAATATTTATGTGTCCATGGATATCGACCAAGCAGTAAGTCAATCCTTCACGTGTGTTCGTAACACCAGCTGGGTAAAATTACCGTTTTACCCCTGGGTTACCTCTGGTTCCTTAAGTACTACTAATTACTCTAGTGAATAAGTTGTTTAGGGTCCAACCACTAAACAGGAGTTCCTCTCGGGCTACGAGAGGACGTCGCGCCTTTGTTCAAGCCCTGAAATCAACCCTTAAAAGAACACACATCTACTTACCCCAATAGGGGAAGGAGTGAATTCCATCTTGTACTGTTATGTTCCCAGCCCCCATTCGGTCTTGCCCCAGAAATGGTAAGATTATTGAGTCGGTGAACTGGCCACTCTCACCCATACAAATCTAAGGACAATCCCTCCTGAAAGGGGTTCATAACAAACTCAAGATTGAGATTGAGTTACCTAGGTCATCATATTGAAATAGAAACCTAAACTAGTTAACGGCGTTACATCTAGTGGTTACTATTTCGCGGTCCGGTCTTATGCAAACTCATTGCATAGGATACCCCCACCCGCATGTCTCCTACATGGATGCTTTGGATCATTGCATCTGTATCGAATACAAGGTGGGTCGAATCACATAGTGTCACCAGGATAAGGTACCCAGCCTTATCCCTATACTATAGACCTTTTAGGTTGTTACTTGGACACTGATCCTCGTATGTCCCCACATACTAGTCCAAGTTTCATTTAAACAACCTTGGATCTTAGTTTATTGGATTTAGGGTTTATTAATTCAAACTCGATTATTCAATAACAAAATTACTGAATTGCTCAAATAACACTTTATTGAGATCGATTGATTTGTTTCATTTACTATCTACGAGTTTTAGGGCATAAAACCCAACAATAGAAAATATAATACTTCTCACACATCAACTAAACTGAAGGGAAAAGAAAACAAAAATAAAAGATCATTCAAGAAGGGCATGAACAATGGATTCAAGTACACCATAGTGATATTCTCTAACATCAAGCAAAGTAGGTTTAATCAAATTTTAGCATTTGACACAACAACATTGGAAGAAAAACCACCTGGAAATAAAAGATCACAAGCATCGAAAAATGTGGCACAATTCATGCAAATTCATTATTCACTATACATTGCAAGTTTGAACCCAAAATACCAACAAGGCATGAAAAATGGACCACCATTTGAGACAAACTGTTAAGGTACCACAATCATTCAAAAGAAAGTCAAATTATGGTATAGTCTAGAGCTTCTAATTAAAATATTTGCCATGGGTTATCGTAGGAGAACTTTGAAACCTATACATGATGAATTGGATAAATCAAATAATCAAATGAGAATTAATTTCATGTAACAATAGGGTACAAACTGAACAATCAATCGTTGAATTGAATTAAACGTTAATTGTAATACAAGTACCTGGAAGAACTAGAAGCTTCAACCTCGACAAAGTCAAACGCCAATACATTCAAATCGTATAAAGAAAGAGAGCAAAAAACTTACAAAAAGAGCAACCACCATCACCATTTATATACAGTCAAATCGTATAAAAAAAGGATTGGAAAAGAATTCTAAAACAACACAAGAAGAAAACTAATTAGCTGGAAAGCTAAACAAAAACTAACGTTTGCCAAATGATTTACAAACATCGTTTAGATGTCAATTTAATTTATTCTTTAAGTCTACACTATTTGCATACCTCTTTCGCTTTACTTTACACGTCAAAAGTGCATTAGTTGTTTCCATTCTATTTGATATACAACTATAAAAAAAAACAAAAAATGAAAACATGAGAACTGTACACAAGTAAATCCAAAACATTCTGAAAGGTAAATAGAATTAAAAATTTTGCAAAATTAAATAAAAGAATGTACTCAAGCTCATGTTAGCAGCTTACCACAAGTTGGATTAGGATCCCCAACATGACCACAAAGGGTGTCGTCTGGGTCCATAGCACTTATAACACAAGACGTTTTTGTCATTCCATACCCTTTAAATACCAATTTATTCCAGATGGGAAATATCCATTTAAACGAATGCAAAACTAACTGTATATAGTTAAACCAAGCAAAAAAAAAAAAAAAAAAAATTTAGAGTTGAACCTAGAAGGTATCACAATCAATAATGGGATAAAGGATAGAGACTGCTCAAGTTACAATGTAAACAAAATTGATGATATTTTAAGAATCCAGTGGTGTTTTACTACTATGAGTTTTTAATAAAGAAGACATGGGCACAAACAACATAAAGCTAGTCAATACTTCAGACTACACTGATTTAGATAGAAAATTCATGAATATTTGGATCAGTGCTAAAAATGGCATCTTGAAGATATGTTTTGGCCTTATCTGAATATGTATATATCAGATCAGTGCTAAGAAGTTTTTCAATACCACAAAAATTTTGTTGCAATGCCCTTAAATATTGAAACACATTCAGATTTTTCTCCGATAAAAGAAAGCTATCGGTGTAATTTTTACCTGTAAACCTGTGGCCTCTGATAACAACAACAAATCTTTGTATCCTTCATGAAACTGAGTAGGTTGGACAACCTTCACCCACTGACCAATTGTGCTGCCTTTTCTTCCATATAACAGTAATTATGGAATACAGAGTTAAAGAAATGATTAGTACAAGTGTGACAAAAAAATGGAGATATAAATATTACTGCAAGCAAATGTCAATATAATCCCAATCTTCTATGTATAACTTTTGTATAGGCTTTCTCAAAAGTTTACCATACAACAAGATCATTTTTGTATAGCTAAGCAAATAAAAAATGATCAAAATCTCATAAATTCTACTAAAAATAAATTCAAATATCTGATCCCAAAGGGAAGGAAGTTCAACCCACCATTAAATCACTTCAAATCTAGCTGTAGTGATGTTGTTAGTGAAAAAGTAGTCGACTACATAAATAAGTTTGAATTTTCAACTTATGTTAAGATATAAAAAATGAAGGAATATTTGTGGAATCCAAAACCAAGAGTGCATATTTGTGGAATCCAATATGATGGGCAATCAAGTTTACCAAATTCCCTCATTGGTTTCTGTCCTCCTGAGTTCGCTGGTTATGTAACAGAGATGAAGAGACATTTGACCATTCATTATTATTGCTTGGTTATCAATTATCGATGATTTAATAAAACAAATAGAATTGCAAAAGTATGAAGCATGAGATCAATAGTTTTCACAAACCATACCATTCATTATTGTTTGCTTCTTGGAATTATAAATCGCATTAAGCACACCAGAGGTCTTTACAGCATTAATAATTTTGTTCACCACTTAATCAACTCAGTGACAAGAGAAGCATAGTATTTTCGGAGAGGGCAAGGGGCGGGTGGAGTTTCGAAAATTTTTTGTAAAGTAAGAAAATTAGTCTCTGTAAACATTCTATTTCGGTATCTATGTAAACACTCATGAGTTCAAAAGGCACATTCAAACCGCCCAAAATGGTAAAAATGTCGAGATCAACAAATACAAAACATAAATCCCGAAAAAGAAGCACAATAATCTTTAAAATTCGAAAAATAGAACAACCCACAACAACAAAATAAGTCCAAACAAAGATCCAATGACTGATGCAACATAGATTAGAAAACTCACAATGAAAAATGGAATTAACCCGTAACTAACGCGGAACCCATGAGTAGCCATGGAGAAAACCCACATGCAACGAACAAGAAGAAGGAGGAATGGTGATGGTGAGAGAAATTAGCTGCCGACGGTGAGAGAGGAAGTAAAGCGCGCCACAGAAGAAGAAAAACGCGCCGAAGAAGAACCAACTGCGCTAGTGAGGAGAACAAAATCGCGCGGTGAGGAGAACAAAATCGTGCCACCGGTGAGAGGAAGAAAGTCGCGCCGTTGAGGGGAAGAAAAAACCCTAGTGTCGTTGTTGAGAGAGAAAAAAAGCAGGAAAAGTGGGGGTTTTTTTTGGGAGAGAGAAAATAGATCATAGATATGCTATTTAAAGGTAGTTTTTTAATGTCAGTCACATATAATGTCGGGCACAATAGCCCGACATTAAAGGCCTAATGAAAAGTTTAACCCAGCAAAATCCGCATCTTTTTTAAATGTGCGACATTAAAGGCCACACGTGGTTTTTTACGTCCGACATTAAAAGACCAATTTGTTGTAGTGGGTCCTGAATACTTGACTGGCGATGATGAAGAGGTAGAGTATAATCTTGGCCTAGGCTTAGGAGAAGTGCTTATGGATGATGGAGATTTTAATCATAATGCATATTTTGATGACCCTCTATTTGAGAATGATATGGATCTGCCTGATTTTGAGAATGAATTGGATTTACCTGAAATCGATGATTTTGATGATGATATTGAATTGTGTGATATTAAGAATGAGCATGATTTGCATAGAAAGGATTACTCGATAGATAATTCTGAGTCTGATCCTGACATTCCTGAGTGCATGGACCCTAAAAATGTCAATAACTTTGATTCGTGTCCTGACGATGTATATAGCATAGAATCTGACCCAGAGGAGCTCGAATCTGTGCATAGTATAGAATCTGATCCAGAAGAGATTATATTCTTTAATTATTCTGATAGTGAGTAATATGATAGCCTAGTTGAATCATTTTTTAATTCCGAGTCTGAGGAATCTTCTGAGCATGTAGATATTGAATCTGATGAATGGACTGGCATGATTGATAGGCCATCTTTAGATCCCAGACCGGTAGATATCATAACGCTTGATGACTCTGTTAACAATTGTTTTGTGAATAGATATTTAGAAAAGAGATTTAATGCGGCTACATATTTTCTGAAATGTTATTATAACAATCTCTTTAGTGATGATGGGCCAAGGGAAAGTTTTTTTCCTCCCCTGTTTGCAGTGTGCAATTTGGTGCGCGATTTTTTGCAGGGCCCGGAGCATGATGAAAACTTTTATTTCGAGCCTCCGTGAGCGTGCCGAGCCCCGTCTAGCTAAAGACGTTAAAGAAAGTGCTGCTTGGGAGACAACCCGAGGATTAAAGTTTAGGTAGTTGTTTTGCGGTAAATAATTTTCTTTGCTTCATGATCCAATTTTGTTTTGCAGGATCACCCTAAGCAAACCCCAAAACTCCAAAAATCTCATTTTTCTGGATCCAAAGGAAGAGGATGAATCGCTCCTAACTCAGGGAAGTCTCAGTATCCCTCTTTATGCTTTTCTGTTTTTAAAACATTGGGGACAATGTTTAATTTAAGTTGGGGGGGGGGGGGGAGGGGGGAGGCTTTCGCTGTGTTGATCATATTTAAATTCTGTTGGATGCATGAATAGATAGCCATGATAGCCAAGGATGTGATTTTAGAAGTTTTGGGAGAAAATGGTTTATATGTTGTAGAATTTGGGAGCATGGCAGAAATTGTGAAATTTTAAAATTTTTTGATACTTAGTTTTGATGTCTAAAGCATGTGATAGACTTATCTAATGACAACTTTGAAAATCTAGATTCTTATTATGATTTTTAAAGTTTGTTGTCACCCCGATAGACTTAGTTTCTAATATTAGGAAGTTCATGCTTGATTGTTCTAAAGAACCAGGTAGAAAAAATGCTATCCCTGCTGAGACAAAAGCAAAAGCAACAAAAGAAAATGAGAGAAAAGAAAAATCTGTTGAAAAAGAAAATTATTGCTTGCACAAAAGAAAAAAAACCTAAGGGTAAAAAGAGCTACCTGCGGTGTGATCAGTTAGGCCAACTAGAGAATAAAATTCGGGTTAAGGGTCCCTGCACCGTAGTGTGAAAGCTAGTACCATTAGATATCAAAATGCAAGTTTGGGGGAGTAGCAAAAGAAAAAGAAAAAGAAAGTGAAAAATCATTTGTGAGTTTTGCTCCCCCATGAAAAAAAAAAATGACAGATGCCCTAGTTTCTTTTTTTTTTTTGGCATGATAGAAGGACTCTAACCTATTAGGGGCTCTTAGCCAGTGTAGGGGGAGAATAAATGGAGAAAGCCATAAGACTAATCTAGGTTAGTAAGAGAATCAATAGAAAAGTCTTGAGCATGCTATTCATTAATCTTAAGTTCAAACTAGTTTAAGATTTCTTCATGAGTATGCGGTGCTTGCTTATACCACTTGCAGATTTTCCATTCTATCTTAAGAGTTCCAAAATCATTGAGGCTTGAGTGATTCTATTTCATGCATCCTTTGGATTTATTTTGCTCGGGACTAGCAAAAACTTAAGTTTGCGGGTGTGATAGCGAGCAAACATGTCGCAATTTTAGTCCTAAAATATTAAGCTTTTTAGTGCTTTAAGTGTGTTTTTATTGAAGATATTTTATATATTTTGTTATTTGGTCTTTAGGAGCAAGATTATGGATTTTGGAGAAAAAGTGTCCAAAAAGAAGTCATTCAAGCCCAATTTCCATACTTGGGTCAAGGGGAAGCCAATAAGGTCAACCATGAAGAAGAGGCCCAAAAGAAATGAAGAGAAGCCCAAATTCAAACCCAAAACCGCAGCTGAAAGTTCTGGAAATCGCCTAGCGTCGAGACGCTGATCCCATTTCTTGGTCGACAAGTCGATGACGTCACAGCATCGCGACGCTGTGCCGATAGCGTTGCGACGCTACCCCATTTCCGAGCCTATATAAGGCATCCCTTGGATCCAATTTTTACCATCGATCATCATTTCCTCATTCCTTCCTTTCTTTCTTTAGCTCATTTGGAGCCTCTCTCAAGGCTTTCTAGCATTTTTGAGAGTTTCTTTAGTGGGAAAATTTTTGGGGGAATTTTTGGAGCATATTAGGAGGCTCAAGGAGTGTTCGGAGGGACTCCAAGCGCAACGAAGGGTCTTCGACGGTCAATTCCTTCCCTTTTATTGTGCTCTTAATTATTCTTTCCATTGTAAATCTGGTGAATATTTTAGCTATGTTAAACCCCAATTTGGGGCCTTGAAATGAAATTATAGTTTAAATGTTGTTATAATTACCTATCTCTTGCCCTTTTTACTAATCATTTGTATGGATGTGCTTAATGATGTATGCAATCTGGCCAATTGTATATTGATCTGATTCTTAATGGAGACTCAACAGAGAGAAGTTAGGATAGATCATAATCCATGCAACTAGTTTAATTGTCCATCGTGACAACGGGATTAGTTGATTAAACTTAGATTCCTAAAATGAATCAGAGCGTAATAATTAACGAATTTTAATAGCGCTAAGGACACTTAGGTTGTTAAAATGGATAAATTACAATTAGGGGAAACTGACAGGAGAACCTATGTGATTAACGGAGATTCTAGGATTATATTTAGTTGGGCATTGAGATAGGATAATTATAACAGTTGTTTAGCTAATAATTGATTTTCAAGACCCCACTTCCCATTAAAAACTATTTCTCCATATTTTATTTTCTTTGATTGATCAAATTGATTTCTTTAATTACTTTGATTTTTAAATTCTCTTTAATTGCATGTTTTGGTCCCTAGATATTATTTATCCCAAGTATTTTTAGTGTTCAAAGAATTTTTGCTTGCTTAAATTTCGCTTCGCCTCCCTGTGGATTCGATACTTGGTATTACCTACCGTTTTACTATTACTTGTGACGACCTGTGTGATAGCGAGCATAGCTAGCTATTTTTCTCTAATTAATTAAGCTAGTCTTTTACAATTATTTGGCTAAATTTATGCATTTATATGTTTAATTTGTAGGAAGTATGTGTTTGAAGCTTAATTGAGAAATTGGAGTCAAATAGAGTTCAATCTAATAATAATAAAAAAAAAAAAAATCATAGCGTTGCGACGCTCTCGGCGAACTTTCCAGAATCACGGTAAAGAAACAACGTCGCGACGCTATGTCCACAGCGTCGCGACACTATCGGCAGATTTTCTATAAATTGTTCTTTTTGTGCTACGGATTAGGTGAGTCCAATTGGTTAGATTTTAGCACTAATTTCGACTAGGGACCTTTGGTGGGAGCTAAAGCAAGGCCAAGGAGCGGGAATCAAGCGAGAAGACGTGGAGATCGTGACGGGGACGTGCTTGTTTCGACAGATTCGAGTTTTCCTTTCTCTTTTCCTTACCTCTTGTAGTTTTTATGGCTTTTCTTTCAATTAGTGTTTGTAGTTTAAAAACTATGAATTGCTAGTTGTTTGTCTTAGGGATTGATGTAGTTGCTTTAGTTTGTTGGATTGCTTTGTGGTATGAATATGCATTTATTTTACCTATGCAATTATGGTTAAATGCTTTCAATTACTTGATCACTAGTTGAATGATTTGAGTGTTGAATCTTGCTCGGGAGATGGGATTTTGCCTAAGACTTACTTTATTTAATTGCATGACTAAAGTAGAAATTCTATGTTTGTGACGGGATTTGGAATAACTTTAGAAGTTTCTTTAAGAACTAAACCCAAAGCCTTGCATGTTAATGAACTTAGACAATGATATCAAGTTGGTTGCGTGCATGAGAATCAATTATGCTCGGGAGAGATAGTTGTGATAAAAGGTTCCTAGACTTGGTAGAATAATTGCATGCGAAATCCATCCCATTAATTAATCCTCAATCTCATCAATGAAATCAATTCCCTAAGAGTCTTCCCATTTGAGTCTCCACCTTTATTTTATGTTTTTTTGTCTTTAGATTTATCTTTATCTTTAAGTTTCGCTCCGTAAATAAAATTGGACAAGATTATTCACGGTACTTAATTTGCTAGAAAACCAATCGAGAGGACGACACTCGTTTAATCACGAAAACACTAAATTATTACTTGACCCGTACACTTATGGTAAGCAAATTGCGCATCATCGTGCGCTTGCGGATAATCGTTTGTAACCCACGACGAACAGGTCTCGACGCTATTCTCGATTCAATACAAAATTTGGGGGTTTTGGAAAAGATTTAGAACATTGTTGAAGATCTTGAGAGCTCGGGATCGATGGAGGTCGCGATGGGATCGAGGAGATCGACTTTATTATGAGCAATTTTTTCCCCTTTTCCTTTGTTTTTTAGATTCTAGAATAATTGTTATTAGGAATTATTGGATGTTTAGTGATTATGAGTAGTTAATTCTTAAATTCTATGAGTATGATTTAGTTTGTTGGACCTTTGCTTAATTAATGAAGTGATTTGGTTTGATTGTCATTATCATTCATTTGTGCATTTTATCCTTAATGTTTTAATCACCTGATCACTGATTAAATGAACAGATTTCTAAGTGGAAACTTGACGGAGAGAAACTTAGACCATAACTGAATGCATGACTGATGTTTATTTACCCAAGTGACAACGAGAGAAATTAAATAGACGTTAGAGGTTGTTAATGAAGGGTCGTAATGCCATGCTTAGTAAATAAAGAGAAAACCAAAAGGAGATTCTTTATTAAAAGGCATGAGAATAGGAGGAGACCGATAGAAGAGTCCTTGATATTAGGCTTCTAAACTTATGAATCGAATGTCTAATTAACCTGAATTGACTAATTGGTTAAGCAATTAAAGGTCCAACTAATGAAATCAACACCCTAGAATTATCCCTCCAAATTGTGTCTCCATTTATCTTTTTCTTTTTAGATTACCTTTTTGGTTTATCTTTTCGGCATTAGATTTTGTTATCTAAATAAAGCTAAGCAAGATTATTTGCGGTAATTAATTGAATAAAGCCAAGCCCTGTGAAGACAATACTCACATAGTCACGATCACTGTATTACTTGACGACCCGTGCGCTTGCGGTACACATCAGTTGTCAAGTTCCATATTCTTTGGTATTGGTCACAGTTCTTCGCAAAGAGGTGCACATCTCTAAAAAGGCTAGGCCAAAAGTACCCACTTTGGAGAACCTTGGTTGCAGTTTTCAAACCTGCGAAGTGCCCTCCATATGGAGCTGAATGACATGCTTCCAAAATAAATGGTACTTCTTCCTCTGTTACGCACCTTCTGAGTATCTGATCCGGTCTAAGCTTGTATAAATAAGGTTCATCCCAATAATATTCTTTCACATCTTTCAAAAACTTCTTTAGTTGTTGAGATGTAGCTTCAGGAGGCTTCAGTCCACTGACTAGATAATTCACATAGTATGCAAACCATGGAATCTCGATTGCTTTTGCCGCAAATATCTGTTCATCTGCAAACGACTCTTGAATTTCCAGCCTCTTTTCCACATGTGCCACTTCCCCAAGCCTTGATAAGTGATCTACCACTTGATTTTCTGTCCCTTTTCTTTCATGGATCTCAATGTCGAATACTTGTCAAACGCATAAACTACTGCAAGTAGTTCCTTTTCAGTTACTTTGTAGTTCAAACTTGCTTCATTAAGTGTCTTGCTTGCATAGTAGATTGGTTGCACAATCCTACCCTTCTTTTGCCCTAACACAACTCCTACTGAGAAATCAGTGGTGTCACACATTAGTTCAAACGACTGAATCCAACCCGGTTCATGTTGGGTTTTATGCCCTAAAACTCGTAGATAGTAAATGTAAACAAATTGTATACTTGTTTCAATAAAGTGTTATTGTTAAATATTGCATAACTTGACCCAAATCCAATAAACTAAGATCCAAGGTTGTTTGTATGTAACTGGAACTAGTATGTGGGGACATACGAGGATCGATGTTCAAGTAACAACCTAAAAGGTCAATAGTACAAGGATAAGGTTGGGTACCTTATCCTGGTAACACTATGAGATACAACCCGCTTTGTATTTGATACAGACGTATTGATCCAAAACGTCCATGTAGTAGACATGCAAGTGGGGGTATCCTATGCAATGAGTTTGCATAAGACCGGACCACGAAATAGTCAACTATTAGTTATAACACCGTTAACTAATTAGGTTACTGTTTCAATAGGATGACCTAGGTAACTCAGTCTTAATCCTGAGTGTATCATGAACTCCTTCTCAAGAGGGATTGTCCTGTGATTAGCATGGGTGAGAGTGGCCAATACGCCGACTCAATATGCCTTCCTTTTTGGGGACAAGACCGAGTTGGGAGGCTGGGGACATGACAACACAAGAAGAAACTCACTCATTCCCGCTTCTAGGTGAAGTAGATGAGTGTTCCCTTAAGTGGTGACTCCGGGACTTGAACAAAGGGATCCCGCCCTCTCTCTGGCCCGAGAGGGACTTTCTGTTTAATGGTTGGACCATAAACAGGTTGTTCATTAGAGGAGCGCTGGTACTTAAGGAGACAGATGTAACACAGGGGTAAAACGATAATTTGACCCAGCTGTGATTACGGACACTCGTGAAGGATTGACTTACCGACATAGGTCTACATCCATGGACACAGAAATGTTCTACAGTGAGAAGAGTTCAGTTATGGGTCTTTAGTGGAATGACCCACAGTTAATGAATATTGGTTAACCTGATTAATGAGTTTAATCTATTAACCTCATATCATTGGAGCTTCTGATCTGTAGGTCCATTAGGTCCCCCTGCTAGCTCGTAAAGAGTAATTAGGAACAAATATATCTTGAGAGAATTTGAATAGTTCAAATTCATATCGGGAATTAAGTTAATTGTACGAGATACAAATTAATATAATGTATAGTGATGCATTAAAATATAAAGTCTAATTTGAGATTAAACTTTATAATATTTAGAGATCGATATATTTGAAAGAGTTCAAATATTTGTCTAATTAAATATATGGTATTTAATTAGAAGATGAATTAATTAATTATGAATTAATTAATTATTCAATTTAGTTTAAATTAAATGAGATTTAATTAAACTATAGTCTATGAGAGAAATAAATATTTTAAGAAGTTCAAATATTAATATGAATTTGATTCATATTAAATTTATAGGATATAAGAGAATTTGAAGGAGTTCAAATTTTAATATGAATTTGATTCATATTATAGAATTAATTAATTGAAGGCCTCAAATTAAATATATGATATTTAATTGGGTAATTAATTAATTAACTAATAGAAGGTCTGAAATTAAATATATGATATTTAATTGGTGATTAATTAATTAAAGAATTAATTAATTAGAAATTAATCAATTATGAAAATGATTAACCTCTTATGGAAGTAATTAATCATTTATGGAAATGATTTAATCACTTATGGAAGTGATCAATCATTTATGGAAAAGATTAATCATATTGAATTGATTGGTCATGGAATTGGTTGGTCATGGAATTGATTAATTATGGAAAAAATTAAATCAGTTATGGAAATAATTGATTTTAAATGAATATTTTATTCATGACCTTTCTCCTATAAATAGAACACTAAACCTAGGGTTTAGGTACAACAACATAAGGCCACAAGAATGCACTCTTGCATTCTCTCTAGCCTCCCTCTCATATTCTCTCAACTCAAGAACTTTAGGGAGAATTTTCTCTCTAGAGTTTTTCCCATTCAAGATTAGGTAGTCCCACAACTACGTTCCTAATCTCAGAGTTATAGCGGGGAAGATCAAATGATGGTGTTCTTCGTTGTTGTAGAGCAATCAAGAATCATTATTGATTTTCAGAGACGTCAACGGAGGTTTGCTTCTCTTTTCTTTATTATAGATTTAGATCTAAATTTTGTATGCTTAGCCTTAAGTTTCTATAGAATCTGTTTTATGATTTTTGCCAATGTTATGGTATTTTTGGATAAACAAAATTAACTACGAATCGGTCCCAATTACGCTTCCGCTTTATCGGAATTAGGGAATACCAATTCCTTTCAATTGGTATCAGAGTCGATCGTAGATTTAATTTCGTTTCTCTAAAATTAGCATTGGTTCAATGGTGGGTATTTTAATTTCATATATGTGATATGTGGTTTAATTTACAAAATTGATTATTTAGGCATATTTGTTGGGATTAGATTTATACTTTTGATTAGATCAATTGTAAATGCCAAAAAGGAAAAGATTTGAAGACCAAGATATGTCTTAGATTTAAATTATTGTAATTTAAATTTCTTTTAATTCCTTAGGATATGCCAAATATGCCGGTCAAATGGTAGTTCTAATTTAATTATGCATGTGATGTATGTATCAAATTAATTGATTGTTGCATAAAGTATGTCATTTAGCTTAAAATCCCACCATAGGTTAAGCATATTCATGCATATTTATAAATGTTATAATGTATGAAATATGTATGAACTTTATTTTCATGAGTATTTAATATAAATTGTTATGATTAAATGGATGAAAATTGAGAAGCATTGAACATGAAATTACTTTAGTAAAAAATATAAAAAAGTTATATTTATGAAAGTAATTTATATGCTTATTTATTTTCATGAGCAATTAATATAAAGTGTTATGTTAATGTATGAAAATGTAAATGCTTATTTTAACTTTCTTGGGTAATTAATTTAAGAGTTAGATTAATTGAAGAAAATTAATTTGAATTGAGCATGAAATTACTTTAGTTTAATAATATAAGAGTTATATTTATATAAGTAATTAACATGCTTAATTAATTTTCATGATATATTAATATAAAATGTTATGTTAATGTATGAAAATGTGAATGCTTATTTTCTTGGCAATTAATTTAAGAGTTAGATTAATAGAAGAAACTTAATTTACATTGAGCATGAAATTACTTTAGTTTAAAAATATAAGAGTTATATTTATATTAGTAATTTACATGCTTAATTTCCATGAGCTATTAATATAAATGTTATGTTAATGTATGAAAATGGTAATGCTTAATTTTAATTTTCTTGTATAATTAATTTAAGAGTTAGGTTAATTAAAAGGAAATTAAATTGCATTGAGCATGACATTACCTTAGATTAATATAATTGTTATATTTTTTGTATGTTATGTATGCTAATGTATGGTTTTATAAATTAATTAGAATTTGATTGTTAATTTATTCACCATAGTAGCATGTTATAGGGTTAATTCATTAAAATTTATAATAGTTATAAAATTATAGAATAGAAACCGTTAACCTATAACAAAGAATTGCATGCAAACAAATGATCTTAGGATAAATGAATTAATTTTAAAATGTTTAAAGTTAATTAGACCTAAGATCACATTTCTAATAGGATTAGAATTATTCTTACTTAGAATTAAAATTAGTTTTAATTGACTAAGTAGGAAAAACATTGGTATGATTATATGGGAACTCTACCGGTAAAGTTCTGTCTAAGGCTGGGGGTATTTAAGTTGACGGTTTACGGAACACTTCCTACCTGGGAACTGACCTGGAATACCGGAGTTGAATTAATCATAGTTAAATGTTAGCATGCAATGTCACTAGGTTTGTTAAAAGTGTTTAATGCACCTAGATCTTTAGAGTAAAGACCTTACATTACTGTGGTTATAAGGGAACTCTCTCGGTGAAGTTCTGTCTAAGGTTGGGGGTATTTAAGTTGACGGTTTACGGAACACCTCCTACCTGGGAACTAACCTGAACCTTGAGTTGAATTAACCATAGTAATGTTGACTTGCAATGTTGGGTTTATTAAAAGAAGTTTAATTCACCTAAAACATTGTGGTTGAATCCTTTCCATAATTGTTATAATAGGATCAGACTTAGATAGATTGACTTAGCTGAATTTTATCGAAGTTAAACAACCCTAAATTAACCTTAGGACATTTTGAGTGGGAGGAAAATTACAAAACGAGATTTAAATCAAGTTTTGCTCCTACGTCCCTATATTCACAACGTGAGGTTCATGCTCAGCTTCGAGTCGCCTTAGGAGCGGCCTCCCTTCGGAAAGTGTTTGCATGGATCAATAACAAGGTGAATGAGAAAAATATCTAGAGTAAGTGGTGAAGGTGTACATATTACACATGCGGAAGCAATTGAAGATCGAAAACACTTAAGACGTTCAATTTTACTCCTAAAGCATGCATGTTCTAGAAAAGACAGAATAGAGAGTTTAGAAAACACCAACCTTTGTAGCTCACTTATGTTGAACTCCTTGTGGTGTTTGCCTCTCATATGCTCCTTGGACAACCTCTAGAGTCTTCCCTACTATACTCCGGGTCAAGAACGACTTGTGGGAGTCTATATAAGATAGGGAATGGGAAGGGAATGCTTGAAGCATCAAGCAATGGAGAAGAATGAGAGATGAGAGAACTTTGAGTCCAAATTCCAGCAGCATAACATTAAGGAAATGGCTCTCTTGTGTTTGAATATGATTCAAACTCCTTTTAAAGACATTCTCCATGCAAAGCCAAGCCTCAAGACACAAGACACATGGTGTATTTGCAAGCTCAAGTGGATTCTAGGTGTACATTACACAAGACATGCAACAATGCATGAGTGAGTTGTCTTTCCACTTTGAATGATCATGCATTAAGTGGATTTCCAACTAAATCCACTAAATTCAAATTGAAATCAAATTTCAAGCTTGCAAATTACTCCCAATTTCAATTCTAAATTGAAATTGATTGCTTGGTAATTAATTTGAAAATTTTCAAATTAATTTTGATATGATTAATCTAATTAATCTTTGTTATCTTGTGCAATTCCATATATATGATTCCTAATACATATATATAGTATTCAAAACACTTTTAAATACTTCATCTCTCATTTTCTAATTTAATTCATAATTAAATTATTGTGTCAAACACAATTTACGATAATTCCCTTTTTCCCGATTTTGAACGATTCAAAGCTTCCTATCTTTTGTTCTAGGCTTAATTCCGATATGAGCTAGTAGGGGGACCTAATGGACCTATAGATCATGGGCTCCAACGATTCGAGGCTAACCGACTAATCTCATTGTCCAAGCTAGCCAACATTCGTTAACTATCGGGACACTCCACTATAGCCCGATAGTTGCACTCCCTTCACTATAGATATATTTCCGTCCACTCGATTTAACCATGATTAGTAAGTCGATCCTTCACAGGTTGTTCGTAGCTATAGCTAGGTCAATAAGCCGTTTTACCCCTATAGTACTTCTAGTTCCTTAAGTCCCACTGATCCTCTAATGAACAATTGGTTTATGGTCCAACCAATAAACTAAGTCCCTCTCGGGCCAATGAGAGGGCGGGATCCCTTTGTTCAAGCCCCGGAGTCAGCACTTAAGGGAACAACCTCTCTACTATCCCTTATTTGGGTAGGAGTGAATTCCTTCTTGCACGACTATGTCCCCAGCTATCTACCCGTTCCTATCCCTGAAATGGGAGGCTTATTGAGTCGGCGATACTGAGCCCCTCTCACCTATGCAGATCTAAGGATAAGCTCGAATAAACAGGAGTTCATAGTTAGCTCAGGATTAAGATCGAGTTACCTAGGTCATCACATGAAATAGTCAGTCTCGTCAGTAAACGGTGTTATAAAGCGAGAGCGACTTATTTTTCGGTCCTGGTCTTATGCAAACTCATTGCATAGGAAACCCCCACTCGCATGTCTCTACATGGATGATTTAGGATCACATCATCTATACCATCTATAAAGTGGGTCGCGTCTCATAGTGTCTCCAGAATAAGGTACCCAACCCTATTCCTATACTATAGACCGTTTTGGCTATTACTCAAGCTTGATCCACTTTTATGTCTCTACATAAAGCTCAAGTGTTCATCCTATAGCCATGGATCTTAGTTTATTGGATTTGGGTTATTATATGTGCAATTTAATTTATTCAGTAATGACTTTTACTGAATCAATCTCGATAACACCTTTATCGAATAAGTATATAATTCGTTTAACATTCACTATCTACGAGTTTTAGGGCACCAATCCCAACAATCTCCCACTTGAACTAAAACTCTAGTTTAGTGGGATGTACTATAATCTATAACAGCAGTGGATGAATAAATACTTGTATTAATAACGGAGTAAAAATACAATAAACTAGGGCATCTAAATACCCAGTATACTAAGGTATCGATATACCGGTTACAATTCTCCCACTTGACCTAGATTATTTCTCGTACATATCTCGCAGACCTTGACCTTCTAGATGACTCTCGAACACTTTAGCCGTGAGAGCCTTCGTGAATGGATCAGCAATGTTGTGCTCCGTCGCTATCTTCGTGACGATCACGTCTCCTCGGTGCACAATCTTCCTAATGAGATGGTATTTCCTTTCGATGTGCTTGCCTCTCTTATGGTTGCGAGGTTCCTTTGAGTTTGCAACTGCGCCGCTATTATCACAATACAAGGTGATAGGCAGATGCATATTTGGAACGACTTCCAAGTCAGTTAGGAACTTCCTGAGCCATACTGCCTCTTTTGCTGCTTCGCAAGCGGCTACATATTCGGCCTCCATGGTCGAGTCTGCAATGCATCCTTGCTTGATGTTGCACCATACTATTGCTCCTCCATTTAGAGTGAATACTGACCCCGATGTAGATTTCCTCGAATCTTTATCAGTTTGAAAGTCAGAATCAGTGTATCCTGTAAGGATCAAATCCTTCGAACCATACACGAGCATATAGTCCATCGTTCTCCTTAGATATTTGAGGATACTTTTAACGGCTGTCCAGTGATCAAATCCTGGATTGGATTGATATCTACTGACAATCCCTACTGCAAAACAAATGTCAGACCTTGTACACAACATGGCATACATTAGGCTACCTACTGTAGAGGCATAGGGAAAACGTCTCATGTCCTCAACTTCTTGAGGTGTCTGAGGACACTGTTCCTTAGACAAGTTAATTCCGTGCCTGAAAGGTAATAGTCCTTTCTTGGAATTTTGCATTTTATATCTAACCAACAATTTGTCGAAATAAGACGCTTGAGACAGGGCTAGCGTTTTGTTCTTTCGGTTTCGAACAATTTGGATTCCTAGAACAAATTGTGCCTCACCCAAATCTTTCATTTGGAATTGAGTTGCTAGCCATAGTTTAATGTCAGTTAGATAACCTACATCATTCCCGATGAGTAGGATATCATCCACATACAATACTAAGAAAGCTATAGAGCTGTTGATGATCCTTTTGTAAACACAAGGCTCATCAACGTTTTGTTCAAAGCCATAAGATTTGATTGCAGTATCAAATCTCATATTCCAGGATCTAGACGCTTGTTTTAATCCATAAATGGACCGTTTAAGCTTGCAAACTTTTTGCTCTTGATCCTGAGCTATGAACCCCTCTGGCTGAGACATGTAGATACTTTCTTCAAGAATACCGTTCAGAAAGGCAGTCTTGACATCCATTTGCCATATTTCATAATCGTAAAACGTGGCAATGGATAAGAGTATCCGGATCGACTTTAACATGGCAACAGGGTAGAAGGTTTCTTCATAGTCAATCCCCTCCCGCTGGGTAAAACCCTTTGCCACAAGTCATGCCTTAAAGGTCTGTACCTTTCCAGCAGCGTCTCCTTTTCTCTTGTAGATCCATTTGCACCCTATGGGTCTAACCCCTTCAGGTTGATCTACAAGATCCCATACAGAATTAAAATGCATGGACTCGATCTCTAAGTCCATGGCTTTAATCCACTCGTTCTTGTCAACGTCATCCATTGCCTGTTTAAAGGTTAATGGATCCTCGATCCCGTCATCAGGTATGACGACTGGAGTTTCAGTTAAACCCAAATAGCGATCAGGCTGTCTAACAACCCTCCCACTACGTCGAGGTCCTCTTATTTCTTGAGAAGGACGTGATTGACTCGAGGTGCCAGTATCATCAACAACTCTTGTTGATGTTGTTGGGTTTTATGCCCTAAAACTCGTAGATAGTAAATGTATATTTGACCGAACATTAATAAAGTGATGTATTATTCAATGTTTGTATTATATCTCGTCTTATTAACCCTAATCCAATAAACTAAACATCCAAGGCTAATAGAATGAGGATTGAACTAGTATGTAGGGACATACGGAGATCAATGTTCAAGTTTTAGCCTAAAGGGTCTGTAGTATAGGGATAAGGCTGGGTACCTTATCCTGGTGACACTATGGATATGGCCCGCTTTGTATATTGATACAAACGTAGTGATCAAACGCGTTCATGTGGTTGACATGCGAGTGGGGGTATCCTGTGCAATGAGTTTGCACAAAGACCGGACTGCGAAATAGTTAACCACTAACTGTAATACCGTTAGTTAGCTTGGTTACTATTTCACGAGGATGACCTAGGCAACTTGGCCTTAATCCTGAGTGGATTATGGACTCCTGTCCATGAGGGATTGTCCTTTGATTTGTACGGGTGAGAGTGGCCTGTTCGCCGACTCAATAAGCCTACCATTTTGGGGACAAGACCGAGTGGGGAGCTGGGAACGTAGTCTTACAAGATGGAATTCACTCCTTCCCGATATTAGGGTAAGTAGAGGTGTGTTCCCTTAAGTGGTGTCTCCGGGTCTTGAACAATGGGCCCTACCCTCTTTATGGCACGAGAGGGATTTCTGTTTGCTGGTTGGACCACAAACAGGTTGTTCATTAGAGGAGCACTGGTACTTAAGGACCAAGAGGTAGCCCAGGGGTAAAATGATAATTTGACCTAGCTGGGGTACGAACACACGTGAAGGGCTAACTTGCTGTTGACGGTCGATATCCGTGGACACAGAAATATATCTGCAGTGAGAAGAGTGCAGCAATGGTTCTATAGTGGAGTGAACCACAGTTAACGAACATTGATTAATTTGGTTAATGAGTTTGGCCAATTAATCTCACATCGTTGGAGCTTCTGATCTGTAGGTCCATTAGGTCCCACCGGTAGCTCTATAAGGGCGTTGAGGTAAATTTCTAAGGGAGAATTGAACATTCGAAGTGGTTTGAATAGTAAAATAAAATATGAATTTGATTCATATTATAAAACTATAGGTTATAATTAATGCACATTAGATGTACATTAATACTATAGTTTATTTTTTAGAGGAATATAATTAAATATGAGATATTTAATTATGATATTAATTAATTAGAGAATTAATTAATTATTGTTTTAATTAAATTCAATTAAATTTGATTTAATTGAATTAGATTAAAACTTTAGGTTATGTGGGAATGTTATGTAAATATATGATTTACATTAATTATAATAATTAGTTAATTTAATTGTTAAATTAATTATATTATTATAAATTGGTTAATAATTTAGAATTATTAATTAATTTATTTATCAGTTAGTTGAACTGATAAATGTGTACGTGTGAACGGGAGTTAAATTAGGGAGTGGGAAGTTTCATCGGTAAAAAAATAACCACTCCCCAATTTAATCCCATTTTGTTGAGTTGGTTAGGTATCTCTCTTTCCCACGCTATTCTCTCCCTCTCACTCTCCAGATCTCTCTACAATTCTCTCAAGAATACAGAGAAGAAAATTTTCTCCCAACCCTTTAGAAAATTTCGCTCCCACAAGCACTCTTCGCACATCCTTCAAGAGAATACCGGTGCAACCATTTTGGTGGTGTTCATGACTAATTTCCAGCGGAGAACCAAGGAATTTTGGCGAAGCAATTCAAGAAATCTTCAAGGGTAAGTCATTCTTGAATTCTAGGATCATTAGGATCCACTTCTAGATTGGGATCTAGAGTTTTTTTTAAGATATGCATGTTTTATAATTAAAATTCAGTAGTTTTTATTTAATTATACTGCTGTATTTTGGTTTGCCAAACGTATTGGTATTTTAATCCGAATTAAAAACTGAGTTAAAGTTTCTGTAAGTTTCCGCTGCAAAAGGGCTTTTATCCCTTCAATTGGTATCAGAGCCTTCTCTGTATTTTAATTTGTGAATTAAAATTTGCGTTGGTTTTAGGTGGGATTTAATTGCATTATGAATGTTAATTTGCTATGAACTGGAGATTAATTGGCCTTAGATTTACAATTATTTTGATGCGATCAAATGTAAAGGCCCCTGTGTTTTTTTGGGCAATTAAATTGTAATTCGAGTCTCTGTAAGTCCAAGTCTAGATTAGGCTGAAGAACGATGAAGATCGGGACCAAAATTGGCCAAAAGCGGCGGAAAACGGCGAAGAATTGCGGCTGGAACAGTGCAGGTTTTTTCCAGAAATTTCGAAAAAAAAAAAAAAAAAAACGAAAAATCAGACGAGGGCTGACGTCAGCATGGAGGACGCTGACGTCATGAGGCGCGGTCCAGGGAGCGGTCCAATTTGCGTCAAGCCGATTCTTCGGATAGGCGCGGTTCGCCGTTTGGTTCGCCGGTTCGTTGACTGGTCCGCCTGGTTCGTTGACTGGGCGGTTTTTGACGCTGGTTTCGTGTTTTTCCGGTCCGGTTCGAGCGGTTTTGAGCTGGTTCGAGCGGTTTTGGCAATTTTAAAGCGGTTTTGGTCCGGTTCGGGGCTGTAGAAGGCTGTAATAGGATAGAATTTTGCTTTATTATTGTAATTTAGCTTTAATTTTGTCCTAGAGGCCAATTAATCGGTTCATATGCTATTTTATATGCTTTATGGATGTCATATAAAATTAGAAATCCCACCTTAGGTTATAAAGCATGCTCATGCATTTATGTGTATGTTATAATTAGTTTATAATATATGATTGAAATGCATGGTTTGATTTTCATGAGTTATTAATATATAGTTGAGTTATATTAAATTCATGAAAATGGAAAAATATGATGCATGCAATTAAATAGTTTTAATGTAAGAGTTATATTAAAAATAATTTGTTTGCAGCATGCTAAGTTGATTTTCCAATTTTTGGCCATAATAAAATAGTTTATTATTTAAATGGAAATCAAATTGCATTGAGCATGATACATCCATAGATTAATATAAGGGTTATATTAATTATCATGCAATGCAAAATACTATAGTTTGAATCTCATTAACTTGAATATGATTGTTAATTGTTTTAAAACTATAGTATGCATGATTATAGGGCTAATCATTAAAATTTTGAAATAGTTTAAAATTTTATGATTAGAAACCGTCAATCTATAATCAAGATATGCATGTTCACATAGGATCTTAGGTTAAAATTGAATTAATTTTAATGGGTTAAAATTAATTAGACCTAAGATCACTTTCTAATAGGATTAGAATATCTTACTTAGTTTTAAAATAGTTTTAATGAACTAAGTAGGACGAACATTCCTGAGATTATAAGGGAACTCTACCAGTGAAGTTCTGTCTAAGGATTGGAGGTATTTAAGTTGACGGTAAACGGAACACCTCCTACCTGGGAACTAATCTGGAACACCGGAGTTGAATTAATCTCAGGTTAATGTTAGAATAATGTCGCTAGGTTAATTAAATTGGTTTAATACACCTAGACATTAGGTCTTGTTATAATAGTTATAATAGGACTAGACTTAGATAAATGACTTAGCCGGATTTATCTAGGTTAAAAGAAACTCTAAGATTTATAATAAGTTACTTTAGTGGGAGGAAAATTACAAAACTTAATTTAAATTGAGTTTTGCTCCTACGTCCCCGTGACGTTCACACCGTGAGATCCATGCTCGGCTTCGTGTCGTCGTAGAGCGGCCTCCCTTCGGAGAGTGTTTGCATGGGTCAATACCAAGGTGAATGGGGAAAGTGACTATAGTAAGTGGGAGCGGGACGCGTGTCAACGTATCCTTCGGTCTCCACCCCTAGGTCACAACGTGAGATTCCTATGATCCGCCTGCGTGTTGCCCTGGAGCAACCACCCCTTCGGAGGGCCTGATCATAGGATTCGGAACACCGTGAACTCCTGAATAGGATAGGGTCGCTTAGACTAATTACCAACAGTTGTCTTTCCTAACGGTAGCCTGTTGGTGCGTGCCTCTGAGATCTGAAAGAGGGAGGGTTACACTTACGGGGAGGAGTTAATTTGTTAACAAATCCTTGACCGAACAACGGTGGTTAATATCTAATGGAATATGAGTTATTCTGGCATTAGAAATTGACTGAGAAGAGTCTCATTTTAGAGGAGGAACAACTGATCACCCTTCGGTGGCTGTTCTTCTAAACCTCTAAAGCATCGTTGTGAAACACAATCATTGTTTTATTAGGGTTCTTTGATTGTTTGTTTGCAAAATTGATTGGATATATGCAATTGTTTGTATTGCTTGTGTGATGGGTTAAGACAAAGATAACTAATACGGTCACTTGTTTGTTTTTCAGCAATGTCTTCCTCTATAATTTCCCTGCTAAAAAATGAACAACTTACCGGCGAAAATTTTCCACAATGGAAATCTAACCTCAATACAATACTCGTGGTTGAGGACTTAAGGTTCGTCTTAACGGAGGAATGTCCTCCCGTTCCCCCTCGCACTGCCTCTCAGGCAGTTAAGGACGCCTACGAACGCTGGACCAAGGCCAATGAAAAGGTCAAAGTCTATATTTTGGTCAGCTTGTTTGAAGTGTTGGCCAAGCGTTACGAGAACGTGGGAACTGCTAGGGAGATTATGAATTCCCTGCAGGAGATGTTTGGACTTCCGTCCTACCAGCTCCACCACGACGCCTTGAAGAACGTCTTCAATGCCAAGATGCCTGAAGGTCAATCTGTTCGGGAACACGTCCTGGACATGATTAACCAATTCAACATAGCTGAGGCAAATGGCGGGGTTGTCTGCGAGCGCAGTCAGGTTGCGTTCATCCTTCACTCGCTCCCAGCGAGCTATCTGTCTTTCAGGACGAACGCGAGCATGAATAAGATTCAATTCAACCTGACTACCCTCCTCTCGGAGTTACAGATTTATGAGTCCTTGCAAAAGAGCAAGGGCAAAAATGTGGTTAAAGGAGAGGCCAACGTGGCCCATTCCAAGAAGAAGTTCCTGAAGGGTTCATCCTCAGGGACTAAATCTGTACCCCAGGCTTCTTCATCGAAGCAGATCCAAAAGAGGAAGGGAGACAAGGGGAAGGCTCCTGCACAGGCTGTGCAAGGAAAGGGGAAGGCCAAGGTCGTGGCCGACAAAGGCAGATGCTTCCACTGTAATGCAGATGGTCACTGGAAGCGCAACTGTCCCCGCTACCTTGCTGAGAAGATAAGAGAAAAAGAAGGTAAATTTGATTTACTTGTGTTAGAGACTTGTCTCGTTGAACATGATGAGTTTGCCTGGATACTGGATTCGGGAGCCACTAATCATGTTTGTTCTTCTTTTCAGGGAAATAATTTCCAGCAGCTGGCAGAGGGTGAAATGACGCCCAAGGTCGGAACGGGAGACGTCGTTTCAGCTCGTGCAGTGGGAGTTGCAAAATTATTCTTTAGAAATAGGTTTTTAATTTTAGAGGAATTGTACTTGGTTCCTAGAATTAAAAGGAACCTTATTTCTGTTTCAGCTTTGTTAGAACAATGTTATTCAGTTTCCTTCTTGCTTAATGAAGCTTTAATTTCAAAGAATGGAGTTTACATTTGTTCAGCTAAGCGTGAGAATAATTTATTTGTGTTAAGACCAAATGATGCTAAAGCTATTTTAAGTCATGAAATGTTTAAAACGGCCGAAACGCAAAACAAAAGGCAAAAAGTTTCTCCTTTAAGTAACAACACGTATCTTTGGCATCTTCGTCTTGGTCATATTAACATCGATCGGATCGATCGTTTGGTTAAAAATGGACTTCTAAGTGACATAGAAGATACATCTTTACCACCCTGTGAATCGTGTCTCGAGGGTAAAATGACCAAGAGGCCTTTTACCGGAAAAGGTTATAGGGCCAAAGAACCACTTGAACTGATACATTCGGATCTTTGTGGTCCAATGAATGTAAAGGCTCGAGGTGGTTATGAATATTTCATCTCTTTCATAGATGATTATTCTCGATACGGTTACTTGAACCTGATGGGCCATAAGTCTGAAGCTCTTGAAAGGTTCAAAGAGTGTAAGGCTGAGGTAGAAAACCTGTTAGGTAAAACGATTAAAACAGTTCGATCAGATCGAGGTGGAGAGTATTTAGATCAGCGATTCCAGGACTATATGATAGAACATGGAATTCAATCACAACTCTCAGCACCTGGTACACCTCAGCAGAATGGTGTATCAGAAAGGAGAAACAGAACCTTGTTAGACATGGTTCGATCTATGATGAACTATGCTCAGTTGCCTAGCTCGTTTTGGGGGTATGCAGTAGCAACTGCAGTACATATTCTTAACAACGTTCCCTCAAAAAGTGTTTCTGAAACTCCTTTTGAGCTATGGAAGGGGCGTAAACCTAGTTTGTGCTACTTCCGTATCTGGGCTTGTCCTGCACATGTGTTAGTGACAAATCCTAAGAAGTTGGAACCACGTACGAGAATATGCCAATTTGTTGGTTACCCGAAAGAAACGAGAGGTGGTCTTTTCTACGACCCTCAAGATAATAAAGTATTTGTATCGACAAATGCAACTTTCTTGGAGGAAGACCACATTCGAGATCATCGACCACGAAGTAAGTTAGTATTAGGAGAAGCTACAGAAGGATCAACAAGGGTTGTTGATGAACCTGGTCCTTCAACAAGAGTTGTTGGAGAATGCAGTTCTTCTCGTCAGTCTAGTCCTCCTCACGTAGTGGGAGAGCTTCGACGCAGTGGGAGGATTGTGATACAACCTAACCGCTACTTGGGTTTAACAGAAACACAAGTAGTCATACCTGATGACGGCATAGAACATCCATTGTCTTATCGTCAGGCAATGAATGATGTAGATAAGGACGAGTGGGCCAAAGCCATGGACCTTGAGATGGAGTCTATGTACTTCAATCAAGTTTGAGAACTTGTAGATCTACCTGAAGGGGTCAAACCCATTGGGTGTAAATGGATCTATAAGAGAAAAAGAGATGCTGCTGGGAAAGTACAGACTTTCAAAGCAAGACTTGTAGCAAAGGGTTATACCCAACGAGAAGGAGTGGACTATGAAGAAACTTTTTCTCCAGTTGCTATGCTAAAGTCCATAAGAATCCTCTTATCCATTGCCACATTTTATAATTATGAAATTTGGCAAATGGATGTCAAGACAGCTTTTCTGAATAGCAATCTTGACGAGAGTATTTTTATGTCTCAACCCGAAGGGTTCATATCCCAAGGTCATGAGCAAAAGGTTTGCAAACTGAATCGATCCATTTATGGGTTGAAACAGGCTTCTCGATCTTGGAATATTAGATTTGATACTGCGATCAAATCTTTTGGCTTTGACCAGAATGTTGATGAGCCTTGTGTATACAAGAAGATCAACAAGAATAAAGTAGCTTTCCTCGTACTTTATGTAGACGACATCCTACTCATTGGGAATGATGTAGGGTATCTGTCTGACGTAAAAGAATGGCTAGCAGCTCAATTCCAAATGAAAGATTTGGGTGAGGCCCAGTATGTTCTTGGCATCCAGATTATTCGGGATAGAAAGAACAAATCGCTAGCTTTGTCTCAGGCAACGTCTATCGACAAGATGTTGGCTCGATATTCGATGTAGAACTCCAAGAAGGGCTTGTTGCCTTTCAGGCATGGGGTTCACTTGTCTAAGGAACAATCTCCTAAGACACATCAAGAGGTTGAGGATATGAGACGGATTCCCCACGCCTCTGCCGTGGGTAGCTTAATGTATGTCATGCTATGCACGAGGCCTGACATTTGTTATGCTGTAGGGATTGTCAGCAGATATCAGTCGAATCCAGGGTTAGACCATTGGACCGCCGTTAAAGGAATCCTCAAGTATCTTAGGAGAACAAGAGATTACATGTTGGTGTTTGGGGCTAAGGAGTTAGTTCTCACGGGTTACACCGACTCTGACTTCCAAACTGACAAGGATTCTAGGAAATCTACGTAGGGGTCAGTTTTCACCCTTAACGGGGGAGCTGTAGTTTGGAGGAGTATAAAGCAAGGATGCATAGCAGACTCCACAACGGAGGCTGAGTATGTAGCTGCTTGTGAAGCAGCTAAGGAAGTTCTTGACAGATTTGGAAGTTGTTCCAAATATGAACTTGCCCATTACGTTATACTGTGACAACAGTGGGGCTGTAGCCAATTCAAAGGAACCTCGTAGCCACAAAAGAGGTAAACACATAGAAATGAAGTATCATCTGATTCGTGAAATTGTGCAAAGAGGAGATGTGGTCGTGACCAAGATCGCTTCCGAGCACAACATTGTTGATCCGTTTACGAAGGCCCTCTCGGCTAAAGTGTTCGAGGGTCATCTAGAAAGTCTAGGTCTGCGAGACATGTATATAGCGTAATCTAGGGCAAGTGAGACATGTGTAATGGGTGTAAGGATGCCCTAGTTTATTGTATTTTGTATATTTACCTTTTATGTAATGTACAACATACATGTACCATTTCCAGCTTTGGATTATATTGTATATATACTTTCCCTGTAACTTGAGTTTTAGTTCAAGTGGGAGTTTGTTGGGTTTTATGCCCTAAAACTCGTAGATAGTAAATGTATATTTGACCGAACATTAATAAAGTGATGTATTATTCAATGTTTGTATTATATCTCGTCTTATTAACCCTAATCCAATAAACTAAACATCCAAGGCTAATAGAATGAGGCTTGAACTAGTATGTAGGGACATACGGGGATCAATGTTCAAGTTTTAGCCTAAAGGGTCTGTAGTATAGGGATAAGGCTGGGTACCTTATCCTGGTGACACTATGGATATGGCCCGCTTTGTATATTGATACAAACGTAGTGATCAAACGCGTTCATGTGGTTGACATGCGAGTGGGGGTATCCTGTGCAATGAGTTTGCACAAAGACCGGACCGCGAAATAGTTAACCACTAACTGTAACACCGTTAGTTAGCTTGGTTACTATTTCACGAGGATGACCTAGGCAACTTGGCCTTAATCCTGAGTGGATTATGGACTCCTGTCCATGAGGGATTGTCCTTTGATTTGTACGGGTGAGAGTGGCCTGTTCGCCGACTCAATAAGCCGACCATTTTGGGGACAAGACCGAGTGGGGAGCTGGGAACGTAGTCTTACAAGATGGAATTCACTCCTTCCCGATATTAGGGTAAGTAGAGGTGTGTTCCCTTAAGTGGTGTCTCCGGGTCTTGAACAATGGGCCCTACCCTCTTTATGGCACGAGAGGGATTTCTGTTTGCTGGTTGGACCACAAACAGGTTGTTCATTAGAGGAGCACTGGTACTTAAGGACCAAGAGGTAGCCTAGGGGTAAAACGGTAATTTGACCTAGCTGGGGTACGAACACACGTGAAGGGCTAACTTGCTGTTGACGGTCGATATCCGTGGACACAGAAATATATCTGCAGTGAGAAGAGTGCAGCTATGGTTCTATAGTGGAGTGAACCACAGTTAACGAACATTGATTAATTTGGTTAATGAGTTTTGCCAATTAATCTCACATCGTTGGAGCTTCTGATCTGTAGGTCCATTAGGTCCCACCGGTAGCTCTATAAAGGAGTTGAGGTAAATTTCTAAGGGAGAATTGAATATTCGAAGTGGTTTGAATAGTAAAATAAAATATGAATTTGATTCATATTATAAAACTATAGGTTATAATTAATGCACATTAGATGTACATTAATACTATAGTTTATTTTTTAGAGGAATATAATTAAATATGAGATATTTAATTATGATATTAATTAATTAGAGAATTAATTAATTATTGTTTTAATTCAATTCAATTAAATTTGATTTAATTGAATTAGATTAAAACTTTAGGTTATGTGGGAATGTTATGTAAATATATGATTTACATTAATTATAATAATTAGTTAATTTAATTGTTAAATTAATTATATTATTATAAATTGGTTAATAATTTAGAATTATTAATTAATTTATTTATCAGTTAGTTGAACTGATAAATGTGTACGTGTGAAGGGGAGTTAAATTAGGGAGTGAGAAGTTTCATCGGTAAAAAAATAACCACTCCCCAATTTAATCCCATTTTGTTGAGTTGGTTAGGTATCTCTCTTTCCCACGCTATTCTCTCCCTCTCACTCTCCAGATCTCTCTGCAATTCTCTCAAGAATACAGAGAAGAAAATTTTCTCCCAACCCTTTAGAAAATTTTGCTCCCACAAGCACTCTTCGCACATCCTTCAAGAGAATACCGGTGCAACCATTTTGGTGGTGTTCGTGACTAATTTCCAGCGGAGAACCAAGGAATTTTGGCGAAGCAATTCAAGAAATCTTCAAGGGTAAGTCATTCTTGAATTCTAGGATCATTAGGATCCACTTCTAGATTGGGATCTAGAGTTTTTTTTAAGATATGCATGTTTTATAATTAAAATTCAGTAGTTTTTATTTAATTATATTGCTGTATTTTGGTTTGCCAAATGTATTTGTATTTTAATCCGAATTAAAAACTGAGTTAAGGTTTCTGTAAGTTTCCGCTGCAAAAGGGTTTTTATCCCTTCAGATGTTTCTGTAGCTTCGTTAGATAGTTCACTTAAAACGACTTTACTACGTGGCTTGTGATCTCTGAGGTGGTCTTCTTCTAGGAATGTAGCATTTGTCGATACAAGTACTTTATTTTCCTCTGGATCGAAGAAGTATCCACCTCTCGTTTCTTTGGGATAGCCTATAAATAGGCAAAATCTAGAACGAGGCTCCAATTTCTTTGGGTTTGCTTCTAGCACGTATGCAGGACATCCCCAAGTTCTGAAATGTCGTAAACTAGCTTTACGACCTTTCCAGAGCTCAAATGGTGTTTTAGAAACACTCTTTGAGGGAACTACGTTCAAGATATAAACTGCAGTCTCTACTGCATAACCCCAAAACGAGTTAGGCAACTGAGCATAACTCATCATCGAACGAACCATGTCCAACAAGGTTCTGTTTCTCCTTTCTGATACACCGTTTTGCTGAGGTGTACCAGGGGCTGAGAGTTGGGACGTAATTCCATGCTCTATCAAATAGTCTTGAAAACTTAAGTCCATATACTCTCCACCTCGATCGGATCGAAGTGTTTTTATCGTCTTACCTAATAGGTTCTCAACCTCGACCTTATACTCCTTGAACTTTTCAAAAGCTTCGGACTTATGATGCATCAGGTAGAGATAGCCATACCTCGAATAATCATCAATGAAACTGATGAAATATTCGTACCCTCCTCGAGCTCTAATGTTCATTGGTCCACAGAGGTCCGAATGAATGAGCTCTAAGGGCTCTTTGGCACGATAACATTTTCCGGTAAAAGGTCGTTTTGTCATCTTGCCCTCAAGGCATGATTCACGAGGAGGCAACGAGTCGTCTTCTAACTTGTTTAGAAGTCCACTCTTGACCAATCTCCCAATCCTATTGAGGTTGATATGGCCTAACCTCAAGTGCCAGAGATAGGTATCTTGAGAAACTCTTCGCTTTTTAGGTTGAGTCTCAGCGGTTTTAAACATCTCGTGATTTAAAATAGCTTTAGACTCAATTGGTCTCAAAACATATAATTTATTCTTCAAGTTTGCAGAGCAAACATCAATACCTCTTTTAGTTATGAACGCTTCATTAACAGAAAAAGAAATTGAGTAACCTTGTTCTAATAAACAAGATAAAGAAATCAAATTTCTTTTAATCTTCGGAACTATGTACACATTATCTAATATCATGTAGCGTTCTTTGGTGAAGAATAATTTTATGTCTCCCACTGCAATAGCCGAGATGACTTCTCCTGTTCCAACTTTAAGAGTCATCTCTCCAGCTATTAGCTGTTGCCAGGAACTCATTCCTTGAAATGAAGAACATACGTGATTAGTGGCACCTGAATCAAGTATCCAGGCAGAATCGTCGTTTTCCACTAAACACGTTTCCAAGACTAATAAATCACATTTAGAGTCGTGGATCATGTTTTTCTTGGCTACGCAGTTAGTTTGAGGGCATTCCTTAGTTGAGACCAAACCTAAATTCTTTGCCACGTGTTTAGCGTTTAAGCAAGTATTCTTAGTCGAATGTACTAAACCGTTTAATTTGGCATTTGACAAAGCACATACGTTTTTCGACATATTGCTGAAACAAACAAATTAATCTCTATTAGAAACATGCACTAAACCCATTAATCACATTTATCCAATCAGATTTAGCAAAAGCAATCATCGACCCATATATACAATTGATTTATTTTGCAACGATACATCAGGGGTTCAGAATAATCGCTACCGTAGGGCAGTCAGCTACTCCTCCTCTGAATCGAGACAATCTCGGCCAAATACTATTCCCAGAATAACTCTTACTCCAATACTTATTAGCTAACGTTAATTTGGTCAAGACCATCTTGTAAGTGTTACCCATCATTTTCAGATTGCAGAGGGCGGCCCCAACAATGCTACCGTAGGGAAGAGCTAATGTTGGGAATGGCCCTAGGAAACCCTATCCATTTCTGGAGTTTGCGTTGTTCCGAATCCCATGTGCAAGCCCTCCGTAGGGTGATCGCTCCCAGGGCGACTCGCAGGCAGCGCATAGGAATCTCACGGTGCAACCTAATGATGGAGACCGCAGGATACGTTTGACACGTTTCCTTCTCCCACTTACTATGAACACTTTCCCCATTCACCTTGATATTAACCCATGCAAAACACCATCCGTAGGGGGACGCTCCCAGGGTGCCTCGAGGCCAAGCATGGATCTCACGGTGTGAACTCAGGGGGACGTGAGAGTAGAAACTTAATATGAATATTTCGTTTCTATACTTTTCCTCCCACTAAAGTGTCGTAAAGTTTTAGGGTCTATTACTTAGGTAAATTCCGGCTAAATGAATCTATCTAAGTCTATGCCTTATTAAACAAGGTCTTTACACTAAATGTCTAGGTGAATTAAACTCTTTTAATAACCTAGTGACATTGCATGCTAGTAAGACTTTGGTTAATTCAACTCAGGTTCCGAACCATTTGCCGGGAGAGTTCCCTTATAACCAAGGTCTTATGTCCTACTTACTCAAATTTTAAAACTATTTTAAAAAAAAACTAAGTAAGACATGTTTCTAATCCTATTAGAAAAGGCGATCTTAGATCTATTTTATTTTAAACAATTTAAGAATGATAAGATCCTAAGATCCTATGTTAGCATGCAACTCTTTGTTATAGGTTTTATGGATTCTATTCATTAACTATTATAACTCTTATAACTTTTAATGAATTAACCCTATAACATGCTTTCTAATGCTATTTAAAAGCATATAACAATCAATCATTCAAGTTATAAGAAAAGCACCATTTAGAAACAACCTATGTCTAGGTTTGTATAACGCTTTATACTACGATGTCTAGGTGAAACACTTTAAAACCTCACACCGCTCACGCATGCTCATAAAACTCGAGTTAACTTAACTCAAGAACCGACTCGATGCCCAGGTAGGAGGTGTTCCGTAAACCGTCAACTTAAATACCTCCAGCCTTAGACAGCATCTTGTCGGGTGAGTTCTCTCGTAACCATTGTTTTACAAGATATCGACCTAAACTATGCAAGTTGATCGAATCGTTGAAGGTTCATTAACCTAAGTGAGCATGCATTTAATCTTGTTATAGATTTTAGATTTCTATCTCTTTTTATAACAATTATAAAAACAATCCATAACAAGCCTAATTTGAGAATAACACTTATAATCAAACTAATGAAATTTCATGCTTCATGCTTGGTTAATTTTATCAATTAATAATTATAACTATTATAAGAATAATCAATTTTAATTAACCATTCAAGCATGAATCTCCCTAAATTAATACAACACTTATATTAATTAAACATGAAATTTCCCTCATGCATTTGAATTAATCAATAACACTTATTAAAATTAAACAAATGCATGAACATGCTTTCCTATGGTGGGATTTTAATCTATTTGGCATGCTCATAATGCACATACAATCATTTAATTAAATCATACATTCACAATGCATAAAGAAATTAAATCAAGCTAAAATGGAATGGTTTGGCAATCTAAAAACAAACAATTAACTAATTATTACAATAATAATTAATAAAAAATTGCTTGAATCAATCTCGAGCTTCACGAACCGACTCGAACCAACCCTTCATGGAGTGAACCGGCCTTCAAAAGTGTGTATAGGGGCTGAACCGGCTGCAAACAAACCGAACCGGGCTGGAAAAGAAGAAGGGAAAAAAAACTGCTGTTGGAATTAAAAAAACAGCTTGCTGGAATTTTCATTTTCTGCTGCGTCTTCTCCGGGTTTTCTTCGATTTTACAGCCTATATGGACTCTAATGACTCTATAAAAATTACAGACTATAGTACACACATTAACGCTCTTACATATCCGAGAAATTACAATTTCATGAAGGTTTGAATGCTCAAAAAATTTCCAAACCAGAACACTTCCATTTTAGCACACAGAAAATTCAATTTCAAAATGGTACCCACCAAAGCAAAATTAAAACGAATTAAGTGCTCTAATCAAGCTCTGATACCAATTGAAGGTGTACATATTACACATGTGGAAGCAATTGAAGATCGAAAGCACTTAAGACGTTCAATTTTACTCCTAAAGCATGCATGTTCTAGAAAAGACAGAATAGAGAGTTTAGAAAACACCAACCTTTGTAGCTCACTTATGTTGAACTCCTTGTGGTGTTTGCCTCTCATATGCTCCTTGGACAACCTCTAGAGTCTTCCCTACTATACTCCGGGTCAAGAACGACTTGTGGGAGTCTATATAAGATAGGGAATGGGAAGGGAATGCTTGAAGCATCAAGCAATGGAGAAGAATGAGAGATGAGAGAACTTCGAGTCCAAATTCCAGCAGCATAAAATTAAGGAAATGGCTCTCTTGTGTTTGAATATGATTCAAACTCCTTTGAAAGACATTCTCCATGCAAAGTCAAGCCTCAAGACACAAGACACATGGTGTATTTGCAAGCTCAAGTGGATTCTAGGTGTACATTACACAAGACATGCAACAATGCATGAGTGAGTTGTTTTCCACTTTGAATGATCATGCATTAAGTGGATTTCCAACTAAATCCACTAAATTCAAATTGAAATCAAATTTCAAGCTTGCAAATTACCCCCAATTTCAATTCTAAATTGAAATTGATTGCTTGGTAATTAATTTGAAAATTTTCAAATTAATTTTGATATGATTAATCTAATTAATCTTTGTTATCTTGTGCAATTCCATATATATGATTCCTAATACATATATATAGTATTCAAAACACTTTTAAATACTTCATCTCTCATTTTCTAATTTAATTCATAATTAAATTATTGTGTCAAACACAATTTACGATAATTCCCTTTTTCCCGATTTTGAACGATTCAAAGCTTCCTATCTTTTGTTCTAGGCTTAATTCCGATATGAGCTAGTAGGGGACCTAATGGACCTATAGATCATGGGCTCCAACGATTCGAGGCTAACCGACTAATCTCATTGTCCAAGCTAGCCAACATTCGTTAACTATCGGGACACTCCACTATAGCCCGATAGTTGCACTCCCTTCACTATAGATATATTTCCGTCCACTCGATTTAACCATGATTAGTAAGTCGATCCTTCACAGGTTGTTCGTAGCTATAGCTAGGTCAATAAGCCGTTTTACCCCTATAGTACTTCTAGTTCCTTAAGTCCCACTGATCCTCTAATGAACAATTGGTTTATGGTCCAACCAATAAACCGAGTCCCTCTCGGGCCAATGAGAGGGCGGGATCCCTTTGTTCAAGCCCCGGAGTCAGCACTTAAGGGAACAACCTCTCTACTATCCCTTATTTGGGTAGGAGTGAATTCCTTCTTGCACGACTATGTCCCCAGCTATCTACCCGTTCCTATCCCTGAAATGGGAGGCTTATTGAGTCGGCGATACTGAGCCACTCTCACCTATGCAGATCTAAGGATAAGCTCGAATAAACAGGAGTTCATAGTTAGCTCAGGATTAAGATCGAGTTACCTAGGTCATCACATGAAATAGTCACTCTCGTCAGTAAACGGTGTTATAAAGCGAGAGCGACTTATTTCTCGGTCCTGGTCTTATGCAAACTCATTGCATAGGACACCCCCACTCGCATGTCTCTACATGGATGATTTAGGATCACATCATCTATACCATCTATAAAGTGGGTCGCGTCTCATAGTGTCTCCAGAATAAGGTACCCAACCCTATTCCTATACTATAGACCGTTTTGGCTATTACTCAAGCTTGATCCACTTTTATGTCTCTACATAAAGCTCAAGTGTTCATCCTATAGCCATGGATCTTAGTTTATTGGATTTGGGTTATTATATGTGCAATTTAATTTATTCAGTAATGACTTTTACTGAATCAATCTCGATAACACCTTTATCGAATAAGTATATAATTCGTTTAACATTCACTATCTACGAGTTTTAGGGCACCAATCCCAACAAGTGGGAGCGGGACACGTGTCAACGTATCCCTCGGTCTCCGCCCCTAGTTCACACCGCGAGAGTCCTATGATGCGCCTGCAGGTTGTCCTGTCGCAACCATCCCTTCGGAGGGCCTGATCATAGGATTCAGAACATCGTGAACTCCTGAATAGGATAGGAACTCTTAGGCTAATTACGAACAGTTGTCTTTCCCTTCGGTAGCCTGGTTGTGCGTGCCTCTGAGATCTGAAAGTGGGAGGGTTACACTTACGGGGATGAGTTAAATGTGTTAACTAATCCTTGACCGAACAGCGGTAACTAAACGCTAACGGAATATGAGTTATTCTGGTGTTAGAATTTGATTGAGATTGTCTCAATTCAGAGGAGGAGTAGTTGACCACCCTTCGGTGGCTGTTGTTCTAAACCTTTGAAGTATCGTTGCAAAAACCAAATCAATAGTTTTATAAGGCTTCTTTGATTGCTTATTTGTTTTTGCAGAATTTGATTTGATTATTTGTAATGGGTTAGTGTTATTAATAATATAAGAAATTTGTTACTTCAACAATTATATAATAATTTTATGTGTATTGTCTTACGTCATTTTATAAATAACGGTAATACAACATGCTTAAACGACAAATTGTGGTAAATAAGTCTAGGATTATTTTTAACTGAGGAATGTCCTCATGCCCCATATGTTTAAATCATTAAGAATTGTTCTTGATGAATATGACATAGAACCCTGCTTAGCAAAAGGAGAGCTAGTTCAAGACCGTAATTTTCATTTACTTGTCTTGAAAACGTGATTAGTGAAGAATAGTGATTCTCCCTGAATACTTGATTCAGGAGCCACAAATCATGTGTGTTCTTCTTTTAAAGGAATAAGTTCCTGGGAACAACTTGGTTCTTGTGTAATAATTCTCAAAGTTAGAATTAGAGAGGTTATTTTGGCTATAGCAGTGGGGAACATTAAGTTATTTTTCTCAGTGGGAGACAATACATATTATTAGATAATGTGTATGTAATTCCTAAGATCAAAAGAAATTTGATTTCTGTGTCTTATTTGCTGGAACAATGTTACTCTTTACCTTTCTCTGCTAACGCGGTTTTATTTCAAGAAAGGGAGTTGACACTTGTTTAGCTTTACTCAAAAGTAACCTAAATGTTTTAAGACTAATCAAGAGTAAAGCAATCATGAACACTGGGTTGTTTAAAACTGCTACTACTCAATGTGAAAAGAGGCAAAGGATTTCTCCTAAAGGAAAATACCTTTCTTTGGTTCTAAGGTAGACCATATTAATCTCAATTTGATTGGGAGATTGGTCAAGAGTGAACTTCTAAACGAGTTAGAAGATGACTCTCTACTACCTTGTAAGTCATGCCTTATGGGTAATATGACTGATAGGTCTTTTACTGGACAAGATCTAAGAGCCAAAGAGCCCTTGGAGCTTGTACATTTAGATCCTTGTGGTTCAATATGTTAAAGCAGTGGGAGGGCATGAATAATTCATCTCCTTTGGATGATTATTCAAAAGTATAAGTATCTTTACCTAATGCAACTTAAGTCTGAAGCTCTTGAGATATTCGAAGGGGCTTAGGACTGAAGTTGAAAACTTGTTAGGTGAGATGATAAAAACACTTTGATCTGATCAAAGTGTTGAGTATAGGGATTTGAGATTCCAGGACTATTTGATAGTACATAGGATCACACCCTAGATCTTATTTAGGAGAAATAGAACCCTATTGGATATGGTTCATTCCATGTTGAGCTATGCTCAATTGTCTGGCTCGTTTTGGGGTCATGCAGTGTTGACTGCATTGCATACTGTAGTAGGCAACCCCAAAGGAAACGAGAAGTAGATACTTCTTCAATTCACAAGAGAATAAAGAATTTGTATCGACAAATGCTAAATTCTCAGAAGAAGTCCACATAAAAAATCATAAACCACAAGAGTAAAGTCGGTTTAAGTAAGTTAACTAATGAAGCTACAGTAACATCCACAAGAGTTGTTGATGAGGCTGACTGTTCAACAAGAGTTGTTGATGGATCAGTGCATCTAGTTAGTCACATCCATCTCAATAGTTGAGATTGCCTCAATGTAGTGGGAGGGCTATTTTATAACCTGAACGTTACATGGGCTTGATTGAAGCCTAGGCCATCATACCTTATGATGGCATAGTGGGTTCATTATCTTTTAGAAAGAAAATGAATGATGTTGACAAGGACCAATGGATTAAAGTCATGGACCTGGAAATGAAGTCTTTTGTATTTCACTTCCATCTGGGATCTTGTAAATCTGCTTGATGGGTAACACCTATTAGCTACAAGTGGATTTACAAGAGAAAATGAGACATTAAAGGTCTTAACTAGAAGGGTTCATATAACAAGATCGAAAGCAAAAGGGTTTGCAAGCTTAAGTGATCCATTCATGGATTGACCTAAGCATTTCGATCTTGAAATATAAGATTTGATATAGTGACCAAATCTTTTGGCTTTAATCAGAACATTAATGAGTCTTGTGTTTACAAGTAATCATCAATAGTTCAGTAGCTTACTTAGTGTTGTATATGATTGATATCCTAATCATTGAGAATGATGAGGTTATCTTACTGACATTAAAGGAGCTAGCAGCTCAATTCCAAATGGAAATTTGGGAGAAGCCGAGTTTGTTCTTGGGATCCAAATTGTTAGAAATCGTTAGAACAAATAGCTAGCCTTGTCTCAAGTGACTTATATCTACAAGATGTCAGTTAGATATAAGATACAAAATTCCAAGAATGGTTCACTACCTTTCAGACGTGGAATTCTTTATTGTCTAAGAAACTGTTTCCTAAGACACCTCAAGAAGTTGAGGAGATGAGACGAATGCCTACGCAATACGGATTGTCAGTAAGTATCAATCTAATCCAAGATTTAACCATTGGAAAACCGTTAAGAATATCCTCAAGTATTCAAGGAGAATGAGGAACTATATGCTCGTGTATGGGACTAAGGATTTGATCCTTACAGGATACACTGACACAAATTTTAAGACTGATAAGGATTTGAGGAAATCTACATCAGTATCTGTGGTCACTCTTTACGATGGAGCTATAGTATGACATAGTTACAGTCTTGACCGTATAGGCTGAAAAATTAGCTGCTTGTGAAGCAGCGATAGAGACTGTATGACTTAGAAAGTTCTTGATTGATTTGGAATGTGTTCCAAATGTTAACTTGCCCATCACACTTTATAGTGATATAGTGGTGTTGTGGCAAATTCAAAAGAACATCACAACCTAAGACAAGCAGACATATTAAATTGAATGAAATATTGCTGATTCATTTACAAAGACTCTCTCGGCTAAAGTGTTTGAGGGTCATCTAGAAGGTCTAGATCTACGAGATATGTACAAAGGTGTAATCTAGGGCAAGTGGGAGAAATGTAATGAGTATAGTGATACCATTATGTAATACGTATAGTGTTGCCCTAGTTTATTGTATTTGTACATTGTATATGTTTTATACATGTATTTATACACCCATGTACATCCCACAAAACTAGAGTTTTAGTTCAAGTGGGAGTTTGTTGGGTTTTATGGCCTAAAACTCGTAGATAGTAAATGTAAACAAATTGTATACTTGTTTCAATAAAGTGTTATTGAGTTTCTACAATAAAGTGTTATTGTTAAATATTGCATAATTTGACCCAAATCCAATAAACTAAGATCCAAGTTTGTTTGTATGTAACTTGATCTAGTATGTGGGGACATACGAGGATCGATGTTCAAGTAACAACCTAAAAGGTCTATAGTACAAGGATAAGGTTGGGTACCTTATCCTGGTAACACTATGAGGTCCGCTTTGTATTTGATACAGACGTATTGATCCAAAATGTCCATGTAGTAGACATGCAAGTGGGGGTATCCTATGCAATGAGTTTGCATAAGACCGGACAACGAAATAGTCAACCATTAGTTATAACACCGTTAACTAATTAGGTTACTGTTTCAATAGGATGACCTAGGTAACTCAGTCTTAATCCTGAGTGTATCATGAACTCCTTCTCATGAGGAATTGTCCTTTGGTTAGCATGGGTGAGAGTGGCCAATACGTCGACTCAATATGCCTTCCTTTTTGGGGACAAGACCGAGTGGGAGGCTGGGGACATGACAACACAAGAAGAACAAAGGTCGTTCCGAGTCGTGCGCGGGTCGTTGTTGACGAGTCTTCTTCGCACCTAACCGGTTGTTTTGACCCCGAAACTGACTGGGCAACCTTCCAGCACCTATTTCGCAGCTCCTCAAGCAATTTCTACACTATATAAGCTCGGGATTCGAAGTCAAATTCAAGCAGAACTCACTTGGAAGAAAATGGTGGTGACAGAACCCTGGCTTGACGCCAATGAGTAGGGATGCTCGAGGTCCTTCTTAGATGACCAAATTCTAACCCGAGAGAGAGATAGACATCAAACCTTGTGGTTTGTAGAGAGTTTCACCCATTCCCATCTTGTAAAAGTGAGAGAGTGGACTGTCTTACCGAACTCTAGAAGGATTGTGTATACAAAAAACCCATAATATTTAGCTATTTCCTTTATTTCCAACTCTTGAATCTTTTCATTATTTTGTATTTTTTACATCATTATTTAAATGAAAATGTGTTCATTTGCTTTTTATCCCATCATGAGTAGCTAAATCTCGTTGAGGGGTTCAATGTGGTGAATTCCCTTAGGGTTTAATGGCTTGAAAATGTTTTATTTGCTTAAGTAGGGTTTAATGCATGTCATTCTTTATTGAATATTATTCTGATCTTGTTGAGTTTAATTTGATCACTTAGACTTTGCATGCTATGTGAGTGTGATCTCGAAAGGGACAAACGATATCGGTTCTCATAAAGGTGATATAGGAGAAAAAGCTCGAAAGAGATTATTCGACGGTAAAGGGCAAGCTATCTAAGGCACCCTATATCGACTATAGGGTTAAAGGTTGCATTCGTGAATTATCTATGTCAGAGTCGAGTCACAGAAATGTGCATAACGGTACTCGCTTAGCCTTTTAACGATTTTTGGAAACAAGGGCCAAATGGAAGTTAAATCTGACCCAATGCATTAACCACTCTTAAGTTAGATATTGCATAAGTATGGTTGTTGCCTTAGGGATGAATCCATGTTGAATACCTCCTTTGTCTATTATTGTTATTCTTTATTATTTACTTGCTTGTTTTATTTATCTCTTCAAAAATCCAATCAATCAACTTATTATTTTCTTTGGTTACCTTTTCAAAAGCAATCATTTGAGCAGTTTCTTCATCAAATCTGAATGTGACGCCCGAGGTTAGGAGGGGTACATGAATGAACCGAGATCACATCCGAATGAGAGGGATCCTGAGGACATGGAAACAGTCAAGATAAAGCTTAAAAGAATTGATAGGTACTACCTATACCAACAAGGTGCACCTTCCTTTTCGGTGGCTCAATCATAGGAACTTTGAAGTTAAGCGTGCTTGGCTTGGAGTAGATCTATGTTGGGTGACCTCCTGGGAATTTTCCTAGGAAGCATGTGAGTGAGGACAAAGCATGCTAGAAGGACCCCGTGTTGGTTTGTGGGGACAGTCTTCACTCTTAGAAGCGGTTTAAGATGAGTATGGTAACGTCGCCAAGCCGCAGAGGATGTAGGGGAATGCCGGGGCCGTGAGGTGCCAAAGCCGGATTCTGAATCCTGGGCCTGGGGCGTTACAGATGGTATCAGAACGGAACCTCTCCCAGTAGGATGTGGTTCGGGGACGAACCAAGGCGGAAGCTGGTGGGCATGTGACGCCCGAGGTTAGGAGGGGTACATGAATGAACCGAGATCACATCCGAATGAGAGGGATCCTGAGGACATGGAAACAGTCAAGATAAAGCTTAAAAGAATTGATAGGTACTACCTATACCAACAAGGTGCACCTTCCTTTTCGGTGGCTCAATCATAGGAACTTTGAAGTTAAGCGTGCTTGGCTTGGAGTAGATCTATGTTGGGTGACCTCCTGGGAATTTTCCTAGGAAGCATGTGAGTGAGGACAAAGCATGCTAGAAGGACCCCGTGTTGGTTTGTGGGGACAGTCTTCACTCTTAGAAGCGGTTTAAGATGAGTATGGTAACGTCGCCAGGCCGCAGAGGATGTAGGGGAATGCCGGGGCCGTGAGGTGCCAAAGCCGGATACTGAATCCTGGGCCTGGGGCGTTACACTGAATTTCCAATTTAGTCTTGTGGGATCAATACCCTTGGAATACTATTTGAAGTTTTTTTCTTACTACGTGCGACAATGTATACTTGCACTTAAGTGTTGGCGGGATATTTCTTTCTTATTGTTATCCATCTTATCTCACATTCCATCCATTCAGCTAGCCATGCACCAATTATGTTCCCAGCTCCCCACTCGGTCTTGTCCCAAAAATGGTAGGCTTATTGAGTCGGCGTACTGACCACTCTCACTCATACAAATCAAAGGACAATCCCTCGTGAACAGGAGTCCATAATGTACTCAGGATTCAAACTAAGTTGCCTAGGTCATCCTAGTGAAATAGAAACCTAACTAGTTACGGTGTTACAGCAAACTCCTTGTATAGAATACCCCCACTCGCATGTCTATTACATGGACGCTTTGGATCAATACGTTTGTATCAAATACAAAGCGGGTCGTATCACATAGTGTTACCAGTATAAGGTACCCAGTCTTATCCTTGTACTATAGACCTTTTAGGTTGTTACTTGAACATTGATAACTCTCCAAAAGGGTGTTATTTAGGCCTTATTTCTATATTGATTTGTGTGTCTTTGGTGCTAAATAAGGTTGCTTTTAGATATATATTACATGTTTTAACCCATTTTGAAGAATGGATGCTTTGGAAGTTATTTTGTGCAGAATATATTGCTGAGCGACTTGAGGGAGCAAAATCTATGCTAGAGCAAAGCAATGAGCAAAACTGTCACGTCACAGCTCCTTAGCCAATTTAATGAACTGAATTTTGTTAAGCTATTCTCGGGATAAAGGAGCAAGGAGAGCCATCCACGTGTCTAGGTCAACCTAATTCAAGCTTCCTATCACTCTATAAAAGGAGAAGTCGTCTCAAGTCAAAAGCATTCCATCCTTGGGAGGAACATTCCACTCTTGGAAAGTTTACTTCCACCTTTGGGAGCCGAATAGAGGAGAGAGATTGGAGACCTACCAGAAGACCATCAATTGCAAGCTGGTCAAAGGAATTAATATTTTCTTGCATTGTTTTGTAATTATGGATATGTTTACTCAGATTGTAACGTGTGTTGCTATGCATTTTATGAACTAAGTAACCTTAGGCGTTGGTTAGGGAGCATGTAATTGTCGTGCTTAACTTCAATGCAATAAATATTGATTTGATGCATCTTGATTAATTGTTGTGCTCATTTCTGTTTTATGCCCGCTTGGCCAGCCGGTATGAATACCACATCCTAGTTTCAGGCATGATTTGGGAAGTGTGTGCCAACTAATCACACTAGATCATTGTGTATTAGTGAACGCCAGTGACTGAGTTAGGGATAGCCAGTTGCCTAGTGCTTGATAGGTAGTACTTCATTGGAGTTGAAACATATTTTATAAAATCCAGAGTTCCGGGAGGAATCTGCTAATAAGACTGCGAGAGTTTTGCATGATCAATAATATTGCTAGAGTATCTTTTAAAACAATTACTAAATCCTGACCAGCGCCTGTTTCTAATCTTTCTGCTTATTTGTTTACTTTTTGTTCTGTTATTTCTTTTGCTTCAGCATTCTATAAAAACCAATCATTTTAACCACTTTTGAAACCATTAAAAGGCTAAACAAAATAGATAAAGTGAAAGCTAATTCAAACCTTGGATTCGATAAATACTTATTACTTGTTGCGGATTATGTATACTTGCACAGAGTTCTAGGATCCATTTGCATATTGTTTTTATTCACTCTAGGATTCCAACAAGTTTTTGGCGCCGTTGCCGAGGAGTTGAATAAGTTTTTATCTGATTTGTTTTGTGTATGTGTTTTAGTGGTTTGGTGCTAGAACTTTTTGATTGTTTCTTTTGTTTTGCAGGTGTGAGTTTGGTGCATGAGCGATCCGCCTGGGGTAAGGTTCGAGCTTGATCCAGAAATCGAGTGGACATTCAGGAGAAGAAGGAGAGAGCAGCGTAGACAACAAAACCCAATGGATAACGTGTCGCGTCTCCCGCAGGGTCTAGAAGATCCAGCGAACCCCCAGCAGAATCGTTTGCTGCAGCAAAACTAGCCGCTGGAGCAAAATGAAAAACAAAATAATCAGGCTGAGAATCCTATCTTGATAGCGAACGATAGAGCCAGATCCATTCAAGCGTATGCTTTTCAAATGTTTGCTGAGTTAAATCCAGGGATTGCACGTCCTCAAATTGAGGAATCAAATTTTGAAATGAAACCGGTAATGTTTCAAATGTTTCAAACCGTGGGTCAATTCCATGGTTTGTCGTCTGAAGACCCTCATTTGCATCTTAAGTCTTTTCCAGGAGTTAGTGATTCTTTTCTAATACAAGGAGTGCCTAGGGATGCCCTTAGATTAACTTAGTTCCCATATTCTCTTAGAGATGGAGCAAAGGCGTGGTTAAAATCTTTTGCTCTAGGATCAATTAGGACATGGAATGAGTAAGCAGAAAAATTTCTTAATACATCTTTCCCACCAAATAGGAATGCTAAATTGAGGAGTGAAATAGTAGGGTTTAGGCAACTTGAAGATGAAACTTTTAGTCAGGCTTGGAAGAGGTTTAAGGATCTTTTGCGAAAGTGTCCCCATCATGGTTTACCTCATTGTATCAAAATGGAAACATTTTACAATGGGTTAAATGGACCAATGATAGCGAGCAAAAATGTCGCTATTTTAGTCTCAATTTATTAAGCTTTTTGGTGCTTTAAACGTGTTTTTTATGAATATATTTAATGAATTTTGTTATTTGGTCCTTAGGAGCAAAGTTGGTGATTTTGGGAGAAAAAGTGCCAAAATTGAAGCAATTGAAGCCCAAATCCTAGTTTGATGCAATTGGAGGCCCAAAGAAGTCATCCATGAAGAAATAACCAAAAGAAATGAAGAAGAAGGCCAAAAAATCAGCCCAAAAGGAAGCTGAAAAATCTGGAATTTTGGGGCAGCGTCGAGACGCTAAGAAGACAGCGTCGCGACGCTACCCTTTCGTGTTGCCCAAGCCGCGTGCGCAGCAGAGTCCCGACGCTAAGCAAGGTAGCGTCGCGACGCTACCCCTATTCCAGGCCTATAAAAAGGCACCCTTGGGTGCCTCATTATGCATCAATCATCATTCCAATTCCTTCCTTTCTCTCTTCCTTAAGGCTCCTTTGGAGCCCCTCTCAAGGCTTTTGAGCCTTTTTGAGAGGATTCTTTTAGTGGGAAAATTTTGGGAAATTTTGGGGGAGCATCTTAGAGGCTCAAGGAGTAGTCAGCGGGACTCCAAGCGCCAGCGAGGGGTTTTTCGACGGTCAATTCCTTTCCTTTTATGCTCTTTATTATGCTTTCCCTTGTAATTATTGTAGATATTTTAGCCATGTGTAGCTAAAATCCCAAATTGGGGTCTTGAAATGAAATGATAGTTCAAATATTGTTATAATTTATTGTCTCTTGCCCATGTCCTAATTATTTGTATGGATGTGCTTAATGCTTTACTCAATCTGGCAAATTGTGTAATGATTCGATTCTTAATGGAAACTCGACGGAGAGAAATTAGGATAGATCATAATCCATGCTACTAGTTTAATTGCCCGTTGTGACACCGGGGTTAGTTGATTAAACTTAGATTCCTAAAATGAATCAGAGCGTAATAATTAACGATTTTTAATAGCGCTAAGGACACTTAGGTTGTTAAAATGAATTAATTGCAATTAGGGGAAACCGACAGAAGAACCTATGTGATTAACAGAGATTCTAGGATTATAATTAGTTAGGCAAAGAGATAGGATAATTATAGCAACTGTTTAGCTAATCATTGATTTTCAAGACCCCTCTTCCCATTTAAAGAAAACTCTTTCTCCACATTTTATTTTCGATTGATCAATTTATTTTCTTTAACTGTCTTGAGTTTAAATCTTTTTTTTTTTTGCATGAAGTGGTCCCTAAATATTATTTCGCCTAAGTACTTTTAGTGCTCAAGAGATTTTAATTATTTGCTTAAGTTTCGCTTCGCCTCCCTGTGGATTCGATACTCGGTATTACTACCGTTTTATATTACTTGTGACGACCCGTGCGCTTGCTGAAAATCGCCACCCCCAAGTTTTTTGCGTCGTTGCTGGGGAGGCTTGATTTTTAAGCAAAAATTAATTTTTCTTGACATCGAAAAGAAAAGGATAAATAGTAATTTAGGTGTAAATATTTTTCTTTCATCATTTTGTGAATATTATTTCATTTTTGTTTGGTTCTTTTGGTTGTCTGGGAGCATTGTATGCGAAGAAACAAGGTGGTTGATTTCTTTCCGCTAGATCTTGAGATTAACAGGACTCTTAGATCCATTAGAAGAGAAAAAAGATTAGCAGAAGCGATGGCCCACCAAGAAGAAGCTCCCAAGGCAATTAGAGATTTTCTGCAGCCAGTTCTTCCCACCGAGAATTCTGGAATTGTCTACGCCCCAATCCAAGCTACAAATTTTAAGCTAAAGACCGGGCTGATTCAGATGGCGCGCGATAACTCGTTCAAGGGACATCCTTCCGAGGACCCCCACTCCCATCTGCGATCATTCCTAGAAATATGTGGGACGGTAAAGATAAACGGAGTTTTGGCAGACGCGATAAGATTGAGGTTGTTCCCATTTTCTCTACAGGATAAAGCAAAAGATTGGCTCGAATCAGTCGAGACGGGCAACATCAGTACTTGGGACGAGCTTGCCCAAGCTTTTCTGACAAAAATTTTTCCGTCTGCTAAGACTACCATGCTCCGGACTGAAATTGGAACGTTTAGGCAGCTTAACGAGGAGCAGTTGTACGACGCGTGGGAAAGATGCAAGGAAATGCTTAGGCGATGCCCCCAACACGGATATCCTGATTGGCTTCAGGTACAATTATTTTATAATGGATTAAACCCCTCCACAAAGACAGTCCTAGACACATCAGCAGGAGGGAGTTTTCTTTCAAAAACAGTGACAGAAGCCAAAGATCTGCTTGAGGAAATGGCGGCAACTAGTTATCAATGGCCAACGGAGAGAGGAACAATTACAAAGAAGGTTGGATTATACGAATTGGATGAGTCAAGTTCACTGAAAGCGCAACTGGCATCTCTGACCAATGCTCTAAACAAATTGACTTCATCTGAGGTGGTTAAGTCCATTTCCACCTTAACTGAAGGACATTCAAAGAAGGAAGGTCAAGATGTGGAAGAAGTTCAATACATAGGAAATAGACCATATGCTCAAGGAGTACCAAACTTCTACCACCCCAGTCTGCGCAATCACGAGAACTTCTCATATGCAAATACGAAGAATGTTTTACAGCCACCCCCAGGTTTTGCATCATCTAGTGCTCCTGAAAAGAAAAATACTCTGGAGGAGATGGTGGCTTTATTCATCAAAGAACAGAGAATATTGAATGTGAGTCTCCAGACATCAGTAAATAACCACGACGCAGCTCTAAAGAACATGGAAGTGCAGATAGGTCAGATCGCTTCAGCAGTAAATGCCATTCAGAAGGGAAAATTTCCAAGTGATACTGAGCCTAACCCGAAAGAGCAGTGTAAGATGGTGGTTCTGAGAAGTGGCAGAAGGCTGGAGGACAGTTCAGAGAAGAAAAAGGAAGAAGAAAAGAGAAGGGATGAAGATGAAAGGACTGAGGCACAAAAAGCCTCCTCTGAAAGGTTCCAACATCCTCCCAACTCTATTGAATTAAAATGTGATCTTTCTAACAAATTTGCAGGTAGAAAAGAAGATGAGAGGCAGGATGACAAAAAGAAGCTGACTGAGGAAGAAGTGGTTCCATGCAACCACCATGACAGAGGTTCGCATATTAGCCCGCCCAAGCGGAGGGGCGAATGTCCAACCTTTGATTTCAGGGAGTTACCTTTTCCTCAAAGATTTAAAAATGTCAAATTAGATGAACAGTTTCAAAAATTTCTAGAAATGTTTAAAAAGTTGTCTGTGAAAATTCCATTGGTAGAAGCCTTGTATAATATGCAAAATTACGGAAAATTCATGAAGGAAATGCTTTCTAGAAAGAAAAGTCTGAAAAAATAAGTTTTTAATTTATCTGAGAGTAGCAGTACCATTATTTCTGATAGGATACCCTCTAAGCAGAAAGATCCAGGGAGTTTTACTGTTCCCTGCACCATAGGAGAAGTATCCTTCGATAGGGCTTTATGTGATTTAGGAGCAAGTATAAATTTGATGCCCTACTCTGTGTACAGGAAGATTGGTTTATCAGGTATGACAGATACCGACGTCACTCTCCAGCTCGCTGATAGATCGATTACTCACCCAATGGGTGTTGTAGAGGACGTGTTGGTGAAAGTCAACAAATTCATCTTCCCTGTAGATTTCGTGGTACTGGACATGAAAGAAGACAAAGAGGTGCCAATTATCTTAGGCAGACCTTTCCTAACCACTGGTAAGGCTAAGATTAGCGTGCATACAGGTAAACTTACCTTGAACATTGATGATGAAAAAGTTGTGTTTAGCATTTTTGGCCAAGATGAATCTGTTTGTAGTTTGCACACATGTTTTTCTGTTGGGCCTGAATACTTGACTGATGACGATGAAGAGGTAGACTATAATCTTGGCCTAGGCTTAGGGGGAATGCTTATGGATAATGAGGATTTTGATCATAATGCATATTTGGATAATCCTCTGTTTGAAAATGATTTGGATCTGCCTGACTTTGAAAATGAATTAGACTTGCCTTCTTGTGAAAATGAAAGATCTGCAGTTGATGATTTACCTTCCTTTGAAAATGAATTAGATTTGCCTGAAATGGATAATTTTGATGATGATATTGAATTGCCTGACATTGAGCATGAGCATGAAATGCATAAGAAAGATTGCTTGATAGATAATTTTCAGTCTGACCATGATTACAGTGAATCTATTGTCTGATCTTGACATTCCTGAATGCATGAATCCTAACAATGTGAATACTTTTTTTTCATGTCCTGATGATGTATATAGCATAGAATCTGACCCAGAAGAACTCGAATCTGTGCATAGTATAGAATCTGATCCTGAAATTCTTGAATTCTTTAATTCTTCTGATGATGAGTCATGTGATAGCTTAGTTGAATCATTTTTTAATTATGAGTCTGAGGGATCTGCTGAGCATGTAGACATTTTCTCCGATGAATGGACTGGCATGATTGATAGGCCACCTCTAGATCTTAGACCAGTAGATATTATAACGCTTGATGACTCTGTTAACAACTGTTTTGAGAATAGAGATTTAGAAAAGAGATTTGTTGCGGCTGGTTATTTCTTGAAATATTATTACGAAAATCTTTTTAGTGAAGATGGGCCAGGGGAAAGTTTTTTTTCTCCCCTGTTTGTAGTCTGCAATTCGGTGCGTGATTTCTTGCAGGGCCCGGAGGATGATGAAAATTTTTATTTTGAGCCTCCGTAAGCGTGCCGAGCCTAGTCTAGCTAAAGACGTTAAAGAAAGCGCTGCTTGGGAGGCAACCCAAGGATTAAAGTCTAGTTAGTTGTTTTTGTGGTAAATAATTTTCTTTCCTCCGTGATCCAATTTTGTTTTGCAGGATCACCTTAGCAAATCCCAAAATTCCAAATTTCCCATTTTTCTTGGATCCAAAGGAAGAAGATGAAGCGCTCCTAGCTCAGGGAAGTCTCAGTATCTCTCTTTATGCTTTACTGTTTTAAAACATTGGGGACAATGTTTAGATTAAGTTTGGGGGGGAGGCTTCCGCTGTGTTGAGCATATTTAAATTCTGTTGGATGCATGAATAGATAGCCATGATAGCCAAGGATGTGATTTTTGAAATTTTTGGAGAAAATGGTTTATATGTTGTGGAATCTGGGAGCATGGCAGAAATTGTGAAATTTTAAAATTTTTAGATACTTAATTTTGATGTCTAAAGCATGCAATAGTCTTATCTAATGACGTCTTTGAAAATCTAGATTCTTATTATGGTTTTCAAAGTTGTTGTCACCCTGATAGGCTTAGTTTCTAATATTAGGAAGTTCATGCTTGATTGCTCTAAAGAGCTAGGTAGGAAAAAAATGTTATGCCTGCTGAGAGAAAAGCAAAAGCAACAAAAGAAACGAGAGAAAAAGAAAATTTGTTGAAAAAGAATTTTTGCTTGCACAAAAGAACAAGCCTAGGGGTAAAAAGAGCTACCTGCGGTGTGATCAGTTAGGCCAACCAGAGAATAAAATTCGGGTTAAGGGTCTCTGCACCGTAGTGTGAAAGCTAGTACCATTAGATATCAAAATGCAAGTTTGGGGGAGTAGGAAAAGAAAAAGAAAAGAAAAAAAAGAAAAATCATTTGTGAGTTTTGCTCCCCCATGAAAAAGAAAAGAATGACAGGCACCCTAGTTTCTTTTTTTTGCATGATAGAAGGACTCCAACGTATTAGGGGCTCTTAGCCAGTGTAGGGGGAAAAAAATGGAGAAAGCCATAAGACTAAACTAGGTTAGTAAAAGAATCAATAGATAAGTCTTGAGCATGCTATTCTTTAATCTTAAGTTCAAACTAGTTTAAGATTTCTTCAAGAGTATGCGGTGCTTGCTTATTCCACTTGCATGTTTTCCATTCGATCCTAAGAATTCCAAATTCATTGAGGGTTGAGAGATTCTATTTCATGCATCTTTAGAATTTATTTTGCTCGGGACTAGCAAAAGCTTAAGTTTGGGGGTGTGATAGCGAGCAAAAATGTCGCTATTTTAGTCTCAATTTATTAAGCTTTTTGGTGCTTTAAACGTGTTTTTATGAATATATTTAATGAATTTTGTTATTTGGTCCTTAGGAGCAAAGTTGGTGATTTTGGGAGAAAAAGTGCCAAAATTGAAGCAATTGAAGCCCAAATCCTAGTTTGATGCAATTGGAGGCCCAAAGAAGTCATCCATGAAGAAATAACCAAAAGAAATGAAGAAGAAGGCCAAAAAATCAGCCCAAAAGGAAGCTGAAAAATCTGGAATTTTGGGGCAGCGTCGAGACGCTAAGAAGACAGCATCGCGACGCTACCCTTTCGTGTTGCCCAAGTCGCGTGCGCAGCAGCGTCGCGACGCTGAGCAAGGTAGCGTCGCGACGCTACCCCTATTCCAGGCCTATAAAAAGGCACCCTTGGGTGCCTCATTATGCATCAATCATCATTCCAATTCCTTCCTTTCTCTCTTCCTTAAGGCTCCTTTGGAGCCCCTCTCAAGGCTTTTGAGCCTTTTTAAGAGGATTCTTTTAGTGGGAAAATTTTGGGAAATTTTGGGGGAGCATCTTAGAGGCTCAAGGAGTAGTCAGCGGGACTCCAAGCGCCAGCGAGGGGTTTTTCGACGGTCAATTCCTTTCCTTTTATGCTCTTTATTATGCTTTCCCTTGTAATTATTGTAGATATTTTAGCCATGTGTAGCTAAAACCCCAAATTGGGGTATTGAAATGAAATGATAGTTCAAATATTGTTATAATTTCTTGTCTCTTGCCCATGTCCTAATTATTTGTATGGATGTGCTTAATGCTTTACTCAATCTGGCCAATTGTGTAATGATTCGATTCTTAATGGAAACTCGACGGAGAGAAATTAGGATAGATCATAATCCATGCAACTAGTTTAATTGCTCGTTGTGACACCGGGGTTAGTTGATTAAACTTAGATTCCTAAAATGAATCAGAGCGTAATAATTAACGATTTTTAATAGCGCTAAGGACACTTAGGTTGTTAAAATGAATTAATTGCAATTAAGGGAAACCGACAGGATAACCTATGTGATTAACGGAGATTCTAAGATTATAATTAGTTGGGCAAAGAGATAGGAAATTATAGCAACTGTTTAGCTAATCATTGATTTTCAAGACCCCTCTTCCCATTTAAAGAAAACTCTTTCTCCACATTTTATTTTCGATTGATCAATTTATTTTCGTTAACTGTCTTGAGTTTAAATCTTTTTTTTTTTTGCATGAAGTGGTCCCTAAATATTATTTCGCCTAAGTACTTTTAGTGCTCAAGAGATTTTAATTATTTACTTAAGTTTCGCTTCGCCTCCCTGTGGATTCGATACTCGGTATTACTACCGTTTTATATTACTTGTGACGACCCGTGCGCTTGCGGAAAATCGCCACCATCAACCAACCCAGGGTATGGTTGATGCTTCGGCTGGAGGGGCCCTTTTGGCAAAAAAATTTAATGAAGCCCATGAAATTTTAGAAATAATATCAACTAATAGTTGTAAGTGGTCAGATGTTAGAGGCACAAATAAAAAGGTTAAGAGTGTGTTAGAGGTTGATGGTGTGTCCACCATTAGGGCTGATATTGTAATGTTAGTTAATGCTCTTAAGAATGTGATAGTGTTTAGTCATCAGCAGCCGCCAGCTGTGGAGTTTGCTGCAGTGCTGAACCAAGTTTCAGAGGAAGCATGTGTCTATTGTGGTGAAGATCACAACTACGAGTTTTGCCCCAACAATCCAGCTTCTCTGTTTTTTGTAGGTAATCCGAGGAATAACCCTTATTCTAACTTTTATAATCCAGGTTGGTGCAACCACCCCAACTTTGCTTGGGGAGGACAAGGATGTAATGTGCAAGCACAACAGAAGGTGAACCAGTCGGGATTTGCTAAAGCACAGGTATTGCCCCATCAAAATAAGCAAGCTTTGCCCCAACAAAATTCAGAGAGTTCTCTTGAGGCAATGATGAAACAATATATGGCTCGTACCAATGCCGCAATTCAAAGTAATCAAGCTTCAATGAGAGTCCTGGAATTGCAAGTGGGGCAACTAGCTAATGTGAGGTGAAGGCAAGGCCTCAAGGGAAACTTCCCTCAGATACTGAACACCCTAGAAGGGAAGGTAAGGAACAGGTAAAGGCAGTAACTCTAAGGAGTGGTAAGCCGCTAGATGAAAGAAAAGAGCCTAGTAGAACCCAAGATATAGAAAATAATTGTGATAAAAATATTGTTGTTGAGAAAGAGTTGGAGTCTGGTCAAGGTGCTGGAGGCAGCAATAATGATGCTGGAGCATCTTGTTCTGTTCCAGATGTGGAACCACCTTATGTGCCTTCCCCACCTTATGTACCACTTCTACCTTTTCCACAAAGGCAAAGGCCTAAGAATCAGGATGGTCAATTTAAGAAGTTTTTAGAGATTCTTAAGCAATTGCATATAAATATCCCTTTAGTAGAAGCTATAGAGCAAATGCCTAATTATGCTAAATTTCTTAAGGATATTTTAACTAAAATGAAGAGGTTATGTGAGTTTGAAACTGTATCTCTTACTGAGAAGTGTAGCGCTATTCTTAAGAATGGGCTACCAACCAAGGCTAAGGATCCAAGATCATTTACTATACATGTTTCAATAGGTGGAAAAGAGCTAGGTAGAGCACTTTGTGATTTAGGTGCAAACATTAACCTTATGCCTCTTTCGGTCTATCGAAAGTTAGGTATTGGGGAAGCTAGGCCTACCACAATCACACTTCAACTAGCTGATAGGTCTATCACATATCTAGAGGGTAAAATTGAGGATGTCTTAGTGAAAGTAGATAAGTTCATATTTCCTGTTGATTTCATTATCTTAGACTATGAGGCTGATAAAGATGTCCCAATTATTCTTGGTCGTCCATTTTTGGCTACTGGTAGGGCATTAATTGATGTTCAAAAAGGGGAATTAACAATGAGAGTTTATAATGTGGAAGTGAAATTTAATTTTTTTAAGGCCATGAAGTATCCAGACGAAATGGAAGATTGCTCTTTCATTAGGATTCTGGAGAACACAATTGTTGAGATAGCAATACAGGATTCAACAAACAAACATTTGGAAGATCATGGAGAGGTTAGTGTAGAGGATTTAGAAGTTTGTTCTTTTGAAATAAAATATGAAAAAGAAGTGTTTAGGTGTGATGATGTTTTTGAGTTTTTAGATTTAGATCAAAGGAAAGCTCCTCCTATTAAGCCATCCCTGATTGAGGCACCCACTTTAGATTTGAAGCCCTTGCTAGATCATCTAAAGTATGTGTATCTTGGGGAAGGTGAGACGTTGCCCATTATTGTTGCATCAGATTTAATGCCGGAGCATGAAGATGCCTTAATAAAGTTGCTGCAGCAATATCGAAAATCAATAGGTTGGACATTGGCTGACATTCAGGGAATTAACCCATCTTTCTTTATGCACAAAATCACTCTAGAGGAGGGATCCTTTAGAAGTATTGAGCAACAAAGAAGGCTTAACCCTGCAGTGAAAGAGGTTGTTAAAAAAGAGGTGATAAAATGGTTGGATGCTGGCATTATATATCCAATTGCAGACAACAATTGGGTAAGCCCTCTCCAATGTGTTCCTAAGAAAGGAGGTGTCATTGTGGTGAGCAATAAAGACAATGAGTTGATCCCAACCAGGACAGTAACTGGCTGGAGGGTTTGCATGTATTACAGGAAGCTTAATAAAGCTACCCGTAATGACCATTTCCCTCTACCATTTATTGACTAGATGTTGGACAGATTGGTTGGTCAGGCCTACTACTGTTTCTTAGATAGTTATTTTGGATATAACCAGATTACCATTGCTCCTGAGGATCAGGAAAAAACCACTTTCACCTGCCCTTATGGGACGTTTTCTTTTAGGTGAATGCCTTTTGGCCTTTGCAATGCTCCAGCAACATTTCAGTGGTGTATGTTAGCAATTTTTTCTGATATGATTGAGTCCACTGTTGAGGTATTTATGGACGACTTTTCAGTTTTTGGAGGGTCTTTTCTGAGTTGTTTGGATAATTTAGGTAAGGTGTTAAAGAGATGTGAGGATACCCATCTAGTTCTTAATTGGGAGAAATGCCACTTCATAGTGAAGGAGGGCATTGTGTTAGGTCATAGGATTTCTAAGAATGGTCTAGAAGTTGATAGAGCAAAAATTGAGGTTATTGAGAGATTAAAACCACCGAATTCAGTGAAAGGGATTCGGAGTTTTTTAGGTCATGCTGGATTTTATAGGAGGTTCATAAAAGATTTTTTCCAAAATCAGTAAACCTCTCTGTAACTTATTGTGTATTGATCATGTTTTTAACTTTAATGCAGATTGTAGGAAGGCTTTTGAAACATTAAAGGCTGCTTTAATCTCAGCACCCATTCTTTGTGCACCTAATTGGAATTTACCATTTGAGGTAATGTGTGATGCGAGTGATGTTGCGGTAGTTGCTATGGTGGGGCAAAAGTAGGGCAAATTTATCAATCCTATATATTATGCAAGCAGGGTTTTAAATGAGGCACAAGTCAACTATACAACTACTGAAAAGGAGTTGTTAACTGTGGTGTTTGCTTTTGAGAAATTCCGACCATATTTGGTTGGATCCAAAGTCACAGTGTTCACGGGTCATGCAGCAATAAGGTATTTAATGTCTAAGAAAGATGCAAAGCCTAGACTAATTCGTTGGGTTTTATTACTGCAGGAATTCGACTTGGAGATAAAGGACAAGGAGGGATCAGAAAATGTCATTGCAGATCATTTGTCTCGTCTTGATCCATCATCATCTTTGCTGAAGCAATCTGTCATTTCAGATTCTTTTCCAGATGAACAACTCTTTGTTGTTGAGGTAAAGGTAGTCAAGGATGTCCCTTGGTATGCTGATATTGCTAACTTTTTGGTAAAGGGAGTCACTCCTATTGATATGGATTGGAGGCAGATGAAAAAGTTTAAGCATGATGCAAAATTTTTCTATTGGGATGAGCCATTTATGTATAAGCAATGCTCTGATGGTATTATTCGTAGGTGTGTTCCAGGTGATGAAGCAAAGGAAATCCTGGAGCAATGTCACTTTTCGTCGTATGGAGGCCATTTCAGCGGACAGGGGACAACTATGAGGATTTTGCATTGTGGATTCTTCTGGCCTTCCTTATTTAAGGATGCCCACTGGTTCTACAAGCAATGTGATGCTTGCCAAAGGAGAGGAAACTTGGGGCCTAGAGATGAAATGCCTCTCACTTACATTTTGGAAGTGGAGTTAATCGATGTGTGGGGTATTGACATTATGAGGCCATTTCCCCTTTCTAATGGTAATGCTTTTATCTTATTGGCAGTTGATTACGTGTCCAAGTGGGTGGAGGCCATCGCATGCCATTAGAATGACGCCAAGATGGTATCAAGGTTCCTTCAATCGCACATCTTTGCGCGGTTTGGGACACCTAGAGCTTTAGTGAGTGATAAGAGTACACATTTTGTTAATAATATCTTAACTAAGTTGTTAGCTAAGTATGAAATCAAGCATTGGATAGCTACCCCGTATCACCCACAAGAAAATGGTCAAGCCGAAATTAGAAATAGGAAAATTAAATCTATTCTAGAAAAAGTAGTTCATCCATCTAGGAAGGATTGGTCTTTTAGGTTGGATGAGGCTCTTTGGGCTTATAGGACAACCTATAAGACTCCTCTAGGTATGTCTCCCTATAGGTTAGTATATGGAAAAGCTTGTCATTTACCATTAGAGCTTGAGCATAAAACGCTTTGGGCTTTTAAGAAATTAAATTGTTATCTTAGTTGTGCAGGAGCAATAAGAATGCTGCAACTTAATGAATTTGAGGAATTTCGCCAATTTTCTTATGAAAATTAAAAAATGTACAAAGAAAAGACTAAGCAGTGGCATGACAAGAAAATTAAGCCTAAAGAGTTTGTCAAAGGTCAAAGAGTTTTGCTTTATAATTCTAGATTAAAATTATTTCCTGGGAAACTAAAATCTAAATGGTCAGGGGCATTTTGTTGTGATTGAAGTTTTTCCCCATGGAGCAATTACTTTGCAGGATGAAAAAGATGGGAGAGTGTTCAAAGTTAATGGACAGCGTGTGAAACATTATTGGGGAGAGGAGTTCTTGACGAAATATCCTTCCCTAAAGGTTGTTGATGAATGAGAGAGCGAGGTTTTTGCGGGAGCATTTTACAGAGAAATATTTTGAGCTCCCAGTGTTTGTTTTGATTTTATTTCTCGCTGGTTTGGTTTAATTTGAATTGTTTTAATTAGATTTGGTTTGAATTTAATTGTTTTAAAGTTTGAATTTTATTTGATTTTGTTTTATTAGATTCTATTTTCGGTTTATTTTTATTTAGCTGAGTTAATTTTTAATTGATTTGATTAGTTTAGATAAGATTTTACACTACAACAAATATAACTTTTCATAGCATGTAACTATAGCATTAGGCTTAAAAAGCTATGAAAAAAAAGGCGCGGTCTAAAAAAAAGGCGATGAATAAAATTTTTTGTGCGCGCTTATACTTTCATTACGGAACAAAAGAGAAATGTGTTCCATCAACTCTCCCCACTCTCGTCTGATTCTCTTTTCTCCCAAGATCTAGGTTTTCCATATTTTCCCCCGTTTTGATCTTCCAAAATTGAAATGGTCGGAAACAAGAACTTGACTGAAACGTTTTGCTTGAGATTACAACCCTTTTCAAAAGCCCTAGCTTCTGGTACAATCCCCATCCCAGATTTTTATTACCAGTCATCTCTTTTTTAATCTCTAATTACTTCTCTTAGATTCGTCAAAAAAACCCAGGTAAAATTTTGGCTGGAATGCTCGTGCCCCAAATCCGAACGGAATCAAAGATCCCTGATTTAAGTTCACTAGGAATGGCAAGCTATTGAAGAGCTTCTCTCAACTTCTTGAATGGCGAATCCGCGGAAAGGCAAGCTTCTTTTGATCTTTTCTCTATACGTTTTTGCTATTTCCCATGTTTCTAGGGTACTTGTATGTAGTTCTAGCTACTCTGAGGAGAAATAGCCTGAAAATTATAATCAACTATGTTTTATCTTCATTTTATCTCCCTCAATTGTTATCTATCGTTTCATCCTCTAAGTCTTCAGTCCACAACAACGAGTAAGCTCACTGGAGCTATGCCGTCCACTATAGAGGTATGAATAATTTATAAATAGAAAAACTAAAAAAGGGTAAAAACAACTGTTTCTTTCTTTTCTTTTTTGGAAACTTTTGGATTTTCTTCTTGTCCAGTAGGAACAGAGGGAGATGAAGAAGAAAAGGATATACAGGGGCCATTATCATTTAGGTCAGACCATAAAGTTTTTTTTCTCTAACTTCTGTTTGTTTTTTTTCCTCTGTGTTTTTGTTTCTTCTCGCTCTTTTCATCTCTTTTGAGTTTCACCCCTCTTGGGCTTTTTATCTATGAAAGAAGTTCCATTTCCTTTACTGTGGGAAAAATGTTTGAAGTCTAATGGTCTGTTTTTGAAATGTTTGTGTTTCGTAGTGGAGATATCCTCAAACTTGTATAATATAGTATTGTGAAGTTCTTAGTTTGTAAGATATTTTGAAGCAAACAATTTATTATTTAATTTGGTTTTAAGATTCACTCAAGATTAGGTTTTTCAAATTTAGATTTGAAGAGTTGATTATTATCAATTTGTTCTTTTCAAAGTCTCTCCACTAATTTATCAAGAGATACCGAATATTGTTGAACTTATTTCATGTATTGAAAATCTATGTCTAGAGAATAGCTTGAAAACATACACGAGGCTCCACAAACCTTAGTCGATGATCTATTAGATTTGGAAGAGATAAGAGGTCAGTCCCTTTTTAATGAACGCAACCCACATATAGTCTTGACCTCCCTTGCATTTTTGCTTAGTTGCTCTTGATGGAATGGTCTTAGAACATGTTTGGAAGCGATATTGAAAGGGTTCAAAATCACTTTCAAACATACTTTTAAATCATTCAAAATCAATGATTGACTTTCTTATCTTGTTTCACCTTCTTTTGTTTGTTTTGTAAGAAAAACTTTATGGGTTCCTTTTTGAAAGCATTCAACAACTTTTGAAAACTCAGATTGTGCTCTATGCAAATTTATAGTACTTGAAAGCTGTTGGGTGAGGCATACTTGGACTCCCTGTTGGTTAGTTGAAGAAATCTCATTCCACTATTGCTTCTTTTAATATTACTTTGTTTAGTTAGCTATGAATGTTTTGAAGTTGTGGTCCATTATCTGTTCTTTCAGTTAGCTATGGTTAGTTGAAAATTTGTGCTATTCATTAGCTAAAAAAACTGGGTCTTAGAACTCATATCACGAGTAAAAAAATCCATCAAGAAAATGAAACTCAATCTAGTTCAATTATATATATGTGTGTTTGGAGAGGTTTAGGGGAGCATGGAAGTAAACTTGCCACTCCCATCTTGATTATCTTGTCAAACTGATTTGTTGTCATTTTTTTTCAAACTAATTATAAGTGAGGTATGAGGGTTTTGATAGCAATATTGTTTTGAGTTCTCTATACTTCCTAAACCTCTAGCTAGATGCATTACCTTAGTTAAATCATTTGTAGGTTTCTTTATTGCAGCTAATTAAACTTGTGCACTTTGACTGAATCCAACTGATGATGAGAGCTGGTTTTTGGCAAGGCAGTCTAAAGACAGTGGTACTGACCAAAAAATCATTATCTGGCATCAATGAATTGGTCTCAAAATTTGTGGCTCTGTTGTAGGTACAAGTAGGAAGTTGATTAAGAAAAATATACAGTTTTATTCATTTTGCTTAGGAGAACGACTTTTGGGAAGGGTAAATTTGTAACTGTAAATCACTGCTGTGTTCAGCAGTTTTGGTTGAGCATGGAAACAGTTTACCTTCTAATTTAAGTGCTTATTTTTTAGTAAGAAAGAATGGGCTGCTTTGCAGAACTTTGACTAATTATCCTACCCAAGGCTGCTTTGCAGAACTTTGACTAAAGAAATTTTGTTCTACTTTTTTTTTATATAGGAAAAGAACCCTTCTCGTGAATCTACAATTGTGAGAACTGCTAGCAAGCTTACTCCATTCAACTTTAGTAGAATTCCGGATTTGGATGAAAGTAAGGATTTTCCTTTGGAATTGTAAGCATGTTAACTCTATATCTTTGGAGTCATTTTGTGCAGTCTGCAATGGTTCACTTAACATGTCTGAAGTGCAAACTTTAAGAAGCTTTGAAGGTGATCAGACAAGTTGAAGTATTTTGGTTGGTATCTGTTATTCAAGTTTTCAATTTTAGATTTTTCCTAAGGATTCCTTGTCACAAGAACTTTTTCTTTCACTCTTGCCACCCACTATGGTTTCTTGAGCAATGCATGGCAGCCTTGGCAATTCCAATTCGTTAAGGTAAGATTGAGTTCTGTATTATTGTTGGTACTATGAAGGAAAAGAATAGTTCAATTTTATGATGATTGAATTTTGTATTCTAAATCTCTGTTGTATATAATCTTTCTAAAAGACTCGTTCACTTTCTTGACTTGGGCATATCAAATAAATCAAAGTAAATATAAGAAAAATTAATAACTTCCAGCCTTTGTCTGTGTTTCTTAAAATGTATGTATCAAGTCATGTTGGGTGGACTTGATGAAGTAATTTAAATAATGTTGTCTCATATGGTTGTGTGCTTAAAGTGTATAATAATACATGTAGTCTGCTTCGATTGTTACTATGTTGAGCTTCTTAAGTATTACTTTGCAAATATTCAGGCTAAATATTTATGTTATTAATTGCCTGAGCAAATACAGGAGTTCTTGCTCTCAGATGATGAAGTCGAATCATAATTCAGGGGTTGTTTTTCACAACTGGAAACATTGCCTTTTGATCTCATCTCAACAATGATAAGCACACATGCAGTTGTAGATTTTATCGGTAGGCATTGGCTTTCTTACTCTAACTACGGTTGGTTTGCCTTCTTTTTGTCTAATGCGTACAATTTATTTATATAGAAACAAACTCTTATACATACTACATGTATCTATTTTAGGCTCCCATGCGTCTATCTTATACAACCAAATTATTTATTACATAAAATGCTGATTATGAAAAATCTTTTTATGTTTAATTGAAGCATCGTTATGGGTGCTTGGATGGAATCACTCTGCTGGCAAATTAGTTCTTGAAATCAGCAATTAGTCGAAAAATCTAAATTGAGAGTAGGGCAAGAAAATTAAATTGGTTACTGTTTGGAACAAAGGCTGAAGTCAAGCGGTTGCTTTTGATTTTAGAATTGAAGAAAGATGTATCTGTAAACGACATCGTCAGCTAACATTTCTTTATACTCATCTCCAGTGCATCCTCATTGTGCTTTCTATGGCTATTGGTTATATAAAAAAGGATCAAATTTATATATCAAATTACTGACTATTAATCTTGTTGATTGATGGCTCCACATTGAGGATTTTTTTGGGTTCTCTCTTTATTATCATTCTCCTATTGTTTCCCTATCTTCTGGGCTTTCAATTTCTTTCCAAGTTTCCTAGCTAATATTATAGGTCTTCCAAGCCTTGTAGCCTAGCTGATCTACAATGGAATTTCTTGCACTTAGATGCTGGATTTTAGCTAGGTCTTCCAAGCCTGGAAGCCTAGCTGATCTACAATGGAATTTCTTGCACTTAGATGCTGGATTTGGTATAATTGAGTTCCTTTCTTCAAATGATGATTTGCTTCTTAAACTAGTTGGTTATGGGTATACTTAAAAAGCATTTGGTCTAAAGCTTTTCCAAAACCTAGAAGGCAAAAGTGTTTGGTCTAAAGCTTTTCCAAAACCTAGAAGATGTTGGCTACCACCCGTTGATGCTATATGATGCTATGGTTTAAATCTACGAAGCTGAAAGTACAAACTCCACTCTCCGTCCAAAGATCTTCATGATTTGATTCAGTTTTTCAAGAGTAAATTGTATTCCTGAAGTTTTCTATTTTGTTTCAAAGTATTGTTCTATTATCCGAAGAGGAACATGGAGTTGATCTTCAAGTAGTTTTCTCTCCTGATAATAACTCACTATGTTCTTATTCGTGCTGATTTGGGCTATTGGCAATTTTAATGGAACGAATTTGCATCATGTACCTGTTGGAAAGAAACCTTTTGGAGATTGGAGGGTAAACTTAAAAGATGGATTTTTGAGAAGGAGGTTATGAGAAAGAGGCTACTTGTGTTGTTACTCAATTCTAGCTTTTTGGCTTGATTGGCTTGATACAAAAACTTTATGACACCACCCCTATTTATACTAGTTTCCACCTCCTCAATTTGTGGTTAAGATTTTGCCAACACACAACTTTAATCTTGTGGCTACAAATTATTCTCTAGAATACATAATTTTCTCTAATATTCTAGAGAATTCTACACCATACTCTAAAAATCTTCCTAAGGGATTTATCTAGATTTTTCCTCTTCTCAAGACATTTCTAGAATTTGGGCTTTTATTTGGGCTAGGCCCAAATACTAATTATCCAAAATCAAGTTTATATTTCAACACCCCCTCTTAAACTTGATTTTGTTACTCCCATCAAATCTCTTGATCTTATGAAGTTTTCTTTTCGGTTTCCTTTTGGTTTTGTAAACCCACTTCACTTTGATCGCCTTGTGTCCTTTTGGAAGTGAGACTAGCTCCCATGTGTCATTCTTCTTGATCGCCTTGATCTCTTCATCCATAGCGCTTTTCCAATTTTTGTTTGTCACTGTTTCTTGGAAGTTTATGGGCTCACTGTTGGCAAAAAGACAAAAGAGAGTAAGATTATCATGATTTTCTGTTACCTCATAGAGTTCTTGTAATCTTCTGAAACGTGGAATCCTTTCACTTGAGTTCTCATCTTCTTGAGAACTTGTAGTCGTTGGTGAAGCTGTTGGAGTAGAAGGCTCCTCTCTTGTTTGCTCCATCATTGTTTGCTCCATGTCATCTTCTTCGAAGTATGGAAGGAAGTTGTAGTCTTCATCACGTTGTCCCCAATCCCATGCTCCTTCTTCATCGAATATTACATCTCGACTAATTATTGTTTTTCCCGTATTAGGATTGTAGAGCTTGTAGCCTTTAGTGTTGGAATCATAACCGATGAATATGTACTTCTCACTTTTATCATCCAGCTTACTTCTCTTTTCATCTGGAATGTGCACATGAGCAATACTTCCAAAGACTCTGAGATGAGAAATCCCAGGCTTCCTTCCGCTCCAGGCTTCTTGTGGTGTTTTTCCATGTACGCTTCTTGTTGGAGATCGGTTGGATAGGTAGACTGCACATGCCACCGCTTCTGCCCATAACTCTTTTGGTAGCTTCTTGCTTTTGAGCATACTTCTTGCCATGTTGAGAATTGTTCTGTTCTTTCTTTCTGCCACTCCATTTTGTTGGGGAGATCTTGGCACTGTTAAGGGTCGTCGAATTCCATGGTCTTCACAATATTTTTGGAATTCATTTGATGTGAACTCTCCTCCACGATCAGATCTTATGGCCTTGATGACTAAGCCACTTTCTTTCTCAACAAGGGCTTTGAACTTTTTGAAATTTTCGAACACCTCTGACTTATGCTTCAAGAAGTACACCCATGTTTTTCTTGAAAAATCATCTATAAAGAGAAGGAAATAGTTACTCTTACCAAGTGAGCTTGGCTTGATTGGACCGCACACATCCGTATGAATGAGTTCCAAAGGCCTTTGAGCTCTTGAGTTGGACTCTTTTGGGAAGCTTTTCTTGAATTGCTTTCCAAGTAGGCATCCTTCGCACACTTGATCAGGATGGTTGATGGAAGGTAATCCTCTCACCATGTTCTTCTTGGAGAGCGATTCTAATCCTCCAAAATTGAGATGCCCAAATCGAAGATGCCAAAGCCAAGATGCATCCTTATAACACATCTTCAGACATTTTGCTACGTCGTTTTGAATGTTGAGTATAAACATTCTATTTTTTGTCATTGGCACCTTAGCAATCAAATTATTTGCATTGTCTCTTATAGAAAGGTTATTATCTTTTAATTGAATGTCATAACCTTTCTCTAAGAGTTGGCCCAAACTCAAGATATTACTCTTCACACTTGGCACGTAATAAACATTGGAAATAAACTGATGCCCACCATTCTTCAACCGGATAAGAATGTTACCTTTTCCTTTTACTTCCACCTTGGATTCATCTCCGAAGGCTACATTGCCGCTCACCGATTCATCAAGTTCCACGAACATGCTCCTTTTTCCACACATATGGTTGCTTGCTCCAGTGTCTAGATACCATTGATTATCTTTGTTCCACTCATTGCCCGTGCAAGCCATCAATAAGGTGTCACACTCTTGACTCCTTTCAATGATGTTTGCCTTCTCTTCAACTTTTTTGTTGCTAGGAGCTCTACATTCAGAGGCATAATGACCAAACTTTTGGCAATTGTAGCATTTAATATTTGATTTATCGTACCTTGATCTTGAGTTGCCTGGCCCACGACCTCTTGTTGAGTTTTCTCCTCTTTGGAAATTGTTGTTGTCTTCATAGGACCTCCAACCTCGTCCTTGACCTTGTCCATGACCTCTTCCTCGTCCCCGATGTCCACCATGACCTCGTCCTCGTTGGCCTTTATCACTCCGACTAACTCCTCCAGTAGGCGAGTCAACTTGCAGCTTGAGTAATTGGTCCACGATTCCTTCCTTCTTCTTTTTCTTTTCTTCATATGCTTGTAATGATCCCAAGAGTTGCTCAATGGTCATAGCATTCAAGTCTTTTGTTTCTTCGATTATGGCAACAATATGTTCAAACTTTGGATCTAAAGATCTTAATATTTTCTCCATGATTTTCACATCATCAAGCTTTTCACCATTCCTCTTTAGTTGATTGGTGACCGTTAAAACTCTAGAAAAATAGTCGGAGATGGCTTCCCCTTCTTTCATATTCAAAGTTTCAAACTCAGCTCTTAAAGTTTGAAGACGTACCTTCTTGACGGGATCCGCTCCCTTGTATGATGTTTGAAGCTTCTCCCATGCTTCTTTCGCTGTCTTTGCTTCTGAAATCTTCTCAAAAGCATCATCATCTAATCCCTGATAGATTAGATAGAGAGCCTTCTTGTCTCTCTTTCTTGAGTCTCTCAAACCATCCCTTTGTGCTTGAGAAAGACTATCATTCTCCATCTCGGTGTATCCTTTCTCTACTATCTCCCACACGTCTTGCGAGCCAAGGAGAGCCTTCATCTTGATGCTCCAATTGTCATAGTTGCTCTTGTTGAGCATTGGAACTTGGAATGGGACCATGCCGTTGCTAGCCATCTTCATAGCAAGGATTTTGAAGCTCTGATACCACTTTGTTGGAAAGAAACCTTTTGGAGATTGGAGGGTAAACTTAAAAGATGGATTTTTGAGAAGGAGGTTATGAGAAAGAGGCTACTTGTGTTGTTACTCAATTCTAGCTTTTTGGCTTGATTGGCTTGATACAAAAACTTTATGACACCACCCCTATTTATACTAGTTTCCACCTCCTCAATTTGTGGTTAAGATTTTGCCAACACACAACTTTAATCTTGTGGCTACAAATTATTCTCTAGAATACATAATTTTCTCTAATATTCTAGAGAATTCTACACCATACTCTAAAAATCTTCCTAAGGGATTTATCTAGATTTTTCCTCTTCTCAAGACATTTCTAGAATTTGGGCTTTTATTTGGGCTAGGCCCAAATACTAATTATCCAAAATCAAGTTTATATTTCAACAGTACCAACCAAATATGCTTTACTGCCTATCTTCTCATTCTTGGGCCAAGTATTGCATTTTTTTCTTTTTTGGTTTCTTTTTATCAGGATAAGCTTTTTTCCATTGCCTTTGAGCAGACACTTGTTGAGGTTAAATTCTAGAAATTGATTTAACATCTTCATTCTTAGTTTTCACGTTTCATTCCTTTTTTAATAACTGAGAATTTCAAAGCCCTGAACAGAATTATATTGAAAATGACACTTATGTTCAAATTTCATATTATTTCAGATGTTTTCTTCAAAAATATCTACTAAGTTCTGAATTATGTTGATCTTTGCAGCCCAATATGTTGGTTGTTGACATGGAGAAGTTCATTTCACCACAGCCAGGTACTTAATTTTAAACACAATACAACTTGCAACTGGGGTCAAATTAAATTTTTGAATAATGGTTAAACAACTACGTATTGAATAGAACTACTCATGCCTTCGTGTTTATTTTAGTTTTTCTCATAATCCCGTCAACCAACATGGCTTCACCATAATTCTCCTTTTCTGGAATGGTTTAAACTTGCTTGGCTGTAGAAGTCAAATAGTTGTATTGATCGTTGTGTTTCCAAATATTGACATGTAAGATGATTTTTTTCCATTATTTTCATATGTTGTATATTTCTTAATTCTTCTTCGTGCCATATTAACAAGGGGCAACAAGAAATATGGCTAAAAATAAATAGGTGGCTTGAAATATAGCTACAAACGTTTAAAAATTAAATAGATGGCTAAACAATTTAATGATCAATAAATCCATATTTGTAAAAGACAAATATGCCCCCAACAAACTGTCTAATGTATTATTAACGTTTAAAATCAAAACCAGAGTTTAGGAGAGATAAAATATATCCCTAAAAAAAGTTTATTCGAGTTATATAAATGAAATTTGTTATGAGATTTGAATCGTAATTCTATTTGGAATTCTGAGTTATATTGTCTTAGTAGGTGGTTGAAATTTTTGAGTTAGCTATAATTATGTTGTTATGCTGTTGAAATTTTTGTAGTGTTTCAGCAAATAATAGGGTAATGTCACTTATAATAGGTAAATTTTGGAGGCGTTACACTATACAGGATAAGGCAAGTGACTTCGATAGATATATATGTTATTACTTGTGCAAAGGTATTTAAATACATTATAAACCAATTTAAGTTGTTTTTTTTTTTATAAATATAATAACATTTTTAAAAAATTGGACAAATGTAAACAAAACAATATAATATATATATAAACCAATTAAAAGTCAATTAGTGTGTCTATCATAGCAAGATTAAAAATACTATGCTATATTTTCTATAGCATTATTTTATTGTCATAAAAAATGTTATTAAAGACCTACCATAGCTTTTTTCTAACGCTATAAAATGTTTCCATAACACTAGTATTACGCAATTAAAAATGGATTTTTATAGCATTTTTTATAGCGTTGAAAAAATGCTATGAAAAGTTAAAGACTTTCAATAACATCGGCTACAACAACGTAAAAAAAAAGCTATGATATGTCTTTTATAGCGTTTTTTCACAGCTATAAAAAACGCTATGAAAGAGAAATCATAGCGTTTTTTTAACGCTATGAAAAATTTTCATCACATTAAAATAACGTAATAAAAATAGGCTTTCTACAACGTTTTAGATAGCGGTGAAAAAACGCTATTAAAAGTCCGATACTTTCAATAACATCGGCTACGACAGCGTTTCATAAAACGCTATCGTAGCCTTACGATAGCGTTTTTTGAATGCTATCGTATGTGATTTTTCTTGTAGTGTTAGGTTGTATTTTTGTGCTATTTAAATTTATGTTTAGGTTTAGTTTTCAATAAAGTTCTCCTGATATATTCGGTTTCGAATAAAAATAAAAAAAAGATTTGATGTAAGCGGTTAGTTTAAAATTTCTAATTTGATTCTTCTTATTTGAATTTGAATTATGTATCCAAGATTCTTCAGGTAATCTTTTGTTCAGAAGGTTGTTGCGGCAAAGTTATGGCCGAATCAAATATTTCGTCCGAATTTTAAGGGTTTTAGTTGTGGGTTGTTGCGGCATGAAGATTCTGAGGTATTGTTGATTTATTTTATCCACTTTAAGCTTAGTTCTAGTCCCACGCTCAGTTTAAAATTCAGATAGAAATATTTAAGTTTGGGGGTAAACTTCATATAATTAATGATTCATTGAGGATAATGAATAATTTAAGTTTGGGGGACTTTTTGCTACTCCAATTGTTTTGCTCGAGCACTCCTCTCCTTCATTCAATAATTATCTAGGTTGTTGAGTAACCAGGGACATTTGTGACACCCACAGTTTGTCTTTGCGTCAAAAGATGACCTAGGAAATATGAAAAATAAAAAAATTATTTGCTGAAAATAATCGATTGTTGATTTTTTTTTTGAGAAAATCCATGGACCAAAAGTTTTGAAGGATGAATGATAATCCAATAGTTTTTATGTCTCCCAGAACTTAGGTGAGCTTCATCATAAAATGTCGCCATTCTGAGGGGCAAGGGATGGAATAACTAAGGATTTTTTAGCTTTACAATGAGTATTTAGCCTAGTTGGTGATGAGTTTGAGGCAAGGGTATACTGCACCATAAAGTGGGTCATCCCATGCTTAAGAGCTTATGACTGTAGGGCTGCCTTGAGTCTAAAACACAAAAATATAAACCCCTTGAAAATGTGTTTTAAAATGTCTGATAATAGAGTTAGGCTGTGGCAAGTTCTTAGAATTGAGTTAAAAGTGATGATTATTTGTCCATGTCGGAAGAATTACTTTGCTGCAGCAGATCTTGGTGTTGCAGAATGCTCAGGTAGAGGTTGAAGGTAGTGTTGGATTATCTGTTTTGATTAAGTTATGCTTTGTCTAACGTTTTGAATTCTGAAGGGAAGGTTGGTTAGTATTGTTCGGGACGCGCAATATTCAAGTTTTGGGGTATGATAACTCTCCAAAAGAGAGTTATTTAGGCCTTATTTCTATATTAATTTGTGTGTCTTTGGTGCTAAATATGGTTGCTTTTAGATATATATTACATGTTTTAACCCATTTTGAAGAATGGATGCTTTGGAAGTTATTTTGTGCAGAATATATTGTTGAACGACTTGAGGGAGCAAAATCTGTGTTGGAGCAAAACTGGCACGTCACAGCTCGTTAGCCAATTTTATGAACTGAATTCTGTTAAGCTATTCTCGGGATAAAGGAGCAAGGAGAGCCATCCACGTGTCTAGGTCAACCTAATTCAAGCTTCCTAACACTCTATAAAAGGAGAAGTCGTCTCAAGTCAAAAGCATTCCATCCTTGGGAGGAACATTCCACTCTTGGAAAGTTTACTTCCACCTTTGGGAGCCGAATAGAGGAGAGAGATTGGAGACCTACCAGAAGGCCATCAATTACAAGCTGGTCAAGGGAATTAATATTTTCTTGCATTGTTTTGTAATTATGAATATGTTTACTCAGATTGTAACGTGTGTTGCTATGCATTTTATGAACTAAGTAACCTTAGGTGTTGTTTAGGGAGCATGTAATTGTCGTGCTGAACTTCTATGCAATAAATATTAATTTCATGCATCTTGATTAATTGTTGTGCTCATTTCTATTTTATGCCCGCTTGGCCGGTCGATATGAATACCACTTCCTAGTTTCAGGGATGATTTGGGAAGTGTGTCGCAACTAATCACACTAGATTATTGTGTATTGGTGAATGCCAGTGACTGAGCTAGGGATAGCCAGTTGCCTAGTGCTTGATCGGTAGTACTTCATTGGAGTTGAAACATATTCTATAAAATCCAGAGTTCCGGGAGGAATCTGCTAATAAGACTGCGAGAGTTTTGCATGATCAATAATATTGCTAGAGCATCTTTTAAAACAATTACTAAATCCTGACCAGCACCTGTTTCTAATCTGTCTGCTTATTTGTTTACATTATGTTCTATCATTTCTTTTGCTTCAGCATTCTATAAAAACCAATCATTTTAACCACTTTTGAAACCATTAAAAGGCTAAACAAAATAGATAAAGTGAAAGCTAATTCAGACCTTGGATTCGATAAATATTTATTACTTGCTATGGACTGTGTATACTTGCACAGAGTTCTAGGGTCCATTTGCATATTATTTTTATTCACTCTAGGAGCCCAACAAACATCGATCCCCGTATGTCCCCACATACTAGTTCAAGTTACATACAAAAGACCTTGGATCTTAGCTTATTGGATTTGGGTCAAATTGTGCAATATGTAACAATAACATTTTATTGTAGAAACTCTATAACACTTTATTGAAACAAGTATAAAATTTATTTACATTCACTATCTACGAGTTTTAGGGCATAAAACCCAGCAAACTCCCACTTGAACTAAGACTCTAGTTTAGTGGGATGTACAACAATCTATTCAGCAATGGGTGTATAAATACATGTATAAAACATATATAATGTACAAATACAATAAACTAGGGTATCACTATACCCATTACATAATGGTATCACTATACCCATTACATTTCTCCCACTTCCCCTAGATTGCATCTTTGTGCATAACTCGTAGAACTAGACCTTCTAGATGACCCTCATACCCTTTAGCCGAGAAAGCCTTCATGAATATTCCATTTAATTCAATCTGCTTGCTTATCTTGGGCTGCAAGTTTCTTTTGAATTTGCCACAACACCACTATATCACTATAAAGTGTGATGGGCAAGTTCACATTTGGAACACATTCCAAATCAGTCAAGAACTTTCTAAGCCTTACAGACTCTATCGCTGCTCCACAAGCAGCTATATTTTCGACCTATATGGTCAAGACTTTAACTATTTCATACTATAGCTCCCTCGTAAAGATTGACCATGGATACTGATGTAGATTTCCTCAAATCCTTATCAATCTTAAAATCCATTTCAGTGTATCCTGTAAGGACCAAATCCTTAGCCTCATACACGAGCATATAGTTCCTCTTCTCCTCATATACTTGATGATATTCTTAACGGTTTTCTAGTGATCAAATCTTGGATTAGATTGATACTTACTGACAATCCCCATTGCATAGGGCATTTGTCTCATGCCTCAACTTCTTGAGGTGTCTCAGGAAACAATTTCTTAGACAAAATGAATTCCACGCCTGAAAGGTAGAGACCCTTTCTTGGAATTTTGTATCTTATATCTAACTAACATCTTGTAGCTATAAGATACTTGAGACAAGGCTAGCTTTTTGTCTTTACGGTTCCTAACAATTTGGATCCGAAGAAAAAACTTAGCTTCTCCCTAATTTTCAGTTGGAAATGAGCTGCTAGCTTATTTTACTAGTTAGTAAGATAACCTACATCATTCCAAAAGATGTTTCTGAAACACTTTCGATGGAACGTTGTTCGAAATATGTACTGCAGTCAACACTACATGACCCCAAAACGAGTCAGGCAAATGAGCATAGCTCATAATGAATCAAATCATATCCAATAGGGTTCTATTTCTCCTATCTGATACACCGTTTTCCTTAGGTGTGTCAGGGGTTTGAGTGTTGAGATGTAATTCCATGTTCTATCAAATAGTCTTGGAATCTCAAGTCTCATATACTCTACACCTCGATCAGATCGAAGTGGTTTTATCATCTAACCTAACAAGTTTCCAACTTCGGTATCAAACCACTTTGAATTTCTCAAGAGCTTTAGACTTAAGTTGCATTAGGTTGAGATACCCATACCTTGAATAATTATCTATAATATAGATGAATTACTCATGCCCTCCCACCGCTTTAACATATTGGACCACAAGGATCCAAATGTACAAGCTCCAACGGCTCATTGGCTCTATAGTTCTTTTCAAGCAAAAGAATTTAGTAGCCATATTGTCCTTAAGGCATGACCTATAAGGTAGAAGAGAGTTATCTTCTAATAACTATTGACCAATCTCCCAATCATATTGAGGTAAATATGTCCTAACCTTAAGTGCCAAAGAAAGGTATTTTCCTTTAGGAGAAATCCTTTGCCTTTCATTTATTTGAGTAGTAGCAGCCTCAAGTAATGCAATGTTCATGACTGCCTTACTCTTGATTAGTCTTAAAACATTTATGTTATTTTTTAGTTCAGCTGAACAAAAGTTAACTCCCTTTCTTGAAATGAATTGCGTTAGCAGGGAAAGGTAAAGAGTAACATTGTTTCAGCCAATAAGATATAGAAATCAAATTTCTTTTGATCGTAGAAATTATATACACATTATCTAATAATATGTATTTGCTCCAACTGGAAAAAATAACTTAACGTTCTCCATTGCTACAACCAAGACAACCTCTCTAGTTCAAAATTTTTGAGAGTTATCTCAATAGCATCAAGTTGTTGCCAGTAATTCATTCCTTTTAATAAGAATAACAAACATGATTTGTGACTATGAATCAAGTATTCGGGTAGAATCATCATTCTTCACAAATTACGATTCCAAGACTAGTAAATCGAATTTAATGTCTTTGGAAAAGTTTTCTTTGGCTGAATAAGGCTCAATGTCACATTCATTAATAACACTTTTTAAGTAATTAAACATTTGGGGCATGAAAACATTTCTCTGTTAAGACTAATCTTAAATTATTCACCACAAATTAATCATTTAAGTTTGTTGTATAATCATCGTTATTTATAAAATAGGCGTAAGACTATGCACATATTTAATCATTGAATCACTGAAATAACAAATTACTTGATTATTTATCGCACTAACCCATTACAAGAGCAATACAAACAATTTCATACAATCCAATCAGTTTAGCAAAAACAAACAATCATAGAACCCTAAGACTATTGATTTCGTTTTGCAACGATGTTTCAGAGGTTTAGAGCAACAACCACCAAAGGGTGATCAACTACTCCTCCTTTGAAATGACACACTTCTCAGTCAACTCTATTACCACAATAACTCATATTCCTATAGACGTTGACCACCGTTGATCAGTCAAGGATTCGTTAACGAATTAACTTATCCCCGTAAGTGTAACCCTCCCACTTTCAGATCTCAAAGGCACACACCAACAGGCTACCGAAGGGAAAGACAACTGTTGGTAGTTAGCCTAAGTGACCCTATCCTTTTCAGGAGTTCACGGTGTTACGAATCCTATGATTGGGCCCTCTGAAGGGATGGTTGCTCCAGGACAACAAGCAGGCGGATCATAAGACTCTCACGGTGTGACCTATGGATGGAGACCGAGGGATACGTTGACACGTGTCCCGCTCCCACTTACTATGGGCACTTTCCCCATTCACCTTGTTATTGACCCATGCAAACAGTTTCCGAAGGGAGGCCGCGCTAAAACGACACAAAGCCGAGCATGGATCTCACGTTGTGAATATACGGACGTAGGAGTAAAAACTCGATTTAGATAAAGTTTTGATCTAACCTCCCACTATAGTTACCTACCGTATATTTTAGGGTTTATTAACCTAGATAAATCCAAATAATTCAATTTATCGAAGTCTAATCCTATTATAACTATTATAATGAGAAGTTTACTGTAATGTTCTAGGTGAATTAAACTCTTTTAACATACCTAGCAACATCGTATGCTAACATGACTATGGTTATTTCAACTCAGGTTCTGGGTCTGTTCCCAGGTAGCAGGTGTTCTGTAAACCGTTAGCTTAAATACCTCCAACCTTAGACAAAACTTAACTGGGAGAGTTCCCTTTTAACCATAGTAATGTAAAGTCTTTATGATAGCGAGCATAGCTAGCTATTTTTCCCTATTTAATTCAGCTAGTCTTTTATGATTTATTGGTCATTTTATTGCACTTAATTGTTTATTTGATAGGAAAGTGTCGATTAGAGCTAAAGCGTGGAATCAGAGTTAATCGGGTGTTCGGGACGTGAAAAAATGCCAAAGAACCGAAAAGATTCAAGTAACAAGGAGCCAAGAGAGGGCAATCTGTTGTTGGGTTCCTAGAGTGAGTAAAAATATGGTATAAAAGACTCTAGAATTCATGTGCAAGTATACACAGTATGAAGCAAGTAATATTATCAATCCGAGTCCTGAATTAGTTTCCACTCTACCTATTTTGTGTAACTTTCTAATGGTTTCAAAGATAGTAAAATGATTTGGTTTTGTAAGAATTATGCTGAAGCAAAGTAAATGACAGAACAACGAGTAAACAAATAGACAGACAGATTAAAGACAGGCGCTGGTTAGGTTTTAGTGATTGTTCTAAGATATGCTCTAGCAATATTATTGATCATGCATTTCTCGCAGCATTATTAGCGGATTCCTCCCGGAACTCCGGATCTTTTGGGATATGTTTCAAACCCAATGAAGTACGACCGATCAAGCACTAGGCAACTGGCTATCCCTAGCTTAGTCACTGGCGTTCACCAATACACAATGATCGTAGTGTGGATAATTGCCACACACTCTCTAAATCATCCCTGAAACTAGAGAGAGCTATTCACACCGGCTGGCCAGGCGGGCATAAAATGGAAATAAGCACAAAAATTAACCAAAATGCGATAGTCAATTTATTACTAGAGATGAAGCACAGTAATCACATTATTCCTAACCAACACCTTAAGCTACTTAGTTCATAATAGGCAAAGGAATACGAATTACAATATGAGTATGCATGTCCATAACCACAAGTTAATAAAGAAAATAAACTCCCTAATCAACTTGCGGATGATGGTGTTCTTGATGATCTTCAATCTCTCTATACTATTCGGCTTCCAAGGGAAAACATGGAATATCCTTTGACTTTGACGGCTACTTCCTTTTATAGAAGGATGGGAGACTTGAATTAGGTCAACTAGGACACGCGTAAGGCTCTCCTTGATCCTTTATCACGAAAATTACTCAACAGAAGTCGGTTCATGAAGTTGGCTAACGAGCTGTGATGTGGCAGTTTCTGTTCCCAGTTTTGCTGCAGCATAGAATTTGCTCCCTCCAGTCGCTCAGCAGCATAATCTGCACAAAATAATTTATAATGCTTCCATTCTTCCAAATGGGTTAAAACATGTAATATCTATCCAAAACCAAACCTAATAAGCATAAATGACACCCAAATCCCTATATAATTGAGGCCTAAATAACTACCTTTTGGGCAGTTATCATCTGCCTATCAGCGTCGAGACGCCACTCTTGGAGCGCCCAGACGCTCGCTTTCCTTGTTTATTTTGGGCGGCAACAGTCTCAGCGTCTCGACGCTGTGACAAGAGCGTCTCGACGCTACCGTTTTTCCCTTATTCATTAGGCGCGCCAGGCGACAGCGTTGAGACGCTGTCTACTTAGCGTCTCGACGCTTTCGACAGAATTTCCTATTTATACTTCTTTTCATTCTACGGATTGGGGGAGGCCAAATTGAGAGATTTTAGCCCTAATTTTGACTAGAGACCTACTGTGGGAGCTGAAGCAAGGACGAGGACCGGGAATCTCACTTGGTGGCGCTGATATCGAGATAGGGACGTGCCGGGTTCGACGACATTAAGTGTTTCCTTTCTTTTTCCTTATCTCTTGCTAGATTTAATGGTTTTTTCATGTTTAGTTGAGCTTGTAACGCCATGTATGAGTAGCTAAACTTGTGGCTTAGGGATTGATGTAGTCGATTTAGTTTATGGATTGATTTACGGTCGAAGTTGTGCAATTGTTATTATGTATGCAATCTTGATTTAATGCTTTAAATTAATTGGTCATTAGTTGAATGATTTAAGTGTTAATTCTTGCTCGGGAGAGGGGATTTAATGTAGGCTTATTTAAGATTGCATGACTGAAGTTTATTTTCTAATTCATGACGGTTTTTAGATTAACTTTAGAATTGGTCAAAAGAACTCATTGCCTTGCATGTTAATAAACTTAGATAGGGATATCAAGTTGGTTAATTTGCATGAGAATCAATTATACTCGGGAGAGGTAATTGTGACTAAAGGTTCTTAGGCTCATAATTCCATTGTGCATAATAACTTATTCCTTAAAATCAATCCTAGACTAAATTGGTGAAATCAATTCCCTAAGTGTTCTCTCAATTGCATATCCACTCTTTACTTGTTTTGATTTAGTTTTCGATCTATCACTTACTACTTTGTGTTCCCTAAATAAAATTGAGCAAGATAATTCATAATACTTGATTTAGCTTAAAAATCCAATCCAGAGGACGACACTCGTTTATACGAACACTTTATTATTACTTGACCCGTGCGCTTGCGGTAGGAAAATTCCACATCACTTTACTCTAAAGATCTAGGTGTATTAAACTCTTTTAATTAACCTAGCAACAATGCATGCTTACATAACTGTGGTTAATTCAACTCAAGTTCTGGGTAAGTTCCCAAGTAGGAGCTGTTCCGTAAACCGTCATCTTAAGTACCTCCAATCTTAGACAGAACTTCACCGGTAGAGTTCCCTTATAACCAATAGTTATTTTTGTCCTACATAGTCATATTAAAACTATTTTAAAACTAAGCAAGACTTAATTCTAATCCTATTATCATTAACGTGATTTTAGGTCTAATTAATTTTAAACATTCATTTACCTATGATCCTATGTTTGCATGCAATCTTTATTATAGGCTGACGGTTTCTAATCATTAATTTTAAACTATTCAAATTTTAATGATTAGCCCTATAATCATGCATACTATAGTTTTAAAATAATTAACAATCACATTCAAGTTAATATAATATAACTATATATATTGGATTGCATTGCATGAATTTAATATAAAAATTATATTAAGCTATGAATGTTTCTTGCTCAATGCAACTTTGATTTCCTTATTAAATAATTATAACGATTATATTATTGCCAATCAAGGTAAATCAAAGTAGCATGCTGCAAACAACTTGTCAAAATATAACTTTTTATATTTAACTAAGTAATTTCATGCATCATGCTATTCCATTTTTTCATGATTTTAATATAGCTCAACTATATATTAAATATCTCATGAAAATAAACCATGTATTTCAATCCATACATTATAACTAAATAATATATATATATAAAATGCATGAACATGCTTTATAACCTAAGGTGGGATTTTAAATCTAAATGACATTCATAAAGCATTTAAATAGCGTATAAACCGATTAATTGGCCCCTAGGATAAAATAAAGCACATAAATTACAATAATTTAAGCTATTTTATCCTAAAAATATCCTTCTGCAACTTCAAAACAAGGCAAGACCGCACGAACCTACTCGAACCGCTTCAAATAGGCTCCAAAAATGCCAAAACATGCTTGAATCGTGTTGGACCAGGTCAAACCGACCCCAGACCACCCCTAACAATCAAATCAGACCGAAAAAACACCTTCATTCGCCTCATGAAACCTTAGCCGCATGAAATCGCGTTAGCGTCGCGACACCGAGAAGATAGCGTCGCGACGCTTATGCGATCGCAAATCTCCACTTCACGAAATCACAACAGCGTTGCGACGCTTCTGCGTCTGGAGGCAGAATCTTGACATTCCAGCGGCTGTTCTTCGCTTTTGGCCTCGATTTTGGACGTGATTTTCTACGATCTTCATCATAGAACACCCTATCCTAGACCTGGACTTATAGAGGATAAAAGATTTACAAATTATGCCCAAAAACGCACGGGCCTTTACATTGAACCATTCAAGAAAACGTACATCTATGGCCAAATTAATCGAAATCATTTATACGCAAACCATAACATTCACAATGCATAAATCCCACCATGAACAAATTGCAAATTTCAATTTAAAATCAAGAACAACTGAGTTGGCTCTGATACCAATTGAAGGGGTAAAAGCCCTACGCAACGGAAAGAATTATCGAACCTACTCAGAGTCTATGTTTTTAATTTGAAATACCAATACAATTTGCAAAATATTAAAACAATAAATCTATATTTAACAGGTTGTACAGCGGTTATAAACATTCTAAATAATTAACTAGATCTAATCTAGACGATCATAGTGATCAAGGATTTCAAAGAAAAACTTACTTTTGTAGAAAGCCTTGATCGATTCGCCTTTTATGGCTGGTAAGATTGAAAACGCAGCAACCTTTTTGTGCGAACACCACCAATTGGTTACACCAGTATATCTCTAAGACTTCTTGAAGCAGGAGACTGGTGGGAATCTTCTGGGAGAGATCTCCGAGAGAAGGAGAGTCAATGGGATGCCTTTCACCCCACCCTAGGGGTCCAATATATAGGTAAAGGCCAAGACCTTTTCCTAATAGGAAAAGGTCTATGAATAAGTTCAAATCTATTATCTGAACAATAACTAATTTTAATAAATAAATAAATAATTCCATAATTAATTAATTACCCAATTAAATATCACATATTTAATCTTAGGGATTTTATTAAAATTAAAATTAATATGAATCCAATTCATATTAAATTTATTTGAATTCTTTCAAATATTTTCTCTCAAGAATTAATTTTTGAAATTAATTAAAAAATTATATTATAAAGTTTCATAAACTTTATATTATAATGTATCAACATACGTTATACGATTCCCCAAATAAATTGAACATTTTCAATTTACAGTTTATATTTAATTGCTTCAAGTCTTTTTACGAGCTACCAGTGGGACCTAATGGACCTCCAGATCAGAAGCTCCAACGATACAAGACTAATGGGCTAAACTCATTAACCAAGTTAGTTAACATTCGTTAACTGTGGGTCACTCCACTAAAGAGCCACAACTGCACTCTTCTCACTGCAGAATATTTTTGTGTCCACGGATATCGACAAATAATGGCAAGTTAGTCCTTCACGAGTGTCCGTAACTCCAGCTAGGTCAAATTACCGTTTTACCCATGTGTTACCTCTACCTTCTTAAGTACCAGTGCTCCTCTAATGAACAATCTGTTTGTGGTCCAACCATCAAACAGAAACCCCTCTCGGGCCAGTGAGAGGGAAGGGCCCTTTCTTCAAGACCTGGAGACACCACTTAAGGAAAGACTCATCTACTTCCACAAAAGTTGAGAAGGAGTGAATTCCATCTTGTGTGATTATGTTCCCAGATCCCCACTCGGTCTTGTCCCCAAAATGGTAGGCTTATTGAGTCGGCGTACTGGCCACTCTCACCCATACAAATCAAAGGACAATCCCTCGTGAACAGGAGTCCATAATTCACTCAAGATTCAGATTAAGTTGTCTAGGTCATCATAGTGAAATAGAAACCTAACTAGTTACGGTGTTACAGCTAGCGGTTACTGTTTTGCGGTCCGGTCTTATGCAAACTCATTGCATAAGATACCCCCACTCGCATGTCTACTACATGGACGCTTTGGATCAATAGGTCTGTATCAAATACAAAGCGGGTCGTATCACATAGTGTTACCAGGATAAGGTACCTAGTCTGATCCTTGTACTATTGATAGCGAGCAAAAATGTCGCTATTTTAGTCTCAATTTATTAAGCTTTTTGGTGCTTTAAACGTGTTTTTTATGAATATATTTAATGAATTTTGTTATTTGGTCCTTAGGAGCAAAGTTGGTGATTTTGGGAGAAAAAGTGCCAAAATTGAAGCAATTGAAGCTCAAATCTTAGTTTGATGCAATTGGAGGCCCAAAGAAGTCATCCATGAAGAAATAACGAAAAGAAATGAAGAAGAAGGCCCAAAAATCAGCCCAAAAGGAAGCTGAAAAATCTAGAATTTTGGGGCAGCGTCGAGACGCTAAGAAGACAGCGTCGCGACGCTACCCTTTCGTGTTGCCCAAGCCGCGTGCGCAGCAGCGTCGCGACGCTGAGCAAGGTAGCGTCGCGACGCTACCCCTATTCCAGACCTATAAAAAGGCACCCTTGGGTGCCTCATTATGCATCAATCATCATTCCAATTCCTTCCTTTCTCACTTCCTTAAGGCTCCTTTGGAGCCCCTCTCAAGGCTTTTGAGCCTTTTTGAGAGGATTCTTTTAGTGGGAAAATTTTGGGAAATTTTGGGGGCGCATCTTAGAGGCTCAAGGAGTAGTCAGCGGGACTGGACATGAAAGAAGACAAAGAAGTGCCAATTATCTTAGGCAGACCTTTCCTAGCCACTGGTAAGGCTGAGATTAGCGAGCATACAGGTAAACTTACCTTGAACATTGATGATGAAAAATTTGTGTTTAGTATTTTTGGCCAAGATGAATCTGTTTGTAGTTTGCACACATATTTTTCTGTTGGGCCTGAATACTTGACTGATGACGATAAAGAGGTAGACTATAATCTTGGCCTAGGCTTAGGGGAATTGCTTATGGATAATGAGGATTTTGATCATAATGCATATTTGGATAATCCTCTGTTTGAAAATGATTTGGATCTGCTTGACTTTGAAAATGAATTAGACTTGCCTTCTTGTGAAAATGAAAGATCTGCAGTTGATGATTTACCTTCCTTTGAAAATTAATTAGATTTGCCTGAAATGGATAATTTTGATGATGATATTGAATTGCCTGACATTGAGCATGAGCATGAAATGCATAAGAAAGATTGCTTGATAGATAATTTTGAGTCTGACCATGATTACACTGAATCTATTGAGTCTGATCTTGACATTCCTGAATGCATGAATCCTAACAATGTGAATACTTTCTTTTCATGTCCTGATGATGTATATAGCATAGAATCTGACCCAGAAGAACTCGAATCTGTGCATAGTATAGAATCTGATCCTGAAATTCTTGAATTCTTTAATTCTTCTGATGATGAGTCATGTGATAGCTTAGTTGAATCATTTTTTAATTATGAGTCTGAGGGATCTGCTGAGCATGTAGACATTTTCTCCGATGAATGGACTGACATGATTGATAGGCCACCTCTAGATCCTAGACCAGTAGATATTATAACGCTTGATGACTCTGTTAACAACTGTTTTGAGAATAGAGATTTAAAAAAGAGATTTGTTGCGGCTGATTATTTCCTGAAATGTTATTACGAAAATCTTTTTAGTAAAGATGGGCCAGGGGAAAGTTTTTTTTCTCCCCTGTTTGTAGTCTGCAATTCGGTGCGTGATTTCTTGCAGGGCCTGGAGGATGATGAAAATTTTTATTTTGAGCCTCCCAAGTTTATTTTTCCGTTAATTTTCTTTTCTTTGTTTTTCAGTTTTTTGTAGTTAGAGCATGTTGATCTTTCGTTCCAGTTGATCAATTTGAAGGAGCTCGAGACCACATTTTCTTCCTAAAACAACCCCAATGAATGTTGAAGGCTGACATCCATTGTTTCTCTCACACTCCAGGGCAGTACCGTTCTCCCTTTATTTTTTAATTGTCCTTATGCATGCTTAATTAGTCTGAATAATTGATACATTGAGGACAATGTATGATTTAAGTTTGGGGGGGAGGCTTTGCTGTTCTGATCTGAGCAAAAAAATTTTCATGATGATTCTATTGCATCTGTTTTGATGAGGACGGTCTATGATATGATCTAGATAATGGATTTTGTTCAATTTTTGTGAAATATGAAAGCATGTTCAAGATTCATGTAAATTTAAATTTTTTCTTTGATTTCCTTGCACATGTTGAGCACTTAGCCTACTTATATGGTTTTGAATGCTTAGAACTGGATTATATTATCTAAGATGTTTGTTGTCACTCCGATAGGCTTAAGATCTAATTTGAAAGATGAACCGCATGAGAGTCTGTAATGTTTTACTTGGGAGAAAAATCATGTTTATTAGCATGCAAAGAAAAGAAAAGTGTGAAAAAAATATATATGAAAAAAAAAGGGTAAAAGAAAAAAAAAAAAAAAGAATGCTCCACTTTCTTGAGAGTGTTAGTAACCAGGGGCATTCATGACACCCATCGTTTGCCTTTGCATGAAAGCGTTTAAAAGAAATGAGCATGCTTCGACAACCTGAAAGATGAGGCGCTCGTAGTTGGATGCTTTCATCACCAATGTTGGCAAGCCAGAACGAAGGCGCTACATCTAAAAGGATTCTAAAAAAAAAAAAAAAAATGCAAGTTTGGGGGAGGCATACCCCATTGTTTCAGGCACCTTAGTGGGATATTGCTTTCTTGATTGTTGGGAAGCTGGATAATTAGACCTTAGGGCCAGTGTAGGGGGAAGATGAACTGAGGATTTTATAAACCTTTTCTAGGCTAGTAAAGACCTAATAAGGAGGCTCGCACACACACACGCAAGGGATGAAGAGTTTAAATTTAAATTTCGTGATGAATGAATTCGTTTTAATATTTCCTTTAATTGTTAGAATTCATTATTTAGATCATTGAGCTTAGAGTCATGCATTTGCAATAGTTGATTCATATACAAGGTTTTAGCTTTGCTCGGGACTAGCAAATATTTAAGTTTGGGGGTGTGATGACATGCAAAAATGTCATCGTTTTCCTATTAATTTTGGCTAGTTTTATGCTTGAATTGTGTGCTTTAATGCTATTTTCTGTTTAAATTTCAGAAAACCGAGTCAAGGAAGCAAAACCGGAATTTTGAGAGAATTTAGATGATTTTGGAGGCTTTTTGAGCAATTTGGAGAATTCCATTGAAGATTCGAGTAAAAAAAGCCAAGAAGAATGAATTAGAAGCCCAAATTCATGAATTTCAAGTTTTAAAGTATCAATTTGGGTCAAGAAAAGTGCCCAAAATCCATTACAAGAAGTATTTGGGCCAAAAGAAAGTTGGAGGCCCAAAAATTGAGTCAAAATCGGGCCTTTATTGAAGATTCAGGGCCTAGCGTCTCGACGCTAGGCAGCTGCGTGGAAAAATCTGGAATCGCGAGAGCGTCGCGACGCTGTCCAAGTAGCGTCTCGACGCTGCGACGTCTTGGAGCCCAAGAAAAGATGACGTCAGAGCGTCTCGACGCTGTCCTTGTAGCGTCTCGACGCTGAGCCTGCTGGGAGCCTATAAAAGGAGCCTTTTGCATCCATATTTTGCGTGCCAATTTGTGGGTTTTCACCCCATTCTAGAGTTTACACTAAAATTTGGGATTTTTGGGAGAGTTTTAGAGCTTTGTTGAAGATCTTTGGAGCTCGGGATCGAAGGAGGTCGGCGCGGGATCGAGGAGATCGACACTTTTATGAGCATTTCTCTTCCCTTTTCCTTTATGTTTTAGTTTCTAGAATTGTTGTGATTAGGAATTATTGAATTCTAGTGATTATGAGTAGTAAATTCCTAAATTCTATGAGATTGATTTAGATGTTGAACCTCTGCTGAATTAATGAATCGATGTGGTTTAATTGTCATTATTGTTCATTTGTGCATTTTGTCCGTAATGCTTTTAATCAACTGATCACTGATTAAATGAATCGTTACTAAGCGGAAACTCGACGGAGAGAAGCTTAGACTAGAACTGAATGCATGACTAACGGTTATTTACCCGGGTGACACGGGATAAAATAAATAACGTTAGAGGTTGTACTGAAGGGTCGTAATGCCTTACTAAGTAAATAAAGATGAGACTGAAAGGAGATTCTTTATTGAAAGGTATGAGATAGGAGGAGACCGACAGGAGAATCCTTGAAATTAGGCTTCTAGACTTATGAATCAAATGATTTGTTAATCCATATTAGTTAATTGATTAAGCGATTAAAGGTCCAATTGATAAAATCAACAACTCTAGAATTATCCCATCAAATTGTGTCACCATTTATCTTTTGCTTTCTAGATTAGCTTTTTGTTATTCTTTTCAGCATTTGATTTTGTTCTCTAAATAAAGTTAAGCAAGATTATTCGCGGTACTTAATTGAATAAATCCAATCCCTGTGGAGACGATACTCTATACTCAAAATCACGATATTACTTGTGACGACCCGTTCGCTTGCGGATGAAAATCGCCCACCACCAACCAGAGAATAAAATTCGGGTTAAGGGTCCCTGCACCGTAGTGTGAAAGCTAGTACCATTAGATATCAAAATGCAAGTTTGGGGGAGTAGGAAAAGAAAAAGAAAAGAAAAAAAGAAAAATCATTTGTGAGTTTTGCTCCCCCATGAAAAAGAAAAGAATGACACGCACCCTAGTTTCTTTTTTTTGCAAGATAGAAGGACTCCGACGTATTAGGGGCTCTTAGCCAGTGTAGGGGGAAAACAAATGGAGAAAGCCATATGACTAATCTAGGTTAGTAAAAGAATCAATAGATAAGTCTTGAGCATGCTATTCATTAATCTTAAGTTCAAACTAGTTTAAGATTTCTTCAAGAGTATGCGGTGCTTGCTTATTCCACTTGCATGTTTTCCTTTCGATCCTAAGAATTCCAAATTCATTGAGGGTTGAGCGATTCTATTTCATGCATCTTTAGAATTTATTTTGCTCGGGACTAGCAAAAGCTTAAGTTTGGGGGTGTGATAGCGAGCAAAAATGTCGCTATTTTAGTCTCAATTTATTAAGCTTTTTGGTGCTTTAAAAATGTTTTTTGTGAATATATTTAATGAATTTTGTTATTTGGTCCTTAGGAGCAAAGATGGTGATTTTGGGAGAAAAAGTGCCAAAATTGAAGCAATTGAAGCCTGATAACTGCCCAAAAGGTAGTTATTTAGGCCTCAATTATATAGGGATTTGTGTGTCCTTTACGCTTATTAGGGTTGGTTTTGGATAGATATTACATGATTTAACCCATTTGGAAGAATGGAAGCATTGGAAATTATTTTGTGCAGATTATGCTGTTGAGCGACTAGAATGAGCAAATTCTATGCTGCAGCAAAATTGGAAGCAGAAACTGCCACATCACAACTCGTTAGCCAACTTCATGAACCGACTTCTATTGAGATATTTTCGGGATAAAGGATCAAGGAGAGCCTTACACGTGTCCTAGTTGACCTAATTAAAGCCTCCCATCCTTCTATAAAAGGAAGTAGCCGTCAAAGTCAAATTCATTCCATGTTTCCCCTTGGAAGCCGAATAGTATAGGGATTGAAGATCATCAAGAACACCATCATCCGCAAGCTGATTAGGGAGTTTATTTTCCTTCTTAAATTGTGGTTATGGACATGCTTACTCAGATTGTAATTCGTATTCCTATGCCTATTATGAACTAAGTAGCTTAAGGTGTTGGTTAGGAATAATGTGATTACTGTGCTTCAACTCTTGTAATAAATTGACTATTGCATTTTGGTTAATTGTTGTGCTTATTCTTATTTTTGCCCGCCTGGCCAGCCGGTATGGATAGCTCTCTCTAGTTTCAGGGATGATTTAGAGAGTGTGTGGCAATTCTCCACATTACGATCATTGTGTATTGGTGAACGCCAGTGACTGAGCTAGGGATAGCCAGTTGCCTAGTGCTCGATTGGTCGCTCTTCATTGGGTTCGAAACATATCCTAAAAGATCCGGAGTTCCGGTAGGAATCCGCTAATAATACTGCGAGAAATGCATGATCAATAATATTGCTAGAGCATATCTTAGAACAATCACTAAAGCCTAACCAGCGCCTGTCTTTAATCTGTCTGTCTATTTGTTTACTCGTTGTTCTGTCATTTATTTTGCTTCAGCATAATTCCGATAAAACCAAATCATTTTTATTATCTTCGAAACCATTAGAAAGTTATACAAAATAGATAAAGTGGAAACTCATTCAGACCTTGGATTGATAATATTACTTGTTGCAGACTGTGTATACTTGCACAGGAATTCTAGAGTATTTTCTATCATATTTTTATACACTCTAGGAACCCAACAAGTTTTTGGCGCCGTTGCCGGGGACTTGAATAAGTTTTTATCTGATCTGTTTTGTGTATGTGTTTTAGTGGTTTGGTGCTAGAACTTTTTGATTGTTTCTTTTGTTTTTGCAGGTGTGATTTTGGTGCATGAGCGATCCACCTGGGGTACGGTTTGAGCTTGATCCAGAAATTGAAAGGACATTTAGGAACAGAAGGAGGGAGCAGCGCAGAAACCAGATGGAGAACGTGCCGCAACTCCCGCAGGTTCCTAAAGGTCCAGCAGCAGCAAACCCCCAGCAGAATCTGTTGCTGCAGCAAAACCCACTGTTTGAGCAAAATGAGCAGCAAAATAATCAGGCTGAGAATCCTATCTTGATAGCGAATGATAGGACCAGAGCCATTCGAGCATATGCTGTCCCGATGTTTAATGAGTTGAATCCAGGGATTGTGCGTCCCCAAATCCAAGCGGCGAATTTTGAAATGAAACCGGTAATGTTTCAGATGTTGCAAACCGTGGGGCAATTCCATGGTTTGTCATCTGAAGACCCTCATTTACATCTTAAGTCTTTTCTAGGAGTTAGTGATTCTTTTGTAATTCAGGGAGTGCCGAGAGATGCTCTTAGATTAACTTTGTTCCCGTATTCTCTTAGAGATGGAGCGAAGTCATGGTTAAACTCTTTTGCTCCAGGATCAATTAGGACATGGGATGAGTTAGCTGAAAAAATTTTGAGTAAATATTTCCCACCTAATAGGAATGCTAAATTAAGGAGTGAAATAGTAGGGTTTAGGCAACTTGAAGATGAGACTTTTAGTGAGGCTTGGGAGAGGTTTAAGGAGCTTTTACGAAAGTGTCCCCACCATGGGTTACCTCATTGTATTCAAATGGAAACATTTTACAATGGTTTGAATGGAGTAACCCAAGGTATGGTCGATGCTTCGGCTGGAGGGGCCCTTTTGGCAAAAACTTTCGATGAAGCCTATGAAATTTTAGAAAGAATATCTATTAATAGTTGTCAGTGGTCGGATGTTAGAGGCACAAATAAAAAGGTTAAGAGTGTATTAGAGGTTGATGGTGTGTCCACCATTAGGGCTGATCTTGCTATGATTGCTAACGCTCTTAAGAATGTGACAGTGATTAGTCATCAGCAGCCACCAGCTATGGAGCCTGCAGCAGTGGTGAACCAAGTCACGGACGAAGCATGTGTCTATTGCGGTGAAGATCACAACTACGAGTTTTGCCCCAGCAATCCAGCTTCTGTGTTTTTTGTAGGTAATCAGAGGAACAACCCTTATTCTAACTTCTATAATCCAGGTTGGCGCAACCACCCCAACTTCTCATGGGAAGGTCAAGGAAATAACATGCAAGCACAACAAAAGGTGAACCAGCCGGGATTTGCTAAAGCACAGGTAAAGCCCCAGCAAAATAAGCCGGCTTTGCCCCAGCAAAATTCGGGAAATTCTCTCGAGGCAATGATGAAAGAATTTATGGCTCGCACAGACGCCGCAATTCAAAGTAATCAAGCTTCGATGAGGGCCCTGGAATTGCAAGTGGGTCAGCTAGCTAGTGAGCTAAAGGCGAGGCCTCAAGGGAAACTTCCTTCGGATACTGAACACCCTCGAAGGGAAGGTAAGGAGCAGGTAAAGGCAGTAACTCTTAGGAGTGGTAAGCCATTAGAAGAGTCTAGAAAGACACAGGATTTAAATAGTAATAGTGATAATATTGTTGTTATTGAAAAAGAGTTGGAGTCTGGTCAGGGTGTTGGAGGCAGCAAAGAAAATGCTGGAGCATCTGGTTCTGTGCCAGATGTAGAACCACCATATGTGCCGCCCCCACCTTATGTACCACCTCTACCTTTTCCACAAAGGCAAAAGCCTAAGAATCAGGATGGTCAATTTAAAAAATTTTTAGAGATTCTTAAGCAGTTGCATATAAATATCCCTTTAGTAGAAGCTATTGAGCAAATGCCTAATTATGCTAAATTTCTTAAGGATATTTTGACTAAAAAGAAAAGGTTAGGTGAGTTTGAAACTGTATCTCTTACTGAGGAGTGTAGTGCTATTCTTAAGAATGGGCTACCCCCCAAGGCTAAGGATCCAGGGTCATTTACTATACCTGTGTCTATAGGTGGAAAGGAGTTAGGTAGAACACTTTGTGATTTAGGTGCAAGCATTAACCTTATGCCTCTTTCGGTCTATCGGAAGTTAGGTATTGGTGAAGCTAGACCTACCACAGTTACGCTCCAATTAGCTGATAGGTCTATCACATATCCAGAGGGTAAAATTGAGGATGTCTTAGTAAAAGTTGATAAATTCATATTTCCTGTTGATTTTATTATTTTAGACTATGAGGCTGATAAAGATGTCCCAATTATTCTAGGTCGTCCATTTTTGGCTACTGGTAGGGCATTAATAGATGTTCAAAAAGGAGAATTAACAATGAGAGTTTGTAATGAGGAAGTGAAATTTAATGTGTTTAAAGCCATGAAATATCCAGACGAGATGGAGGATTGCTCCTTCATCAGGATTCTGGAGAGCACAGTTTTTGAGACAGCAATACAGGATTCGGCTGATAAGCATTCAGAAAAGCATGGAGAGGTTAGTGTAGAAGATTTTGAGTTTTGTTCTTTAGATAGAAAAAATGAAAAAGAATTGTTTAGGTGTGAGGATGTTTTTGAGTCTTTAGATTTAGATCAAAGAAAGGCTCCCCCAATTAAACCATCCCTAATTGAGGCACCCACTTTAGATTTGAAGCCTTTACCGGATCATCTAAAGTTTTTGGAGGGTCTTTTCAGTAAACTGTGCTCTTCAGTTTTTGGAGGGTCTTTTCAGAGTTGTTTAGATAATTTAGGAAAGGTGTTAAAAAGATGTGAGGATACTCATCTAGTGCTTAATTGGGAGAAGTACCACTTCATGGTGAAGAAGGGCATAGTGTTAGGTCATAGGATTTCTAAAAATGGTCTAGAAGTTGATAGAGCAAAAGTTGAGGTTATCGAAAGACTAGAGCCACCGAATTCAGTGAAGGGAATTCGGAGTTTTTTAGGACATGCTGGATTTTATAGGAGGTTCATAAAGGATTTTTCCAAAATCAGTAAACCTCTTTGTAACTTATTGTGCACTGATCATGTTTTTTACTTTAATGCAGATTGTAGGAAGGCTTTTGAAACGTTGAAGGTTGCTTTAATCTGAGCACCCATTCTCTGCGCGCCTAATTGGAATTTGCCATTCGAGGTAATGTGTGATGCGAGTGATGCTGCGGTAGGAGCGATGCTGGGGCAAAAGCAGGGCAAATTTATTCATCATATATATTATGCAAGCAAGGTTTTAAATGAAGCACAAGTCAACTACACAACTACTGAAAAGGAGTTGTTAGCTGTTGTGTTTGCTTTTGAGAAATTTCGGCCATATTTGGTTGGATCTAAAGTCACGGTGTTCACAGATCATGCAGCAATAAGGTATTTAATGTCTAAAAAGGATGCAAAGCCGAGACTAATTCGTTGGATTTTATTACTGCAGGAATTTGACTTGGAGATAAAGGACAAGAAGGGATCAGAGAATGTCGTTGCAGATCATTTATCTCGTCTTGATCCATCATCATTTTTGCTGGAGCAATTTGCCATTTTCGATTCTTTTCCAGATGAGCAGCTTTTTGCTGTTTAGGTAAAGGTAGTCAGGGATGTCCCTTGGTATGCTGATATTGCCAACTTTTTAGTAAAGGGAGTCACCCCTATTGATATGGATTGGAGGCAGAAGAAAAAGTTTAAGCATGATGCGAAAATTTTCTTTTGGGATGAGCCTTTTATGTATAAGCAATACTCTGACGGTATTATTCGTAGGTGTGTTTCAGGTGCTGAAGCAAAAGAAATCCTGGAGCAATGTCACTCTTCGCCGTATGGAGGTCATTTCAGCGGACAGAGGACGACTATGAGGATTTTGCATTGCGGATTTTTCTGGCCTACGTTATTCAAGGATGCCCATTGGTTCTACAAGCAATGTGATGCTTTCCAAAGGAGAGGAAATTTGGGGCCTAGAGATGAAATGCCTCTTACTTACATTTTAGAAGTTGAATTATTCGATGTATGGGGTATTGACTTTATGGGGCCATTTCCCCCTTCTAATGGCAATGTTTTTATCTTATTGGCAGTTGATTATGTGTCCAAATGGGTGGAGGCCATCGCATGCCATCAGAGTGATGCCAAGACAGTGGCAAGGTTTCTTCAATCGCACATTTTTGCGCGGTTCGGGACACCTAGGGCTCTAGTGAGTGATGAGGGTACACATTTTGTTAATAATATCTTAACTAAGCTTTTAGCTAAGTATGGGATTAAGCATAGGATAGCTACCCCTTATCACCCACAAGCAAATGGTCAAGCTGAAATTAGTAATAGGGAAATTAAAGCTATTTTAGAGAAAGTAGTCCATCCATCTAGAAAGGATTGGTCCTTTAGGTTGGATGAGGCTCTTTGGGCTTATAGGACAGCTTATAAGACTCCTTTAGGTATGTCTCCCTATAGGTTAGTATACGGGAAAGCTTGCCATTTACCATTAGAGCTTGAGCACAAAACGTTTTGGGCTTTGAAAAAGTTAAATTTTGATATGAGTCGTGCAGGAGCAATAAGAATGCTGCAGCTTAATGAGTTAGAAGAATTTCGCCAATTCTCTTATGAGAATGCGAAAATGTATAAGGAAAAGACTAAGCTGTGGCATGACAAAAAAAATTAAATCTAAGGAGTTTGTCAAGGGTCAGAAATTTTTGCTTTATAATTCTAGATTAAAATTATTTCCTGGAAAATTAAAATCTAAATGGTCAGGACCGTTTATTGTGATTGAGGTTTTCTCCAATGGAGCAATTACTTTGCAGGATGAAAAAGATGGGAGAATGTTCAAGGTGAATGGACAGCGTGTGAAGCATTATTGGGGTGAGGAATTTCAGTCGAAATATCCTTCCCTATGATTGGTTGATGATTGAGAGAGCAGGACTTTTGCGGGAGCGTTTCACAGAGAAAAATTTTGAGCTCCGAGAAATTTTATTTTCTATTAATTTGATTTTATTTGTCGGTTAGGTTAGATTTAATTTTGCATGATTTATTAGATTTTATCTTTTAAGTATTTTTATATTTTTTTGGTAGGTTAGATTTGATCTATTTTTTTTCTGATTTGATTTGATTTTTGGGTATTTATTTAAATTATCTTGCAATTATCTTTTGGATAGATTTTATTTTATCTAGATTTTATTTTCGGTTATTTGAATTCTAGTTTTAATTAAATAGAGATTTTCTCTAACTTATTCGGCTTCTTTTGGGAATAAAAGATTAAGTTTCATTTGATCGGTTAAAGTTCAATTTGAATTTAAAAGATTTGATTTTCCTATTTTGAAATTTAAAATTCCGTATCTAAGATTTGGCAGGTTCAGAAGATTGTTGCAGCAAAGATAATGTTGGAGCAAATTTCTCGTATGCATAGGAAGGATTTTAGTGTGAGTAATTATTTTTACCGTTGGGATTTTTTAATTTCTATGGGCAGGTGCATTGCAGGGATGCTGCCACATGTCGTGCAGGGACAATCCAACGGTTTAGCCGTTGACAGCATGCCATTATTTTCCATAGATGATTGGAGTTCCACAATTTTACCGTTAGGGATTCGAATTGCAACTTAATTGTGAACGGTAAAACCATTTATTACGGAGCAAATCCTTTCGGTTAGGATTTCAAATTGCTGGAGCCTTATTTATTTGCAGACATTGGTAAGTCTTCGTTCTACTTCGTCTTCTTGATTCTTGCCATCTACATTCTTTCTTTCTCCTTTTCATTCTTTGCAAAACCCTTTGAGTTATCCATGGCCAAAACAAGAGCGAGGAAAGAAAGAGAGAGAGAGAGTGAAGAGGAAATACCTATTACCCCCGAAGTTTCGAAAGTGAAAACTAAGAAGAAAAGAACACCGGAGGAGAAAGAAGCTAAAAGAAGAAGGCGACAACAGAGGGCGGAAGAACAGGAAAAAGTGACAGAGGATGAGGCTGCTGCAGTAAATGAAGAAAACCTGGAAGAACTGCAAGAACAAACCCCAGGAGAGGTTGATCAGAGACTTGCGGATACAGATACGGCTCGAGAGAAAAATGTTGAGGGAAATCGAGAACAGCAGGCTGAGATGGTGAGAGACGAGCAGGTAGACGCAGTGTCTGAAAGAGGAAACGAGCAGGACCAAGAAGCTCGTGTTGAGGTAATCATGCCCGAACCGCCGAAACGTCGCCGTATAAAAAGAAAGGCCGGCCGTATTCAGGTGATTCGGACTGATACCCCATCACCACCATCATCAGATTCTGAGAGAGAAAAGGCAGAGCGAGAGGAAAGAGAGAAGAAAGAAGCTGAGGACAAAGAAAGAGAAGAAACAGAGAAGAAGACTGAGGAAGAGCAGTTGCTCAAGCGCAGGGCAGAGAAGGGCAAAAATGTTGCTGAGGCATCGGAAGAACACACGGCGATAGAAGAACAGTCGGTTCAGTTTGATCGCTTCGTCAACAATTTTGCCAGAGCAAAATACGTTGAGCTTCTGAAAAGGGATTTCTTGTTCGAGCGCGGTTTCAGTGGTGATCTTCCACAGTTTCTGAGGACCGGTATTGCAGACCACGACTGTGAGCTGTTTTGTGCGAAACCTGAATCTGTAAACGCACAGGTGGTGCGTGAATTTTATGCTAACATTGTAAAGGAGGATGGTTTCCAGGTAATTGTCCGAGGAGTCGAGGTGGATTGGAGTCCAAGTGCTATCAATGCACTGTACAACCTTCAGAATTTCCCCCATGCGACATATAATGAGATGGCTGTGGCGCCATCTGATGAGCAACTAAGTGAGGCTGTAAGGGAGGTAGGAATTGAAGGGGCATAGTGGCAGTTATCCAAGACTCAGAAGAGGACATTCCAGTCGGCTTATCTGAAAAGGGAAGCGAACACATGGATAGGAAGCAGAAGATGCTTCCAACAACACATGACTCGACAATTTCCAGGGAACGGGTTCTCCTAGCTTTTGCCATCTTACGGTCTCTCAGTATTAATGTAGGGAGGATCATTGCGAATGAGATTTCTGGATGTTGGAAAAAGAAGGTGGGGAAACTATTCTTTCCGAACACAATCACGATGCTGTGCAGAAGAGCAGGGGTTCCGGTAGATGAGGGAGATGTGATCCTGTTTGATAAGGGGATCATAGACACGCCCAATTTGGCACGGCTCCAGCGCGGGCAGGAGGTGCGTCAAGGTGGGCTTATCCATGGCATCCACTCGATTCTAGAACAACTGGCACTTTCGGCCAGTAGGCAGGAGTTTGCTGAAAGGCAGACTCTAACCTTCTGGAGCTATGTTAAGAATCGGGATGCCAGCTTAAAGAGGGCACTGCAGAAGAATTTTTCAAACCCATACCCAGCCCTTCCTACATTCCCTGAGGATCTGTTGAACCCCTGGATTCCGCCACCATTTGTTGAAAGAGAAGAAGAGAATGAGGATGAAGAACAGGGTCAGGAAGATTGATGGATGAAATGTTCTTCCGCGAGCATTATTTTTGTTTTTATCATTTTGTTTGCTCGCGCATATCAGACCCCATTTGATAAATATGTTTGCTTGTTTCTTTTTAATTTTTTCTGCTTTAAAAAAATATATCTCTGCTATGTAATTTCTGTTCTTATCTTTTAAATGAAATTTCTAGATGTTTCTATCCCATGAGCACTGACTGACTCTAACTTAACTATTTTCTTCTGAATTTTTGAAGCTTGGACTGATTACGCTTAATTAGATCAAGGTATTTTGATCTCCAGACACCTTTTGCTTGAGTATTTCTTCTAGCCTGGACTGTTGCTGCGGCAAGAAGATTTTGACGGTAGTATTGACTTATATGATCCACTTTAAGCTTAATCCTAGTCCCATGTTTAGTTTAAAAATTCAGATAGAAAAATTTAAGTTTGGGGGTGTACTTGCTTAATTAATGATTCATTGAGGACAATAAATAATTCAAGTTTGGGGAACTTTTTGCTACTCCAATTATTTTGCTCGAGCATTCCTCTCATTCAAAATTAAAACTTGCTAGGTTATTGAGTAACCAGGGACATTTGTGATACCCACAGTTTGTCTTCGCGTCAAAAGATGACCTAGGAAATGAGAAAAATAAGAAAAATTATTTGCTGAAAAAAAATTATTTGTTGAAAATTTTGCTGAAAAAAATTGATGGAGCAAAAGTTTTGAGGGATGAATGATGATCCAGCAGTTTTCTGTCTTCCAGAACTTAGGTGAGCTTCATCATAAAATGTCGCCATTCTGAGGGGCAAGAGATGGAATAACTAAGGATTTTTTAGCTTTATAATGAGTATTGAGTCTAGTTGGTGATGAGCTTGAGGCAAGGGTATACTGCACCATAAAGTGGATCATCCCATGCTTAAGAGCTTATGACTGTAAGGCTGCTTTAAGTCTGATAAATAATGAAATAAACCCTTTAAAAATATGTTTTGAAACGTCTGATAATAGAGCTAGGCTGTGGTGAGTTCTTAGAATTAAGTTAAAAAGTGGTGATTATTTGTCCCTGCTGAAGGAATCATTTTGCTGCAGCAGAGCTTGGTTTTGCAGAGTGCTCAGGTAAAGGTTAAAGGTAGTGTTGGACTGTCTGGTTTGATTAAGCTAATTCTTTGTCTAATGTTTTGAAATTCTCGAAGGAAGGTTGGTTAGTATTGCTCGGGACGTGCAATAGTTCAAGTTTGGGGGTATGATAACTGCCCAAAAGGTAGTTATTTAGGCCTCAATTATATAGGGATTTGTGTGTCCTTTTCGCTTATTAGGGTTGGTTTTGGATAGATATTACATGATTTAACCCATTTGGAAGAATGGAAGCATTGGAAATTATTTTGTGCAGATTATGCTGCTGAGCGACTAGAAGGAGCAAATTCTATGCTGCAGCAAAACTGGAAGCAGAAACTGCTACATCACAGCTCGTTAGCCAACTTCATGAACCGACTTCTATTGAGATATTTTCGGGATAAAGGATCAAGGAGAGCCTTACACGTGTCCTAGTTGACCTAATTCAAGCCTCCCATCCTTCTATAAAAGGAAGTAGCCGTCAAAGTCAAATTCATTCCATGTTTCCCCTTGGAAGCCGAATAGTATAGGGATTGAAGATCATCAAGAACACCATCATCCGCAAGCTGATTAGGGAGTTTATTTTCCTTCTTAAATTGTGGTTATGGACATGCTTACTCAGATTGTAATTCGTATTCCTATGTCTATTATGAACTAAGTAGCTTAAGGTGTTGGTTAGGAATAATGTGATTACTGTGCTTCAACTCTTGTAATAAATTGACTATTGCATTTTGGTTAATTGTTGTGCTTATTCTTATTTTATGCCCGCCTGGCCAGCCGGTATGGATAGCTCTCTCTAGTTTCAAGGATGATTTAGAGAGTGTGTGGCAATTCTCCACATTACGATCATTGTGTATTGGTGAACGCCAGTGACTGAGCTAGGGATAGCCAGTTGCCTAGTGCTCGATCGGTCACTCTTCATTGGGTTTGAAACATATCCTAAAAGATCCGGAGTTCCGGGAGGAATCCACTAATAATACTGCGAGAAATGCATGATCAATAATATTGCTAGAGCATATCTTAGAACAATCACTAAAGCCTAACCAGCGCCTGTCTTTAATCTGTCTGTCTATTTGTTTACTCGTTGTTCTGTCATTTATTTTGCTTCAGCATAATTCCGATAAAACCAAATCATTTTTATTATCTTCGAAACCATTAGAAAGTTATACAAAATAGATAAAGTGGAAACTCATTCAGACCTTGGATTGATAATATTACTTGCTGCAGACTGTGTATACTTGCACAGGAATTCTAGAGTATTTTCTATCATATTTTTATACACTCTAGGAACCCAACAAAGCCTAAATCCTAGTTTGATGCAATTGGAGGCCCAAAGAAGTCATCCATGAAGAAATAACCAAAAGAAATGAAGAAGAAGGCCCAAAAATCAGCCCAAAAGGAAGCTGAAAAATCTGGAATTTTGGGGCAGCGTCGAGACGCTAAGAAGACAACGTCGCGACGCTACCTTTTCGTGTTGCCCAAGTCGCGTGCGCAGCAGCGTCGCGACGCTGAGCAAGGTAGCGTCGCGACGCTACCGCTATTCCAGGCCTATAAAAAGGCACCCTTGGGTGCCTCATTATGCATCAATCATCATTCCAATTCCTTCCTTTCTCTCTTCCTTAAGGCTCGTTTGGAGCCCCTCTCAAGGCTTTTGAGCCTTTTTAAGAGGATTCTTTTAGTGGGAAAATTTTGGGAAATTTTGGGGGAGCATCTTAGAGGCTCAAGGAGTAGTCAGCGGGACTCCAAGCGCCAACGAGGGGTTTTTCGACGGTCAATTCCTTTCCTTTTATGCTCTTTATTATGCTTTCCCTTGTAATTATTGTAGATATTTTAGCCATGTGTAGCTAAAACCCCAAATTAGGGTCTTGAAATGAAATGATAGTTCAAATATTGTTATACTTTCTTGTCTCTTGCCCATGTCCTAATTATTTGTATGGATGTGCTTAATGCTTTACTCAATCTGGCCAATTGTGTAATGATTCGATTCTTAATGGAAACTCGACGGAGAGAAATTAGGATAGATGATAATCCATGCAACTAGTTTAATTGCCCGTTGTGACACCGGGGTTAGTTGATTAAACTTAGATTCCTAAAATGAATCAGAGCGTAATAATTAACGATTTTTAATAGCGCTAAGGACACTTAGGTTGTTAAAATGAATTAATTGTAATTAGGGGAAACCGACAGGAGAACCTATGTGATTAACGGAGATTCTAGGATTATAATTAGTTGGGCAAAGAGATAGGATAATTATAGCAACTGTTTAGCTAATCATTGATTTTCAAGACCCCTCTTCCCATTTAAAGAAAACTCTTTCTCCACATTTTATTTTCGATTGATCAATTTATTTTCGTTAACTGTCTTGAGTTTAAATCTTTTTTTATTGCATGAAGTGGTCCCTAAATATTATTTCGCCTAAGTACTTTTAGTGCTCAAGAGATTTTAATTATTTGCTTAAGTTTCGCTTCGCCTCCCTGTGGATTCGATACTCGGTATTACTACCGTTTTATATTACTTGTGACGACCCGTGCGCTTGCGGAAAATCGCCACCATAAACTATAGACCTTTTAGGTTGTTACTTGAACATCGATCCCCGTATGTCCCACATACTAGGCTTAGTTTCTAACACTAGGAGTTCATGCTTGACTGTTTTAAGAACTAGGTGAAAAAATGTTATGCCTGTAAAAGAAAAGCAACAAAAGAAAAAAGAGAAAAAAAAAGAAATATATGTTGAGAAAAATAATTTTTTTGCTTGCAATAAAAGAAAAAGACTAGGGGCAAAAAGAGCTACCTACGGTGTGATCAGTTAGGCCAACCAAGAATAAAATTCAGGTTAAGGGTCCCTGCATCGTAGTGTGAAAGCTAGTGCCATTAGATTTAAAAAAAATGCAACTTGGGGGGGGGGGGAAGCATTCCAAAAAACGAGAAAAATATTTGAGTTTGGCTTCCCCCTGAAAAAGAAAAATATCACGCGCCATAGTTTCTTTGTTTGCAAGATAGTATAACTCCGACCTATTAGGGACTCTTAGCCAGTGTAAGGGGAAAACAAATGGAAAAAGCCATAAGACTAATCTAGGTTAGTAAAAGAATCATTAGATAAGTCTTGAGCATGCAATTCGTTGAAATTTAAGTTCAAATTCTTTGAGTTTTCTTCATGAGTATGCGGTGCTTGCTTATTTCACTTGCATGATTTCCATATTTGCTTTAGAGTTCTAAAATCATTGAGTTTTGAGTGATTCAATTTCATGCATCCTTAAAATTTATTTTGCTCGGGACTAGCAAAAACTTAAGTTTGGGGGTGGATAGCAGGCAGAAATGCCGCTATTTTAGTCCTAAATTAATAGGCTTTTGTATGCTTTTATGGTATTTTCATATAGAATCTTTAATTAAATTCATTATTTTGTCCCTAGGAGCAATTTGTGGAATTATGGAGAAAAAGAGCCCAAAATTGAGTAATCCAAGCCATATTTTCCAAGTTGGGTCAAGAAGGAAGCCCAAAAATCCTCATGAAAAGTGTTGATCCAAAAGGAATGGAGAAAGCCCAAGAAAAATGCTTAGCCCGCGCATGAAGCTTCAGAAATCGGCCTAGCGTCGTGACGCTGTCCATTTCTTGCCACCCAAGTCGTAGTGACGTCACAGCGTCGTGACGCTGTGACGTCAACGTCGCGACGCTGTCCATTTTCCAGGCCTATAAAAGGCGCCCCTTGCTCCCAATTTTGGCATCAACCAACAATCAATCGTCTTTCCATTTCCTCTCCTTCAGTCTCCCTTCAAGGCTCTTTAAGCCTTTTTGAAAGTCGAGTGTGAGATTTTTGTGGGAAATTTTGTAACGAGCATTTTAGGAGGCTCAAGAGTGTGGTTCGAAGGGACTCCAAGGGCAAGCAATGGGGTTCTCGACGGTCACTTTCCTTACTCTTATTTGCTCTATTTTATGCTTTATATCATGTACATGTGGGAATTATTGACCATGTATAGCTAATTCCATTTGGTGGTCTTGGAATGAAAGTATATAGATAATTGTTATTCTTAATTGCCTATCTCTTGTCCATTTCCTAGTTATTTGAATGGATGTTCGTAATGCTTATATGATCAGGCCAATTATATAATGAATTGATTCCTAATGGAAACTCGACGAAGAGAAATTAGGATAGATCATAATCCATGCAACAGAATTTAACTGCTCATAGTGATAGCGAGATTAGTTGGTTAGACTTAGATTCCAATAATGAATCAGAGCGTATTAATTAACGAATTTAATAGCGCTAAGGACACTTAGGTTATTAATATGAGTTAATTACAATTAGGGGAAACCGAAAGATAGAGATTCTAGGATTATAATTAGTAGAGCATTGAGATAGGATAATTAGAATAATTAATTAGCTATATTCTGATATTCAAGACCCTGTTTCTCACTCGATTTTTTCTCCACATCTTTATTTTTGATTAATCGCTTTAATTTGTTTAATTGCTTTATTTCTTGATTGGTTTTAGCATGAGGTGTTGGCTCCTAAATAATATTTCTTCTAAGTATTTTTAGTGTTCAATTAATTATCTTGCTTAAATACCGTTCTTCCTCCCTATGGATTCGATATTCGGAATACTTTCTGTTTTATTATTACTTGTGGCCCGTGCACTTTGCGGTCAACAAGTGTCTATAATCTCAGTCAGGGACACTAGATTTACTTCTAAATTCTGGCCAAGCTTGCGACAAGCTTTAGGTACTAAATTACATTTTAGTACAGCTTTTCATCCTCAAACAAATGGTCAGTTAGAGAGAACTATTCAAACCTTAGAAGACATGCTACGAGTCTGTGTTTTGCAGTTCAAAAGGAGTGTGGACTCACATTTATCTTTGATGGAGTTTACGTACAACAATAGTTACCATTCCAACATTGGAATGACACCATTTGAAGCGTTGTATGGTCGGAAGTGCAGAACTCCAGTTTGTTGGGATGAAGCTGGAGAAAGGAAGTTGATGGGACCCAAGCTTGTTCAAATCACTTCAGAAAAGGTGAAGCTAATTAGAGAAAGATTGAAGATGGCTCAAGATTGACAGAAGAGTTATGCTGATAAACGTCCAAAGGATCTAAGCTTTTCGGTGGGTGAAAAAGTTTTCCTTCGCTTGTCACCTTGGAAGGGTGTGTTGAGATTTGGGAGAAAAGGACAGTTAAGTTCGCGGTATATAGGTCCATACGAGATCCTGGAACATGTTCAACCTGTTGCTTACCGATTGGCATTGTTGATGGAGCTTTCCAGGATTCATGATGTGTTTTTCATGTTTCCATGTTACGCAAGTATGTACTAGATCCAACACATATTCTAGAGTCGCAGTCAATGCAACTGAAAGAAAATCTAACTTACGTGGAGGAGCCAAAGGAAATTCTGGATAGGAAAGAGTAGGTGTTGCGAAACAAAATCATTCCACTAGTTAAGGTTTTATGGGGATATCAGACAGTGGAAGAAGCAATCTGGGAGAGTGAGGAGCAAATGCGAGCTCAATACCCTAAGTTATTCTCTTGATTGGAGATACTGAATTTCGAGGAAGAAATTCCTAAGAGGGGGTAATGTTCGGTAAGGCCCGACCCACTTGCAATTTCTGTCTTTTATTTCAAAACTAATGAAACATAATAACAATAATAAAAAAGAAACTAAAAAAAAGGAAGCTGGGAGGTTGAGGCGGCAAGTGAGGGTCAATAAAGAAAAAAAAGAAAAAGGAAAGGTTGGCTGGAGAGAAGACACACGTAGAGAGAGAAGGGTTTAAAAAAAAGAAAGAAGAGGAAAAACAGGGAATGTTGGGGAGAAAGAAAGATAGAGAGAGAGAGAGAAGAAGAAGAAACTGAAAGAGAGATTGAGAGGGAGATGAATCAAGTTTAAGAGGAGAGATCTTAGAGAATGAGGTTGGATTTTGAAGATTAGTGTTCAAGCAGACGTGTTATTCAACGAAATGGGTAAGTGGTTCTTTAAATTTTCTTGATTTGTTGTTGTTGTTGGGTTTTGGGTATATATGTTTTGTGATATTTTGTGTGTAAGGACAAAAGAAGAAGGAAGATGAGATGATGGGTTGTTGGTTGTTGAAGAAAGAACCAAAAAAAAAAAACACACACGCAAAGAAGAGAAGAAGATGAAGAAACCGAGAGTTGGAGGTAGAAGGAGAAGGTGAGGGAAGAAAAGAAAAGCAACAAAAGATTAAAAAGAAAAAAGAAAAGAAAATACTAGGGTGTGGTAGAAGTTGAATTTAATGAAGAGAGAGATGATCTCTTTTGGGGGCTTTTCAACTTATTTCAAGTGAGGAAATTTTGAGAGTGAAAGATTATATATACGGTTATATGTGGAGAGAGAGATAGGAATGGGTAAAGGAAAATAATAATAATAATAAAGTTAACAGGAAATAGGAAAGTTGTACTCTTATGTTAATGAACAGAGAGAAAGAAAGGAAAAGTGGATGTTTGATGGGAGCTAAGGACAAATAGTACCTTAAGATAAGAAAGGGAAAAAGTTGGAATTCATGGAATAACTTAAGTATGTGCTTAAACTGAATTGGTCATTTAAGTAAATAGGAACTAATGTGTTGATTTAACAATTATATCAGGTCAAACAGAGATTGGGACGACCTACAACCCAAATTTCTCTCATCAATAGTACCGTGTGGTTGTTTTAATAATTATTTTCCGCTATTAAAAGTACTATACTTATGAATTTGAGAAAAACTAGAGTTAAGCATGTTAGGAGAAAATGATTTAAGTTCCATTGATTTTATTGTTTTCTTAGTTGGAATATGCGATTCAGAAGCATTCGAAACATTGTGCACTTATTTGAGAATTTTAGAATGTTTTCGTTATTCGTCAACATTGTTTGAGTTAATGAAATGTTATTTTACAAGAGAAAATGATTTTAGATGAGTTTTGCATAAAGGGATTCATACTAGAAAATAGTTTTTAAGTAGCTAGCTCTATGTACCCTAGGTGATTATCCATGTGCTGTGTGAATGTGTTTCCATAGTACATAGAGAGAGATCCTCAGGACCCACTCCAGTGCATGTAGGCTTCGGGCCATGTGTTGGGATGGTTAGCCTGAGAGAGATTGTTTAGCGTGCACGTATGACTAGAGATTTGCTCTGCTAAGTGTGCAGTGTATTCTATGCTTACTATGACAGAGTTTGCTCTGCTGTGTGTATCGAGAATGCTCTGCGCCGGTATGACTAGAGATAAGGGTACAGGGTTAGTGAGTTCTTTGTTTATTCTTTAGTTGTGCTTAAAAAGAGTTGTCATTGAGTTTCCTTTGTAAGTTAAATACTTTTGAGTTATTGAGCTATAAAGTTTTATAGCGACTCCTATCTAGTTGAGTTAAATATTTTCAAGAACTATTTTCGTAATAAAAACTAAATACCCCTCACTGGGCGTTAGCTCATTCTTTTCCTTCAAAATTTTCTACTAGGTAGCGACTGAGTTTCGACGAGCGTACAGAAGCTGATCTTGCCAGTCGAGTCTGTGGTTTGAGTAATTTTGTATGTACGCCTTGTTAGGTGAAAGTTATGTAAAAGTTTATATGCTGCAAGGAGTAGTTGGTTGTAAGTTATCGTATTCTGAAGTGTTTGGCTAAATTTTGTGGTTGAGACGCCTATGTCTCTAACCTGGTTTCCGGATGTGATATAGTTTATAAAATATGCATATACGTCGTTTCTTTTCAGGTGTGTTTTAGCCATGTTTTAGACGAAACTTTGTCCAAATTTTTGGTATCTTGAGTGCCTAAGCATGGTTAAGAGCATGTAGTTGGCCATGAGTCGTATAGTTAGTTAGGATTCATTGTCAGCACACCACATCACTAGGTAGTTAAGAGAGAGCTGGTGCGGGGTGTGTCATTGGTCTTTTCTGAAACTTCTTTATTCGTTACAACTTCTGTATCGATTTCTGATTCTTTTTCTGTAGATTTTTCTGACACTTCTTCTGGGATTCTCTTAACTTCTTGATTAATGGGGTATTCTGGTCCGTCATACTCCAATCCGCTCCTCAAGGTAACTGCTTTGCATTGTTCCTTGCCTTCAAGGTGAGGATTTTAAGTCTTGCTAGGCAATGTTCCTTAGGGTCTGTTCTTGATCTCTTGAGCTATTTGTCCTATTTGAATTTCCAAGTTCCTTATAGTGGCGTCATTCCTTTCCATGTATTCCTTCATTAGAGCCTCTAGATTTGACTCTTGGTTAGTGTTCTGAACTTGTACTGGTTGAAAATTTTTCTGCTGTTGTTGCTGTGTAGGTTGGGAATTAAATCCCGTTGAAGCTTTTCCGAATTGATTTGTACCAGTATTACTGGTACTAGCTTGTCCTCCCCATGAGAAATTCGTATGTTGTCTCCACCCTGGGTTGTACGTAGCTGCATACGAATTCCAATGATTTTGGTTTCCCCGTTGTCCTACATAAAAAAAAGAAGCAAGATTTAGTAGACAATTATCTATGATATGGTCTTCATTACAATTATCACAACAAGGAGAATAGATAACATTTGCAGGAGCAATGTTTGCTTGATTTCCCATAGTCAAGCCCTTCATCATGTTATGAATAACATTAATCTGAGCTTGCATGGTTGAGTTTGCTTCAGTATCCACAGCTTTCACATACTGGATTTTTCAAAATTGTAGGTTCGGTCTCTCCCCAATGTCGATTATTTGCGGCTATTGTATCTAGTTTGGTATGTGCTTCATTCACGAACTTTTTTAGGAAAGATCCATTTGCAGACGCATTGACTAAGACTTTTGGAGCTTGATCGAGCCCACCGTAAAAATGCTCAAGAATGATGCAAGTGAAGGATTAAAATTCCTTTAGCAGTGGAAACAATCACAACCATTCTCAAATTAAATTTTAATTTCGAAAAGCCAATACGTTTGCAATAAAAACAGAAACAAATTTCTATAAAAATAGATTAAGAATGCACAATTTTAGATTAGGATACTTACATGAAACGAAGGCGAAATACAACACAAAGCTCCAAATCTTGCACCGATGGACACCACCACCATAGATCACCCTCTATACTCTTGGATTACTTGAGATTGCGATTGTGGGATCGTCGTGGCCTTGAAAGGGTATATTTTCCAGCAAGAACACTGCTGAAAATTTGAGAGAATTTTGAGAGAGAGTGAGAGAGTTTTTCTCTCCGTGTCAACGTAAAAGAGAGCGAACGAAGGGTGAGACGAGAACTCCTAAAAAACGATCGATAAGTGGGGAAAGGGAAGTTATTTCCCTACTCGATCTTGACCGTTGATTATAACCTAAACAATCTCGACCATAATTATTATCAAATAATAATTAACTAATCAATTAATTATAATTAATTTAATTAAAGCAGTATTAATTAAATCAATTATAATATAAAGTATTTAATTCAACTGAATTAAATTTTTCATTCAATTAATTTTAAATTAATTGTTCCCCACACTAATTAAATATCAAAATATTTAATTACAATTGAATCATATTCAAGTGTGTCTCTCTCATTTGACCTATAGTTTTAATGTGCATCAAATGTACATTAATCATTAACTATAATATTATTTTATTAAATCACATTTAACCAAATTAAATCAAATTAATTAACTCTCCAATTAATTAATTCATGATTTAACCAAATATCACATATTTAATTAAATTCATATTCTCTCATAATTAATTTTTGAATCATATCCAAATTTTAATTTTATCATAAAGTTTAATTCTCTAACTAAACTTATACTATAATGTATCTCCATACATTATATTAATTCCCATAATTTTCAAGACTAAATAATCTCAATACCCGTTACGAGCTAGCAGGTGGACCTAATGGACCTACAGATCAGAAGCTTCAACGATACTAGACTAACTGGCTAAACTCATTAACCAAGTTAATCAACATCCGTTAACCGTGGGTCACTCCACTAAAGACGACCCACAGCTGCACTCTTCTCACTGTAGAATATTTCTATGTCCATGGATATCGACCATTACAGTAAGTCAATCATTCACGAGTGTTCGTAACGCTAGCTGGGTCAAATTACTGTTTTACTCCTGGGTTACCTCTGGCTCCTTAAGTACCATTGATCCCTCTAATGAACCACTTGTTTAGGGTTCAACCACTAAACAGAAATTCCTCTCGGGCCAGGAGAGGACATCAGGCTTTTGTTCAAGCCCCAGAATCAACCCTTAAGCGAACACAGAACTACTTACCCCAATAGGGGAAGGAGTGAATTCCATCTTGTACTGTTATGTTCCCAACCCCTACTCGGTCTTGCCCCTGAAATGGTAGGATTATTGAGTCGGCGAGCAAGCCACTCTCACCCATACAAATCTAAGGACAATCCCTCCTTAAAAGGGTTCATAACAGACTCAGGATTGAGATTGAGTTACCTAGGTCATCCTATTGAAATAGAAACCTAATCTAGTTAACAGTGTTATATCTAGTGGTTACTATTTCATAGTCCTTCGTTCTCCGAAGATACTTGAGGATGTTTTTCACTACAGTCCAGTGGTCTAACCCTGGATTAGACTGGTATCTACTGACTATCCCAACTGCATAGGATATGTCAGGCCTAGTACACAACATGACATACATAAGACTGCCCACAACTAAAGCATAACGAATCTGTCTCATATCCTCAATTTCTTGAGGTGTCTTAGGACATTTTTCCTTAGACAAATGAACTCCATGCCTGAAGGGTAAATCTTATATCTAAACAACATCTTGTCAATATATGATGCTTGAGACAGGGGTAACGTTATGTTCTTACGATTCCTAATAATTTGAATCCCTAAAACATACTGAGCTTCACCCAAATCTTTCATTTGGAACTCAGTTGATAGCCAAATTTTAATGTCAGCTAGATATTCTACATCATTCCCAATGAGTAGAATATCATCTACATACAACACCAGAAAAGCTACTGAACTGTTAATGATCCTTTTGTAAACACATGGCTCATCAACATTCTGGTCGAAGCCATAAGATTTGACAGCAGTACCAAACCCTATATTCCAAGATTTGGAAGCTTGCTTCAACCCATAAATGGATCGTTTAAGCTTGCAAACTTTTTGCTCCTGACCTTGAGCAATGAACCCCTCTGGTTGAGACATAAAGATGTTCTCATCAAGATTGCCATTCAGAAAAGCAGTCTTGACGTCCATTTGCTAGATTTCATAATCATAAAATGTGACAATGGAAAAAAGAATCCTTATCGACTTTAACATGGCAACTGTAGAGAATGTTTCTTCATAGTCCACCCCTTCCTTTTGGGTATAACCCTTTGCCACAAGTCGAGCTTTGAAAGTCTGTACTTTCCTGGCTGCGTCTCATTTTCTCTTGTAGATCCATTTTGCACCCTATGCGTTTAACCCCTTTAGGTTGGTCTATAAGATCCCAGACTTGATTAAAGTACATAGACTTCATCTTTAGGTCCATAGCTTTGACCTACTGCTCTTTGTCAAGATCATTCATTGCCTGTCTAAAGGTCAATGGATCCTCAACTCCAACATCTGGAGTTTCTACTAAACCCAGATAGCGTTCAGGCTAAATAACAACCCTCCCACTACGTTGAGGCATTCTCAATTCTTAAGAAGGATGGGTCTGACCAGATGTACTAGGCTCATCAACAACCCTCGTTGGTGGTCTAGCCTCATCAACAACTCTTGTTGAAGAATTCGTAGCATCATCATAAAATTTACTTAACACTATCTTACTGCGTGGTTTATATTCTCTCACGTGGTCTTCTTCCAAGAAAGTAGCATTTGTCGATACAAACACTTTATTTTCTTGTGGATCGAAGAAGTATCCACCTTTTGTCTCTTATCGGTAGCCTACGAATATGCATAATTTTGAACTTGAATCCAATTTCTTTGGGTTTGCCACTAGCACATGTGCAGGGCAGCCCAAAATTCTGAAATGACGTAAACTAGCTTTACGCCCTCTCCAGAGCTCAAATGGTGTTTCAGAAACACTCTTTGAGAGAACTACATTCAAAATATATATTGCAGTCTCTACTGCATAACTCCAAAAAGAACTAGGCGATTGAGCATAGCTCATCATACATCGAACCATGTCTAACAAGGTTTGGTTTATCCCTTCATATACACCATTCTGTTGAGGTGTACCTAGTGCTGAGAGTTGGGACATGATTCCATGTTCCATCAAATAGTTCTGAAATTCTAAGTCCATATACTCTCCACCTCGATCAGATCGAAGTGTTTTAATGGTCTTACCTAACAAGTTCTCAACTTCAGCCTTATACTCCTTGAACTTTTCAAGGGCTTCAGACTTATGACACATAAGGTATAAATAACAATACCTTGAATAATCATCTATGAAAGAGATGAAATATTAATACCCTCCTCGAGCCCTAACATTCATTGGACCACAGAGATCCGTATGTACGAGCTCTAAGGGCTCCTTGGCACGATTGCCTTTTCCAATAAAAGGTCGTTTGGTCATTTTACCTTCAAGATATGACTCACATGGACGTAACATACCATCTTTTAACTGGCTTAGAAGTCCGTTCTTAACGAATCTCCCAATCATACCGAGATTTATGTGGCCAAGTCCCAAGTGTCAAAGATAGGTACTTTGAGAAACTTTTTGCCTCTTTGGTTGAGTCTCAGCTGTTTTAAACATCTCATTGTTCAAAATAGCCCTAGACTCTATTGGTCCTAAAACATATACATTGTTCTCCATTTTTGCAGAACTGATATCAGCACCCGTCGGTAGCAGTTATTCTGACTCACTGAAATATCGTTGCAAAACAACTAATGAGATGGGTACGTTATTACTTTTGCTAAAACCGTAATTGGATTTATTTAATATTCATTTTACTGATAAAGGATTTTTATCATTTTAGCATGCCTAGCACATTAGTACAACCATTAGCTTCAGAAAAGCTTAACGGCGACAACTATGGAACCTGGAAATCAAATGTAAATATAGTATTAGTGATTGATGACCTTCGATTCGTCTTAACGGAAGAATGTCCACCTAACCCTAGCCCGACAGGATCTCGAGTAAATCAAGACGCCTATGAAAGATGGACCAGAGCCAATGAAAAGGCAAAGCTCTTTATTTTAACAAGCATAAGTGATGTTCTGTCTAAAAAACATGAGAGTATGGAGACAACAAGGGAAATAATGGACTCTCTACAGGCCATGTTTGGACAACCGTCCTCTTCCCTTCGTCATGAAGCCCTCAAGTACGTTTATAATTCTCGCATAAAAGAAGGAACTTCTGTACGAGAACATGTGTTAAACATGATGGTGCATTTTATTGCAGTTGAAGTAAACGACGCTAACATAGATGAAAGTAGTCAAGTCAGTTTCATCATGGAATCTCTCCCGATGAATTTCATGCAATTCCGTACCAATTTAGTTATGAACAAAATTGAGTACAATCTGACATCTCTCTTGAACGAGCTTCAGACCTACCAATCCCTTACGAAAAGTGAAGGACAAGAAAACAAAGCAAATGTTGTTTCTGGTAGGAAGTTCCTGAGAGGATCAAACTCTAGGAATAAATCTGAATCTTCTAAATAAAAGTATTTGATTGAAGAAAAAGAACAAGGGAAAGGGGAAAACTCCCATTACCAAGAAAGGCAAGAAAAAGATTGCAAATAAAGGAACTTGCTTCCACTGCAACCAGGACGGTCACTGGAGAAGAAACTGTCCTCAGTATCTTGTTGGGAAGAAAGCAGAAAAGGCTGAAATTGCCAAAATAGGTAAATATGATTTGCTTGTAATTGAATCATGCTTAGTAGAAAATGATAACTCCATATGGATATTAGATTCAGGAGCGACTAATCAAGTATGCTCTTCTATACAGGAAACTAGTTCCTGGAAAACTCTTGATGAAGGCGAGGTGACACTCAAAGTAGGGACAGGAGTTGTCGTCTCAGCTGAAGCAGTGGGAGAAATGCAGCTTTGTTTTAGAGATAGATATATTTTGTTAAAAGACATTTTGTATGTTCCTCGTATGAAAAGGAGCTTAATATCCATCTCTCGTTTAATGGAACAAAACTATAATGTATCTTTTGATATCAAAAGAAATTTCCATGTATGTTCTACTAAACGTGAAAACAATCTGTATGTGTTAAGACTAAACGAAATAAAAGTTGCTTATAACACGGAAATGTTTAAAACAGCTCAGACCCAAAATAAAAGACAAAAGGTTTCTCAAGATACCCTTCTTTGGCATCTAAGACTAGGACAAATTAATCAAAAACATATTGAAAGGCTGGTTAAGAGTAGACTTCTAAACGAGTTAGAAGATAACTCATTACCACCATGTGAATATTGTTTAGAAGGTAAAATGACCAAACGACCTTTCTTTGAAAAAGGTCAAAGAGCCAAAGAAACCCTCGAACTTATACATTCTGGCCTCCGTGGTCCTATGAATGTTAAAGCGCGAGGAGGATATGAATACTTCATCAGTTTCATTGATGATTATTCAAGATATGGGTATATTTACCTAATGGTGCAAAAGTCAGAAGCTCTTGATAAATTCAAAGAGTATAAAGTTGAAATTTAAAATAAGTTAGGTAAAACTATTAAAACTCTTTGATCTGATCAAGAATGAGAGTACATGGATTTGGAATTCCAAGACTACTTGATAGAACATGGAATTTCCTCACAACTCTCAGCACCAGGTACACCACAGTAGAATGGTGTGTCAGAAAGAAGAAACAGAACCTTATTAGATATGGTTCGGTCTATGATGAGTTATGCACAATTACCTGATTCATTTTGGGGTTTTGCAGTAGAAACCGTTGCATATATTCTAAGTATGGTTCCCTCTAAAAGTGTTCCAGAAGCACCGTACGAGTTATGGAGAAGACGTAAAGGGAGTTTACGTCACTTCAGAATTTGGGGATGCCCAGCACACGTGTTGGTACAAAAACCAAAGAAACTGGAACGACGTTCAAGAATATGCCTTTTTGTAGGATACCCTAAAGATACAAAATGAGGTCTGTTTTATGATCTTCAAGATAACAAGGTAATTGTTTCAACCAATGCCACATTCCTTGAAGAAGATCATATGAAAAATCATCAAACACGCAACAAACTAATACTTAAAGAAATTTTTGGGGAAACTACAAAGAAACAAACAAAGGTTGTTAACGAAGTTGGTCCTTTGAAACCATCTCAGGATATAAATATGCCTGGTCATAGTGGGAGAGTTATAATTCAACCTGACCGGTACATGGGTTTAGCTTAAACTCAATTCATCATACCTGATGATGAAGTAGAGGATCCATTGTCTTATAGGCAAGCAATGGGAGATAAGGATAAAGATCAGTGGATCAAAGCCATGAACCTTGAGATAGAATCTATGTTTTTTAACTCAGTCTGGGAACTTGTAGATCAACTTACTGATGTACAACCTATTGGTTGCAAGTGGATCTATTAGAGGAAATGAGACGAAACTGGAAAGGTACAAACCTTCAAAGCCCGATTAGTGGCTAAAGGTTATAACAAAAGAGAAAGAATTGATTTTGATGAAACCTTATCACCAGTAGCAATGTTAAAATCAATAAGAATACTCATTTCCATTACAGCTTTCTATAATTATGAAATCTGAAAAATGGATGTCAAGATTGCGTTTCTGAACGGAAATCTAGACGAGAGTATTTACATGGTCCAACCAGAAGGGTTCATAATCGAAGAAGAAGAACAAAAGGTTTGCAAGCTTAACAAATCCATCTATGGATTAAAACAAGCCTCAAGATCCTGGAATAAGAGATTTGACACTGTAATCAAATCATATGGTTTTGAGCAGAATGTAGATGAACCTTGTGTATATAAAAGGATCATTGACTCTACTGTAGTTTTCTTAATTCTGTATGTTGATGACATCCTGCTTATAGGTAATGTAGTGGGAGTATTATCTGAAATTAAGCAGTGGCTAGGGGCTCAATTCCAAATGAAGGATTTGGGAGAAGCTCAATATGTTCTCGGGATACAAATAATAAGAGATCGAAAGAACAGATTACTAGCACTGTCTCAAGCATCTTATATCAATAAAATTTGGAATCGATATTCAATGCAGAATTCCAAAAGGGGATTGTTATCCATTAGACATGGAATGCACCTATCTAAGGAACAATGTCCAAAAAAACCTCAATAAGTTAGAGGAAATGAAACGGATTCCTTACACATCAGTAGTCGGAAGTGTCATGTATGCAATGTTATGCACACGTCCCAACATATGCTATGCAATAGGTGTTGTTAGCAGATATCAGTCCAATCCTGGTCAAGCACATTGGACTGCCGTTAAGAATATTCTCAAATATTTAATAAGAACAAGAAACTATTCGCTAGTGTATGGATCTAAGGGTTTGATCCTTACTGGATACACTGACTCAGATTTTCAAACCGACATAGACTCTAGAAGATCTACATCGGGATCTGTGTTCACTCTCAATGGAGGAGCATTGGTGTGGAGAAGTATAAGACAAGGATGTATTGTTGACTCCATGATGGAAGTTGAATATGTTGCACCCTGTGAAGCATCAAAGGAAGTAGTGTGGCTCATAAAATTTCTAAATGAGTTAGAAGTTTTTCCTAACATACACTTGCCTATCACACTCTATTGTGACAATAGTGGAGCAGTTGCAAATTCAAAGGAACCTCGAAGCCATAAACGAGGAAAGCACATTGAACGCAAATACCATCTCTTCCGGGAGATAGTACAGAGAGGAGACGTGGTCGTCACCCAGATAGCCTCGGAGCAGAACACGGCTGATCCACTTACAAAACCCCTCTCGGCTAAAGTGTTTGAGGGACATCTCCAGAGTATAGGACTACGAGAATTTAGCATTTAATATATTGCTAAGTCACCTAACAATATTGTAATCTCACTTGAGTTATAGTCCATGTGGGAGTTTGTTGGGGTTTGTGTCCTAGAACTCAAGTTTTGTTATCCTTTATATAAATAAAGATGTTATTCCGTGAAAACTTATTTATGAATATCTTAAATAATCCAATAGAAACATCCATGTTTATAACATGAGATACTCGAACTATATCGTGAATATAGGCAGGGATCGAGTTCGAGTATATAACCTAAATGGTCTACAGTAAATGAATAAGGTTGGGTACCTTGTTCTGGTAACAATATGGATGCGGCCTACTTTGCTAAATAAAGCAAACGACGTGATCCGGATTCGTTCGTGTATTGACATGTGAGTAGGGGCATCCTGTGTAAACGTTGTTTACATAAGACTGGACCAAGAAATAAGTCACTCTTACTTTATAACATCGTTTACTGTTAAGACTTATTATTTCATGCGATGACCTAGGTAACTTGATCTTAATCCTGAGCTTACTATGAACTCCTATTCGTTAAATGTTATCCTTTGATTTGCATGGGTGAGAGTGGTCATAATAGTATCATTCTAGTGCACTGGTCAAAAATGAAATTCCTCCCAAGCTCAAGGACCCAGGAAGTTTCACCATTCCATGCTCCATTGGAGGAAGAAATGTAGGTAGGGCTTTATGCGTTCTAGGAGCGAGTATAAATCTAATGCCATACTCAATTTTTCAACAATTAGGGATAGAAGAAGCAAAACCAAGAACTGTAACTTTACAGTTAGTTGACAGGTCACTAACACAACCTATTGGCAAAATTGAAGATGTGTTAGTCAAGGTTGATAAATTCGTATTCCCATAAGATTTCATCATTCTGGATTGTGAAGCTGGTAAGGAAGTGCAAATCATTTTAGGACGACCATTCTTAGCAACTGGAAGGACCTTAATTCATATTCAGAAAGGAGAGTTGATTATGAGGGTCAATGACCAACAAGTCACTTTCAATGTGATGAATGCAATAAAATATCAAGGAGAAGAATGTTCTATGATTGATGAAATTGATGTACTCTCCCGGTCTACTCTTCCAGAAATGATGCAACGAGAAACATTGGAAGATTTACTTGGAGAGCAAGAAGAAAAAGGTGGGAAAAAGATTGAAGTAGAAGAAATCAATCAATAGCCCATGAAGAGACAAAGAATCAAACCTTATTTGGGGGGAAGGGCTTTGAAGATGAAGAAGCCCATGTTTTTGTGATTGACTTGGTATGAACTCTATTCCTAAGATTATTTTTGTATATTATGAGGATCTATAATAAATCAAAATAAAAATAATATAGATAGGAACCCCAAAATATATGGACAAGACTATTTAGGTCCTATCAGGTGACTAAACCCTTGCACTCCCCTCATCTTGGCCACCAAATTCCCACTCAATTTGGGATGGATTGACGTCAATCCCTTGTGTTTCACATTCAGCTATCTTCCCTCTATAAAAGGGAAGAGATTTGCTGAAAAATTAGAGGTTGAACATTAGTGAATTGCTGCCAAAATACTCACACACCAAACCCACCTCCATAAGCTTGTTCTTCAAGCTTTTCCCTTCAAGTTCCATCACTAGAGGATCCCACAATCCATTCCAAGGAAGATCCAGTGGTGGTTAGTGATACATTGGTGAAGAAAAACAACAAAAGAATTCAACCAATTTCTCCATTTTAAAGAGGTTGGTGTTTTGTCTATGTTTTTCTTCTCATGAACAACATGCAAAGATTGATTAAATTGAGCTTATTAAGTGTCTAAGATCAAAAATTGCTTTGGTAATTTAGATATTAACACTTTCAATATTCACCTTAACTCTCCTAAAAACATCTAAGTCATCCTGCACACTTGAAGTAGCAGGTTGAGTAAAGCTCACTGGAGAAACGAGGAAAGAATTCATATTATTCGAATCAAAAGAAGAAAACTTATCAAAAACAACAGAAAATTTATAAAAAACAGTGGGAAATCCTGGGAGAAAGTCAGGTGTGGCTACTCCGCTCCATATTGCACTCACATTCGCCTTAGGGTTTACTTCAGGTTGGGCAGGAAACATACCAGGACTCTTGTTGTCCATCTTGCTGACTTGAGTTGCCAACTGAGTTATTTGGTTTCCCAAATTTTTTATGGCATTCCTGGTTTCCTTTTGGAACTGCAAGGAACTGTTAGTAAGTTTCATTAAAGTCTCGCCAAAAGACGTACCTGAAGTAGATGAAATTGAAGCTTGATTTTGCTAGAAAGCAAGCGACCTCTGTTGGTTTCCATAGTTAAAGTTTGGATGGTCTCTCAATCCTGGGTTGTATGTATTGTTGTATGGGTTGTACGACCTTTGATTTCCATTGAATCCACCAACAACATTCATTTCTCCACCTTATTGGATTCGGGGGCAGGTCTCAGTAGTATGGCCGGTCATAGAGTGGAGCCCACAAGCTTTTTCTTGCACCTGACCTGAACATAAGGATCAAAACAAGCTTAGTTAACTCACTGATCTTAGAATGCATATTGCTTACCTCACTCTTTGTGGCGGCTTGGACAGCTACGGTAGGTCCTCTTGTTCCAAACTGCTGAAAGTTCTCATTGAAAGTGTTAATATCTAATATGCAGAAGCAATTTTGGATCTTAGACAATTAATAAGCTCAATTTAATCAAACTATGCATGTTGTTCTAAAGAAGAAAAACAGGGCAGTGAACACCTATCTCTTTAATTCACAAAATTTGTCGATTCCTTTGGTTGTTTTTCTTCTCCAATCTGTCACGAACCACCACTTGATCTTCCTTGCTATCCTCAAGCCTTTGGAACGGATTGTGGGATTATCTAGTGATGGAATTTGAAGGGAAAAGCTTGAAGAACAAGCTTGAAAGAAGAAGAATGATTTCTTCAACAATTTCATTCCCTTTTATAGATGGATGAATGCTAAAGAAAACCACCAGGGATTGACACCAAATTACACCATATTTAGTGGGTAATTTGGTGGCTTAAGTGATGGGAGTGCATGGGTTTAGTCACCATGCACTCCACCTCCGAAAATTCATTTTAATTTTGAATTTTCTTAATTCGAAATTATCTTGAATTTTAATTTTATTTATTTAATATTAATAATCTGAAAAAATGTAAAATCTAATTTTAATTTTTCAATTTTAAATTAATTCAAAATTAATTTAAAATAATTATCAATTAAATAATAATTAATTAATTTAATATCTAATATTAAATTAATATTTTGCCATCATTCCCGAACTTTTCCGAAATGTTATTTTCCAACCATGAATCCCTATTCATGTGTTTGATATTTAAATCATATTTATGTAAGTGTTAATATCTAAATTACGGAAGCATAGATCTTAGGCACTTAATAAGCTCGATTTGATCAATCTTTGCATGTTGTTCCAAAGAAGAGAAATAGAGACATGGATACCAACCTCTTTGATTCTCAAAATTGGTTGATCCCTTTTGTAATTTTTCTTCTCCAAGCTATCACGAACCACCACTTGATCTTCCTTGCTATCCTCAAGCCTTTGGAAAAGATTGTGGGATCCTCTATGATGGAATTTCATGGCAAAAAGCTTGAAGAACAAGCTATGCATGTGGGTTTTGGTGTGAGATGATTTTGACAGCAATTCCTTAAGGAAGAATATTATTTTCTTCAACAATTCTCTTCCCTTTTATAGAGGGAAGATAGATGAAGAAAGTGACCAAATATTGACACCAAATTACCCAAGATTAAGATATAAAAAAACAATTTTACTGAATAACATCTTTATTATAAAAGGATTACAAAACTTGAGTTTTACGACATAAAAACCTAACAATTTAAATATGAAATCTCTCACAACTTGGTTTATTAAAAACTAGACGTGTCGGCAACGTCAAACATTTCCCACCATTTCCCTAAACAGAATTCGAACTAATTCTCATTCTATCCATCATATTGTTCCAAAGGTTAGTCTCGAGCTAGCAACGGGACCTAATGGACCTACAGATCATGGGCTCCAACGGTACGATGTTTAACCGGCTAAACTCTTTTAACCTAGTTAACCAACATCCGTTAACTACCGGGACACTCCACTATAGCCTAGTAGTTGAACTCCCCTCACTGTAGATATATTTCCATTCATTCGATATAACCATGATTAGTAAGTCAATCCTTCACATGTCGTTTGTTACTATAGCTAGTTCAAATGTTTGTTTGGCCCCTACTCGCATGTCTCTACATGATCGATCCAGGATCACGTCGTTTGCCTCATTCGCAAAGTAGGTCACATCCATAATGTTACCAGGATAAGGTACCCAGCCTTATCCCTATACTATAGACCATTTAGGTTATATACTCGAACTTGATCCATGTTTATATCCACGATGTAGTTCGAGTATTTCATATTATAACCATGGATGTTTCTATTGGATTAAGGATATAAAACAAACGATTCACTGAATAAAACTTGAGTTTTAGGACATAAAACCCAACAAACTCCCATTTGGACTATAACTCAAGTGAGACTACAATATGTCAGGTGATTAGCAATACATCATATGCTAAAACCTCTTAGTCCTAAATTCTGGAGATGTCCCTCAAACACTTTAGCCGTGAGGGGTTTTGTAAATGGATCAACCATGTTCTGCTCTGAGGCTATCTTGGTGACGATCACGTCTCCTCTTTGTACAATCTCCTAGATGAGTTGATATTTGCGTTCAATGTGCTTTCCTCGTTTATGGCTTCGAGGATCCTTAAAATTTGCAACTGCTCCACTATTATCACAATACAAAGTGGTAGGTAGATGCCTGTTAGGAACTACTTCTAACTCGGTTAGAAATTTCCTAAGTCATACTGCTTCATTTGACACTTCACATGCTGCAATGTATTTAGCTTCCATCATGGAGTCGGCGATACATCCCTGTTTAATAATTCTCCATACAACCGCTCCCCCAATAAGAGTGAGCACAGATCCCGATGTAGATCTCCTAGAATCTATGTCGGTTTGAAAATCTGAATCAGTGTATCTAGTAAGGATCAAATCCTTAGATCCATACATTAGCAAATAGTCACTTCTTAACCTAACTCAAATACTGGCCCGATGCCCAGGTAGGAGGTGTTCCGTAAACTGTCAACTTAAGTACCTCCAACCTTAGACAACATCTAATCGGGTGAGTTCTTTTGTAACCTTAGCTTTACAAGTTATCGACCTATTCTACGAGATTGATCAATTTGGTTCGTTTAACCCTAGGTGAACATGCTTTTATCTTTGTTATAGATTTTATCGTCTATCTCGGTTTATAACTCGTTTATAAAAAAGATCAACCTGTAACATGCTTTCTAATCGATGTGAACGCTTTAATATCGAGCTAAAAAAGTTTCATGCTACATGCTTGTTCATTTTCGTTTAGTTTATATAACGATTATAGTTAACTATAATTAATGAGAACTATTCATTGAGCATGCATCTAACATGAAACCTAAAACATGAATACTTATATTATAACTCTTTATAACATACTTAAATGCATGAAACATGCTTCCTATGGTGGGATTTTAAATCTATATAACATACTCTTATGCATATAACATTCAATCTAATTATAACATGCATTCATAAAGCATAAATAATTAAACCACACTGAAATGGATCGGTTTTGGAAACTCAAGCAGTGAAATAACTAAATTATTACAAATAATAATAGATAATGTGTTGTGAAGCTCCTGAGAACCTCGAACTAGCTCGAAACGGCTTGAAATGGACCGAACCGGACCTCCAAGGGCTGAAACATCACTGAACTGGACCAAATAGGGCTGAAACCGACCAAGAAGGAGAAAACTGGACTGAGAAGAAGAAAACCAGACCGTTCTAGAAAATTTCGCATGTTCCTTTGAAAACTCATCAGCATCGAGACGTTGAAGAACAACGTCACTGATAGCTTGCATAAATGCTGCTATTTTAGCCTTGAATTTAATAGCTTTTGATGTGCTTTATTGTGTTTTTATTATATGAATTCATTTAATTGTTTAATTTTGGTCCCTAGGAGTTTCGGTGAAAAATTGGAGAAAAAGAGGAGAAAAGAAGCCCAATTATTGGAAGTTTATCCATGGATATCAAAGTGGGTCAAGTGTGATAAGTCCAAGACCCAACATAGAAGTCAACTGGGCCAACAAATGGAGAGGAAGCCAAAAATTCAGTATTGGATGCAATCTGGAAAGTTCCAGCCGAAGGACAACGTCTCAACACTGTTCGTTAGCGTCTCGACGTTGAAGGTGTCTTGGAGCCCAAACAGATTACATCATAGCGTCGCGACACTGTGACGTCAGCGTCGCGACGCTGTCCAACTTTGAGGCCTATATACGGCGTGGTTCTCCTCCCATTTTCATCATCAAGCAATCATCCAATCCATTCTTTTAGTCCTTTGAAGGCTCTTTGAGCCATCTTTGAGGGTCGAGTTGTGAGGAGAGTGAAAACTCTTTTATTGGGAATTTTTTGGACTGCTCGGGAGCTTGTAACGAGGAGGATCTAGGGCGCAAGCAAGAGGTCTCTCTGCGGTTCATCTCCTAAACTCCTTTATTTGTTCATTTATGCTTTCCATTATGTATCGACGAGAAGTTTTGGTATATATGTATAGCTAAATCCCGGTTTGTGGGTCTTGAATGAAAGAATATAGTTAATTGTTGTTTTGATTGCCTGTCTTTGTGTCCATTATACTGATTAATTGTGTGGGTGCTCGTAATGCTCTATAGATTCTAGCCAAATTTATAGTGATTAGATACTTAGTGGAAACTCGACGGAGAGAAACTGAGTTAGGTCATAACCCACTCAACTAGGCTTAACTGCTCGTAGTGACAACGAGAGTAGTTCGTTAGGCTTAGAGATCAATAATGAATCAGAGCTCATTAATTAACATGTTTAATAGCGCTAAGAACACTTAGGTTATTAAAATGAGTTAGTTATAATTAGGGGAAACCGATAGGAGAACTTATGTAATTAATGGAGATTCTAGGTCTATAATTAGTCGAACATAAGATAGGATAATTAGAATAACTAATAAGCTATATTCCAGATTTCAATAGTCCGCCTCTCATTCGACTCTACCATCCTCTTTGCCACTTGCTTGATCAATTTATTTCATTGTTTTGCTTTAATTTAATTTTGTTTGCATCTCTCATTATGTCTAGGTCCCTAAATAATAATCATCCTAGTATTTTAGTGCTTAGTTTATTATCTTGTCTAAATACGCTCCTCCCTGTGGAATCGATACTCGGTACTCTACCGTTTTATATTACTTGTGGCAACTGTACGCTTGCGGTAAATCGCACAACAGTCGCGAAGCTGATGCGACTGGAAGCCCCCTGTTCTTCGACCAACATGAGTTTTTCGTCTTCTTTCGATCAATTACAACACTAAATGGACTCTAATGACTCTTCTCAACACATTAATGCTCATATACATGTGAGTAATTACATTTTCATCAACAAATTGAAGAAAAAAAATTACCAAAACCGTAATATATCCATTTCAGCACCGATGCACATTCATTTTCAAAATGCTACCCACCATGATCAAATTAATGTAAATTAGGTGCCCAAACCATGCTCTCATACCAATTGAAGGTGTTAATAACATCAATTTGACCTTAGGCACATAATAACATCAATTTGATCATACAAAGCATGTTGTCCAAAAGGAGAAAACAGAGACAATGGGTACAAACCTCTTGTAGCTCTAAATTGAATGAATTGGTTGGTTTTTTTTCCTCACCAACTTGTCACGAACCACCACTTGATCTTCCTTGTCATTCTCAAGCCTTTTGAACAGATTGCGGGATCCTCTAGTGATGGAATTTGAGAGGGAAAGAGCTTGAAACAAAAGCTTAAGAGAGTTTTGAGTGAATGAGCTTGAGGTGAGTTTTTGGAAGCATAACATATTGTTTTCCAAACCTTTTTCTTCAGCAATCTAACCTCTATTTAAAGAGGAAACTCAGCTGAGAAAAGACATGAAAAATTGACACCAATTGATCCCACAATTAAGTGGGATTTGTTGGCTTAATGAGGGGGAGTGCATGCGTTTAGTCACCATGCACTCCACCTCCTAAAATTCACTTTCATTTGTATTTAAATAATTCTTTTGAAATTGAATTTTAGTTAATTTAATTTCAATAATTAATAATCTGAAATTTTAATTCTAAAATTTGAATTTTCAATTTTAAATTAATTCAAAATTAATTTAAAATAATTATTAATTAAATAATCAAATATATAATTAATTTATTATCTAATATTAAATTAATATTTTGCTACCAATCCCGATCATTTCCGAAATGTAATTTTTCAATTATGAAACCCTATTCACGTGCTCGCTATTGAAATCATATTTAAATATATTAAACTCTCTCAAAGTTAGGTTTAACCAAAAACTCGAAGTGTCGGTAATATCCAATATGTCCGAAGTTTTCCCTAAATCGAATTAGAATTTATTCAAATTCTTTCCATCATATTGTTCTAAAGTTTATTCTTAAGCTAGCAAGGGGACCTAATGGACCTATAGATCATGGGCTCCAACGATTCGAGGTTTAACCAGTTAAACTCTTTTAACCTAGTTAACCAACATCCATTTACTACCGAGTCACTCCACTATAGCCTAGTAGTTGAACTCCTCTCACTGTAGATATATTTTCATCTACTCGATATAACCATGATTAGTAAGTCAATCCTTCACAGGTCGTTCGTAACTATAGCTAGGTCAAAAAGTCTGTTTTACCCTATAGCACTTCTTGATTCCTTAAGTCCACTTGTCCTGTACTGAACAATTTTTATGGTCCTACCAATAAACATAGTCCCACTCGTGCCAATGAGAAGGTGGGGCCCTTTGTTCAAGCCTTGGAGCCAACACTTAAGGGAACAACCTTTCTACTATCCCTGATTTGGGTAGGAGTGAATTTCATCTTGCAGTACTATTTCCCCAGCTATTCATCCAGTCTTATCCCCAAAATGGTAGGCTTATTGAGCGGCGCTGTTTGGCCACTCTCACCCATGCAGATCAAAGGATAATCCTAAACAAACAGGAGTTCATAGTAAGTTCAGGATTAAGATCGAGTTACCTAGGTCATCGCATGAAATAGTCAATCTTAACAGTAAACAGTGTTATAAAGTAAGAGTGACCCATTTCTTGGTTCTGTCTTATGTAAACTTCATTTACACAGGATGCCCCTACTTGCATGTCTCTACATGAACGGTTTAGGATCACGTCGTTTGCCTTGTTTGCAAAGTAGGTCGCAACCATAGTGTCACCGGGATAAGGTACCCATCCTTATCCCTATACTATAGACCATATAGGTTATATACTAGAACTTGATCCCTGTCCATATTCGTAATATAGTTCAAGTATTTCATATTATAACCATGGATGTTTATCTATTGGATTTAGAGTACATAAACAAACAATTCAATGAATAACATATTTATTGCAAAAGAATTACAAACTTTGAGTTTTAAGACATAAAACCCAACAGCTTTTGCAAAGGCGGGGCTTTCTTCTACTAAAGGAATCTACATATTTGAACCAGAAACTTAGCTCATAATAAAAAGTAAAGTGCAAGACAATAAGTAAAAAGAACACATAAAGGAAAAACGAATTGAATTCATATTAATTGAATGAATGGAGTACAAAACTTGTAACTCACAACTGAAATAAAAGAAAATAGAAACTCAAGAATGCTAAAAATAGCAAAGGGAAGCAAAAAATAAAAGACAAGACTCTATTAAGGATCTCTCCCTCTCTATCTAGCTTTCTCTTGTCCTTTTTCAAGGAGAGACAATCCTTTTTCTTCTTCTTCTTTCAAAGGGAAGAGCCAAAAAAGGCTGAAAGACCCAGAACTCAGAGTGGTTACATGATGAGAAGAGGAAAAAAAAACATAAAAATCTATCCTAAGGATGAAATTCTGAGCTCGCTTTGCTTTTTGCATCTTGGTCCTCTTTTACAGACCTTGGAAGTTGAGGTTGGCTGTCAAGATCAGTGTGAGAAGGACTTGAAAGGTAAGAATCCACAATCTTCGGAGATTTGGTACAAGATTTGGGATTTTCAAACGTTTCTGTGAAGATTTTACGAATCTCGGTATTCTGTCAGAAAGCCCAGTTGCGGCCGCATATCGAGCGCATATTCTTCTGTGTACTACTTTGACAATTTTGTCTTCAGCTCGGGCTACTTTCCTTATAAGGCATGCGAGCGCATTTTGGTCGCATTTCCTGCATCCTCAGGTCCAGATGCAGGCGCAAATTTTCAACTTCAAGTCTTTTGCTCCACTAACCTCTAATCTCCTCTTGCTGACGCATCTCCCTCACAAAGTCCTCTACACAAAAACATTAATTTGGATAAATTCTTACAAAAATAATCTCTTTTTGTACACTTTAAGCCTAAATTCTACATTTCTAACATTTTCCTCATGATTCTACAACTTTTGTTAATAAGTCTCGAAATGATAAAATGTTAAACACATAGACATGGGGCAGATAACCTCTCTTAGTTGTAGCCGCAATTACCCTGACAATTAGATTGTGAGTTAAGTCCAACTTCTATTTAATTTCGTTGTAGGTGCCTTTAGAAGACTGAGCCAACTAGACATCTATTTCCAGGGCTAGTTGAAACTTAGATAAATAACGCTCACAACTCTTAAAACCCTAGTGGTTCCAATCCTATTTCTAGGATTCCAGAAGACAAAGTCTTATTTCTAGGATCTTTTCCACTATTGTTTTTGCGAACCTGTGCCTTTAACTCCAACTTTTCAGCCATCAACTAAATACAAACTATGCTAACCTAAGTAATCAGTTTAAGCTAACAATAAACTTTAATTTCAACAAAACAAAAAATGCTAAGAGGGAGCAAGTTGCTTTTGCATAGGCGGAGCTTTCTTCTACTCAAGGAATCCACATATTTTAACCCCCAAGTAGAAGTTGAGGTCATAATTGAAAGTAAAGTGCAAAACGATAAGTAAGAAGAACAACAAATGGACAAACGCATAGAAACCATATTAATTGAATGAATGAAGTACAAAACTTATAACTTACAACTGGATGAAAGGAAAATAGAAACTAAATAAAGCTGGAAACAAAAAACTAAAACAAAAAATAAAAGGACAACACTCTATTAAGGATCTCTCCCTCTCTATCTAGCTTGCTCTTGTTGGGTTTTATGCCCTAAAACTCGTAGATAGTGAATGTAAACAAATTGTATACTTGTTTCAATAAAGTGTTGTTGAGTTTCTACAATAAAGTATTATTGTTAAATATTGCACAATTTGACCCAAATCCAATAAACTAAGATCCAAGGTTGTTTGTATGTAACTTGAACTAGTATGTGGGGACATATGGGGATCGATGTTCAAGTAACAACCTAAAAGGTGTATAGTACAAGGATAAGGTTGGGTACCTTATCCTAGTAACACTATGTGATACAACCCGCTTTGTATTTGATACAAACGTAATGATCCAAAGCATCCATGTAGTAGACATGAAAGCAGGGGTATCCTATGTAATGAGTTTGCATAAGACCGAACCATGAAATAGTAAACCACTAGATAGAACACCGTTAACTAGATAAGTTACTATTTCAGTAGGATGACTTGGGTAACTCAGTTTTAATCTTGAGTGTGTCATGAACTCCTTCTCATGAGGGATTGTCCTTTGATTAGCATGGGTGAGAGAGCCCAATATGCTGACTCAATATGCCTTCCTTTTTGGGGACAAGACCGAGTGGGAGGCTAGGGACATGATAACAAATAAGGAATTCACTCCTTCCCATTTCTAGGAGAAGTAGATGAGTGTTCCTTTAAGTGGTGACTCCGGGACTTGAACAATGGGATCCCACCCTCTCACTGGCCTGAGAGGGACTTTCTGTTTATTGGTTGGACCATAAACAGGTTGTTCATTAGAAGGGGACTGGTACTTAAGGAGACAAATTTAACACAAGGGTAAAACGGTAATTTGACCCAATTATGATTACAAACACTCATGAAGGATTCACTTACCGTTATAGGTCTATATCCGTGGACACAAAAATGTTCTATAATGAGAAGAATTCAGTTGTGGGTCTTTAGTGGAATGACCCACAGTTAATGAATATTGGTTAACCTGATTAATGAGTTTAATAAGTTAACCTCATATCATTGGAGCTTCTGATCTGTAGGTTCATTAGGTCCCCCTGCTAGCTTGTAAAGAGTAGTTAGGAACAATTATATCTTGAGAGAATTTGAATATTCAAATTCTTATTGGGAATTAAGTTAATTGTATGAGATACAAATTAATATAAGGGGAATTGCAATGGGTAGCAAAAATTATTAGGATATTTGCAAATTTAGCTATGATTTTTTAGATTTGCAAACATAGCAAAATTTTAAAAATTTGATTTCCGTTTTTTTTATTATTCCAATTTTACCCTTGTTGGTATATCGATAGGTATATTAGTAGTATATCTGATATACTTTATATCTATTGATATACGAAATGTAAAGTATACCAAATTTGATATACTCGAATGAATACAATGATATACCTAATATATACTTTATTTGATAAGCATAACATTTGATATACCAATGATATACTTGATACGTTACTTTCTTTACTTATATTTGTTATATTTTCATTTCTCTTTATTGAATTATGTTGTGTTATTTACATATTTTAAATGAAATGTTTGTCTTTTATAAAATAAATGTTTGTCTTCTATACCATTTATGAATGTTGATACACCATTGATATACCTCATTTGCAATTTTTTTTTTTTTAACTTACCTCATTTTTTATACCACTCAAATAATTAATAACATTGATATACCTGATTATGAGTAGCAAAATACATCAATGATAGACTTGTTATTAAAAAAAATCACAGATATATACACATTCAACCAAGAGGTTAGAGGTTTAAATCCTCTACCACACATATTGTCCCAAAATAAAGCTAATATATCTAATTTTTTATTGATGAAGTATATCAAAGATACTAAACTAATGGAAGCTCATGTGTATACTTCATAAATGAAGTACATTATATTCACAAAATATACATATGATATACTATATATTTAGTATATCAGTTGATTGATATACCAAATATCTAGTACATTATATTCACGAAATATACATCTGATATACTATATATTTACTATATATTTAGTATATCAGTTGATTGATATACCAAACATCTAGTATATTTTTAGGGTTTAATATACTAGATATTTGGTATATCAATGGACGACGAGCTGAGGTTATTTTAGTCTTTTTGCATTATTGTCTGGGTCGGGCCAAACGTTTTTTGCTATGTCTGCAAACCCAATAAATCAAAGACACGCCTGCAATTATGATTTTTTTTTTGTGCTATTGATGCAAACGCCCCTTAATATAATGTATAGTGATACATTAAAATGTAAAGTCTAATTTGAAATTAAACTTCATTATTATGAGAGAAATAAATATCTAAAGAAGTTGAAATATTAATATATATTTGATCCATATTAAATTTATAGGATATAAGAGAATTTAAAGGAGTTCAAATTTGAATATGAATTTGATTCATATTATAGAATTGATTAATTGAAGGCCCGAATATTTAATTGGGTAATTAATTAATTAACTAATAGAAGGTCTGAAATTAAATATATGATATTTAATTGGTGATTAATTAATTAAAGAATTTATTAATTAGAAATTAATCAATTATGGAAATAATTAATCACTTATGGAAGTAATTAAACATTTATGGAAATGATTTAATCACTTATGGAAGTGATCAATCATTTATGAAAAAGATTAATCAATTATAAAATTGATTGGTTATGGAATTGATTAATTATGGAAAAGATTAAATCAGTTATTGAAATAATTGATTTTAAATGAATATTTTAGGGTATGTTTGAGAGTGATGTTTGCATTATTGATTTTGGGAAAATTGATTTTGTAAAATTGATTTTATAAAATTAATTTTCATACAATCATATTCATGTTTGGTTCCAAACTTTTAAAAGTGATTTTCATATATTTAAAAGTGATTTTGAAATATGATAAATATCAATTTTAGAATGATTTTAGAATGACCAAATTACTAAAAAGGGGATTTTACATTCAAGAAATTATTTAACTAAATAACTATGATAAATATCAATTTTTATCAATTATTTTTTCATTCTTTTTATTGTTAAACTTTTATAAAATAGTTTAGGTCAGAAATATATGTATTATACATACCGAAATAAAAATTTGAAAGTCATATCGTATCCAATCTAGAAATGTTTATAGCATTGTAAATACTTAAACTAGATATTATCTATTAAAACACAAACTATATAATAAATACATCAACGTGACATCAAAAGTTGTGCAATTTTCTCTCATTTCACTCCCATCTCCCTCCCATGATAAGAAGTTTCACTTTCCTCAATAACACTCAACTCGTTTCTTTCCTCACTTGGAGGAAACAAATCTTCATCATCATCATAGGGCTTGAACTCAAACATCGTCATAAGGCTTGAACTCAAAGTCAGTGGTAGAGTGAGTTCTTGTAAAATTATGTGAAGTGTCATTGATGCAACAATATCTTTACTTGTTTTTCAAAAGGAAAATTATGCATATGACATACCATTCGCCATCTATTCTTCTAAACACCACATGTCCTCTCAATTGCACACCTTAAAGATGAATGCCTATGGTTAAATATTTCCTTCCAAAATCCAATTAAAATTCAAAACATCTCACCAAATACAAAACAAGAAATGAAAACTTCAAAGTATATTCCACACTCCACAGTCTATGAAAACAAACAATTAAGTACACTTCAAAATTCCCACTAGAAAAATAGAAAAACGGCTCTTGGAAATTTCTGAACAAGGATTTAAAAATAAATGCAAGGATGTCATAGTCCCTAATATAAAGAAATGCAATGGTGGAAGGCCTTGAGCAACAAACAACAGGGAACAAATGGGAGTGAAGACTCATAGATTTCAACCAGTGGTATACAGTCTAGTAGTAAAGGATTGAGGAGTGAAATTAAATGAATTTTTATTGTTATTTATAGATAATATGCAATTAACTGAAGTAACCATGAAAATGCACCAAACTCATGGGATTATGGTTATCTTCGATATTCCAAACCTCAAAGCATATTCTCATCAACTACCACAACCAAGACCATAAACTTGTAACTTTTTCCCATTTCAACTCAGAATTCCATAGTCATATATATCCCTTTTCAACAAAGACCATAAACTTGTAACAGAGCTCTCTCAAATCCAAAACTGCCCTTTGCATGGAGAAAAAAAAAAAAAGAAAAAAACAAATTGCCCTTTGCACAGAGAAGGAAAAAAAAGTGGAGTTCATTGGTGCCCAAACTCATCGCCTAACAAAAAAAAAAACAAAAAACCAGGTCTCTCATTTTCTTTTCGTGGAATTGCAAAAATTAAGAGCATGGTCGAAAATGTTGGATTTAACATGCTATTCTTCATACCTACAGAAAGAAAAATGAGGAAAGAAGAATGAATTCCATGAGAAGCCATCAACTAAATTGAAACGTTGCTCAACTAAAACCAACAATTTTGAAGTTTTGCCTGAAGGAAAAAGAACTAAAGAAAAAACTCCACAATCAAGAAACAGAGCTCCTCTCAAATCCAAAACTGCCCTTTGCACAGGGAAAACAATAAAAAAGAAAAAAAAAACACATGTTGCCCTTTGAACATACCCTCAACCTTAGATTTGAATTTGTCGACCATTACAATACTACCCACCCAATCAGAGCTTGAATGCAAGCAAGGAAGCAATAGAGAGGCAAAAAATTCAAACAAAATTTCTCAAACCCCAAACAAATCGAAACGAAAATGAAACAAATGAACAACAAAATCAAGGCAGAAACTACAAATCCAAAACTCAAATATAGATGAAACTAACACCTACTTGTAGACGAAAACAACAAATTCACTTAAATGAGAGAGGAAATTGTCGGAGTAGGTTGTGAAAAAGCCTTCAATCGAGAGAGAAAAGAGCCTCCAGTCGAGATAGATTGCAATTATGAGAAAGAAAATTATCTAGGGCTAAATTTTTTCTCTTAAATATAAGGGTAAAATTGGTATTTCCACATTTGAAAAGAATGGGATAAAATTAGAAGGTGATTCCCGGTCCATCACCCCAACCAAAATCAACTCTCACCTAATTGTTGAAAAATCAATTTTAAATGATTTAAAATTTTTCTAAAATCAATTCTAATATTTGCCAAACATCAATATTTGGGAGGAAAGTGATTTTGGCAATGGCAAAATTGATTTTGGCCATGCCAAAATCACTCCCAAACATACCCTTATTCATGGCTTTTCTACTATAAGTAGAACACAGAACCTAGGGTTTAGGTGACACAACATAAGGCCACAGGAATGCACTTTTGCATCCTCTCTACCCTCCCCAACCATTCTCTCATATTATCTCAACCAAGAACACAAAGAGAAACTTTTTTCCTCTTGTGTTTTTACCATTCAAGATTGGGTAGTCCCACAACTACGTTCCTAACATCAGAGTTATAGCGGGGAAGATCAATTGGTGGTGTCCCAATTGTTGACACTTGGTCCAAAATCAAGAAAGACGTTCTTGATATTTCAGAGACGACAACGACGATATGTTTGCTTCACCCCTTTAGAATTAGTTATAAGGTTGTATGCTTAGCCTTAATAATTGATTTATAATAGTTTTCTAATTTTTTGCCAATTTATTGGTATTTTGGTGGAAAAAAAAATTAACTATGAATGGTCCCAATTCGCTACCGCTTTACGGAATTACGGAATTTCAATCCTACAATTGGTATCAGAGCCGATCGTATGCTTAATCTTGTTTTTCAAAATTTTCATTGGTTGAATGGTGTGATTGTTTTCGGCATAATGTATGTTTAAAAGGTTTGCTAGTAGATGTTTAAGATATGGCATATTTAGATTAATTAGTGTAAATTTTTCTATTGTATTTTGTCCTAAATTTCAAAAACCCATCTACTTAGCTATTTATTTTGCTGTATGGATGTCATATAACTTAAAATTTCATCATAGGTTAAGCATATTCATTATTTATTATTATAATTGTTATAATGTTCAAATTATGTTTGAATTTATTTTCATGAGTATTTAATATAAATTGTTAGGAGAAAATACATTTTTGGTCCCTGAGGTTTGGGTTAAGTAACACTTTAGTCCCTAAGTTTTCAAACTCAACAAAAAAACCCCTCAGGTTTGAGATAAGGAGCAACTTGGTCTCTGTCGTCCCTTTTGTCGTTAAACCCTAACAGTTTGCTGACGTGACACCATTATTTTAATAAACAAAAATCATTCTTTAAATTTCTTAAATAAAAATATATTAAAATATAAAAATATTCTTATTTTATTAATTTTTTTTAATTTGTTCTCTCTTACTTATCCATCTTCTTCTTCCTTCCCCACCCTTCTTCCTTCCCCATCTCTTTCTTTTTCCACTCCAGTGGCTGGCCGCCGCTCGGCCACCGTTGGCAGCCGGCGAACGGCGGCAACAGTCGCCAAATTTTTTTTTTCTTTTTTCTTCTTCCATTCTTCTCTTCTTCTCCTTTCTTTTCTTTCTTCTTTTTTATTTTATAAAAAAAAAACTGAAAGATTCGGGGTGGATGAGCTTCTCCTCCCCTTCCCCCAATAGGGTTTGATTCTTTATCTATTCATGGGTTGTTGATTGATTTCTTCTACTTCAATCTTTTTCCCACTTTTTTCTTCTTGCTCTCCAAGTAAATCTTCCAATGTTTCTCCTTTCATCATTTCCTGAAGAGTAGATCGGGAGGTTCATAAACTTCATCAATCATAGAACACTCTTCAAGATCTCCCAGGTATTTCATTGCATCCATCACATTAAAAGTGACCTGTTGGTCATCGACCCTCATAGTCAACTCTCCTTTCTGAACATCAATTAAGGTCATGCCAGTTGCTAAGAATGGTCGTCCTAAAATGATTGGCACTTCCTTATCAGTTTCACAATCCAGAATGATGAAATTTGCTGGGAATACGAATTTATCAACCTTTACTAACACATCTTCAATTTTTCCAATAGGTTGTGTTAGTGACCTGTCAGCTAACTGTAAGGTTACAGTTGTTGGTCTTGTTTCACCTATCCCCAACTGTTGAAAAACTGAGTATGGCATCAGGTTTATACTTGCTTCTAGATCGCATAAAGCCCTGCCTACATTTCTTCCTCCAATGGAGCATGGAATGGTGAAACTTCCTGGGTCATTTAGCTTGGGAGGGATCTCATTCTTCACCAGTGCACTAGAACATTCAGTAAGTGCAACTGTTTCATATTCTCCCAATCTTCTTTTCTTGGATAGAATGTCCTTCAGGAACTTCATGTAGGTAGGCATCTGTTCGAGTGCTTCTACTAGTGGAATGTTGATATATAGCTGCTTTAAAACATCTAAAAACTTTTTAAATTGTGCATCTTGTGAAGCATACTTAAATATTTGAGGGTATGGGGGAGTTGGTCTGTATTCGGGATCTATAACAAACTTTTTAGGTTTTGCGGTCGCATTCCCCTATTTTTTCTCTGAACTTGAACTTTCATTTCTTTCTTCCAAGGCTTCATGCTCCTTAGTCTTTTCTTCACTGCTTTTATTATGTATAACTTCTGAGGTAACTTCTGAGGTAACTTCTGACTTCTTTTCTGAAAACTTTTCTTGAGCTCCTTCTGGGATCTTCCTTACTTCTTAATTCATGGGGTACTTTGGGCCATCATACTCTTGTCCACTTCTAAAGGTGACAACCTTGCACTGCTCTTTTCCTTCTTGATGAGGGTTCTCAGTCTTGGTGGGCAACGTCCCTTGTGATCTATTTTTTATTTCTTAAGCAATCTATCCAATCTATACTTCCAAATTTCTAACAGTGGCATCATTTCTTGCCATGTACTCTTTCATAAAAGCCTCTAGATTTGACTTTTGGCTCGACACATGAACTGGTTGGAAGTTCTTTTGCGGCTGTTGTTGTGTAGGAGGTTTCCCGAACTGATTTGTATTGGAATTACTTGAGTCAGCTTGTCCTCCCCAAAAAAAGTTTGGATGTTGTCTCCAACTTGGGTTATATGTAGCCTTGTATGGATTCCATCTGTTTTGGTTCTGGTTCCTTTGTTGACCTACATAAAAGACAGACGCGAGATTTAGTGGACATTTGTTAGCAGTATGTTCCTCACAACAAATTTCAAAGCAAGGAGAAGAAATAACATTGGCAGGGACTATGTTCGTTTGATTGCCCATGCTCATGCCAATCATCATTTTGTGGATAGCCTTGATTTGAGCTTACATGGTAGAATTAGCCTTTGTTTCTAAGCCTTTGTTTCTACTGCTTTCGCTGGATTCTTCAAAATTGTTTTTGGCTCAGTTTCTCCCCAATGTGTATTGTTTGTGGCTATGGTGTCCAAAATAGCATGTGCCTCATTTGCAGACTTCTTTAAGAAGGATCCATTTGCAGATACATTGACTAGTGCCTTCGAAGCTTGATCTAATCCACTATAAAAATGCTCTAAAATGATGCAAGCAGGCAATCCGTGGTGTGGACACTTCCGAACCAGCCTTTGAAACCTTTCCCAGGCTGCATCCAGAGGTTCATTATACGATTTTCTAAATGCAATAATTTCAGCTCTATATTTGGCATTTTTATTAGAAGGAAAAAACTTCTCTAAAAATTTCTCAACCAAATCATTCCAAGAAGTGATGGAGTTTGGAGGGGATGAGTCCAACCAAGCTTCAACATCTCCCTGCAAAGAAAATGGAAAAAGATTTAGCTTCAAAGTAACTTCAGGCACTCCTGTAACTTTAAAAGAATTGCAAACTCTCAAAAATAGCATGATGTGTTTATGTGGATCTTCATTTGGAAGTCCAAAAAACTGGCCCATGGTATTCAACATTTGGGACAGCACTGGTTTTACTTCAAATTGTGGAGCATCTATTAGTGGCTCCAAAATTCCTGGATTTAAACTCTAAAAAACAAGTAACACATAGTCCCTTGTTGCTCTATTGTGGTCTTCAGCAATATAAATTAGATTTTCTTATTGTGGCACCGGTGGAACTGGAGGTACAGCTGGAATTCTGCCACCATTTTGCTCCCTTCCATGATTCTGTGGATTAAATTGAGGATCGACTCCAGGTTGTTCCATCGAAAACTCTTGTATATAAGAAGCTTCTTCTAGAGGTTCCTGTGCGCTCAACTCTTATTGTTCCCTTCTCTTTCGCCTTTGCTCCTTCCTGCGACGACGAAAGCTTCTATCTCAAGATCAATATCAAGGAGTGGACACCCCTTACTCATGCACTAACCTCAACCTGCAAGAGAAAAAATTGCAAATCAAAGTCAAATTCCCTTTGAGACAGAAATGCGGACGCAATCGAATTGCAATTTCAAATAATCGCAATCGAATTATTTTTTCACGATAGGGACCAAATCGTTACAAATTTGAAAGTACAGGGACTAAATTGTTACTTATTAAAGTTTAGGGACTAAATTGTTACAAAATTGAAAGTACAGGGACTAAATTGTTACTTATTAAAGTTTAGGGACTAAATTGTTACAAAATTGAAAGTACAGGGACTAAATTGTTACAAAATTAAAAGTATAAGGACTAAATCGTTACAAATGAAAGTTCAGGGACTAAATTGTTACTTTTACGAAAGTTCAGGGACTAAAAGTGACTTTTAACCTAAATTCTATTTGGCCTTGCTCCCAAGAACGGTAAGATGGCGAGTACTGTTATGCACATTTATGTGACTCGACTCCGACATAGATAATTCACGAATGCAATCTATAACCCTATAGTTGTTATAGGGTGCCTTAGGTAGCTTGCCCTATAACACCGAACAATCTCTTTCGAGCTTTTTCTCCTATATCACCTTTATGAGAACCGATATCGTTTGTCCCTTTAGAGATCAAACTCACATAGCATGCAAAGTCTAAGTGATCAATTTAAACTCAGCAAGATCAGAATGATAATCAATAAATAATGACATGCATTGAATAGAAACTTAAGCAAATAAACAATTTAAAGTTATTGAACCATAAGGGAATTCACCGTATTGAACCCCTCAATGGAATTTAGCTAAGCATGGTGGGATAGAATGCAAATGAACAACTTTCCATTGAAAATAAAATGTAAAGAATACAATTGAATGAAAAGTGACCAGTTCTGGAAATAATGGTTGTAGCTAAATACTAGGGTTTTTCCTTTTATCCAATCATTCTAGAGTTCGCTTGACCCTCCACTCTCTCACTTTTACAAGTGGGAATGGGGTGAAAATCCCTACAAATACTAAGGTTTGATGTCTAACTAAGGTTAGAATTCAGTCTTTTAAGAAGGACCTCGGGCATCCCTACTCATGGGCGTCTACTAGGGTTCTGTCACCACCCTCTTCTTCCAGTGAGTTCTGCTTGAATTTCTCTTCGAATCACGAGCTTTTATAGTGTAGGGAGTCGTTGAGGAGCCATGAAATAGGTGCTGGTAGGTAGCCCAGTCATTTTCGGGGTCAAAACGGTCGGTTAGGTGCGCAAAAGTCTCGTTCAAAACGACCCGCGACGGACTCGGAACGACCTCTGTTTTTCTAGAAATCTGGTCACATTTGATTTTAGCCTTCCCAGAAATGCGGTCGCATTTCTGGGTAAATTCCAACCTTCCTCTGTTTTCCTGCACAACACCAAATTGGGTCAAATTCATATCAAATTGAGTCTTTTTAAGCACAAATAAGCCTAATTTGACAAATGTGACTCTCAACTCCCTAATTCATCAACTTTAACATATTTTGAGCTCGAGAATAGTAAAATTTATCTAAACATGCAACTTTTGACAAGGAAATGAGCTAAATATAAGGGTAAAATAGGTATACTTTTAGGTATACTTTTTACCCTTGTCACTTTCCAAAAAATAACCTAAGTTTTTAATGCTAAATAACACACATAAATGAGAGCTATCAGTCCCCCCCAAACTTAAACTAGTCAATGTCTCCATTGACTAAACATGAAAAGTATAATAGGAGAGACTAAAGAGGATTTGCAAGCTAAGATCAAGTCTAAACTTCCTAAAGGTGTCGGTAGTCAAAGCCTAAGGTAGGTGTGTTTGGACTTCAATGTGTTATGGAGAGAAAAGTTTATTTAGGCTTCATGCTTTGGAAAAAACTCTAAGTTACTAAAGTATTTAAAGAACTGAGAAAGCTTTAGTTATCATCATTAAGGGCGCTAAAAAACAAACAAACCACTAAACCACACTTCTCTTTTGAAAATCTTTTTAAATACATTTTTCTTTTAAAGATGTATACTTTTTTTCAGATTTTTTCCAAAAATTAAAAAACAAAAGAAATAAATAAACAAAAGCAACCTATCTAAGAATGCAAGAAATGCAATTAAAAGAGACTCAATATCCTATCAAAACAAAGAAAACAAAAGAAAAAGAAAAGAAAACAAAAGAAAAAAAAACCAAGTAAAGATAACTAGACCCTAATTCAAATCACCTATCGACAAAAGAATATTGAATTAAAGAATATAAGGGTGAAAGGAAAAACTCCCCTAGACGTTGGAAGGATCTCCTCCATCGCCTTTGGCTGGATCCCAATTTATTCCGGGGAATGGTGGAAGATAGTCCTCGAGATCCTCCACCAAATTCTCCAAGATACCCGTGACCACTCCATCTCCAGCTTTAGCATAGGTCAAGTAGTCTCTTTACTGGTTTCTCATTTGCTTCAAATCTCTCCTCAAAGCCACCAAATTGTTTTCAAGTTGCGGTTGAGGAGTTGGAGGTTGTTGCTGATTTGCAGCCGCATCTTATGGATTTTGCGATGTGTTTGTGGTCGCATTTTCTTCTCTAGCAGTGGCTTCTTTTGGAGGCTTCGATACTTGAGCTGTAGGAGGTGTTGATTGAGCCTTCTTCTCTGGAGAAGTCACCTTCTGCTTGGAATTGGCTATGAGCTTCTTGATCAGGCTTAGGTCAATCGAAGTTCGGGCGGCTTCTTTTTCTTCTTTTTCCTCTTGCTCTACCCCTGCAAGCCTACACAACTTGGTGACCAATGTTGGAAAAAATAGCCTTCCCACATTCTTGTGCCCACAAGAGAAGACCTCTGTTCATATGATCTGTCCGAGATTGAGATCCAGACCCTTGTGCATGCTATACAACAACATGACATGCTCCTGAGATATGGTGGTGTCATGTGTGGTGGGCATGATCCTGTTTTCTATCACATAAAGCCAGACCGGTGCCTCTGGCTTTAAGTCTCCAGATAATAGAGTCCTTACTCCGATCCTGGACTCTTGCCACTAAAAGAATTGGAATTCCGTAATTCCATAAAGCGGAAGCGTTATTGGGACCGATTAGTAGTTAATTTTATTTAATCTAAAATACCAATACATTGACAATAAACTTAGAACTATTTTATATTTATATTAAGGCCAAACATACAAAAATATTAGATCTAAATCTAATTTATATAGTAACAAGTTACTTACTCTCATTGACGACTCAGATTAAATTCACGAACTACTTGTGAAATAATCACAAACTATTGCGAACACTACCACCATGGCTACACCGGTATGACTCTAAGACTACTAGAGGTAGGAGACAGGTGGGAGCCTTCAGGAGAATTCTCTGAGAGTAGGAGAATATACTTATTGATGGGTGATTTACATAAAGTGGGTTAAATTTCTTTGAGTCTTCGAGTATTTTGGTCTTTTTCTCTAGAGAAAAAACCTATTAAAAAACTATGGAGGGTCGAGGGATTTGTATTGAGGTTATATAAAGTCATGTAAGTTTTCTTTCAAATCAGATTTGGAGTTATAAATGTGTAGAAAAGTAGCTTCTTTGAAACTTTTAAGTCAAGTGCTTGTTCTTTGCAATTATACAGATGGTCTTAGATTGCATGCTAAGAATTGTTCGAACTTGACTAGATCTACTTTGTCTTGAGATATTTGATCATCAAGGTAATTTCATTTTATACTTCTCTTGGATTTGATTTCAAACTTGTTTTGGGGTTGTTTAGATTGAATTATTTGGTTCTCGTTCATTATCAAGGTTCTTAGATCCAATCCTCTAGGGTTTCTTCTTAACATAATATATTAGTGCTTTTAATTGCTTTAATTTGTCTTTAAATTCAGAAAGCACAAAAAATAATCATATTTATTTCCATAGGTCTTATCATCTTGAAAAGTTTTTCCAAGTGCTAGGTAAGAGACGTGGCTAGTTTTGAGCCAAGTGGTGTTTTGGTAGAAATAATAAAGGCATTTGTGCTCATGTTGGGAAAAGGCTAAGAGTGAAACAACAATGGAGTGAGAATGACCTACCATTTAATGTTTATAAATACTTTATTATTTTGTTTATATATTTATTTGAGAAAAATACATTTTTGGTCCTTGAGGTTTGGGTTAGGTTTCATTTTTGTTATTGAGTTTTCAAACTCGATATTTTAGTCTTTAAGGTTTGGATTTTGTTACACTTTTGGTCCCTCAGTCAATTTTTTTGTTAAACACTAACAGACTGCTAACGTGACAATAATTTTTCATTTAAAAATCTTATTTAAAAATTTTCAAAATAAAATAATATATTAAATACTTTTTTTTATTATTTTTTTCTTTTTTTTTTCTTCCTCAATTTTCTTCTCCTCCGCTATCAAACCCTAATCACAACTCATTTGTAGCCACAACCGCCTCCAGCCACCGTCTCTGTTGTAAGAGTTTTATTTTTTAATATTTTTCTTCCTCTTCATTTCTTATTCTCCTTTCCCTTGTTTTCTTTTTCTTCCTCTTCCTTTCTCTGTCTTTCCCTTCCTATCTCTCCCCTACGTGTGTACACAGTTCCATCCTCACGCCGTCTGTTCCGCCCAGACGCCATTGCACATTGTTCCTCCTCGCGTCGTGCGTCAACTCCCTTCACCGTTTCAAGCTGAAGAAGGATCGTTTCAGTCGTTTAGTCACCATTTCACCACAAGCTCCCTTAACCGTTTTAGTCGCCCAACCACCATGCGTCATTTTCAAGTTAGAATCGGTCTGAAACGAAGTCAATTTAAATAGCCCAATCGTCGTTTCACCATTCCTCCCGTTGCATCCAATAGTCGTGCATCCTCCCGCCCAGTCGTTTCAAGCTGGAATCGGTCTAAAACAAAGGGGATCCTTTTGATGTCAGATCGAATCGAAGGGGATTTCCCCTCCATTTTCGGTGGGCTTGTGCTGGATTCGAAGGGGGTTTCACCTTCGTTTTTTTTTTTTTTGAAAAACAGTGAAAGAATAAAGGGGAGGGAGGAAAAGGGAGAAGAAGAAGAAAAAAAAAGGAGGAGAAGGAAAAAGAAGAAAAAAGAGAAAAAAAACGGGGAATGGAAATTTCTGGTGGCGGCTGGTGGCCGGTAGGTGGTGGTGGTGGTGAAGACCGGGTCGCGAAATAGTTATCCACTAGCTGTAACACCGTTAGTTAGTTTGGTTTCTATTTCACTAGGATGACCTAGGCAACTTGGTCTCAATCTTGAGTGAGTTATGGACTCCTGTCCGTGAGGGATTGTCCTTTGGTTTGTATGGGTGAGAGTGGCCTGCACGCCGACTCAATAAGCCTACCATTTTGGGGACAAGACCGAGTGGGGAGCTGGGAACATAATCGCACAAGATGGAATTCACTCCTTCCCGACTCTAGGGTAAGTAGAGGTGTGTTCCCTTAAGTGGTGTCTCCAGGTCATGAACAATGGGCCCTACTCTCTCTATGGCACGAGAGGGACTTTTGTTTGCTCGTTGGACCCCAAACAGGTTGTTCATTAGAGGAGCACGGGGACATAAGGATAAAGAGGTAGCCCAGGGGTTAAACGGTAATTTAACCTAGCTGGGGTACAAACACACGTGAAGGACTGACTTGTTGTTAATGGTCGATATTCGTGGACACAGAAATATATATAGCTGCAGTGAGAAGAGTGCAGTTGTGGTTCTGTAGTGGAGTGAACCACGGTTAATGAACATTTATTAACTTGGTTAATGAGTTTAGCCAATTAATCTCATATCGTTGGAGCTTCTGATCTGTAGGTCCATAAGGTCCCTCCGGTAGCTCATTTAGGGCGTTGAGGTAAATTTCAAGGGAGAATTGAATATTCGAAAGGGTTCGAATATTAAGTTTAAAAGATGAATTTGATTCATATTAAAACTATAAGTTATAATTAATGCGCATTAGATATACATTAATAATATAGTTTATTTGAGAGAAATATAATTAAATATAGGCTAAAAATCACTTTTGGTCCCTAAACTTCCATGAAAGTAACAATTTAGTCCCTAAACTTTGATTTGTAACGATTTAGTCCTTGTACTTTCAATTTTCTAACAATTTAGTCCCCGAACTTTAATAAGTAACAATTCAGTCCCTATACTTTCAAATTTGTAACAATTTAGTCCCTATACTTTCAAATTTGTAACAACTTAATCCTTGTCGCAAAAAAAATTCATCAAAATTAAATGTCGATTTTTATTATTTGATGATTAAACTTTGTAGCTTATTAACATATTGGGTCCCAAATTAGTTTATTAATCTATCTTAGGTAAGAAATTTCATTAAATCTTTACAATATTTTTTCACGATAGGGACTAAATCGTTACAAATTTGAAAGTACATGGACTAAATTGTTACTTATTAAATTTTAGAGACTAAATTGTTACAAAGTTGAAAGTACAAGGACTAAATCATTACAAAATTAATAGTATAGGGACTAAATCGTTACAAATCAAAGTTCAGGGACTAAATTGTTACTTTCATGAAAGTTTAGGGATCAAAAGTGATTTTTAACCTTAAATATATGATATTAATTATAATATTAATTAATTATTTGTTTTAATTTAATTTAATTAAATTTTGATTTAATTGAATTACATTAAAACTAGGGGGATTTGCACCCATAGCTAAAAGCGGCAAAAATATTGCAAAAGTAGCAAAAAAATAAAATTATTTGCAGAAATAGCAAAAAATATGTTAAATTACGAAAATACCCTTAGTATCTCCAATAGTCTATCAGCCCCTATTATTGATAGTCACTGATAGACTTCGATTAATCAGAGTCTATCAGTGATAAATACTGATAGACTTTGATGATAAGCTTCAACTAATCGGAGTCTATTAGTGATAGACACTGATAGACTTTGATTAATCGAATTATATCAGTGTGTATCACTGATGGACTCTGATAATCATAATCTATAAGTTTTTATCGTGTTTAATTCAAGCCTATCAGTGATAGCCACTGATAGAAAACAATTTAATTCAAGGCTATTGGTTCAGTTTAATTCAAGGCTATCAGTTTCTATCCATCGGTTTAATTTAAGTCTATCAGTGATAATCACTAATAGAAAATCGTTTAATTCAAGGTTATCAATTTCTATCACTGATAGAAACCATTTAATTCAAGACTATTAGTTTCTATCACTGATAGAAATCAATTTAATTGAAGTTTATCAGTTTCTATCATAAATCAATTTAATTGAAGTTTATCAGTTTCTATCAGAGATCAATTTAATTGAAGTCTATTGACTTGTATCACGGATAGAAATTAGTTTAATTCAAATCTATCATTTTCTATCGAGGATAGAAATCAGTTAATTGAAGTCTATCAGTTTCTATCCCTGATAGAAATCAGTTAATTATCAATTAATTGAAGTCTACCAATGATTGTTACCGATAGAAAACAATTTAATTGAAATCTATCCATTGCAATCATCTCGGTAATTAGAAATTCATCCAAAATTATTATACTACAATAATAAATTGAACAAATATTTTAAGTCTCTTGTGGTAATTAGAACATAAAATCCAAAAATAACCATTACGAACAAGCGACTCTCAATCAACAATATAATTTTTAAAGCCTAGCACACAAGCTCCGTGACCACCACCATAAAATTGTTATTCCTGTATTCTTTGTATTTCATTATCTATCAATTATAGTTCGTGATATACTTCGATCAGTGATAGTCAGTGATAGACTACGATTAATCGAAGTATATCATTGATACACTTTGATATACCTATACAAACACTCACCAAAATTGCTATTTTTGTATTCTTGGCATTCTTGAATTAAAAAGAAGACAAACAAGAGCTTAGCTCAATTGGCATAAAGTTGTACTGATAACCACAACATCTTAAAAAGTAAAACAGAGGGAAAAAAAGCATCTTAATCACACAAGGAAAAAAATAAAAAGAAGAAGAAATCACAAAAAAAAAGGAAGAAGAAATCACAAAAAAAGAATAAGATGAAAGAAATTGGAAGAAACCCATAAATGCACATAAAATAAAAATAAAAATAAAAATAAAAATAAAAATAAAGAGGAAGAAGAAATCAAAAAAAAAGAAGAAGAAGAAGAAGAAGAAGATGTGCAGCAAGCAGAAGAAAAAAAAAAGAAGAAATCACAAAGAAAAAAGAAGATGTGCGACAATAAAAAAAGGGTAAAATTGGAATTATTAAAATGTATTCTATTTTTTTTTTGCCATATTTGCAAATCTTTTTATCTGGTGCTAAATTTGCTATTATATATAATTAATTTGCCACCCACTGCAATTACTCTTAAAACTATAGGTTATGTGGAATAATTGTATAAATGTGTATGAAAGTCCTAGTCCAGAATTTGGCTCCTGACACAACAGCGTCGAGACGCAGTTCATCGCGCGTCTCGATGCTGTCGCGATTTCACACAGCGGACAGTTGAAATTGCGCCAGCGTCGGGACGTTGTTCATCAAGCGTCTCGACCCTGTCTCAATTTCATGTGGCGGTTAGGGTTTCTTGGAGACGTGAGATGCAACCCTAATTACCTGTTCGGTTCGTGAATTATGGTTGAGTTGGGACCGGTTTGGTCCGGTTCAACCTCATTTTGGTTCGATTTGAGGTTTTCAAGGCTGGTTCGAAACGATTCGGGTCAGTTCGTGGATTCTGGTCCAGTTTTGGAGCTGCTGATTAATGTAATAGGATAGATTATATGCTTTATTAGTGTAATTTAGCTTTAATTTATTCTAGGGGAAAATTAATCAGTTTATACGCTATTTAAATGTTTTATGGCTGTCATTTAGATTTAAATCCCACCTTAGGTTATAAAGCATGCACATGCATTTATGTATGTTATAATTAGATTATAATATATGATTGAAATTCATGATTTATTTTCATGAGTGTTTTAATATATAGTTGAGTTATATTAAAATGATGAAAATGGAAAAGCATGATGCATGCAATTACTTAGTTAAATATAAATTGTTATATTTAATAAATTGTTTGCAGCATGCCACTTTGATTTACCATGGTTGACAATAATTTAATAGTTAATTTATTAATAATGGAAATCAAAGTTGCATTGAGCATGAAACATCCATAGTTTAATATAATCGTTATATTAAAATTCATGCAATGCGAAGTTATATAGTTTAATTGTAATTAACTTGAATATGATTGTTAATTGCTTTTAAACTATAGTATGAATGATTATAGGGCTAATCATTAAAATTTGAATAGTTTACCATTAATGATTAGAAACTGTCAATCTATAATCAAGATATGCATGCTCACATAGGACCATAGGTTAAAATTAATTAATTTTAATGAGTTAAAATTAATTAGACCTAAGGTCACATTCTAATAGGATTAGAATTATTCTTACTTAGTTTTAAAAATAGTTTTAATGAACTAAGTAGGACCAACATTACTATAGTTATAAGGGAACTATACCAGTGATATTCTATCTAAGGTTGGGGGTATTTAAGTTGACGGTATAGGGAACACCTCCTACCTCGGAATTGATCTGGATCACCGGAGTTGAATTAATCATAGTTTAATGTTAGAAAAATGTCACTAGGTTTATTAAATATGTTTAATTCACCTAGACGATAGATCTTATTATAGTAATTATAATAGGACTAGACTTAGATAAATGACTTAGTCGAATTTATCTAGGTTTAACCAAGTCCTAAAATATTCGATAGGTTACTTTAGTTGGAGGAAAATTACAAAACTTGATTTAAATCGAGTTTTGCTCCCACACCCCTATATTCACAACGTGAGATCCATGCTCGACTTCGTGTCGTTTTAGCGCGGCCTCCCTTCGAAAAGTGTTTGCATGGATCAATAACAAGGTGAATGGGGAAAGTGACCATAGTACGTGGGAGCGGGACACATGTCAACGTATCCCTTGGTCTCCACCCCTAGGTCACAACGTGAGATTCCTATGATCTGTCTGTGTGTTGCCCTGGAGCAACCACCCCTTCGGAGGGCCTGATCATAGGATTCGAAACACCGTGAACTCCTAAAAAGGATAGGGTCACTTGGGCTAATTACCAACAGTTGTCTTTCCTAACGGTAGCCTGTTGGTGTGTGCCTTTGAGATCTAAAAGTGGGAGAGTTGCACTTACGGGGATGAGTTAATTTGTTAACAAATCCTTGACCGAACAACGGTGGTTAACGTCTATAGGAATATGAGTTATTCTGGAATTAGAGTTGACTGAGAAGTGTCTCATTTTAGAGGAGGAGAAACTGATCACCCTTCGGTGACTGTTCCTCTTAACCTCTAAAACATCGTTGCTAAACACAATCAATAGTTTTATTAGGGTTCTTTGATTGATTGTTTGCAAAATTGATTGGATTTGTGCAATTGTTTGTTGGTGCGGCAGAGGCTGAATGATAGATGTGAGATAAGATGATAAATATTAATAAAGATAGATTCAACCAACCTTAGTGCAAGTATACACTATCGCACGTAGTAATAAAAAAAAAACTTAATAGTATTCCAAGGGTATCGATCCCACGAGGACTAAATTGGAAATTCAGATTTGAAGAGGAAACTGCTCAAATGATTACTTAAAATATGTAACCAAAGAAATAATTGATGATTGATTTTTGGAAGATAATTAAAACAAATAAATAAAGAAATAACAACAATAAATAAAACAAGGTATTCAACATAGATTCATCTCAAAGGAAAATAACTTTAATCATAGAATATTCATCCTAAGACTACTCAATGCATTGGGTCAGATTTAACTTCTATTTGGTCTTGCTCCCAAGAACCATTAGAAGCCTAAGCGAGTACCGTTATGCACATTTATGTGACTCGACTCCGACATAGATAATTCACGAGTGCAATCTATAACCCTATACTTGATATAGGGTGCCTTAGGCAACTTGCCCTATACCACAAACAATCTCTTTTGAGCTTTTTCTCCTATATCACCTTTATGAGAACCGATATCGTCTGTCTCTTTCGAGATCAAACTCACATAGCATGCAAAGTCTAAGTGATCAATTTAAACTCAGCAAGATCAGAATGATAATCAATAAAGAATGACATGCATTGAATAGAAACTTAAGCGAATAAACATTTTCAAGCTATTGAACCGTAAGGGAATTCACTATATTGAACCCCTCAACGGAATTTAGCTACTCATGGTGGGATAAAGTGCAATTGAATATCTTTTCATTGAAATAAAGAATAAAGAATACAAATAAATGAAAAGTAACAAAAGCTGGAAGTAATGACAGTAGCTAAATACTAGGGTTTGTTTCTTTTATCCAATCCTTCTAGAGTTCGCTCGACACTCCACTCTCTCGCTTTTACAAGTGAGAATGGGTGAAAATCCCTACAAACCCGAAGGTTTGATGTCTAGCTAAGGTTAGAATTTAGTCATGTAAGAAGGACCTCAGGCATCGCTACTCATAGGCGTCAACTAGGGTTTTGTCACCACTCTCTTCTTCCAAATATGAGTCATGCTTGCATTTGACTTCAAATCAAGGCCTTATATATGATAGCGAGCATAGCTAGCTATTTTTCTCTGATTAATTAAGCTAGTATTTTTCAATTATTTGCCGAAATTTATGCATTTTTATGTTTTATTTGTAGGAAGTATGTGCTTGAAGCTTAATTCAGCAATTGGAGTCAAATGGAGCTTCCAATCTTGAAAAAAAAAAAAAAATCATAGCGTCGCGACGCTAGGAACAGCGTCGCGACGCTATAGAAAATTTTCCAAATTTGCGGATCGCGACAGCGTCTCGACGCTACAACGAAATTTTGCTATTTAAGCATCTTTTCGGCTAGGGTTTTGGGGACTTCGAATTGGGGACTTTTGGAGCCGACATTAGAGCAGAAAGAGGACAGAATTGAGCTGAAGCAAAGGGGATTAGTTGGAAATCAACCCATTGTTCGTGGGGATCGTGACGGGGACGTTCGGTCTCGGCCTACAACGAGTCTATTTCTCTTTTCCCTTACTTTAGACACTTTTTATGGCTTATTTAGACTTAGTTTATATTGTAACGAGGTTTATGTGTAGCTAAGTTTAATTCTTAGGGATTGATGTAGCCGTTGGGCAAGTTTTGGATTGATTTACGGTATTTATGCTATTGATGTCATTTATGCATATGTTGTATGTTTAATGCTTTCGATTTACTGGCCATAAATTGATTGATGTTTATATTTGAATCTAACTCGGGAGAGAGGATTTAAATTAGTAATCAATATGCATAACTAGAATTTAGCTAAAAATCGGGAGATTAAGGTTAATTCTAGAAATTGTCATAAAGGTTAGCCTTATTGCCTTGTATGTTTATTGGATTTAGATAGGGATATCGGGTTCAATTGCATATGGGAAAATCATGTATGCTCGGGAGAGATATGTGTGATTTTAGTTGCCAAGATTTATGAATCATAGCATGTGTTAATCCGTTTATTAATCCATAACTCCAATTAGTGAAATCAATTCCCTAAGACCAATTATTCCCATTTGATTGTCACTTTTTACTTTAGTTTTATGTTGATTAATTCATTTTCTCATTCTATTTGATTCCCTAAATAAAATTGGCCAAGAGTATTTTCGATAATTAAAACTTGGCTAGACACCAATCCAGAGGACGACATTCGATTGCATAATAACTATATTATTACTTGACCCGTACACTTGCGGTTAGCAATCTGCACATCAAGTTTTTGGCGCCGTAGCCGGGGATTGGCATATTTAGTCAATTTTAATATCGTAGAAAAATTGTATGGTCTTAGTTTAGGGTGTATTTTATTTTTTTTTATTTTTGTTTTTAGGTTGATTGCATTTTTCCTTTATTGTTTTTTTCTTTTCCATTTTTAGATTTTTCCATATTTAGATTTTTCCATATTTGTTTGAATTTTCCATAGATAAAATATTTCTTTTTAGTAGTTTTTTTTTTTTTTTTGTATAATTTTTTCCTTATTTGCTAGTTTTTTTTTTTTGTTTATTCCATATTTGTCTTTGCATTCCTTTTTTTGTTTATCTTTTTCCTTTTGTAGATTATAGTTTCCTATTGTAGATTCATTTATTTCCTATTCTAGTTTCTTCCCTAATTTGTCTTATTTCTTTTTTTGTTTTTGTTTTCCTTTTCTATTTAGTTTTATTTGTTATTCTTCTTTCCTTTTTTGTTTGAGTCTTTGTCATGTGTTCTTGATTGGGTTATTATTTGATTGAAAGCCTAATTATCATTGTTGCTTTAATTGATTTGAATGGTTTTTTATTCAACACCGCATTCCAATTTTTCATCTTCAAGTTATACCCCTATAAATGAAAATTCTTCCTTGGAAAGCATAGTTCAAAATTATATTGAGGAGTCTAGAGCGAGGAGTCTAAAAATTGATGAAATCATAAGAGGACTTCAAATTCCACAGGAAGTTAGTGAGGTGGGATCCACTTCCATAAGTTGTCTAGTGAGTCATGTGGTCGATGATTCATTGGCACTCATTCATGAGCGTAGTTCTTTCAATCTTGATGAGGATGAGACGTTAGGGGTGAGTTGCATAGATAGTAGAGAAGAATTGGAGAGTTGTAGCACCTTTAAAGAACATGGTTGTGAGGAGAAAAAAGAAAATGAGCTTGTAATGTTAGAGGAAGTTCAGGAGGTAGAGTTTGAGGTTGAAAAACCTTCGTCTGTTTTATCTTCTCCATCCTTTGTAGATTTTGATTGTTCTTTTTTCTATTCTCACGAGTCAGTTTTAGAGTCAGAGTCTCTTTATTTTGATATTTCTCCTTTTGTGCTTCTTTTATTCAAAAACACAAAAAATAATTCTGTTTCAGGGGCCCATGAGAAACTAGTAAGTTTACTAGCGACCGTTGGGTATATTGATTCAAGGAAGAAGGGCCCAAAGAAATACGAGAATTTTTATGTGCCTTGACAGACTGGACAAACACGTCGAGCTAATGACGTTAAACAAGCGCTTTTGGGAGGCAACCCAAGTGAGTTAGTTATTTCTTTATTTTGAGTTTTATTTATTTTTTGTGTCTGTTTTGTAGGTCTTGTTTTCTTTCTCTCCTTTGCTTTCAAGCTGTCAAGAGTCCAAGCATTCAGTCAAGAAGTCATCATCATTCCAGGGCAGTATTGTTCACTCCTTTCATTCGTTTATTGTTCTCATGCTTGTTTATGCTTTATTTTCGTTATACATTGAGGACAATGCATATTTTAAGTTTGGGGGTGGATTAGCATGTTTGTGGAGCCCTTGAGCATCTGAGTTCGGGCTATAGTTTTGAGCTTTCTTTGAATTATGCATATGGTTATTTTCTGGATGCTACTTTTGCATGATTATGATGTCCTAGGATAGACTTTCTTGTCAATTTTCAAGCTTGTGATGAGTTGTAAGCATAAGTGCCCAAAAAGGGAGACTTTTTAAAATTTTTCTAGGAGATGGCTTGCATGAGTAGAGTATTTGTCTTAGCTAGATTTGAATTTGAATGCTTAGGAGCGAATTATTGGGTTCATATGCTTGTTGTCACCTCGATAGGTGTAGGGCAGAGCTAAAGAGTTAATTTTTTGAAAATTAGCATGTTTGATCTTGCTTAGGAGAAAAGAAAAGAATATCTGCTATTTATGCTCATAAAGAAAAATCATTCTTGTTGTTACTGTTGAAATAAGATAATAATGTCATGGCTTGTGCACAATATGCAATGGTTAATAAAGATTAAGGCAAAAAGAGCTACCACTGTTGTGATCAGTTAGGCCAACCAGAGAAAACTCAGGTTAAGGGTCCCTGCAATGGGTGTGTGAAAGCTAGTGCCACATATATATGCTTAATTTAATTGTTAATTATAAGAACCTAAGTATGGAGATAAACAAACTAATTTGTTCCATTAACTCATTAGTGAAACCTTAGTGCCAGTGTAGAGGGAAGATGAGTTGAGAGTTTAATAATCCAATCCTTGGCTAGTAGAGTCTGATCTTGTTGAGTTAGATCTCGCTTGTGCAAGTTAATTTTGGAAAAATTTTAATTTGTCTCCCTCATTGGTCCTTATGTGCATGTCTCTTGCTTGCTTGACTATTGACCTTTGAGCCTTGAGGATTGAGTAATGATTATTGCATCCATTCTTCTACTGTATGCTTGATTTTTAGTTTGCTCGAGGACTAGCAAAAGCTTAAGTTTGGGGGTATTTGATAGCGAGCATAGCTAGCTATTTTTCTCTGATTAATTAAGCTAGTCTTTTTCAATTATTTGCCCAAATTTATGCATTTTTATGTTTTATTTGTAGGAAGTATGTGCTTGAAGCTTAATTCAACAATTGGAGTCAAATTGAGCTTCCAATCTTGAAACAAAAAAAAAAAAAAAAAAAAATTCATAGCGTCGCGATGCTAGGAACAGTGTCGCGACGCTATAGAAAATTTTCCAAATTTGTGGATCCCGACAGCGTCTCGACGCTACAACGAAATTTTGCTATTTAAGCATCTTTTCGGCTAGGTTTTTGGGGACTTCGAATTGGGGACTTTTGGAGCCAACATTAGAGCAGAAAGAGGACAGAATTGAGCTGAAGCAAAGGGGATTAGTTGGAAATCAACCCATTGTTCGTGGGGATCGTGACGGGGACGTTCGGTCTCGGCCTACAACAAGTCTATTTCTCTTTTCCCTTACTTTAGACACTTTTTATGGCTTATTTAGACTTAGTTTATATTGTAACGAGGTTTATGTGTAGCTAAGTTTAATTCTTAGGGATTGATGTAGCCGTTGGGCAAGTTTTGGATTGATTTACGGTATTTATGCTATTGATGTCATTTATGCATATGTTGTATGTTTAATGCTTTCGATTTACTGGCCATAAATTGATTGATGTTTATATTTGAATCTAACTCGGGAGAGAGGATTTAAATTAGTAATCAATATGCATAACTAGAATTTAGCTAAAAATCGGGAGATTAAGGTTAATTCTAGAAATTGTCATAAAGGTTAGCCTTATTGCCTTGTATGTTTATTGGATTTAGATAGGGATATCGGGTTGAATTGCATATGGGAGAATCATGTATGCTCGGGAGAGATATGTGTGATTTTAGTTGCCAAGATTTATGAATCATAGCATGTGTTAATCCGTTTATTAATCCATAACTCCAATTTGTGAAATCAATTCCCTAAGACCAATTATTCCCATTTGATTGTCACTTTTTACTTTAGTTTTGTGTTGATTAATTCATTTTCTCATTCTATTTGATTCCCTAAATAAAATTGGCCAAGAGTATTTTCGATAATTAAAACTTGGCTAGACACCAATCCAGAGGACGACATTCGATTGCATAATCACTATATTATTACTTGACTCGTACACTTGCGGTTAACAATCTGCACATCAATATAGTGTTGGAAGTGGTTGAGAAGCTGCGAAAATGGTGCTGGTGGGTAGGCCAGTCGATTTCGGGGTCAAAACAGTTGGTTAGGTGCGCAATAGTCTCGTTCAAAACGAACCGCGACGGACTCGAAACTGCCTCTTTTTTCCAGAAATGCAGTTGCATTTCATTTTTGCCTTCCGAAAAATTTGGTCGCATTTCTGAGCAAATTCCAGCTTCCTCTGTTTTTTTGTACAGCAACAAACTTTGTCAAATTCATATCAATTTGAGTCTTTTTAAGCACAAATGAGCATAATTTGACAAATGTGACTCTCAACTCCCTAACTTATCAACTTTCACATATTTTGAGCTCGAGAATAGTAAAATTGATCTAAACATGCAACTTTTGACAATGAAATGAGCTAAATATAAGGGTAAAATAGGTATATTTTGTACCATTATCATTTGTATTGCTTGTGTGATGGGTTAAGGAAAAAATAACTAATACGGTCAATTGTTTGGTTTTCAACAATGTCTTCCTCAATAATCGCATTACTCAAAAACGAAAAGTTAACCGACGAAAATTTCCCTACTTGGAAATCAAATCTGAATACGATTCTGGTTATTGAGGATCTCAGGTTTGTCTTGACGGGGGAGTGTCCTCCAGTTCCTCCTCACACTGTCGCTCAGGCAGTAAAAGACGCCCATGAACGTTGGACTAAGGCCAATGAAAAGACTTGAGTCTACATCCTGGCCAGCTTAAATGAAGTCTTGGCCAAGAGGTATGAGACCGTGGAAACAGCAAGGGAAATTATGAATTCCCTGCAGGAGATGTTTGGACTTTCGTCCTATCAACTCCACCACGATGCTCTAAAGAATGTCTTCAATGCCCGCATTCAAGAGGGGCATCCTATTCGGGAACACGTTCTCGACATGATGAACCAGTTTAACATCGCGGAGGCAAATGGCGGGGTCGTCTGCGAGTGAAGTCAAGTTGCATTCATACTGCATTCGCTTCCTCCTAGCTTCATACAATTTAGGACAAATGCAAGCATGAACAAAATTCAGTTCAACCTGACCACCCTCCTCAATGAGCTACAGACTTACGAGTCCATGCTGAAAAGCAAGGGCAAAAGTGTGGTTAAAGGAGAGGCCAATGTGGACCATCCCAGAAAGAAGTTCCTGGAGGGTTCATCCTCAGGAACCAAATTTGTACCTCAGGCTTCTTTGTCAAAGCAAATTCAAAAGAGGAAGGGTGACAAGGGGAAGGCTCCTGCTCAGGCTGTACAGAGTAAAGGAAAGGCCAAGGTCGTGGCTGACAGGGACAAGTACTTCCACTATAATGTGGATGGTCACTAGAAGAGGAACTGCCCTCGTTACCTTACTGAGAAGAAGAGAGAAAAAGAAGGTAAATACGATTTACTTATTTTAGAAACTTGTCTTGTTGAACATGATAAGTTTGCCTAGATATTAGATTCGGGAGCCACTAATCATGTTTGTTCTTCTTTTCAGGAAAATGATTTCTTACAGCTAGAAGTTGGTGAAATGACTCTCAAGGTTGGAACGGGAGAAGTTATTTAAGGAAGTGCAGTGGGAGCTGAAAAGTTATTTTTTAGAAATAGATATCTTGTTTTAGACAATTTGTACATAGTTCCTAAGATAAAGAGGAACTTGATATCTATTTCGTGTTTGCTCGAACAATCTTACATTGTTAATTTTCTTATGAATGAAACGTTCATTTATAGAAATTGTGTACTTATTTGTTCTGCAAAATTAGGTAATAACTTATATGTGTTAAGACCTACCGATACTAAAGCTATTTTAAATCATGAGATGTTTAAAACGACTGAAACACAAAATAAAAGGCAAAAGATTTCTCCATTAAGTAACAATACATATCTTTGGCACTTACGTCTTGGTCATATTAACATCGATCGGATCGGTCGTTTTCTAACCGATCTAGAAGATGATTCTTTACCACCCTGTGAATCGTGTCTCGAGGGTAAAATGACTAAGAGGCCTTTTACTGGAAAAGGTTATCGTGCCAAAGAACCTCTAAAACTGATACATTCGGATCTTTGAGGTCCAATGAATGTAAAAGCTCGAGGAGGTTATGAATATTTCATCTCTTTCATAGATGATTATTCTCGATATGGTTACTTATACCTAATGGTTCATAAGTCTGAAGCTCTTGAAAAGTTTAAAGAGTTTAAGACTAAAGTAGAAAACCTATTAGGTACAACAATTAAAACACTTCGATCAGATTGAGGTGGTGAGTGTATGGATCAAAGATTCTAGGACTATATGATAGAACATGAAATCTGATTCCAACTCTCAGCACCTGGTACACCTTAGCAAAATGGTGTATCAGAAAGGAGAAATAGAACCCTGTTAGACATGGTTCGTTGAATGATGAGCTATGCTCAATTGCCTAGCTAGTTTTGGGGGTATGCAGTAGAGACTGCAGTTCATATTCTAAACAACGTTTCCTCAAAAAGTGTTTCTGAAACGCCTTTTGAGCTATGGAGGGGGTGTAAACCTAGTTTGCGTTACTTCCGTATCTGGGGTTGTCCTCCACACGTGCTAGTGAAAAATCCTAAGAAACTGGATCCTCGTTCTAGAGTATGTCAATTTGTTGGTTACCCTAAAGAAACAAGAGGTGATCTTTTCTACGACCCTTAAAAAAACGAAGTGTTTGTATCGACAAACGCTACTTTCTTGGAGGAAGACCACATTAGAGATCACAAACCACGTAGTAAATTAGTGTTAGGAGAAGCTACAGAAGAATCAACAAGAGTTGTTGATGAAGCTGGTCCTTCAACAAGAGTTGATGCAGGAGCCAGCTCTTCACGTCAATTTCATCCTCCACACATAGTGGGAGAGCCTCGACGCAGTGGGAGGGTTGTGATACAACCTGACCATTACTTGGGTTTAACTGAAACACAGGTAGTCATACCTGATGACGGTATTGAGGATCCATTGTCTTATCGTCAGACAATGAATGATGTAGATAAAGACGAATGGGCCAAAGCCATGGACCTTGAGATGGAGTCTATATACTTCAATCATGTTTGGGAACTTGTAGATCCACCTGAAAGGGTTAAACCCATAGGGTGTAAATGGATCTATAAGAGGAAAAGAGATGCTACTGGGAAAGTACAAACTTTCAAAGCAAGACTTGTACCAAAGGGTTATACCCAAAGAGAAGGGGTGGACTATGAGGAAACCTTTTCTCTTGTTGCTATGTTAAAGTCAATAAGAATTCTCTTATCCATAGCCACTTATTATGACTATGAGATATGGCAAATGGATGTCAAGACTGCCTTTCTGAATGGTAATCTTGAAGAGAATATCTTTATGTCTCAACCCGAACGGTTCATAACCCAAGGTCAGGAGCAAAAAGTTTGTAAACTGAATTGATCCATTTATGGGTTGAAACAGGCTTCCAGATCTTGGAATATTAGATTTGATACTACGATCAAATCTTTTGGCTTTGATCAAAATGTTGATGAGCCTTATGTATACAAGAAAATCAACAAGAACAAAGTAGCTTTCTTAGTACTTTATGTTGATGAAATCCTACTCATTGGGAATGATGTAGGTGAAGGGATAAAAGCCCCACGCAGCGGAAGAATTTAACAGGACCTACTCAGAGTGTTAGATTCTAATTGAAATACCAATACAATTTGCAAAATATTACAACAATAAATCTATATTTAATGAGTTGTATGTAGGATGTAAACATGCTAAATGATCAACTATAATGATCCTAGTGATCAAAGATTTCATAAAAAACTTACTTTTGTAGAAAACCTTGATCAATTCGCCTTTTCTTGCCAATAAGAATGAAAACGCAGCAACCCTCTTGTGCGAACACCATCAATCGGCTACACTGGTATATCTCTAAGACTTCTTGAAGCAGGAGACTTGTGGGAGTCTTTTGGGAGAGATCCCTGAGAGAATGAGAGACAATAGGATACCTTTCACCCCACCCCAAGGGTCCTATATATAGTAAAGGCCAATACCTTTTTCCTAATAGGAAAAGGTCTCTAATTTTAATAAATAAATAATTAATTTCATAATTAATTAATTACCCAATTAAATATCATATATTTAATCTGAGATTTTATTATAATTAAAATTAATATGAATCTAAATCATATTAAATTTATTTCAACTCTTTCAAATATTTTCTCTCAAGAATTAATTTTTGAAATTAATTCAAAAATTATATTATAAAGTTTCATAAACTTTATATTATAATGCATCAATATACATTATATGATTCCCAAAATAAATTGAACACTTTCAATTTACAATTTATATTTATTTGTTTCAAGTCTTTTTACGAGCTACTAGTGGGACCTAATGGACCTACAGATCAGAAGTTGCAACGATAGAAGACTAATCGACTTAAACTCATTAACCAAGTTAGTCTCCATTCGTTAACTGTGGGTCACTCCACTAAAGATCCACAACTGCACTCTTCTCACTGCAGAATATTTTTGTGTCCATGGATATCGACCAATACTACAAGTCAGTCCTTCACGTGTGTTCATATCCCAGCTGGGTCAAATTACCGTTTTACCTCTGGTTTACATCTTTGTCCTTAAGTCTCCAGTGCTCCTCTAATGAACAACCTGTTTGAGGTCCAACCAACAAACAGAAGTCCCTCTCGTGCCATAGAGAGGGTTGGGCCCATTGTTGAAGTCCCGAAGACACCACTTAAGGGAACACAACTCTACTTACCCTAGAGTCCCGAAGGAGTGAATTCCATCTTGTGTGATTATGTTCCCAGCTCCCCACTCGGTATTGTCCCCACAATGGTAGGCTTATTGAGTCGGTGTGCTGGCCACTCTCATCCATACAAATCAAAGGACAACCACCTTATGAACAGGAGTCCATAATCCACTCAGGATTGAGACTGAGTTGTCTAGGTCATCCTAGTAAAATAGAAACCAAGCCAACTAATGGTGTTACAGTTAGTGGTTAACTATTTCGCGGTCCGGTCTTATGCAAACTCATTGCATAGGATAACCCCACTCGCATGTCAACTACATGAACGCGTTGGATCATTACGTTTGTATCATAAGACAAAACGGGTCGTATCCATACTGTCACCAAGATAAGGTACCCAGTCTTATCCTTGTACTATAGACCTTTTAGGTTGTTACTTGAACATCGATCCCCGTATGTCCCCACATACTAGTTCATGTTACATACAAAAAACCTTAGATCTTAGTTTATTGGATTTGGATCAAATAGTGCAATATTTAACAATAACATTTTATTGCACAAACTAAATAAAACTTTATTAAATACAAGTATAAAATTGGTTTTACATTCACTATCTACGAGTTTTAGGGCATAAAACCCAAAAGTAGGATATCTGTCTGACGTAAAAGAATGGCTAGCTGGCGAATTCCAAATGAAAGATTTAGGAGAGGACCAATATGTTCTTGGAATCAAAATTATTCAGGATCGAAAGAACAAAAGACTAGCTCTGTCTCAAGCAACGTATATCGACAAAATGTTGTCTCGAAATTCGATGCAGAACTCCAAGAAGGACTTACTGCCTTTCAGGCATGGGGTTCACTAGTCTAAGGAACAGTGTCCTAAGACACCTTAAGAAATTGAGGATATGAGACGGATTCCCTACGCCTCAACTGTGGGCAGCTTAGTGTATGCAATGCTCTGCACGAGGCTTGACATTTGTTATGTTGTAGGGATAGTCAGCAGATATCAGTCAAATCCGGGGTTAGACCACTATACCGCCGTTAAAGGAATCCTCTGTTGGGATTGGTGCCCTAAAACTCGTAGATAGTGAATATTAAACAAAATTATTCGATAAAGGCGTTATCGAGATTAATTCAGTAAAGTCATTATTGAATAAAGTAAATTGCACATTTAATAAACCCAAATCCAATAAACAAAGATCCATGGCTATAGGATGAACACTTGAGCTTTATGTAGAGACATAAAAGTGGATCAAGCTCGAGTAATAGCCAAAACAATCTATAGTATAGGGATAGGGCTGGGTACCTTATTCTGGGGACACTATGAGACGCGACCCACTTTATAGATGGTATAGATGATGTGATCCTAAATCGTCCGTGTAGAGACATGCGAGTGGGGGCGTCCTATGCAATGAGTTTGCATAAGACCAGGACCGAGAAATAACTCACTCTCGCTTTATAACACCATTTACTGACGAGACTGACTATTTCATGCGATGACCTAGGTAACTCGAACTTAATCCTGAGCTAACTATAAACTCCTGTTTATTCGAGATTATCCTTAGATCTGCATAGGTGAGAGTGGCTCAGTATCGCCGACTCAATAAGCCTCCAATTTCAGGGATAGGAACGGGTAGATAGTTGGGGACATAGTCGTTCGAGAAGGAATTCACTCCTACCCAAATTAGGGATAGTAGAGAGGTTGTTCCCTTAAGTGTTGACTACGGGGCTTGAACAAAGGGATCCCGCCCTCTCATTGGCCCGAGAGGGACTCGGTTTATTGGTTTGACCATAAACCAATTGTTCATTAGAGGATCAGTGGGACTTAAGGAACTAGAAGTACTATAGGGGTGAAACGGACTTTTGACCTAGCTATAGCTACGAACAACCTGTGAAGGATCGACTTACTTATCATGGTTAAATCAAGTGGACAGAAATATATCTATAGTGAGGGGAGTGCAACTTGAAGGGTTAAAAGCCCTTTGACAGCGGAAGCAAACAAAAACAATCTCATATTAAATTTCAATTATAGAAAAAACCGGTACGTTGGCAAATCATAATTAGAAACAAATTTCTAAATTACTAAGATTAAGCATGCTGGAAATTTATTCAAGATCAAGAATACTTATCGGATATCGAAGAACACAGCACAATGCTCCTAGATTCTCAATCTTGATCTTCCAATCGACACCACCAATAGTGAACACCCGCTATATCTCTTGGATCACTGAGATTGGGATGGTGGGATCCAAAATTCGTCTTGGAAGGGAAATTTTCAGCAAGGAACCTTGTTGTAATTTTTGAGAGAGGAAGAGAGAGAAGAAAGAACCTTCTTTCTCTATCAAAATCGTGAATAAGAGGAATGATCAAAATCTTGGGAACTCCCTCTCCCCTGTATGATAAGTGGAGAGGGAGTTATTTCCCTACTAGATCTAGACCGTTAGATCATAATCAAAACGATCTCGGCCATTAACTAATTAAATAATAAATATTTAATTAATTAATTAATTATAATTAATTTAATCGAATCAATATTAATTAAATGAATTATAATATAATGTTTTTAATTCAATTTGAATCATATTCAATTAAATTAAATTGGCCATTCAATTAATTCTAAATTAATTGATCCCTCATTAATTAAATATCAAATATTTAATTAATTTTATAATTGAATCATATTCAATTTAATCTCTCTCATTTAACCTATAGTTTTAATGTGCATCAAAATGTACATTAATATAAACTATAGTATTAATTTGATTAAATCATATTTAACCAAATTAATTTAATTAATTCCCAATTAATTAATTCATGAATTAATCAAATATCACATATTTAATTAAATTCATAATTCTCTCATTAATTAATTTTGAATCACATCCAAAATTAATTTTACTATAAAGTTTAATTCATTAATTAAACTTATACTATAATGTATCTCCATATAGTATATTAATTGTATCAAAATACAATTAACTTATATTCCCTTTAATAATCAAGACTATATTATCTCAGAACCCGTTATGAGCTTGCAGGTGGACCTAATGGACCTACAGATCAGAAGCTCCAACGATACGAGATTGATCAGCTAAACTCATTAACCGAGTCAATCAACATTCGTTAATAGGGGAAGGAGTGAATTCCATCTTGTATTGTCATGTCCCCAGCCCCCCACTCGGTCTTGTCCCCAAGAAGGTAGGCTTATTGAGTCGGCGTGCTGGCCACTCTCACCCGTACTAATCAAAGGACAATCCCTCATGAGAAGGAGTTCATGACATACTCAGGATTAAGATGGAGTTACCTAGGTCATCCTATTGAAACAGTAACCTAACTAGTTAACGGTGTTACATCTAGTGGTTTACTATTTTGTGGTCCGGTCTTATGCAAACTCATTGCATAGGATACCCCGCTCGCATGTCTCCTACATGGACGCCTTGGATCAATACGTCTGTATCGAATACAAAGCGGGTCGTATCACATAGTGTTACCAGGATAAGGTACCCAACCTTATCCCTGTACTATAGACCTTTTAGGTTGTTACTTGAACACTAATCCCCGTATGTCCCTGATGTGGAATTTTCCTTACCGCAAACGCACGGGTCAAGTAATAATAAAGTGTTCGTATAAACGAGTGTCGTCCTCTGGATTGGATTTTTAAGCTAAATCAAGTATTGCAAACTATCTTGCTCAATTTTATTTAGGGAACACAATGAAGTGAGTGTAAGATTGAAAACTAAGACAATGCAAATAAAAAGTGGATATGCAATTGAGAAAACACTTAGAGAATTAATTTCGCCAATTTAGTATAGGATTGATTTTAAAGAATAAGTTATTATGCACAATGGAATTATGAGCCTAAGAACCGTTAATCACAACTACCTCTCCCGAGTATAATTGATTCTCATGCAAATTAACCAACTTGATATTCCTATCTAAGTTTATTAACATGCAAGGCAATGAGTTCTTTTGACCAATTCTAAAGTTAATCTAAAAACCGTCACGAAATTAGAAAGTAAACTTTAGTCATGCAATCTTGAGTAAGTCTATGCTAAATCCACTCTCCCGAGCAAGAATCAACACTTAAATCATCCAACTAATCACCAATTAATTGAAAGCACTAAATCAAGATTACAAACATAATAATCATTGCACAACTTAAACCATAAATTCAATCCATAAACTTAATCAACTACATCGATCCCTAAGTTACAAGTTTAGCTACTCATGAATAGAATTACAAGCTCAACTAAACATATAAAAGCCATAAAGTCTTACTAAAGAAAGGAAAAGGGAAGGAAAAACTCAATGTAGGTCGAGACCGAGCGTCCCCGTCACGATCCCCACGAACGATGGGTTGATTTCCAACTTCCTCCCTTTGCTTTGGCTCCAAGATGCTCTGTTCTGCCCTGTTTTACGGCTCTAAAACGTCCCAAAAGCTTCCCCCAAAACCTAGCCGCAAATAACCTTATATTATGTTTTTTTCGTCATAGCGTCGAGACGCTGCCTTCAAAACGCGCGCTTCGGGAAACGAAATAACACAGCGTCGAGACGCTGTGACCTTTTAGCGCTTGATCAGTTATGGAATGCGAGCGTCGAGACGCTCACGAGCTAGCGTCTCGACGCTAGCCTGCTGTTGACCCAATTTTGACTCTTTTCCTCTTTGACTCTTTTTCATTCCTTTGCATCTTTTCACGTCCCGAGCACCCGATTAACTCCAATATTGCGCTTTAGCTCCAATCAACCATTTCCTACAAAATAAACAATTAAGTGCAATAAAATGGCTAATAAATCATCAAAGACTAGCTAAATTAATTAGGGAAAACTAGCTAGCTATGCTCGCTATCAAACACCCCAAAACTTATGCTTTTGCTAGTCCTCGAGCAAACTAAAAATCAAGCATACAGTAGAAGAACGGATGCAACAAACATAACTCAATCCTCAAGGCTCAAAAGTCAATAGGCAAGCAAGCAAGAGACATGCACACAAGGACCAATGAGGGAGACAAATTAAAATTTTTCCAAAATTAACTTGCACAAGCGAGATCTAACTCAACAAGATCAGATTCTACTAGTCCGGGATTGAATTACTAAACTCTCAGCTCATCTTCCCTCTACACGGGCACTAAGGTTTCACTAATGAGTTAATGGAACAAATTAGTTTGTTTTCCTCCATACTTAGGTGCTTATAATTAACAATTAAATTAAGCATGTATATGTGGCACTAGCTTTCACACACCCATTGCAGGGACCCTTAACCCGAGTTTTCTCTGGTTGGCCTAACTGATCACAACAGGGGTAGCTCTTTTTGCCTAAATCTTTATTAACCATTGCAAACTGTGCACAGGCCATGGCATAATAATTTTTTTTCTCAACAGTAACAATAAGAATGATTTTTCTTTATGAACAAGATAAGCATATATTCTTTTCTTTCCTCCTAAGCAATATCAAACATGCTAATTTGCAAAAAATTAACTCTTTAGCTCTTCCCTACACCTATCGAGGTGACAACAAGCATATGAACCCAATAATTCGCTCCTAAGCATTCAAATTCAAATCTAGCTAAGACAAATACTCTACTCATGCAAGCCATCTCCTAGAAAAAGTTTAAAAAGTCTCCCTTTTTGGGCACTCATGCTTACAACTCATCGCAAGATTGAAAATTGACAAGAAAGCCTATCCTAGGACCTCATAATCATGGAAAAATAGCATCCAAACCATATGCTTAATTCAAAGAAAGCTCAAAACTATAGCCCGAACTCAGATGCTCAAGGGCTCCACAAACATGCTATTCCACCCCCAAACTTAAAACATGCATTGTCCTCAATGTATAAAGAAAATAAGGCATAAACAAGCATGAGAACAATAAAAGAATGAAAGGAGTGAACAATACTGGCCTGGAATGATGATGACTTCTTGATTGAAATCTTGAAAGCTTGAAAGCAAAGGAGAGACAGAAAACAAAACCTACAAAACAGACACAAACAATAAATAAAACTCAGAAGAAAGACACAACTAAACTTACTTGGGTTGCCTCCCATAAGCGCTTGTTTAACGTCATTAGCTCGACGTGTTGATCGTGCATCAAGGAGGCTTCTTTTCTGTGAATCCAACAGAGGTGCTCTTTCTTGCACCTTTCTTGTAGCCCATGAAAAGCACTTCAGAATGTCCATTAGAGTCTTCAACTGCTTTAAATATTTCTTTGTCATTCCTGACTCTCACTGTGAGCTCCCTGCGCTCAATATCAATAATCACTCGCCCAGTGGCGAGGAATGGTTTTCCTAGTATAACAGACATTGTAGGATTTTCCATCATATCCATAACATACAAATCAATAGGGAGGAAAAATCTACCTACTCTAATTAAAACATTTTCTACAAAGCCAACTGGTCTAACCACAGACTGATCAGCCAATTGGAGCTTTACAGGAGTAGATTTAATCTCACATATATATAACTTTTTGCACAGAGATAGAGGAATAATATTAATGCTAGCACCTAAATCACATAAAGCTCTAAATGAATAAGTACCAAAACTGCAAGGAACAGAAAAACTCGCTGGATCTGCTACTTTTTCAGGTACTTTCTGTTGTACTCTGGTGCTGCATGTGGAAGCGAGATATACTGTGTCAACCTTCTTTTCTTTTCGCTTTTTAGCTAACCATTCCTTCATAAACCTGTTGTACTGGGGCATCTCTAATGCTTCTGCAAAAGGAATGTTAATGTTTAAATTCATAAAAGCATTCATAAACTTGTCAAACTGAGCCTGATTATTCTTCTCTTTCTTTTTCCTCTTCTTTTCCTTGGGAACCATCAATGTGGGAGAAGGAATAAGAGGCTCAGGTTTAGGCTTTTCAGCCTCATCTGATGATGTGTCCTCCTCAGCTTTCCCTGTAGGCGTATCATAATCCTCTGACTAAGGTTCCTCTTCAGCTTCCTCCTAGTGTACAGTGATGGCTTTACAGTACTCCATCTGGGTTTTCTCTTGCTCAGTTGGGGCCTTACCTTTATTCATGGTGCTTACAAAACTTATCAACTGTCCCAGCTGAGTCTCAATGTTCTTAATGGCAGCACTGTGACCATTCACTGTTGAGTTGATGGCAATGACTGCCTCCTCCAATTTGGTTGTCCTGTTACTAGACTCTACAATGAAAGCTCCAACAAGATCTTCTAACTTTTTATTATCTTGAGTTTGAGGGGCAAAACCAGGGGGGTTAAGAACATTCTTAGGATTGGCATAAGAGAAACTTTCATGGTTCCTATTGTTAGGGTGATAATGTGTAGGTGTAGAACTATTATTATATCCCCTAAAATTAGAATTTGCTACATACTGAACCTGTTCAATGGTCTCCTCCTAAGGTCTAGATGCTAAATCAGCAGCTGATTCAATTGACTGTGCACTCCCTGTACCTGAAAATTTCATAAAAGCATTAGCAAGGGAAGTCATCTGGGCCTGGAGTGCACTTACCTTGTCAACCTCAAAAACTCCGGCAACAATCTTTTTAGGTGTAGACCGCTCAGATAGCCACTGATAGCTATTGGTGGCCATATCCTCTAGAAGTGTACGAGCATTTTCCACGGTCTTGGACAACAGAGTCCCACCTGCAGCTGCATCAACAATCGTTTTAGTACTAGGAGTTAAACCATTATAAAACAATTGAACCTGAAGCCAGTCGGGGTAGCCATGTTGATGACACTTCCTCAGTAATTCTTTAAATCGCTCCCAGGCCTCGAAAAGCTGCTCATCATATTGTTGTTGGAACGTCCCAATCTCCGTCCTTAGCTTGACCTTCTTTGCAGGAGGGAAAAATTTCTTCAAAAAGGCCTGGACCAAAGCATCCCAGGTGGTGATGTTCCCAGGGGTAATAGACTGCAACCAATCCCGTGCTTTATCCTGCAAAGAAAAAGGAAACAAGCGTAAGCGAATAGCATCCTCAGAGACTCCATTTATTTTTACCGTCCCACAAATGTCTAAAAATGATTTTAGATGAGAATTTGGGTCCTCGGTGGGAGATCCTCTGTATGCACAATCTCGAGCCATCTGAATGAGACCGGTCTTCAGCTCAAAGTTGTTGGCATTGATCGGGGCATAGACGATCCCCGATTGTTGCCCCTGAAACATAGGCTGAAAAATAATCTCTAATAGGCCTAGGCTCCTCAGGTGGATTTTGGTCAGCCATTTGAATAATTTCTCTATTTTCTCTTCGAAGCCTATGAATTGTTCTCTCGATCTCGGGATCAAACGGTATCAATTCTCTACTACTACGCATACAAAACAAAACTATCCTAAAAAGGAAAGAAAACAAATAAGGAAAGAAATAAAGAAAAGACAACAACTAATCTAAATATGGAAAATATAATCTAGAAAAGGAAACAAAATAACCTAATATGGAATGCAAAAAATAAATATGGCAAACCCAAATAAGGAAACTAACCAATAAGGGAAAACTAATATAAAAAAGAAAAACAAGAAACAAATAAGGAAAAGAATACACAACTAAAAGAAAAACTAAACTAGAAAAACAAATATGGAAAGAAACACAAATAAGGAAAAAATGCAAACAACCTAGAAAAGTAAAAATACACCCTAAATTAAGACCAAACAATTTTTTTTACAATATCAATCTAACTAAATGTGCCAATCCCCAGCAACGGCGCCAAAAACTTGATGTGGAATTTTCCTTACCGCAAGCGCACAGGTCAAGTAATAATAAAGTGTTCGTATAAACGAGTGTCGTCCTCTGGATTGGATTTTTAAGCTAAATCAAGTATTGCAAATTATCTTGCTCAATTTTATTTAGGGAACACAATGAAGTGAGTGTAAGATCGAAAACTAAGACAATGCAAATAAAAAGTGGATATGCAATTGAGAAAACACTTAGGGAATTGATTTCGCCAATTTAGTCTAGGATTGATTTTAAAGAATAAGTTATTATGCACAATGGAATTATGAGCCTAAGAACCGTTAATCACAACTACCTCTCCCGAGTATAATTGATTCTCATGCAAATTAACCAACTTGATATTCCTATCTAAGTTTATTAACATGCAAGGCAATGAGTTCTTTTGACCAATTCTAAAGTTAATCTAAAAACCGTCACGAAATTAGAAAGTAAACTTTAGTCATGCAATATTGAGTAAGTCTATGCTAAGTCCACTCTCCCGAGCAAGAATCAACACTTAAATCATCCAACTAATGGCCATTTATTGAAAGCATTAAATCAAGATTACAAACATAATAATCATTGCACAACTTAAACCATATATTCAATCCATAAACTTAATCAACTACATCAATCCCTAAGCTACAAGTTTAGCTACTCATGAATAGAATTACAAGCTCAACTAAACATGTAAAAGCCATAAAGTCTAACTAAAGAAAGGAAAAGGGAATGAAAAACTCAATGTAGGCCGAGACCGAGCGTCCCCGTCACGATCCCCACGAACGATGGGTTGATTTCCAACTTCCTCCCTTTGCTTTGGCTCCAAGATGCTCTGTTCTGCCCTGTTTTATGGCTCTAAAACGTCCCAAAAGCTTCCCCCAAAACCTAGCCGCAAATAACCTTATATTCTGTTTTTTTCGTCATAGCGTCGAGACGCTGTCAAGACAGCGTCTCGACGCTGCCTTCAAAACGCGCGTTTCTGGAAATGAAATAACACAGCGTCGAGACGCTAAGGTCGCAGTGTCTCGACGCTGTGTCCTTTTAGCGCCTGATCAGTTATGGAATGCGAGCGTCGAGACGCTCACGAGCTAGCGTCGAGACGCTCACGAGCTAGCGTCGAGACGCTAGCCTGCTGTTGACCCAATTTTGACTCTTTTCCTCTTTGACTCTTTTTCATTCCTTTGAATCTTTTCACGTCCCGACCACCCGATTAACTCCAATATTGCGCTTTAGCTCCAATCAACCATTTCCTACAAAATAAACAATTAAGTGCAATAAAATGGTTAATAAATCATCAAAGACTAGCTAAATTAATTAGGGAAAACTAGCTAGTTATGCTCGCTATCGGTCCCCACATACTAGTCCAAGTCTCATGTAAACAACCTTGGATATTAGTTTATTGGATTTGGGTCATATTATGCAATTCTAGACATAATATGACAATAACACTTTATTGTATAAACCTCAATAACACTTTATTGATACAAGTGTATAATTTGTTAATCATTCACTATCTACGAGTTTTAGGACATAAAACCCAACACAACTATCGGGCTATAGTGGAGTGTCTCGGTAGTTAACGAATGTTGGTTAAGTTTGGTTAATGAGATTAGTCGAATAGACTCGAATCATTGGAGCCCATGATCTATAGGTCCATTAGGTCCCCCTACTAGCTCATATCGGAACAAAGCCTAGAACAAAAGATAGGATTCTTTGAATCGTCCAAAAACTGGAAATACGGTATTATCGTAAAATGTGTTTGATGCAATGATTTAATTATGAATTAAATTAGAAATTGAGAGATAAAGTATTTAAAAGTGTTTTAAATACCATATATATGTATTGGGAATCATATATAATTCATGGTACTAGGTGACAATGATTAATTGGATTAATCATGTCAAATTACTTGGAAATGTCCCAATTAATTGCCTAGAAATCAATTTCAATTTTGAATTGAAATAGGAATGAATTGCAAGCTGAAAATTCAAAATTTAGATTCAATTTAGTGGATTTAGTGGCATTCCCACTCTTGCATGCTGATGCATAGTGGAAAACAACACAACCATGCACTAGTTGCATGTGTTGTGAATTAAACACCTAGAATCCACTTTGAGTGTTATTTTCACCATGTGTCTAATGTCATGAAGCTTGTCTTTGCATGAAAGAGGTCTATATAAGGAGTATGAATCATATTCAACTCTAAGAGAGTCATTTTCCATATTGTTATGCTGCTGGATTTTGGTCTCAAACTCACTCATCTCCATATATCTCTCTAGTGCTTGAACCTTCAAGCATTCCCTTCCCATTTCCTATCTCTATAGACTCCCACAAGTCGTTCTTGACCCAGAGAATAGTAGGGAAGACACTAGAGGTGGTCCACACACCGTTCGTGATCAAATGAATCAAAGGGAGTTGTTGAATCGGTCTCCAAAAAGGTTGCACTACTACAAATTTGGCCTTTGTTGACGGCTAAAAAGTATCAACTATCACATTCATTGACGCTTTTTAGGAGTCAATTGAAGTGGTATCAATAAAACTAAAGCGTCAATATTATTGTTTTCATTGACGCTTATAGGACGCCAATGAAGATGTCTTTGTTGACGTTTATAAGCCATCAACAAACACATTATTGACATGTTTTATCCGTCAATGATATTCATAAAGCGTCAACGTAGGCACCTTTGTTGACATTTACTAGCCATCAACAAATTGTATTATTGACACGTTTTATTCATCAATGATATCCCTAAAGCGTCAATGTTGTCATATTTATTGATATTTATACACCGTCAATATAAACTTATGTTGACGTTTTTTCAATGTCAATTATAGGATCGAAAATGTCAATATATATATTTACTGACTTTTATGAACTGTCAATATATCATTTTATTGACGTTTATTAGTCGTCAAGTTACCGTATTAAATTTTCAAATTGTGTATTTTCATTGACGGTTAATATATGTCAATTATGGTGTTTGTTATGACGTTTTTTAACCGTCAACGATACATATTTGGAAAAAAAAAAACTAACGTTGGTTTTTACCCCTGCATTTACACAATAGTAGCTTAGCTACATAGTAGTAGCTTGACCAACTGTAATGCCCCAAAATTCAACATAATATAGAGGACATTACTAAATTTTACCCTGTAACGAAGTTTGATTTACCAAAAATCCGACAACATAACGACGTAATTTTAACTAACAAAAAATTTTTGGGTACCTGTAAGAACAGAAATATGCACTTCTAAACCTAGAACACAACCTTCACTTCACTTGACAATAACATGACATGTTCAATACATTATATGAAAGTAACACCAAAACTCAAGTATAAATAGTACGAGTCAGATCTCCTAACAAATACATTATTGTTCATATAGAAATATAGAATCAAATGAATCATAATTTCAACTAAATGTGAAATCATAATGAGATAATAGATTTCATTAACCAAAAAGTTATCTAAGAACACAACTTAAGTAAGTCATAATATTAATGTCATCAAACTAAGAACATATCACAGTGTCTAACAAGTTGTCTAAAAAACGAATAAAAAAACTAAGTATAATATTAACAAACTACAAGAACCTATCCATTCAAAAAGGCCCATCAAAGTTAACACCAAGCATCGGCATTATGAGAGCATGTACTATAAAAGCAAACGCTGAGGAAGTAGAAGAAAGATTATATAGGAAAACGCAATACCTCTTCAGCAGTTGGCCTATCTTTTGGATCAAAAGAAAGCAACCTTTCTAGTAGCCTCAGCGCTAAAGGATCTGCATTTGGAAACTTCTGAGCAAATGGCACCGACTTTTTTTTCCACATAGTAGTTAAATATCTTCAGGCCTTATCATTACATACCTACATTCAACAGAATAACCTTGTTAACTACAGAACCCTATTGCACAACTATTTTCGTGAATGGATATAAAATTAGGAAGAAAAAAAATTGGATCAAAGGCAAAAAATCCTTTTACAGTATAGTGTTTAGAATGGAAGAATTTGCCTACCCTGGAGATCGTATCTAATGAAGGAGTTCCAAGGAACTTGTCTTAATCGAATCCAACAATCATGTAATGGGTTTAAAGTTCGAGAATTGAGTCAATTAGCCACTCACACCAAGGACAAAACTTAAGCTCAAACTCAAACCACGCTAGTCTTGCCCCTTTTCAATCACACGATACAATTCATAGAGTTAAATCCAATAACTACTTATGTAAAGGCTAACTCAACATGCTACAACTAACCTTAACATTTTCATACTATTCTCATGCTTCAAAATGAATCAAAAGCCAACATGCTACAATTAACTACAAAGTTCTCATATTGTCATCATGCCTAACAATGAAAGTCATCATGCTTATTTAAAACCAAAAGCAAAACTCAAGGCTTAAATCTTATCCATGCTAGCGTAGTAAACTCCCAAAGAAAATTCCAACAATCATGCAATGGGGCTAAAACATAGAAATTGCGTCCAAATAGCTACTTACTTTAACATAACCAAAGAAAAACATTTAGCTTGACGCAACGCCGCTCACGACCATGAACCAATCGATCTAAAATCCAGCGTAAGGTTCTAAAATTAGAGACATCCAATTTTAATAATTTATTTTAGGCCAAACTTAATTTAACGAGGTTGAAACTTACCAAAATGAAGATGATGTTCACTGACCGGGTTCTAATTCGGCCTAATTTCATTGATCCAAGCTCCAATCTCAATGGGTGCCTAAAATCAAGATCTAACATCAATAGGTATTCAAATAAACATCAAAATCAACCCTGAACCTTGCTCAAAATCACTTACCCAAAGCCAAAATCGGTGGAAAATGAAGGAACACGAAGACCCACTACCAAACTTGCCCGAAAATGCTGAAAACTGCCCAGAACGATGCTAACCGATCCTCCCCTTGCAAAACCAAGACGACCCACGCACCGAGCTTCACTTGGACATCTCTCACGCACCCAAAAAACCGAGAAATGAAACCCCACACGCTATGGATCATCGGGAAAAAATGCAAGAAAGAGAGAGTCTCACCGGAACCCACGCGAAGACGCCGCCGACAGACTGAAACGAGGCCATACGCTGCACTAGATCCCACTCACCCTCGGCCAGACCGCGACCCCCACCTGCAACTGCCGAAATGGTGAAGCCACGGGATCGCGTCGTTGATCTGCTGTTACTGGAGAAGACGCTGCCGATCAAAGCTTCGGCGAAGGGAAGGAAGATGACGTCGGAGAGGGAGGAACAAGGGAGTCGACGGCTGAAGAAACAAGGGAGACGGTGATGGGGATAGGGGTTGGCGGCTGATGGGCAAGAGAAGAGAAAAATCAGATGAGCCCTAGTTGATTTCTTAACTAAAAAGTCCACTTAAATTACAAAATTGCCATTATGCCCTATTAAAACATTTTTTTCCATGTCAATTTACTCTTTAATTGAGCTTTTGATACAATCACTTAACCAAATTTAAACTCCTAAAATCACTTCAAATGTGGGAGCAATTTAAACTTAAATCAAAAATTCCAAAAAAGGATAAATTTTTTGACGTTTAATACCCGTCAAGAAACCCTCTTCAATATTGACGTTTATTGTGCGTCAATATAGTAATGTTTATTGACGCTTATTAGCCATCAATGAATGCGATTTTTATTGACGGCTAATAAGCGTCAATAAAAACCGTCAACAAAACCGTTTTTATTGATGTCTTTTGTCCGTCAACTATGTGAAAAGGCGGAGTTGGATGAAAATCTACGAGAAGTACGCTTTTAATCACATTTATTGACGCTTTTTGGCCGTCAACATAACCCATATCATTTCTTGATACCATAAAACCGTCAATAGATATATTTAATTATTAATAATTTATTTTAAAGTACAAAAATTACATTTATTGACGTTTTTTTTACACAAGCGTCAATAAACATAAAAAGTCAAGCGTCAATAAAGGTCAAATTTGTAGTAGTGTGGTACAAATTTTGCTCTCTATTTACGGTATTTGGACAACATGTTTTCATTTTCTAAAATTGATGTAGTTAAGTGCCTCAGATCCTAAAATTGCTTCCGCATATGTTATATGAACACCTTCAATTGGTATCAGAGCATGATTAAGGCACCTAACATGCATTAATTTTAGCTTGGTGGGTAGCTTTTCATATGATGAAACTGTGTAGAAACTAAAGAAAATTGGTTTTGGGATTGATTTTAATTTTCAGTCAATTCGTTGGAATTAATTGTAATTGCCCACGTGTTTATGGGCTTTAATGTGTTCATATAGAGTCTGTAAAATTTGAGAATCAATAGAGTCCATTTAGGCCGTCAATTTGAAGAAATTCGGAGATTGCTCGCTGCTGGCCGAAAATTCCAGCATGTTGTTTTTTAGTTCCAGCTCAAGTATGTTCTTCACTTAAAGGCAAAATGGTCCGGTTCAAGCAATCCAAGGGCGGTTCGGGGCGGTTCGAATGGTTCGGGAGCGGTCCAAGCCCTATTTGATATTATTATTGTAATAATTTTAGTTTTTGTTTTTGCTTGATTAAAAATCCCAAAATCAATTCACTTTAGTTAATTTAATTAATTATGCATTATTGAATGTATGTTTTAATTAAATAGTATTTTATGTGCATAATATATGCCATTTAGATTTAATATCCCATCATAGGAAAGCATGATCATGCATTTTCTTAATTTTAATAAGTGTTATTAATTTTTCCAAATGCATGATGGAAATTTCATGTTAATTAATATAAATGTTATATTAATTTAGGGAGATTCATGCTTGAATGGTTAATTTTCAAATTGATTAATTCTTATAATAGTTATTTTTATTAAAAAATAAAATTAACCAAGCATGAAGCATGAAATTTCTTTAGTTTGTTTAGAAGTGTTATATTTAAATTAGACTTGTTATGGATTGATTTTATAATTGTTATAAAATAGATAGAAATCTAAAATCTATAACAAAATAAAGAGCATGCTCACTTAGGTTAATGAACCAACAAATCGATCAACTTGCATAGTTTAGGTGTTACCCTAAGCTACAAGTTTTCAGATCAATCCATAAACTTAATCAACTACATCAATCCCTAAGCTACAAGTTTAGCTACTCATTAATGTAAATACAAGCTCAACTAAACATGTGAAAGCCATAAATCTATCTAAAGAAAGGAAAAGGGAAAAGAAAACTCAATGTAGGCCGAGATCGAACGTCCCCGTCACGATCCCCACGAACGATGGGTTGATTTCCAACTTCCTCCCTTTGTTTCAGCCTCCAAAGTCCTCTGTTCTGTCCTGTTTACGGCTCCAAAAGGTCCCAAATCGATCTCCCCAAAACCTAGCCGAAAATAAGCCTTTATTCTGTTTTTTCGTCTTAGCGTCGAGACGCTGTCAAGACAGCGTCTCGACGCTGCCTTCAAAACGCGCGTTTCAGGAAAGGAAATTATACATCGTCGAAACGCTAAGGTCGTAGCGTCTCGACACTGTGACCTTTACGCGCCTATTCTGATATGGAATGCTAGCGTCGAGACGCCTAAGGGCTAGCGTCTCGACGCTAGTCACCTTTTGACCGAATTTTGACTTTTTTCCATTTTGATTCTTTTTCCTTCCTTTGTATCTTTTCGCGCCCCGAGCACCCGATTAACTCCAATATTGCGTTACAGCTCCAATCAACCATTTCCTACAAAATAAACATTAAAGCACAATAAAATGGCCCAACAATCATAAAAGACTAGCTAAATTAAACATGTATAGATAGCTAGTTATGCTCGCTATCAATGGGGTTCGGAACAACGCAAACTCCTAAAATGGATAGGGTTTCCTAGGGCCATTCCCAACATTAGCTCTTCCCTACGGTGGCATTGTTGGGGCCGCCCTCTGCGATCTGAAAATGATGGGTAACACTTACAAGATGGTCTTGACCAAATTAACGTTAGCTAATAACTATTGGAGTAAGAGTTATTCTGGGAATAGTATTTGGCCGATATTGTCTCGATTCAGAGGAGGAGTAGTTGACTGCCTTACGGTAGCGATTATTCTAAACCCCTGAAGTATCGTTGCAAAATAAATCAATTGGATATATATGGGTCGATGATTTCTTTTGCTAAAATCTGATTGGATAATTTGAATAAAGGGTTTAGTGCAAGTTTCTAATAGAGATTAATTTGTTTGTTTCAGCAAATATGTCGAATAACGTATGTGCTTTGTCAAATGCCAAATTAAACGGTTTAGTACATACGACTAAGAATACTTACTTAAACGCTAAACACGTGGCAAACATTTTAGGTTTGGTCTCAACTGTGGAATGTCCTCAAACTAACTGCTTAGCCAAGAAAAACATGATCCACAACTCTAAATGCGATTTATTAGTCTTGGAAACATGTTTAGTGGAAAACGACGATTCTGCCTGGATACTAGATTCAGGTGCAACTAATCATGTATGTTCTTCATTTCAAGGAATGAGTTCCTGGCAACAGCTAAGAGCTGGAGATATGACTCTTAAAGTTGGAACAGGAGAAGTCATCTCGGCTATTGCAGTGGGAGACATAAAATTATTCTTCACCAAGGAACGTTACATGATATTAGATAATGTGTACATAGTTCCGAAAATTAAAAGAAATTTGATTTCTTTATCTTATTTATTAGAACAAGGTTATTCAATTTCTTTTTTTGTTAATGAAGCGTCCATAACTAAAAGAGGTATCGATGTTTGCTCTGCAAACATGAAGAATAAATTGTATGTTTTGAGACCAATTGAGTCTAAAGCTATTTTAAATCACGAGACGTTTAAAACTAAGATACTCAACCTAAAAAAACGAAGAGTTTCTCAAGATACCTATCTCTGGCACTTGAGGTTAGGCCATATCAACCTCAATAGGATTGGGAGATTGGTCAGAAGTGGACTTCTAAACAAGTTAAAAGACGACTCGTTGCCTCCTTGTGAGTCATTCCTTGAGGGCAAGATGACGAAACGACCTTTTACCAGAAAAAGGTTATTGTGCCAAAGAGCCCCTAGAGCTCATTCATTTGGACCTCTGTGGACCAATGAACATTAGAGCTCGAGGAGGGTACGAATATTTCATCAGTTTCATTGATGATTATTTGAGGTAGGGCTATCTCTACCTGATGCATCATAAGTCCGAAGCTTTTGAAAAGTTCAAGGAGTACAAGGCCGAGGTTGAGAACCTATTAGGTAAGACAATAAAAACACTTCGATCTGATCGAGGTGGAGAGTATATGGACTCAAGTTTTCAAGATTATTTGATAGAGCATGGAATTACGTCCCAACTCTCAGCCCCTGGTACACCTCAGCAAAACGGTGTATCGGAAAGGAGAAACAGAACCTTGTTGGACATGGTTCGTTCGATGATGAGTTATGCTCAGTTGCCTAACTCGTTTTGGGGTTATGCAGTAGAGACTGCAGTATATATTCTCAACGTAGTTCCCTCAAAGAGTGTTTCTAAAACACCATTTGAGCTCTGGAAAGGTCGTAAAGCTAGTTTCGACATTTCAGAATTTGGGGATGCCCTACATATGTGCTAGAAGCAAACCCAAAGAAATTGGAGCCTCGTTCTAGAATTTTCCTATTTGTAGGCTATCCCAAAGAAACGAGAGGTGGATACTTCTTCGATCCAGAGGAAAATAAAGTACTTGTATCGACAAATGCTACATTCCTAGAAGAAGACCACCTCAGAGACCACAAGCCACGAAGTAAAGTCGTTTTAAGTGAACTATCTAACGAAGCTACAGAAACATCAACAAGAGTTGTTGATGATGCTGGCACCTCAAGTCAATCGCGTCCTTCTCAAGAAATAAGAGAACCTCGACGTAGTGGGAGGGTTATTAGACAACCTGATCGCTATTTGGGTTTAACTGAAACTCCAGTCGTCATACCTGATGACGGGATCGAGGATCCATTAACCTTTAAACAGGCAATGGATGATGTTGACAAGAACGAGTGGATTAAAGCCATGGACTTGAAATCGAGTCCATGCATTTTAATTTAGTTTGGGATCTTGTAGATCAACCTGAAGGGGTTAGACCCATAGGGTGCAAATGAATCTACAAGAGAAAACGAGACGCTGCTGGAAAGGTACATACCTTTAAAGCACGACTTGTGGCAAAGGGTTTTACCCAACGGGAGGGGATTGACTATGAAGAAACCTTCTCCCCTGTTGCCATGTTGAAGTCGATCCAGATACTTTTATCCATTGCCACGTTTTACGATTATGAAGTATGGCAAATGGATGTCAAGACTGCCTTTCTGAACGACTATCTTGAAGAAAGTATCTACATGTCTCAGCCAGAGGGGTTCATTGCTCAGGATCAAGAGAAAATATTTTGCAAGCTTAAACGATCCATTTATGGGTTAAAACAAGCGTCTAGATCCTGGAACATGAGATTTGATACTGCAATCAAATCTTATGGCTTTTAACAAAACGTTGATGAGCCTTGTTTTTACAAAAGGATCATCAACAACTCCGTAGCTTTCTTAGTATTGTATGTGGATGATATCCTACTCATCGGGAATGATGTAGGTTATCTCACTGACATTAAACTATGGCTAGCAACTCAATTCCAAATGAAAGATTTGGGTGAGGCACAATTTGTTCTAGGGATCCAAATTGTTCGAGACCGAAAGAACAAAATGCTAGCCCTGTCTCAAGCGTCTTATACCGACAAATTATTGGTTAGATATAAAATGAAAAATTCCAAGAAGGGACTATTACCTTTCAGGCACGAAATTAATTTGTCTAAGAAACAGTGTCCTCAGGCACCTCAAGAAGTTGAGGACATGAGACGTTTTCCCTATGCCTCTGCAGTAGGCAGCCTAATGTATGCCATGTTATGTACAAGGCCTGACATTTGTTATGCAGTAGGGATTGTCAGTAGATATCAATCCAATCCAGGATTTGATCACTAGACAGTAGTTAAAAATATCTTCAAGTATCTAAGGAGAACGAGGGACTATATGCTCGTGTATGGTTCAAAGGATTTGATCCTCAAAGGATACACTGATTCTGACATTCAAACCGATAAAGATTCGAAGAAATCTACATCGGGGTCAGTATTCACTCTAAATGGAGGAGCAATAGTATTGCGTAGCATCAAGCAAGGATGCATTGCAGACTCGACCTTGGAGGCCGAATATGTAGCCGCTTGCGAAGCAGCAAAAGAGGCAGTATGGCTCAGGAAGTTCCTAACTGACTTGGAAGTCATTCCGAATATGCATCTGTCTATCACCTTGTATTGTGATAATAGCGGCATAGTTGCAAACTCAAAGGAACCTCGCAGCCATAAGAGAGGCAAGCACATCGAAAGGAAATATCATCTCATCAGGGAGATTGTGCATCGAGGAGACGTGATCGTCACAAAGATAGCGTCGGATCAGAATATAGTTGATCCATTCACGAAGGCTCTCACGGCTAAAGTGTTCGAGAGTCACCTAGAATGTCTAGGTCTGCGAGATTTGTATGGAAAATAATCTAGGGCAAGTGGGAGAATTGTAACCGGTATCTGATGCCCTGGTTTATTGTATTTATACATTGTAATACGTTTTATGTAATATACATGTATTTTATACACCCACCAATGTTATGGATTATAGTACATCCCACTGAACTAGAGTTTTAGTTCAAGTGGGAGATTGTTGGGATTGGTGCCCTAAAACTCGTAGATAGTGAATGTTAAAAAAAATTATTCAATAAAGGCGTTATCGAGATAGTAAAGTCATTACTGAATAAAGTAAATTGCACATTTAATAAACTCAAATCCAATAAACAAAGATCCATGGCTATAGGATGAACCCTTGAGCTTTATGTAGAGACATAAAAGTGGACCAAGCTCGAGTAATAGCCAAAACGGTACATAGTATAGGGATAGGGCTGGGTACTGTATTCTGAGGACACTATGAGACACGACCTACTTTATAGATGGTATAGATGATGTGATCCTAAATCGTCCGTGTAGAGACATGTGAGTGGGGGCGTCCTATGCAATGAGTTTGCATAAGACCAGGGTCGAGAAATAAGTCACTCTCGCTTTATAACACCATTTACTAACGAGACTGACTATTTCATGCGATGACCTAGGTAACTCGATCTTAATCCTGAGCTAACTATGAACACCTGTTTATTCGGGCTTATCCTTAGATCTGCATAGGTGAGAGTGGCTCACTATTGCCGACTCAATAAGCCTCCCATTTCAGGGATAGGAAGGGTGTTGGGTTCCTAGAGTGAGTAAAAATATAGTATAAAAGACTCTAGAATTCCTGTGCAAGTATACACAGTCTGCAGCAAGTAATATTATCAATCCAAGGTCTGAATGAGTTTCCACTTTATCTATTTTGTGTAACTTTTTAATGATTTCAAAGATAATAAAAATGTTGGGTTTTATAAGAATTATGTTGAAGCAAAATAAATGATAGAACAACGAGTAAACAAATAGATAGACAAATTAAAGACAGGCGCTGGTTAGGTTTTAGTGATTGTTCTAAGATATGCTCTTGCAATATTATTGATCATGCATTTCTCGCAGTATTATTAGCGGATTCCTCCCGGAACTCCGGATCTTTTGGGATATGTTTCAAACCCAATGAAGTACGACCGATCAAGCACTAGGCAACTAACTATCCCTAGCTCAGTCACTGGCGTTCACCAATACACAATGATCGTAGTGTGGATAATTGCCACCCACTCTCTAAATCATCCCTGAAACTAGAGAGAGCTATTCACACCGGCTGGCCAGGCGGGCATAAAATGAGAATAAGCACAACAATTAACCAAAATGCGATAGTCAATTTATTACTAGAGATGAAGCACAGTAATCACATTATTCCTAACCAACACCTTAAGCTACTTAGTTCATAATAGGCATAGGAATACGAATTACAATCTGAGTATGCATGTCCATAACCACAAGTTAATAAAGAAAGTAAACTCCCTAATCAGCTTGCGGAAGATGGTGTTCTTGATGATCTTCAAACTCCCTATACTATTCGACTTCCAAGGGAAAACATGGAATGACTTTGACTTTGACGGCTACTTCCTTTTATAGAAGGATGGGAGGCTTGAATTAGGTCAACTAGGACACGTGTAAGGCTCTCCTTGATCCTTTATCACGAAAATAACTCAACAGAAGTCGGTTCATGAAGTTGGCTAACGAGCTGTGATGTGGCAGTTTCTGCTCCCAGTTTTGCTGCAGCATAGAATTTGCTCCCTCCAGTCGCTCAGCAGCATAATCTGCACAAAATAATTTCCAATGCTTCCATTCTTCCAAATGGGTTAAAACATGTAATATATATCCAAAACCAACCCTAATAAGCATAAAGGACACACAAATCCCTATATAATTGAGGACTAAATAACTACCTTTTGGGCAGTTATCATACCCCCAAACTTGAACTATTGCGCGTCCCGAGCAATACTAACCAACCTTCCCTTCAAGAATTCTAAACTTTAGACAAAGATTAGCTTAATCAAACCAGACAATCCAATACTACCTTTAACCTTTACCTGAGCACTCTGCAAAACCAAGCTCTGCTGCAGCAAAATGATTCCTTCAGCAGGGAAAAATAATCACAACTTTCAACTCAATTCTAAGAACTCGCCACAGCTTAGCTCTATTATCAGACATTTCAAAACATATTTTTAAAGGGGTTCATATCATTATTTATCAGACTTGAAGCAGCCTTACAGTCATAAGCTCTTAAGCATGGGATGACCCACTTTATGGTGCAGTATACCCTTGCCTCAAACTCATCACCAACTAGGCTCAATACTCATTATAAAGCTAAAAAATCCTTAGTTATTCCATCTCTTGCCCCTCAGAATGGCGACACTTTATGATGAAGCTCACCTAAGTTCTGGGAGACAGAAAAACTGTTGGATCATCATTCATCCCTCAAAACTTTTGCTCTATCAATTTTTTCAGCAAAATCTTCAACAAATAATTTTTTTCCACAAATAATAAAATTTTTTCTCATATTTCTTCATTTTTTTCACATTTCCTAGGTCATCTTTTGACGCGAAGACAAACTTTGGGTATCACAAATGTCCCCGGTTACTCAATAACCTAGCAAATTTTAATTTGAAGGAGAGGAATGCTCGAGCAAAATAATTGGAGTAGCAAAAAGTCCCCCAAACTTGAATTATTCATTGTCCCCAATGAATCATTAAACAAGCAAGTATACCCCCAAACTTAAATTTTTCTAACTGAATTTTTAAACTAAACATGGGACTTAGATTAAGCGTAAAGTGGATCATATAAGTCAAAACTACCGTCAAAATCTTCTTTGCCGCAACAACAGTCTAGGCTAGAAGAAATGCTCAAGCAAAAGGTTTCTGGAGATCAGAATACCTTGATCTAATTAAGCATAATCAGTCCAAGCTTCAAAAATTCAGAAGAAAATTAGTTAAGTCAGAGTTACTCAATGCTAATGGAACAAAAACATCTAGAAATTTCATTTAAAAACATAAGAAAAGAAATTACATAGCAGAGATATATTTTTAAAGCAGAAAAATTAAAAAGAAACAAGCAAACATATTTAGCAAACGGGGTAAGATATGCGCGAGCAAACAAGATGATAATAACAAAAATAATGCTCGCTTAAGATCATTTCATCCATCAATCTTCCTGACCCTGCTCTTCATCATCATTCTCTTCTTCTCTTTCAACAGGTGGTGGTGGTATCCAAAGATTAAACAAATCATCGGGAAACACTGGAAAGGCCTGATATGGTCTTGAGAAATTGGTTTGCAAGGCCCCCCTGAGCGCATCATCTCTCCTTTTAGCATAAGTCCAATAGGTCTGAGCTTGCCTTTCAGCAAATTCTAACCTACTGGTCAACACTGTCCGTTGCTCTAGGATCTGATTAACGCCATACACCAGCCGTCCCTGGCGAGCCTCTTGCGTACGCTGAAGCCGCGCCAGATTAGGTGTGTCAATGATTCCCTTATCAGTCATGATCATATCTTCTGGAACCGTGGGCACTCCTGCCCTGCTGCATAACATTGTGATAGTGTTTGGAAAGAACAGCTTCCCCACCTTCTTTTTCCAGCAATCAACAATCTCAGAAGAAATAATTTTTCCTACATCAATACTCATCGAGCGAAGAATGGCAAAGGCAAGCAATACTCTGTCCCGAGATACTGTGGAGTCGTGTGTTGTCGGCAGCAAGCGTAGCCTGATGAAACCCATCCAAGTGTTGGCTTCACTCTTCAAATAAGCAGCTTGAAACGTATGCTTCCGCGTCTGCGACACCCTCAATTGAGCCCCCTCAATGCCTACCTCCCGGACAGCCGCACTCAGTTGGTCACTGATAGCGAGCAGAAATGTCGCTATTTTAGTCTCAATTTATTAAGCTTTTTGGTGCTTTAATCGTGTTTTTAATGAATATATTTAATGAATTTTGTTATTTGGTCCTTAGGAGCTAAGTTGGTGATTTTGGGAGAAAAAGAGCCAAAATTGAAGTAATTCTAGCCCAAATCCTAGCTTGATGCAATTGAAGGCCCAAAGAAGACATTCATGAAGAAAAGACCAAGAGAAATGAAGAAGAAGGCCCAAAAATCAGCCCAAAAGGAAGCTGAAAAATCTGGAAAATCAGGACAGCGTCGAGACGCTTAGCAAGGCAGCGTCGCGACGCAGCCCTTTCTTGTTGCCCAAGCCGCGTGCGCAGTAGCGTCGCGACGCTTAGCAAGGCAGCGTCGCGACGCTGCTGCTATTCCAGGCCTATAAATAGGCGCCCTTGGTGCCTCATTTCTCATCAATCAACCAAGCCATCAATCAATCCTTTCTTTCCTTTCTTAAGGCTCCTTTTTTGGAGCCCCTCTCAAGGCTTTTAAGCCTTTTTGAGAGGGTTCTTCTAGTGGGGAAATTTTGGGAATTTTGGGAAGCAATCCTAGAGGCTCGAGGAGTAGTCAGCGGGGGCTCCAAGCGTCAGCAAGGGGTTTTTTCGACGGTCAATTCCTTTCCTTTTACGCTTTTTAATATGCTTTCCCTTGTAATTATTGTGGATATTATGTGTAGCTAAACCCCCAATTTGGGGTCTTGAAATGAAATGATAGTGAAAATATTGTTATAATTTCTTGTCTCTTGCCCATGTCCTAATTATTTGTATGGATGTGCTTAATGCTTTACTCAATCTGGCCAATTGTGTAATGATTCGATTCTTAATGGAAACTCGACGGAGAGAAATTAGGATAGATCATAATCCATGCAACTAGTTTAATTGCCCGTTGTGACACCGGGATTAGTTGATTAAACTTAGATTCCTAAAATGAGTCAGAGTGTATTAATTAATGATTTTTAATAGCGCTAAGGACACTTAGGTTGTTAAAATGAATTAATTACAATTAGGGGAAACCGACAGGAGAACCTATGTGATTAACGGAGATTCTAGGTATATAATTAGTTGGGCAATGAGATAGGATAATTATAGCAATTATTTAGCTAATCATTGATTTTCAAGACCCCTCTTCCCACTTAAAGAAAACTCTTTCTCCACATTTTATTTATGATTGATCAATTTGTTTTCATTAAGTCATTTTGAATTTAAATCTTTTTATCACATGAACGTGGTCCCTAAATATTATTTCACCTAAGTATTTTCAGTGCTCAAGAGAATTTTAATTATTTGCTTATGTTTCGCTTCGCCTTCCTGAGGATTCGATACTCGGAATACTTTCCGTTTTATATAACTTGTGACGACCCGTGCGCTTGCGGATAATCGTTTCGTATCAACACACACGAACAAGTTTTTGGCGCCGTTGCCGGGGAGGCTTGATTTTTAAGCAAAAAATTAAATTTTCTTGACATCGAAAAGAAAAGGATAAATGGTAATTTAGGTGTATATATTTATTTTTTTCATCATTTTGTGAATATTATTTTATTTTCATTTTTGTTTGGTCCTTTTTTTCGTCTGGGAGCATTGTATGCGAAGAAACAAGGTGGTTGATTTGTTTCCGTTAGATCTTGAGATTAACAGGACTCTTAAATTCATTAGAAGAGAAAAAAGATTAGTAGAAACGATGGCCCACCAAGAAGAAGCTCCCAAGGCAATTAGAGATTTTCTGCAGCCAGTTCTTCCTACCGAGAATTCTGGAATTGTTTACGCTCCCATCCAAGCTACAAATTTTGAGCTAAAAACAGGGTTGATTCAGATGGCACGCGATAACTCGTTCAAGGGACATCCTTCCAAGGACCCCCACTCTCATCTGCGATCATTCCTAGAAATATGCGGGACGGTAAAGATGAACGGAGTTCCGGCCGACGCGATCAGATTGAGGTTGTTTCCATTTTCCCTACAGGATAAAGCAAAAGATTGGCTCGAATCAGTCGAGACAGGCAGCATCAGTACTTGGGACGAGCTTGCCCAGGCTTTTCTGACAAAATTTTTTCCACCAGCTAAGACTACCAAGCTGCGGACTGAAATTGGAACATTCAGACAGCTTGACGAGGAGCAGTTATACGAAGCGTGGGAAAGATATAAGGAAATGCTTAGGCGATGCCCCCAACACGGATATCCTGATTGGCTTCAGGTATAGTTATTCTATAATGGATTAAACCCCTCCACAAAGATAGTCCTTGACACATCAGCAGGAGGGAGTTTTCTTTCAAAAACGGTGACAGAAGCCAAAGATCTGCTTGAGGAAATGGCGGCAACAAGTTATCAATGGCCGACGGAGAGAGGAACAGTTACAAAAAAGGCTGGATTATATGAATTGGATGAGTCAAGCTCACTGAAAGCGCAACTGGCATCTCTGACCAATGCACTAAACAAATTGACGTCATTTGAGGTGGTTAAGTCCATTTCCACCTTAGCTGAAGGTCATTCAAAGAAGGAAGGTCAAGATGTGGAAGAAGTTCAATACATAGGAAATAGATCATATACTCAAGGAGTACCAAACTTCTACCACCCCAGTCTGCGCAATCACGAGAACTTCTCATATGCAAATACGAAGAATGTTTTGCAACCACCCCCAGGTTTTGCATCAACGAGTACTCCTGAGAAGAAAAATAATCTGGAGGAGATGGTGGCTTTATTCATCAAGGAACAAAGAATATTGAATGTGAGTCTCCAGACATCAGTAAACAACCACGACGCAGCTCTAAAGAATATGGAAGTGCAGATAGGTCAGATTGCTTCAGTAGTAAATGCCCTGCAGAAAGGAAAATTTCCAAGCGATACTGAGCCTAACCCAAAAGAGCAGTGTAAGATGGTGGTCCTGAGAAGTGGCAGAAGACTGGAGGACAATTCAGAGAAGAAAAAGGAAGAAGAAAAGAGAAGGGATGAAGATGAAGGGGCTGAGGCACAAAAAGCCTCCTCTGAAAGGTTCCAACATCCTCCCAACTCTATTGAATTAAAATGTGATTTTTCTAACAGCTTTGCAGGAAGAAAAGAAGATGAGAGGCAGAATGACAATAAGAAGCTGACTGAGGAAGAAGTGGTTCCATGCAACCACCATGACAGAGGTTCGCATATTAGCCCGCCCAAGCGGAGGGGCGAATGTCCAACCTTTGATTTCAGGGAGTTACCTTTTCCTCAAAGATTTAAAAATTTCAAATTAGATGAACAATTTCAAAAAATTTTAGAAATGTTTAAAAAGTTGTCTGTGAATATTCCATTGGTAGAAGCTTTGTATAATATGCCAAATTATGGAAAATTCATGAAGGAAATGCTTTCTAAAAAGAAAAGTCTGAAAAAAGAAGTTTTTAATTTATCTGAGAGTAGCAGTACCATTATTTCTGGTAGGATACCCTCTAAGCAGAAAGATCCAGGGAGTTTTACTGTTCCCTGTACCATAGGAGAAGTATCCTTCGATAGGGCCTTATGTGATTTAGGAGCAAGTATAAATTTGATGCCCTACTCTGTATACAGGAAGATTGGTTTATCAGGTATGGCAGACACTGACGTCACTCTCCAGCTTGCTGACAGATCGATTACCCACCCGATGGGTGTGGTGGAGGACGTGTTGGTGAAAGTCAACAAATTCATCTTCCCTGTAGATTTCGTGGTACTGGACATGAAGGAGGACAAAGAGGTGCCAATTATCTTAGGCAGACCTTTCCTAGCCACTGGTAAGGCTGAGATTAGCGTGCATACAGGTAAACTTACCTTGAACATTGATGATGAAAAAGTCGTGTTTAGTATTTTTGGCCAAGATGAATCTTTTTGTAGTTTGCATACATGTTTTTCTGTTGAGCCTGAATACTTGACTGATGACGATGAAGAGGTAGACTATAACCTTGGCCTAGGCTTAGGAGAAATGCTTGTTGATAATATGGATTTTGATCATGACAATCCTATGTTTGAAAATAATTTGGATCTGCCTGACTTTGAAAATGAATTAGACTTGCCTGCTTGTGATAATGAAAGATCTGCAGTTGATGATTTACCTTCCTTTGAAAATGAATTGGAATTGCCTGAAATGAATAATTTTGATGATGATATTGAATTGCCTGACATTGAGCATGAACATAAAAGGCATAAAAAAGATTGCTCGATAGATAATTTTGAGTCTGACCATGATTACAGTGAATCTATTGAGTCTGATCTTGACATTCCTGAATGCATGAATCCTGACAATGTGAATACTTTCTTTTCATGTCCTGATGATGTGTATAGCATAGAATCTGACCTAGAAGAACTTGAATCTGTGCATAGTATAGAATCTGATCCTGAAATTCTTGAATTCTTTAATTCTTCTGATGATGAGTCATGTGATAGCTTAGTTGAATCATTTTTTTAATTCTGAGTCTGAAGGATCTACTGAGCATGTAGATATTTTTTCTGATGAATGGACTGGCATGATTGATAGGCCATCTCTAGATCCTAGACCAGTAGATATTATAACGCTTGATGACTCTGTTAACAACTGTTTTGAAAATAGAGATTTAGAAAAGAGATTTGATGCGGCTGATTATTTTCTAAAATGTTATTATAAGAATCTCTTTAGTGAAGATGGGCCAGGGGAAAGTTTTTTTTCTCCCCTGTTTGTAGTATGCAATTCGGTGCGTGATTTCTTGCATGGCCCGGAGGATGATGAAAATTTTTATTTTGAGCCTCCGTAAGCGTGCCGAGCCTAGTCTAGCTAAAGACGTTAAAGAAAGCGCTGCTTGGGAGGCAACCCAAGGATTAAAGTAGTTAGTTGTTTTTGCGGTAAATAATTTTCTTTGCTCCGTGATCCAATTTTGTTTTGCCGGATCACCTTAGCAAATCCCAAAATTTCACATTTCCCATTTTTCATGGATCCAAAGGAAAAGGATGAAGCGCTCCTAGCTCAGGGAAGTCTCAGTATCTCTCTTTATGCTTTTCTGTTTTAAAACATTGGGGACATTGCTTAGTTTAAGTTTGGGGGGGAGGCTTCCGCTGTGTTGAGTATATTTAAATTCTGTTGGATGCATGAATAGATAGCCATGATAGCCAAGGATGTGATTTTTGAAATTTTGGGAGAGAATGGTTTATATGTTGTGGAATCTGGGAGCACGGCAGAAATTGTGAAATTTTAAAATTTTTTGATACTTAGTTTTGATGTCTAAAGCATGCAATAGTCTTATCTAATGACGTCTTTGAAAATCTAGATTCTTATTATGGTTTTCAAAGTTGTTGTCACCCCGATAGGCTTAGTTTCTAATATTAGGAAGTTCATGCTAGATTGCTCTAAAGAACTAGGTAGAAAAAAAATATGCCTGCTGAGAGAAAAGCAAAAGCAACAAAAGAAAATGTGAGAAAAAAAAATCTGTTGAAAAAGAATTTTTGCTTGTTCAAAAGAAAAAAAAAAGCCTAGGGGTAAAAAGAGCTACCTGCGATGTGATCAGTTAGGCCAACCAGAGAATAAAATTCGGGTTAAGGGTCCCTACACCGTAGTGTGAAAGCTAGTACCATTAGATATCAAAATGCAAGTTTGGGGGAGGAGCAAAAGAAAAAGAAAAGAAAAGAAGAGAAAAAGAAAAAATCATGTGAGAATTCTGCTCCCCCATGAAAAAAGAAAAAGATGACAGGCACCCTAGTTACTTTTTTTTGCATGATAGAAGGACTCCGAAGTATTAGGGGCTCTTAGCCAGTGTAGGGGGAAAACAAATGGAGAAAGCCATAAGACTAATCTAGGTTAGTAAAAGAATCAATAGATAAGTCTTGAGCATGCTATTCATTAATCTTAAGTTCAAACTAGTTTAAGATTTCTTCAAGAGTATGCGGTGCTTGCTTATTCCACTTGCATGTTTTCCATTCGATCCTAAGAATTCCAAAATCATTGAGGGTTGAGCGATTCTATTTCATGCATCTTTAGAATTTATTTTGCTCGGGACTAGCAAAAGCTTAAGTTTGGGGGTGTGATAGCGAGCAGAAATGTCGCTATTTTAGTCTCAATTTATTAAGCTTTTTGGTGCTTTAATCGTGTTTTTAATGAATATATTTAATGAATTTTGTTATTTGGTCCTTAGGAGCTAAGTTGGTGATTTTGGGAGAAAAAAGAGCCAAAATTGAAGTAATTTTAGCCCAAATCCTAGCTTGATGCAATTGAAGGCCCAAAGAAGACATTCATGAAGAAAAGACCAAGAGAAATGAAGAAGAAGGCCCAAAAATCAGCCCAAAAGGAAGCTGAAAAATCTGGAAAATCAGGACAGCGTCGAGACGCTTAGCAAGGCAGCGTCGCGACGCTGCCCTTTCTTGTTGCCCAAGCCGCGTGCGCAGCAGCGTCGCGACGCTGCTGCTATTCCAGGCCTATAAATAGGCGCCCTTGGTGCCTCATTTCTCATCAATCAACCAAGCCATCAATCAATCCTTTCTTTCCTTTCTTAACGCTCCTTTTTTGGAGCCCCTCTCAAGGCTTTTAAGCCTTTTTGAGAGGGTTCTTCTAGTGGGGAAATTTTGGGAATTTTGGGAAGCAATCCTAGAGGCTCGAGGAGTAGTCAGCGGGGGCTCCAAGCGTCAGCAAGGGGTTTTTTCGACGGTCAATTCCTTTCCTTTTACGCTTTTTAATATGTTTTCCCTTGTAATTATTGTGGATATTATGTGTAGCTAAACCCCCAATTTGGGGTCTTGAAATGAAATGATAGTGGAAAAATTGTTATCATTTCTTGTCTCTTGCCCATGTCCTAATTATTTGTATGGATGTGCTTAATGCTTTACTCAATCTGGCCAATTGTGTATTGATTCGATTCTTAATGGAAACTCGACGGAGAGAAATTAGGATAGATCATAATCCATGCAACTAGTTTAATTGCCCGTTGTGACACCGGGATTAGTTGATTAAACTTAGATTCCTAAAATGAGTCAGAGTGTATTAATTAATGATTTTTAATAGCGCTAAGGACACTTAGGTTGTTAAAATGAATTAATTACAATTAGGGGAAACCGACAGGAGAACCTATGTGATTAACGGAGATTCTAGGTTTATAATTAGTTGGGCAATGAGATAGGATAATTATAGCAATTATTTAGCTAATCATTGATTTTCAAGACCCCTCTTCCCACTTAAAGAAAACTCTTTCTCCACATTTTATTTATGATTGATCAATTTGTTTTCATTAAGTCATTTTGAATTTAAATCTTTTTATCACATGAACGTGGTCCCCAAATATTATTTCACCTAAGTATTTTCAGTGCTCAAGAGAATTTTAATTATTTGCTTAAGTTTCGCTTCGCCTTCCTGAGGATTCGATACTCGGAATACTTTCTGTTTTATATAACTTGTGACGACCCGTGCGCTTGCGGATAATCGTTTCGTATCAACACACACGAACAGTCACTAGATGGTGCAACCACCATCTCATTAAAAACGGCATGCGGAAAATCCTGGAGATCGAACAATTCATTAATGGCCTTAGGACTCCACTGTACAGGCACTCCTCGAACGATAACCTCAAAATCATTCTTAACGTCAAGATTGGCATAAAATTCTCGAACAATGTTGGAATTGACAGGTTCTGGTTTTGCACAAAATTGCCTCCATCCGAGGTTCACTATTCCAGACTCCAAGAACCTGGGCAAATCACTGCCAAATCCTCGTTCGAATAAGAAGTCCCGTTTCAGCACCTCCTGGTATTTTGCTCGAGCAAGATCGTTGACGAAGCGAATGAATGGTGCCCTCGGCTCCTCAATTTCTCCCGATGCTTCGACAATTCCTTTGCCCTTGCTTTCTCTCTGTTCGCGCAAACGCTCTTCTTCTGCCTTTCTTGCCTCTTCTTCGTTTTCTTTATTCTCAGCTTCCCTTTTTTCTTCCTCAGAGTCCGACGTCGGAGGTGATGGAGTGTTCCGAATCACCCTCACGCGACCCGTCTTCCTCTTGATGCGGCGGCGCTTGGGCGGTTCAGGCATAATGATTTCAACATGAGCCTCCTGCACCGGCTCTTGCGTTTTCTCTTTTTCAGGCATACCTGCGACTTGTCTTTCGACCTCTGTCTCATGTTCCTTCTCGGTATTTCCTTCCTGAACCGTAGCAGAAACTATCGGTTCTGTCTCAAGATTCTGAACAGCCTATGTTTCTTCGATGACTTCTTGTTCCGCAGCCCTCTGCTGCCTCCTTCTTCTCTTTGCCTCCTTCTCTTCTGGCATTCTTTTCTTCTTAGATTTTCCTTTTTGAACCTCCGTTGTGACCGACACCTCTTCTTCTTCATTCTCTCTTTCTTTCCTAGCTCTAGTCTTAGCCATAGAGGACTCAAAGGGTTGACAGATAATGGGAAGGAAAAAGAAAGAATGCAAACGACAAAAATGTGATCAAGAAGACGAAGTGGAGAGAACTTACCAGCAGTTGTAAATAAATAAGGCTCCAGCAAAAAAGAATCCTAACCGAAAAGATTTTTCCTGCAATAACTAATATTACCGTTTTAATTTAAAAATGCAAACCTGAAATTCAAAAATTACCAACGGTAAGATTGCGGATTCCAGACGCCCATGGTAAAAATTGGTGTGCTGTCATCGTTGAAGTCTACGGATAATTGCTCTTCGACACGTTGCATCATCTGATGATGCAAGCACATTTACCTGCAATAATTTAAAGCTAAATCCCAACGGTAAAAATAATAAATTTCAAACGGTAACCCTTTTTCTTTGGATTATTTTGCTCCAGCCATATTCATGCCGCAACAACCTGAAGAATCTTGGATATGTTATTTGAATTTAAAAACAAGAAAAATCAAAGATTTTTTTCTTTAAAATTAAATTTTAACCAATCAAATCAAACTTAATCTTTTATTCTCAAAAGAAGCCGAATAAACAAAACAGAATTCAAATAACTGAAAATAAAAACTAAATACAATCTAATAAAAATCAAACCAATTAAAAGATAATTGAAAAATTATTTAAATAAATAACCCGAAAATCAAATCAAATTCAAAACAAAATAGATAAGATCTAATCAAATATTTGAAGACAAAATCTAATAAATCATGCAAAATGAAATCTAACCTAACCGAAATAAAAATCAAATCAGCGAAAAATAAAAATAATACAAACTCTGGGAGCTCAAAATTTTGATCTGTGAAATGCTCCCGCAAAAGTCCTGCTTTCTCAATCATCAACCAATCTTAGGGAAGGATACTTCGCCTGAAATTCCTCACCCCAATAATGCTTCACACGCTGCCCGTTCACTTTGAGCAATCTCCCATCTTTTTCATCCTGCAAAGTAATTGCTCCATGGGGAAAAACTTCAATCACAATAAATGGTCCTGACCATCTAGATTTTAATTTTCCAGGAAATAATTTTAATCTAGAATTATAAAGCAAAACTTTCTGACCCTTGACAAATTCTTAAGATTTTATTTTCTTGTCATGCCACAGCTTAGTCTTTTCTTTATACATTTTCGCATTCTCATAAGAGAATTGGCGAAATTCCTCTAATCCATTAAGCTGCAGCATTCTTATCGCTCCTGCACGACTCAGATCAAAATTTAACTTTTTCAAAGCCCAAAATGTTTTATGCTCAAGCTCTAATGGTAAATGGCAAGCTTTCCCATATACTAACCTATAGGGAGACATACCTAAAGGAGTCTTATAAGCTGTCCTATAAGCCCAAAGAGCCTCATCCAACCTAAAGGACCAATCCTTTCTAGATGGATGGACTACTTTCTCTAGAATTGATTTAATTTCCCTATTACTAATTTCAGCTTGGCCATTTGCTTGTGGGTGATAAGGGGTAGCTATCCTATGCTTAATCCCATACTTAGCTAAAAGCTTAGTTAAGATATTATTAACAAAATGTGTACCCTCATCACTCACTAGAGCCCTAGGTGTCCCAAACCGCGCAAAGATGTGCGATTGGAGAAACCTTGAAACCGTCTTGGCATCACTCTGATGGCATGCGATGGCCTCCACCCATTTGGACACGTAATCCACTGCCAATAAGATAAAAACATTGCCATTCGAAGGGGGAAATGGCCCCATAAAGTCAATACCCCATACATCGAATAATTCAACTTCTAAAATGTAAGTAAGAGGCATTTCATCTCTAGGCCCCAAATTTCCTCTCCTTTGGCAAGCATCACATTGCTTGTATAACCAATGGGCATCCTTGAATAACGTAGGCCAGAAAAATCCGCAATGCAAAATCCTCATAGCCGTCCTCTGACCGCTGAAATGACCTCCATACGGCGATGTGTCATTGCTCCAGGATTTCCTTTGCTTCAGCACCTGAAACACACCTACGAATAATACCGTCAGAGCATTGCTTATACATAAATGGCGCATCCCAAAAGAAAAATTTTGCATCATGCTTAAACTTTTTCTTCTGCCTCCAATCCATATCAATAGGGGTGACTCCCTTTACCAAAAAGTTGGCAATATCAGGATAGGAAGGGATATCCCTGAGTACCTTTACCTGAACAGCAAAAAGTTGTTCATCTGGAAAAGAATCGGAAATGGCAGATTGCTCCAGCAAAGATGATGATGAATCAAGACGAGATAAATGATCTGCAATGACATTCTCTGAACATTTCTTGTCCTTTATCTCCAAGTCGAATTCCTGCAGTAATAAAACCCAACGAATTAGTCTAGGCTTTGCATCTTTCTTTGACATTAAATACCTTATTGCTGCATGATCCGTGAACACCGTGACTTTGGATCCAACCAAATATGGCCGGAATTTCTCAAAAGCAAACACAACAGCTAACAACTCCTTTTCAGTAGTTGTGTAGTTGACCTGTGCCTCATTTAAAACCTTGCTTGCATAACATATAGGATGAATAAATTTGCCCTGCTTTTGCCCCAGCATCGTACCTACCGCAGCATCACTCGCATCACACATTACCTCGAATGGCAAATTCCAATTAGGTGCGCAGAGAATGGGTGCTGAGATTAAAGCAGCCTTCAATGTTTCAAAAGCCTTCCTACAATCTGCATTAAAGTCAAAAACATGATCAGTGCACAATAAGTTACAAAGAGGTTTACTGATTTTGGAAAAATCCTTTATGAACCTCCTATAAAATCCAGCATGTCCTAGAAAACTCTGAATCCCCTTCACTGAGTTCGGTGATTCTAATCTTTCAATAACCTCAACTTTTGCTCTATCAACTTCTAGACCATTCTTAGAAATCCTATGACCTAACACTATGCCCTCCTTCACCATGAAGTGGCACTTCTCCCAATTAAGAACTAGATGAGTATCATCACATCTTTTTAACACCTTACCTAAATTATCTAAACAATTCTGAAAAGACCCTCCAAAAACTGAAAAATCGTCCATAAAGACCTCAACAGTGGACTCAATCATATCCGAAAAAATTGCTAACATACACCGCTGAAATGTTGTTGGAGCATTGCAAAGGCGAAAAGGCATTCGCCTGAAAGCAAACGTCCCATAAGGGCAGGTAAAAGTGGTTTTCTCCTGATCCTCAGGAGCAACAGTAATCTGGTTATACCCAGAATAACCATCCAAGAAACAGTAGTAGGCCTGACCAGCCAATCGATCCAACATCTGGTCGATAAATGGTAGAGGGAAATGATCCTTTCGGGTGGCGTTATTAAGCCTTCTGTAATCCATGCAAACCCTCCAACCAGTTACTGTCCTGGTTAGAATCAACTCATTATCTTTATTGCTCACCACAGTGACACCTCCTTTCTTAGGAACACATTGGACAGGGCTTACCCAATTGCTATCGGCAATTGGATAGATAATCCCAGCATCCAACCATTTAATTACCTCCTTTTTAACAACCTCTTTCATCGCAGGGTTAAGCCTTCTTTGTTGCTCAATACTCCTAAAGGATCCCTCCTCTAGAGTGATTTTGTGCATACAAAAAGATGGGCTAATTCTCTGAATATCAGCCAATGTCCAACCTATAGCTTTGCGGTATTGCTGCAACAATTTTATTAAGGCCTCATGCTCCGGCATTAAATCTGATGCAAAAATAATGGGCAACGTCTCACTTTCCCCAAGATACACATACTTTAGATGATCCGGTAAAGGTTTCAAATCTAAAGTGGGTGCCTCAATTAGGGATGGCTTAATTGGGGGAGCCTTTCTTTGATCTAAATCTAAAGACTCAAAAACATCCTCACACCTAAACAATTCTTTTTCATTTTTTCTGTCTAAAGAGCAAAATTAAAAATCTCCTACACTAACCTCTCCATGCTTCTCCGAATGCTCATCAGCTGAATCTTGTATTGCTGTCTCAATAACTGTGCTCTCCAGAATCCTGATGAAGGAGCAATCCTCCATTTCGTCTGGATATTTCATGGCTTTAAACACATTAAATTTCACTTCCTCATTACAGACTCTCATTGTTAATTCTCCTTTTTGAACATCTATTAATGCCCTACCAGTAGCCAAAAATGGACGACCTAGAATAATTGGGACATCTTTATCAGCCTCATAGTCTAAAATAATAAAATCAACAGGAAATATGAACTTATCAACTTTTACTAAGACATCCTCAATCTTACCCTCTGGATATGTGATAGACCTATCAGCTAGTTGGAGTGTAACTGTGGTAGGTCTAGCTTCACCAATACCTAACTTCCGATAGACCGAAAGAGGCATAAGGTTAATGCTTGCACCCAAATCACAGAGTGCTCTACCTAACTCCTTTCCACCTATAGACACAGGTATGGTAAATGACCCTGGATCCTTAGCCTTGGGGGGTAGCCCATTCTTAAGAATAGCACTACACTCCTCAGTAAGTGATACAGTTTCGAACTCACCTAACCTTTTCTTTTTAGTCAAAATATCCTTAAGAAATTTAGCATAATTAGGCATTTGCTCTATAGCTTCTACTAAAGGGATATTTATATGCAATTGCTTAAGAATCTCTAAAAACTTTTTAAATTGACCATCCTGATTCTTAGGCTTTTGCCTTTGTGGAAAAGGTAGAGGTGGTACATAAGGTGGGGGCGGCACATATGGCGGTTCTACATCTGGCACAAAACCAGATGCTCCAGCATCTTTATTGCTGCCTCCGGCACCCTGACAAGACTCCAACTCTTCCTCGACAACAACATTTCTATCACCATTATTATTTACATCCTGGGTCTTTCTAGACTCTTCTAGTGGCTTACCACTCCTAAGGGTTATTGCCTTTACCGTCTCCTTACCTTCCCGTCTAGGGTGTTCAGTATCTGATGGAAGTTTCCCTTGAGGCCTTGCCTTGAGCTCATTAGCTAGCTGACCCACTTGCAATTCCAGGGATCTCATTGAAGCTTGATTACTTTGAATTGCAGCATCTGTGCGAGCCATAAATTCTTTCATCATCGCCTCGAGAGAATTTCCCGAATTTTGCTGGGGTAAAGCCGGCTTATTTTGCTGGGGCATTACCTGCGTTTTAGCAAATCCCGGCTGGTTCATCTTCTGTTGCGCTTGTACGTTATTTCCTTGACCTCCCCATGAGAAGTTGGGGTGGTTGCGCCAACCTGGATTATAGAAGTTAGAATAAGGGTTGTTCCTCTGATTACCTACAAAAAATACAGAAGCTGGATTGCTGGGGCAAAACTCGTAGTTGTGGTCTTCACCGCAATAGACACATGCTTCGTCTGTGACTTGGTTCACCACTGCTGCAGGCTCCATAGCTGGTGGCTGCTGATGACTAATCACTGTCACATTCTTAAGAGCGTTAGCAATCATTGCAAGATCAGCCCTAATGGTGGACACACCATCAACCTCTAATACACTCTTAACCTTTTTATTTGTGCCTCTAACATCCGACCACTGACAACTATTAATAGTTATTCTTTCTAAAATTTCATAGGCTTCATCAAAAGTTTTTGCCAAAAGGGCCCCTCCAGCCGAAGCATCGACCATACCTTGGGTTACTCCATTTAAACCATTGTAAAATGTTTCCATTTGAATACAATGAGGTAAACCATGGTGGGGACACTTTCGCAAAAGCTCCTTAAACCTCTCCCAAGCCTCACTAAAAGTCTCATCCTCAAATTGCCTAAACCCTACTATTTCACTCCTTAATTTAGCATTTCAATTAGGTGGGAAATATTTACTCAAAAAATTTTCAGCTAACTCATCCCACGTCCTAATTGATCCTGGAGCAAAAGAGTTTAACCATGACTTTGCTCCATCTCTAAGAGAATACGGGAACAAAGTTAATCTAAGAGCATCTCTAGGCACTCCTTGAATTACAAAAGAATCACTAACTCCTAGAAAAGACTTAAGATGTAAACGAGGGTCTTCAGATGACAAACCATGGAATTGCCCCACGGTTTGCAACATCTGAAACATTACCGGTTTCATTTTAAAATTTGTCGCTTGGATTTGGGGACGTGCAATCCCTGGATTCAACTCATTAAACATCGGGACATCATATGCTCAAATGGCTCTAGTCCTATCGTTCGCTATCAAGATAGAATTCTCAGCCTGATTATTTTGTTGCTCATTTTGCTCAAACAGTGGGTTTTGCTGCAGCAACGGATTCTGCTGGGGGTTTGCTGCTGCTGGACCTTTATGAACCTGCGGAAGTTGCGGCACGTTCTCCATCTGGTTTCTGCACTGCTTCCTCCTTCTGTTCCTAAATGTCCTTTCAATTTCTGGATCAAGCTCAAACCGTACCCCAGGCGGATCGCACATGCACCAAAATCACACATGCAAAAACAAAAGAAACAATAAAAAAGTTCTAGCACCAAACCACTAAAACAAATACACAAAACAGATCAGATAAAAACTTATTCAAGTCCCCGGCAACGACGCCAAAAACTTGTTGGGTTCCTAGAGTGAGTAAAAATATAGTATAAAAGACTCTAGAATTCCTGTGCAAGTATACACAGTCTGCAACAAGTAATATTATCAATCCAAGGTCTGAGTGAGTTTCCACTTTATCTATTTTGTGTAACTTTTTAATGATTTCAAAGATAATAAAAATGTTGGGTTTTATAAGAATTATGCTGAAGTAAAATAAATGACAGAACAACGAGTAAACAAATAGATAGACAGATTAAAGACAGGCGCTGGTTAGGTTTTAGTGATTGTTCTAAGATATGCTCTAGCAATATTATTGATCATGCATTTCTCGCAGTATTATTAGCGGATTCCTCCCGGAACTCCAGATCTTTTGGGATATGTTTCAAACCCAATGAAGTACGACCGATCAAGCACTAGGCAACTGGCTATCCCTAGCTCAGTCACTGGCGTTCACCAATACACAATGATCGTAGTGTGGATAATTGCCACCCACTCTCTAAATCATCCCTGAAACTAGAGAGAGTTATTCACACCGGCTGGCCAGGCGGGCATAAAATGAGAATAAGCACAACAATTAACCAAAATGCGATAGTCAATTTATTACTAGCGATGAAGCACAGTAATCACATTATTCCTAACCAACACCTTAAGCTACTTAGTTCATAATAGGCATAGGAATACGAATTACAATCTGAGTATGCATGTCCATAACCACAAGTTAATAAAGAAAGTAAACTCCCAAATCAGCTTGCGGAAGATGGTGTTCTTAATGATCTTCAAACTCCCTATACTATTCGGCTTCCAAGGGAAAACATGGAATGACTTTGACTTTGACGACTACTTCCTTTTATAGAAGGATGGGAGGCTTGAATTAGGTCAACTAGGACACGTGTAAGGCTCTCCTTGATCCTTTATCACGAAAATAACTCAACAGAAGTCGGTTCATGAAGTTGGCTAACGAGCTGTGATATGGCAGTTTCTGCTCCCAGTTTTGCTGCAGCATAGAATTTGCTCCCTCCAGTCGCTCAGCAGCATAATCTGCACAAAATAATTTCCAATGCTTCCATTCTTCCAAATGGGTTAAAACATGTAATATATATCCAAAACCAACCCTAATAAGCATAAAGGACACACAAATCCCTATATAATTTAGGCCTAAATAACTACCTTTTGGGCAGTTATCAAAGGGGTAGATAGCTGGGGACATAGTCGTGCGAGAAGGAATTCACTCCTACCCATATTAGGGATAATAGAGAGGTTGTTCCCTTAAGTGCTGACTTCGGGGCTTGAACAAAGGGATCCCGCCCTCTCATTGGCCCGAGAGGGACTCGGTTTATTGGTTGGACCATAAACCAATTATTCATTAGAGGATCAGTGGGACTTAAGGAACTAGAAGTACTATAGGGGTGAAACGAACTTTTGACCTAGCTATAGCTACGAACAACCTGTGAAGGATCGACTTACTAATCATGGTTAAATCAAGTGGACGGAAATATATCTATAATGAGGGGAGTGCAACTATCGGGCTATAGTGGAGTGTCCCGGTAGTTAAGGAATGTTGGTTAAGCTTGGTTAATGAGATTAGTCGGTTAGCCTCGAATCGTTGGAGCCCATGATCTATAGGTCCATTAGGTCCCCCTACTAGCTCATATAGGAACAAAGCCTAGAACAAAAGATAGGATTATTTGAATCGTTCAAAAACTGGAAATAGGGTATTATCGTAAAATGTGTTTGCCACAATGATTTAATTATGAATTAAATTAGAAATTGAGAGATAAGGTATTTAAAAGTGTTTTAAATACCATATATATGTATTAGGAATCATATATAATTCATGGCACTAGGTGACAATGATTATTTGGATTAATCATTTCAAATTACTTGGAAATGTCCCAATTAATTGCCTAGAAATCAATTTGAATTTTGAATTGAAATAGGAATGAATTGCAAGCTGAAAATTCAGAATTTAGATTCAATTTAGTGGATTTAGTGGCATTCCCACTCTTGCATGTTGATGCATAGTGGAAAACAACACAACCATGCACTAGTTGCATGTGTTGTGAATTTAACACCTACAATCCACTTTGAGTTGCATTTTCACCATGTGTCTAGTGTCATGAAGCTTGTCTTTGCATGAAAGAGGTCTATATAAGGAGTATGAATCAGATTCAACTCTAAGAGAGTGATTTTCCATATTGCTATGTTGTTGGAGTTTGGTCTCAAACTCACTCATCTCCATATATCTCTCAAGTGCTTTAACCTTCAAGCATTCCCTTCCCATTCCCTACCTCTATAGACTCCCACAAGTCGTTTTTGGCCCGGAGAATAGTACGGAAGACACTAGAGGTGGTCCACACACAGTTCGTGATCAAAGGAATCAAAGGGAGATGTTGAATCGGTCTACAAAAAGGTTGGTACAAATTTTGCTCTCTGTTTACGGTATTTGGACAGCATGTTTTCATTTTCTAAAATTGATGTAGTTAAGTGCCTCCAATCCTAAAATTGCTTCCGCATGTGTTTTATGAACACCTTCATCCTCAAGTATCTTAGGAGAACAAGGGACTACATGCTGGTGTTTGGGGCTAAAGAGTTAGTTCTCACTGGATACACCGACTCTGATTTTCAGTCTGACAAAGATTCTAGGAAATCCACGTCAGGGTCAATGTTCACCCTTAACAGGGAAGTTGTAGTTTGGAGAAGCATCAAACAGGGATGCATAGCAGACTCAACCATCGAGCCTGAGTATGTAGCCACTTGTGAAGCAGCTAAGGAAGTTCTTGACAGATTTGGAAGTTGTTCCAAATATGAACTTGCCCATAACATTATACTGTGACAACAGTGGGTCTGTAGCCAATTCTAGCATTGGATTATTTTGTATATACTTTTCCTATTATCTTGAGTTTTAGTCCAAGTGGGAGTTTGTTGGGTTTTATGCCCTAAAACTCGTGGATAGTAAATGTAACTTTTGACCGAACATTAATAAAATGATTGTTTGTATTGAGTAATCCTCACGCCGTCTGTTTCACCAAGACGCCATTGCACGTTGTTCCTCCTCGCGCTGTGTGTCAACTCCCTTCACCGTTTCAAGTTGAAAAAGGATCGTTTTAGTCGTTGAGTCACCATTTCACCACCAGCTCCCTTAACCGTTTCAGTCGCCCAATCACCATGCATCCCTTTCAAGTTAGAATCGGTCTGAAAGGAAGTCGATTTGAATCGCCAAGTCGTCGTTTCACCATTCCTTCTGTTCCACCCAATAGTCGTGCATCCTCACGCCAAATCGTCGTTTCAAGCTGGAATCGGTTTAAAACAAAGGAGATCCCTTTGATGTCACATCGAATCGAATGGGATTTCCCCTCTGTTTTCGGCGGGCTTGTGCTGGATTCGAAGGGCGTTTCCCCTTCGTTTTTTTTTTTTTTTTTGAAAAACAGTGAAAGAATAAAGGGGAGGGAGGAAGAGGGAGAAGAAGAAAAAAAATGGGAGGAGAAGGAAGAAGAAGAAAAAAGAGAAAAAAATGGGGAATGGCAATTTCCGGTGGCGGCTGGTGGTCGGTAGTTGGTGGTGGTGATGAAGACCGGACTGCGAAATAATTAACCACTAGTTGTAACACTGTTAGGTTGTTTGGTGTCTATTTCACTCGGATGACCTAGGCAACTTGGTCTCAATCCTGAGTGGGTTATGGACTCCTGTCCGTGAGGGATTGTCCTTTGATTTTTATGTTTGAGTGTGGCTTGCACGCCGACTTAATAAGCCTGCCATTTTGGGGACAAGACCAAGTGGGGAGTTAGGAACATAATCACACAAGGTTGAATTCACTCCTTCCCGACTTTAGGCTTTTATCCCTTCAGTTGGGGGAGAAAAACAAAGTTGATTTGTCAATATTGACCTTTTGACCCGAAGCCTTCTCGTAATTCGCCAACAAAGATCGAAGAGTCCATACTTGTTCAATTAATGCTTTGCAAAAGACGAGGCTATCATCTGCAAAGAAAATATGAGGAATCTCTAGGCAAAATCTCCCTCGTTTAATACCAGATAAATTACCCCTAGCTACTGCACCTGAAATAAGAGAAGATAGAACTTCCGAAGCGAGCAAAAACAAATAAGGAGACAAAGGGTCTCCCTGACGAAGATCCCGTTGTGGTATACTTTTGCCCATTTCCTGACTCTAGGGTAAGTAGAGGTGTGTTCCCTTAAGTGGTGACTCTGGGTCTTGAACAATGGGCCCTGCCCTCTCTATGGCACGAGAGGGACTTTTGTTTGTTGGTTGGACCTCAAACAGGTCGTTCATTAGAGGAGCACTGGATCTTAAGGATAAAGAGGTAGCTCAGGGGTAAAACGGTAATTTCACCTAGCTAGAATACGAACACACGTGAAGGGTTGACTTGCTGTTGATGGTCAATATCCGTGGACACAAAAATATATCTGCAGTGAGAAGAGTGCAGTTGTGGTTCTTTAGTGGAGTGAACCATAGTTAACGAACATTGATTCTTGGTTAATGAGTTTAGCCAATTAATCTCATATTGTTGGAGCTTCTGATCTGTAGGTTCATTAGGTCCCATCGGTAGCTCATTTAGGCCGTTGAGGTAAATTTCTAAGGGAGAATTGAATATTCGAAAGGGTTCGAATATTAAGTTAAAATATGAATTTGATTTATATTAAAACTTTAGGTTATAATTAATGTACATTTGATGTACATTAATACTATAGATTATTTGAGACATTTATAGTTAAATATATGATCTTTAATTATAATATATTAATTAATTGGTGATTAATTAATTTTTGTTTTAATTTAATTTGATTAAATTTTGATTTAATTGAATTATATTAAAACTATAGGTCATGTGGGACATTTATATAAAAATGTTTTATATAAATGATATTAAATAAAATATTAGTTCCATTTAATTAAATTAGTTAATCTATTTATTTTATCAGTTAAATGAACTGATAGGTCTTCCACAAACCTAGTGTTCCCGCGTGAAGGGAAGTAATTTTAGGGAGTGGGAAGTTTTCATCCGTAGAATAACCACTCCCTTAGTTTTTTACGATTACTCACTTTTCTCTCTAGCGTTGGTGCGACTCTCTCTCTCTCTCTCTCACAGTATCTCTTGTTTTCCATTGATCACAGATATCAATATTCTCCAAAAACCCTTAGAAACGAGTTGCTCCCACAAACTTCTCAACCAAGCAACCGGTGAGAATACCGGTGCAACCTTATTGGTGGTGTTCGTGGGCGATTTTACAGCAAAAGGAAGGAATTTTGCTGCTGTATTTGGGTGAATTCATCAATTGAATTGGTGAAACGATCCAGATCTTCAAACATTATAAGGTCCCCTAAACCCTTGATCATTAGGATCTATTAGAAAATTATTTTAGATAGTTTTCTATTAGTTTTATGCATGTTTTATAGTAGTTTACAACAAACATTATTCTTAATTTTATTGCTTTAAATTTTTGCGAACCGTATTGGTATTTTAATCGTGGTAAAAACTCATTGTCGTTCTGTAATTCTTTTGCTGCGTAGGGCTTTAATCCCTTCAATATGAGTATCATTCCAGTTTTTGACAGAGCGAATCATTTTTAACATATCCATAAAATTCAAAACAGTAATGTCCGCAACCTCATTCCAAAATTGTTGATAGAAAAGAGCAGGGAAGCCATCAGGACCAGGTGCCTTGGATGGGTGCATTTGATTAATGGCTATTTCGATCTCACCCCTTGAAAATGGAGCAAATGATGCACGAATTGCTAACCGCAAGTATACGGGTCAAGTTATAATATAGTGAAAATAGATTTCAAATGTCGTCCTCTGGATTGAATTTCTAGCCAATTTAGTTACCATAAATACTTTTGACCAATTTTATTTAGGAAACACACTTTAGTGAAAAAGAATGTAAGTCAAACACCAAACAATAATAAGAATGTGATAATCTAATGATGACAACGATCTTAGGGATTTGATTTCACCAAATGGGATTATGGATTAATTCATGGATTAATGACATGCTATGATTCATAAATCATGGAATACTAAAATCACACATATCTCTCCCGAGCATACATGGTTCTCCCACATGCAATAAACCTGATATCCCTATCTTATTTCATAAAACATGCAAGACATTAAGGTTATCCTTTTTAACAATTTCTAGAATTAACTATTATCTCCCAGTCTCTAGCTAAATCCTAGTTATGCATAATGAGTTCTAAGCTAAATCCTCTCTCTCGAGTTAGATTTAGACACAATCAACATTCAATTCATGACCGGTAAATTGAAAGCATTAAACATACATGATGCATAAATGAAATCAATAGCAACAATCCATAAATTCAATCCATAAAGTGCCCAACGACTACATCAATCCCTAAGAATTAAACTTAGTTACTCATAATCCGCATTACGATATAAACTAAGTACAAATCAGCCATTAAAACTAACTAAAGTAAGGGAAAAGAGAAATAAACGCTAAGTAGGTCGAGACCGCACGTCCCCATCACGATCTCCACAAACAAAGCTTGGATTCCCGTTCTTCCTCTACTTGGTTCAGCTTCTACAACCCCAATTATCTCTGTTTTACGGCTCCAAAATGCACCAAAAGAAGTCCCCCCAATTAACCTAATCGCAAAATATATATAGGCTGAAAAATCGTCACAGCGTCGCGACGCTGTCGCCCTTCTGCAGATTCTGTGAATGGAAACCGAGATCATTGAGACGCTAAGGTCACAGCGTCTCGACGCTGTGACCTTTTTGCCGCGTGATCACCAAAGGGAAGTCTGAGCGTCGAGACGCCCTGGTAGGAGGGTCTCGACGCTGGTCAATGCTTTTGCCCTTTTCATATGCTTCTAACTTGATTCTTTTCGATTCTTTAGCCTCTTTTCATGTCTCGAACACACGATTAGCTCCAATACTTATTTCCTACAAATACAGCACAAAAATGCATAATTTTGGCCATTTAATTATAAAATACTAGCTAAATTAATTAGGGAAAACTAGCTAGCTATGTTCGCTATCAAACACCCCCAAACTTAAGTTTTTGCTAGTCCTCGAGCAAACTAAAATCAAGCAAACAATTGAAGAATGAATGCAGCAAACATGACTCAATTCTCAAGGCTCAAAAGTCAATAATCAAGCAATCAAGAGACATGCACATAAGGACCAATGAGGGAGACAAATCAAAAGTTTTCCAAAATTAACTTGCACAAGCGAGATCTAACTTAACTAGATTAGACTCTACCAGCCCAGGATTGGATTACTAAACTCTCAACTCATCTTCCCTCATCACTAGCACTAAGGATTCACTAACGAGTCAATGGAACAAATTAGTTTGTTTTCATCCATACTTAGGTGCTTATAATTGAAAATTACAACATGCATTTATATGTGGCACTAGCTTTCACACACCTATTGCAGGGAGCCATAACCCGAGTTTTACTCTTTGGTTGGCCTAACTGTTCACAACAGGGGTAGCTCTTTTTGCCTAAACTTTATTAAACATTGTATTGTGCGCATAAGTCATGACTTTATTTTTTTTTTCTTTCAATTTGCAACAACAAAAATGATTTTTCTTTATGAGCATGATAAACATATATTCTTTTCCTTCCTCCTAGGCAAGATTAAACATGCTAATTTGCAAAAAAAAAAACCAACTCTTTAGCTCTTCCCTACACCTATCGAGGTGACAACAAGCATATTGATGTGGACTTTTCCTAACCGCAAGCGCACGGGTCAAGTAATAATATAGTGAATAGTAAATTCGAATGTCGTCCTCTGGATTGGATTTTTAAGCAAATCAAGTATTACGAATTATCTTGCCCAATTTTATTTAGGGATCAAAAAGTGATGAATATGTGATGATAAAAACAAATCAAAGCAAGTAAAAATAATGGAAATTCAATTGGGAAAACTACTTAGGGAATTGATTTCGCCGATTTCGTTTAGGATTGATTTTAAAGAATAAGTTATTATGCACAATGAAATTATGAGCCAAAGACCCTTTAATCACAACTACCTCTCCCGAGTATAATTGATTCTCATGCAAATTAACCAACTTGATATCCCTATCTAAGTTTATTAATATGCAAGGCAATGAGATCTTTTAACCAATTCTAAAGTTAATCTAAAACCGTCATGAATTAGAAAGTAAACTTTATTCATGCAATCTTGAGCAAGTCTAGATCAAATCCCCTCTCCCGAGCTAAATTCGAAACTTAAATCATCCAACTAATGGCCAATTAATTGAAAGCATTAAATCAAGATTACAAACACAATAACATTGCACAACTTAAACCATAAATCAATCCATAAACTTAATCAACTACATCAATCCCTAAGCTACAAGTTTAGCTACTCATGAATGAAAATACAATCTCAACTAAACATATGAAAGCCATAAATCTAACTAAAGGAAGAAAAGGGAAAAGAAAACTCAATGTAGGCCGAGTCCCGACGTCCCCGTCACGATCCCCACGAACAATGGGTTGATTTCCAAGTCTCCCTCCTTGTTTTCAGCCTCCAAATCCTCTGTTCTGTCCTCTTTACGGCTCCAAAAGGTCCCAAATTGATCTCTCCTAAAACCTAGCCGAAGTGAAGCTTTTATTCTGATTTTTCGTCTTAGCATCGAGACGCTGTCAAGACAGCGTCGCGACGCTGCCTCTTATATGCGCGTTCTGAATAAGGAAAAACGGTAGCGTCGGGACGCTTCCTATCATAGCGTCTCGACGTTGTGAGCTTTACACGCCTAATCTGATATGGAATGTGAGCGTCGAGACGCTCAAGAGCTAGCGTCTCGATGCTAGCCTGCTGTTGACCGAGATTTGACTTTTTTCCACTTTTACTCTTTTCATTCCTTTACATCTTTTCACGCCCCGAGCACCCGATTAACTCTAATATGGCATTGTAGCTCCAATCAACCATTTCCTACAAAATAAACATTAAAGCACAATAAAATGGCCCAAAAATCATAAAAGACTAGCTTAATTAAATAAGTAAAGATAGCTAGCTATGCTCGCTATCACATATGAACCTAATAATTCGCTCCTAAGCATTCAAATCCAAATCCAACCAAGAAAAATACTCTACTCATGCAAGACATCTCCTAGAAAAAGTTTAAAAAGTCTCCCTTTTTGGGCACTCATGCTTACAACTCATCAAAAGCTTGAAAATTAACAAGAAAACCTATCCTAGGAATTCATAGTCATGCAAAAATAGCATCCAGAAAACAACCATATGCTCAATTCAAAGAAAGCTCAAAACTATAGCTCGAACTCAGATGCTCAAGGGCTCCACAAACATGATATTCCACCCCCAATGTATGAAGAAAATAAGGCATAATCAAGCATGAGAGCAAATAAAAAATGGAATGAGTGAATAATACTACCCTGGAATGATGATGGCCTTTTCATGGAAGCTTGCAAGCAAAGAAGAAACTGGAACTAAGACCTACAAAACAAAAACAACAAATCAAACTCAAAAAGAAAAACACAACTGAACTTACTTGGGTTGCCTCCCATAAGCGCTTGTTTAACGTCATTAGCTCGACGTGTAGACCGAATAGGCATCAAGGTGGTTTAATGTCTGGCATTCCATCAATGGTGCTCTTCCTAGCACCTTTCCTGTACCCCGCCAACATGGTCTCTGATGTGTTCTGAGGGTCCTCGAAAGCTTTTAGGATCTCCTTCTCCTGTTGGACTCTAATGATCAGCTGCCTGCGTTCAATATCAATTATGACTCTCCCTGTAGCAAGGAATGGCCTCCCTAATATGATAGGCATGCAGGATTCTCTTTAATGTCCAAAACAAAGAAATCAACAGGAAGAAAAAATCTACCTACCTTAATAAAAACATTCTCCACAATTCCATAAGGACTAACCACAGACTGGTCAGCCAACTAGAGTCTAACAGAAGTAGATTTTATTTCTCCTATGTTAAGTTTTTTGCACAATGATAGAGGAATTATGTTTATGCTATCCCCTAGATCACATAGTGCTCTACAAGAATAAGTACCAAAATTACAAGGAATAGTAAAACTCCCTGGATCAGACAATTTCTCTGCACTTTTTGCTGTACGCGAGCATTGCATGTCGATGCAAGGTATACAGTCTCCATCTGCTTTTCCTTCTTCTTTTTGTTGAGTCATTCCTTCATGAACTTCCTGTAGTGAGGCATCTGCTCCAGTGCATTTGCAAAAGGAATATTAACAATCAAACCTGTAAAAGCATCAAGAAACTTATCAATTTGAGCCTTAGAATTTTTCTTTTTCCTATTCTTTGACTTAGGAACTAAAGCAGTAGGAGAAGGGATAGAGGGCTCAGGTATAAGCTTTTCAGCTTCATTTGAGGTTGTGCCCTCCTCAGCTTCTCTAGTGAGTTTCTCTGGTTCAGTAGTCTCCTCTTCCTCAGCTATGTGCAATTCCTCCTCATGATGCACAGTGAGGGCCTTGCAGTACTACAATGGAGAATTTCTCATGTTCAGCTGGGGCTTTACCTTTATTCATGGTGTTGACAACACTTACCAGTTGTCCCAACCGAGTCTCTATGTTCTTGATGGCTGCAGAATGACCATTGACAGTGGTGTTTATGGCAATCACGGCCTCCTCGAGCTTATTTGACTTGTTACTTGATTCTGCATTAAAAGCTCCAACAAGATCCTCTAAAGATTTTTTTCTTTCTTGACTTCGAGGAGTAAAGCCAGGAGGATTTAACACATTTTTATTAATTGCATAGGAAAAATTCTCATGATTCCTATTGCTAGGGTGATAATGTGTAAGTGTAGAATTATTATTGTACCCCCTAGAATTAAAATTAGAGACATACTGAACCTGCTCTAGATTTTCCTCCTGAGTCTGGGATGCAAGGGCAGCTGTAGACTCGATCGATTGAGCGCTCCTTGTACCTGAAAAATTTTAGAAAGGCATTAGACAGGGAAGACATTTGGGCCTGAAGTGCACTCACGTTGTCAATCTCGAACACTCCAGCCGCAATCTTTTTCGGTCCCGATAGCTCAGATGGCCACTGATACCTATTGGTGGCCATTTCCTCTAGCAAAATCCTAGCATTCTCAACAGTTTTGGACAACAGAGTCCCGCCTACTGCTGCATCAACAATAGTTTTTGTACTAGGAGTTAAACCATTATAAAATAATTGGACCTGAAGCCAGTCGGGATAGCCATGCTGAGGGCACTTCCTCAGTAACTCTTTAAATCGCTCCCAAGCCTCGAACAGCTGCTCATCAAACTGCTGCTGGAACGTCTCAATCTCGGTCCTCAGCTTGACCGTCTTAGCAAGAGGAATGAACTTCTTCAAAAATGCCTGGACCAAAGCATCCCAGGTGGTAATGCTCCCAGGTGGAATTGATTGCAACCAGTCACGAGCCTTGTCCTGCAAAGAAAAAGGAAATAAACGTAAGTGAATGACATCTTCAAAAACACCATTTAAATTTACCGTCCTGCAGATGTCTAGGAAGGATTTCAGGTGAGAATTTGGATCCTCCGTGGGTGATCCTCTATAAACACAATCTCAAGCCATTTGAATGAGATCCGTTTTCAGCTCGAAATTATTAGCATTGATTGAGGCATAGACTATCCCCGATTGTTGTTCCTGAAAGACTGGCTAAAAGTAGTATCTAATAGGCTTAAGCTCCTCGGGGTTAGGATTGGCCATTTGGATGTGATTCTCTTGGTTTTCCCTTAGAAGCTTATTAAAAGTTCTCTCTATCTCTGGATCAAATGGAACTAAGGCCAACTTCCTAACCTTTCGCATGCACCAACTACACTAACTTAAAAAGGAAAAATAAAAGAAAAAGAAAAAACAAATTAGGAAAGAATCTAGAAAAGAGAGTACTAATCTAAAATAGGAAAATATAATCTACAAAAGGAAAAATATAAACAAATAAGGAATGTAAAATCAAATATGACAAAATAAATTAGGAAACTACCAAATAAGGAAAAATTTATCTAAGAAGAAAACAAAAACTAAAAAACTAAAAAACTAAAAAGGAAATTCTATCTAAGGAAAATTCAAACAAATATGGAAAAATCTGAATATGAAAAAAAAACAATAAAGTAAAATAATGCAAACTACCTAAAAACAAAAGAACAAAAACTAAAATACACCCTAAACTAAGATCAGACAATTTTTCTACGGTATTAAATTGACTAAATATGTCAATCCCCGACAACAACGCCAAAAACTTGATGCACAAATTGCTAACCGCAAGTATATGGGTCAAGTTATAATATAGTGAAAATAGATTTCGAATGTCGTCCTCTAGATTGGGTTTCTAGCCAATTTAATTACTGGAAATACTTTTGACCAATTTTATTTAGGGAACACACTTTAGTGAACAAGAATGTAAGTCAAACACAAAACAATAAAAAAAAATGTGACAATCTAATGATGACAACGGTCTTAGGGATTTGATTTCACCAATTAGGATTATGGATTAGATTAATTCATGGATTAATGAAATGTTATGATTCATAAATCATGAAATACTAAAATCACACATATCTCTCCCGAGCATACATGATTCTCCCACATGCAATGAACCCGATATCCCTATCTAAATTCATAAAACATGCAAGGCATTAAAATTATCCTTTTTAACAATTTCAAGAATTAACTATTATCTCTCGATCTCTAGCTAAATCCTAGTTATGCATAATGAGTTCTAAGCTAAATCCTCTCTCCCGAGTTAGATATAGACACAATCAACATTCAATTCATGGCCGGTAAATTGAAAGCATTAAACATACATGATGCATAAATGAAATCAATAGCAGCAATCCATAAATTCAATCCATAAAGTGTCCAACGGCTACATCAATTCCTAAGAATTAAACTTAGCTACTCATAATCCGCTTTACGATATAAACTAAGTATAAATCAGCCATTAAAACTAACTAAAGTAAGGGAAAAGAGAAATAAATGCTAAGTAGGATGAGACCGCACGTCCCTGTCACGATCTCCATGAACAAAGCTTGGATTCCCACTCTTCCTCCACTTGGTTCAGCTTCCACAACCCCAATTATCTCTGTTTTACGGCTCCAAAATTCACCAAAAGAAGTCCCCCCAATTGACCTAATCGAAAATATATATAGACTGAAAAATTGTCACAGCGTTGCAACGCTATAGGGGCAACGTCGCGACGCTGTCGCCCTTCCGCAGATTCTGTGAATGGAAACCGAGAGCGTCGAGACGCTAGACGCTATGACCTTTTTGTCGCGTGATCACTGAAGGAAAGTCTGAGCGTCGAGACGCCCCGGTTGGAGGGTCTCGACGCTGGTTAATACTTTTGCCCTATTTCATATGCTTCCAACTCGATTCTTTTTTATTCTTTAGCCTCTTTTCATGTCCCGAACACACGATTAGCTCCAATACTTATTTCCTACAAATACAACACAAAAATGCATAATTTTGGCCATTTAATTATAAAAGACTAGCTAAATTAATTAGGGAAAACTAACCAGCTATGCTCGCTATCAGCAAACAACTTCGCAATCATATCTAGTGTCATCTTGGGCTTCAAGTCCTGTAAAACATTGTCAATAACATTCGTATGTGGGTTAGATGAAGAGAATAGTTGGGAGAAATAAGAGATGAAAGCCTGTTCCAATTGGTGTTTGTCTGATATCAAGCCACCATTTTGGTCATGTATTTCGCGAATCTCATTTCGCTTTTTTCGTTGGGAGGCCTGTTTGTGGAACCATCTAGTGTTCTTGTCCCCCCAATTCATCCAATTTTCTCGTGAGTGTTGCTTCCAGTATATTTCTTCATCCCCTAATGCCTTATCTAATTGGCCATCCACCCTCTTAATTTCTTTGAAATCCCAAGGAGGCGGCTTACTGTATAATTCTTGTAGAATTCGTTGATTTTTCAGTACACTCTGCCGAATAGATGTGGAAGTCTCTTCGCCCCATTGTTGAAAACGAGCTGGACATTTCTGCAGGCACGATTCCAATCGACTCTGATCCGTTCCAGTGTTCGCCCAACATCCCAAATCTGAAATGATAGATCTGCAGTCAGGATGTTTGGTCCAAACCTCCTTAAACCTGAAATGTCGCTTTGTTTTCGTCCTAGCTGAGGTAACTTTGGGAGTTCCATAAAAAATAATGGGATGGTGATCCGACTGTGCCCAATTCAAGTGCCTAACATAACCATTCGAGAAAGACTGAATAAAGGCTTCATTCGCCACGAACCTATCCAGATGCTCATTTATTTGAGTGTCTCAATCTTGTCCGTTTGACCATGTGAAAAGGTCACATGCAAACTCCATATCTTGCAACCCACAGTCACCCAAAGCAGTACGAAACATATGGAGTTGGGAGTCTCTAACCGGAGTGCCCCTTCCTTTTCTTCCTGTAGAAGAGTTGCATTAAAATCTCCGCCTACAACCCATGCAGAGTCATCCTGATCATGTAAAAGTCGGAGTAAATCTCAAGTTTGACTCCTTTGACTCATATTCGGATTGCCATATACCCCTGAAAACTACCACAATTTGGATTCCCATTTAATCAATGTATCAATATGAAATTTAGAATAAGATATGATGGTGACATCAACCTCCTTTTTCCAAAATAGACATAATCCCCCACTCCGACCAACACAATCCACAGTAAAACATCCCGAATAATTCAAAGATTTTTTAATTTTATTTATATTTCGAGCATTTGAGCAACATTTAGTTTCCAACAAAAACAGTAACTGGGGATTATAGTGACGTATAGTATCACTAACAGCACGGAATGTCCTAGGATTCCCCAAACCACGGACATTCCAACATAGTGTTTTCATTGTTCTCGGTGGGGCTGATTAACAGCCTCCACAACAGCCTCCACCGTTGGTTCACTAGTTTTCCAGAATTGAAATTTTCCAAATTTGGCTTAAATTTTCCATGTCTGAAGATCTAATTCAGCACCATTCTACCACGAATTGAAGGCCACGAAACTCTATAAATAGAAGCCTTTGGTGTAGGTTTAGAATCATCCCTCAACACACAATTCACTACAACATTGTAGTCCATCTCTCTCCCCCTCTTCCACCATTCTTCTTAGTTTTAGTTCTTATTGCTTTCTTTGATGTATTCCATGAAGAAGCAAGCTTGCTCTTATTCCATGAGAGGCTAAGCTCTTCATTCATGTAACTGGGAAGTCAAGAGTAAGTTCATATTCTTTTAACGAAATTTCTTGTTTGAATTCTCAAAGCATGTTTATGTGATTTTAGTTCTTTTTCTATAAATTTAATTTGTGGTAGGAAAGATTGACAACCTTGACTGCGCCCTCTCTAAATTTACTTGCTAAATCTTAGTAGCATATAGGTTAACGTTATGTTTATACGCATGCATCCCTTGAACTAAATGATTTAATTAATTGTAATTGTGGTTTGTTGCCCTTTGCATGTAAATTAACTCGGCTAGATCCCATTGTGGTTTAGGTTAATTAATCAGCCAATTAATTAAGTTTAAACTAGAATCAAACTTAGCGTTTGCATGTTTGTGATAGTGGATCATGGTTCTCGGTTTGTTGCCGGAATACGTCGGGCTTAAATTTTTTTTGACCTATTAGTGAAATTGATGATTTAATTGAATTGAACTTACCATGACTAACCTGGTTGCATGATCTTTTTAAGGTATTGATCTCTTTCCTAAATTCAATTCTCTTACTTTCCTCTTTTGTTATTTTCCATATTTGGTTTTCTTTGTTTGTTAACTTTCTTTCCATATATAAAACCCCCCTCTTTTGGTTACCTAAAACAATTAAGAAATTAAAAAAAAAAAATTGCATAGACTTCCTGTGATCGACCCCGGCCGCTATTGCTACAAGTTAGCTTTAGAGGTTGAGGATTATAAATTTATTTTATAAGAGACCTCGACAATCTCTTCCATCAACCAAGCAGATGAAAGAAGCACTAAAACTAGTGGCCAACAAGGGTGTTCAGTGGAAAGAGTCCCAGACAAAGGTGAAGACTCTAGTGTCGAGCGACCTAAAGTCAGAATCGGCAGTGTGACTTCACTTCCTGAAGAATAGATTGATGCCGACCACCCACGATAGCACCATCTCAGTAGATAGAGTCATGCTCCTCTACTGTATTATGAAGGGATTGGAGATCAACATCGGGAGCATTATCAAGGAGGAGATTCTTGCCTGTGGAAGGAAAAGAGTGATGACCGCAAAGTGCACGGGCCGCAAGTAATATAAAACGGTAGATAATACCGAGTATCGAATCCTCAAGGAATTTGAATTATATCCATTAAGTACCAAATGTTGGGTTTAATGTCCTATAAACTTGTTATTTGTAAATCATGGACTTACAATTCCAGGACTATTTGATAGAATTATATCCATTAAGTACCAAACACTACAATCAGATCGAGGTGGAGAATATATGGACTTACAATTCCAGGACTATTTGATAGAACATGGAATTACGTCTCAACTCTCAGCCCCTGCTACACCACAACAAAATGGTGTATCAGAGAGGAGAAGCTGAACTCTGTTAGACATGGTTCGATCAATGATGAGCTATGCTCAGTTGCCTGATTCGTTCTAGGGATAAACAGTTGAGACTGCTGTTGCAATTCTGAAGTGGTTAAAAAAATGAGATAAATTAACTCCAGAATACTGTGTAAGTATACACAATCAAGCAGCAAATGATAAGTATTTATCGTATCCACAGGGTCTTGAAATGCCTACCTCTATTGATTTAATTTGCCTTTTTAGTGATTTCAAAAGGTTGGTTAAATTGATTGGGTTTTTAAAATGCTGAAACAAAAGATATGCAAAAGCAGTAAATGATTACAACAGAGAAAACAGAATGGAAACAGACACAGGTTAAGACTTCTGTAATTGTTTATAAAGATGCTCCAGCAATTCTTTTGATCCGTCAATCTCATGCAGTATTATCAGCGGGATCCTCCCGGAACTGCGGATTTTTTGGAATATGTTTCAAACCCAATGAAGCTCTACCGATCAAGCACTAGGCAACTGGCTATCCCTAACTCAGTCACTGGCGTTCACCAATACACAACGATCTAGTGTGAATTATTGCCACACGACTCCTAAATCATCCCTGAAACTAGGAGAAGCTATACATACCGGCTAACTAGGCGGGCACATAATGAAATGAAAGATCAACAATAACTCAAGATGAACATGATCAAATAGAATTTCCAGATTTATAAATATAACAATCACATAATTCTTAACCTATGCCTACAAAGCAATTAGTTCATGATTGAAAACATAAAATACGTTACAATCTCGATAAGCACATCCATATTACGAAATACACAAGAAATACTAATCCTTTTCAGCAAATGGGGATGAAACGGCTACTCCAAACCACCAAGAACATGGAAGAACTTCGTCTCCTTGAGTGGAATCGCAAATAGTCTTCTTAGATCTCCATTCCGCCGTCAATTCGGCCTCCGACCAATTGATTCGGTCTCCAAATCGTGAATGAATTTATCTTTGACGGCTCCTCCTTTTATAAGATGAGAATTAGGTTAAATTGGACACATGGCAGGCTCTCCTCGCTCCTTTATCCCGAAAATAACTCAATAGAAGTCGGTTTGTCAACTTGGCTAACGAGCTATGACATGGCAGTTTTGCTCCCAGGTTTGCTGCAGCACAGATTTTGCTCCCTCACGTCGCTCAGCAGTATTTTCTACACAAAATAACTTTCAAAGCCTTCATTCTTCCAAATGGGTTAAAACATATAATATTCATCTAAAAGCAACCCTATTAAGCACAAAAGACACACAAATCCCTATAGAATCAAGGCCTAAATAACTACCTTTCGGACAGTTATCGCACCCCCAAACTTGAACTATTGCACGTCCCGAGCAATACTAACTCATCTTCCCTTGAAAATTCAAAACATTCGTCATAGCACAACTCAATCAAAATAGATATTCCAACAATACCTTCAACCTTTACCTGAGCATCCTGCAAAAACCAAGCTCTGCTGTAGCAAAAGAATTCTTTCAGCTTTGAACAAATAATCACCACCTTTAACTCAATCCTAGGAACTTACCACAGCCTAGCTCTATTATCAGACATATTTGAACACATATTTTAGGGGATTTATTCTTTTGTTCTTCAGACTTAAAGCAACCTTACAGTCATAAGATTTTAAGCATGAGATTACCCACTTTATGGTGCAATATACCCTTGCCTAAAACTTATTACCAACTAGGCTAAATACTCATTGTAAAGCTCAAAAATCCTTAGTTATTCTATCTCTTGCCCCTCAGAATGGCGACATTTTATGATGAAGCACACCTAAGTTCTGGGAGACAGAAAAACTGTTGGATTATCATTCCTTCAAAACTTTTGCTCTATGAATTTTCTCAGCAAAATTTTCCAAAATTTTTCTTTTCAGCAAATAATTTTTATCATTTTTCCAATATTTTCTAGGTCATCTTTTGACACAAAGACAAACTGTGGGTGTCACAAATGTTCCTGGTTACTCAACAACCTAGAAAGAATTATTATGAAGGAGAGGAATGCTCGAGCAAAACAAGCGGAGTAGCTAAAAGTCCCCCAAACTTAAATTATTCATTGTCCTCAATGAATTAGCAACATGATAAGTATACCCCCAAACTTAATTTTTTTCTATCTGAATTTTAAACTAAGCGTGGGACTAAGATTAAGCTTAAGGTGGATCAAATAAGACAATGCTACCTCAGAACTTTTGCTGCAGTCATGACCAGGCTAGAAGGAATGCTCAAGCAAAAGGTTTCTGGAGAACATCTTGGTCTAATTAAGCTAACTAGTCCAAGCTTCAAAAATTCAGAAGAAAAATAAGTTAGATACTCAAATGTGCCAAACAAAACAATATTTGATTTCATTAAAGATTAAGATCACAGATTTACGTAATCATGACAGAGATAAATTTTAAAGCAACAGATAAAAACAAAGAAACAGAACGTAACATAAACAAAAAGAACACAACATATGCAAGGCAAGCACACAAAATCATTCATCAAAATATTTGCTCGCAGAAACTAAAACTTGAAGGTGTACATATTACACATGCGGAAGCAATTGAAGATCGAAAGCACTTAAGACATTCAATTTTGTACCTAAAGCATGCATGTTCTAGAAAGGGTAGAAAAGAGAGTAAATGAGTACCAACCTCTTTGATGCTCACTTGTAAGGAACTCCTTGTGATATTATCTTTCTCCAACTTCTCTTGGACAACCTTTAGTGTCTTTCCTACTATTCTCTTGAGCCTAGAAAGACTTGTGGGAGTCTATAGAAGAAAGAAATAGGAAGGGAATGCTTGATGATACAAGCTTTTGGAAGGAGATGAAATGAGAGAGAATTTGAGGGAGAAAATTTTCAGCATAACACGAAATGAAAGCTTGCTCTCTTGAATCTAATTCAAGCCCCTTTTATAGACCTCTCCCATGCAAAGACAAGCTTCATGAAACTTAGCCACATGGTCAAGATGCAACTCAAAGTGGATTCTAGGTGTCTCCTTTACAACACATGCATCTAATGCATGTTTGTGTTGTTTTCCACTATGTATCATTATGCAAGAGTGGAAAAACCACTAAATCCACTATGAATTGAATCCTAATTGTGAATTTTCAGCTTTCAATTCATTTCAAATTCAATTCAAAATTGAAATTGATTTCTTGGCAATTAATTGGGACAATTCCAAGTAATTTTGACATGATTGATCCAATCAATCTTTATCACCTAATGCCATGAATTATATATGATTCCTAATACCTATATATGGTATTTAAAACACTTTTAAATACCTCATCTCTCAATTCCTAATTTAATTCATAATTAAATCATTGTGTCGAACACGTTTTACGATAAAACCCTATTTCCCGTTTTTGAACGATTCAAAGTTTCCTATCAAAATATTCTAGGCTTTAATCCGATATGAGCTAGTAGGGGGACCTAATGGACCTATAGATCATGGGCTCCAACGATTCGAAGCTAGCCGACTAATCTCATTATCTAAACTAGCAAACATTCGTTAACTACCGGGACACTCCACTATAGCCCGATAGTTGCACTCCCCTCACTATAAATATATTTCTGTCCACTTGATTTAACCATGTTTAGTAAGTCGTTCCTTCACAGGTTGTTCGTAGCTATAGCTAGGTCAAATAACCGTTTCACCCCTATAGTACTTATTGTTCCTTAAGTTCCACTAATCCTCTAATGAACAATCGGTTTGTGGTCCAACCATCAAAACAAAGTCCCTCTCGATTCAACAAGAGGGTGGGGCCCCTTGTTCAAGTCCCGGAGTTAGTACTTAAGAGAACAACCTCTCTGCTATCCCTGAAAAGGGTAGGAGTGAATTCCGTCTTGCGAAACTATGTCCTCAGCTATCTATTCGATCTTATCCCCAAAATGGTAGGCTTGTTGAGTCGGCGATGCTGGCCACTCTCACCCATGCAGATCAAAGGATAATCTCGTATAAACAGGAGTTCATAGCTCGCTCAGGATTAAGAACGAGTTACCTAGGTCATCTATGTGAAATAGTCAGTTTCTACGGTAAACGACGTTATAAAGAGAAAGTGACTTATTTCGTGGTCCTGTCTTATGCAAACTCATTGCATAGGACGCCCCCACTCGCATGTCACCACATGAACGATTTAGGATCTCATCGTTTGTACTTAATACAAAGTGGGCCGCGTCCATAGTGTCTCCAGGATAAGGCACCCAACCGTATCCTTATACTATAGACTATTTTGACTATAAACTTGAACTTGATCCTACGATATGTCCCTACATATAGTTCGAGTATTCATTTTATAGCCAAGGATCTTAGTTGATTGGATTTAGGTTAATCATTCGCAATTTATATATTCAATAACATCTTTTACTGAATAACCTCAATAACGTCTTTATTGGAAATAGAATATGTTTAATGATTTACAAACTACGAGTTTATAGGACATTAAACGCAACAAAACTTCCCTTTAATTCTTCTATATGTTCAGGCTCTGGGTTGTCTTCTTCCTCTCGAATGATTGGCGGGGGTGGAATGCATGGGTTCATAAGATCATCAAGGAAAATTAGGAAGACTTGATATGGCTTAGAAAAATTTGCTTGCATAGCCCTCCTTAGTGTAGTGTCCCTTCAACGATCATAGCTCTAGTAGGTTTGAAGTTGTCTCTCAGTGAATTCTAGCCTACTGAGAACCATCTCAAGTTGCTTCAGCACTCTATGGACACCGCACAACAAACCACCCTGGCGCACTTCACATTTTTAAACCTTCAAGTGCCACTCGATCAAGGGGGATAAGGAAGTCGTATATTGTAGGCAATAATCTCTGCTTGACAAAGTTGAGCCAAGTGTTAGCCTCACACTTCAGGTATGCTGACTGGAATGCTCTTGCCCCTTTACTAGACAACCTCCACTGGGCGTTTAGTTGCTCGTTTGAGGAAGCAACTAATATTGCGTTGAAAACAATGTGGGGGAAGTCTTGCAAATTAAATAGAGAATTAATCATTATAGGGCTTCAGTCGACAACAACTCCATGAACAATAACCAAGAATCCTTCATTTTCATCGATTTTGGCGTAGAACTCCCATTCTAGTTGATCAACAGTGGGCTCCGGCTTTGCGCACAACCATTTCCAACCGTGATTAGTAATGTTTGATGACATGCAAAAATGTCATCATTTTCCTATTAATTTTAGCTAGTTTTGTGCATAAATTGTGAGCTTTAATATATTTTTATGTTGATTTTACAGAAAACCGAGTTCGGGCAACAAAACTGAGATTTTAAGAGAATTTGGGTAAATTTGGAGACTTTTTGGGCAATTTAAAAGAATAATCATCCAAGATCCAAGCCCTAAAGTCCAAGAAGAAAAGATAATTAAAGTGGGAGGCCCAAAAAGCCCAAAAGATTAAAGAAAGGAGGCAAAAATCTGCAAATCAGGCTTCTAGAAGGCCTAGCGTCGAGACGCTAGGACCGTAGCGTCTCAACGCTAGGAGGTCAGAATAGCGCGTGCAAAAATCACGACAGCGTCGCGACGCTGTCTGCGTAGCGTCTCGACGCTGCGACAACTTCTGCCCCAAGACAACATGACGTCACAGCGTCGAGACGCTGTGACGTAGCGTCTCGACGCTGTCGACTTGTTCAGCAAGAAAATTCTAGCCCCTTGCACTATAAAAAGACCCCTTCCCTTTGGTTCAAATCATCCCAAATTTGGGGGAGCTCTCCCCTAGCTCAATAGAGAGAAAAAGTGAGAAGAATTGTGGAGAAAAAGTGGGATTTAAGCGAGATTCTAAGGCTCAAGATTCGAGATGATCGTAGCGGGAGCTTGGGATCGACCTATCGGTTATTTCTTCCTTACTTCTTTATAATTCCTTGTTGTAATTTGAGTTAGGCCTATGGATCAAGATCATTTTGGCAAAATTATTTCCATTTGTGAGTAGATCTTGAGACCTAGGGTCGTTATTCTAGTTAATTGGATATTGTAGCGCAATTACTTGGATTATGTAATGAAATTCTCCATATTTCATCTATGCAATTCTTGCTTAATGCTTTTAATCTCTTGATCACGGATTAATTGTTATGATGGTCTAAATTGATTCTCGACAGAGAGAAATTAGATTAGATCCTAATTGCATGGCTAACGATTGCTTGGAACACGAGAGTGAAAGAGAATTGTTAGAAATTGATTATGAAGTTGCTTAATGCCATACTATGATTAACTAAGGAGATGAACACATAAATTAGTTATGTTAGTATGAGATGTGGAGGAGCTTGAAAGAGAAATCCGCTTAAAATTACTTCTAGATTTATGGAATTGAAGATTATTAGTTACATACATCCATGTAATTGAGCTACAAATCCAAGAAAACTAGATAACACCCTAGGTCACGCCCCCCCCCCCCCCTTAGTTGGATATTTTCATTTCATTATTACATGTTTATTTTCCTTAAATTTTCGCACTATAATTCGAGTTGATCTTCTAAATAAAATTAAAACATGATGATTCTCGGTACTTAATGGATTTAATTCAATTTCCCTGAGGATTCGATACTCGGAATACTTTCCGTTTTATATTACTTGTGACGACCCGTGCGCTTGCGGAAAATCGCCCAACAAGTTTTTGGCGCCGTTGCTGGGGAAATTGTAATTTTTTCCGTTAATATTGAGAATTAAGTGTTTGATTTTAATTTAGAAATTTATTTTTCTGCATTTTATTTTTGTGGAGTTATAAGGTGGATAATCTGTTCTTTTGAGATTTAATCATGGCAGAAGACAAAGCAATCCGAGATTATTTCTTGCCTGAATTTCCATTAAACTATTCTGGAATAGCTTATGAGCCAGTCACTGTCGATAATTTTGAGCTCAAAGCTAGTCTCATTCAAATGGTAAGAGAGAATGCTTTCAAAGGCCATCCATCAGAAGATCCACACAATCACCTAAGATCATTTTTGAATATCTGTGGAACTGTAAAAATGGGAGGAGTTAGCCCTGACTCAATTCGGTTGCAGTTATTCCCATTTTCTTTACAAGACAAGGCTAGAGATTGGTTAAACTCGTTGACCTCAAATAGCATCCTTGGTTGGAATGATTTAGTCAAAGCCTTCCTTGCAAAATTTTTCCCATTAGAAAAGATTACCAAGCTTAGAGCTGAAATTGGAAAATTTCAACAATTAGAGGAAGAGCAATTATATGAAGCTTGGGAGAGATATAAGGATTTGTTAAGGAAATGCCCGCAACATGGGTATCCTGATTGGCTTCAAATTCAACTTTTCTACAGTGGGTTAAATAGGAATTTTAAGACAATTCTTGACACTACGGCTGGAGGAAACCTTTTAGCCAAAACAGTCAAGGAGGCACGAACTATAGTAGAAGAGTTAGCTTTGACAAGTTACCAATGGCAACCAGAGTCCAAAAGTAAGGAAAAACTATGTGAAAATCAAGAAGTGAGTGCTTTAAGGTTGCAAGTCGAAGCTCTAACCAAGGCTCTAAACAAGCTCACAGGATCAGAAATTCCGAGTTCACCTAAAGCAAAATTAAAAGAGGAATTTAAACCCAAAGAAAAGAAAAACCCTTTGGAAGAAATGATAAGAAACTTCATGAATGAGACTAGAAATTTGAATGAAAATGTTCAAACCATGGTAGATATTGTCATTAATAAGATGGAGGCAAAAATGGATCAAATGACAATATTTATGAAGGAAATCCAGCAAGGAAATTTATCCAATATCGTCACCATGGACCCACACGAACAATGCCCCGCCATATCTCTTAGAAGTGGGAAACAGTTAAGAGAAATTGAAAGAAAAGAAGAAACAAACCCTGTCACTAGAAGGACAGTGGATGAGGACGATGAACACAAACCAGAGGAAGAGTCAGCACCATCAGTGCCAGATAAGTCTTCTGATTCTATTCCTTTAGTTCTTAACCAGATTCCTTATCCTCAGAGATTTAAAAAGAAAAAATTGGATGCCGAATTTTCAAAGTTTCTTGATATTTTTAAACAGCTTCATATTAACATTCCTTTTGCTCATGCTTTGGAACAGATGCCACATTATGCCAAGTTTATGAAGGAAATATTGTCAAAGAAAAAGAAATTTGAGAACCATGAGACAATGAATATGACAGCAGAGTGCAGTGCCATAATCCAGAAACATCTGCCGCCAAAATTAAAGGATCCAGGGAGTTTTACTCTTCCCTGTACTGTTGGTAGTTTGTTTATAAAAAAAGCTCTGTGTGATTTAGGGGCAAGTATAAACCTAATGCCATTCAGTGTTTACAGGAAACTTGGTTTAGGGGAATTAAAGTCAACTACAATTGCTCTGCAATTAGCAGATCGTTCAATGACATACCCCAAAGGTGTGTTAGAAGATGTTCTAATCAATGTCGACAAATTCATATTCCCTGCGGACTTTGTAGTTTTAGACATGGAAGAAGACCCTGAAGTCCTGATCATTCTTGGAAGACCATTTTTGGCAACCGCTCGTGCCCTAATTGAGGTACAAAAAGGAACCCTGACTCTCAGAGTGGAAGACGACGAGGTAGTGTTCAACCTTTTTAATGCATTAAAACATCCAGAAGAGGTTAGCTCCTGCTTCTCGATTAATTCAGTTGACGCTATTATCAATGCATGTGTAGAGTCAGAGTCTCCTGTTGATCATTATGAGATAAGCATGCTTGACGTATTTGGAGATGAATTATTAGATGTTGATCAGAAAAATGCTCTAATTGATAGATCTTTAGGAAGGGAAGAAACGTTGACATTAGATATTTCTGCTCAAGTTAATGTCCCTTCCCCTGAATTAAAACAATTGCCTGCCCACTTGCGCTATGCATTCTTAGGGGACTCTTCTACTTTTCCCGTTATCATTTCTGCTGATTTAAGTAAAGAAGAAGAGGAAAAATTGTTGGATATTTTGAAAAAGCATAAATCTGCCTTAGGATGGTCCATCAGTGATATTAAAGGTATTAGTCCTTCAATTGTCATGCATAAAATTTTAATAGAAGATGCCTTTAATCCTACAGTAGAACACCAAAGGAGATTAAATCCAGCAATGAAAGAAGTGGTAAAAGTCGAGGTGTTAAAATTATTAAATGCAGGAATTATTTATGCTATATCTGACAGCCCTTGGGTGAGTCCTGTTCAAGTAGTGCCTAAGAAAGGGGGGATGACTGTTGTTAAGAATGAGAAAGATGAATCCATTTCTACTAGGACAGTTACCGGTTGGCGTGTGTGTATTGATTATAGGAAGTTAAACAAGGCCACCAGAAAAGACCATTTTCCTCTCCCTTTTATTGATCAAATGCTTGATAGGCTAGCTGGGTATCCATATTACTGTTTTCTTGATGGTTATTCGGGCTATAATCAAATCGCGATTGCACCCGAAGACCAAGAGAAAACAACATTTACGTGTCCCTATGGCACTTATGCTTTTCGGCGTATGCCATTTGGGCTATGTAATGCTCCAGCTACCTTTCAACGTTGTATGATGGCTATATTTTCAGACTTTGTAGAAGAGATCATGGAAGTATTTATGGATGATTTCTCTGTTTTTGGTTCATCCTTTGATAACTGTTTGCATAATCTCTCTCGTGTTTTGCAAAGATGCCAAGAGACTAACCTTGTTTTAAATTGGGAAAAATGCCATTTTATGGTGAAAGAAGGGATAGTCTTAGGTCACAAGGTGTCTGAAAAGGGTTTGGAGGTTGATAAAGCCAAGATTTCTGCTATTGAGCAACTTCCTCCACCCATTAATGTTAAAGGAGTTCGTAGTTTCTTAGGCCACGCAGGGTTTTACAGGCGTTTTATAAAAGATTTCTCAAAAGTGGCTAAACCCCTGTGCCATTTGCTTGAAAAGGATGCTCCATTTGTGTTTTCAAAAGAATGTTTGCTAGCATTTAATCTTTTGAAGGAAAAATTGATTTCTGCACCCATCATTGTTGTTCCTGACTGGAGTCAACCATTTGAAATCATGTGCGATGCTAGTGATTATGCTCTGGGAGCTGTCTTAGGGCAACGTCGAGATAAGTTCTTTAGGGCGATCTATTATGCAAGCAGAACTTTAGATAGTGCTCAGCAAAACTACACCACTACAGAGAAGGAGATGCTTGCTGTTGTGTTCGCTTTCGATAAGTTTAGGCCCTATTTACTCGGTACAAAGGTTATAGTGCATACTGACCACGCTGCTATTCGTTATTTGAGTAGTAAAAAGGATTCCAAGCCCAGACTCATAAGATGGATTCTGTTATTGCAAGAATTTGACTATGAGATCAAGGATAGAAAAGGTTGCGAGAATGTAGTCGCAGATCATTTGTCTCGAATAAAGCATGAAAAGAACATTGCAACCTTTCCTATTAAAGAAGTTTTTCCTGATGAAAGGTTATATGCTGTTAAAACTTCTTTTCCTTGGTACGCCGATTTTGTAAACTTTCTTGCAGGAAAAGAAATACCTTCAGACTTAAATGCGCAGAAAAGAAAGAAGTTTTTCCATGATGTGAAGTCCTATCTGTGGAATGACCCATTTCTCTTTAAAGTATGTTCTGACCAAATCATTCGAAGGTGCATTCCAGCAGAAGAAGTAGGTAAAATTATACATGATTGTCATGCCTCTCCTTATGGTGGTAATTTTGGACCAACTCGTACTGCCGCAAAGGTACTTCAATCTGGTTTTTATTGGCCTACTTTATTTAAAGATTGTTATACCTTCGTGAGAACATGTGATAGATGTCAAAGGACAGGAAATATTTCTAGACGCCATGAAATGCCTTTAACCCCTATTCTCGAAGTTGAACTTTTTGATGTGTGGGGCATGGACTTTATGGGCCCTTTTCCCTCTTCCAATGGATACTCGTACATCCTAGTTGCTGTTGATTACGTATCTAAATGGGTAGAGGCAGTAGCCACAAAGACTAATGATGCTCGTGTTGTGTTACGTTTCTTGCATAAAAATATCTTCACTAGATTTGGCACACCACGAGCTATAATTAGTGATGAGGGGTCTCATTTTTGCAATAAATTGTTTGAATCATTACTGAGGAAATATGGTGTCAAGCATAAGACTTCTTTAGCTTATCATCCCCAAACTAACGGGCAAGCTGAGATTTCTAACAGGGAGATTAAGCAAATTCTAGAGAAGATAGTTCGTATTAACAGAAAGGACTGGGCATACAAGTTGGACGATGCTTTGTGGGCCTACCGGACGGCTTTCAAAACTCCAATCGGTACATCCCCGTATCGATTAGTGTATGGTAAGGCCTGTCACCTGCCTGTGGAGCTTGAGCACAAAGCATATTGGGCTATCAAGAAGATAAATTTGGATGCGGAGAAGGCTGGGGAACAACGTCTTCTGCAGCTCAACGAATTAGAAGAATTTAGGAGCCAGGCATATGAAAACGCAAAGCTCTATAAGGAAAGAACCGCAAGATGGCATGATAATATAATCCAAAAGCGTTCTTTTGAGCCAGGGCAGCAAGTTCTTCTATTCAATTCTCGATTGCGATTGTTCCCAGGAAAATTGAAGTCAAGATGGTCCGGTCCATTCATAATCAAGGGAGTATCCCCATATGGACCAATTGAATTAATGGATAACAGCGGGTTAACTTTTAAAGTTAATGCTCAAAGAGTGAAGCACTATTGTGGATTCGAAGAGCGCAAGGTCGAAAAAATGATTTTAACGGATCCAGGGTGACCAAGCCCCGTCTAGCTCAGGACGTTAAACAAGCGCTTCTTGGGAGGCAACCCAAGCTTTTAAAGTTTTTTGAAGATTTCATATTAGTTTTTGTGTTGATCCTAAGGCTCCCATAAGATCGATCCTTGAGCAGGGAACTCGTGAAATGACACATATCCGCTCATTCTCTCTTCGGACGAAAATTCAAGACGTTTCAGATTCTCTCGCTTTTTCAGGGCAGTATCGATCTCTCTTTATCTGATTAAATGTTCATACATTGGGGACAATGTATATTTTAAGTTGGGGGGGGGGAGATTCACTCTGCTGAGGTTTTGTGTAAGCAAAGTAATGCTTATGATGAATTAAATGCATGTTGATAATAATGACGTCTGATGATTTGCTTTTAGCCATGATTCTCTCTTATTGTTGCAAATTTGGAAGCATGTCTAAATTCAAGAAAATTTAAAATTTATCTTTGATCCCCTTGCAAAAAGTATGTTGATTCACTTGTTTTATTATGATTTTGAAAGCCTAGATGAAAGTTATATGCTTTGGAAGTTTGTTGTCACTCCGATAGGTGTAAAGTTTGTCTAGATAGCTTTCCTGCGTAATAGTTAGTAATACTGAGCTTTGGGAAAAAGAAATGATTTGCTTAATAATAATAATAATAATAATAATAAATGCTCCACTTTCTTGAAAGCGTTAGTAACCAGGGGCATTCATGACACCCATCGTTTGCCTTTGCATGAAAGCGCTGGAAAGAAATGAGCATGCTTCGGCATCCTGAAAGATGAAGCGCTCGTAGTTGGATGCTTTCATCACCAATGTTGGCAAGCCAGAACGAAGGCGCTACATCTAAAAGGATTATCATCTAATTGGAGTGTGACTGTGGTAGGCGTAGCATCACCTATTCATAGCTTTCGATAAATCGAAAGAGGCATAAGGTTTATGATTGCGCCTAAATCACAAAATGCTCTCCCCAACTCCTTTCCACCTATAGAGACAGGAATAGTGGATGGTCTTGGATCCTTAGCCTTGGAAGGTAGCCCATTCTTAAGAATAGCACTACATTCCTCAGTAAGAGCCACAGTCTCAAACTCTCCTAATCTCTTCTTCTTAGTCAAAATATCCTTAAGAAATTTAGCATAATTTGGCATTTTTTTCTATAGCTTCTACTAAAGGAATATTTATATGCAATTGCTTAAGAATCTCTACAAACTTCTTAAATTGACCATCTTGATTCTTAGGTCTTTGCCTTTGTGGAACATGTAAGGGTGGGTTATAGGGTGGGGGCGGTGCATAAGGTGGTTCCACGTCTGGAACAGAACCAGATGCTCCAGCATCATTGTTGCTACCTCCAGCACCTCGACCAGACTCCAATTCTTTCTCAACAACAACATTTTTATCGCTACTTTTTTCTATTTCCTGGGGTTTACTAGGCTCTTTCCTCTCTTCTAGTGGCTTACCACACCTTAAAGTCACTGCTTGTACCTGCTTCTTACCTTCCCTTATAGGGTGTTCAATATCTGAAGGAATGTTCCCTTGAGGTCGTGCCTTCAGCTCATTAGCTAGCTGACCCACTTGCAACTCTAGGACTCTCAATGAAGCCTGCTGACTTAGGATTATGACATCATTACGAGCCATATAATCCTTCATCATTGACTCCAGAGAATTACCTGAATTTTGCTGGGGCAAAGCCTGCTTATTTTGCTGGGGCAATTCCTGTGATTTAGCAAATTTGGACTGGTTCACCGCCTTTTGCTGTGCTTGGGGGACTTGTGAATTGCTTCCTTGCCCTCCCCACGCAAACTTGGGGTGGTTATGCCAACCTGGATTAGAAAAGTTAGAATAAAGGTTATTCCTTTGATTACCTACAAAAAACACAGAAGCTGGATTGTTAGGACAAAACTCATAATATGCTTTTCACCACAATAGACACATGATTCTTCTGTAACTTGATTTACAACTGCAGCAGATTCCACCACTGGCGATTGTTGAACATTTTTTACCACTGTTACATTTTTAAGAGTGTTAGTTAATTCTGCAATATCGGCCCTAATGGTAGACACACCATCAACTTCTAATACACTCTTAACTTTTTTATTAGAGCCTCTAACATTTGACCATTGACAACTGTAGGTTGATATTCTCTCGAAAATCTCATAAGCTTCATTAAAGGTTTTTGCCAAAAGAGCCCCTCCCACAGAAGCATCAACCATACATTGGGTTGTTATGTTTAACCCATTGTAAAATATTTCTATTTGAATACAATATGGTAAGCAGTGGTGGGGACACTTTCGCAAAAGCTCCTTAAACCTTTCCCAAGCCTCACTAAAAGTTTCTTCCTCATTCTGCCTAAATCCCACTATTTCACTCCTTAACTTGGCACTCCTAATTAGTGGAAAATACTTACTAAGAAATTTCTCTACTAGCTCATTCCACGTACTTATCGATTCTGGAGCAAAAGAATTCAACCACGTCTTTGCTCCATCTCTAAGGGAATAAGGAAATAGGATTAATCTAAGGGCATCTCTCGACACTCCCTCGATAACAAATGAATCACTAACTCCTAGAAAAGACTTAAGATGAAGATGAGGGTCATCAGATGGTAAACCATGGAATTGGCCAACCATCTCTAATATGTGAAACATGACCGGTTTCAATTCGAAGTTTGTTGCCTCAATAACTGGACATATTATCACTGGATTTAACTCGTAAAATATTGGAAAAGCATACTCTTTGATGGCTCTATCCCTATCATTTGCTACAAGGATAGGATTCTTAGCCTGATTATTATGCTGTCCATTTTGTTCCAGCGGCGGACTTTGCTGCATAACACAGTTTCTCTTCGAGATTCACTTGAATTTCTTGAAATTTTAATCCCGAGGGAATTGCTCATACACCAAAGTCACACCTACAAAACAAAAAGAAACAGTCAAAAAGTTCACGCACCAAATCACCAAAAATACACACAAAAAAAAATCAAATAAGACAATTTCAAGTCCCCGGCAACAGCGCCAAAAACTTGTTGCAATTCTGAAGTGGTTAAAAATATGAGATAAATTAACTTTAGAATATTGTGCAAGTATACACAATCAAGCAGCAAGTGATAAGTATTTGTCGTATCCACAGGGTCTTGAAATGCCTACCTCTATTGATTTAATTTGTCTTTTTAGTGGTTTCAAAAGGTTGGTTAAATTGATTGGGTTTTTAAAATGCTGAAACAAAAGATATGCAAAAGCAGTAAATGATTACGACAGAGAAAACAGAATGGAAACAGACACAGGTTAAGACTTCTGTAATTGTTTATAAAGATGCTCCATCAATTCTTTTGATCCGTCAATCTCATGCAGTATTATCAGCGGGATCCTCTCGGAACTCCGGATTTTTTGGAATATGTTTCAAAACCAATGAAGCTCTACCGATCAAGCACTAGGCAACTGGATATCCCTAACTCAGTCACTGGCGTTCACCAATACACAATGATCTAGTGTGAATTATTGCCACACGACTCCTAAATCATCCCTGAAACTAGGAGAAGCTATACATACCGGCTAGCTAGGCGGGCACATAATGAAATGAAAGATCAACAATAACTCAAGATGAACATGATCAAATAGAATTTCCAGATTTATAAATATAACAATCACATAATTCTTAACCTATGCCTACAAAGCAATTAGTTCATGATTGAAAACCTAAAATACGTTACAATCTCGATAAGCACATCCATATTACGAAATACACAAGAAATACTAATCCTTTTCAACAAATGGGGATGAAACGGTTGTTCCAAACCACCAAGAACATGGTAGAACTTCGTCTCCTTGAGTGGAATCGCAAATGGTCTTCTTAGATCTCCATTCTGCCGTCAATTCGGCCTCCGGCCGATTGATTCGGTCTCCAAATCATGAATGAATTTATCTTTGACGACTCCTCCTTTTATAAGATGAGAATTAGGTTAAATTGGACACATGGCAGGCTCTCCTCGCTCCTTTATCCCGAAAATAACTCAATAGAAGTCGGTTTGTCAACTTGGCTAACGAGCTATGGCATGGCAGTTTTGCTCCCAGGTTTGCTTCAGCACAGATTTTGCTCCCTCACGTCGCTCAGTAGTATTTTCTGCACAAAATAACTTTCAAAGCCTCCATTCTTCCAAATGGGTTAAAACATATAATATTCATCTAAAAGCAACCCTATTAAGCACAAAAGACACACAAATCCCTATAGAATCAAGGCCTAAATAACTACCTTTCAGACAGTTATCAACTACCGTATACATTTTGAACATGGTTCCCTCTAAGAGTGTTTCTGAAACACCCTATGAGCTATGGAAAGGGCGTAAAGGTAGTTTACGTCACTTCAGAATTTGGGGATGCCCGGCACACATGTTGGTGCAAAACCCAAAGAAATTGGAACGACGTTCAAAACTGTGCCTGTTTGTAGGATATCCTAAAGAAACGAAAGGTGGTCTATTTTACGACCCTCAGGATAATAAAGTGATTGTATCGACAAACGCTACTTTCCTTGAGGAAGATCACATAAAAGATCATCGACCTCGTAGTAAACTAGTATTAGATGAGATTTCAAGAAAAACTACAAAAGAATCTACAAAAGTTGTAGATCAAGCTGGTCCATCAAAAGTTGATGATCAAACACATCCTTCTCAAATAGTGAGAGAGCCTCGACGTAGTGGGAGGGTTATAAGACAGCCTGACCGCTACATGGGTTTAACAGAAACTCAAACCATCATATCTGATGATGGTGTAGAGGATCCATTGTCCTTTAATCAGGCAATGAATGATGTTGATAAGGACCAGTGGATCAAAGCCATGGATCTCGAAATGGAGTCAATGTACTTCAATTCGGTCTGGGAACTTGTAGAACAACCGGATGGGGTAAAACCTATTGGTTGTAAATGGATCTACAAAAGAAAACGAGACCAAGCTGGTAAGGTCCAAACCTTTAAGGCTCGACTTGTGGCAAAGGGTTTTACCCAGCGGGAATGAGTGGATTATGAAGAAACTTTTTCCCCTGTTGCCATGCTTAAGTCGATTAGAATACTCTTATCTATTGCCACATACTATGATTATGAAATATGGCAAATGGATGTCAAGACAGCCTTTTTGAACGGCAATCTTGAAGAGACTATCTATATGGCTCAACCAGAGGGATTTATAGTCCAGGGTGATGAGCAAAAGGTTTGCAAACTTAAACGATCCATTTATGGACTAAAACAAGCATCAAGATCCTGGAATATACGTTTTGACACTGCGATCAAAACGTATGGTTTTGAACAGAATATTGACGAACCTTGTGTTTACAAGAAAATTGTCAAATCCACTGTAGCTTTTCTAGTTCTATACGTAGATGATATCCTACTTATTGGTAATAATGTAGGATTCCTGACTGACGTAAAACAATGGCTAGCGACTCAATTCCAAATGAAAGATTTGGGTGAGGCTCAATTTGTTCTGGGCATTCAAATCATTAGAAATAGAAAGAACAAAACGCTAGCACTGTCTCAAGCATCATATATCGACAAAATGTTGGTACGATATTTGATGCAGAACTCCAAGAAAATGTTATTACCTTTTAGGCATGGGGTTCACTTGTCAAAGGAACAAAGTCCTAAGACACCTCAAGAAGTTGAGGAAATGAGACGAATTCCCTACGCATCAGCAGTTGGTAGTTTGATGTATGTCATGCTATGTACCAGACCCGACATATGCTATGCCGTAGGAATTGTCAGCAGATTTCAGTCCAATCCTGGTCATGCGCATTGGACTGTCGTTAAAAACATCCTTAAGTATCTAAGGAGAACTAGGGATTATACGCTCGTGTATGGAGCTAAGGATCTGATCCTTACAGGATACACTGACTCAGATTTTCAGACCGATATAGATTCAAGAAAATCAACATCGGGATCTGTGTTTACTCTAAATGAAGGAGCAATAGTATGGAGGAGTATTAAGCAAGGTTGCATTGCTGACTCCACCATGGAAGCAGAGTACGTAGCCGCCTGTGAAGCAGCAAAAGAAGCAGTATGGCTAAGAAAATTCCTAACAGAGTTGGAAATTGTTCCAAATATGCAACGACCTGTCACCCTCTATTGTGATAACAGTGGTGCAGTTGCAAACTCTAAGGAACCTCGAAGTCACAAGCGAGGAAAGCATATTGAGCGCAAATACCATCTCATCAGGGAGATCGTACAACGAGGAGATGTGATCGTCACACAGATTGCTTCGGAGCACAACATAGCTGACACGTTTACAAAACCCCTCACGGCTAAAGTTTTTTAGGGTCACCTAGTTAATCTAGGATTACGAGCTTTGTTTGACTAGGGCAAGTGGGAGAAATGTAAGGGTATGGATGATGCCCTAGTTTATTGTCTTTATACCTTTCTCACACCTAACTTCATGTACCCCACTAGAGTTTCTAGTCCAAGTGGGAGTTTGTTGGGTTTAATGTCCTATAAACTCGTAGTTTGTAAATCATTAAACATATTCTATTTTCAATAAAGACGTTATTGAGGTTATTCAGTAAAAGATGTTATTGAATATGTAAATTGCGAATGATTAACCTAAATCCAATAAACTAGGATCCTTGACTATAAAATGAATACTCGAACTACATGTAGGGACATATCGTAGGATCAAGTTCAAGTTTATAGTCAAAATAGTCTATAGTATAAGGATACGGTTGGGTGCCTTATCCTGGAGACACTATGGACGCGGCCCACTTTGTATTAAGTACAAACGATGAGATCCTAAATCGTTCATGTGATGACATGCGAGTGGGGGCGACCAATGCAATGAGTTTACATAAGACTGGACCACGAAATAAGTCACTTTCTCTTTATAACGCCGTTTACTGAAGAAACTGACTATTTCTCATAGATGACCTAGGTAACTCGTTCTTAATCCTGAGCTATCTATGAACTCCTATTTATGCGAGACTATCCTTTGATCTGCATGGGTGAGAGTGGCCAGCATCGCCGACTCAACAAGCCTACCATTTTGGGGATAAGATCAAATAGATAGCTGGGGACATAGTTTCGCAAGACGGAATTCACTCCTACCTATTTCAGGGATAGTAGAGAGGTTGTTCTCTTAAGTACTAACTCCAGGACTTGAACAAGGGGCCCCACCCTCTCGTTCGATTGAGAGGGACTTAGGTTTGATGGTTGGACCGCAAACCGATTGTTCATTAGAGGATAAGTGGAACTTAAGGAACAAGAAGTACTATAGGGGTAAAACGGTTATTTGACCTAGCTATAGCTACGAACAACCTGTGAAGGAACGACTTACTGAACATGGTTAAATCAAGTGGACAGAAATATATCTATTGTGAGGGGAGTGCAACTACCAGGCTATAGTGGAGTGTCCCGGTAGTTAACGAATGTTGGCTAGCTTAGATAATGAGATTAGTCGGTTAGCCTCGAATCGTTGGAGCCCATGATCTATAGGTCCATTAGGTCCCCCTACTAGCTCATATCGGATTAAAGCCTAGAATATTTTGATAGGAATCTTTGAATCGTTCAAAAACGGGAAATAGGGTTTTATCGTAAAGCGTGTTCGACACAATGATTTAATTATGAATTAAATTTGGAATTGAGAGATAAGGTATTTAAAAGTGTTTTAAATACCACATATATGTATTAGGAATCATATATAATTCATGGCATTAGGTGATAAAGATTGATTGGGTTGATCACATTAAAATTACTTGGAAATGTCCCAATTAATTTCCTAGAAATCAATTTCAATTTTGAATTGAAATTGAAATGTATTGCAAGCTGAAAATTCACAATTAGGATTCAATTCATAGTGGATTTAGTGGTATTTCCACTCTTGCATGATGATGCATAGTGGAAAACAACACAATCATGCACTAGATGCATGTGTTGTGAATTAAACACCTAGAATCCACTTTCATTTTCACCATGTGTCTAGTGTCATGAAGCTTGTCTTTGCATGGGAGAGGTCTATAAAAGGAGCTTGAATCAGATTCAAGGTTTTTTAAGCTTTCATCTTAGTGTTATGCTACAAAATTTCTCCCTCAAGCATTCTCTCATCTTATTTCTTCCTAAAGCTTGTACCTTCAAGCATTCCCTTCCTATATCTTACTTCTATAGACTCCCACAAGTCTTTCTAGGCCCAAGAGAATAGTAGGGAAGACTCTAGAGGTTGTCCAAGGAGCATAGGAGAGGCAAACACCACAAGGAGTTCCACATAAGTGAGCAACAAAGGTTGGTGTTCTCTAAATTCTACATTCTGTCTTTTATAGAACATGCATGCTTTAGGAGCAAAATTTAATGTCTTAAGTGCTTTCGATCTTCAATTACTTCTGCATGTGTTATATGAACACCTTCACCAAAAACCATCATATTCAATTTTATTTAGAATTCCAACTCGAATGATGAAGCGAAAATTAAAGAAACTAATAAAAATAAGCATGCAATAACAAAATGAAAATATCCAATTAAGGGAACTTGACCTAGGGTGTTAACTAACTTTTTGGATATGTAGCTCAAATACATGGATGCATGCAACTAATAATCTTCAATTTCATAAATCTAGAAGTAATTATACGCGAATTTTCTTTCAAGCTCCTCCACATCTCATACTAACATAATTCACGTGTCCATCTCCTTAGTTAATCATAGTACGGCATTAAACAACTTCATTATCAATTTCTAACAATTCTTTTTCACTCTCGTGCTCCAAGAAATTATTAGCCATGCAATTTGGATCTAATCTAAATTCTCTCTGTTGAGCATCAATTTAGACCAACATAACAATTAATCCGTGATCAAGAGATTAAAAGCAATAAGCAAGAATTGCATAGATGAAATATGAAGAAATTCATTACATAATCCAAATAATTGCGCTACAATATCCAATTAACTAGAATAACGACCGAAGGTCTCAAGATCTACTCACAAATGGGAATAATTTTGCCAAAATGATCTTGATCCATAGGCCTAACTCAAATTAAAATAAGAAATTACAAAGAAGTAAGGAAGAAATAACCGATACGTTGATCCCAAGCTCCCGTCACGATCATCTTGAATCCCGAGCCTTGGAATCTCGATCAATTTCGCCTTTTTCCTCACAATTCTTCTCACTTTTTCTCTCTATTGAGCTAGGGGAGAGCTCCCCAAAATGGGATGATTTGAATCTTGGGAGAGGGGACTTTTTATAGGGAATGGGGCTGGAAATTACTTGTTGAACAAGTCGGTAGCGTCGCGACGCTATGTCACAACGTCGAGACACTATGACGTCAGGATTTCTTGGAGCAGAAGTTGTCGCAGCGTCGCGACGCTACCGCGATTTTGGAATTTTCTTCACTAATCACCTAGCGTCGAGACGCTCTACTCCTAGCGTCGAGACGCTAGGCCTTCTAGAAGTCTTAAACATGGATTTTTGCCTCCTTTCTTCTTTCTTTTGGGCTTTTTGGGCCTCCACTTCAAATGTTCTCTTTTATTTTCTTCAATTTATGGCCCAAAGTCTTATTTTTATGCCCAAAATTGGTAAAATTCTTGGTTTTGCTTCTCGAACTCGATTTTCTACAAAATCATCATAAAAACACATTAAAGCTCTCAATTCATGCATAAAACTAGCTAAAATTAATAGGAAAATGATGTCATTTTTGCATGTCATCAAAGAGCAGGAAAGCTTTTCTTTGGATCACTTATCACCCAGCTTTGTCAGAGGGTGAAGATGGTTCCGGGCAAGGATGAGGAGGGTCACTTCTTCAAGCCTACCATTGACCTATCCTTGATCGGGAAGCTTCAACAGAATAGCCTCCAAAGGAAAGACAAAACCTCCACATCTCAGGCCATTCCACCATCAGGGTCGAATATGACTTCTCCATCCTAGCACACTCCTTTTACAGGGCCCTCACCATCATCTGAAGCCCTATCCATTGCCTACCGTCACCTAGATCAAATCAGGGACAACCTAAAGACTTATTGGACATATGCAAAGGAGAGGGATGAAGCCATTAAAGAGTTCTATCTCTCTATCGTGCCGAGTATTGTTCTGGTCTTTCTCGATTTCCCTCGATTGCTACTGCCTCAAGAAGATAAGAATTCTGATGATGAAGAAGATGAAAATGATGAAGAAGAAAATGAAGAGAAAGAAAGTTCCTCGGACGAGGACTAGGGGAGTTTTCTGATCCCCTTTTACATGTTGTTTTTTTATGAATAATATTGTTTATGTGTTTTGTTATTTGCTGTTTTTTTTAGTTTTAGCATGTTTACATTCTGATTTTAATTGTTTAGTTGCTATTTTTGATTGCTTTAGTTGTTTAGTTTGTTAATAGTTATGATCATAGAGTAGTTTAGATAGCTTGTTGATAGAATAGATTAGGTAAACTTGGGTTTTCAATCTTTTCTTAGAAAAATTTGCTTGCTGTTTTTGTGCTAAATCTATGAATCTCTTTGAAAAAAAAATCAAACTTTAAGAAATATTTCTTGAAAAAATGTTTTGGAAGAGAGCATGTTTTCAAAGGAGTTTTCTTTTAAGCCATTGATGATGATAACTAGAGCTTTGTTCTATCTCAAAAGTGCCTCCGTCACAACTGAATTGTTTTCTATCTAAACTTCCTCATGTTTAACCTTTCTAACACCCTATGAGAGTTTAGCCTTAAAGTTTTGAAAGACAAAAAGCCTTATGCAAAGCCCATGCCTCAAAAACAAAGCCAATGAGGACATTGTCGAATGTTTAGTTTGGGGGGTGCTTTATGTTGTAAATATTTATGCTTCATGCTTTTGTAAATTTGTATTGCTGGAAAAGAATATGTGCTCAGTATATATTGTAAAAAAAAGAAAAAAACCAAGAGTTACTCCTCCTTCTTAGGGTTTACTGAGTAACTAGGGACATTCATGACACCCATGGTTTGCCACTACATGAAAGGTTTACTTAGGGAAGTGAGTATCATTCCAAGCTTGTGAACTTTGCTCGATAACCTAGAACGAAGGTAAAGGTGATAGCAAGGATACTCTTGGGAGAAAAAAAAAGTTGAATAAAAAGAGCACCAGCAGTCAAATAAGTTTGGGGGAGATAAAAAGAGGTCTAGTAACTCATGTATGCTCATTTTTACCTCAAGATTATTTTTCTTAACTAAAAGGACTACACTAGGCTCAATGAGTAGAAGTTGGTAGTTTAAACATATTGGTTAGAATGGACTAGAGAGAGTTTTGCTTTGAAAAAGAACAATAGAAATCTTCATGCCTAGGAAATATAGACGTTGTGACTAGCACTAGAGTAGAACCCTCTCTTGAAAGGCAAGCTTTTTAGAAAACAATTTTGAGAAACATGTTTACTTGATTCCATGTCACTTGATTTGCAATTGAAAGTTTATGCTAGTACCATGATTGATTACTACACATGAACCTTAACGTTTTGATTTGCAATGAGTATTGAGCTCTTACATTTTGGTTTGCAATTAAAAAGTCGATTTCTAACGTTCTGATTTGCTATTGCTTGAGGACAAGCAATGAGTTAAGTCTGGGGTATGATAAGGGTAAAAAATATACCTATTTTACCCTTATATTTAGCTCATTATCTTGTCAAAATTGTATGTTTTAGATCAATATTACTGATCTCGAGCTCAAAATATGTTTAAGTTGATAAGATAGGGTGTTGAGAGTCACTTTTGTTAAATTATGCTCATCTGTGCTTAAAAAGACTCAATTTTAAGGGAATTTGACTAAGTTGGTTGTTGTGTAGAAAAACAGAGGAAAGCTGGATTTTGCCCAGAAATGCGACCACATTTCTAGAAAAACAGAGGCAGTTCCGAGTCTACCGCGGGTCGTTTTGAACGAGACTTCTTCGCACCTAACCGGCTATTTTAACCCCGAAACTGACTGGGCTACCTACCACCACCTATTCCGCAGCTCCTCAACCATTTCCATCACTATATAAGCTCGAGATTCGAAGTCAAATTCAAGCATAACTCATTTGGAAGAAAAGGGTGGTGACAAAACCCTAGTTGACGCCTATGAGTAGGGATGCCCGAGGTCCTTCTTAGATGACTAAATTATAATCTTAGTTAGACATCAAACCTTAGGATTTGTAGGGATTTTCACCCATTCCCACTTTGTAAAAGCGAGAGAGTGGAGTGTCGAGCGAACTCTAGAAGGATTGGATAAAATAGAAAAACCCTAGTATTTAGCTACTGTCTTTATTTCCAGCTTGTGTTACTTTTCATTTATCTGTATTCTTACATCTTATTTTCAATGAAAATGTATTCATTTGCACTTTATCTCACCATGAGTAGCTAAATTTCGTTGAGGGGTTCAATATGGTGAATTCCCTTATGGTTCAATAGCTTGAAAGTGTTTTATTTACTTAAGTGTTGTTCAATGTATGTCATTCTTTATTGAATATCCTTCTGATCTTGCTGAGTTTAAATTGATCACTTAGACTTTACATGCTATGTGAGTTTGATTTCGAAAGGGACAGACGATATCGGTTCTCATAAAGGTGATATAGGAGAAAAAGCTCGAAAGAGATTGTTCAGTGGTATAGGGCAAGTTGCCTAAGGCACCGTATATCAACTATAGAGTTATAGATTGCATTCGTGAATTATCTATGTTGTAGTCGAGTCATAGAAATGTGCATAACGATACTCACTTAGTCTTATAACGGTTTTTGGGAGCAAGGCCAAATAGAAGTTAAATCTGACCCAATGCATTGAATAGACTTAAGTTGAATAATCCATGATTAAAGTTATTGCCCTTGGGATGAATCCATATTGAATACCTCGTTTTATTTATTGTTTTTATTCTTTTATTCATTTACTTGTGTTATTTATTTTTCTAAAAATCAATCATCAATCATTTCTTTGGTTACCTATTTTTAAGCAATCAGTTGAGCAATTTCTTCTTCAAATATGGATTTCGAATTTAGTCCTCGTGGGATCGATACCCTTGGAATACTTCTAAGCTTTTTTTTATTACTACGTGCGATAGTGTATACTTGCACTAAGGTTGGCTGAATTTATCTTTATTATTATTTATCATCTTATCTCACATCCATCATTCAGCCTCTGCCGCCCAACGACAAGGCGATCCTCTTTCTCCATATTTATTTACTTTGTTCGGATTCACTTTCTTCCATGATTACAGGTGATATGAAACGACGTAGGTTGACGGGTCTACGACCGGGTAAACATTGTCCTGATATTTCCCATTTATTTTTCGCCGATGATAGCCTCATATTTTTTAATGCGAAGATAGATGAAGTTTGGGCTTTCCGGAAGATTCTAGAAAGGTATGAAAAGTCATCGGGTCAACGGGTAAATTATAATAAGTCATCAATGGTTCTCTCCCCAAATGTGCCAGGTGAGTTTCGTTCTACTCTGGCTAATATTTTACAAGTGACAGTGGTTGACAATTTGGGGTTATATTTGGGGGTTCCCTCATCTTTCTCGCATAAAAGATGTGATGACTTTAGAGCTATCAAATAGTGAGTATGACAATCATTGCAAGGTTGGAAAGGTAAATTATTTTCGATAGGGGAAAGGAGGTGCTCATAAAGAGTGTAGCTGATAACTGCCCAAAAGGTAGTTATTTAGGCCTCAATTATATAGGGATTTGTGTGTCCTTTATGCTTATTAGGGTTGGTTTTAGAGAGATATTACATGATTTAACCCATTTGGAAGAATGGAAGCATTGGAAATTATTTTGTGCAGATTATGCTGCTGAGCGACTGGAAGGAGCAAATTCTATGCTGCAGCAAAACTGGAAGCAGAAACTGCCACATCACAGCTCGTTAGCCAACTTCATGAACCGACTTCTATTGAGATATTTTCGGGATAAAGGATCAAGGAGAGCCTTACACGTGTCCTAGTTGACCTAATTCAAGCCTCCCATCCTTCTATAAAAGGAAGTAGCCGTCAAAGTCAAATTCATTCCATGTTTTCCCTTGGAAGCCGAATAGTATAGGGATTGAAGATCATCAAGAACACCATCATCCGCAAGCTGATTAGGGAGTTTATTTTCCTTCTTAAATTGTGGTTATGGACATGCTTACTCAGATTGTAATTCGTATTCCTATGCCTATTATGAGCTAAGTAGCTTAAGGTGTTGGTTAGGAATAATGTGATTACTGTGCTTCAACTCTAGTAATAAATTGACTATTGCATTTTGGTTAATTGTTGTGCTTATTCTTATTTTATGCCCGCCTGGCCAGCCGGTATGGATAGCTCTCTCTAGTTTCAGGGATGATTTAGAGAGTGTGTGGCAATTCTCCACATTACGATCATTGTGTATTGGTGAACGCCAGTGACTGAGCTAGGGATAGCCAGTTGCCTAGTGCTCGATCGGTCGCTCTTCATTGGGTTTGAAACATATCCCAAAAGATCCGGAGTTCCGGGAGGAATCCGTTAATAATACTGCGAGAAATGCATGATCAATAATATTGCTAGAGCATATCTTAGAACAATCACTAAAGCCTAACCAGCGCCTGTCTTTAATCTGTCTGTCTATTTGTTTACTCGTTGTTCTGTCATTTATTTTGCTTCAGCATAATTCCGATAAAACCAAATCATTTTTATTATCTTCGAAACCATTAGAAAGTTATACAAAATAGATAAAGTGGAAACTCATTCAGACCTTGGATTGATAATATTACTTGCTGCAGACTGTGTATACTTGCACAGGAATTCTAGAGTATTTTCTATCATATTTTTATACACTCTAGGAACCCAACAGTAGCCCAAGCGATTCCCACCTATTTGATGAGCTGCTTCCGCATACCCCAAACGGTGTGTAATGACATCCATAGGATGATGACTAGATTTTGGTGGGGCTCCACTGAGATGAGGAAGAAATTGCATTGGAAGAAGTGAGAGTTTTTATGTCTCCCAAAAGAGTTGGGTGGCTTAAATTATAGAGATTTGACTTGCTTCAACCGATCTTTCTTAACGAAACAAGTGTGGTGACTTTTTAAAAATCCTGATTTATTGGCCTCTAGAGTAATTAAAGGAAGATATTTGTACCAAGATTCCTTGCTAACGGCCCCGTCCAAAGCTAATAGCTCAATTTTTTTAAAGGATTTGTTTGGGCTCGTTAGTTGATTAATTTGGGCATCCAAAAATGCGTGGGGAATGGCACTTTCATTCGTTTCTTCAAATATCCCTGGGTTCCTTAAGAATTCTCTTTTAAACCAATGTTTCTTCACCATTCGGATGCGCCGGACGAGATGATGGTTGCTGACTTCATAACCCCGTCAAATGGGTGGGATATGGAGAAACTTCGAAATGTGGTGTCAGAGGAGGATGCTTTACTGATCCAGTCTATACCGATTGGTGGGCGAAATGAGGATGATATTTGGATATGGCACTATACACGGCACGGTGAGTACTCTACTAAGAGCGGATATAAGTTAGAAGTGAAGTCTAACTTCAATCGGGCAACTACGAGTGCTAATGATCAAAGCTCCTGGTGGAAACTTATATGAAAAACTAAAGTACCATTGAAGATTAAATTATTCATTTGGAAGGCATATCATGATTGCTTACCAACGAATTTTTGTCTTTGGAGGCGTGGAATGGATGTGTCAAATTTGTGTAACATTTTCCGGAGTGAGAAAGAAAGTATTGATCATGTTCTATGAGGGTGCAAGCGATCTAAGAAAATTTGTAACTCTCTTTTCACACGAGAGGATTCTGATATCATTGTTGCTAATAACTTTGCAGACAGAATGTTAAGATTGGCAGATTGGCTTAGCGCCGAGGAGTTTGAGAAATTATGTATTACATTATGGGCAATTTGGAATGATAGGAATAATTTGCTTTTGGAAAAGCCCATTATTCAATGGTCAGCCAGGTGCGATTGGATCCAGCAGTATTAGGAAGAAACACGATGGGCGAATTATAAAGTGGCATCCTTCAGCGGTATTGTAGAATCTACCAACGACCCCCTTCAGCTGCCTGCTCGTTCGCATGTGTATACAGATGCAGCCGTTTGGCCGAACAAGGTAGGATTCGGCATTGGAGTGGTTATACAAGGCCACAACGGAACTTTGCAAGGTGCTATGACGAAATTTTAGCTTTGATCTCTATCCCCTTTGGTGGCGGAAGTGCATGCAATTCTCAATGCGGTGCGTTTGCTGCTTCATATGCAAAATTCTGAGCCTATTGATAGCGAGCATAGCTAGCTAGTTTTTCCTAATTAATTTAGCTAGTCTTTTATAATTTATTGGCCAAAATTATGCATTTATATGTTGTATTTGTAGGGTATATAGTTTTGAGCCAATTGAATGTTCGGGATGCGAAAAGAAGCTGAAGAATGAAAAAGAATCAAAGTTGGAAGATTGAAGATAGACCCATCTGCAGACCAGCGTCGAGACGTTGCTCTCTGGGTGTCTCGACGCTGACATTCTATATTTGGAGTTTTCAATCTAAAAAAAAATTAAAAAAATAATTCATAGCGTCGCGACGCTCTCGGTGAATTTTTCAGATTCGCGGTATCGCGACAGCGTTGCGACGCTACGACCAAAATTTTCCCTATTTATATTTTGCGATTAGGGCTTTTTGGGGGACTTCTCTTGGACAATTTGGAGCCGAAAAACAGAAGGGCTTTTGAAGCTGAATCAAGTGGAGGAAAAGCGGGAATCAAACTATTGTTCGTGGGGATCGTAACGGGGACGTGCGGTCTCGACCTACCTAGCGTTAATTCTCTTTACCCTTTGCTTTTGTAGTTTTTATGGCTTGTTTAGACTTAGTTTATATTGTAATTTGGATTATGTGTAGCTAAGTTTAATTCTTAAGGATTGATGTAGTCGTTGGGCACTTTATGGATTGATTTTATGGTTTTATTGCTATTGATGTCATTTATGCATAATTGTGTTCTTAATGCTTTCAATTTACCGGCCATAAATTGATTGTTGTTTGTGCTTGAATCTAACTCGGAAGAGAGGATTTAGCTTAGAAATCATTATGCATAACTAGGATTTAGCTAGAAATCGAGAGATATAGTTAATTCTAGAAATCGTTAAAAAGGTTAACCTTAATGCCTTGCATGTTTAATGAATTTAGATAGGGATATCGGGTTCATTGCATGTGGGAGAATCATGTATGCTAGGGAGAGATATGTGTGATTTTAGTTTCCCAAGATTTATGAATCATAGCATGTCATTAAACCATGAATTAACCCATAATCCCAATTGGTGAAATCAAATCCCTAAGACCGTTGTCTCGATTAGATTGTCATACCTTTTCATTGGTTTGTGTTTGATTTACATTCATTCTCACTTTGATTGGTTCCCTAAATAAAATTGAGCAAGAGTATTTCCGGTAATTAAAATTGATTAGAAATCCAATCCAAATGACGACATTCTAATATTACATTCACTATATTATTACTTGACCCGTGAGCTTGCAGTAGGAAAAATCCACATCACCTATCATATACTCGGATTCCCTTTCTACAATTAGAATGATCAATAAGGAACAGGAGACGGAATCGGAGGTGCATCATTGGGTTTCACAAATCCAATATCTGAGTCACACTTTCTCTACGGTGTCCTTTGTCCACATTGGAAGACTTGGAAACAGGCGGGCCGATGCTTTAGCCAAGCAAGCGCTTAGAAATTCACAATCTATGTTATGGCGACAGTGGCATAAATACCTTAACAATTACATTGTCATTCCTTGAAGTTTCAACAATGTGAGCTTTGACTTCAATATCTAGTGGATTTTTATCTCCCTTTCTTTTGTCATTTTCAATATGGAGTCTTACGGCAAGATCCACATAGACAATTGTTTTTGCTTATGTTTGAGAAAGTTTTAAGAGTTCTTCCATAAAGGAGGCAACTTCTCAATCACAACAACATCTTGGAATGGTTCATGACCAATTCCTCACATTGCAAACTACTAATGATAATTTGCAATTCATTTCATTTGATTGACTACCAAATTGGTATCAACTCGAGAATTTTTCACAGAGGAAATTCTTTGTACAACATCTTTCAGCATGTACATCTTGCCAATGCCCGCACAAAAACCTTTAAGTTTTCTAAGCATTGCAATAGACATTACTACAAGTGTCCTCACGACCACTTATAGTGTAATTGCAACATAGGATGTCCAATGCATCCACTTTTGCTTAGTTCATAGCTTTAGCTTCGGGCTTTTTGTGAGCAAATTGACATTCTTCATTCAATATGTGAGCAAGGTCCAGCATAGTGAGGTAGAAGATCATCATTCTTTTTCAGCATGAGCTTTGGTAATGGTTGATCGCATCATGGTAGGAGCAACAACATTAGTGGTGGTTCTGACAGTCATTAATCGCTTAATTGTCTTCAGATTGATGGAAATGCGTTGTATATAGAAACTGTTTCATGCTAACAAACAGATTACAATGCAACTGGCTACAAACAAATTCAGTGTGAATATATCTACATACACTGTATATAACAAAAATTACAGAAATCATAATTAAAGCATATCATAATATGTTCAATAGCGCTCCAAAGGTCGTAAATGATCCAACTGACAACAACAGCCACATCAAACGAACAGAACCTGTAAAACAAAAGAATGTGATGATTGGTAGTCGAGGCACACTTTCAAAGCGCTGTCCTGAAGACAATTATTCGCTCTGCACAGGTTGCTAGCAGACTACAGCGATTGTCTCAGCAGGATACAACGACTAACTCCGATAGAACATCAACCTCGAACTACACGAAAATGGCAGAACCCTTGGATACTCAAAACCAAACTCAAAAGAAGAAAAGATAAGAGAACCCACAAAAATGGAATTATCCTGAAATGAAGAAATCAGCTGCTATTTATAGTTGTACAAATAGTAACTCTATGAAAAAAGGAAAAGGTAACAATAAATACACTGTAATTACGTAATTACAGTGTATTTATGTGTATTTACAACAACTGCAGAATACAGAAGGTCATCCAATTACTCTGTAATTATGAGCCATTACAGCAGTTGTAGAACACAAAAAGACACCAACTATTCAAGTTCATACAAGTTACGAATTTAATCTCTTGTCATTAAACTCATGAATTAATCAACCAACTTGAACCTCTTGGCATTCAACCAATTACTTTCTTTCAAAAATTACAACAGAATCCAAGAATATATATATATATATATATATATATATCCAACATTAGGCCAGCAATTGAATGTTAGAAGATGCCTCGAACCCTCTTTTGTTGAATTTCTCTGTTCAACGCTTTGAGAAATTAAAGGCCCACTAGTATAATTTGTTTCAACCCATTAAATTTTAGTTACAATATTCTACATTTCATTGATCCTTATCGAGCATTTTTTTTTTTTTTTTTTGATAAGCTTTAACGAGCATTTAATACAATCCATTTTGCCCGACTTGAAAATCATCAAAATATCTCACCTTGTAATATTTCTCTCATTTTCTTAATTCTAAGTAAGAATATCATACCATTTTCAAAAGGTTTGGCTTTTTTTTTCTCCTCTATGAAAAATTGAAAATTGAAATATTATAGTTATGAAGTCATGTCGTGTCAAATCAATCAATGTTTAACAGACATGTCACACTATCATTTAGTCAATTAGTTTGACTTTTGTTAGAGTACACAACAAATAAACAACATATAGAAGAGAATGATTTTAACTTTTAAGCTATTGTTCATGTCTCGATGATATATATCTTAATCAGTTGAGCTATCCAGACTATCATTAATAGTTTTAGCTTCAATTTAAACATATGTCAACTAATACGAGCATTGTAATTTCTTCTAAACATTTAATTTGGTTTTCGAAACATCACCACTATTTCAGCTCATATTTGAACTTCTAAAAATAGATTTAACTATATAAAAGCATAGTCAAATTTTATAAATGTAATCAACATTAGTGAATAAAGTACATGAGTGTGGATAAAAGCACATTGATTGCCCTAAAGTTGACATTATAAATTAACGGTAAAATTCTCAAAGTCAGGCCCTCCTTCCATGAATATTCAAGCTCGTCATTAATTATATATTATTTTATAACATGAAATTTATTATTTTAGTGAAAGAAAATTTCCAAAAGACGACAATATATGTACAACCCGGCCACTATCCGCAAGTTGACAAATTAAAATGCATAACTAAATCCAACATCTATTGACTTTTATGTGCGTTTGATTTATTTCAAAACCATTTTCAGATTTTTCATCGAAAGAATTATGAAAATAACCTTTTTATGTTTTAAGTATATTAAAATTTTGTATTTGAAATTTTAAAATGCATAATTAAAGGTAAAAAATTAAAAAAAATTAATAAATATAATATTTCAGGTTATAAACTCAATTTAATTTTTGTTAAATTAGGATATGTATAATATCACGGATTATAACTTATATGATATTGTAAAATTATACAAAATTTATAACATATAACGTGTGTTCACACGTAACTTCGAAGATGAAGACACGTGGAATAAACAATATATTGTATTTATGTAATATGTGTGTGAGTGTACAATCTCTAACTTTAATCCTCTGATTCTCTCTTATGTCTGTGTGTTTCACTCGAGGGCTAGAACACTTGATCTCGAGTTTGAAGCTTCAATCGATTGTTTGGAGTCTTGAAGAGTTTTTGGTCTTCAAGAGTTATTGAAGTCTTCTAGTCTTGAAGGGTCTTTAGTCTTCAAGAATTGTGCAAGTCTTCCGATCTTGAAGAGTCTTCCGTCTTCCAAAAAGCTTGAGGTCTCGAAGTCTTGAAGTGTTTAGGTCTTGAAGAGCGTTTGGTCTTCAAGGAGTGTTGAAATCTTGAAGGGTGTCTAGTTTTCAAGAACTTATGGATTTCAGAGAGTCTTCAGTCTTCAGCTTTGGTGGAGTGGTTCTGCTTAAGAGCTTTGAAACTCTAAACTCTTGTCTTTGTGAGAGTGTAGAGTTTCTAAATCCTTGGAATGGAGGAGAACCCCTCTATTTATAGAGTTCTCCATGGATGAGCCCTTTTGGGCCTATCAACTTGGACTTGGGCTTCATTGGTTTTGGGTTCAACTATTTGGTCTTGGGTTTGGTTTATATTTGACCCAAAAACCATATGACCCAAATATTAAAATACCTAAATTTGATCAAATTAATTTTGTTTGATTAATTGATCAAATGAACATTTGGCCTTAAAATTTTATAATTGACCAACTTTGTCTTCAAATTAAATTTGGGACATGTCAATTTATAATTGGTCCCAAATTTAATTATTTGTAATTTCGTCATTAATTCTAAATAATGACGTGACAATTTGTGATTGGTCAAAATTTCTCATTCAACAACGTGTTTACAAATTATTTGTATAAAAATATGTTTATAAGTTTTTTTCAAAAAAAAAATATGTTTATAAGTTAATTAATAATAGATTATTTTCAACTTGATATTTAGTTGATAACTACACTTAGTTTATAGTTTATAAATATATTATCAAACGCGTTTTAAACAATTGTTTAGAATTGGGATTCAATTTTTAAATTTGTTATCAAACACATATCTTAAAATATGAAATACAATGTTATCAATAAATATATATATATATATATATATATATATATATATATATATGAAATACAACTCTGTTTTCATTGAATCCCTTTCCTCAAAATTTTGTTTGCAGATCATCAACCAAATACACTCTAATCTCTATACTTTAAAGTTTGTAACAATTTAAAAAGTAAATGATCTACTATATACAAAATTAAAAATTAGGATCATATTAGACACCAAATTCAATTTCATGTCTAATAAATATGTCAACTCTACAAAATGTCCAACATATCAAGAACTTATTAGACACAAAAATGAAAATTCAAATATCTATTATAAACATTTTTTAAATCCATAAACCTGTTAGACACACAAATAGAAAAATTCAAAAACTCGTTAGACATTTTTAAAGTTTAGGGAGTAAACTTATAATTTACCGTTTTTATTTTTATAAATTTAGGATCTCGACATTTCTCTTCACTTCGATATCATCGATCCTTAGTTGCTTTCACATCAACTATTAACTAGCTATTTCGAGAACTCGCTGAAAATCAGAATAAGAAGGGCCCGTTTAGAATACATTTTAATTTAAATGTTTTTCAAGAATGTATTTTTTAAAAAAAACATTTTGTATAAAAATTGTTTAGAATTTAAACACTCATATGTTTGGTTGTATTTCCTCACAAATGTTTTTATACACAGGTTATTGTATGCTTAAAAAGTCTTTTTCAAAAAGTTGGTTTCAAGTGTTCTTTCAAAATGGTTTATTCATCCATCTCATTTTCTAATCAATCATTTTTAGTAGTTGCCAAACATTAGAAATTTTTTTCAAAATTAAATAGTTGAAAAGTTAAACCAAACACACCCGAAGACAAAATTGGATGTGTTTGATTGACTTAAGTTTCATCGGAGTCCTACGCATCTTGACTGGTTCAAACTTGGATTAACTCAATGCATCTTTGTCTTTATTGTTATTTCTTTGCCTTTCGTTTTATTGAGTAAAAGTTTTATAAAGAGTTTTACGAAACAATAATTTTAAGTCAATTAAAATTGCTTAAGATTACAAGCTCCTCAAAAAATGGAAAGTGTTTGTTCAAATATTGTAAGAACCAAAATCTCTTAATATTTAAGTTCAAATAAACCTGTTAAAACAAATCTCTAATTCAAAAATCATAACAACCAAAATATTGGATATTTAAATTCAAAGATTAAAACAAATCTTAAATTCAAATATAAGAATCTAAATCTTGAATATTTAAATTCAAATACATCATAATCATGAGATTAAAACAAATCTCAAATTTAAATATTCTAACAATAATTAAATTCAAATACAATCATGAATATACGGTAAACAATGAAAATACTTAGACATGTAAATACGTGACAATTCCATGTAAATACTGGATAATTTCATAAAAACAAAAATACTGTGTAATCTCATAAAAATTATTCCACAAGAAAACCCCTAACATTAACCCTCTGAACCTATTATATTTCAAGTTTTGTTTTAGAAAAATTATTGATCAAGTGTAAATATTATTTTTACTAATTTACGAAAATACCTTGTATTTGAACCAACAATTATGTGAGGGCCAATCTTTCCAGGTAAGCATTCTGTTTCAACCGAAAATACCTTGTATTTAGTCTCAACATTAATGGGTAACCATAAAAAATTTTGATAAAAATGTCAAAGTGTTTTTAACCTAAACAATTAAGAGTGAAATTAGAAAACTAACCTGTAGGTAATATGGAGGCAACTTTATCGACATAAATTTTGCAATCAGGACATCTATTCCATTTCTTTTGATTAGCAACTTCATCGTCATCCAATCGTTTGTTTGCTTTCCTTTCCCCTTACGCAATTTCTAAAATTCACCGCATTCCATTTTCCCACGCTATCCAACTTTACACTGCGCAGAACATTCTCCTACAACTCGGAAATTCTGACCTTGTCACTGCCTCCCCCTCCGTCGTCAATCATCGTTGTCGAGTAGTCTTCGAACGAACAGTAGAATCTATTCGTCTTCAGAATCATCGCCTCCGCCAAAGCATCTCCCTTGCGTTCCAACACCTCCCTCAGAACGAAAGAATCACAAATCTTCGACTCTAGCGTCGCCACACACTTCGGCTTCGGGTATTTCCCCGCCAAGTTTTCTGGAAGCTTCGAGGTGATGTGCTTTAAGATGCAATCGGTACCGATTGTTTTCAATTGGATAAAAAAGATTTGTTATAAATATTTGAATTTAAAAACTAGAAGATTTTATAGGATATATGATTTGATTTAAAATAAAATAATTAAACTTAATTTTTTTAAAAAATGGAAGATACAGTGTACCTATTTTTAGGGAATGGTTAGTTTACAAGTTGCACATCGGTAAAAATGGGATGCTAGAAAAAATTAGGTCACACAGTAATAATCACGTGTGGGCGTTTTTCAATGTTTTTATGATTTTGGACATATTTCAAAATCGATCCCCATATTTTGCCATTCATACAAATTTCTCTTTTTTTTAATTATCCTATTAAGAAAATGTTGGAAATTTTCTATTAAATAAGAATTTTCAATAGTCTTCTAAGATGTATTTGTACCTATTGAATCTCATGATTTAGGAAACTTTATTAAAAATAGATGGATGAAGTAATTGTTGATATTGTTTTCGTGAATAAATTGGAAAGATTCTTAATTCTACGTAATTATATTGCTTTTTGTTATATTTTAATTACTTCATCATTTTAGGATTATTTTTTGTTGTTGATTTTTAATTTGGTTTTGATTTTGTTGGTCAGAAAGATTTTTTATATTTGTTAAAAAAAAAAGAAGATTTTTTATATTTCACGTTCAATTTGGTCCGTTTTTTGTTAGATAGTTATTTCTTTATTTAGGAAATTGTTTTAGTTTATTTTAAATCATATATTTTATTTATCTAAGCTAAAATAGAGGAATTCAAATTTATTTTAAAAATACGGTGTATTTCTAGCAAATTAGTTATTTTATTGATTGAGGGTATTTTGGTAAATCGATAATTTGGATTTATTAATAGATAAATCTGATTTGGCCATTTATCTAAAAAATTAGCCGTGTTTCCATTTTTCAAAATGGACATTTAGTAATGATCATTCTTGTCGTTAACCCGACCTATCTAATATTTCAAATGGTCTGCCTATTTTTCAATGATACAACCCAAGTTTGATGTGTACGTTGGTCAGGAATGACCTTAAACTTTAGCCCTTGTGGCATTTTAATAAAAATTGTTATAGGCAATTTTGGACCACCCCGATGTACGAGGAGCTGACGAGGACAATCGGACAGGAAGATGGACCAAAGAGGCAAAACCGGCAAGTGAGACGGGCCAAGACCGAAGGGGTCGGGTTTTAGGCCCGACCCCCTGCTCGGCCTCGGCCCATGGCCGAGGCCGAGCACATGGTCGGCCTCGGCCATGTGCCGAGGCCGACCCTCGGCTCGCTCGCGCGGGCCGAGCCCGTTCGGTCTCGTCTGGTCCCCACTGCCTCTGGATGCCCCGGTTTCGCCCGGTTTGACCTAAAACGCCTCCAAAACCCTAAAAAGGCTAGGAGGATGTACAGGTATTTATATCCCTCTTCGCCACTGAAGAGGGGATCCCGAATTCTATCCCTAAACGCTATTTTACATTCTCTACTCTCTTTCCTCTTGCTCTTACTTTTCCACTCCCTACCGTTCTGCTTGCTGACTTAAGCATCGGAGCCAGTGTGGCGAGCACCACACCGGTGCGCAGGTTTACTGTCTTGCAGGCCACGTCTTCCCCTTCATCTACAAATTTACCGTTGATGGCACGTGGAGGTGTGGTGAGTCCCTTGGCCAAATTTTGGCATCAACAAAAATTTTTCTTTTAAAAAAAAAAAGAATTCCTAAGATTCATAGTAAAAAAAATATACAAAAAAAAATACCTTTTTGGTCATTGAGTTTTGAGGAATAGATGCATTTGGTCCTCGAGTTTTTATAATGGATCTTTTTAGTCTTTGAATTTTGAGAAATAGGTTTAAAAGTTTTCTACGTTTTCAAAATGAACATTTTTTAGTTTCTGAGTTTTGAGAAATAGGTTTAAAAAATACTTCATTTTATTTTGTTCAATTTTTTAAATTAATACTTTTTATTTTTTATTTTATTTAAAAACCATCCAACATTAAAAAAAATATTAATTTAAAAAAGTTGAAATGAATAATATGAGAAACCTTTTAAACCTATTTCTCAAAATTTAAGGACTAAAAATGTCCATTTCGAAAACTCAAGGACCTCTTAAACCCATGTCTCGAAATTCAGGGACCAAAAAGGTCTATTTTGAAAACTCAGGGCCAAACACACCTATTATTCAAAACTCGGGAACTAAAAAAGTAATTTTCTAAAAAATATAATAGATTGAAAAAAGAAAAACAAAACAGGTGTTGGCGTCACTGTAGTATACGTCGGGTCCGTCTGGAATACATTTTAATTTAAATGTTTTTCAAGAATACATGTTTTAAAAAAAAAAAAATTGTATAAAAAGTGTTTAGAATTTAAACACCTATATGTTTGGTTGCATTTCCTCACAAATGTCACAAATGTTTTTATACACAAGTTATTGTATACTTAAAAAAGTCTTTTTTAAAAAGTTGGTTTCAAGTGTTTCTCTCAAAATGGTTTATTTGTCAATCTCATTTTCTAATAAGTCATTTTTAGTGGTTGACAAACACTAGAAATTTTTTCAAAATGATTTATTTTCAAAATTAAATACTTGAAAAGTTAAACGAAACGCACCCGTCATTTCTCTTTTCTAGATGTTTCATTTTCAAATTTGTGACCAACAAAAGACAGCGACACAGGCGGTCCAATCTCAATATTCTTTTCAATATTAATTAACTTGAGCCCTTTTGACTCTTATAAATAACAATCTTCTCTTGCTTCCACATCCCTCATTTAGCTCTCTCTCTCTTTCTTTCTCTCTTAAGTTTTAAGGTTTTTGGCTATGGAGATTCAGGCTGCAGTGGCAGCCAAGTTGAAGAAGAAAGCCATGGAAGTTGCCATGAAAATCAAAAAACTTGGAGAAGATGATCCAAGAAGAATTATTCACTCCATTAAAGTTGGAGTGGCTTTGACTTTGGTCTCAATGTTCTACTATTGGAGGCCTCTCTATGATGGCTTTGGATTATCTGGGATTTGGGCTGTAATTACAGTTGTGGTTATATTTGAATTCACTGTAGGTTAGTATATATAATTTCTGTTTTGAATTTCACAATAATTAATAATGTTGTTGTTCAAATTTGCAAATTTGGTAGCTAAGGCCCAGTTTGATAACCATTTTCGTTTTTGGTTTTTGATTTTTGAAAATTAAGCCTACAAACACTACTTTTACTCTCAAGTTTCTTTGTTTTGTTGTCTACATCTTACCCTTGTTTTCAAAACTCAAGTCAAATTTTGAAAACTAAAAAAAATAGTTTTCAAGAACTTGTTTTTGTTTTTAGAATTTGGGTAGGAATTCAAATGTGTCATTAACAAAGATGAAAACCATGTAAGAAATTGGGAGGAAACAAGCATAATTTTCAAAAACCAAAAACAAAAAACCAAATGGTAATCAAACAGGCCTAAACTTTGATATGTTGTATTGTTTGAATGCTTTTAATATTATTGTGGCTTAATTTTTCAGGGGGAACCCTCAGTAAAGGTCTGAATAGAGGTTTGGGAACACTGCTGGCTGGTGCTTTAGGAGTGGGAGTTGACTATTTGGCCAATCTCTCTGGACAGAAAGGAGAGCCCTTTGTTTTGGGCATCTTTGTTTTTCTTATTGGTAATTTTTTTTAAGCACATTCACTAGAAGTATTTGTTTTTAAACTAAGGTTGGTTAATTGCATGAGAGCAATTCAATAAACACTTTTTCAAAATATCATCTTTAATTGGTTTGAATTCAATTGACTGAGACATCTTTGTCTAAATCTTCACTCTCACTCTCGTTTGATTTATATATATGATGTTGAATCATGTGACTTGAAGATTTCTTTTTTTATATATATAAGAATGTCTAACTTGTCAAATTAAAATATATGAGATAATTCACACTATATATGAATACAATATATGTTGTATCATCAAGTGATGAATTTTTAATTTAAAGTAAAATAGTTATTTTTTTTAATAAAAAAGTAAAATAGTTATTAAGGACTAATAAAATTGAAACTTTAAATAGAAAAAATATTAAAAAGGTACAAGCATTTATGACACAAAAAAATTGAATGATATATTCAGTCCAGTAATTTTATATATATGGCGTAGTTGCATAGATGGCAAATTGGACCAAATTAATAGCAAATATAGCAGAGTTGCAAACTAATTGCAAATATAACAAAATTAATTGTACAAGACCAAAAAATTGTTGTCAGATTCTATCCGTGTTTATCACTGATAGACTCTGATTATTCAAAGTATATCAGTGTCTATCGCTGATAGACTTCGATTAATCAAAGTCTATCAGTGATAGTCACTGATAGATTTTGATTAATCAGAGTTTATCAGTAATAGTGAATAATCGAAGTCTATTAGTAGATTGATAGATTCTGATTAATCAGAGTCTATCGCTGATAAAATCTGATGATCAAAGTGATTTTGCTATATTTGCAATTTTTTTACATGGTGTTATATTTGCTATTAATTTGGTCCAGTTTGTCACCCACGACAATTTTCCTATATATATATATAACAAAGTCTCACTTGGAGTAAAAATAAAAAAGATAACCGATAGATTTAGAAAACAATTCATTTATTTGAATAATGGGGATTTTTCAAACATAATTTAAAAGTTAACCATATGAATTAAAATTCAAAATGGATAATATCATACTATTTTGGCGAGTGGATTAAGGTTGTATTGACTTTTAACCAAAACTTGATTTGGATTTTGGTTGCAGCTGCATCAGCAACATTTTCAAGGTTCTTCCCCGGGATCAAAGCAAGATATGATTATGGAGTGCTAATATTCATACTGACTTTTAGTATGGTTTCGGTTTCGGCATATCGAATCGACGAGTTCTTGACGTTGGCTCATCAGAGACTGTCCACCGTTCTTGGTGGTGGAGCAATCTGCATCATAATCTCCATCGTCGTTTGCCCGGTTTGGGCTGGCGAAACGCTTCACAACTCGGTTACTTCCAACATAGACAAGTTAGCCAATTACCTTGAAGGTTAGAAAAAAAAAAAAAAAAAAAATTAATGAGCTCTCTGATCTTCTAAGAGTGTTCTGAGGAATAAAGGTTTAAACTCTTTACAGGATTTGGTGAGGAATATTTTCACTGTTCTGAAGATGAAGAGCATGTTACTGCAACTGAAAAAGACAAACCATTCCTTCAAGGATACAAAGCTGTCCTTAATTCTAAAGGCATGGAAGATTCCATGGTGGGTTCTCTCTCCCTCTAAAATGAATCTCATTTTGGTCTCTAAATTTCAAAAATCATTATATTTTGGTCTCTAAACTGATCGAGTGACAAAATAATAACACAAAATGGAAATGATGGTTGATTTTGGGGCTAAAATAGGCAGGTAAAAAGGTAGAATTTAAACTAAATAAGAATGACGCATTCAATTTTTCATTCCCACTAACTTGTTCACTTTTTGTCAGTTAGAGTTTATGGGTTGAATACTGCTGATCATTGAACAAAAACCCTTTGTTTTATTTTCTTGTCTGACAGGCAAACTTTGCAAGATGGGAGCCAAGACATGGCAACTTTAACTTTCGTCATCCATGGAAACATTACTTGAAAATTGGATCCTTTGCTCGACAGTGTGCCTACAAGATCGAAGCTCTCAATGGCCATCTCTCCCCTCAACTCGAAGTACTAATTCCCTCTCTCTTCTCCAAAACTTTTCCTTCAAAAAAAAAAATAATAATAATAATCCAAACCCTATAAAAAAACATTAAATATATACCTTAATCTACCGGCATAAAGTTACTGAAGTTGAATACATGACATAAATCACCACTCAACTCTAAAGTTTAAGTCGATGAGTTACGACAAATTTAATTACACGTTAAATTAGAAGTTTAGTTCTAAATTTTCAAAGTCGTGTCAATTTGATCCCTGAACTTTCAAAAGTGCCAAATAGGTCATCCACATTTTTTCTTAAATTCAAAAGTTTACTAGTTATAAAATTGAAAGTTTAGGGTTCCAATAGACATAAAATTCAATTTTATATCTAATAGATTGATTAATTTTAAAAAAATTTGAAGGTGTGTCAAGGGACCTTTTTTTAGGAATAAAGATATTTTATTAGTGACAAAATTGAAAGTTCAAGGACCTTTTTAAAAATCTATATCTATATCTATATATATATATATATATATATATATATAATATAATATTAAAAAACAAGGATCGTGAAAAACATTTTTAAACTAAAATACCCCTTTAAATTTAAGATAATTACTTTAGTTAAAATCTAATTAGATTTTAACTAAAAAAATATAAGATAAATCTATGTATATTAAAAAACAACGATTCGTGAAAAACATTTTTAGACTAAAATACCCCTTTAAATTTAAGATAATTACTTTAGTTAAAATCTAATTGTTTTAATTAAAAAAATAAAAGATAAAAAAAAAATCAAAAAGTGGAAATCAAAATTCGTAATTGATTTAATTAAAAAAATGAATAAATCTTATCCTATTTTTTTATATAAAAATGAAAAAAAACAAACAAACTTCGTATTAATTGTTTTAATAATTAAAAATAAATTTAAGACAATTACTTTAATTAAAATCTAATTGTTTTAATTAAAAAAAATAAAAGAAAAATCAAGGAGTGGAAATCAAATTTCATAATTGTTTTAATTAAAAAAAATCTTATCCTAATTGTTTTAATTAAAAAATAAAAGATAAAAAAACTAAAAAGTGGAAATCAAATTTCATTATTTTTTTAATTAAAAAAATTAAAACATCTTATCCTATTTGTTTTTATAAAATAAAAAAAAACAAAAAAAAAAACAAAAAATATGTATTGATTGTTTTAATAATTAAAAATAAATTTAAGATAAATTTAATTGTATCTCTTCCATGGTTGGTTTCAGGTATCTCTTGAAATATAATTATAATATTGTTGTTTAATTTTATCAATTTAATCAGAAGAAAATCATTCTCAAATATTTTATGGTATAGACTGACTTTAATTTATTTTTCCCTTCAAACTTTGTTTTTCAAGTCTAAAATTATGTCTCTTTCCATTGTTCATGTATTTCAAGTATTTTTTTAGTTTGACTTTTAATAGTTTATTTATTAAAATATAAATGTAATATTTCAGTTAGACTATATATTATTTTGCTTTCATTAAAAATAAATTTTACTTCTATAATGTATATCAATCTTTTATTTATTTAATAATAATAATGTTGAAGGAGTGTATGACACTCGAGCGGAAGCGTTAGCGGATCTTAGGCACCGATTTTCATTAATTTCGTTGATTAAAAGCATGCTAAAATAAGAACAAAAACAGAGGATTGAAAGAACTTTTAACTTTGAAGCTTCAATCCGTGAGTTCTCTTGGATGTTTCTCCACACGATCACTTCATGGATGACCACTGAGACCTTAGAAGTGACTTGTAGGAACCCGATCATGATGAATTATGGAGAGGAAGATTGAGAGAAACCATAGGTTTTTGTGAGAACTTTCATTTGTTTTTAGAGAATGAGCTTGCTGTGTGTTTCCATTCTCTTGAAAAGAAAATCCAACCTACCTTTAGCATTTGAACTTCACTTTTAAAGATAATGAGCATGCAAATCTTTCTCCCAGAGATTGACAGCAATGTGAGCCTTGAGTTGGTGTCCATGGAGGTGGCAATTTAATGGAGATTAAGTGTGAAAACTCACACTCCACCACCTCCAAAAATGAAAACCATTTTCATTTTTAATTTCTTGTGAATTTGAAAATCAAAATGACTTTTCCATAAATTCATGAATTAAAATGAATTACAATATCCATTTTGTTTTAGTTTTCAATTTGAAATTAATCTTATTAATTTTAATGAAAACTAATTTTAATACTTTAATTAAATAAATCTAATTTATTTAATAATTTTGATTTCAATATCTTATATTAAAATTAACAATACACCACTATCGTTCTCTCTCAAAACCGGTGAATGTGAATCACTATTCAAATTCAAACTGAAAATCTCGAACATGAATCCCTATTCACATTTATTGTATTTAAATCATATTTAAACAACTATATCTCTCTTATAATATGGTTTAATTAATAATTAAACCGTTACGTTAAATTATATCAAATATAATTAACGATATCTCCTAAAATTTAATTTGAACGTTTTCATATTCTTTCATCACTCTATTCTAAGGTTAATCCATTTGAGCTAGCAGGGGGACCTAATGGACCTACTCCAACAATCCGAGATTAACTAGTTGAACTCTTTCAATCCTAGTCAACCAACATTCGTTAACTAACAAGACACTCCACTATAGCCCGTAGCTGAACTCCCCTCACTGTAGATATATTTCTGTCCACGCGATATAATTGTGATTAGTAAGTCAATCCTTCATAGGTTGTTCGTAACTATAATATGGTCAAAAGTCCATTTTACCCTTATAACACTTCTTGTTCCTTAATCCTCCACTGAGTCCCTAATGAACAATTGGTTTGTAGTCCGACCATGAAACCTAAAACCTCTCGGGCCAATGAGAGGGCGACGCACCTTTGTTCACGTTTCAGAGTCAGCATTTAAGGGAACAACCTCTCTACTATCCCTAAAGTCGGGTAGGAGTGAATTCCATCTTGCAGGACTATGTCCCCAACTATCTACCCGGTCTTATCCCGAAAGTGGTAGGTTGTTGAGCGGTAATTTCTGTCCACCCTCACCCATGCAAATCAAAGGATAATCCCGAATAAACAGGAGTTCATAGTTAGCTCAGGATTAAGATCGAGTTACCTAGGTCATTGCTTGAAATAGTCAGTTTCACAGTAAACGTCGTTATAAAGTGAAAGTGACTTATTTCGCGGTTTGGTCTTATACAAACTCTTTTGCATAGGACACCCCCACTCACATGTCTCTACATGAATGATTTAGGATCACACCGTTTGTATTAAAACAAAGTGGGCCTCGTCACATAGTTTTTCCTAGGATAAGGTACCCAGTCTTATCCTTATACTATAGACTGTTTTAGGCTATGCACTTAACCTAATCCCTTTTTATGTCACTACATATAGTTCGAGTGTTTCATATCATAGCCATGGATTGTAGTTTATTGGATTTGAGTTAATAAATGCATAGTTAAATTAACCTTGCGACAACTAGAAAATGAACTATTTCAACAATGTTTTATATTTAACTTTGTCACATTTTACTATCCATGAGTTTTAGGACATAAACCCCAACAAATGTTTTGTTGTATATAAAATATCGATAATGATAACATCATCTTCAAATAATATACTAAAAGAAACTGTAATTTGATTGTGTATTATCTAACAAGAAGTCATCATGAAATGTTGCAAAAAAAAAAAAAAAAAAAAAGAAGATACCGTCATGGAAGTATATAAAATAAAACTTATATAAAAATGTACCAAATTATTTTTAATTAGTTTTTAAAAATCATTTTACTTCAAAATATTTTACTAAAATCATTACACATAGTAAAAACCTAGTTTTTAAAGTGTAAAGACCTATTATACGTTAAAAGTTTAGAGATCTATTATACAATTTTTAAAGTTTAGGGACCTAATTGTTACAACTTTGAAAGTTTAGGGAGTAGACTTGTAATAGAATCATAATTACATTAATACTTTAACAATAAGTACTCTCCCTTTCAAACTCTAACCAAATTAGAGTGAGCTTTTAAGTTGTAAAAGTTTTTGAATACCTAATTTCACAACACTAACTCAAAAATTTTTGTATCTGACGACAGTCACAAGCCCCAACTCAATTTCGAAGAATGATCGAAGTTCCATGCAAGACTCTAAGTTCAGAATCAGGGAAGGCCTTAAAAGCCTTAGCCACAGCAATGAAGACAATGACCGATCCATCAGCCTCATCCCAAGTGCATCTAAACATCGCCAAATCTGCCATCGACGATCTGAAAAAGAAAAACTCCTTCAAATCCGCCATTGACGATGGTTCTTCAAACCTTCTAGCAATAATTCAAGACGCCACAGTGGCTTCGCTTTTGATCGAGATCGTTAAATCGGTGGAAGATTTGTCTGAGTCAGTGGCCGAACTCTCTGTAAAAGCAAAGTTCAAGAGCTTGGAAGCCACTGTTTCACCAGAAAAGCCTCAGCTGCTTCACAAAGGAACTGTAGAGCCATTTGTAGAAGCTAAAGCTGGACAAACCCATGTTGTTATTACAGTCAGAGAAACAGACGATGACAGATCCTTGCCTACATGAAGATGAATGTTGATAAAATACACTTTACTGTTGATTATGTTTAGGTTATTTTCCTTAATCATGTTGTAATTTAGTTTAATATCTTGTCCTCTTAGAAAGCTAAAGCTGTAGCAAACATTCTTGCAATAACAGAAATATTCCTTTTCTCATTCTCTCTCATTTCATAATTGTGTACATAAAAAGTAGGGTTTTTTGTTTTGTTTTAAATCATTCTAATGGTAAAAAAAACCAATCTTGTTTTGTTAAGGTTGAAAAATGGATGGGGTAGGGGAACAGAGAAAAGAACCTTTGGAGGTAAAGTAGGGTTATTTTATTAGGTCTGTGTCCTACTGTCACCAAGGATGGGGTTTTTTAATTAATGTAACCATCTTTATTTATTTAATGTAACGAACTATATGATGGTTCTAATTATAATATCTATATCTTTAAGAGGGTGTTTGGGCCAAGGAGGTGGAGTCCTTAAATTTGGAGTTGTGAAGTGTGAGGAATTATGAAGTCTGGAGAGTTGTGAAGTCTGTGTTTGGAGTGTAGAGTTGTTAAGTCTGGAGTTAGGAAGTGTGTTTGGGAGCAGAGTTGTGAAGTCAGAATTTATGCTAGTTGTTTTTTTTTTTAAAAAAAAAAATTATACAAATTTTTCCAAATTAAATTAAAATTGGTTACCTTCTTTTTTCAAAAAAACTAAGCCAAACTTTGAAAAAATGTTTTTTTTTTCCAAATGAACCATCTCTTTGAAAATTAATAACACTCATTTTAGTCTTTAATTATCTTTAACTTAGAAAATTAGATTTCTTCCAATTTGATTAAATTTATTTTTTTTCTTTTAATTAATTATTATATAGGTTCTCAAAAAGTGATTATGTCCGATGTTTAAAAATTGGTATAAAATCACACATGTTTCCTCCTCTTTCTTTCTCCATTTATTACTCACTTTCTTTCCCTTCATTTAATTTCGGTTTTCTTTAAAAAAAAAAAATATGAAACTCAATCCGTTGGGGCTTCCCTCTCTCTTTCAACTTCTTTCTTTCTCTTCCCCTCTCTCTTTCGATTTCTTTCTCTCTCTTCCCCTCTCTCTCCTTCAATTTCTCTCTCTCAATTTCTTTCTTTCTCTTCTCCCTCTCTTTTAATTTCTTTCTTTCTCTTCCCTTTCTCTCTCTCGATTTCTTTCTTTCTTTTCTCTCTCTCTCAATTTCTTTCTTTCTGTTTCCCTCTCTCTCTTTCGATTTCTTTCTCTCTCTCGATTTCTTTCTTTCTCTTCCCCCACTCTTTCAATTTCTTTATACCTTCTCTCCATCTCTCAATTTCTTTCTTTTTCTTCCTTTTATCTCTCTCGATTTCTTTTTCTCCTCTTTCTGTCTCTCGATTTCTGTCTTTCTCCTCCCATCTCTCGATTTCTTTCTTTCTTTCTCTTTCTCTTTCTCTCGATTTCTATCTTCCTCCCCCAAACACGCCCTAAAGGTTTTAAATGGTATGTTGTTCGAGGGATTGGAGTAATGTGGTTGCCAATTCTAGAGAGAATTTAAAATTTGTATTTAAAATTTGTATCAAAGCTTTTTTAAAATTAAACAAATTTTGAACTTAGATCAAATAGTAATTAAGGATAACTTGAAGGGCATGTTTGGTTTAACTTTTCAACTGTTTAATTTTGAAAAATAATTTAGTGTTTGGCAACCACAAAAAATCACTTATTAAAAAATTTTCCTTCACATTTTTAAAAAAGCAAAACTACAATTTGGATTATAACTCCACCTACTTCTTACTCATATTCATTATTTAATTTGTTAAACTATAGATAAGAAATGAAATATAATCCCTTGATCACGGGTTGTATGATTTTTATGGATTAATTTACGATTTGATTTTCATGGGCTTGATGTAGCCATTAGTTTGTATGGATTAATTTACGATTTTTTTAGGACGTTTCGTAACGTGGTTTATTTATGCAATTGTATGCTTAGTGCTTATAATCCCTTGATCACGGGTTGTATGATTTTTGTTTATGAACTAATTGCTCGGGAGATGGTAGTTTAGATTAGACCATCAATTGCATAACTTAGGTAATTCTATAATTGGGAGATTTGGGATTGCTTGAGAAACCGTCATGAGGAATGTTCTTTAATGCTTATGCTTGTTGTTGAAATTAGATAGGGATATCAATTTCTTAATTTGCATAAAGAATTAATTGTACTCGGGAGAGGCTTTTAATTATCGATAATCCTTGGTTTATGAACTTGTTACGAATTTGTTCCTAATTATTCTTTGAATTAATGCATACATCTAATAGGTGAAATCAATTCCCTAAGGCATTTCTCCATTGAGTTTCCATATTTTATTGCTTTGATTAGTTTTTCATCGATTTGCATATTTCTCGATTATTTTCTCTAAATACAATTGGACGAATATACCTTTGATAGTTAGGGGAACTAGAAAACCAATCCAGAGGACGACATTCGATTTTTAATCACTATATTATAACTTGGGCCCGTACACTTGCGGTTAGCAATTTGCGCATCAACAGAAATGCCGCTATTTTAGTCCTAAATTAATAGGCTTTTGTATGCTTTTATTGTATTTTTATAGTAAGTATTTAATTAATTTCATTATTTTGTCCCTAGGAGCAATTTGGGGAAATATGGAGTATAAAAGCCCGAAAATGAGTAATTCAAGCCATATTTCCAAGGTTGGGTCAAGGAGGAAGCCCAAAAGTCATCATTTTAAGTGTTGATCCAAAAAGAATGGAGGAAGCCCAAGAATCAAGCCCAACCTGCAGAGTGAAGCTTCAGGAATCGTCATAGCGTTGCGACGCTTGGAGGACAACATCGTGACGCTGTCCCATTTCTTGCCGAGCAAGTCGAGTGACGTCACAACGTTGTGACGCTGTCCCATTTCCGGGCCTATAAAAGGTGCCCCTTGCCTCCCCATTTTGGCATCAATCATCCAACAATCATTCCACCATTCCTTCCTTTTCTCTCATTTTAGCATTTTTTCAAGGCTTTTAAGCCTTTTTGAGGGTCGAGTGTGAGATTTTTGTGGGAAGCTTTGTAGCGAGCAATTTAGGAGGCTCGGAGCGTGGTTCGAAGGGACTCCAAGTGCTAGCGACGGGGTTCTCGACGGTCACTTTCCTTACTCTTATTTTGCTCCAATTTATGCATTATATCTTGTACATGTGGGAATTTTTGACCATGTATAGCTAAACTCATTTGAGGGTCTTGGAATGAAAGTTTATAGATAATTGTTATTATAATTGCCTATCTCTTGTCCATTTGCTAGTTATTTGTATGGATGTTCGTAATGCTTTATATGACCTGACCAATTATATATTGAATTAATTCCTAATGGAAACTCGACGGAGAGAAATTAGGATAGATCATAATCCATGCAACTGAGTTTAATTGCTCGTAGTGACAGCGAGATTAGTTGGTTAGACTTAGATTTCGATAATGAATCAGAGCGTATTAATTAACGAATTTAATAGCGTTAAGGACACTTAGATTAATATGAGTTAATTACAATTAGGGGAAACCGAAAGGAGAACCTATGTGATAGACGAAGATTCTAAGATTATAATTAGTCGGGCAATGAGATATGATAATTAGAATAATTAATTAGCTATATTCTGATTTTCAAGACCCCGTTTCTCACTCGATTCTTTCTCCGCATTTTTATTTTTGATTGATCGTTTAAATTTCTTTAATTGCTGTAATTATTAATTTGTTTTAGCATCATGAATAGGTTCCTAAATAATATTCGACACTAGTATTTTTAGTGATCAAATTAATTACTTTGCTTAATTACTGTTTTTTCCTCCCTGTGGATTCGATACTCGGAATACTTTCCGTTTTATTATTACTTGCGGTCCGTGCACTTTGAAGTCATCAATCAACCTACCATCAAGTCCTGAAGTTTCCAACGGAGAAGGGTGTAGGAATGATGCATGGCGAACAAAAAACGTCTAGAGAATGTTACTTCACAGTGTTCAAAGATACAGAAAGAAAGGCCCGAACAACTCCCAGTTCGGACAATGGCCGAGGCTGAGCATTCTCCATTGACCGAAGCCCTAGCACGGAGAGTCCATTGACCCCCCTCTCGATGGAACATTAGTCTGCATTCCAAGTTTTGGTCCTATGTGGTTTATTCAATTTTTATTTAAGACAACATTTGAATTCCTAGTTGGTTGGAGTGTAAGTAGAAATGTATTAATCTTGCCTATTGAAATAAAATTCATTTTATTTTATTACGAAAAGCTTATGTGCAGACTGATTCTTGTAGAGGTTAGGTCCTCCATATTTTCAACCTCTCGAAGTCCTCGACTGAGTGTACGCCCTGTCGGGATGAGATTGATTCTTGCAGGGGTTGATCCATATTTTCAACCTCTCCAAGTCCTTGACAGAGTGTACGCACGGTCGAGATGAGATTGATTCTTGCAGGGGTTGATCCATATTTTCAACCTCTCCAAGTCCTCAACGGAGTGTACGCACAGTTGAGATAAGATTGATTCTTGCAGGGGTTGATCCATCTTTTCAACCTCTCCAAGTCCTCGACTGAGTGTATGAGCTGTCGAGATGAGATTAATTCTTGCAGAGGTTAATCCACCTTTTCAACCTCTCTAAGCCCTCGACCGAGTGTAAGCACCGTTAAGATGAGACCAATCCCTGTAGATAGCCGACCACGAGAACAGAAGCTGACCACATACATTAACATATTGGAGAACAATCGGGCAGTAGGAGGGAAGGATACCTCGGCCTCATACCAAGGTTGAGGCTGACCATACATACGCGAGGTACTTGAACATTCATCTTACTCAAACATGCATGCATCCTTACGGTAAACGTACAATTTGAGTGGAGGGCTATGTAGGACATGGTGGTATTATCGTTGTTCTGCCTAGCACATTATTACCATTGTCTTGTTATTGTTGTTCTTCCTAGAGTTAGCACTATTGTCCCATTATTATTTAAACCGTTGTATTCTGCTCATTATTATAAGATGGCTCACATGGTAGTAGTTGAGAAAACGTAGGGGAAGATACATTTTTCATTTATTAAAAAAAAAGGAGTCAGTACATCAAGAAGTGCATAAAAACGGGAGACAGTAGATAACAAAGAGAAAAGCAGCATATGGAAATCAATAGAGGCTGCTCAGTTGTGGTCATCCTCAAAGAAGGCATCCATGTCCTCTCGTCCACTAGAAGAGCCCTCTGAGACCGGGTAGGAGCTAGGGTCATCTTGCATAGCCAAAATTTCTCCTCGAACAACAGAAGGATCAAAATGGGAGTCGTGTTTTTGAACACGCTTGAGAGCCCACTTTGCCCCGTCACACCACATCTTGTTCTGCATGTGGATGTACTCGTCTGTCTTCTTATATGCCTCAGCAAGATGCTTGGCATCAACTAGATGAGCATTAGCTTCAGCCAATTGGACCTTGGTCCTACTGAGTTCAACCTTGTTGAGCTCGAGGTCAGCCCTAACGTCCTCCAACAAACAGTTGGCACGGTCGAGACTGTTTTGGGCCTAGATGAGTTCGTGGCAGGGCACATTGTTCGTTTGGAGTTCGTTTATTTTGTTGACCATGCTAATAGCGAAGACTGTTACCCTGGTGAAAGCCTGTAAAAGGTACATCAAGAAACAAATCAGACATGGCCTTCTTAAAAAAGAAAACAAAGAACATGCTCGCCTCGAGGCGGGATATATGACTAACCTCACGCATCTGCCTCTGTGCAATCTGGAGGTTCTGGGTCGAGTCTTCATAACCAAGCTCACCTTAGGGCTTATGTGACTGTAGCCACTGCCAACAAAGGAAGTCCTGAGTGAGCATCTCCATCTGGCTCCCGGTGCCCGAGTAGTCTTCAGGAAGAGCGAAGGCAGGAACCGTCGTTTCCCTCTCCTCTGAAGGGGTAGGGACAGAAGGGTGTCAGTTGCGAGTCGACCTTTAGAGCCCTGCTACAGAGGACCGACAGTAACGGAAGGAGCGTTTGATTCATCATCTTCAGGGATGATCATAGCGTTGGCTTGGGAAGTCCCTGCCTCACTCTGGGTCCTCCTTGCCTTGCGGCACTCTGCATAGATCAAGCGTGGTGGCATTGCTGCACTAGGATAAGAGAAGAAAATTTTAGAAGATCATACGATTGAAAAAAAAAAAGAAAAAAACCCTCTAAGCTAGCCATGTAAGGAGCATAAAAATAAATTTACTTGAGCGAGGTCTGGCAAGGCCTAAGGACAGCAAGACTTCTTGTTTAACTAAACCGGGGTCGAAGCGGTGGCAAAGGTTGATTTTTTGACTAATGTCAGAAAATTCTCGGGCCTCGGCAGATCGTCGAACTCTTCTAGGGGCTGCACGGAAAACTAAATGCGAAAAGTAAGTTGAAAGAATCTGTAAAAACCCCAAATATACAATTCTACTCACCATATTCCCCAAAGCTTGTAGACACCCTGAAATGACTGTTTTCTGGACCACGTTCTAGCCAATTCCCATTAACAAAAAACCACCCTTTTCTCCAATTTTTTTACAGAAGTGGGACCATGAACAATGAACCTTTTCTTAGCTCTAATATAATAAAATAAGTGTCTCAAATTAAGACTATGACTAATAGAATGCAAAGAGAAGAAAACATCTAGAGACATAGGTGTATCGGGTTACACCACGCCTATAGACCAATACAACCGATAAAGTGACTCCACCCATTGGACACAATTTGGGCATAAGCCAAGCCAGTAAGTACAAGAAAATGTTGAATAATAAAGGGAGAGGAAGGCAAGCACCAAATTTAGACATTGCCATATAAAAAGCCACCTCACCCTCGGGAGGATGATAAAAACTCTCATTAGGGCCTGGAAGCTGTTGGGTTTTATGCCCTAAAACTCGTAGATGGTGAATGTAAACAAATTGTATACTTGTTTCAATCAAGTTCTATTGTTAAATATTACACAATTTGACCCAAATCCAATAAACTAAGATCGAAGGTTGTTTGTATGTAACTTGAACTAGTATGTGGGGACATACGGAGATCAATGTTCAAGTAACAACCTAAAAGGTCTATAGTACAAGGATAAGGTTGGGTACCAGATTCAATAATGCATGAACCCAAAACGAGCCAGGCATCTGAGTATAACTCAACATGGATCGAACCATATCCAATAGGGTTCTATTTCTCCTAAATGAGATTTAGGATGTGATCCCATGTACTATCAAATAGTCCTGTAATCTTAAGTCCCTATATTTAACACTTTGATCAGATCGAAGTGTTTTTATCATCTCACCTAACAAGTTTTCAACTTCAGTTCTATGCCCATTCGAATTTCTCAAGAGCTTCAGACTTAAGTTGCATTAGGTAGAGATATTTTAGGAGAAATCCTTTGCCTCTTTATCACTTTGAGTATTCGCAGTCTTTAACAGCTCAGTGCTCATGATCGATTCACTCTCGATTAGTCTTAAAACATATAGGTTATTTTCCCAGTCCAGCTGAACAAATGTCAACTCCTTTTCTTGAAATGAAACTGCATTAGCAGAGAAAGGTAAAAAGTAACATTGTTCCACAAAATAAGATACAAAAATCAAATTTCTTTTAATCTTAGGAAATTACATACACATTATCTAATAATATGTATTTACTCCCGCTGAGAAAAATAACTTAATGTTCTCCACTGCTACAGTTGAGATAACCTCTCTAGTTCTCAACTTTGAGAGTTATTACATCACCAACAAGCAGTTGCCAGGAACTCATGCCTTTAAAAGAAGAACACACATGATTTGTAACCCCTGAATCAAGTATTCAGGGAGAATCATTATTCTTTACTAATCACGTTTTCAAGACAAGTACATGAAAATTACGGTCTTCAACAAGTTCTCTTTTGCCAAGCAGGGTCCTATGTCATATTCACTAAGAACAATTCTTAATGAATTAAACATATAGGGCATGAGGATGTTCCTCCATTAAGATTAATCATTTACTTATTTACCACAATTTTTCCTTTAAGCTGGTTGTATTACCGTTATTTACAAAATGACGTAAGACAATACACATTAAAACTATTATATAATTGTTGAAGTAACAAATTACATGTATTATTAATCGCACTAACTCATTACAAATAATCCAATCAAATTCTGCAAAAACAAATAAGCAATCAAAGAAACCCTATAAAACTATTGATTTAGTTTTTGTAACGATACTTTAAAGGTTTAGAACAACAGCCACCGAAGGGTGGTCAGCTACTCCTCCTCTGAATTGAGACAATATCAACCAAACTCTAACACCAGAATAACTCATATTCAGTTAGCGTTTAGTTATCGTTGTTCGATCAAGGATTAGTTTACACATTAAACTCATCCCTGTAAGTGTAACCCTCCCACTTTCAGATCCCAAAGGTACGAACCAACAGGCTACCAAAAGGAAAGACAACTGTTGGTAATTAACCTAAGTGACCCTATCAATTTCTCGAGTTCGTGGTGTTCCGAAACCTATGATCAGGCCCTCCGAAGGGATGGTCGCTCCAGGACGACACGCAAGCGGATCATAAGAATCTCACGGTGCGACCTAGGGGTGGAGACCATAGGATACGTTGACATGCGTCATGGTCCCACTTACTATAGACATTTTCCCCATTCACCTTGTTATTGACCCGTGCAAACACTTTCCGAAGGGAGGCCGCACCCAAGGTGACACGAAGCCGAGCATGAATCTCACGGTGTGAACACAGGGGGACGTGAGAGTAAAAACTTGATATGAAAATCTTGTTTTTATATTTTTCCTCCCACTGAAATGTCCTACTGTATTTTAGGGTTATTTAACTTAGATAAACCCGACTAAGTCAATCTATCTAAGTCTATGTCTATTATAACTCTTATAAACAGGTCTTTACACTTATAAACAATTTTAATTACCTAATGACATTGCATGCTAATAGGACATTGGTTAATTCAACTCAGGTACCGAGTCAGTTCCCAGGTAGGAGGTAACTCCAGCCTAGACAGAACCTCACCGGGAGAGTTCCTTTATAACCAAAGTCCTATTTATCCTACTTACCATATTTTAAAACTATTAAAATACTAAGCAAGACATAATTTCTAATCCTATTAGAAATAGTAATCTTAGGACTAATTAATTTTAAAAAATTTTAAAATTAATTTATTTTCCCTAAGATCCTATGTTTGCATGCAACTCTTTGTTATAGGTTTATAAATTTCTAATCATTAATATTTTATAACTATTATAAATTTTAATGAATTAGACCTATAACATACTACTATGGTGAATAAATCAACAATCACATTTTAATTAATTTATTAAGCATACAATAGCATTCATGACATTAAATAATATAGGGGCCGTTTGATAACCATTTCGTTTTCTGTTTTCTGTTTTTGTTTTTCATTTTTAAAAAACAGGGGTGTTTGATAACCATTTCTGTTTTTTGTTTTCTGTTTTTTAAAAACGTTTTTGAAATTATAAGTAAATTTCAAAAACCAAATAAAGTAGTTTTTAAAAACAAATTTCTTTTTTTCAAAAACTCAATTTTCTTCTAATGCTCACTTTTCTTCTCTTTTACCTATCTTTCTCCAATAAATTCCTTTCTCTATTTTTTTTCTCTAAAACGTTTTTACTCTATAAAATTTATTTTTCTCTCTCTAAAATTTTCTCTCTCAAAACTTTTTTTTCTCTATATTTTGTCTATTTCTAAAAACTTATCAATAATTTTTCTCTTCTTAATTAACACGTTCTAATTTTTCTTTTGAAAAAAAAAAGTCACCAAAATTTTCTATCACTACAAATTTTCTTTATTTTTCTAATTTATCGTTATTTCTTTAGCATATCTTTTACTCTTGACCTTATTATCTCTCGAATTTTTTTTATTTAATTTTTTTAATATAAAATTTATCACTTTTACTCTTACTTGTTTTCTATTTTTCCTCTAACTAATATCTTTTCTCGAGTCTAACTAATATTCTTTCTCTAAATATTTTCTTTCATCTCTCTAAATTTCTTATGTTTAACTTTTCTCGTTTTTCAAAAAAAAAAAAAAAACTTATCTCGAAAACATTTATATTTGTGTCTCTAAATTTTTGTTTCAACGTCTCCCACATTTTTCTCTCTCTAAAACATCTTTTCATCTTTCTAAGTTTTAAAAAACTGAAAACCAAAAACAGTTATCAAACAAGGTTGGTTTTCTGTTTTTTAAAAACAGAAAACAAAAAACAGTTATCAAACATGGTTTTTGTTTTTAAAAAACATGGTTTTTGTTTTTAAAAAACAGAAAACCAAAAACCAAAAACCAAAAATAGAAAAACCAAAAACAAAAAACTGAAATGGTTATCAAATGGGGCCATAACAATTATATTAATCTAAGCTAATGTCATGCTCAATGCAATTTTAATTTCCTTTAATTAATTTAACTCTTAAAATAATTATACAAGAAATTTAATAAAAAATGCATTCACAATTTTCATACATTAATATAACTCTTTACATTAATTGCTCATGAAAATAAATTAAAGCATATAAATTACTTATAGAAATATAACTCTTATATTTTTAAACTAAAGTAATTTCATGCTCAATGCTTCTCAATTTTCATCCATTTAATATAACAATTTATATTAAACATTCATGAAAATTAAATTCATACATATTACATTATTATAACATTTATAATAATAAATATGCATGTCATTCTAAAAAAAAAAAAAATAAATAAAAAATATGCATGAATATGCTTAACCTATGGTGGGATTTAAATACTATATGACATTCTTAAAGCAATTAAATAGCTAAGTAGACGGGTTTTGGCATCCTAGGACTCAAAATAATAGAAAATTACATTAGTTTATCTAATAAAGTCCTATCCTGCCGTGAACTAGCTCAAAACAGCCTCGAACCACATCCAAAATCTTCGAACCGACAATAAATTGAGTTGAACTATGCTAACCTAGCTCCAAATCAGCTAAAACTAAGCTAAACCACGCTGAATCGGGCTGAAATGAGCTTAAACCAGCCAGAACCAAGCCAAACCAGGTCCAAATCACGCTGAACCGAGCAAAGAATGCACGAACCGACCAAAAATAAGCCGAACGGGTAAACAAATGCGTGAACCACGCTGAACCGATCAAGAATTCATGAACCGCACCCTACAACCCACTAAACCGGACCGAACCGGGCTGAATCGCGCTCCATAACCGCTCAAATGCTCGAACCGTGCCTCAAAACTCCAACCAGATGCACGTTTGCGGAAGTTACTATATGTCTGATAAAAAAAACGGCCCAAATTCAAATAGCCCACGATTAAATCAGTTGCTACTCGCGCGAAGAAAAAAAAATTGAAATTCTTCACGATCCCTACTCGAACTCACGCCCAACCGCACGGAGGTATCTGCACTCCTGACAGGCGTCACACTCCTGTTGGTGAGCTGCTTCAACCGACCACACGCGAACAGGTTTGAACCCGAGCAGACGCGTTTTCCCTCCGATTTTATTTTTTTTTCTTTTTTTTTTCAGGGCGTGTTTTCGTCCGCCAGCGTTTCTGTTGGGTTTTATGCCCTAAAACTCGTAGATAGTAAATGTACATTTGACTGAACATTAATAAAGTGATGTATTATTCAATGTTTGTATTATATCTTGTCTTGTTAACCCTAATCCAATAAACTAAACATCCATGGCTAATAGAATGAGGCTTGAACTAGTATGTAGGGACATACGGGGATTAATGTTCAAGTTTTAGCCTAAAGGGTCTGTAGTATAGGGATAAAGCTGGGTACCTTATCCTGGTGACACTATGGATACGGCCCGCTTTGTATATTGATACAAACGTATTGATCCAACGCGTTCATGTGGTTGACATGCGAGTGGGGGTATCCTGTGCAATGAGTTTGCACAAAGACCGGACCGCGAAATAGTTAACCACTAACTCTAACACCGTTGGTTAGCTCGGTTTCTATTTCACTAGGATGACCTAGGCAACTTGGCCTTAATCCTGAGTGGATTATGGACTCCTGTCCATGAGGGATTGTCCTTTGATTTGTACGGGTGAGAGTGGCCAGTTCGCCGACTCAATAAGCCTACCATTTTGGGGACAAGACCGAATGGGGAGCTGGGAACGTAGTCTTACAAGATGGAATTCACTCCTTCCTGATATGAGGGTAAGTAGAGGTGTGTTCCCTTAAGTGGTGTCTCCGGGTCTTGAACAATGGGCCCTACCCTCTTTATGGCACGAGAGGGTTTTCTGTTTGATGGTTGGACCACAAACAGGTTGTTCATTAGAGGAGCACTGGTACTTAAGGACCAAGAGGTAGCCCAGGGGTAAAACGGTAATTTGACCTAGCTGGGGTACGAACACACGTGAAGGGCTAACTTGCTGTTGACGGTCAATATCCGTGGACACAGAAATATGTCTGCAGTGAGAAGAGTGCAGCTGTGGTTCTTTAGTGGAGTGAACCACAGTTAACGAACATTGATTAACTTGGTTAATGAGTTTAACCAACTAATCTCATATCGTTGGAGCTTCTGATCTGTAGGTCCATTAGGTCCCACCGGTAGCTCATTTAGGGCGTTGAGGTAAAATTCTAGGGATGGATTGAATATTCAAAGGTGTTTGAATATTATACTAAAATATGAAGTGGTTCATATTAAAACTATAGGTTATAATTAATATGCATTGGATGTATATTAATACTATAGTTTTGAGAGAGAAAATAGTAATTGAATATGTGATGTTCAATTTTATTTTATTAATTAATTTCGAATTAATTAATTAATTTAGTTTAATTAAATTTGATTTAATTAAACTATAAGATAGGAGGGGTATTAATTTAAATTGGATTTAAATTAATGTTATTTTAATTAATTTAGATTAATTAAAATATAATTAATTGTAATTTTGAAATTATGATTTTAAAATTATATTTAATTAAAAATATCAGATAACTGATATTTCAGTTATCTGATATTATATATTTTTTTAAAAAGGGACGTGGTCAGTGCAGTTGCACAGATCACGCCCTAGTCTCACGCCTCTCTCCCTCTCTATCGCTCTCTCTTTTCTCGTTTTGCTATGTGGCAGAGGAAATCAGAGTGCTGAATCCAGAAAAATCCTGAGAGTTTTTTGCTCCCACAAGCACCCAACGCAACATCCTAATTCGAGAATACCGGTGAATCCTCGTGGTGGTGTTCGTGCTGTTTTTCCAGTGAAAACAAAGTCCATTTGCTGCTGTATTCTTGGGAGAAATTCAGAGAGAATTTGGCGAAGCAATTCAAGAAATCTTCAAGGGTAAGTCATTCTTGAATTCTAGGATCATTAGGATCCAATTTAGATTAGATCTAAATAAGAACTAGCATGTTTTATTATTAAAATTCAGTAGTTTTATTTTGATTTTACTGCTGTATTTTTTTATTTTGCCAAACGTGTTGGTATTTTATTCCAAATTAAAAAACTGAGTAAAGGTTCTGTAAGTTTTCGCTGCGCAAGGGCTTTTATCCCTTCAATTGGTATCAGAGCCTTCTCTGTATTTTAATTTGTGAATTAAAATTTGCGTTGGTTTTAGGTGGGATTTAATTGCATTATGAATGTTAATTTGCTGTGAACTGGAGATTAATTGGCCTTAGATTTACAATTTTTTTGATGCGATCAAATGTAAAGGCCCCTGCGTTTTTGGGCAATTAAATTGTAAATCGAGTCTCTGTAAGTCCAAGTCTAGTTTAGGCTGAAGAACGATGAAGATCGGGACCAAAATTGGCCAAAAGCGGCGGAAAACGGCGAGGAATTGCGGCTGGAACAGTGCAGGTTTTTCCAGAAATTTCGAAAAAAAAAAAAAAAAATCGAAAAATCAGACAAGGGCTGACGTCAGCATGAAGGACGCTGACGTCATGAGGCGCGGTCCAGGGAGCGGTCCAGTTTGCGTCGCCTGGTTCTTCGGATAGGCGCGGTTCGCCTTGTGGTTCGCCGGTTCGTTGACTGGTCTGTCCGGTTCGTTGACTGGTCCACCTGGTTCGTTGACTGGGTGGTTTATGACGCTGGTTTCGTGGTTTTCCGGTCCGGTTCGAGCGGTTTTGAGCTGGTTCGAGCGGTTTTGGCAATTTTAAAGCGGTTTTGGTCCGGTTCGGGGCTGCAGAAGGCTGTAATAGGATAGAATTTTGCTTTATTATTGTAATTTAGCTTTAATTTTGTCCTAGAGGCCAATTAATCGGTTCATATGCTATTTTATATGCTTTATGGATGTCATATAAAATTAGAAATCCCACCTTAGGTTATAAAGCATGTTCATGCATTTATGTATGTTATAATTAGATTATAATATATGATTGAAATGCATGGTTTGATTTTCATGAGTTATTAATATATAGTTGAGTTATATTAGATTCATGAAAATGGAAAAAGTATGATGCATGCAATTAAATAGTTTTAATGTAAGAGTTATATTAAAAATAATTTGTTTGCAGCATGCTAAGTTGATTTTCCATTTTTTGGCCATAATAAAATTGTTTATTATTTAAAATGGAAATCAAGTTGCATTGAGCATGATACATCCATAGGTTAATATAAAGGTTATATTAATTTTCATGCAATGCAAAGTACTATAGTTTAAATTTCATTAACTTGAATATGATTGTTAATTGTTTTAAAACTATAGTATGCATGATTATAGGGCTAATCATTAAAATTTTGAAATAGTTTAAAATTTTATGATTAGAAACCGTCAATCTATAATCAAGATATGCATGTTCACATAGGATCTTAGGTTAAAATTGAATTTTAATGGGTTAAAATTAATTTAGACTTAAGATCATTTTCTAATAGGATTAGAATATCTTACTTAGTTTTAAAATAGTTTTAATGAACTAAGTAGGACGAACATTCCTGAGATTATAAGGGAACTCTACCAGTGAAGTTCTGTCTAAGGATTGGAGGTATTTAAGTTGACGGTAAACGGAACACCTCCTACCTGGGAACTAATCTGGAACACCGGAGTTGAATTAATCTCAGGTTAATGTTAGAATAATGTCGCTAGGTTAATTAAATTGGTTTAATACACCTAGACATTAGGTCTTGTTATAATAGTTATAATAGGACTAGACTTAGATAAATGACTTAGCCGGATTTATCTAGGTTAGAAGAAACTCTAAAATTTATAATAAGTTACTTTAGTGGGAGGAAAATTACAATACTTAATTTAAATTTAGTTTTGCTCCTACGTCCCCGTGACGTTCACACCGTGAGATCCATGCTCGGCTTCGTGTCGTCGTAGAGCGGCCTCCCTTCGGAGAGTGTTTGCATGGGTCAATACCAAGGTGAATGGGGAAAGTGACTATAGTAAGTGGGAGCGGGACGCGTGTCAACGTATCCTTCGGTCTCCACCCCTAGGTCACAACGTGAGATTCCTATGATCCGCCTGCGTGTTGCCCTGGAGCAACCACCCCTTCGGAGGGCCTGATCATAGGATTCGGAACACCGTGAACTCCTGAATAGGATAGGGTCGCTTAGGCTAATTACCAACAGTTGTCTTTCCTAACGGTAGCCTGTTGGTGCGTGCCTCTGAGATCTGAAAGAGGGAGGGTTACACTTATGGGGAGGAGTTAATTTGTTAACAAATCCTTGACCGAACAACGGTGGTTAATTTCTAATGGAATATGAGTTATTCTGGCATTAGAAATTGACTGAGAAGAGTCTCATTTTAGAGGAGGAACAACTGATCACCCTTCGGTGGCTGTTTTTCTAAACCTCTGAAGCATCGTTGTGAAACACAATCATTGTTTTATTAGGGTTCTTTGATTGTTTGTTTGCAAAATTGATTGGATGTATGCAATTGTTTGTATTGCTTGTGTGATGGGTTAAGGCAAAGATAACTAATACGGTCACTTGTTTGTTTTTCAGCAATGTCTTCCTCTATAATATCCCTGCTTAAAAATGAACAACTTACCGGCGAGAATTTTCCACAATGGAAATCAAACCTCAATACAATACTCGTGGTTGAGGACTTAAGATTCGTCTTAACGGAGGAATGTCCTCCCGTTCCCCCTCGCACTGCCTCTCAGGCAGTTAAGGATGCCTACGAACGCTGGACCAAGGCCAATGAAAAGGTCAAGGTCTATATTTTGGTCAGCTTGTCTGAGGTGTTGGCCAAGCGTTACGAAAACGTGGCAACTGCCAGGGAAATTATGAATTCCCTGCAGGAGATGTTTGGACTTCCGTCCTACCAGCTCCACCACGACGCCTTGAAGAACGTCTTCAATGCCAAGATGCTGGAAGGTCAATCTGTTCGGGAACATGTCCTGGACATGATTAACCAGTTCAACATAGCTGAGGCAAATGGCGGGGTTGTCTGCGAGCGCAGTCAGGTTGCGTTCATCCTTCACTCGCTCCCGGCGAGCTATCTGTCTTTCAGGACGAACGCGAGCATGAATAAGATTCAGTTCAACCTGACTACCCTCCTCTCGGAGTTACAGATTTACGAGTCCCTGCAAAAGAGCAAGGGAAAGAATGTGGTTAAAGGAGAGGCCAATGTGGCCCATTCCAAGAAGAAGCTCCTGAAGGGTTCATCCTCAGGGACTAAATCTGTACCTCAGGCTTCTTCATCGAAGCAGATCCAAAAGAGGAAGGGAGACAAGGGGAAGGCTCCTGCACAGGCTGTGCAAGGGAAGGGGAAGGCCAAGGTCGTGGCCGACAAAGGTAGATGCTTCCACTGCAATGCAGATGGTCACTGGAAGCACAACTGTCCCCGCTACCTTGCTGAGAAGAGAAGAGAAAAAGAAGGTAAATTTGATTTACTTGTGTTAGAGACTTGTCTCGTTGAACATGATGAGTTTGCCTGGATACTGGATTCGGGAGCCACTAATCATGTTTGTTCTTCTTTTCAGGGAAATAATTTCCAGCAGCTGGCAGAGGGTGAAATGACGCTCAAGGTCGGAACGGGAGACGTCGTTTCAGCTCGTGCAGTGGGAGCTGCAAAATTATTCTTTAGAAATAGGTTTTTAATTTTAGAGGACTTGTACTTGGTTCCTAGAATTAAAAGGAACCTAATTTCTGTATCAGCTTTGTTAGAACAATGTTATTCAGTTTCCTTCTTGCTTAATGAAGCTTTAATTTCAAAGAATGGAGTTTACATTTGTTCAGCTAAGCGTGAGAATAATTTATTTGTGTTAAGACCAAATGATGCTAAGGCTATTTTAAGTCATGAAATGTTTAAAACGGCCGAAACGCAAAACAAAAGGCAAAAAGTTTCTCCTTTAAGTAACAACACGTATCTTTGGCATCTTCAATGAATGTAAAGGCTCGAGGTGGTTATGAATATTTCATCTCTTTCATAGATGATTATTCTCGATACGGTTACTTGTATCTGATGGGCCATAAGTCTGAATCTCTTGAAAGGTTCAAAGAGTTTAAGGCAGAGGTAGAAAACCTGTTAGGTAAAACGATTAAAACACTTCGATCAGATCGAGGTGGAGAGTATTTAGATCAGCGATTCCAGGACTATATGATAGAACATGGAATTCAATCACAACTCTCAGCACCTGGTACACCTCAGCAGAATGGTGTGTCAGAAAGGAGAAACAGAACCTTGTTAGACATGGTTCGATCTATGATGAGCTATGCTCAGTTGCCTAGCTCGTTTTGGGGGTATGCAGTATCGACTGCAGTACATATTCTTAACAACGTTCCCTCAAAAAGTGTTTCTGAAACTCCTTTTGAGCTATGGAAGGGACGTAAACCTAGTTTGTGTTACTTCCGTATCTGGGGTTGTCCTGCACATGTGTTAGTGACAAATCCTAAGAAATTGGAACCACGTACGAGATTATGCCAATTTGTTGGGTACCCGAAAGAAACGAGAGGTGGTCTTTTCTATGACCCTCAAGATAATAAAGTATTTGTATCGACAAATGCAACTTTCTTGGAGGAAGACCACATACGAGATCATCGACCACGAAGTAAGTTAGTATTAGGAGAAGCTACAGAAGGATCAACAAGGGTTGTTGATGAACCTGGTCCTTCAACAAGAGTTGTTGGAGAATGTAGTTCTTCTCGTCAATCTAGTCCTCCTCACGTAGTGGGAGAGCTTCGACGCAGTGGGAGGGTTGTGACACAACCTAACCGCTACTTGGGTTTAACAGAAACACAAGTAGTCATACCTGATGACGGCGTAGAAGATCCATTGTCTTATCGTCAGGCAATGAATGATGTAGATAAGGACGAGTGGGCCAAAGCCATGGATCTTGAGATGGAGTCAATGTACTTCAATCAGGTTTGGGAACTTGTAGATCTACCTGAGGGGGTCAAACCCATTGGGTGTAAATGGATCTATAAGAGAAAAAGAGATGCTGCTGGGAAAGTACAGACTTTCAAAGCAAGACTTGTAGCAAAGGGTTATACCCAACGAGAAGGAGTGGACTATGAAGAAACTTTTTCTCCAGTTGCTATGCTAAAGTCCATAAGAATCCTCTTATCCATTGCCACATTTTATGATTATGAAATTTGGCAAATGGATGTCAAGACAGCTTTTCTGAATGGCAATCTTGACGAGAGTATTTTTATGTCTCAACCCGAAGGGTTCATATCCCAAGGTCATGAGCAAAAGGTTTGCAAACTGAATCGATCCATTTATGGGTTGAAACAGGCTTCTCGATCTTGGAATATTAGATTTGATACTACGATCAAATCTTTTGGTTTTGACCAGAATGTTGATGAACCTTGTGTATACAAGAAGATCAACAAGAATAAAGTAGCTTTCCTCGTACTTTATGTAGACGACATCCTACTCATTGGGAATGATGTAGGGTATCTGTCTGACGTAAAAGGATGGCTAGCAGCTCAATTCCAAATGAAAGATTTGGGTGAGGCACAGTATGTTCTTGGCATCCAGATTATTCGGGATAGAAAGAACAAATCGCTAGCTCTGTCTCAGGCAACGTATATCGACAAGATGTTGGCTCGATATTCGATGCAGAACTCCAAGAAGGGCTTGTTGCCTTTCAGGCATGGGGTTCACTTGTCTAAGGAACAGTCTCCTAAGACACCTCAAGAGGTTGAGGATATGAGACGGATTCCCTACGCCTCTGCCGTGGGTAGCCTAATGTATGCCATGCTATGCACGAGGCCTGACATTTGTTATGCTATAGGGATTGTCAGCAGATATCAGTCAAATCCAGGGTTAGACCATTGGACCGCCGTTAAAGGAATCCTCAAGTATCTTAGGAGAACGAGAGATTACATGTTGGTGTTTGGGGCTAAGGAGTTAGTTCTCACGGGTTACACCGACTCTGACTTCCAAACTGACAAGGATTCTAGGAAATCTACGTCAGGGTCAGTTTTCACCCTTAACGGGGGAGCTGTAGTTTGGAGGAGCATAAAGCAGGGATGAATAGCAGACTCCACGATGGAGGCTGAATATGTAGCTGCTTGTGAAGCAGCTAAGGAAGCTGTTTGGCTAAGGAAGTTCTTGACAGATTTGGAAGTTGTTCCAAATATGAACTTGCCCATTACGTTATACTGTGACAACAGTGGGGCAGTAGCCAATTCAAAGGAACCTCGCAGCGACAAAAGAGGTAAACACATAGAGAGGAAGTACCATCTAATTCGAGAGATTGTGCAAAGAGGAGATGTGGTCGTGACCAAGATCGCTTCTGAGCATAACATTGCTGATCCGTTTACGAAGGCCCTCTCGGCTAAAGTGTTCGAGGGTCATCAAGACAGTCTAGGTCTGTGAGATATGTATATAGCGTAATCTAGGGCAAGTGGGAGATGTGTAATGGGTGTAAGGATGCCCTAGTTTATTGTATTTTGTATATTTACCTATTATGTAATGTACAAACATACATGTACCGTTTCCAGCTTTGGATTATTTTGTATATATTTTCCCTGTAACTTGAGTTTTAGTTCAAGTGGGAGTTTGTTGGGTTTTATGCCCTAAAACTCGTAGATAGTAAATGTACATTTGACTGAACATTAATAAAGTGATGTATTATTCAATGTTTGTATTATATCTTGTCTTGTTAACCCTAATCCAATAAACTAAACATCCATGGCTAATAGAATGAGGCTTGAACTAGTATGTAGGGACATACGGGGATTAATGTTCAAGTTTTAGCCTAAAGGGTCTGTAGTATAGGGATAAGGCTGGGTACCTTATCCTGGTGACACTATGGATACGGCCCGCTTTGTATATTGATACAAACGTATTGATCCAACGCGTTCATGTGGTTGACCTGCGAGTGGGGGTATCCTGTGCAATGAGTTTGCACAAAGACCGGACCGCGAAATAGTTAACCACTAACTCTAACACCGTTGGTTAGCTCGGTTTCTATTTCACTAGGATGACCTAGGCAACTTGGCCTTAATCCTGAGTGGATTATGGACTCCTGTCCATGAGGGATTGTCCTTTGATTTGTACGGGTGAGAGTGGCCAGTTCGCCGACTCAATAAGCCTACCATTTTGGGGACAAGACCGAATGGGGAGCTGGGAACGTAGTCTTACAAGATGGAATTCACTCCTTCCTGATATGAGGGTAAGTAGAGGTGTGTTCCCTTAAGTGGTGTCTCCGGGTCTTGAACAATGGGCCCTACCCTCTTTATGGCACGAGAGGGTTTTCTGTTTGATGGTTGGACCACAAACAGGTTGTTCATTAGAGGAGCACTGGTACTTAAGGACCAAGAGGTAGCCCAAGGGTAAAACGGTAATTTGACCTAGCTGGGGTACGAACACACGTGAAGGGCTAACTTGCTGTTGACGGTCAATATCCGTGGACACAGAAATATGTCTGCAGTGAGAAGAGTGCAGCTGTGGTTCTTTAGTGGAGTGAACCACAGTTAACGAACATTGATTAACTTGGTTAATGAGTTTAACCAACTAATCTCATATCGTTGGAGCTTCTGATCTGTAGGTCCATTAGGTCCCACCGGTAGCTCATTTAGGGCGTTGAGGTAAAATTCTAGGGATGGATTGAATATTCAAAGGTGTTTGAATATTATACTAAAATATGAAGTGGTTCATATTAAAACTATAGGTTATAATTAATATGCATTGGATGTATATTAATACTATAGTTTTGAGAGAGAAAATATTAATTGAATATGTGATGTTCAATTTTATTTTATTAATTAATTTCGAATTAATTAATTAATTTAGTTTAATTAAATTTGATTTAATTAAACTATAAGATAGGAGGGATATTAATTTAAATTGGATTTAAATTAATGTTATTTTAATTAATTTAGATTAATTAAAATATAATTAATTGTAATTTTGAAATTATGATTTTAAAATTATATTTAATTAAAAATATCAGATAACTGATATTTCAGTTATCTGATATTATATATTTTTTTTAAAAGGGACGTGGTCAGTGCAGTTGCACAGATCACGCCCTAGTCTCACGCCTCTCTCCCTCTCTATCGCTCTCTCTTTTCTCGTTTTGCTATGTGGCAGAGGAAATCAGAGTGCTGAATCCAGAAAAATCCTGAGAGTTTTTTGCTCCCACAAGCACCCAACGCAACATCCTAATTCGAGAATACCGGTGAATCCTCGTGGTGGTGTTCGTGCTGTTTTTCCAGTGAAAACAAAGTCCATTTGCTGCTGTATTCTTGGGAGAAATTCAGAGAGAATTTGGCGAAGCAATTCAAGAAATCTTCAAGGGTAAGTCATTCTTGAATTCTAGGATCATTAGGATCCAATTTAGATTAGATCTAAATAAGAACTAGCATGTTTTATTATTAAAATTCAGTAGTTTTATTTTGATTTTACTGCTGTATTTTTTTATTTTGCCAAACGTGTTGATATTTTATTCCAAATTAAAAAACTGAGTAAAGGTTCTGTAAGTTTTCGCTGCGCAAGGGCTTTTATCCCTTCAGTTTCCAGATTGAATTTATGCTTACGTCGAGACGTTATTGAGCCAGCGTCTCGACGCCAGCTTTCGGAATTCCAGAAAATCTTTGATTCCAGCGCTGTTCTTGCTCGATTTTGCTCCAAATTTGATCAAAATGCTCCACATTTCTCCTCAATTGATACAATATCGAAGACATGGACTTATATACTCGAATTTGCAATGAAATTGCCCAAAAAACAACAGGCCTTTACATGATCAAATCAGAAAATTTGCAAATTCTAATGCCAAAAAACTCAAACCATCTTCTAGCAAAACCATACATCAAAATGCACGAATTTAATCCCACCAATTAACCAATTTAAATTTTTTAAAACAAAATTAAGATTACGATCGGCTCTGATACCAATTTTAAGAATTGAAATTCCCAATTCCTTTACAGCTGAAGCAATTGGACCGGATCATATTTTAATTTCGTTCTACAAAATACTAGTACATTGGCAAACAACGAATTCATAATTCTTCAATTTAAGGTTAAGCAAACTTATCGTCGTGGGCGACTCTGAATTCTTCAAGAACGCCTTCTTGAATGTTCTTCAATGGGGAACACCACCATAAAGTCTTCCCCGCTATCCTTTGAGATGGGAACGAGATTGTGGGATCTCGTCTTGCTTGAATTTGGGAATAACGAAGAGAAGAAATTTTCTTCTTTGTATTCTGTATTGAGAGAGAATGAGAGAGATAGTTATTCTACTTTATGCAGAATGAGGGAAGTCTAAGATGACCCCTCCAACGTGAGTTTTAATTGTGAGGGATCTGATAACAACTCCCCTAATTGAGGAGTTAGTTATTTAATTAATTCATTATAAGATAAAAACATTATATTATAAATTAATTAATTGAACATTAATTAATTAAACCATTTAATTAATTAACTATATATATATAATTAAACATCTTATATTTAATTATATAAATATGTGCATTAAATCATATTAAATGCACAACCCTCACATAATATATAGTTTTAATTAGTCTTAATCAAATCACATTTAATTAAATTAATTAAACTAAACAATTAATTAATTCTTTGACCAATTAAATATCACATATTTAATTAATTATAGATTTGAATCATATTCAAATATGCATCTCTCATATAACCTATAGTTTTAATACGAATCATATTCACATTAAAATTAATCTATAGTTATCAATTTAATTAAATCACATTTAACTAAATTAAATTGAACAATCAATTAATTCAAAATTAACTAATTTTATAATTAATTAAATATCAACCATATTTAATTAATTACATATTAGAATCAAATTATAATATATATCTCTAATATATTATAGTTTAATTAAATCATATTTAATTAGACTAATTGAATAATTAATTAATTCACACTTAATTAATTTTTTCACTATTTAAACATATTTAATTAGTTATAAATTTGAACTCTTTCAAATATATAATTCTCTCAATTTCATAAAGTTTAATCACAAATTAAACTTTATATTATAATGTATCATCATACATTATATTAATTGTATATCATACAATTAACTTGATTCCCAAAATTGAATTTGAACTATTCAAAATCTTTCAAGATAAATTGTTCCCAATTACTCTTTATGAGCCAGCAAGGGGACCTAATGGACCTACAGATCAAAAGCTCCAATGATATGAGGTTAACTGACTAAACTCATTAATCGAGTTAACCAATATTCATTAACTGTGGGTCACTCCACTAAAGACCCACAGCTGCACTCTTCTCACTGTAGAATATTTTTTTGTCCACGGATATTGACCAATAACAGTGAGTCAATCCTTAACGAGTGTTCGTAACTACAACTAGGTCAAATTACCGTTTTACCCCTATGTTACCTTTGGCTCCTTAAGTACCAGTGCTCCTCTAATGAACAACCTCTTAATGGTCCAACCAGTAAACAGAAAGTCCCTCTCGGACCAATGAGAGGGCGGGATCCCTTTGTTCAAGACCCGGAGTCACCACTTAAGGGAACACTCATCTACTTCTCCTAGAAGCGGGAAGGAGTAAATTCCATCTTGTGTTGTCATGTCCCCAGCCCCCCACTCGGTCTTGTCCCCAAGAAGGTAGGCTTTTTGAGTCGGCGTGCAGGCCACTCTCACCCGTACTATCAAAGGACAATCCCTCGTGAGAAGGAGTTCATGACACATTTAGGATTAAGACTGAGTTACCTAGGTCATCCTATTGAAACAGTAACCTAACTAGTTAACGGTGTTACATCTAGTGGTTTACTATTTTGCGGTCCGGTCTTATGCAAACTCATTGCATAGGATACCCCCGCTCGCATGTCTCCTACATGCCTTGGATCAGTACGTCTGTATCGAATACATAGCGGGTCGTATCTCATAGTGTTACCAGGATAAGATACCCAACCTTATCCCTGTACTATAGACCTTTTAGGTTGTTACTTGAACAATGATCCCCGTAGGTCCCCACATACTAGTTCAAGTTACATATCAACAACCTTGGATCTTAGTTTATTGGATTTGGGTTATATTGTGAAATTTTAGACTTAAATATGACAATAACACTTTATTTCATATATCTCAATAACACTTTATTGATACAAGTGTATAATTCGTTAACATTCACTATCTACAAGTTTTAGGACATAAAACCCAACAGTACAGAAATGAGAATTGACCATGAGGGTCAACGATCATCAAGTCATGTTCAATGTGATGAATGCAATGAAGTACCCTGGAGATTTCGAGGAATGTTCCATGATTGATGAAATTTATGAATTCTCTCGGTCTACTTTTCAGGAAATGATGAAAAGAGAAACCTTGGAGGATATACATGGAGATGAAGAATCAAAAGTAAAAGGGGGGAAAAGATTGAAGTTGAAGAAATCAATCAACCCATGAAGCGACAAAGGATCAAACAATATTGGGGGAAGGGCTTCGAGGATGAAGAAGCCCATGTTTCCGTAATTGACCTGGTATGACTTCTATACTTTGAGAATTTATTTTTGTATATTATCTGGATCTATACATACAAATAAAATAATAATACAGACAGGGACTCCAAAAATATCTGGACAAGAGTAAAAACTTTGTCTAGGAAAATCCTGTCTAGGAAAAGGTATTTAAGTTGACCGAAGGGAACACCATTTCCTGGGGATTTACCTGAGAGTTTGAAAAGTCCATATTATTTTATGCCCTATCTTTTGTTTAAAAAAAGGAAAAATAAAAAAAATATATATAGGAATATGTGAATTTGTAAGTTTAGCATAAAAGATTTTTTCTTTTATCAATAGGGAACTTTGTCTAAGGAAAGTCCTACCTAGGCTGAGGTATTTAAGCTGACCATAGGGAACACCTCTACCTGGGACTTACCTGGAAGTTGAATTGATCAAAGTATTTTAATTTCTCTTTAAAAAGAAAAATATAAAGAATAATAAATCATGATTAAGCATGTGAACTTTCGAACATGTTTATGAGTGTTTCAGCAGAGAGGAAAAAGCAAAGGAAAATGAAAAGTCAGAAAAAATAGAGAAGGCAGAAAAACTGGGTGAAATGCGATCGCATTTCTCTTCAGTGTATTTGGAAATGCGACTGCATTTTCAGAAATAAGAGGGAAGTCACAAAATTTTTTATCTGCACGTGACCTAATTGGAAAACTATAAATAACTGACTTATAGTCTTTCCCTCTTCACCAACCACCCAACTCTTTTGCATTCAAGTCAAAAACCTCAACTCTCCATATTCTCTCATCTTGAAACTGAAATCCCATATCAAGAAACCATGAAGAACACGCAAAAACCTTCATCATCACGCAAGATTACTCAATCCCAGAGTAATCCAACTGCCCACGAAGCTGAAGCTAGCGTGCTACGACAAGAAGAATAGCCTGAAGTAGAAATGCACGACACACGAAGGACGAGACCCATGGGTTTTTCGCCGGCGATCGTGAACCTCGAACCCAATGCTCAAACTTCCTCTTCTTCGACAATGTCGGCCACGTCGCAGGAGAATCCGAGTTCATCTTCACCGAGAAGGTCCACGCGCGCCACTACCGTACGCCAAACTCAAAAACCCGCCACTCAACAGTTCAAAAAACGTTCGCGGGAGTGGTTTTCAATGATCCGGGCGATGGGAGCTCAGAGATGTGATGCTCTTGAAGAAGAAGAAAACAGGTGAGATGAAGAAGAAGCCGCCAAGGCAGCAGGAAGCTCTCGGCAAAAGGGAGCTTCAACGGGTAAAACTTCTAAACCTTCAACTAACCTCTCTTCTTCTTGTAGGAACAAACCATTCATTACCTACAATGCAAGGAAGAGAAGCCTGAAGAAGGTTGAGTCCGAGAATCTGCTTATTATTGAGCCCCTTAAAACCGCAAGAATGCCTCCGGACGTGTTCGAAGACATAATTCACCAAGTTGTGGCATAGGCTTTTGCTATTGATGAAGGTTACAAGGCTGAACAAGAAGCTTTGAAGGAGATTGAGGCTGAAAAAGAACTTGAAAATCAACATATGAGGGGAGAGGATGAGTTTTCAAGAGAAAGAGATCTTGAAGAGGAATGGAATAAAGAAGAAGAAAGACAAGAGGCCGAGAGGGCCAAGTTAGCTGAGGAAGAAGAGAGAAAATTAGGAGAAAACCTCAGGAGGGCAGTCATTGAATTGCAACTCCTCGAGGAAGAGAAAAAGAGAAGAAATAAAAGAAGATGAAAAAAGAAGAAAGGAAGCGGAAGACTTCCTTGCAGCTTTTGAGCCACTCCACAAGGCTCAAAGTGGAGTTGAATTGCTGCAAGGAAGAGAAGAAGAGGCCCAATAGGGGCCAAAAGAAGAAAAAGAAAAAGAAAGAGAAGGAGAGATTGATGGCCAAAATGCGATCGCATCTGGGCCGCATTTTGAGGAAGTCCTAGCCGAGACCACCATTGATCAGCCAGCTGATGAAGTTTTCGAACCTCTATTCAAAGATGACCCACTAGCAGCTGATAGCACCTCTACGAGAGAGAAGAGGGATGAAGAAGAGAAAGAAAGCACGGAGGTCGAGACCTCTAGTGACTCTGAAACAGAATCCGACTCGGAGATCAAGGAGCTAGATGACCAAGTTCCTATCTCTGCGGCATTGAGAAGAAAGAGGACAAGAGAGATTAAAGTTGAACGGAGAACCATGAACAAGAATGACCCTATTTTTGCCAAGAGGCCGAGGACTAGGTCCATGGACGCCTCTCCTGTAGCTCCTCCTACCATCTCACTAGCCAAGCCAAAGGACAAATCACCCAAGGCTCCATCTCCTAAAAATCCATTCCCCGAGGTATTCAGAGATGTAAATTTTCAGGAACGGATGGATATCATGAGAAAAAGGGACTTCCTCAACGAGTAGGGATTCTCTAATAGAGCAGGAGCACTGCTAGAGTTCGTAAGCAGAGTTATCTCACAGTATAAGTGGTAGGAGTTTTGTGCTCACCCTCAGGAGGCTGTAGTGCCTTTAGTTCGAGAGTTTTACGTTGGCCTGAGGGAGGAAAGTATTAGTATGGCGGTGGTGAGAGGAAAAATGGTTAGTTTCTCTTCAGTAGACGTCAACAGGGTGTACAAAATCAAGGCACCCCTGAATCCAAGAGGGAACGATGTTATTAGGAACCCCACGGCCAAGCAAATGAAAGAAGCATTAAAACTCGTGGCCAACAAGGGAGTTCAATGGAAAGAGTCTCAGACGAAGGTGAAGACTTTAGTGCCAAGCGACCTAAAGCAAGAATCGGCCGTTTGGCTTCACTTTATGAAGAACCGCTTGATGCCAACCACCCACGCCAGCACGATCTCATTAGATAGAGTGATGCTACTCTACTGTACTATGAAGGGGTTGGAGATCAATATCGATAGCATAATCAGGGATGAAATTCTAGCCTGTGGAAGAAAACGAGCAAGTAAACTTTCCTTTGGTTCACTCATCACCCAGCTGTGTCAGAGGGTGAAGATCGTTCCAGGCAAGGGCGAGGAGCGTCATTTATTCAAGTCGACCATTGACTTGTCCTTGATCGGGAAGCTCCAACAGAACAACATCCAAAAGAAGGATAAAGCCTTCACATCTCAGGCCACTCCACAATCAGGGTCGAGCATGGCTTCTCCATCCCAACACACTCCTTTTACAGGGCCCTCACCGTCATCGGAAGCCCTAGTTATTGCCTACCGCCAGCTTGATCAAATAAGGGAGAACCTGAAGACATATTGGCCTTATGGATGGAAGAGGGATGAGACCATTAGAGAGTTTTATCTCTCTATTGCCCCAAGTATTGCTCCAGTCTTTCCCAATTTCCCTCAATCGCTGCTGCCTCAAGAAGACAAGGATTCTGATGAAGAGAATGATGAAAATGATGATGAAGATGATGAAGAGAAAGAGAGTTCCTCAGACGAGGACTAGGGGAGTTTTCTGACCCCTTTACTTGCTGTTTTTTGTACATAACACTGTATTTGTTGCTTGCTGTTTTTTAGTTTTCACATGAGTTTAAATTCTGTTTTTAGTTGTTTAGTTGTTGTTTTGATTGTTTTAATTGTTTAGTTTGTTAATAGTTTTGATCATAGGGTAGTTTGTGGATAGTTTAGATTAGATAAGCTTGGGTTTTTCAAGTCTTTCTATAAAAATCTGCTTGCTGTTTTTGAGCTTTACCTATGAAACTTTTTGAGGAAAAAAAAATCAACTTTAAAGAATATTTGCTTGATAAAATATTTTGGAAGAAAAGCATGTTTTCAAAGGAGTTTTCTTTTAAGCTCTTGATGATGAAAACCAGAGCTTTGTTCTATCTCAAAAGTGCCACTGTCACAACTGAATTGTTTTCTAGTCATACGCTTTCCATTAGTCTTTTTCTTTACAAAATTTTCTTAAGTCTAAACTTCCTCGTGTTTAACCGTTCTAACACTCTAGGAGAGTTTAGCCTTTAAGTTTTGGAAAATAAAAAGCCTCATGTTAAGCCCATGCCTCAAAAACAAAACCAATGAGGACATTGTCTACCTTTAAGTTTGGGGGGGGGGGGTGCTTTATGCTTTACTTTGTAAATATTTATGCTTGATGCCAAGTCTTTGTAAATTTGTACTGCTGGAAAAAGAATATGTGCTCAGTATATTTGGAAAAAAAATAAAAATAAATAAATAACTAATGAAAAACCGAGAGTTACTCCTCCTTTCTAGGGTTTACTGAGTAACCAGCGATATTCATGACACACATGGTTTGCCACTGCATGAAAGGTTTACCTAGGGAAGTGAGTATCATTCCAAGCTTGTGAACTTTGCTCGTAGCTAGATATCTTCACCACAAAGTGTCGATAAGCTAGAATGAAGGTAAAGATGACAGCAAGGATACTCTTGGAAAAAAAAAAGTAGTTGAATAAAAAGAGCACCAACAGTCCAATAAGTTTGGGGGAGATGGAAAAGGTCTAGTTATTCATGTATGCTCATTTTTTTTCTCAAGATTGTTTTCTTAAACTAAAAGGACTACACTAGGCTCTATGAGTAGAAGTTAGGTCGTTTAAGCACATTGGTTAGGATGGATTAGAGAGAGTTTTGCTTTGAAAAAGAACAATAGAAATCTTGATGCCTAGGAAACTCAGACGTTGTGACTGGCACTAGAGTAGAACCCTCTTCTGAAAGGCAAAATTTTTAGAAAACAATCTTGAAAAACATGTTTACATGATTCCATGTCATTTGATTTGAAATGTAAAGTTGATACTAGTACCATGATTGATTACTACACATGAACTCTAACGTTTTGGTTTGCAATTAAATAACGAGCTCTTACATTCTGATTTGCAATTGAAAAGTTGATCTCTAACATTTTGATTGGTTATTGCTTGAGGACAAGCAATGAGTTAAGTTTGGGGGTGTGATAAGGGTAAAAAATATACCTAATTTACCCTTATATTTAGCTCATTTCTTTGTTAAACATTGCATGTTTAGATCAATTTTACTGTTCCCGAGCTCAAAATATGTTAAAGTTGATAAGTTAGGGTGCTGAGATTCACTTTTGTCAAATTATGCTCATTTGTACCTAAAAATACTTGATTTTAAGAGAATTTGACTGAGTTTATTGTTGTGCAGGAAAATAAAGGAAAAGCTGGATTCTGCCTAGAAATGCGACCGCATTTCTGGGAAGGCAAAATGAAATGCGACCACATTTCTAGAAAAATAAAGACAGTTCCGAGTCATCCGCGGGTCGTTGTTGACGAGTCTTCTTCGCACTTAACCTGCTGTTTTGACGCCGAAACCGACTGGGCTACCTTCCAACACCTATTTCGTAGCTCCTCAACCATTTCCCACACTATATAAGCTCAAAATTCGAAGTTAAATTCAAGCAGAACTCATTTGGAAGAAGAGGGTGGTGAAAGAACCCTAGTTGACGCCTATGAGTAGGGATGCCCGAGGTCCTTCTTAGATAACTAAATTCTAACCAGAGTTAGACATCAAACCTTGGTTCAACTAGCCTTAGAAATAGATGTCTAGTTGGCATAGTCTTCTAAAGGTACCTACAGCGGAGCTGAATAGAAGTTGGACTTAACTCAGAATCTAATTGTCAGGGCCTTTGCGGGCGCAACTGGGAGATGTTATCTGCACCATGTCTATGTGGGGAACATAGATAATGTTTCTCAGCCGTCTGCAATGCCTTAGTGAAGTGCAGGCGCATAGGTGAGGGTAATCTAAAACCCAAGGTTGATGCTATTTGAATTTCCTTGTTTATCTCATAGTTTTATCTATTTTTATTTTTTTGCTTGGTTTATTTTTGTCTTAAAACCAAAACCCCAAATCAAACTATTTTTCTTGGTTACTATTCGTGCCCGCAAATTTAGAGGAGGTTCCTATTCTTGCAGAATCGGGTGTTAACTTAGCTAGTCACCATCTCCCTTGGGTACGATATCCAAAATACTTTCCACTTTATTACTTGATAGTGTATACTTGCACTCGACCAGACTGTTGTGCATTAGCAACACTACACACGTCAATAACGCACCTAAACTATCTCTAACAATGATTTTAGCCCTTAGACAGTAAGCTTATTTTTTTTGAAGTAAGACAATAAGCAATTGGTATAAATAAATCCTAAAATCTAAATTCACTACATAATGTTAAGCCTAATTTGCTACAACTAGCGAATATGTCTAGAACAACTCCGGTCGGGTTTTTCAGACCCTCCTATCAGAACTAAGCATTATTAAATAGACTAGAAACCACATAAGTGACAAATCATGCATTAAAAAGCATAGGAATTCTCATTAAAGTACCAAAACTTACAAGAATCGAGTACCGATTACATGAAAATGAGCATAGCCCACCGTTTAGAACAATGAACCACGCTCTTTAGCTCGGTCCACCATCCTAAACTAGTCCTAAATCTAGAATTACAATGAAAAATAACAAGAATACACTAAAATTTAGGTATGGTTGGCTGAATTCCAAAAAAGGAATGAATGAATTGAAGGATTGGAATTCCGTAATTTCGTAAAGCGGAAGCGTGATTGGGACCGATTCGTAATTAATTTTGTTTAATCTAAAATACCAATACATTGGAATAATCTTAGAACTATTCTAAATTTATATTAAGGCTAAGCAAAAATATTATATCTAAATCTAATTTATATAGTAACAAATTACTTACTCTCGTTGACGACTCAAATTAAATTCACAAACTACTTGTGAAATAATCACGAACTACTGCGAACACCACCACTATGGCTACACCGGTATGACTCTGAGACTTCTAGAGGCAGGAGACTGGTGGGAGTCTAGAGGGAGCCTTCAGAGGAATTCTTTGAGAGTAGGAGAATGAATGGGATGCCTTTCACCCCACCCCAGGGGTCCTATTTTTAATCAAATCTATTATCTTATTCATATCTAATTTTAATAAATAATTACTTAATTCCATAATTAATTAATTACCCAATTAAATATCACATATTTAATCTTAGTGTTTTTATTAAATTATTTATATTAATATGAACCCAATTCATATTAATTATTTGAACTCTTTCAAATATTTTCTCTCAAGAATTAATTTAGAAATTAATTCAAAATTATATCATAAAGTTTCATAAACTTTATATTTTTATGTATTAATATACATTATATGATCCCCCTTAAATAAATTGAACACTTTCAAATTACAATTTATACTTAATTACCTCAAGTCTCTTTACGAGCTACCAGTGGGACCTAATAGACCTACAGATCAGAAGCTCCAACGATACGAGACTAATTGGCTAAACTCATTAACCAAGTTAGTCAACATTCGTTAATTGTGGGTCACTCCACTAAAGATCCACAGCTGCACTCTTCCCACTATAGAATATTTTTGTGTCCACGGATATTGACCAATGCAGTAAGTTAATCCTTCACGTGTGTTCGTAACACCAGCTGGGTCAAATTACCGTTTTACCCCTAGGTTACCTCTGGTTCCTTAAGTACCACCGGTCCCTCTAATGAACAAGTTGTTTAGGGTCCAACCACTAAACAGGAGTTCCTCTCGGGCCAAGAGAGGACAACGGGCCTTTGTTCAAGCACGGAAATCAGCCCTTCAGGGAACACACATCTACTTACCCCAATAGGGGAAGGAGTGAATTTCATCTTGTACTTTTATGTTCCCAGCCCCCATTCGATCTTGCCCCTGAAATGGTAGAATTATTGAGTCGGCGAACTGGCCACTCTCACCCATATAAATCTAAGGACAATCCCTCATGAATGGAGTTCATAACATACTCAGGATTGAGATTGAGTTTCCTACGTCATCCTATTGAAATAGAAACCTGAACTAGTTAGCGACGTTACATCTAGTGGTTACTATTTCGCGGTTCAATCTTATGCAAACTCATTGCATAGGATACCCCCACCCGCATGTCTCCTGCATGGATGCTTTGGATCATTGCATCTGTATCGAATACAAGGTGGGTCGTATCACATAGTGTCACCAGGATAAGGTACCCAGTCTTACCCTATACTATAGACCTTTTAGGTTGTTACTTGGACACCGACCCCCGTATGTCCCCACATACTAGTCCAAGTTTCATTTAAACAACCTTGGATCTTAGTTTATTGATTTTAGGGTTTATTAATGCAAACTCGATTATTTAATAACCAAATTACTGAATCACTCAAATAATGCTTTATTGAGATATATTAATTTGTTTCATTTACTATCTACGAGTTTTAAGGCATAAAACCCAACAACTTCCACTTGAACTAAAACTCTAGTGGGCAATGTACATCAACAATCAAAATTGAATGAATAATCATTGAAGTAGGAATAGTGGTTTGTATTAATACTATATAATACATGAAAATTACAAATACAAATAAATACAATAAACTAGGGCATTCACAATACCCATTACAGTTCTCCCACTTGCCCTAGATTATTGTATGTACATATCTCGCACACCTAGACCCTCTAGATGACCTTCGAACACTTTAGCCATGAGAGCCTTCGTAAATGGATAAGAAATATTGTGCTAAGAGGCTACCTTTGTGACGATCGCGTCCCCTCGTTACACGATCTCTCTGATGACATGATATTTTCGCTCTATGTGCTTGCCTCTTTTGTGACTGCGAGGTTCTTTAGAATTTGCCACTGCACCACTATTATCACAGTGAAGGGTGATTGGCAAGTTCATATTTGGAACAACTTCCAAATCCATCAAGAACTTCCGTAGCCATACAACCTCCTTAGCTGCTTGTTGGGTTTCCAGAGTGAGTAAAAATATGGTATAAAAAGACTCTAGAACTCTGTGCAAGTATACACAGTCCGCAGCAAGTAATAAGTATTATCAATCTAAGGCCTGAACTAGCTTCCACTTTATCTATTTTGTATAACTCTTAAATGGTGTCAAAGATAGTAAAAAATGATTGCTTTTTATAGGAATAACGCTGAAGCAAAAGAAATGACAGCACAACAAGTAAACAAATACTCTAGCAATATTATTGATCATGCAAAACCCTCGCAGTATTATTAGCGGATTCCTCCCGGAACTCCGAATCTTTTGGAATGTGTTTCAACCCCAATGAAGTACTACCGATCAAGCACTAGGCAACTGGCTATCCCTAGCTCAGTCACTAGCGTTCACCAATACACAATGATCTAGTGTGATTAATCGCCACACACTCCCTAAATCATCCCTGAAACTAGAGTGAGGTATTCATACCAGCTGGCCAGGCGGGCACAAAATATAAATGAGCACAACAATTAACCAAGATGCAATAATCAATATTTATTACTAAAGTTAAACACGACAATCACATTGTTCCTAACCAACGCCTAGAGCTACTTAGTTCATTAGATGCATGGAAACACACGTTACAATCTGAGTAAGCATGTCCATAATCACATGATAATATAAGAAAATATTAATCTCCTCGATCAACTTGCAAATGATGGTCTTCTTGATGGTCTCCAATCTCTTTCCTCTATTCGGCTCCCAAAGGTGGAAGTAACTCTCCAAGAATGGAGTGTTTTCTCCCAAAAGGGGAATGGATTTGACATGGGCGGCTACCTCCTTTTATAGAATTGAGGAAAGCTTGAATTAGGTTGACCTAGACATGTGGATGGCTCTCCTTGCTCCTTTATCCTGAAAATAACTCAACAGAATTCGGTTCATTAAGTTGGCTAACGAGCTGTGACGTGGCAGTTTTGCTCCCAGCTTTGCTGTAGCACAGAATTTGCTCCCTCTAGTCGCTCAACAATGCATTCTACACAAAATAACTTCCAAAGCTTCCATTCTTCCAAATGGGTTAAAACATATAATATATATCTAAAACCAACCCTATTAAGCACAAAAGACACACAAATCCCTATAGAAATGAGGCCTAAATAACTACCTTTTGGACAGTTATCACACCCCCAAACTTGAACTATTGCGCGTCCCGAGCAATACTAACCAACCTTCCCTTAAGAATTCAAAATGTTATACAAAGAAAAGCTTAATCAAACTAGACAATCCAACACTACCTTCAACCTTTACCTGAGCACTCTTCACAACCAAGCTCTGCTGCAGCAAAACAATTCTTCCGGCATGGACAAATAATCACCACTTTCAGCTTAATTCTAAGAACTTACCACAACCTAGCTCTATTATCAGACATTCAAAACACATTTTCAAGGGGGTTTATATTTTTGTTTTTCAGACTTAAAGCAGCCCTACAGTCATAAGCTCTTAAGCACAGGATGACCCACTTTATGGTGCAGTATACCCTTGCCTCAAACTTATCACCAACTAGACTAAATACTCTTTGTAAAGCTAAAAAAATCCTTAGTTATTCCATCTCTTGCCCCTCAGAATGACGACATTTTATGATGAAGCTCACCTAAGTTCTGGGAGACAGAAAAACTGCTAGATTATCATTCATCCTTCAAAATTTTTGCTCCATGAATTTTCTCAGCAAAATTTTCAACAATCAATTTTTTTTTCAGCAAATAATTTTTCTCATTTTTCCTATTTCCTAGGTCATCTTTTGACGCGAAGACAAACTGTGGGTATCACAAATGTCCCCGGTTACTCAATAACCTAGCAAATTATTTAATGAAGGAGAGGAATGCTCGAGCAAAACAATTGGAGTAGCAAAAAGGCCCCCAAACTTGAATTATTCATTGTCCCCAATGAATCATTAATCTACAATTATACCCCCAAACTTAATTTTTCTATCTAAATTTTAAACCGAGCATGGGACTAGAACTAAGCTTAAAGTGGATCATATAAGTCAACATTACCTTAGAATCTTCTTTGCCGCAGCAACGACCAGGCTAGAAGAAATGCTCAAGCAAAAGGTTTATGGAGATCATAATACCTTATCTAATTAAGCTTAACCAGTCCAAGCTTCAAAATTTCAGAAGAAATCAGTTAAGTTAGGAATGCTCAGTGCTATAGAACAGAAACAACTCCAGAAATTTCATTAAAAACATAAAAAGAAATTACAAAAGCAGATATATTTTTTTCAGAAGCAGAGCAATTAAAAAGAAGGAAACATAACATCAACAGAAAAGGAGGTTAGGAAATGCGCGAGCAAACAAAAAGTCAGAACAAAAATTATGCTAGCGTAGGGCCACTTCATCCTTCAGTCCTCTTGGCCCTGTTCATTTCCATCATCCTCTTCTCTTCTTTCAATCGGTGGGGGCGGAATCCAGGGGTTCAATAAATCTTCAGGGAATGCGGGAAGGGCTGGATACGGTTCGAAAAAATTCTCTTGTAGCGCCTTCTTCGGATTGACATCACGATTTTTAACATAGTTCCAAAAGGTCAAAACCTGCCTCTCGGCAAACTCTTACCTACTGGCCGAAAGTGCCAGTTGTTCTAAAATCGTGTTGATGCCGTAGACAAGTCCACCTTGACGTACCTCCTGCATACGCTGAAGCCGTGCCAAGTTAGGTGTGTCAATGATTCCCTTGTCAAACAAAATCACATCCCTTTCACTCTCTGGAACCCCTACTCTCTTGCAAAGCATGGTAATAGTATTCGAGAAAAACAACTTCCCCACCTTCTTTCAACAACCAGATATCTCATTGACAATGATGTTTCCCACATCGATGCTGAGAGACTGCAAAATCGCGAAAGCCAGAAGAACTCGTTCCCTAGAGACCGTCGAGTCATGAGTCGTTGGAAGCATCCTCTGTCTGATAAATCCCATCCATGTATTTGTTTCCCTTTTTAGATAGGCTGACTAGAACGTCATCTTCTCTGTTTTTGACAGCTGCCACGGTGCCCCTTCAATTCCCACCTCCCGCACAGCATCACTAAACTGCTCATTAGATGGCGCTACAGCCATCTCATTATATGCTGCATGGGGGAAATTCTTATGGTTATACAGTGCGTTAATAGCACTAGGACTCCAGTCAACCTCGACTCCTTGAATAATCACCTGGAAACCATCTTCTTTGTCAATATTAGCATAAAATTCACGCACCACCTGTGCATTTACAGACTCAGGCTTCGCACAAAACAACTCCCAGCCGTGGTCTGCAATACCAGTCCTCAGAAAATGCGGAAGATCACCGTTAAATCCTCTCTCAAACAGGAAGTCTCTTTTCAGCAGCTCAACGTATTTTGCTCTGGCAGAATTGTTGACGAAGCGATCATATGGTAACTGTGGTTCTTCTATTTCATCGTGTTCTTCTGATGCTTCAGCAACACTTTTGCCCTTTTCCGCCCTTCGCTTGAGCAGCCGCTCTTCCTCAGCCTTTTTCTCTGCTTCTTCTCTTATTTTGTCCTCAGCTTCTTTTTTCTCTCGTTCCTCTCTCTCTGTCTTCTCTTTCTCAGAATCCGACCACGGTGGTGATGGGGTATCAGTTTGAATCACCTGAACGCGCCCAGCCTTTCGCTTAATGCGGCGACGTTTCGGAACTTCAGGCATGATGACCTCAACACAAGCCTCCTGATCTGGCTCTTTTCCAGTCGTAACCTCTGCCTGCACATCCTCATTCTGTTTCTCTTGAATTTCCTCGATATGTCCCTCTTCTTGAACTTCCTCTGTATCCGCCATTCTCGGCTCAACCTCCTCGGGGTTTTGTACATCAGATTCTTTTGGGTCTCCTTCTTCTACTGTGGTAGCAACAACCTCTGTTGCCTCCTGGACCTCTTCTTGTTCTGCAGCCCTTTGTTGCCTTCTCCTACTTTTCGCTTCTTTTTCCTCTAGTGTCTTCTTCTTCTTCTTCGTTTTCACTTTCTGTACCTCGGGGTAATGGGTTCCTCTTCTTCCTCATCATCTCTCTCTTTTCTCGCTCTCGTTTTAACCATTGAAGACTCAAAGGACTTACAGAAAATAGAAATAAAGAAAGAAGAATACAACCAACAAAGATTCGCAACAAGAAAATGGAGTGAGAAGTACCTACCGAAGGGTTTAGAATAAATAGAGCTGCAACAAATCAAATCATAACCGAAAGATTTTGCCCTCATTAAATGATTTTTCTGCATGCAATTTGAAAAATTAGAATCATCAATAGTAAAATTGTTGATTCCATTCGCCCATGGTAATTAATGATGTGCTGTTCAACGGCTAAACCCTTGGATCTTCCCTGTGTGACACGTGGCTCCATCAAATGACTCCATGCAATTTACCTGTCCACAAAAAATTCAAAATCCAAACGGTAAAATTAATTCACAAAAATCCCTTCCTATTCGAACAGAAGAATTGCTTCAGCCTTAACTTTGCCGCAACAACCTGAAGAATCTTGGATACGGAATTCGAATTTCAAAACAGGAAAATCAAATCTTTTTAAAATTCAAATTAAAGTTTAACCGATCAAATCAAATCTTATCTTCCTTTTTATTTTCAAAGCCGAATTAATAAGGAATTTTTTTTATTAAACCGACTCACATTAGAATTTAAATAGTTGAATAAAAACTGAATTAAAATCTAATCTAACAGATTAAATAATAAATTCGGAAACAATTTTAATCTAGAGTTATAAAGCAAAACTTTCTGACCCTTGACAAACTCTTTAGATTTAATTTTCTTGTCATGCCACAACTTAGTCTTTTCTTTATACATTTTCGAATTTTCTTAAGAAAATTGGCGAAATTCTTCTAATTCATTAAGCTGCAACATTCTTATTGCTCCTGCACAACTCAGGTCAAAATTTAAATTTTTTCAAAGCCCAAAACGTTTTATGCTCTAACTCTAATGGTAAATGACAAGCTTTCCCATATACTAACCTATAGGGAGACATACCTAGAGGAGTCTTATAGGCTGTCCTATAAACCCAAAGAGCCTCATCCAACCTAAAAGACCAATCCTTTCTAGATGGATGAACTACTTTCTCTTGAATAGCTTTAATTTCCCAATTACTAATTTCAGCTTGACCATTTGCTTGTGGGTGATAAGGGGTAGCTATCCTATGTTTAATCCCATATTTAGCTAAAAGCTTAGTTAAGATATTATTAACAAAATGTGTACCCTCATCACTCACTAGAGCTCTAGGTGTCCTAAACCGCGCAAAGATGTGCGACTGAAGGAACCTTGCTACTGTCTTGGCATCACTCTGATGGCACGCAATGGCCTTAACCCACTTGGACACGTAATCAACTGCCAATAAGATGAAAACATTACCATTAGAAGGGGGAAATGGCCCCATAAAATCAATACCCCATACATCGAATAATTCAACTTCTAAAATGTAAGTAAGAGGCATTTCATCTCTAGGTCCCAAATTTCCTCTCCTTTGGCAAGCATCACACTGCTTGTAGAACCAATGGGCATCCTTAAATAAGGTAGGCCAGAAGAATCCACAATGCAAAATCCTCATAGCTGTCCTCTAACCGCTGAAATGACCTTCATACAGCGAAGAGTGACATTGCTCCAAGATTTTCTTTGCTTCATCACCTGAAACACATCTACGAATAATACCGTCAGAGCATTGTTTATACATAAATGGCTCATCCCAATAGAAAAATTTTGCATCATGCTTAAACTTCTTATTCTGCCTCCAATCCATATCAATGGGAGTGACTCCCTTGACCAAAAAATTGGCAATATCAGCATACCAAGGGGCATGCCTGACTACCTTTACCCCAACAGCAAAAAGTTGTTCATCTAAAAAAGCATCTGAAATGGTCGTTTGCTTCAGCAAAGATGATAATGGATCAAGACGAGACAAGTGATCTGCAATGACATTTTCTTATCCCTTCTTATCTTTTAACTCTAAGTCGAACTCCTGCAATAATAAAACCCAACGAACTAGTCTAGGTTTTGCATCTTTCTTAGACATTAAATACCTTATTGCTGCATGATCCGTGAACACTGTGACTTTGGATCCAACCAAATATGTCCAGAATTTCTCAAAAGCAAACACAACAGCTAACAACTCCTTTTTAGTAGTTGTGTAGTTGACTTGTGCCTCATTTAAAACCGTGCTTGCATAATATATAGGATGGATAAATTTGCCCTTCTTTTACCCCAGCATAGCACCTACCACAGCATCACTCGCATCACACATTACCTCAAATGGTAAATTCAAATTAGGTGCACAAAGATTGGGTGCTGAGATTATACCAGCTTTTAAAGTCTCAAAAGCCTTCCTACAATCTGCATCAAAGTCAAAAACATGATCAGTACACAATAAGTTACAAAGAGGTTTACTGATTTTGGAAAAATCTTTTATGAACCTCCTAGCATGACCTAAAAAACTCTGAATTCCCTTCACTGAACTCGGTGGTTCTAATCTTTCAATCACCTCTATCTTTGCTCTATCAACTTCTAGACCATTCTTAGAAATCCTATGACCTAACACTATGCCCTCTTTCACCATGAAGTGACATTTCTCCCAATTGAGAACTAGATGGGTATCCTCATATCTCTTTAACACCTTACCTAAATTATCTAAACAATTCTGAAAAGACCCTCCAAAAACTGAAAAATTGTCCATAAATACCTCAACAGTGGACTCAATCATATCAGAAAAAATTGCTAACATACACCGCTGAAATGTTGTTGGAGCATTGCAAAGGCCAAAAGGCATTCGCCTAAAAGCAAACGTCCCATAAGGACAGGTCAAAGTGGTTTTTTTTCTGATCCTCAGGAGCAAAAGTAATCTGGTTATACCTAAAATAACCATCTAAGAAACAGTAGTAGGTCTGACCAGCCAATCTATCCAACATCTGGTCAATAAATGGTAGAGGGAAATGGTCCTTACGGGTAGCTTTATTAAGCCTCCTATAGTCCATGCAAACCCTCCAGCCAGTTACTGTCCTCGTTGGAATCAACTCATTGTCTTTATTGCTCACCACAGTGGCACCTCCTTTCTTAGGTACACATTGGAAAGGGCTTACCCAGTTGCTATCGGCAATTTGATAAATGATCCCAGCATCCAACCATTTAATCACCTCTTTTTTAACAACCTCTTTCATTGCAGGGTTAAACCTTCTTTGTTGCTCAATACTCCTAAAGGATCCCTCCTCAAGAGTGATTTTATGCATACAAAAAGATGGGCTAATTCCCTGAATGTCAGCCAATGTCCAACCGATAGCCTTGCGATATTGCTGCAGGAATTTTATTAAGGCCTCCTCATGCTCCGGTATTAAATCTGATGCAACAATGATAGCGAACATAGCTACCTATCTTTACTTATTTAATTTAGCTAGTCTTTTATGATTTTTGGGCCATTTTGTTGTGCTTTAATGTGTATTTTGTAGGAAATGGTTGATTGGAGCTATAATGCCATATTAGAGTTAATCAGGTGCTCGGGGCGTGAAAAGATGCAAAGGAATGAAAAGAGTAAAAGTGGAAAAAAGTCAAATCTCGGCCAACAGCAGGCTAGCGTCGAGACACTAGCTCTTGAGCGTCTCGATGCTCACATTCCATATCAGATTAGGCGCGTAAAGCTCACAGTGTCGAGACGCTGTGATAGGAAGCGTCCCGACGCTACCGTTTTTCCTTATTCAGAACGCGCGTATAAGAGGCAGCGTCGCGACGCTAAGACGAAAAATCTGCAATATAAGCTTCTCTTCGGCTAGGTTTTAGGAGAGTTCGATTTGGGACCTTTTGGAGCCGTAAAGAGGACAGAATAGAGCATTTGGAGGCAGAAAACAAAGGGAGAGGCTTGGAAATCAACCCATTGTTCGTGGGGATCGTGACGGGGACGTCGGATTCGGCCTACATTGAGTTTTCTTTTCCATTTCCTTCCTTTAGTTAGATTTATGGCTTTCAATTGTTTAGTTGAGCTTGTATTTACATTCATGAGTAGCTAAACTTGTAGCTTAGGGATTGATGTAGTTGATTAAGTGTATGGATTGATTTATGGTTTAAGTTGTGCAATGTTATTGTGTTTGTAATCTTGATTTAATGCTTTCAATTAATTGGCCATCAGTTGAATGATTTAAGTTTCGAATCTAGCTCGGGAGAGGGGATTTGATTTAGACTTACTCAAGATTGCATGAATAAAGTTTATTTTCTAATTCATGACGGTTTTAGATTAACTTTAGAATTGGTTAAAAGATCTCATTGCCTTGCATGTTAATAAACTTAAATAGGGATATCAAGTTGGTTAATTTGCATGAGAATCAATTATACTCGGGAGAGGTAGTTGTGATTAAAGGGTCTTTGGCTCATAATTACATTGTGCATAATAACTTATTCCTTAAAATCAATCCTAAACTAAATCGGCGAAGTCAATTCCCTAAGTAGTTTTCCCAATTGAATTTCCATTCTTTTTACTTGTTTTGATTTGGTTTTTATCATTACCTATTCATCACTTTTTAATCCCTAAATAAAATTGAGCGAGATTATTCACAATACTTGATTTGCTTAAAAATCCAATCCAGAGGACGACATTCGAATTTACTTTCACTATATTATTACTTGACCCGTGCGCTTGCGGTAGGAAAAGTCCACATCAAGTTTTTGGCGCCGTTGCCGGGGATTGGCACATTTAGCTAAATTGATATTGTGAAAAAATTGTTTGATCTTAATTTAGGGTGTATTTTTACCTTTTTAGTTGATTGTATCTTTTTCCTTATTTGTTTTGCTTTCCATATTTGATTTTCTAGGTTAGTTTTTCTTTTAGTTGTGTAATCTTTTCCTTATTTATTCTTGTTTTTCCTTTTCTAGATTAGTTTCCTTATTTGTGTTTTGCCATATTTATTTTTGCATTCCATATTAGGTCACATTGTTTCCTTTTCTAGATTATATTTTCCATATTTAGATTAGTTATTTTCTTTTCTTTATTTATTTCCATAATTGTTTTTCTTTTCTTTTTAGGTTAGTTTTAATTTTGCATGCGTAGTAGTAGAGAAGTGATACCGTTCGATCCCGAGATCGAGAGAACAATTCATAGGATTCGAAGGGAAAATAGAGAAAATTTTCAAAGGGCTGACCAAAATCCACCTGAGGAGCCTAGGCCTATTAGAGACTACTTTCAGCCCGTGTTTCAGGGGCAACAGTCGGGGATTGTTTATGCCCCGATTAATGCCAACAACTTTGAGCTGAAGACCGGTCTTATTCAGATGGCTCGAGATTGTGGATATAGAGGATCACCCACCGAAGATCCAAATTCTCATCTTAAATCATTCTTGGACATTTGTGGGACGGTAAAGATTAATGGAGTCTCTGAGGATGCTATTCGCTTACGTTTATTTCCCTTCTCTTTGCAGGATAAAGCACAAGATTGGTTGCAGTCTATTACTCCTGGGAGCATCACCACCTGGGATGCTTTGGTCCAGACCTTTTTAAAGAAATTTTTCCCTCCTGCAAAGACGGTCAAGCTGAGAATCGAGATTGGGACATTCCAACAACAATATGATGAGCAGCTGTTCGAGGCTTGGGAGCGATTCAAAGAGTTACTGAGGAAGTGTCCTCAGCATGGTTACCCCGATTGGCTTCAAGTACAGTTGTTTTATAATGGTTTAACTCCTAGTACAAAAACGATTGTTGATGCAGCTGCAGGTGGGACTCTGTTGTCCAAGACCGTGGAAAATGCTCGCACACTTCTAGAGGATATGGCCACCAACAGCTAGCAGTGGCCATCTGAGCGGTCTACACCTAAAAAGATTGCTGCGGGAGTGTTTGAGGTTGATAAAGTAAGTGCACTCCAGGCCCAAATGACTTCCCTCGCTAATGCTTTTATGAAATTTTCAGGTACAGGGAGTGCACAGTCAATTGAATTAGCTGCTGCTTTAGCATCCAGACCTCAGGAGGAGACCATCGAGCAGGTTCAGTATGTATCAAATTTTAATTCTAGGGGATATAATAATAGTTCTACACCTACACATTATCCCCCTAACAATAGGAACCATGAAAATTTCTCTTACGCTAATACTAAGAATGTTCTTAATCCTCCTGGTTTTGCCCCTCAAACTCAAGATAATAAAAAGTTAGAAGATCTTGTTGGAGCTTTCATTGCAGAGTCAAGTAACAGGACAACCAAGTTAGAGGAGGCAGTCATTGCCATCAACTCAACAGTGAATGGCCACAGTGCAGCTATCCTCACACCTAAACAATTCTTTTTCATTTTTTCTTTCTAACAAACAAACTTGTAAATCCTCTACATTAACCTCTCCATGATCTTCCGAATGCTTACTAGCTGAATCCTGTATTGCTGTCTCAATAACTGTGCTCTCTAGAATCCTACTGAAGGAGTAATCCTCCATTTCGTCTGGATACTTCACGGCTTTAAACACATTAAATTTCACTTCCTCGTTACAAACTCTCATTGTTAATTCTCCTTTCTCAACATCTATTAATGCCCTACCAGTAGCCAAAAAATGGACGACCTAGAATAATTGAGACATCTTTATCAGCCTCATAGTCTAAAATAATAAAATCAACAAGAAATATGAATTTATCTACCTTCACTAAGACATCCTCAATTTTACCCTCTGGATATGTGATAGACCTATCTGCTAGTTGAAGTGTGACTGTGGTAGGCCTAGCTTTACCAATACCTAGCTTTCGATAGACCGAAAGAGGCATAAGGTTAATGTTTGCACCTAAATCACAGAGTGCTCTACCTAACTCTTTTCCACCTATAGATACAGGTATAGTAAATGATCCTAAATCCTTAGCCTTGGGTGGTAGCCCATTCTTAAGAATAGCACTACATTCCTCAGTAAGAGATACAGTTTCAAACTCACCTAACCTCTTATTTTTAGTTAAAATATCCTTAAGAAATTTAGCATAATTAGGCATTTGCTCTATAGCTTCTACTAAAGGGATATTTATATGCAATTGCTTAAGAATCTCTAAAAACTTTTTAAATTGACCATCCTGATTCTTAGGCTTTTGCCTTTGTGGAAAAGGTAGAGGTGGTACATAAGGTGGGGGCGGCACATAAGGTGGTTCCACATCTGGAACAGAACCAGATGCTCCAGTATCTTTATTGCTGCCTCCAGCACCTTGACCAGTCTCCAACTCTTTCTCAACAACAATATTTTTATCACTATTCTTTTCTATATCCTGAGTTTTACTAGGCTCTTTTCTTTCCTCTAATGGCTTACCACTTCTAAGAGTCACTGCCTTTACCTGCTCCTTACCTTCCCTTCGAGGATGTTCAGTATCTGAGGGAAGTTTCCCATGAGGTCTTGCCTTTAGCTCATTAGCTAGCTGACCCACTTGTAATTCCAGGGCTCTCATTGAAGCCTAATTACTTTGAATTGCGGCATCTGTACGAGCCATAAATTCTTTCATCATTGCCTCAAGAGAACTCCCTGAATTTTGTTGGGGCAAAGCCTGCTTATTTTGCTAGGCAATACCTGCGCTTTAGCATATCCCGACTGGTTCACCTTTTGTTGTGTTTGCATATTGCTCCCTTGTCCTCCCCATGAGAAGTTGGGATGGTTGCGCCAACCTGGATTATAAAAGTTAGAATAAGGGTTATTCCTCTGATTACCTACAAAAAACACAGAAGCTCGATTGTTGGGTTAAAACTCGTAGTTGTGATCTTCACCACAATAGACACATGCTTCTTCTGCGACTTGGTTCACCACTGCAGCAGGCTCCACAGCTGGTGGCTGCTGATGACTAATCACTGTCACATTCTTAAGAGCGTTAGCAATCATTGCAAGATCAGCCCTAATGGTGGACACAGCATCAACCTCTAACACCCTCTTAACCTTTTTATTTGTGCCTCTAACATCCGACCACTGACAACTATTAGTAGATATTCTTTCTAAAATTTCATAGGCTTCATTAAAAGTTTTTGCCAAAAGGGCCCCTCCAGCCGAAGCATCAACCATATCCTGGGTTACTCCGTTTAACCCATTGTAAAATGTTTCCATTTGAATACAATGGGGTAAACCATGGTGGGGGCACTTTCGTAAAAGCTCCTTAAACCTCTCCCAAGCCTCACTAAAAGTCTCATCTTCAAGTTGCCTAAACCTTACTATTTCACTCCTTAATTTAGCATTTCTATTAGGTGGGAAATATTTGCTCAAAATTTTTTCAGCTAACTCATCACATGTCCTAATTGATCCTGGAGCAAAAGAATTTAACCATGTCGTTGCTCAATCCATAAGAGAATACGGGAACAAAGTTAATCTAAGAGCATCTCTAGGCACTCCTTGAATTACAAAAGAATCACTAACTCCTATAAAAGACTTAAGATGTAAATGAGGGTCTTCAGATGACAAACCATGAAATTGACCCGCGGTTTGCAACATCTGAAACATTATCGGTTTCATTTCAAAATTCGCCGCTTGAATTTGAGGACGTGCAATCCCTGGATTTAACTCATCAAACATTGGAAAAGCATATGCTCGAATGGCTTTGGTCCTATCGTTCGCTACCAAGATAGGATTCTCAGCCTGATTATTCTGCTGCTCATTTTGCTCCAGCGGCGGATTTTGCTGCAGAAACAGATTTGCTGGGGGTTCACTGGATCTTCAGGACCCTGCGGGAGACACGACACGTTATCCATTTGATTCTCGTTTCTACGCTGCTCTCTCCTTCTTCTCCTGAATTCTCCTCTCGATTTCTTGATCAAGCTCGAACCGTACCCCAAGCAGATCGCTCATGCACCAAACTCACAACGGCAAAAACAAAAGAAACAATCAAAAAGTTCTAGCACCAAACCACTAAAACACATACACAAAACATATCAGATAAAAACTTATTCAAGTCCCCGACAACGGCGCCAAAAACTTGTTGGGTTTCCAGAGTGAGTAAAAATATGGTATAAAAAGACTCTAGAACTTTGTGCAAGTATACACAGTCCGTAGCAAGTAATAAGTATATCAATCCAAGGCCTAAACTAGCTTCCACTTTATCTATTTTGTATAACTCTTTAATGGTTTCAAAGATAGTAAAAAAATGATTGGTTTTTATAGGAATAATGCTGAAGCAAAAGAAATGACAGAACAACAAGTACACAAATAGCAAAGAGATTAGAAACAGGCGCTGGTCGGGATTTAGTAATTGTTTAAGAAGATGCTCTAGCAATATTATTGATCATGCAAAACTCTCGGAGTATTATTAGCGGATTCCTCCCGGAACTCCAGATCTTTTGGAATGTGCTTCAACCCCAATGAAGTACTACTGATCAAGCACTAGGCAACTGGCTATCCCTAGCTCAGTCACTGGAGTTCACCAATACACAATGATCTAGTGTGATTAATCGCCACACACTCCCTAAATCATCCCTGAAACTAGAGAGAGGTATTCATATCGGCTGGCCAGGCGGGCACAAAATATAAATGAGCATAATAATTAACCAAGATGCAATAATCAATATTTATTACTAAAGTTAAGCACGTCAATCACATTGTTCCTAACCAACGCCTAGAGCTACTTAGTTCATAAGATGCATGGAAACACACGTTACAATCTGAGTTAGCATGTCCATAATCACATGATAATATAAGAAAATATTAATCTCCTCGATCAGCTTGCAAATGATGGTCTTCTTGATGGTCTCCAATCTCTCTCCTCTATTTGGCTCCCAAAGGTGGAAGTAACTCTCCAAGAATGGAGTGTTTTCTCCCAAAAGTGGAATGGATTTGACTTGGGCAGCTACTTCCTTTTATAGAGTTGAGGAAAGCTTGAATTAGGTTGACCCAGACACGTGGATGGCTCTCCTTGCTCCTTTATCCTGAAAATAACTCAACAGAATTCGGTTCATTAAGTTGGCTAACGAGCTGTGACGTGGCAGTTTTGCTCCCAGCTTTGTTGCAGCACTGAATTTGCTCCCTCCAGCCGCTTAGCAATGCATTCTTCACAAAGTAACTTCTAAAGCTTCCATTCTTCCAAATGGGTTAAAACATATAATATATATCTAAAACCAACCCTATTAAGCACAAAAGACACACAAATCCCTATAGAAATGTGGCCTAAATAACTACCTTTTGGACAGTTATCACTGCTTCACAAGCAGCGACATATTCGACCTCAATGTAGGAGTCTGCAATGCATCCTTGCTTGATGCTACGCCAGACTACAACTCCCCCGTTAAGGGTAAATACTGACCCTGATGTGGATTTCCTAGAATCCTTATCAATCTGAAATTCAGAGTCTGTGTATCCTGTAAGGATCAAATCCTTAGAGCCATACACAAGCTGATAGTCCCTCGTTCTCTGAAGATACTTGAGGATGTTTTTAACTACAGTCCAGTGGTCTAACCTGGATTGGACTGGTACCTGCTAACTATCCCAACTACATAGCAAATGTCAGGCCTAGTACACAACATGGCATGCATAAGACTGCCCACAGCTGAAGCATAAGGGATCTGTCTCATATCCTCAATTTCTTGAGGTGTCTTAGGACACTTTTCCTTTGACAAATGAACCCCTCTTGGAATGCTGCATCTTATATCTATCTTTTCTATATATGATGCTTGAGATAGGGCTAACGTTTTGTTCTTACGATTCTTGATAATTTGAATCCCTAGAACATACTCAGCTTCACCCAAATCTTTCATTTGGAACTCAGTCGATAGTCATTTTTTAATGTCAGCTATATATTCTACATCATTTCCAATGAGAAGAATATCATCTACATACAACACCAGAAAAGCTACTGAACTGTTAATAATCCTTTTGTAAACACAAGGCTCATCAACGTTCTGGTCAAAGCCATAAGATTTGACAGCAGTGTCAAACCTTATATTCCAAGATCTGGAAGCTTGCTTCAACCCATAAATGGATCGTCTAAGCTTGCAAACTTTTTGCTCCTGACCTTGAGCAATGAACCCCTCTAGTTGAGACATAAAGATGTTCTCATCAAGATTGCCATTCAAAAAGACAGTCTTGACGTCCATTTGCCAAATCTCATAATCATAAAATGTGGCAATGGACAAGAGAATCCTTATCTACTTTAACATGGCAACTGGGGAGAAGGTTTCCTCATAGTTCACCCATCCTTTTGGGTATAACCCTTTGCCACAAGTCGAGCTTTGAAAGTCTGTACTTTCCCAGCTGCGTCTCGTTTTCTCTTGTAGATCCATTTGTACCTTATGGGTTTAACCCCTTGAGGTAGGTCTACAAGATCCCAGACTTGATTGAAGTACATAGACTCCATCTCTAGGTCCATAGCTTTGACCCACTAGTCATGGTTCACATCATTCATTGCCTGTCTAAAGGTCATTGGATCCTCAACTCCATCATCAGGTATGATAGCTGGATTTTTTGCTAAACCTAGATAACGTTCATGTGGAGTAACAACCCTCCCACTACGTCGAGGCATTCTCAACTGTTGAGAAGGATGGGCTTGACCAGATGTACTGGGCTCATCTACAACTCTATTTGAAGGTCCAGTCTGTGTTTTGGGCTCATCAACAACCCTTGTTGAAGGTTCAGCCTCATCAGCAACTCTTGTTGATTCATTTGTAGCTTCACCAGAAAGTTCACTTAACACCATTTTACTGCGTGGCTTGTGTTCTCGAACGTGGTCTTCTTCTAAGAAAGTAGCATTTGTCGAAACAAACACTTTATTTTCTTGTGGATCGAAGAAGTATCCACCTCTTGTTTCTTTTGGGTAGCCTACGAATAGGCATAATTTTGGACGTGAGTCCAATTTCTTTGAGTTTGCTACTGGCATATGTGCAGGGCAACCCCAAATTCTGAAATGACGTAAACTAGCTTTACGCCCTCTTTAGAGCTCAAATGGTGTTTCAGAAACACTCTTTGAGGGGATTACATTCAAAATACAAATTGCAGTCTCTACTGCATAACCCCAAAAAGAACTAGGCCGTTGAGCATGGCTCATCATATATCGAACAATGTCCAACAAGGTTCTGTTTCTCCTTTCAGATACACCATTCTGTTGAGGTGTACCTGGTGCTGAGAGTTGAGATGAGATTCCATGTTCTATCAAATAGTTCTGGAATTTTAAGTCCAAATACTCTCCACCTCGATCAGATCGAAGTGTTTTAATGGTCCTACCTAACAAGTTCTCAACTTCAGTCTTGTACTCCATAAACTTTTCAAGGGCTTCAGACTTATGACTCATTAGGTATAAATAACCATACCTTGAATAATCTTCTATGAAAGAGATGAAATATTCATAGTCTCCTCGAACTTTTACATTCATTGGACCACAGAGATCCGTATGGACGAGTTCTAAGGGTTCCTTGGCACAATAACCTTTTCCAGTAAAAGGTCATTTGGTCATTTTACCTTCGAGACATGACTCACACGGAGGTAAAGTACCATCTTCTAACTGGCTTAGAAGTCCGTTCTTAACCAATCTCCAAATCCTATTGAGATTTATGTGGTCAAGTCTCAAGTGCCAAAGGTAGGTACTTTGAGAAACTTTTTTCCTTTTTGGTTGAGTCTCAGCTGTTTTAAACATTTCATTGTTCAAAATAGCCCTAGACTCTATTGGTCTTAAAACATACAAATTGTTCTCCATTTTTTGCAGAACAGATATCAATACCCCTTTTAGTAATGAAAGCTTCATTCACAGAAAAGGACACTGAATATCCTCATTCTAGGAAACAAGAAATAGAAATCAAATTTCTTTTTATTTTGGGAACTATATATACATTATCTAATAACATATAGCGTTCACTAGAGAAGAACATTTTAATATCTCTTACTGCTTTAGCTGAAATGAGCTCCCCAATCCCAACTCAGAGTGTCATTTCCCCAGTATCCAACTGTTGCCTGGAGCTGATTCCCTCAAAGGAAGAGCATACGTGATTAGTGGCACATGAATCAAGGATCCAGGCTGTATCACTACAACAAATTGCACTTTTAATGTCGGACAAAAAAAACACGTTGGATAAATAATGTCGGACAAAAACACGCTAGGCATATAATGTTTGAAGAGTTAAAAAGATGTGTTAGCAGAATTTTGGAGAGACCTATAATGTCGGGCATTGCCCGACATTAAAGGATGCTTTATATATATAAAAGGAAGGAAGCCCTAACGCGCGCCACTTCTCCTTCTTCACGTTGTTTCCTCCACCGTTTCAACAAGGTCAGTGTCACCATCCTCCACATTCAATCCCCTCGCACACACACGCTCTTGGGAAACCGTAACACACGCCACTTCTTCTTCTTCTTCACGTTGTTTTCCTCCTCTGTTTCAGCAAGCTTAGTTTCAAACAGTCCCCCACTACCCACTTGATCTGCAAATGGTCCTCCAAGTTGCGGTCGAGGCTCATCGGGGACTGTATGTTCTTCTTTCCCTTCCATCTCTAGAATTTTTTTCGAGTTCTTGTCAATTTTTCAAATCGGAGGTTGTTTGTTTTTTTTCCTCTTACAGACCCTTTCAGCCATAAGGTTCTCTTAACTTTAGAGGAAAATAAAGTTGCTTACAAAAGGTATATAATCAATCTCTCTGTCAAATCCAGTTAGTAAATATCTCGAAATTTGCCTTCTATTTCGATTCTATTTGGATTGCATGAGAAAGAGGGTTGCTGGAAAATGGGGTTTGTGGATTGATGTGGCAGGTTCTTGGAAGTGAGCCCTGAAGGGAAGGTGCCGGTTGTGAAATTTGATGATAAATGGGTTCCTGATTCTGATGTCATTGTGGGGATTCTTGAGGAGAAGTATCCAGTCGAGGCTTCACTTGTTACTCCTCCTGAACTTTCTTCTATGTAGGCTTATTATTATTATTATTATTATTTTTATAAAAACTCTTTTCTGATTTGATCATTTGTTTCATATCTCAGTGAAGTTTATGCCTTCTGTGTGTTGTGAATGTTGTGCATATATGTTGGCTAATGTTTTCAACCGTTCTTATTTGAAGTTTTTATTTGTTGAGTTGGGTTGATTGTAACCACATGTCTTTGTGTTTGTTTGATGTGTCCATTTTTTCCATGTCTCACTACTTTCTAGTTTGGCCCTTTATTTTAGCAGTATGTGTTGGTCACGTCCTGTTGTAGCTAAATTTGTCTTGTGATTTGTGAAAACCTTGTGTTTTTTTTCTCGTATGAGTCAGACTATGAAGTTGATGAGTATTCAAAGGATTAAAAATGAATATATAAAAAACAAAGCACAAAACTATGAAGTGTTTCCATATCCCCACCGAGTCTTATCTTGAAAGATCCAATTGTTTCCCTCATCCAACCGATCCAAAGCAGAATAGTGTCTTTTTTTCAGAGGCAGCTGAATTTTTTCCTTTTGGAGGGGTATGATTCTGTTACATTAAGGCATTAGGTAGGTTCAAAATCTAGATAACCAGTATCCAGATGAAGAAAACAAAGGGGCCAAAAGCACTTCCCACCTAAAATCACCATGTCTGGGAGTAATAGAAAAGGTTCAAGTACTTCAAAGTGTGTGTTTTATTGGTTGATATACTTGATTGGAAGCACTAAAAAGTACTATTTTATTAAAATGTGTAGCTAAGTACTTGTATAGTGTTTTGTTGGCTGATATACCTAATTGGGAAGCACTAAAAAGTACTTTTTTTAAAAAAATTAGAGCTAAACATCGGGATGATTCGTTATTAAACATTTTTAATAGAAATGGCTTATAATTCAACTACTACTACGTTTACTTTGAAATCACTTCGAAACATACCTTTAATCTTTGAACTGGTTTGGATGACAATTAACACATGATTTCTTATCTGAACTACCCGAATTTCTTATTTCTCTACCTTTTAATCAGCAAAAAAAAGTGTCTGAATTCAATCTGACACCCACATGATGGGACAAGAATTTGTTGCATGATTAGTTCATGGACATTGAGATTGTATTTTTAACGACGTGACAAGAATATGATTTTCTTGGATCTATACTCTTTATTATATTATTTGTCTCAGTAGTCTATTACGTAATTCAGTACTCTCATTATGGCATTGGTAAGATTGTTATTGTGAAGGCTTTCCTCTACTAAATCACAAACTTGATTCTGAAAAAAGTGTCCTTTGTCTACTTTGGCTGATAGGGGATCAAAGATATTTGGTGCTTTTGTAACATTTTTGAAGTGCAAGGACCCAATTGATGGTTCAAGAAGGATTTTCTTGAAGAGTTGAAGACACTCAATGAGAATCTTAAGGCTCATGTATCTATGTGTAACTCATAGAACAACCATATTAAAGTGATTATAATTTTACTAATCTCATTTTTGGCAATCTCATGTGGTGTCAGGGTCCTTAAGTCGCTGGACAGAAGGTAAATGCTGTTAATTTAAGTCCAGCACCAAAGTTGTACCATGTTGATGTTGTTCTCTGCCATTTTAAGAAGTGGGCTATCCCTAAAGACTTAGCATGTTTAATCACCTACAAAGAGGTATGTTATAGTTACACGAACATTACATAGCTTGTGATTTTTAATTCAATTAAATCTAAGTAGTTTCTTTTGTATCTTATATATACAGGATCACACATGTATATATCCATGTGTGTGCGGGTGTATACATTGGCAAAAAAAGCGAGGAATATTTGTAAGAAAAAAGAACGAGTATATCTTTTGATTGAAAATGGCATGTTTTTCATAACCACTTGGCACTTAGCTTGTTGAGGAATATTGAGTAGATCACTGATGCTAGTCATGATTTGTGGTAATTTTTCCCTCCCTGGTGTTATTATTTGCGTTATTCCTTTTCTCTTTTCCTCCCCAAAGTGGGATGTAAATAGATATATATTATGATCACATATCCTAACACTTCTTAACCATTATGGTAAATTCTTGTTAGAGTTGAATAATAGTTTATTTTAGGTTTACTCTTAATTGTGGCTTTTAAAAGAATTGTTATTATAGATTAAACTAGTTTTTTCAATAAATGCAGTCTCTCCTTTTTGTTCTACAACATTTTTATTTATCTTCTCTTGTTGTTTTTCTGGTGTCAAAAGTTTATGCATGAAGTTGCTATTCTAGTTAAATTCCTTTTTGCATTAAAAGCATTTTTATTCATCTTCTCTACTTTACCCATACGTCTTGAGCTTTAATTTTAGTTTAAGGATTTGATTGGAGATGTGTGTCGATTGTATTTCACTTATACGTTTTTTATTTGTAAAAGGTTTGGAATTCATCTTGTTATGTTGCAGATGATGAAATGGATATTCTTGAAAAGAAGCTCGAAGATGAACTTGGGAAAGAGCATTTAAGGAGTTGTGTACTTATTTTGATTAGTAATTTTACTTTTTCTTTGTAAATTTGGTTCATGGATGTGATTTGTGGATAGACGCAAAGTTTCATGTAATATATACACTGTTATATTTTATTAATTAAATTCATGTTCGTTGAGTTTTAGTTGTTATGTAAAAATACTTTTGAGATTTTATTTTGTGTATTTTTTAAAATTTTATTTTGTTTACAGGTTTTTACAAAATGAAGAAATAGTATTGTTGGTTAGCTACGTGTGCAACCAAATTTTTTTTTTAATTTAATATCGCACATTTAATGTCGGACACTTTTAATGTCACAACTTTTAATGTCGGACAATGACCGACATTAAAAACTGATCGACATTAAAAGTAACCTTTAATGTCAGACAAAGAGTGGTTGACCGACATAAAAAGTTCAATTTTAATGTCGGGCATTGACCGACAATAAAAGTCACTTTTAATGTTGGTCAAAGCTTGTTGAATGACATTAAAAGCGTACTTTTAATGTCGGACAAAGCTTTTAATGTCGGGCAATGACAGACATTAAAAGCGACCGGCATTAAAACTTTTAATATCGGTGTTTTTAATTTCGGTCAGTGGCCGACATTAAAGACTTTTAATGTCGGGCATTGCCCGACATTAAAAGCTAAATTTATTGTAGTGTATCATCATTTTCCACTATACACGTTTCAATGACCAATAAATCAAATTTATTTTCATTGAGATGTGCTAAGTAGTCTATGGCATTGACCGACATTAAAAGTTACTTTTAATGTCGGTCAAAGCTTGTTGAATGACATTAAAAGGGTACTCTTAATGTCGGACAGAGCTTTTAATGTCGGGCAATGACTGACATTAAAAGTGACAGACATTAAAAGCGACCGACATTAAAACTTTTAATGTCAGTGTTTTTAATGTCGATCAGTGACCGACATTAAAGACTTTTAATGTCGGCATTGCAGCATCTGTACGAGCCATAAATTCTTTCATCATTGCCTCAAGAGAACTCCCCGAATTTTGCTGGGGCAAAGCCTGCTTATTTTGCTGGGGTAATACCTGCGCTTTAGCAAATCCCGACTGGTTCACCTTTTGTTGCGTTTGCATATTGCTCCCTTGTCCTCCCCATGAGAAGTTGGGATGGTTGCGCCAACCTGGATTATAAAAGTTAGAATAAGGGTTATTCCTCTGATTACCTACAAAAAACACAGTAGCTGGATTGTTGGGGCAAAACTCGTAGTTGTGATCTTCACCACAATAGACACATGCTTCTTCTGTGACTTGGTTCACCACTGCAGCAGGCTCCACAGCTGGTGGCTGCTGATGACTAATCACTGTCACATTCTTAAGAGCGTTAGCAATCATTGCAAGATCAGCCCTAATGGTGGACACACCATCAACCTCTAACACACTATTAACCTTTTTATTTGTGCCTCTAACATCCGACCACTGACAACTAGTAGTAGATATTCTTTCTAAAATTTGATAGGCTTCATTAAAAGTTTTTGCCAAAAGGGCCCCTCCAGCCGAAGCATCAACCATACCCTGGGTTACTCCGTTTAACCCATTGTAAAATGTTTCCATTTGAATACAATGGGGTAAACCATGGTGGGGGCACTTTCGTAAAAGCTCCTTAAACCTCTCTCAAGCCTCACTAAAAGTCTCATCTTCAAGTTGCCTACACCTTACTATTTCACTCCTTAATTTAGCATTTCTATTAGGTGGGAAATATTTGCTCAAAAAATTTTCAGCCAACTCATCCCATGTTCTAATTGATCCTGGAGCAAAATAATTTAACCATGTCTTTGCTCCATCCCTAAGAGAATACGGGAACAAAGTTAATCTAAGAGCATCTCTAGACACTCCTTGAATTACAAAAGAATCACTAACTCCTAGAAAAGACTTAAGATGTAAAGGAGGGTCTTCAGATGACAAACCATGAAATTGACCCACGGTTTGCAACATCTGAAACATTACCGGTTTCATTTCAAAATTTACTGCTTGAATTTGAGGACGTGCAATCCTTGGATTTAACTCATTAAACATTGGAAAAGCATATGCTCGAATGGCTCTGGTCCTATCGTTCGCTACCAAGATAGGATTCCCAGCCTGATTATTCTGGTGCTCATTTTGCTCCAGAGGCGGATTTTGCTGCAGCAACAGATTCTGTTGGGGGTTCACTGGATCTTCAAGACCCTGCGGGAGACGCTGCACGTTATCCATTTGATTCTCGTTTCAGTGGCCGACATTAAAGACTTTTAATGTCGGGCATTGCCCGACATTAAAAGCTAAATTTATTGTACTGTATCATCATTTTCCACTATACACGTTTCAATGACCAATAAATCAAATTTATTTTTATTGAGATGTGCTAAGCAGTCTATGACATTGACCGACATTAAAAGTCACTTTTAATGTCGGTCAAAGCTTGTTGAATGACATTAAAAGGGTACTCTTAATGTCGGACAGAGCTTTTAATGTCGGGCAATGACTCACATTAAAAGTGACCGACATTAAAAGCGACCGACATTAAAACTTTTAATGTCGGTGTTTTTAATGTCGATCAGTGACCGACATTAAAGACTTTTAATGTTGGGCATTGCCCGACATTAAAAGCTAAATTTGTTGTTGTGTATCATCATTTTCCACTATACACGTTTCAATGACCAATAAATCAAATTTATTTTCATTGAGATGTTCTAAGCAGTCTATGTCATTTCATCATGAACAATTTCAAATGAATTAAACATGTGGGCTTGAGCACTGTCCTCAGTTACGACCAATTCCACGCAATTAATGTTTAAGTTCATTTTCTTAGTTGTATTAGAAATACCAGTTTTGTAATTGGCGTTATTCGAGGCGTACAAAGAACGTTTCATGCTGAGAACAAACAAATTAACTTAATAAGTGATGTTGCATTAACCCATTACACAAATTAATAGTATTATTTTAATCCAATAAATTTAGCAAAAGTAGTGATCGACCCATAGCGTAAACATTCATTTTGCAACGATACTTCAGAGGTTTAGAACAACAGCTATCGTAGGGCAGTCAGCTACTCCTCCTCTGAATTGAGACAATCCCAGCCAATCCCTATTCCCAGAATAACTCATATTCCAATAGTTCTTAGCTACCGTTTTTTTTCGGTTAGGAAATTATTAACACATTAACAATTTCCCGTAAGTGTGACCTCCATTTTTCAGATCTCAGAGGTCGGCCCCAACAATGCTACCGTAAGGAAAGTAAAAGTTGAAAATGGACCTAAGAAACCCTATCCATTTCTAGAGTTTGCGTTGTTCCGACTCCCATGATCAAGCCCTCCGTAGGGTGATCGCTCCCATGGCGACTCGCAGGCAAATCATGGGGATCTCACGGTGAAACCTAATGGAGGAGACCGTAGGATACGTTGACATGTGTCCTGCTCCCACTTACTATAAAATAATCCCTCATTCACCTTGATATCGATCCATGCAAACACCATCCGTAGGGGGTCACTCCCAGGGTGGCTCGAGGCCAAGCATGGACCTCACGTTGTGAACTTTTGAGGTTGTGAGAGCAAAACTTGATTTATGAAAATCTTGTTTTGATATATTTCCTCCCACTAAGTATTTTTATAATTATAGGGTCTATTACTTAGGTAAATTCTGGCTGGATGAATCTATCTAAGTCTATGCCATATATAACTCTTATATGGAGGTCTTTAATCTAATGTCTTAGGTGAATTAAACTCTTTTAATTAACTTGGAAACATTGCATGCTAACATAACTATGGTTAATTCAACTCAAGTTCCGAGTCAGTTCCCAGGTAGCAGGTGTTCCTTAAACCATCATCTTAAGTACCTCCATCCTTAGACAGAACTTCATCGAGAGAGTTCTAGAGTTCTCTTATAACCATAATAATGTAAACTCTTTACTCTAAAGATCTAGGTGAATTAAATCTTTAAAAAAACTAGTGACATTGCATGCTAATATTTAACTATGATTAATTCAACTCCGGTATTCCGGGTTAGTTCCCAGGTAGGAGGTGTTCCGTAAACCATCATCTTAAGTACCCCCAACCTTAAAGAGAACTTAACCGGTGGAGTTCCCTTATAATCATAGTAATGTTTGTCCTACTTAGTCAATTAATACTATTTTTAATTCTAAGTAAGAATAATTCTAATCCTATTAGAAATATGATCTTAGGTCTAATTAATTTTAAAATTAATCTAATTTTCCTAAGATCCTATGTTTGCATACCATTCTTTGTTATAGGTTAACGGATTCTAAATTTATAACACTTATAAAATTTTAATGAATTAATCCTATAACTTGCTACTGTGGTGACATAAATTAACAATCGAATTCTAATTAATTTATAACCATATAATAGCATTTATGACATACATTAATATAACAATTATATTAAGCTAAGGTAATGTCATACTCAATGCATTTTAATTTTCATCCATTTAATATAACACTTTATATTAAACATCTATGAAAATAAAATTTATACATATTTCATACATTATAACATTTATAATAATAAATATGCATGAATATGCTTAACCTAAGGTGGGAATTTAAGCTATATGACATCCATAAAGCAAATAAACAACAATTGAACCGTTTAATTTTGTCCCCTAGGATAAAATAAAGCATAAATTACAATAATTATAGCTAAGTTCTATCCTAAAAGTCCTTCTGCAACTCCAAATACTGGTCTAGACCGCCCGAACCACTTCGAACCAGCCATGAAAACCACGAACCGAGCCAAATTCTAGCTGAATCAGACCAAATCGGTCCCAACACAGATGTACCGTGCGAACCAGACCGCCAGCTACCTTGAGCCGCCTGAAACACGTCCTCACGACGCTATGGCTTCTTCTCGCCATCTGCATCTGCGAACCGAGACAACGTCGCAACGCTGTTGCGTTTGGAGCACTTTCTAGGCAAAAAACAACGTTTGTTCTTCGTCTTTTTCTTCGATTTCAACCGTGAATTCAATGTTTTTCATCTCATAAAAAACTTAATCTAGACCTGGACTTACAAATGACTCGATTTTACATAAAATACCCGAAACACCGAGCCCTTACATGATCAAATCACATAAAAAACAGTAAAGTCTAAGACCATAAAATTAACCTAAACCGTCTAATGCAAACCATACATACATTATGCATGAATCAATCCCACCAATAGTCAATGCAAATTTTAGAGAAACAAAATTAGATCTACGATCGACTCTGATACCAATTGAAGGATTGGAATTTCGTAATCCTGTAAAGTGGAAGCGTGATTGGGACCGATTCATAATTAAATTTATTTAATCTACAATACCAATACATTGGCAATAATCTTAGAACTATTCTAAATTTATATTAAGGCTAAGCAAAAATATTAGATCTAAATCTAATTTATATAGTAACAAATTACTTACTCTTGTTGACGACTTAGATTAAATTCACAAACTGCTTGTGAAATAATCACAAACTACTGCGAACACCACCACTATGGCTACACCGGTATGACTCTAAGACTTCCAGAGGCAGGAGACTGGTGGGAGTCTAGAGGGAGCCTTCAGGGGAATTCTCTGAGAGGTAGGAGAATGAATGAGATGTCTTTCACCCCATCCTAGGGGTCCTATTTATAGGAAAAAAGCCAAGACCTTTTCCTAATCATGAATAAAATCAAATCTATTATTTTATTCATATCTAATCTTATTAAATAATTAATTAATTCCATAATTAATTAATTACCCAATTAAATATCACATATTTAATCTTAGGGATTTTATGAAATTATTTATATTAATATGAATCCAATTCGTTTTAATTATTTGAACTCTTTCAAATATTTTCTCTCAAGAATTAATTTTGAAATAAATTCAAAATTATATTATAAAGTTTCATAAACTTTATATTATAATGTATCAATATACATTATATGATTCCCCTCAAATAAATTGAACACTTTTAATTTACAATTTATACTTAATTGTCTCAAGTCTCTTTACGAGCTACCAGTGGGACCTAATCGACCTACAGATCAGAAGCTCCAACGATACGAGACTAATTGGCTAAACTCATTAACCAAGTTAGTCAACATTCGTTAAATGTGGGTCACTCCATTAAAGACCCACAACTGCACTCTTCTCACTGTAGAATATTTTTGTGTCCACGGATATCGACCAATGCAGTAAGTTAATCCTTCACGTCTGTTCGTAACACCAGTTGGGTCAAATTACCGTTTTACCCCTGGGTTACCTCTGGTTCCTTAAGTACCACTGATCCCTCTAATATACAAGTTGTTTAGGGTCCAACCACTAAACAGGAGTTCCTCTCGGGCCAAGAGAGGGCAGCGCGCCTTTGTTCAAGCCCCAGAATCAGCCCTTAAGGGAACACACATCAACTTAAACCAATAAGGGAAGGAATGAATTCCATCTTGTACTGTTATGTTCCCAGCCCCCATTCGGTCTTGCCCCTAAAATGGTAGGATTATTGAGTTGGCGAACTGGCCACTCTCACCCATACAAATCTAAGGACAATCCCTCCTAAATGGAGTTCATAACATACTCAGGATTGAGATTGAGTTTTCTAGGTCATCTTATTGAAATAGAAACCTAAACTAGTTAACGACGTTACATCTAGTGGTTACTATTTCGCGGTACGATCTTATGCAAACTCATTGCATAGCCAACTGCATGTCTCCTACATGGATGCTTTGGATCATTGCATCTGTATCGAATATGTAACGCCCCAAGATTTTATAAACTATCCTAGCGACATTACTAACATTTAAACTAAAATAACTTAGTACTCCGAAAATTTCGGCAGCATAACGGCATAGTACGGACTAAACCAAAAATTTTAAGACCTGCCAGAACGAGAATAACACTTCTAAAACAATTCCAACTACACCAACATACTACAACACAGCAGAACTTCACAGAAACTAGCGAGTCAGGTCTCACAACAAAATAAATCAAATAAGTAGGAACATTCACGACTAAAGCTCAACTAAGTACAATTGACTACGCTTTAACTTAATAGAAACAAACTTGGTCATTAAGACCTGAAATAAGAGGTAAAGTCTATTAAACAGCTCAACTAAGTCTGGAGTATCAACAAGAATAAACTTCAAGACTAAATCAAAAGGACAAACAGTTGTCCAACATAATAAGCAACAACTATCCTACCAACGAAAATATAAAGGAAACAAAATGCTATCTAGCTATGGTCCATATGAAACTACAAAGGACAATTAGCACTATCTAGCTATGGTCCCTCCTCATGCATCTCCATACGCAACTCGCTAACCACTCAAGCTCCACGAGCTCACTCAACGCATATTTAACCCTCACATGGCTCTTCACACGTGACTTCCGCATCACGCTCCGCAAAAACTCTCCAAGACTGACCCTTCGAGTTGTACCGACCCCTGACCATTTATACTCAGGGCCTCGACACTTCTCTACAGAGCTCGGCATTCGACCCTTGACCATTTATACCCAAGGCTTCGAACTGTGCATCGACCCTTGACCATTTATACCCAAGACCTCGATGACTAAGCAACGTGCTGACCCTTGACCATTTATACCCAAGGCCTCAATACTTGCCTCCAGACTCATCACACCGACCCTTGACCATTTATACCCAAGGCCTCGATGCTCCTCTTTATCTAACATTGGCATAACGACCCTCGACCATTTATACCCGAGGCATCGACATCCAATGGTAATATATCAGTCCCCGACCATTTATACCCGAGGCCCTGATAATCACTTTACTTTTCTCAAAACAATATCAGTCCTCGACCATTTATATCCGAGACCCTGATATCTCAACCACAATGCTAGTTCCCTTTAACCCATGGTGACATGTCACCCCTCGACCATTTGTACCCGAGGTGCACTGACACTCACCCAACTTTCCTTTCTTTCACACTTTAGGTCCCTGACCTATATCTCACATCTCCTAGAATGCATATGCCCTGCAACATGCTTCTAGACTCATGTTCATGCCCACTAAGCATTACACATGTGACCACATCTCTTAACTCATGTTTGACTCTCGAATGCAAAACTGAACCAACACGCTTTACATTAAGCCAACATGAAACAACAATTCATGCTTTACAACTAGTCATTAAGCAACAAAAGTCATGTTTTTCAACGATAACATATATATTTGCAAATATTCAGAGAAACAAGAAACAGGAGGGTAATTATAAAGCGAGTAACACTCAGCATGCATCACACAGTCAAACAGACAACATCAAGTAAGAACTACTTACCGGAAGCTCAAACGCTCCTAAACAATTCTAAAGGACTAATGGAAACAACCGGAAGAGCCTAAAGAGCTCAAACTACAACCAAGGATTACCACGGGTTAGAAAACAACTTAGAGCACCTAATAAACTTGAGGAAAGGATCTAGGGATGCTGGAATTTACCGCTTAGTGCTCAAACAACCTTGAGACAAGCCGACTTGTGTTCGAAACGACCCAACAACCAAGATCCCAAGTCACCGGGTTATGGGTAACCAAAATCAAGGTCTTTCGGGTTGTGGGTATTCGCTGAACACGATATTTGAGATCAAACGCTCGCTGAACAGCAACCGAATACACCTAATTCTACAATTATAAGGTCGATAACGAATGGGTATCGATTAAAACATGGTTTAAGGCTTTAATCTCTAATGGGTATCGAACACTTAAGCTATAAAACTAATAACAGCATTGAATCTTACCCAACGGACCCGATATCACGCAAGACGGGTTGCAACAACCTCGAACAACGCACTAGAACGATCCTTGGGCAATGAGTATGCAAGTCGATGTGTTTCGAACCTAATCGAACACCTAGACGGCGCTGGAGATCAGAATACTGAACACAATTTAGCTTTCAGCACCTAAAAGGAATGGGCATTCTACCATAGGCTCCAAACAAGAATGGGTAAACTATATTCAAACTCAAACCAGCATGGGGCATCGCTGAAACTTATCGAAAGAGTCCGAACACGCTGAAACGGGCCTTAAATCAGCCCGAACGCGCACAACACGCCAGGACGACGAAGACCCCAGCCACTACTCACTAGCCCAGCCGAAAACAGGAGAAATCAGTGGGTTAAACTCGCTGCTTGCGAAACTTGAAAGAGATTCAAGGGAAAAAGAGACCTTACACGCGAGTTTGAAGGAGACGAAACCGGAGACGTGGGTGCTGGTCGACGCACGCGAAGTCGGCGCCACAGGTCCGCCGCCACCGCCGACAGAACACGGGAGCGAGAGAGAGAGAGAGAGTTGCGGCTTCAGCGAGCGACGCACGGAGCAGGAGCTTGACAAACCCACGACGGCAACACCCTACACGCACGAAGGAGAGAAGAGACGGCAACGGCGTAGGTGCTTTCTCGCCGACGAGGAGGAAACACGGGGGAGAGGGAGTTCGTGGGGTTGCTGGTGGGCTGAAGAGGAACACGCAAGGGGGGGGGTCTGGCGGCTGCTACACAAAAAGAGAGGGAAGAGATGAATAGTTTTAGGGCTTTTTTTTATTATTCTATTTCATTTCCTTTCTTTTCTTGATTTTTAAACACACCCAAGAATAGAAAATCTCCATTAAAATAAGGAGATCTTATCTAGGTTTCAAATTTAAAAACCCAAACTTAATTCTCGAAAGATTTGGAAATAGAAAATAACCCGACTGATAAAAGGGTTTGGGTCTTTTGATATTTAAAATAAATATCAAATATTAAACCTCTAACTTTAGGAAACTTAAAGATTTAATTAAAAATCTCTTTCCCCTAAATTTTAGAAATTTAGTTCAACGACCCAAGGCCAAAGTTAAATTCTAATTTCCCCAAATTAGAATAAGAACGCCCAATACATTCCAAAACGGCTTGATTGCGAAACGCGGGGCGTTACAGAATACAAGGTGGGTCGTATCACATAGTGTCACCAGGATAAGGTACCCATCCTTATCCCTATACTATAGACCTTTTAGGTTGTTACTTGGACACCAATCCCCGTATGTCCCGACATACTAGTCCAAGTTTCATTTAAACAACCTTGGATCTTAGTTTATTGGATTTAGGGTTTATTAATGCAAACTCGATTATTCAATAACCATATTACTGAATCACTCAAATAACGCTTCATTGAGATCGATTAATTTGTTTCATTTACTATCTACGAGTTTTAGGGCATAAAATCCAACATGAATAACCCTAATACTTCTGTCGAAAGCGTCTGGACGGAAACTTCCAAGAACGTGCATGTGGCATAGCGGCATCAAGACACTTTTCATGGTGTTGAGACACTACGGATGGAGAAGATACGCCCATCAGTCCCCTAGTGTCGAGACATTGAAGGCTAGCGTCTTAATGCTAACTCTTAGGTTGATAGTGCCTTGCAGCGTTGAGCTGGAGCGTCTCAACACTCCACCCTTTGTTTTCAACCTTCTCTTCATTTGCACGTTGAACAACGTTGACTGAGAGGTAGTTTAGTCATTTTAGCTCCTTTAAGCACGATTTCATCCTCGATCAGTCTTAAACCATTATTTTAGGTTGTAACAATATTATAATCATTTTAAAGCATTTTTCGCACAAACAATCAAAACTAAAAAAAATAAATAAATGTACACCAAATTGGTGTCCTCGGAACTTACACTTGTAGGAGTTGTTTAATTACTTTATTGTTTGGGTTAATGTTTCGCGTCGATATTATTCACTTTTTGTAGACATTGGCATTTAAGTTATAAACTTTTTTGGAAGTTTGAGTTGTTCTTTGAGGGTTATTAAAGTTGGTTGATTTCCTTTATTTGAGTTTGGTTTATTCTAACCATTCCATTTTGTGTTGGAGCATTGTATTAGGTTTTTCGTTCACTCTACTTTTGTGGATTAGGTTTGTTTTCAGTTTAATGAAATCAGTTGATTCTTTATGTATTTAGAATTGAATGTTTTGTTGGATACGAGTAGAATAGAGTTAATTGCATAGTTTTCTTTACTTGGAAGTTAGATTTATTATTAATAGGTGTTAGCTAATTTGATAGTTTTCATAACATACCCCATGATTTAGGCCAAAATTTGGGGCTATTGCACTACCAAACATGTTTTAAAAAATAGAGAAAACACAAAAATACAACTATTTTTAAGGCCTTCTTTTCATGTCATAAACCAAAAGGTAACTAAAGTTTGCTTTAATTTTGAAATTACATTGAAATATATTTTACCATGCAAGACAAAATAAGAGACAAAAAACATAGCTGAATTATACAAACTTTTAGAGATAGAGGCTCAAATGGCCATTATTTATAGGTAATTGGGGTTTGTAGTACATAAGTTGAAAATTAAAGCAATAATTTAAAAGGTACATTAAGAAAGACTTGGGGTCCAACGACAGTAAATGAGATTGGATTTAGTAGTGCATAGGTTATAATGCTGATAGCATTTATTTAAGAAGTGTGCATGGAAGGGAATTTAAAGTAGTCCAACATGAGTGAATATTGCCTCAAATATAGGACTTGTATCATTTCTCGTTATCACATTTGATTGGCATTCATTCCATTTGTCTGATGCATTAAGACTTGATTTCTCTAATAAGTTAAAGATGTAATCCCAATGATCGTGCATAGTATAATGTCCTTCTTCACGAATCTCCGTATATGCCTACCAGAACACAAATGAAGAGTTATATATTGAAGAGAAAGATAGAGTTCTACATGATTAGAATAACAATAATAATTAGGAGAAAAAAATAGTTGGATGGATACAAATAGGGATCTAAAACTAACCAACTCGACTCGAGTATTTGTTGAAACGATGTTGAAATTATTTGCCATAACTTTTTTTTTTTTTAATTAACTCTAAGTTATATTTGTCCATTAATTTCTTATGTAATCTATCCAATTATCAATGAAATAGTATTATTGCTCATCATTCAAACTTCCAAAAATGAAATGTGTCTACATCGCATCTATAAGTTTTAGTGGTAGAGTAGAGGTAATCAAAATTTCATTGTTGATAAAGTATCATTTATCCTTATTTATTTTTGGTCCATTTCTCTTATTTATCTTTGTTTCATTTCTGTTATTTTGTCTCCTATCAGCAAGCTACATCTGTCCTCTAGGTGGCTTTATATTCTGTACTGAGCATTGCTCTTGTAATAATAGAAAATCCTTTTCCTCTCTATTGTTCATGGTATCAGAGCTCTAAGCTCTATTCTCTCCCACTGTCATCTTCTTTTCTTCTTTTCTCAATAACGTTTGAAGAAGGCTCTTCATCCTCCTCTTCAGTTCTGATGAACACTACGGTGGTTACTCCCAGCACACCGATTACTTCTCCGGTCGTTATACCAATTCAAAATCAGACTACTACTTATCCTCAGAACACTCCTCCAATCACTACTATTAGACATGCCTTCAATCCGAATGGTTTCCCTCAGTCCCGATTTCTAAATCCAACTTTTCCCACCACCCCAATCCCATATCAACAACCCTTTCAATCTCAGCAATTTTACCCACAACAGTATCCTAAGCCTCCCTTTCCTGGTAATCAATTTCCGCCTCAAACCCACTTTCCAGTTCCTCCACAAAATTTCTTCTCCCCCAACACTTACCCTACTCTGCCACAACCTCTTGCTGTCAAGCTCACAGACAATAATTTCCTCCTGTGGAAGAATCAACTGATGAACGCAGTTTTGGCAAACGGGCTCTCTGGTTTTCTCGACGGCTCCATCCCCATGCCTTCTAAGTTCCTCGATAAGAACCAGACTCAACCGAACCCTGAGTATCTTAGCTGAGAAAGGTACAATAGATTTATAATGTGCTGGATTTATAGCTCTTTGTCTGAAGAAAAGATGGGAGAGATAGTTAATTTCGATTCTGCTGCTGTGATTTGGGATTCTCTTAGAAAATCTTATGATTCTCAAACTACTGCCCGAATTATGAGCTTAAAGGCCCAATTACAGAAACTTAGAAAAGATGGGTTGACTGTTACTCAGTATTTAGCTAAAATAAAGGAAGTAACTGATAAATTTTTCGCAATAGGTGAACCAATTTCTTATCTTGACCATTTAGCTCACATTTTAGATGAATTAGGTAGTGAATATAATCCATTTGTTACTTCTATTTTGAATCGTGCTAATAAACCTTCATTGGAAGATGTTCGTAGTCTTTTGCTTGCTTATGATGCTAGATTGGAAAAACAGAACACTGTCGATCAGTTGAACATAGCTCAAGCTCACCTTAGTTCTCTCAATATTCAACAAACTAATTGTCGTTCGTCCCCTCGACCTCAGTTTAATCACTATTCTCGATCATCCTTTTCTTCTGCCAATCCTACTACATCCCTGTTTACTCCTAGTATCCTTGGCAAGCCCTAAACTCCACCTAAATGGCCTCTCAAGCCAAATTCATCCAAGTCCCAATGTCAAATATGTGGCAAGTTTGGGCATACAACCCTTATTTGTCATCATCGAACCAATTTGGCCTATCAAACCCCCCCCCCCACCTTAAGCCCTACTTCATACAACCCAACAACCTATTCCCTCCCCTGTTTCTGATACATCCTCTATTGCTCCCACAGATTATAGTCACCCTGATGAAGCTTGGTTTCTTGACTCTGGAGCAACACATCATATGTCCCCTGATATATCATCTCTATGCAATCCGGTGCCATATACTGGTGGTGCACAGATAACAATTGGTAATGGTAAGAACCTTCCCATATCTCATATTGGTTTTTCTTCCATATCGTCTTTGTCTAAACCTATTCTTTTACAAACTGTTCTCCATACTCCCTTTATTACAAAAAAAAACTCATTAGTGTAGCTAGATTATGTAGAGACAACAGAGCATATGTTGAATTTTACTCTTTTTTTTTTCCTTGTAAGGGACCTTCAATCCAAGAAAATTATGCTCAAGGGAACTCTTGAAGATGGTCTCTACAAGCTGTCTCCATCATTCCCTTCGTTATCATCTAGTTCCATGTCTCCTGCGGCCTTTGTTTCTTCTGTGCAAGCTGCTCCAAATTGGCATTTTCGGTTGGGACATCCAGCAACTGCAATTTTGTCTCAAGTCTTGTCTTCCTGTGGTGTCTCTTGTTCGAATGTCAATAGTTTTTGTAATGCTTGTCAAATGGAAAAAAGCCATCGCTTGCCCTTTTCCCTTGTTGAAAATAAATCTTGTAGCCCCTTTGAACTTGTGCACTCTGATGTATGGAGGCCATCTCCCTTAATTTCAATTAATGGAGCTAGATTTTTCCTTCTGTTTGTTGACGATTACTCTCGTTTCTCGTGGTTATATCTCCTTAAATCTAAAGATGAGGTGTTTTCTTTCTTTCTTAAGTTTAAAAAGTTAGTTGAAGTTCAATTTGGTAAAGTTATTAAATGTTTACAGACCGACTGGGGTGGTGAGTTTAGACGTATTTCCTCCATTTTATCCCTTCATGGAGTTCATCATCGTCTCTCTTGTCCTCACACCTCTCGGCAAAATGGAAGGGTAGAAAGGAAAAATAGACACGTTGTTGAAACTAGTCTATCTTTACTTGCTCACTCTTCCTTGCCATTGTCTCTTTGGAGTTTTGCCTTCCAAACTGCTGTGTACCTTATAAATCGGTTGCCAACTGCTGTTCTTCAATCTAAATGTCCTTATTTCATGTTGCATAACAATTTACCTGATTACAAGATATTAAGAGTATTCGGTTGTGCTTGTTTCCCCTTTTTGCGCCCATACAATTCTCATAAATTGTTGTTTAGATCTTCTGAGTGTATCTTTGTGGGCTACAACTCTAATCACAAAGGTTATCTTTGTTTGGAGCCTTCCTCTGGTCGTTTATATGTGTCCAGTCATGTCGTCTTTAATGAATCGTCCTTTCCTTGTCCTAATTCAAAATTTTCTTTTGGGACTGTCAAGTGTGCCCCTCCTGATTCCTTTGTGCGTTCGACTGCTCCTTTTGATATCTCGGCATCCTCTCCTCCTCCTCTACCAACTCCAGCCTCTTTTGTCCCTCCCACTCGTCCTACTACTTCTTTGCCTACCTCATCTGCTTCTTCTTCTATTCATTCCTCTTCTACTGTTACCCTCATTTTCCCCCAGGTTTCACTCCCATTTCCTTTGTTTCTATTCACCACCAGCAATCTTCCATGTCGCAAACGTCTGGCTCTAGCTCTGTTTCATCCACTCTTCTACCTATTTCTCCATCTTCGGTCCCTGCTTCATCTCTGCCTTCCTCACCCCTCGTACCCTCTGTCCCTGCTACTACCTCCTTGGCTCCAACCAATATTCATCCAATGATTACGAGGGTAAAAGCTAGCATATCTAAACCAAAATGTTGGCTAGCCTCGTCCTCCTCTTCATCTTCTCCCTCTACTTCTTCAACTCCACCCCTTACTAAACCTTCATCTTTCAAAACAGCGGTTAAGTTTGTTGAATGGCGAGATGCTATGGCAAAGGAATATGATACCTTGATGCAAAACAATACATGGATTTTGGTTCCTTTATCCCCATCTTATAAGATTGTGAGTTGCAAGTGGGTTTATCGCATTAAGCTTCAGCCTGATGGCTCGTTTGAAAGATACAAGGCACGCCTTGTAGCTCGTGGTTTTGATCAGACTCATGGCAGAGATTACTTTGAAACATTCAGTCCAGTCATTAAACCAGCCACGATACGTATTGTTCTGTCTCTTGCTGTCCAGTTCAAGTGGGTGATAAAACAGCTTGATGTGCATAATGCATTTTTGAATGGGGATCTTCATGAGGAAGTGTTTATGACTCAACCAGCTGGTTTTGTTGATAAAGATAAACCAAACCATGTATGTAAACTCCAAAAGACCCTATATGGTTTAAAACAAAGCCCGAGAGAGTGGTTTATGAAACTCAGCTCGTGTCTATTGAAATGAGAGTTTACAGCATCAAAGTCGGACACCTCCATGTTTGTTTATCATAAAAATTCCATTTGGTAATTGTTTTGGTTTATGTAGACGATATTTTGGTGACTGGTAGTAGCTCCTCCTTTATCCAACAGTTTATCAAGTCTTTGAATAGTTTATTTGCTTTAAAAGACCTTGGTGATCTATCTTACTTCCTTGGCATTGAGGTGCATCACAGTTCTGAGGCTCTCCATTTATGTTAGCATAAATATTTTGTTGATTTGCTTAAGCGTGAAGATATGATGTCCAGTAAGCTTATGGCTACTCCTATGGCAGCTGGTACTTCTCTTTCAGCTCGAGATGGTGAACTTCTGTCGGATGCAAAGCTGTATCGAAGTCTTGTTGGCGCACTCCAATACTGCACCTTGACATGCCCGGATCTCAGCTTTGTTGTTAACAAAGTCTGTCAGTTTCTTCATGCCCCAACAACGGTTCATTGGAATTTAGTCAAACACATCCTTAGATATCTCAGCTCCACTTGATCCCTTGGTTTGTCCATCTCTGGTTCTGGTCCTTTGTCTCTAACATGTTACACCGATGCAGATTGGGCGAACTGTCCAGATGATAGGAGAAGTACAAGTGGCTTTTGTGTGTTCCTTGGAGATGATCTCATTTCATGGTCTTCGTCGAAACAGAAAGGTTGTTGCTCGTTCAAGTGCTGAATCTGAATATAGGGGTCTCTCAAATGTCGCAGCTGAACTGGTTTGGCTTCAATCCATTTTAAAGGAGCTTAGTTTTCCATCTGTCTCGGCTCCCTTGCTCTTATGTGATAACATAAGTGCCACATACCTTACTCCGAACCCCGTGCTCCATGGACGCTCCAAACACATAGAAACCGATCAGCATTTCATTCGTGAGAAGGTCCTACGCAAACAACTTCTTGTTAGATTTGTTCCTTCGGAAGAATTGGCTGACATACTTACTAAGCCACTGCCATCAGCTCGTTTTCAGAATTTACGCAACAAGCTCACGATCCACGCTCCTCCTCTTTCGCTTGAGGGGGATGATAAAGTATCATTTATCCTTATTTATTTTTGGTCTATTTCTCTTATTTATCTTTGTTTCATTAATGTTATTTTGTCTCCTATCAACAAGCTACATCTGTCCTCTAGGTGGCTTTATATTCTGTACTGAACATTGCTCTTGTAATAACAGAAAATCATTTTCCTCTCTACTGTTCAATTGTATATGTCGATATAGATATATAAACCTTGCAGACTAGTCAAAGCAAGCCTAGCACAGCTGTAATTGGCATGTACCCTCGATCATGAGGTCAGGATGTTCGAATCCTCTCACCTCCAAATATTGATGTACTAAAAAAAATAATAAACCTTCTAGACTATATGTATGGACTCAACAGACAATGTACAAAAATATTGGTAAAAAATATTGTTTTCAAAATTTCCACACGATGACAAAATTCGAAAACGGTTTACAAAAACAAATCTACCAAACACATATTCATGCAAACTCTCGATAAATTAAAAAAAATAAAACATCATCAAGATTTTGTACCAAACAAACCGTTATAAATTCAGAACTTTGAATTCTTTTCTCACATACTTCAGATTGAAAAAGTAAATGAAGCAATTGTTAAGAAAAAATATATAAATAATCTAACCGGACAAGAAAATAAATAATGTGTTCTTTTTACAAAATTTTCCATTTCAATGTAATGAAAATGTTTGTGTTGAACATGTTTTATTTTACCTTATTGTCTATATTTTTGGATAAATTAATTTCAATTATTCAAAACTCAAGGGACTAAAATAGATATTTAAAAAGTCTATAAACTGAAATAGATTAGAATTGAAAGTTCGAGAACAAATTGAATTTAAAGTAAATTGCAGTTGAAAAAGGAAGAAAAACTTTCTCACCGTATTATCAAATGTTAATCGATTCCATGGATTAGACCAAGCTGCCATCCAATCACAATGTACACCATAATGATTTAGGCCACGATACACAACAGCTGCGGCAGAGCCAAGAGCAACTATAGCAGTTTTGACATGAAGGAAACTACCCCATTGACCATTTGCAATCTCCATTGGGTAAGGCGCAGGGCCAATATGACCATGCCAATCATGATAACATACGTAATTTATGGTATCACTTGTAGCATTGTAAATTAAGCAAAGGGTAGATACACTCCAGTTCCCTAGTCGTTTTTCAATTTTTCAACATATGCTCGAGCATTCCTGTCTTTATCATTAGCATTCTTCATATCAAGTGCCACGCGTGCTCTATCTCGACGTGTTATTGTCTTTCCTTCATATTCTGGCATGGCTTTTAGAGTTTCATCTGTGATCGGATTGCCAAACACATTGTTTGCCATCTTGAAATTCACTGAAATAGAAAATGCCTCATGAAACATGTTCACTAAGAACAATCCAGAGCAGGTATTGCCGCATTCAATTTTAGGGTGTGTTTGGTTTAACTTTTCAAGTGTTTAATTTTGAAAATAAATCATTTTGAAAAAATTTCTAGTATTTGGCAACCACTAAAAATGACTTATTAGAAAATGAGATTGATAAATAAACTATTTTGAGAGAAACACTTAAAACCAACTTTTTAAAAAAGACTTCTTAAGTAAACAATAACTTGTGTATAAAAACATTTGTGAGGAAATGCAACCAAACACATGAGTGTTTAAATTATAAACAGTTTTTATACAAAATGTTTTTAAAAAAAATGCATTCTTGAAAAACATTTAAATTAAAATGTATTCCAAACAGACCCTTAATTTTGTGTATCATTAGCAAGCAAAAATAAAAAAATGTCAAATAACAAGTTCTTGTTTTGTATTTTTTGCTATTAATTGAAAGCTAAGTTAATAAATCACTTTGTAACATTGTTTCTATTCATTTATTATCTGTTTTTTCAAAGAATAAAAGAATAAAGAAAAGTCAAAGTGAACATAGTTCATCGATAATTGATATGTATCATCGATAAAGAAGTAAGAGGTTTGAATTCTCCATCCCAATTATGATTGAATTCAAAAGGGGAAGAAGAAAGAAAAACAAAGGCTCCTACCCTAAGAACCTTTGTTGTCGTTCTTCTTTGGAATTTCTACATATTTATAACGTTAAAATAAGCAAATAATTACAAGATAGAAGAAAAAGAAAGATATTTTTCAAAAAAAAAAAAAAAAAAAAGAAGAAAGATATTATAAATTTTGACTAACAAATAAATAAATTTTAAAATTATTTATAGTTTACCCCTTCCTCAAATTGTATATCTTTTTGTCTTGATATATTTTTGAAATTAAGTAGTTGAATTTTACATTATGGAATAAAATCATACATTCATAGACTTAAGTGACTGGTTCATTACCATTTAATTAATTGATTACTCCTAACAAATAATTAAAAAATATGTTCGGACTCATGTATTTCATTAGGTTTGAACTTTCCATAATGATAGCGTCATATTCTAATAAAAAAAATATATTTGGATTCATGCTCTTATTTTTATAAATACAAAGCATCATTGCCAACAAAAACATAATTCAATTGGCATAAAACTTGTACTCTTGACCAAGAGATCATAGGTTCAAATTTTCCATGTCACATGATGTAAAAAAAAAAAAAAAAACAAAAACAAAAGTATCTATTAGTTATTGCATTGGTTAATTGAGAGATAATTTAAATTTTCAAAAAAAGGACAAAAATCAGGGTCATCTTCCAACTATTATTTATAAATATAGAAATATAAATGAGATTCAAGTTGTTGAATCAATCAAGCTAAGAATTAAAAGAGAATTGAAGAAATAATTTTACTATTCAGCTATTGTTATTAATAAAAAGATATATATTGATTACACAAGTAGTAATTTGTGTGTTTTAAAGTGAAAAGAAAAGATGTGAATATGGAAGGAAGAATACCGGAAGTAGAAAATGAGTGGAAATTAAAATCGCTGGGAGGGAGGCACGAGTGGAAGAAGAACGGAGGAGTAGAAAAAGAAGCGTAGTGTCACGGTCGTACCTTTTCAACCGTGCGACACCATGATCTTACACGCGACCATGGCCAGCCTTAAGGGTCATCTTTAACCCATATAACTTTTTCGCGGGACTTTGGTGCTTCATCGGACCTTAGGCGAGGTTCTTCATCCTCAACCGAACTCAAATCATCTTGCAGCGGAATACATTCGGTCAATACACGTCGCCCGTACGTGTATTTTCACTCATTCGCGACTCTAGCCGACTTGCCTCTACTCTAGGCCAAGTCCTAAGGCTCAACCTTGCCTCTACATCAGGCCAAGGTCATATAAACGCAATGTCGCATCTCATTTCATCATCTTCCATCTCGATAACATGGCCCACACGCTTCTACATCGATCCGGAACTTCGCCGGGATGTGTTCGGACCCTTCAACGGGTCAAAACGGCCTTAAAACGCTCAACCGGAGCTTACCGGGTGATTTCAGCACTTACCGGGACCTACCGGGGCATTATAACGCTTACCGGGGCTTTTCGTCGCCTACCGGGGCTTATCGGGCCATTATAATGCTTACCGGGACATTTCGGGCAAATACCGTGCCAACCGGGAACTATCGGGTTCCACTGATGCTTCACGATGCCATCCCGGGACTCGGGATGTCATCTGACTTAACCGCTCGCTCGGACCTGCTTCTCGAGAACGGACCCATGGGCTTTACTGATAATCGGGGCCTCCCGGACATCCATCCATCCGGGCATATCGAGGCATGAACTCTTCTGAGACATGCCGAGTCATTTTCGTATAGCGTGCCGCAACCCGGCCATATGGTGCAACCTCCAGCCCATGGGCGGGGGCGCAATGTCGGCACACCCGTGCCGCCCGACACTGTCCTTGGAAACCCATTCCCAAAGGAAGACGCCCAAGACACTCGTCTTGCAACGCTCGCCCACACCATGACACACGCATGTGCCATGGGGTAGCTCACTTAGGCCACAGGGCCCAGGGGTGGTGGAGAGCTGACACCATGCCTCCCCCTGTAGTACATTCTGAGGCATATTTGGTCTGACACCCTTGCACATCAAATTCATGAGGAGTCATACGCCAACGTGGAGCGCCCGTCTGGTGTCCGATTGACACGAAACTTTGCGGGCTTGCATACTTCACTCATATGCACTTAACTCCAGAGCCGCTCGTCAAAACTCACGACGGAACCCCGACTTCCGAGGTCATGGCCCGGGGCCCCATCTGGCCCCCATCAAGCATACCACTGACGCGTCTGACGACATTGTTGCTTCTCAATATCTTCATGCCTTCTTGTGACATCAATGCCCACTCATTGTGGTGTGTTGGATGATGCATCGTCCTCCTCGATCGCATCATGGCACTTCTCTCTCTCGGCCCTCTGACATGGCCCGATGGGCGACACTCGACGTGCCACCACTTCACTGTCTGCTCAGTGAGGGTCACAACCTACTCTCTACTAGTATGGTTGTGACATTCTCCCCCACTTAAACTGTCATCGTCCTCGATGACATACTCGGGGGCACAATCCACATCACTGCACGATTGGATTGCGACACTTTCCCCCACTTAATCTCGGCATCGTCCCGATGACGATCCGACTTCGGACTGGCTGCTGACAGACCCGCTGAAACATTGTGCACTAGAACGAATATGGAAACTGCGCACTACCTATGAGCTATCCCACCCACGGACCTAACTCACACCCAACTTTAGGACTCGGCCCCGAGACTCGCAACATAGGCAAGGCAAAACAACTGCACATTATCTACGAGCTATCCCACCCACGGACCTAACTCACGCCCAACTTTAGGACTCGGCCCCGAGACTCGCAACGTAGACACGGCAAAAAGCACAATGCCTGCAGACTACCCCCTTCTCTGTGGACCTAACTAACGCCCAACTTTAGGACTCGGCCCGAGGATCTTCTAACAGAACACGGCAAAAGCTTCGGCATTCTCTTCGCCTCCGCTTGCGGGGAGCGCGCCCCGACTTTTCTTTTGGCACTCATGGCCACTTACTCACATATTCTCTGAGCGGCACATAACAAGGTGCACCCCGCGGGGTGAGGCTTGCAAGCCTACCACGGAATGGTCTCTTCGTGGCACCATCTCTTCTGGTGCGGACATCGGAAAGCAAGACACAACCCATTCTTTCTGTTGGCACTACCCTTCGGCCAACTCTCAACTGGCCACCTTCATGTGGCAATCGCTGCACCGATGCTTCTGTCGGAACTTGCAGCAGCTTCTTTTTCTTTTTCTGCCCTGTCTCCAGCCTGGTGCTCCATCTCGAGCAAATTGCTGGTCTTGGCATCTGTGAAGCCACCCACTTAGGCATGTGGAATGACTTAAGGGACACACTCGCTCGACACACGAGCGTCTTCACGGGACAAGCAACCCATTCTCGCGGGTGCTTTCCCAATCTTGGCTCTACACATCCCAAATCGCCCACCCACATAGGCTTTCTTGATGCTTAACTCTGGCACTTGACCGGCGCATGTCACCCTGACCCCCGGCTTTCTCTGCTTGCAACCATTAACACTATCCCTCTGGCGGTAATGGTTCTTTCGAAGGCACCCTACCTGGTACACCTTCTGATTTTTCTCTCTTGCCCATACTGAACCCCAAGCCCTTGGCAAATGGACTTGGTTCTTGCACTCTGACGGGTTGGACTCCCTCAAGGAATCCGGCTTCAATACCCTTTCTGTCTCTGATACTGACAACACAACTGCCCTGCCGAAACTGGCACTCTTGACACAATCGTGAAGTCTTCAATCCGACCACAGGGTCACTCTTTCTGTCTCGTCCGACTACGCACACAAAGTGGGGCTCTGATCGTAGCCCAAAGCCTAAGCTAGGCTCTGATACCAACTGTCACGGTCGTACCTTTTCAACCGTGCGGCACCATGATCTTACACGCGACCATGGCCAGCCTTAAGGGTCATCTTTAACCCATATAACTTTTTCGCGGGACTTTGGTGCTTCATCGGACCTTATGCGAGGTTCTTCATCCTCAACCGAACTCAAATCATCTTGCAGCGGAATACATTCGGTCAATACACGTCGCCCGTACGTGTATTTTCACTCATTCGCGACTCTAGCCGACTTGCCTCTACTCTAGGCCAAGTCCTAAGGCTCAACCTTGCCTCTACATCAGGCCAAGGTCATATAAACACAATATCGCATCTCATTTCATCATCTTCCATCTCGATAACATGGCCCACACGCTTCTACATCGATCCGGAACTTCGCCGGGATGTGTTCGGACCCTTCAACGGGTCAAAACGGCCTTAAAACGCTCAACCGGAGCTTACCGGGTGATTTCAGCACTTACCGGGGCATTATAACGCTTACCGGGGCTTTTCGTCGCCTACCGGGGCTTATCGGGCCATTATAATGCTTACCGGGACATTTCGGGCAAATACCGTGCCAACCGGGAACTATCGGGTTCCACTGATGCTTCACGATGCCATCCCGGGACTCGGGATGTCATCTGACTTAACCGCTCGCTCGGACCTGCTTCTCGAGAACGGACCCATGGGCTTTACTTATAATCGGGGCCTCCCGGACATCCATCCATCCGGGCATATCGAGGCATGAACTCTTCCGAGACATGCCGAGTCATTTTCGTATAGCGTGCCGCAACCCGGCCATATGGTGCAACCTCCAGCCCATGGGCGGGGGCGCAATGTCGGCACACCCATGCCGCCCGACACTGTCCTTGGAAACCCATTCCCAAAGGAAGACGCCCAAGACACTCGTCTTGCAACGCTCGCCCACACCATGACACACGCATGTGCCATGGGGTAGCTCACTTAGGCCACAGGGCCCAGGGGTGGTGGAGAGCTGACACCATGCCTCCCCCTATAGTACATTCTGAGGCATATTTGGTCTGACACCCTTGCACATCAAATTCACGAGGAGTCATACGCCAACGTGGAGCGCCCGTCTGGTGTCCGATTGACACGAAACTTTGCGGGCTTGCATACTTCACTCATATGCACTTAACTCCAGAGCCGCTCGTCAAAACTCACGACGGAACCCCGACTTCCGAGGTCATGGCCCGGGGCCCCATCTAGCCCCCATCAAGCATACCACTGTCGCGTCTGACGACATTGTTGCTTCTCAATATCTTCATGCCTTCTTGTGACATCAATGCCCACTCATTGTGGTGTGTTGGATGATGCATCGTCCTCCTCGATCGCATCATGGCACTTCTCTCTCTCGGCCCTCTGACATGGCCCGATGGGCGACACTCGACGTGCCACCACTTCACTGTCTGCTCAGTGAGGGTCACAACCTACTCTCTACTAGTATGGTTGTGACACGTAGCGTGGAGCACAAGAGTTACGCTTCTCCTTCTTTTATTTTACAAAGTGGGGTCAGTTATTTTATTTATTTATTTTATTTTATTTTATTTTTTTGTCTGAAACTGTGGTCAGTTTTGTTTTTCTTAACAAAGGGATTTTTCTACCACACTCTAAAATAGATGGAAATGGTAAAAAACCCACTTTTTAAAACAAGTATATATGTCATTTTGCTTACGTCAGCATCTTAGTGAAATTACCATTTTACTCTCTACTCTAACATCGCTCTTTCTCTCGCTCTCTCGCTCTAGTTTATCACTCTCTCTCCAATCTCGTGCTCTCTCTCTCCAATCTCTCACTTCTCGCTCTCTCTCTCCAATTTCTCCCTCCAATCTTTTACTCTATCTAATTTATCTCTCCAATCTCTTGCTCCTTCTCCAGTCTCACTCTTAAATCTAAATGTACGTTTTCATATAGAGTAAAATGATAATTTTGTTAGGATGATGACGTAAGCAAAAGAGTATGTATCCTTATTCTGAAAACGTATGACATTTTTCATTTTGGCCTTTCAAAATGGATCATCCACGTAATTGTTTCCTTAAGAAAATAGTGAACTGAACTTTTGGGGGAAAAAAGTGGGCTGATTTATTGGGTACAGTGGATGGATTTTATTTATTTTCTTTTTAATTCTTGTAACCCTTTTTAATTTATATTAATTTCCATTTTAAGCTTGTACTGGTGATCAAGAATTCTTGGGTTTAAATCTCACCACTCCCACATGTTGTCAAGAAAAAAAAAAAAGTATCTTTGAAAAATTAATTTCGTTATAAGAGAAATCTCTTCTTATTTGTTTTCATTTTTTTAAATTTATTTGTAATTGTTTTTTTAAATTAAATAAAAATAAAAGTTGAATATGAGGAGATACAATGGGAGGAAACTTTTTATGTCTAAGTTTACCCTTCAATGTAAATTGTGTACCATTTTGTCTTGATTTTTAAACTTAAGTTAAGTTGAATTTTACATTATGGAAGAAAAATAATGGTTAAAATATCATTTGAATCCCGATACTTTAGGTTTTGTCTCATTTTAGTACGAGTCAAGTGTCCAGTTTTAGTTCATATGCATATAATAAAGCTTAAAATTGGTTCCTAAAGTGAGTTTATTGTTAATTTTTCATTTAAAAAGCCAACCTCTATTAACCATAATTCTATAAATGGTAGGATGTTCACATTGTGTCTTTTCTTGGAGGGTAATTATTATTATTATTTAATCAATTTCAATAAAAAGTGACTCTAAACTTATGGTAGTGACATTTTCTCAAAAAAAAAAGAAAAAACTTATGGTAGTGACAAATTTTAAGTTCTATTAAAAGTATATGGCCTAAAATTGAACATTTGAAAATACAAGCACTAAAATGGAACAAAACCCCAAGTATCGAGTACCAAAATGGTGAAATGGTATTTTAATAAATAATAATCATAATGTACATTAACAAAGCATAGTCATTAGTTTTATCTTGGTAGATGATCAATTTCCTATTCAAATCTTAAATCTAGTGAATTAATTTTTTTTCTTTTAAATTACATGAAATTGTGATTATTTAAATGTATTTACTATTATTATTATTATTATTATTATTATTATTATTATTATTATTATTATTATTATTATTTTGAATCCCTTTATTCAAATTCCAATAAGATCCATTTGACTAATTTTTTTTTCAAAAAGAAATATAAAAGTAGCTAGTTAGGATGATTCACAATTCAAACAACTAGATGTATATGGTGGTTGATTATTTGTTGATCCTAATGCAAACCCAATGAACTCATTTTTTTCAAAACAACAATAAACTGGTTCTTATCCTTGCCGTTTAAATTGTGCATTAATTGAAGGGAAATTGCAATGGGTAGCAAAAAATATGAGGTCATTTGCAAATTTAGCTATGCGTTTTGAGATTTGCAAATATAGCAAATATTTTAAAATCTATTTTTTCGCTTTTTTTTATTATTCCAGTTTTACCCTTGTTGGTATATCAACAGATATATTAGTAGTATATCTGATATAGTTTATATTTATTAATATATGAAATATAAAATATATCATTTAACTGATATACTCAATTTGATATGCTCGAATGAATACAATGATATACCTAATATATACTTGATTTGATAAGCGTAACCTTGGATATAAGAATGATATACCTGATATATTATGAAGGTTAATATACTTGATATGTTACTTTTATTTATTTATCTTTGTTATGCTCCCTTTTCTCTTTATTGATTTGTATTGTGTTATTTACCTATTTTAAATGAAATATTTTTTTTTATAACATAAAAGGTTTGTCTTATATACTTGTTATGAACATCGATATACCAGTGATATATCTCATTTTTTATATTACTCAAATAATTAATAACATTGATACACTTGATTATGAGTGACTAAATATATCAAAGATAGACTTGTTATTTTTTTAAAAAAAAAATCATTGATATCTATTTTTAATTATTAATGATATACTATATTTTAACTATATTTTTTATATTGAATATAAAGTGTTGATATACTGTTGATATATAATTCATATTAGAAATATCATTTCACAAATATAACAGAGTATATTAGCAGTATATCAGTAATATACTTCAATTTAGGTATATCTTATATACTGAATATAAAATAATGATATAATGTTAATATACTACATATTAGGAATATCATTCCACTAATATATCAAGTAAAGTATATCAACAGTATATCTGATATAATTCATTTTAGGTATATGAGTAGTATATCAACAATATATCTGATATATTTCATTTTAGGTATATCAATAGTATATCAACTTGATATACTACTGATATACTTCATAACAGTAAAACATGCAAAAATGCTGGAAATGGTATTTTTGACTTTTTCTATTTGCGTTTTGGACTGGACTGAACTTTTTTACCATAATTGCAATCCTCAAAAAGTGGAGGCTCGCTTGAAATTGGAGATTTATCTTTTGCTATTGCTGCAACCACCCCTTAATTTAAACATGTTATTGTAACGCAAGAGATTGTTATCTTAAAGAAAACTCTATAATTTTTTTTTTCATTTTATTGAAATATTGGATATGAAAAGTTTTTAATTAAATAATATATTCAATAAAAGAATGCATACTATTAATGTAATAGGTAATTTTGGACCACCATGATATGCAAGGAGCTGACGAGGACAATCGGACGGGGATAGGACCAGGAAACGACCCAGAGGTAGACCAACCAACGGGTCGGGCCAAAATGGCCCGACCCATATGGTCGGCCTCGGCCTTGGGCAGAGCCGAGGCCGACCACTCGGCCTGCTTGCGCGGGCCGAGTTCGTTTGCCTCGCTTGGTCCTTGCCGTCTCTAGCCGCCTCGGTCCGGCCTGGTTCGTCCTAAAATGCCTCCAAATTCCTAGAAACCCTAGGAGGATGAGCAGGTATTTATACCACTCTTTGCCACCGAAGAAGGGGACCCAAACTCTCGACTCTCTTCTCTTACTCTCTAGCCCCCCTCCTTTCGTTTTCTGACTTAAGCATCGGAGGCGGTGTGGCTAGCACTACACCGGTGTGCAGGTTTTCCTTGATTTGCAGGCCACGTCTTCTCCCGCTCTCAAACAAATTCACTGTCGACTATCACATGGAGCGAAGGTAATTTACCTAGCAAAATTTGATCATCAACGATTAAAATGATAATTGACGGAGTGAAGAACACTCGAGCGGAAGCGTTAGCGAATCTTAGGCCTTGATTTTCATTAATTTGATTGATTAAAGCATGCTGAAAATAAGAACGAAAAACAGGGGATTGTAAAACCGACCTTTGAAGCTTCAATCCGTGGATCTCTTTTGAAATTTCTCTTCACGATCTTTACGTAGACGACCACCGAGATCTTCCCCACTATTCTCCGGCCTTAGAACGGGCTTGTGGGAACCCGAGCATGATGGATTTGTGAAAGAAAGAAGCATGGGTTTTGAGAGCTTTTCATGAGAGAATTTTGAGTAAAATGAATGTAACTTGTTGTGTTCTTCCATTCTCCTTCTTCAGCCTTCTCCATTCCCTTTTATACAAGAAAGCATGCAACCTTGGATTGCAAAATGAAGACAGCAAGAGGATTAAAAGCTTACTCATGGGAGAGGTGTCAAGCTATTGAATTTTTCATGAAATTCAATTCAAAATTGATTTTCAATTTTATGTAAAATTCCATTAACTTTAAAATGATTTTGAATTTCTTTTTAAAGTTAAACAAATCAATTTCCAAGATTATTAATTAAACCAATTTTAATTAATAATATTTGTTTTAATTTAATATCAAGTATTAAATTAAATTAGTACACCAATACCGTTCTCTTTCAAAAAAACCGGTGAATGTGAATCACTATTCAAATTCAAACCGAATATCTCGAACGTGAATCCATATTCACATGTGTTTTATTTAATTCATATTTAAATAACTATAACTCTCTTAAAATATGGTTTAATTAATAATTAAACCGTTATGTTAAATTATATCGAATATAATTCAACGATATCTCCCTTAATCGAATTTCAACGTCTTTCAAATTTCTTTCACCACTCTGTTCTAAGGTTTAATCCGTTTGAGCTAGCAGGGGGACCTAATGGACCTACAGATCATGGGCACCAACGATCCGAGATTAACCGGTTGAACTCTTTCAATCCTAGTTAACCAACATTCGTTAACTAACGGGACACTCCACTAAAGCCCGTAGCTGAACTCCCCTCACTGTAGATATATTTTTGTCCACCCGATATAACCGTGATTAGTAAGTCAATCCTTCACAGATTGTTCGTAACTATAGTAAGGTCAAAAGTCCGTTTTACCCCTATAGCACTTCTTGTTCCTTAAGCCTCAACTGAGTCCCTAATGAACAATTGGTTTATGGTCCAACCACTAAACCTGAAACCTCTCGGGCCAATGAGAGGGCGGCGCGCCTTTGTTCACGTTCCGGAGTCAGCACTTAAGGGAACAACCTTTCTACTATCCCTAAAGACGGGTAGGAGTGAATTCCATCTTGCAGGACTATGTCCCCAGCTATCTATCCGGTCTTATCCCCAAAGTGGCAGGTTTATTGAGCGGCGCTTATGGGCCACTCTCACCTATGCAAACAGGAGTTCATAGTTAGCTCAGGATTAAGATCGAGTTACTTAGGTCATCACTTTGAAATAGTCAGTTTCACAGTAAACGGCGTTATAAAGTGAAAGTGACTTATTTCGAGGTCCGATCTTATACAAACTTCTTTTGCATAGGACGCCCCCACTCACATGTTTCTACACGAACGATTTAGGATCACATCGTTTGTATTAAAACAAAGTGGGCCTCGTCATATAGTTTTTCCTAGGATAAGATACCCAGTCTTATCCCTATACTATAGACCGTTTTAGGCTATGTACTTAAACCTGATCCACTTTTATGTCACTACATAAAGTTCAAGCATTCATCTCATAGCCAAGGATTCTAGTTTTATTGGATTTGGGTTAATAAAAATATAGCTAAACAAATCTTTCGACAACCATAATAAAAACTATTCTAATAAGTTTTATATATAAATTTGTTACATTTACTATCCACAAGTTTTAGGACATAAACCCCAACAATAATTAAGTTACAATATTATTTTATTTGGTTGAAATCAAAAGATTGATTTCACAATAAATTCATTTACTACGAGTGTGGTTGGGTATCAAAATCACATTAATTGTAAAATGATAAAACAAAATAAATTTGATTGGATAACATCGAAATCTTTTTCTCATATGCTTGCAAACGGGTAAATTCAAAACCGTTTACATCCAACAATACAAAAGTGAGGTACTTTAACAATAAACCGTTTATATCGGGGCTGTTAGATGTCGAATCCGGATTCCGAATCCTAGATTTGGGGTGTTACAATACAAAAGTGAGGTACTTTCACAATTTCTCTGTTTTACATCCAACAATGCAAAACTATCTATCTCATTGCTCCGAGAGCAGCTAATAATTTCTCCTTCAATATTTTTCGATACGGGCAAAAACTGTTTCTTTTTTTTTTAACAAACACTAATTTAAGAGTCTTATTTCTTTACCCACCCATATCTTCCACTTCCTAGCTAACGGACCAAATATATTTTAGTTAACGTCGTTTGCCTTTAATAATGAATAAAAGTCTTTTTCTTCTAACCATCTTAAACTTGTTTTTATTTGATTATAATAATACGAAAAAAAAATGGTTGATTTTTTTATTGTCTTACGAAGCCATAATGCCATAAAAGTCTTCTTTTCACACATCTATTTAACTTGGTCCACAATCTTGGGGGAGGGCTAAAAGTGTTTCTTTTTTCTTCTCAAACAATATAATTTCAAAAAGTCATATTCCCTTACTCACCCATCTCTTTCACATGCTAGGTAACCGACAAAAAGATATTTTAGTTAATGTCCATTTGCCTATAATAATGCATAAAAGTCCTCTTCTCTAACTACCTTAAACTTGTTTTTATTTGATTGTAGTAATTTTTTAAAATAATTGTTTTTTTTTTGTTTAATTAATTTTTTTTTTTTCTATTTTGAAGCCATAATGTTATAAAAGTCTTCTTTTCACACATCTCTTTAACTTGCTTCACTATTTTCACATAGGGCTAAAAATGTTTCTTTTTTTTTTTTTATAACAAACAATCATTTCAAAATGTGTTATTCCCTTACCTACCAATTTCTTCCAATTGTTAGGTAACATTAGGTGGGAAATAGATTGTATATATACACTGTAACGACCCGACTTCTTGAATAAATCTTTTCGGGATCGTTACGATAATGCATGCTTTTGAGACCTTTTGAAATAAAAACATTTTAAAACTTAAACCATAACTTGAGTAAAAACTTCAAAACAAAACTTTTATTCGGGATCCCTAATTTTAAAAGTTTTAAATATTCTTAAATAATTTCTAAAAATGTAAATGTACATGTGTTGAAGGAGAAATTTTGGCCAATGACAAATTGCCACGTCATTATTTAAAATTAATGACAAAATTATAATTAATTAAATTTGGGTCCAATTATAAATTGACATGTGTCCCAAATTTAATTTGAAGACAAATTGGCCAATTATAAATTTTTAGGGCCAAATGTCCATTTGATCAATTAATTAAAAATAAATTATTTTGATCAGATTAATTGATTTGACCATTTAATTAAAGAAAATAATTAATTGGATCGTGAGTCTTTTAAATATTTGGGTCATATGGTTTTGGGTGAAATATAAACCAGACCCAAGACCAATAAAGCCCAAGCCCAAGTTGTTAGGCCCAAAAGTCACCAGGGCCCATCCAGCGAGAACTCTATAAATAGAGGGGTTCTCCATCATTTCAAGGGTTCAGAAATTCTACACTCTCACAAAGACAAGAGGTCAGAATTTTGAAGCTCGAGGGCAGAGTCCAGAGCATTCTCCAAGATCCAGAGTCATCAGAAGTCAGAGAGTCTAGAGAATTCAAAAGATCCAAGATTCAGAATTCAACCAACTCAAGACTCAGAAGGTTTGAAGACTAGAAGACTCTAAGAAGAGATCAATAAGCCAATCGACCGATCAAGAAGATCAACAAGTCAGCAGGCCGATCATCCAAGAGGATCAACAAGCTAACAAGCCGATTCGACAGATCATCAAGCCAACAGGATGATCCAAGAGATCAACAAGCCAACCGATAGATCAAGAAGATCAACAAGTCAGCAGGCCGATCATCCAAGAGATCAACAAGCCAACCGACCGATCAAGAAGATCAACAAGTCAGCAGGCCGATCATCCAAGAAGATCAACAAGCCAACCGATCGAACAGATCATCAAGCCAACAGGCCGATCCAAGAGATCATCAAGTCAGCAGGCCGATCATCCAAGAGGATTAACAAGCTAACAAGCCGATCCAACAGATCATCAAGCCAACAGGCCGATCCAAGAGATCATCAAGTCAGCAGGTCGATCATCCAAGAGGATCAACAAGCTAACAAGCCGATCCAAGAGATCATCAACCTAGCAGGCCGATCATCCAAGAAGCTCAACAAACCAGTCCAAGAAGATCAACAAGCTAGAGACCAAAGTTTATATATTTAAGAGAGAGAATCAGAGGATTAAAGTTAGAGATTGTACACCCACACGCATACAACATTAATACAAATATATTATTTATTCCACGTGTCTCCATCCCCGAAGTCTCGTGTGAACAAATTGGCACGCCCAGTGGGACAATCTCTACCTCTCATCTCTCTCTCTTATCTAAAAACATAAAAGTAAACATGTCATTCAAGACTTCTTCGATGACCGCTGTCAAGAACAAGTCTTACATCAGTTCTACTGCCCATTGTTGCTTCAATGAACTGAGGTTGCAAGAAGATAAAACTTCTATCATTGCAAGCGAAGAAACAACCTTGCAGGGGGCATATACCAATGACAAGTTTCTTGTTAAGTATAACCCTCTGTTTGAACCTGATTCTAACGTAGTGACTGTCATGATGACTGAGACAAGAACTACGGAAGAAAGAATGACTGAGATGCAAGAACACATCAACAATTTGATGAAGGCGATTGAAGAAAAAGATTCTCAAATCGCGCAACTAAAGTGCCAAATTGAGAACCAACATATCGCCGAATCAAGTCAAACCCAAGTCATAAAAAAACATGACAAAGGAAAGACTACAGTGCAAGATGATCAGCCACATTGTTCTGCTTCGATCGCTTCACTATCCATCCAACAGCTCCAAGATATGATCACAAACTGTATCAGAGCTCAGTACGGTGGACCTACTCAAGATTCCCTCTTGTATTCCAAACCTTATACTAAGAGGATTGATAACTTGACAACGCCAATCGGGTATCAGCCACCAAAATTTCAACAGTTTGATGGAAAGGGCAATCCTAAACAACATATTGCCCACTTCGTTGAGACATGTGAGAACGCTGGTACTCGAGGGGACCTACTAGTCAAACAGTTCGTTCGAACACTTAAAGGAAATGCGTTTGACTGGTACACTGATCTAGAACCTGAGTCAATAGACAGTTGGGAGGAACTCGAAAGAGAGTTTTTGAATCGCTTCTACAGCACTAGACGAACCGTTAGCATGTTCGAGCTCACCAACACTAAACAACGAAAAGGTGAACTCATTGTTAACTATATAAATCGCTGGAGAGCCATGAGCTTAGATTGCAAAGATCGTCTCACTGAACTCTCTTCCGTCGAGATGTGCATTCAAGGCATGCACTGGGAACTCCTCTACATCCTTAAAGGTATAAAGCCTCGCACCTTTGAAGAACTAGCAACTCGCGCCCACGATATGGAGCTAAGTATTGCTAGTCAAGAAAACCAAGACCTTCTCCTCCCTAACATGAGAAAAGAAGGAAGGAACGATGAAGAGACTATAGAAGAATCCATGGTTGTAAACACAACCCTTCCCAAGTCGTCTTCGAAAGAAAAGCGACAAACTAATGGAGCGCATCACTTAACTTTAAAGGAAAGACAGAAGAAAATCTATCCTTTCCCTGATACCGACATCCCTGATATGTTGGAACAACTATTGGAAGCGCAACTGATAGAGCTTCCTAAGTGTAAACGACCAGAAGAGATGGAGAAAGTCGATGATCCCAAGTATTGCAAGTATCATCGAGTTATTGGTCATCCAGTGGAAAGATGTTTCGTCCTAAAGGACTTAATTTTAAAGCTGGCTAAGGAAGGCAAAATCGAGCTCGACCTTGATGAAGTAGCCCAATCAAATCTTGCTACAATCAAAGGAAATAACAAACATCAAAGAAAGAAGGATCCTAAGAAACTTCAACCCAAGAGGAAGAGAAGTAAAAAGTTTTCTCAACCTCAACAACTGGTGATGTTGAATAAATTCTTCTCCAAAACTTTCCACAAAAAGAAAAAAAGAGAACCTTGCAACTTCCTACTGCATCGACGTAGAAGAAGTTGACAATTCCAAGAAAAGTGAACAAAGGACTTCTGTCTTCGATCGCATCAAGCCTCCAACTACTCGTCCTTCAGTATTCCAAAGAATGAGTATGACCGCGACAGAGGAAGAAAATCAATGTTCGATGTCCACCTCCACTCGACCTTCAGCTTTCCAAAGGCTAAGTGTCTCCACATCGAAGAAAAGTCGATCTTCAACATCTGTCTTTGATCGCCTCAAAGTAACAAACGATCAACCTAAAAGAAAGATGAACAACTTGGAGTTGAAACTTTTCGATGAAGTAAATAGTGACAAGAAGCTTCATAGTAGCATCCCGTCACGTATGAAGAGGAAGTTTTATGTTCTCATAAATACGGAAGGTTCCTTGAAGGTAAAGCAAAATCTCATTATCTTTACCAATCCTGCAAATGAAGGATCTGATCAAGACTATGACAAAGATAAGAGCTTTTAAATGTAAAAGCTCCTTATCGCAAGAGCCTAAACTGCATGATGCTCCTAGCCCACATGAGCTTAAAAGGTGAGAGCAAAAAAAAAATTTGAACTACGTTATGACTTGATCCCTTTTCTTCAAAGGGTACGTAGGCAGCTTAAAGAAACCTTTAAGTTCAGTCTCTGCAAAAAAAAAAAGGAAAGTGCAACAAATATTGAAGCACGACGATATAAATTGAGGAAATTCATCACTAGTGGGGGCAACACAGCGAATGGAAGTTGCTTCCTCCAAGTTCGAAGGTTCCCACGCGCTTCGCTGCAGTTCCTTCCCCCCAAATTCGAAGGTTCTCACGCGCTTCGCTGCAGTTCCTTCCTCCAAGTTTGAAGGTTCTAAAATCGCTTCGCTGCGATCCTTCCTCCAAGTTCGAAGGTTCTCACGTGCTTCGCTCTGCAATTCCTTCCCCAAGTTCGAAGGTTCTCACGTGCTTCGTGCAGTTCCTTCCTCCAAATTCGAAGGTTCTCACGCGCTTCGTTGCATTTCCTTCCCCCCAAGTTCGAAGGTTCTCACGCGTTTCGCTGCATTTCCTTCCCCCCAAATTCGAAGGTTCTCACGCGCTTCGCTGCAGTTCCTTCCCCCGAAGTTCGAAGGTTCTCACGTCGCTTCGCTGCAGTTCCTTCCCCCGAAGTTCGAAGGTTCTCACGTCGCTTCGCTGCAGTTCCTTCCTCCAAGTTTGAAGGTTCTCACATCGCTTCGCTGCAGTTCCTTCCTCTAAGTTTGAAGGTTCTCACATCGCTTCGCTTCGCGCTGCGCTTCGTTGCAGTTCCTTCCTCCAAGTTCGAAGGTTCTCACGCGCTTCGCTGCAGTTTCTTCTCCCTAAGTTCGAAGGTTCTCACGCGCTTCGATGCAGTTCCTTCCTCCCTAAGTTCGAAGGTTCTCACTCGTTTCGCTGCAGTTCCTTCCTCCAAATTCGATGGTTTCGAAGGTTCTCACGCGCTGTGATTCGTTGTAGTTCCTTCCTCCAAGTTCGAAGGTTCTCATGCGCTTCGCTGCACAGTTCCTTCCTCCAAGTTCGAAGGTTTTCATGCGCTTCGTTGCTACCTTCCTCCAAAGTTCGAAGGTTCTCTCACGCGCTTCGCCACAGTTCCTTCCTCCAAGTTCGAAGGTTCACACGCGCTTCGCCACAGTTCCTCCCTCCAAGTTCGAAGGTTCACACACGCGCTTCGCCACACCACAGTTCCTCCCTCCAAGTTCGAAGGTTCTCACGCGCATCGCCACAGTTCCTTCCTCCAAGTTCGAAGGTTCTCACGCGCATCGCCACAGTTCCTTCCTCCAAGTTCGAAGGTTCTCACGCGCATCAAGGTTCACACGTGCTTCGCCACAGTTCCTTCCTCCAAGTTCGAAGGTTCTCACGTGCATCAAGATTCACACGCGCTTCGCCACAGTTCCTTCCTCCAAGTTCGAAGGTTCACACGCGCTTCGCCACAGTTCCTTCCTCCAAGTTCGAAGGTTCACACGCGCATCAAGGTTCACACGCCTTGCCACAGTTCCTTCCTCCAAGTTCGAAGGTTCTCACGCGCTTCGCCAGAGTTCCTTCCTCCAAGTTCGAAGGTTCTCACGCGCTTCGCCACAGTTCCTTCCTCCAAGTTCGAAGGTTCTCACGCGCTTCGCCACAGTTCCTTCCTCCAAGTTCGAAGGTGGTTCTCAGTTCCTTCCTCCAAGTTCGAAGGTTTCTCCTAGGCTTCAAAGGCTCTCATGAGAAATATGAATCTTAAAATTTAAGATTAACAATTTTGGGACTCGTACCCATGACCTTTAAATATGCAGCTTGGCTATTAAACCAATAGACCATTCAAGTTTTTTGATTAACATTTGCTTGTTAATATATACATATATGCTATTCGGTCAACTCATATTATTCTCAATCCAAATTTTGTCAAACCCAAAATCAACCAAAGTCCCAAACTCAAATTCTATTCCAAATGCAAGTTAAAATTGGATAGAATTTTACCTCAAGCCAAAAGTTTGGCATAATCCAAATTTTTATCCCAAATGAACCAAAGTCAAAACCTCAAATTCTATTCCAAATGCGAGTTAAAATTGGGTAGGATTTTACCTCAAATCAAAATTTGGGTATAAACCAAAATTTGCCCAAACTTCAAATCAAAGTTTGCTGCCAAATAAGAAAAAAAAAATCATCAAAATTTTGACCAAACTTCAAATTTTGATTAATTGGCGATAAAAGTGTGTCAAATAAAAAAATCAAAATTTTGACCAAAATTCATATTTTGATTAAATTGACACACCAAAGGGAGTCAAAATCAAGAACAAATATCTTGCATTTTGATCCCAAAATATCTTTTTCGAGATTCACTCACACATAACTTGTGACTAACTCTCGAAAAGGGGGCATTTGTTGAAGGAGAAATTTTGGCCAATGACAAATTGCCACGTCATTATTTAAAATTAATGCCAAAATTATAATTAATTAAATTTGGGTCCAATTATAAATTGACATGTGTCCCAAATTTAATTTGAAGACAAAGTTGGCCAATTATAAATTTTTAGGGCCAAATGTCCATTTGATCAATTAATTAAAAATAAATTATTTTGATCAGATTAATTGATTTGACCAATTAATTAAAGAAAATAATTAATTGGATCAAATTTGAGTCTTTTAAATATTTGGGTCATATGGTTTTGGGTGAAATATAAACCAGACCCAAGACCAATAAAGCCCAAGCCCAAGTTGTTAGGCCCAAAAGTCACCAGGGCCCATCCAGCGAGAACTCTATAAATAGAGGGGTTCTCCATCATTTCAAGGGTTCAGAAATTCTACACTCTCACAAAGACAAGAGGTAGGAATTTTGAAGCTCGAGGGCAGAGTCCAGAGCATTCTCCAAGATCCAGAGTCATCAGAAGTCAGAGAGTCTAGAGAATTCAAAAGATCCAAGATTCAGAATTCAACCAACTCAAGACTCAGAAGGTTTGAAGACTAGAAGACTCTAAGAAGAGATCAATAAGCCAATCGACCGATCAAGAAGATCAACAAGTCAGCAGGCCGATCATCCAAGAGAATCAACAAGCTAACAAGCCGATTCGACAGATCATCAAGCCAACAGGATGATCCAAGAGATCAACAAGCCAACCGACAGATCAAGAAGATCAACAAGTCAGCAGGCCGATCATCCAAGAGATCAACAAGCCAACCGACCGATCAAGAAGATCAACAAGTCAGCAGGCCGATCATCCAAGAAGATCAACAAGCCAACCGATCGAACAGATCATCAAGCCAACAGGCCGATCCAAGAGATCATCAAGTCAGCAGGCCGATCATCCAAGAGGATCAACAAGCTAACAAGCCGATCCAACAGATCATCAAGCCAACAGGCCGATCCAAGAGATCATCAAGTCAGCAGGTCGATCATCCAAGAGGATCAACAAGCTAACAAGCCGATCCAAGAGATCATCAACCTAGTAGGCCGATCATCCAAGAAGCTCAACAAACCAGTCCAAGAAGATCAACAAGTTAGAGACCAAAGTTTATATATTTAAGAGAGAGAATCAGAGGATTAAAGTTAGAGATTGTACACCCACACGCATACAACATTAATACAAATATATTATTTATTCCACGTGTCTCCATCCCCGAAGTCTCGTGTGAACAACATGGCCTCTAAAAAATTTCTCAAACAAATTTACAAATAAAGTAAAGCAGAGTTCTTAAAGCGGAAGAAAAATAAAATATGAAATTCAGGTCCTCTCATGACTGCCTAATGGATTCTCATCAATCGTCTTTCATCTATCGTTGCCTTTACCTGAAAAAATATTTTTGATAAGTGACCCTACTATTGAGGTTGGGTCACGCTTTAAAAACGTTTTAAAAATCAACAACAAATATCTTTTTGGTGGCTCTAAACTTTATTTTAACTTACTAATGAAAGATGATATACATCAATTTCATGCATATCCTATACACATCAATTTCAAGTGTCTCCTACAGAGGTCGTCAATTTCACGAAACCTCGAGGTCGTCAATTTCACGAACCTCGACTTAGGTACATCAATTCCATGTCTCTAAGTCCTATGTTGGCATCTCTGAATGTACATCGATTTCATGTACACTTATAAAACTCATAAATAATTTAAACTCATTCCTTTAATGGAATTTTAAACCCATTCCTTTAATGGAATTTTGAGAGACCACCAACTCAATTATTTCAGATATCAACAAATACAAAGCAATAATAGTAAAGTTCATGCTTTCAACAATTTTAATAAACGCTTACGTAATTAAAATAATAGATTTTTCATGCACAATTTTCATGCTTTTAACAATAATAATAAATTTCATGAACAACTCATAGGCACGAGAATTTTAGAAAGATCAAGTATGCGCACCCAAATAAAAAGTTCAACAGTAAAGCCACTTACCTTGGCTTTTAACTCCTTAATATAATTTGAGAATTTAATTCTACCAAAATTGATCTCGCCCTTAATTGAACTAAGTGATTCACAAAACTCTAATTAGCGGCTGATAGGAATCCCAATATCGCTCCAATTTGATAATTAAAACTCCCAATGCCAAGAGAACCTTGAAATCAATAACCAAAATTAATTTGTATTCAGTTAAACCTTAAAATCCAACCTAATAAACTTGAATCTCAATTACCCATTCAAGATTTGCCGGAATTTAGGCTGAGAACTTGTTGAACGAACTAATGAATGGGTACCTTGAAATTGAGTAGTAACATCTAGGGGTGATCATCAATCGGTCGATGATGTGCAAATTGCTTACCGCAAGTGTACGGGTCAAGTTATAATATAGTGAATGTGAAATTCGAATGTCGTCCTCTGGATTGGTTTCTAATAAATTTTAATTACCGGAAATACTCTTGACCAATTTTATTTAGGGAACCAAATTGAGTGAGAGTGAAATTAAATTAAACAAAAAATAATGCAAAAGATATGACAATCCAATGGAAACAATAGTCTTAGGGATGTGATTTCACCAATTGGGATTATGGATTAATTAACGGATTAACACATGCTATGATTCATAAATCTTGGTAAACTAAGGTCACACATACCTCTCCCGAGCATACATGATTCTCCCACATACAATTGAACTCGATATCCCTATCTAAATTCAATAAACATACAAGGCAATAAGGATAACTTTTTTAACGATTTCTAGAATTAACTATAACCTCCCGATTTCTAGTTAAATCCTAGTTATGCATAATGATTTCTAAGCTAAATCCTCTCTCCCGAGTTAGATTCAAGCACAAACATCGATTAATTCATGGCCGGTAAATCGAAAGCATTAAGGGTACAAATATGCATAAATGAATCAATAGCATAAATCCATAATTTCAATCCATAATTGCCCCAACGGCTACATCAATCCCTAAGGGTTCAACTTAGCTACACATAATCCTTATGGTAACATAAACTAAGTATGAATCAGCCATAAAAACTAACTAAAATAAGGGAATAAGGGAATTAAACACTATGTAGGCCGGAACCCCACGTCCCCGAGACGATCCCCACGAACAATGCCTTCAATTCCTCTTGCTCCACTTGCTTCAGCCTTCAAATCAACCTATCTGCTCTGTTTTACGGCTCCCAGGTGTCCTAGAGAAGTCCCTCTTTCAGCACTAATCGCAAATTATTTACATTATGAAATTTTGTCGTAGCGTCGAGACGCTGAGGAGACAGCGTCTCGACGCTGTGGCCTTATCGCGTGAATCTGGAATGGAAAACACGCAGCATCGAGACGCTAAGGTCACAGCGTCTCGACGTTGTGACTTGTTCGCACCTAATCAGGAAAGGAAAGGCAGCGTCGAGACGCTCAAAGAGCAGCGTCGAGACTCTGGTCTGCGGTTGACTCTACTTTGACTTTTTCTTCTTTGATTCTCTTCGGTTCTTTTGCATCTTTTCACGTCCCGAACACCCGATTAACTCCAATTTCACGCTTTGGCTCAAATCAACAATTTCCTACAAAGTAAACATTTAAGTGCAATAAAATAGTCAATAAATCATAAAAGACTAGCTAAATTAATTAGGGAAAACTAGTTAGCTATGCTCGCTATCAAACACCCCCAAACTTAGGCTTTTGCTAGTCCTCGAGCAAACTAAAAATCAAGCATACAACAGAAGAATGTATGCAACCAACATGATTCAATCCTCAAGCCTCAAAGGTCAATAGTCAAGCAAGCAAGAGACATGCACATAAGGACCAATGAGGGAGACAAATTAAAATTTTTCCAAAATTAACTTGCACAAGCGAGATCTAACTCAACTAGCCCGGGATTGGATTATTAAACTCTCAGCTCATCTTCCCTCTACACTGGCACTAAGGTTTCACTAACGAGTTAATGGAACAAATTAGTTTGTTTTCCTCCATACTTAGGTGCTTATAATTGACAATTAGATCAAACATTTATATGTGGCACTAGCTTTCACACACCTATTGCAGGGACCCTTAACCTGAGTTTTCTCTGGTTGGCCTAACTGATCACAACAGGGGTAGCTCTTTTTGCCTAAACTTTATTAACCATTGCATTGCGCGCATAAGTCATAACTTTTTTTTTTCAAATTGTAACAACAAAAATGATTTTTCTTTATGAGCATGATAGGCAAATATTCTTTTCTTTCCTCCTAAGCAAGATTCAAAATATGCTAATTTGCAAAAAAAATTAACTCTTTAGCTTTTCCCTTCACCCATCGAGGTGACAACAAGCATATGAACCTAATAATTCGCTCCTAAGCATTCAAATCCAAATCTGGCCAAGACAAATACTCTACTCATGCAAGACATCTCCTAGAAAATGTTTAAAAAGTCTCCCTTTTTGGGCACTCATGCTTACAACTCATCGAAAGCTTTAAAATTGACAAGAAAGCCTATCCTAGAAAATCATAGTCATGCAAAAATAGCATCCAGAAAACAACCATATGCTCAATTCAAAGAAAGCTCAAACTATAGCCCGAACTCAGATGCTCAAGGGCTCCACAAACATGCTATTCCACCCCCCAAACTTAAAACATGCATTGTCCTCAATGTATAAACAAAATAAGGCATAATCAAGCATGAGAACAATAAAAGAATGGAAGGAGTGAACAATACTGCCCTGGAATGATGATGACTTCTTGACTGGAGGCTTGAAAGCAAAGGAGAGACTAAAACTAAGACCTACAAAACAAAAATAAATAATAGATAAAACTCAAAAAGAAAACACAACTAAACTTACTTGGGTTGCCTCCCATAAGCGCTTGTTTAACGTCATTAGCTCGACGTGTTGGCCAAATCGAAATCAAGGTGGTCTAATGTCAGGTGTTCCATCAATAGTGCTCTTCCTAGCACCTTTCCTGTATCCCACCAACATGGTTTCTGATGTGTTCTTAGGGTCCTCAAAAGCTTTTAGGATCTCCTTCTCCTGTTGGACTCTAATGATTAGCTCCTTGCGTTCAATATCAATTATAACCCTCCCTGTAGCAAGGAATGGTCTCCCTAATATAATAGGCATGGCAGGATCCTCTTTAATGTCCAACACAAAGAAATCCACAGGAAGGAAAAACCTACCTACTTTAATCAAAACATTATCCACAATTCCATAAGGACTAACCACAGACTAGTCAGCCAACCGGAGTCTAACAGAAGTAGATTTTATTTCTCCTATATTAAGCTTTTTACACAATGATAGAGGAATTATGTTTATGCTAGCCCCTAAGTCACATAATGCTCTACATGAATAAGTACCAAAATTACAAGGAATAGGGAAACTCCCTGGATAAGAGAATTTCTCTGGTACTCTCTGTTGGACACGAGCACTGCACGTCGATGCAAGGTATACGGTCTCCAACTGCTTTTCCTTTTTCTTCTTGTTGAGCCATTCCTTCATGAATTTTCTGTAGTGAGGCATCTGCTCCAAGGCATCTGAAAAAGGAATATTAACATGCAATCTCATAAAAGCACCTAGAAACTTGTCAAACTTAGCCTTAGAATTTTTCTTTTTCTTTGATTTAGGAACTAAAACAGTAGGAGAAGGGATAGAGGGCTCAGGTATAAGCTTTTCAGCTTCGTTTGAGGTGGTGCCCTCCTCAATTTCTCCAGTGAGTCCCTCAGTTTCAGTAATCTCGTCCTCCTCAACTACTTGAGTCTCCTCCTCGTGATGCATGGTGATGGGCTTGCAGTACTCCAATGAATATTTCTCCTGTTCAACTGGGGCTTTTCCTTTATTCATAGTGTTGACAACATTTACCAGTTGTCCCAACTGAGTCTCGATGTTCTTGATGGCTGAAGAATGACCATTGACAGTGGTGTTTATGGCAATCACGACCTCCTCAATCTTATTTGATCTGTTACTTGATTCTGCAATAAAAGCTCCAACGAGATCCTCTAGAGATTTTTTACTTTCTTGACTTTGAGGAGTGAAGCCCGGAGGATTCAAAACATTCTTATTATTTGCATACCAAAAGTTCTCATGATTTCTATTACTAGGGTGATAATGTGTAGGTGTAGAATTATTATTGTACCCCCTAGAACTAAAATTAGAGACATACTGAACCTGCTCGAGATTTTCCTCCTCAGTCTGGGATGCAAGGGCCGCTGCAGACTCAATCGATTGAGCACTCCCTATTCCTGAGAATTTTAAAAACGCATTAGCCAGGGAAGACATCTGGGCCTGAAGAGCACTTACGTTGTCAATCTCAAACACTCCAGCATCAATCTTTTTCGGTCCCGACCGCTAGATGGCCACTGGTAGCTGTTGGTGGCCATATCCTATAGCAAAGTCCTAGCATTCTCAACAGTTTTGGACAACGGAGTCCCACCTACGGTTGCATCAACGATAGTTTTTGTACTAGGAGTTAAGCCATTATAAAATAATTGAACCTGAAGCCAGTCGGGATAGCCATGCTGATGGCACTTCCTCAGCAACTCTTTAAATCGCTCCCAAGTCTCGAACAGATGCTCATCAAACTGCTGCTGGAACGTCCCAATCTCGATCCTCAGCTTGACCGTCTTTGCAGGAGGGAATAATTTCTTTAAAAATGTCTAGAATAAAGCATCCCAGGTGGTAATGCTCCCAGGTGGAATTGATTGGAACCAGTCCCGAGCTTTATCCGGCAAGGAAAAAGGAACAAAACGTAAGTGAATGGCGTCTTCAGAAACACCATTTAATTTTACCGTCCTACAGATGTCTGGGAAGGATTTCATGTGAGAATTTGGATCCTCCATGGGTGATCCTCTGTAAGCACAATCTCGAGACATCTGAATGAGACCCGTTTTCAGCTCAAAATTGTTAACATTGATCGGGACATAGACGATACCCGACTGTTGCTCCTGAAAGACCGGCTGAAAGTAGTCCCTAATAGGCTTAGGCTCCTCATGGTTAGGATTGGCCATTTGGATATGATTTTCTTTCCTTTCCCTTCGAATTCTACTAGTTCTCTCGATCTCTGGGTCAAAGGGAATTAAGGCCAACTCCCTAACCTTTCGCATACACCAACAAAGCTAACCTAAAAAGGAAAATAAAAGAAAAGGAAATAAAACAAATTAGGAAATAAACTGGAAAAGGAAATAATGAATCCAAAATAGGAAAGTATAAACTACAAAAGGAAAAAAAATAAACAAATAAGGAATGCAAAAGCAAATATGGTACAAACAAATAAGGAAAAACTATACTAAAAAGGAAAGGACTAAAAAGAGACATTCTATCTATGGAAAATTCAAACAAATATCGAAAAATCTAAATATGGAAAACAATCAACAAAGGAAAACAAAATGCAATCTACCTAAAAATAAAAATAACAAAAATAACAAAAATTAAAATACATCCTAAACTAAGATCGGACAATTTTTCTACGATATTAAAATTGACTAAATATGCCAATCTCCGGCAACGGCGCCAAAACCTTGATGTGCAAATTGCTTACCGCAAGTGTACGGGTCAAGTTATAATATAGTGAATGTGAAATTCGAATGTCGTCCTCTAGATTGGTTTCTAATCAATTTTAATTACCAGAAATACTCTTGACCAATTATATTTAGGGAACCGAATTGAGTGAGAGTGAAATTAAATCAAACACAAAATAATGCAAAAGATATGACAATCGAATGGAAACAATGGTCTTAGGGGTGTGATTTCACCAATTGGGATTATGGATTAATTAACGGATTAACACATGCTATGATTCATAAATCTTGGTAAACTAAGGTCACCCATACCTCTTCCGAGCATACATGATTTTCCCACATGCAATTGAACCTGATATCCCTATCTAAATTCAATAAACATACAAGGCAATAAGGATAACATTTTTAACGATTTCTAGAATTAACTATAACCTCCCGATTTCTAGTTAAATCCTAGTTATACATAATGATTTCTAAGCTAAATCCTCTCTCCCGAGTTAGATTCAAGCACAAACATCGATCAATTCATGGCCGGTAAATCGAAAGCATTAAGGATACAAATATACATAAATGAATCAATAGCATAAATCAATAATTTCAATCCATAATTGTCCCAACGACTACATCAATCCCTAAGAGTTCAACTTAGCTACACATAATCCTTATGATAACATAAACTAAGTATGAATCAACCATAAAAACTAACTAAAATAAGGGAATAAAGGAATTAAACACTATGTAGGCCGGAACCGCACGTCCCCGAGACGATCCCCACGAACAATACCTTTAATTCCTCTTGCTCCACTTGCTTTAGCCTTCAAATCAGCCTCTCTGCTCTGTTTTACGGCTCCCAGGTGTCCAAGAGAAGTCCCTCTTTCAGTCCTAATCGCAAATTATTTATAATCTAAAATTTTGCCGTAGCGTAGAGATGCTGAGGAGACAGCGTCTCGACGCTGTCGCCTTATCGCGAAAATCTGGAATGGAAAACACGCAGCATCGAGACGCTAAGGTCACAACGTCTCGATGTTGTGACTTGTTCGCGCCTAATCGGAAAAGGAAAGGCAGCGTCGAGACGCTGGTCTGTGGTTGACTCTACTTTGACTTTTTCTTCTTTGATTCTCTTCGGTTCTTTTACATCTTTTCACGTCCCGAACACCCGATTAACTCCAATTTCACGCTTTGGCTCAAATCAACAATTTCCTATAAAGTAAACATTTAAGTGCAATAAAATAGCCAATAAATCATAAAAGACTAGCTAAATTAATTAGGGAAAACTAGATAGCTATGCTCGCTATCAGTTGACATCGGTTTTGGGCTCAGACCGACGCCGACCACCGATACATCGGTTTTAGTCGGTCAGTGATGTCGGTTTTGGGAGGTTTTATGGAACCGACCGACCGATCACAAAGCAAATAATTGTCGGTTTTGGAACTTCCAGTGAGTAGGCGTTTTCCGGCTAGGCGAAGGTGAAATAAAGAATGGAGAAGAGAGTGTTGATGCTACTCACGAGGAAAGAAAAAACGGGGAAAAAGATGAAGGAAAAAAAACACGACTGTGTGCGGTGGCGCTAAGCTCCAGCGAAGTGAAAAGGAGCAGGAACAACGTGATGGAGATGATCGTTGATATAGAGATGAACGTTGTTCCTTCGGCCAACAAAGAAAAAAGAAGAAGATGGAAAGCAAAGTGGAAAAAAAAAAGAAAGGAAGAATGAAAGTATGAAAGAAGACCTTCGGCCAACAAAGAAAAAAGAAGATGGAAAGCAAAGTGAAAAAAAAGAAGAAGAAGAGGAAGAATGAAAGTAAGGAAGAAGAGAGAGGAAGATGTAGAGGCTCGGTGTGACTTATTGGGTGATGAAAAAATTATATATTTTTTTTAAAATAAGTAATGATTACCTATATATAGGTAATCATTACCTATATATAGGTAATTATTACGTGTGACTTGTGAATTGTGATGGAGATGATCCTTTGCATTCAGCAGGTTTGCTTTTCTTTTATTATTTATGATTACTTTAAAAAAAAAATTAAAGGTTCGGTCGGTTCGGTCGGTTGGGGCCTTTTTAGGCCCACCGACCGACCGAATGGTCAATTTTTCTTAAGGAAAAACCGACTCCGACCGAAATTTCTAGAAAACCGACCAACCGACGTTGGTTCGGTCGGATCAGTTTTTCGGTCTTAGATGCTCACCCCTTGTAACATCAATGAACATTTGATTAAGGAGTGAAATTTGACAAAATAATCATGCCCCCTTGCTGCAAGTGCCCAAAATCGAACCAGCTGCTATCCTTGTCGAAAAGTCAACTGAACAACGCCAAAAAGGGAGAAGAAAATCGCACTGCCTTGTTGCACCTAGTCCAGCGAATAGGGAGAAATTGGCCACTCAAACAACTAAAAATCGCGTCCTAAATGTTGTTACAGTCGAAAACGGAGGACCACCACGCTGTACCGCCATAAACGTCGTCGGAGAGGATGAACGGAAGGAAGAACTTGCCGCCAGAAATCCACTATAAGAGAACTAAGTCGCTGTAGTTGAACGCACATTGGAAATCTAAGAAGAATCGCCGCCACGACCCGCCCGAAACCAAACACTATTGCAGACGGAGGAAGATGCCGCTGCACCTGCCGTTGGCCGTTGCTGAATCGCCGCGCACCACCGTGGAGCTCGCCGGAGGGGAACGCGTGAAGGACGCTGGTCGGAATCTACTCGTGGGGTCTGTTGTGCGGTTGGGTTCGTGAAGAAGAGAAGGAGAGAAGATGGGTTTTAGTGAATGGCTCATTTTAGGGCTTCGTGGAGTCTTTTTAAAGACAACTTTTAGGGTTGGCTTGGCTTCAACATCTCGATAATTACTAAAATGCCATCCCAGTTTTAAATTTTAAAAATTCACCAATTTTCAATTTTTTAAATTTTGAAAATTTTTCTCTTAATTCCAAATTAACTCCAACTTAGGAAAATTGAAATTAATCTTAAATTACGGACGTTACATAAACTGTTTCACACTAACAAGTAGATTATAATGCAACTGGCTACAAATAAATACAAAGTTAATATATTTACAAACACTATATATAATAAAAGTTATAGATGAAGGGATAAAAACCCTTGGGCAGCGGAAACATATCAGAGACTTTTTTCCCAAAACAAACCATAATTGGAATACCGATACAATGGCAAAAAAATTAAATATTTTACAGCAGAAAAAGACATATAAACATGCTATAAAACACATGGAAGCATGCTTAAAAAGAACAAAAAAATCTAGATCTAATCTAGAATTGGATCCTATCAATCCTAGGCCAAGAGTCACTTACCCTTGAAGACGTCCTTGATCCGCTTCACAAAAAAAAAAAAAAAACGGTTTGACAGAAAATTACAGCAACAAATCCTCTTCTTTTGATGCTGCAAATCTCCTATGAACACCACCACTGAGTTACACTAGTATCCTCCTTGGGATAAGTGTTCAGCGGCTTGTGGGAACAAATATTCTAAGGGATTTTTGAGAATTTTGGCCTCTGTAAACTCTTAGGAACTCAGAGATTTTTCAGAGAGTGAGAGGTAGGGTTGGAAGGTCGCTTCTTTGAATGAACTTAGGAATTCAGAGAAAAACCACGATGAAATAACCTCCCACTCCCTTAAAACCCTCCTCTTCACACGTGTAGGGTTAGGGGAGTGGTTGACTGATCAGTTAATTAAATTAAAAAAAATATTTAATTTAATTATTGTCACATGAATACTTTCATGCACATATCCCACATAACCCATAATTTTAATATAACTTAATTAAATCATAATTTAATTAAAATTAAATTAAAACATCAATATTAATTAATTCACCAATTAATTAATATTTCAATTAAATATCATATATTTAATTATGTTTCTCTCAAATAAACTATAGAATTAATATTCATCACATGAGCAATAATTATAACCTATAGTTTTTATTATGAATCATATTCATACTCTAATAAAATATTTGAACCCCTTCAAATATATGATTCCCCTTAGAAATTTACCTCAATGCCCCAATGGAGCTACCGGTGGGACCTAATGGACCTACAGATCAGAAGCTCCAACGATATGAGATTAATTGGCTAAATTCATTAACCAAGTTAACCAATGTTCGTTAACTGTGGTTCACTCCACTAAAGAACCACAGCTGCACTCTTCTCACTGCAGATATATTTTCGTGTCCATGGATATCGACCGTCAACAGCAAGTTAGCCATTCACGTGTGTTCATACCCCAGCTAGGTCAAATTACCGTTTTACCCTTGGGCTACCTCTTGGTCCTTAAGTACCAGTGCTCCTCTAATGATCAACCTATTTGAGGTCCAACCAACAAACAAAAGTCCCTCTCGTGCCATAAAGAGGGTAGGGCCCATTGTTCAAGACCCAGAGACACCACTTAAGGGAACACACCTCTACTTACCCTAATATCGAGAAGGAGTGAATTCCATCTTGCAAGACTACGTTCCCAACTCCCCACTCGGTCTTGTCCCCAAAATGTTAGGCTTATTGAGTCGGCGAATAGGCCACTCTCACTCGTACAAATCAAAGGACAATCCCTCATGGACAGGAGTCCATAATCCACTCAGGATTAAGGCTAAGTTGCCAAGGTCATCCTAGTGAAATAGAAACTGAGCTAACTAACGGTGTTACAGTTAGTGGTTAACTATTTCGCGGTCCGGTCTTTGTGCAAACTCATTGCACAGGATACCCCCACTCACATGTCAATTACATGAACGCGTTGGATAAATACGTTTGTATCAATATACAAAGCGGGTCGTATCCATAGTGTCACCAGGATAAGGTACCCAGTCTTATCCCTATACTACAGACCCTTTAGGCTAAACCTTGAACATTGATCCTCGTATGTCCCAACATACTAGTTCAAGCCTCATTCTATTAGCCTTGGATGTTTAGTTTATTGGATTAGGGTTGATAAGACAAGATGTAATATAAACATTGAATAATACATCACTTTTATTAATGTTCGGTCAAATGTACATTTACTATCTACGGGTTTTAGGGCATAAAACCCAACAATAGAAACTATAATTAAACAATTTAAGAAAATAAAAAGCACTCCAATGGTCGAAGATGATTCCATTGACAACAACAATCACATCAAATGAATAGAACTTGTAAAACAGAAGAATGTGATGATTAGTAGTTGAGACACGCTTCCAAAGCGCTGTCCTGAAGACAATTATTCGCTCCGCACAGATTGCTAGCAGACTACAACAATTGTCTTAGCATGATACAATGACTAACTCCGATAGAATAGAACCTCAGACTATAACGATCTGGCAGAACTCTTTGATTCTCGCTCTTAACAGAACCAAAATGAAAATAAGGAAAAAGATTAAGAAATCTAGAAAATGGGATGCTACTAAAATGAAGAAACCAACTACTATTTATAGTTATACAAATAGTAACTCTTTGGAAAAACGAAAAGACAAACAATAAATACCCTGTAATTACGTTAATTACAATGTATTTTTGAGTATATACAGTATTTGTTGGATACAAAAGGCCAACTATTTACTATGTAATTTTGAGCAATTATAACAGTTTCAAAACGTAAAAAGTCATAAACTGTTTATGTTCACACAAGTTACAAATTTAATTTCCGAACATTAAATTCATAATTTAAGCAACCACTTCGAAACTTTTGATAAACTAACCACCACTTTCTTTCACACATTTACACCAAAATCCAACAATCTCCCATATGAAAGAAAGTGAATAAAACAAAACAAACACGTTGAGAGCAAATAGACAAGCTATGTGTGAGGATAGGTGTCTTCTAGACTTAAACTTTCTTTAGTGAATGTCCATCAAATTTACTGAAGAATTAGTGAGACTAGCTCTGGAACTATCATTCTCTTGATAAATTGAGACAACGGACATCATACATAACTCATCATGTATCTTCGAGTTCTATATGTTTGTGTCCATTTTGGTCTTGGAAAAAATCCTGATTTCATGAGAGCTTTAGAGAATATAAGCCATTCGAAAAGTTCTCACGGAAGCGACCAACTTCTACTCTCACACACTACAAGAAAAATCACATACGATAGCATCAAAAAAATGTTATCATAAGGTTATGATAGAGTTTTATGAAACACTATCATAGAAGACATTATTGAAAGTCTGAGATTTTTAATAGCATTTTTTCACTGCTATCCAAAATGCTATAGAAAGTCTATTTTTATTACGTTATTTTAATGTTATGGAAACCTTTCATAGCGTTTTTTAATAGTCGTGAAACAGTGCTATAAAAGACATATCATAGCATTTTTTGTCACATTATTGTAGTCGATGTTATTAAAAGTATCTAACTTTTCATATCGTTTTTTAAACGCTATAAAAAAAAAGCTATAAAAGACCCATTTTTTATTGAGTAATTCTAATGTTATGGAAAAAATTCACAACGTTAGAAAAAAGCTATAATTTGTCTTTAATTGTATTTCTTATAGCAGTAAAAAGATGCTATAGAAAATATAGCATAACTTTTTTAATCTTGCTATGATAGACACACTAATTTACTTTTAATAGTTTTTTTTATAGGGTTATTGTAATGGGTAACAATTTATGTTTTCCTATTTGCAAATATAGCAAAACGGAAAAGTTGCAAATATGGAAAATTTGTTAAATGAATTTTTATTATTTCCATTTTTCCTTTTATTCTATCGGTGGCTAAGTTTATCAGTGACTATCATTGATAGATTTCTATTTGTGATAGTCACTGATAAACTGATATCATTTATTAGAATTTTATCTATTTTTGTCATGGCCACCGGTGAAAATCACAAATTCAAGAGAAATCCAAATGAAAAGAAATTGAAATGATTGAATTAAACTAAATTTTTTGTATTGAAATCTATCAACATATCACATATAGAATTCTATATGTATTGATGTCTATTAGTGACTATTATTGATAGTATTCAAAGTCTATTAATTGAGTTATTACTTATCAGTTGTAGACATTAATCACTGATAATTGCAATTATGATTAAAGTCTATTAGCGATAGGTTTCTATCACGAATAGATTTCACTCACAATGATATAGTCTATCAGCTAAACATTAATAATGCTCGTGAAGGATTGAAATTCTCACTTCCGTTAAAGCAAAAGCAATTGGATTGTACCATATTTAATTTTTGTTCATCAAAATACCGTACATTGGCAACATATTAGAGAATTCATAATTCCTAAGGCTAAGCATATATTATTTAAATTAGATCTAATCTAAAAGAACGAGAAACATACCTTCGTTGACGACTCAGAATTCTTCAACGAACACCACCATTCAATCTTCCCCACTATCCTCTGAGTTTGGTAACGGAGTGGTGGGACTCCGTCTTGAATTTGGGAAAGAATCTCACAGAGAAGAAAAGCAAGTTCTCTGTCTTTTTCAGAGAGAGTATTTTGAGTGAGAGAGAGATTTCGTGACTCCTTGGATCAAAAACTACAAAATGAATAGAGATCCTAAAGACCCCTAGGTGTGTAGTCTCTTGATCTCACGTGGGGATGATGAAAACCAATCATCCAATTAAAAGTAATCATTTAATCAAGGGAAATCCTTGTAAATGGCAAAAATAAAAAACGAGTTTAGAAAGATAGACAAAAAAAAAATGGGGAGAAATGGCCATTCGTGCCACTCACGTGCTGAATTTTTTACCCCAGATTGCCGACTCTACCCCCAACACAATTTGTTGAAATCTCCTGAACCATATCTAAAAAAATCAAATCTACTTCTTTTCCTTGATTTTTTTAATGGTCAAAAGGATAGAAAATTCCTTCAACATCAGATTTTCCTTCTACAAAAAATGGAGTATCGAGGAGACGAGGTCAACAACCTGCTTCTTGAGGATTCCTCCACTTGTTCACAAAAAACCATGGAGGCAAAGCTAAGAAATCTAGTTATCCACTAGTTCATAGAAGCCATGGAGATTTTACCCTAGCTTCCCATGGTTTTAAATTCTTTGTGAATCGAATTCTGAAGATCTCGGTCAATTCTCCAACAACCTCTCATTGCGAAGCTTCTGGGCAACCTTGAATTGTGCTGATAAGCTCGAGATTACAGTCGGATCATTCTGAAACATAACGCTCGCGGGTATGTTTTTTTTATTCTGATTTTTGGATATATCTTTCATTTCTTTTTACGAATTGAATTCCTTTTCTTGATTTTTTTTTCTTTTGCCAATTTGAATATAACTCAAAATTTTTAATATTGGAATCGAAGTCGTTGGGATTGGGATTTGGGTTTTTGAGAATAGAAGCTTTTAATTTGGGAGTAGAGAATTAAAGGACTGATTTGTATTGTCTGCTATTTTTATGAATGATGTGCACTCAACTTTTACTTTTTCCATTGTTAGCTTTCAACTCAATCTTGTGGATGACCATTCTCGTTGAATAAAATTGGATAAATTGGAAGAGAAGAGAAGTTTTTAGTTTAATTAATTGGTTGTTTCAGTCATTCTTCTTTTCCACAAAATGTGTAACGACCCACCTTCTCATGACAAATTCCTAGGGTCGTTACCACATACATGCCTAATTACTTGTAGGAGAAAGCTTATTTTGAAATAAGCTTTAATACAAAACATTTGAGATTTTAAAGAAAGAAAACCTTTCGGCTTGGGATCCCAAATGTTTCAAGAAACTTGCAAAAACTTCATTAAAACAGAGGCTTTCTAAAAACAATATACAAACATATTTAAACCCTTAAAAACCACAATTTACAAATCTGACTAAAAGAAAAATGAAGAAATAAACTACGCGGAAGTAACGTTCACATATTTTCCATAGCTCGTCAGTAGCAATCCGTCACACGCTTTATATGTCTTTGCTCGTACCTGAAAGGAAACATTTTGAAAAGAATGAGTATTAAAAATACTCAGTAAGTAACACTACTATCAGGAGGAGATTTACAAGCATTACATGGATATTTGGAGGTTAGTTGCTATTAAAGGGCCTAATAGTCATTTCATTTCATTTCATCTCATTTCATTTATCATGACGTACGGGTCACGTGGACAATTAACTAGCCTGTCACATGCTTACCAACTCACTGGAGGTACACAAGTGGGAATCGCGAGAGATCTCTACTCCTACTGATGGTAGAAGGCACCCAATCAGTGAAGCCAAGTCTCACCCATCAAGGCACCTATGTGTGCATAGCACTATAACTACCAACTCACTGGTGGGGCGTCCATGGATTTGTAGTCGGAACTTTACTCCCACAGATAGTAGATGGCACCTAGTCTGCGAAGCCGAGTCCTGCCCATTTAGCTCTTCATCTCAGTCTATAAAGATTTTAGTCCTAGGTGTTTAATTGCCACGGTCCCTACTGGAATAAGTAACCTATCATCATTTCGTGTTAGGGCCCCTGTTAACAGAGTCTGATTTAACTTGCAACCTAACCATCAAGTTTCTTTCCCATAAAGGTCTCTGAAGGGCTAATTTCACATGTTTTAACTACCTCACCTTTCATCTCATTCAAGCATAGATATCATAACCAACATCCATAACACTAAATAGAAAAGGCACATGCATATTTTAAACAGCCAGCAGTCAATATTAGCACATCATAATCCAAGTGATATAAAAAAACTTAGCCTCATTATTCCCTGTAATGCTACCAAAAAATTCGGTAGCACAACGATGTTCGTATAGTTGACCTCAAATTTCTTATCACCTGTAAACAAGAGTATACGCTTCTATATTCAGAACTGCCCAACTACAAACTTCTACAACACTTCCAATCAATAGAATAGACTCTGAACTTCCACAAAACACCACTTGTTTTATTTATTATTATTAGTATTTTTCTTCCCCAACATAGAGCATTCAAAGCATTCAAGGTTTACCCAAGCAGAACATTTCATACTTACCAACACAAAACATTTCGAGCATTCAATAGTGACAAACACACGCATAACCAGAAGATTTAGTATCACCAGAACACACAATATCACATTCCATATTCCAACCGTACATAATCGATGTCTCTTGTTTCATAATACTTAAGGCATGTAACAATTCATAATAAATAGCCTAGCCTAGCCAAGACTTTCCAAGTAGTAAGGTTACTTACATAGCCAAATAATGTTTGCCAAATGCTAATTTAGCTTCTTAGCTCCCAAGGCCTTTAATCAATCTACACAAGGTGAAAAGAATTCATAAACCAAAAGGAGATTATTGCAAGCATACAACTAGGAGCCAAATAATCATGGAGATACATTTCACACCCAAAACTCACAAAAATAGAACCTTAAGCTTCCAGTCCGGGTTTTAAATTTTGCTCCAAATCGACAAATTTGCCTCTAAATACTATGGGTACCTTAAAATCAATAGCTAAAGTCAATGGGTATTTGATTACACACCATAACCAACCCAAATTCATCTTAGAAACTCCTACCTACCACTAGAAATATTCAAGTCCACTGGAAATCAAATACCCATTGTCTGAAACGTTGAAAATCAAAAGAAGAGCTTGCTGAACAAGTTCTAAACATTAGTGAGTATATGATTAAACACTAAAATCAAACCGAAAAGCTTTCAATCTCACTTACCCAAAGCCAAAGTTGCTGGAAAATTGTAAAAACGACCCAAAAACGTTATTGTCCGCACCACTTGCACAACGCGGCGACGACGATGGCACAGTAGACGGCGCCGAGCATGAATGAAGGGCGGCGCCGCGAAAGGCGACGGCGGAGGGGCGATGACGCGTTGTAGACCGAGAGAGGGAGAAAGAGAGTGAGACCGAGAGAGAGAGCCACACAAGAGAGAAATCTGAGAGGGAGAACTCACCGGCAGCTCGCGAGAGAACGACAGAGCGGCGGTGATGTGCGACGGAAGGCTGCGACTCGCGTGCTGCTGCAGTCGAGAGAGAGAGGCTGTGAGAGTGGGAGCGTGAGAGAGGGATGAAAATCGTGGAGAGAGAAATTTGACCCCTTTTGTTTTCCTAGTCTTTACCAAAAATTTGGGGGAAAAAGTCCCCCTTTTCCCTTTTTTTTTTTTTTTATTTTTTTTTTTATTTTTTAATTTTGATTGTTACAAAATGACTCTTTAATTTTTTGTGATTACTGATTGGAGGCTTTCATACCGTTGGTATGGAGAAGGAAGATAAGGGGGAGGGGGCTTTCTATGACTTTTTAATGTATCAAAGATATTGAATATGAATTAAAGATATTCTTTAGGAATAGATTAGAATATATTTCTAAAATCTAATTCGATGTGAATTAAAGATATTCCTTATAAATGGATTACAATGTATTTCTAAAATCTAAATTAGATTTTTTTCCTTAAATTTAAATATATGGAATTTCTTGAATTTGTATGTTTTTTTAATAGACCTTTTACTGTTCTAGGTGCTTTTAGATTTTTTATCGTTATTAATTTATTAACCAATTAAAGATAGTTTTTTTTTTAATTATTTTGTATTTTCAAAATTTTGGTTGCTTTAACGGTTGATTTGTAGGTGAATTGATTTGATTTAATTTATAGAGTATTTGTGTTTAGTTCACTTCCACTATAGGTATTCATATTGATGTGAAAAAATTATGAATTACAGATAAGTTTGATATGAACATTTTGATGTAAATATTATTTTTTTAATGGTTAGATTTAAGTTAAATCTGAATTTCATATCTCTTTTTTACTGTATTTGAAATTGATTGTATTCAATTTGAATCACGTAATCTGTTAAAAATACCATGTATTTCTAACAAATTAATTGTTTTATTGATTGAGGGTATTTTGGTAAAACAATAATTCAGATTTATTAATAGATAAATTCGATTTGGCCATTTATCTAAAATATTAGACGTGTTGTCATTTTTCAAAACGCTCATTATGGTCATTCTTGTCGTTAACACTTTAATCAACTAAATATAATTCAACTGATTAAACATTAATTAATTAACCATTTAATTAATTAGTAATATAATTAAATATCTCATATTTAATTACATATGCATTAAATCATATTAATACACACTCCTCACATAAGCTATAATTTTAATTAACATTAATTAAATTAATTAAACTACACAATTAATTAATTCGTACATCAATTAAATATCACATATTTAATTAATCAAACATTTATATTCAAATGTGCATCTCTCTTATAGCCTATAGTTTTAATATAAATCAAAATTCACATTAAAATTAATCTATAGTTTTAATTTAATTAAATCACATTTAACTAAAATATATTGAACAATTAATTAATTCAAAATTAATTAATTTTATAATTAATTAAACATCTACCATATTTAATTAATTACATATTAGAATCATATTCTAATATATATCTCTCATATAATATAGTTTAATTCAACATTAAACTTTATATTATAATGTATCACCATACATTAGGTTAATTGTATCTCATACAATTAACTTGATTCCCAAGATGACTTTGAACTATTCAAATTCTTTCAAGATTAATTGTTCCCAATTACTCTTTACAAACTAGTAGGGGAACATGATGGACCTACAGATCAGAAGCTCCAATGATATGAGGTTAACTGACTAAACTCATTAATCGAGTTAACCAATATTCATTAACTGTGGATCACTCCACTAATGACCCATGTCACACCCCCTCCCGGACTGAGGACCACCTGCTAGCTCAGTCCGGAAGATGGCATGAAGCCAACGAACATCGCCCTCCTCTAACGATCCTCGTTGACCCTCCTGTAACGTTGAACCTGATAAACATACTAATCTTAGATAAAAATATTCTACATGAAACACAACACAGCGGAATCCCTGAAAAACCTTTTAACATACACGAGGTGCAGCCCTGACATAACTCGATTTTGAAAATAACCTGATATAAATATCACAACCTAAAACATATACAACTGTTGTTTATACAACCACGACCTCTAGAAGTAAATTATCCAATCCTTACAAAACATTTACAACATAGACAGACTCAATATACAACTCCGCCCAGCACTCCCATCGCCTTTGTCATATTGGGGCCCACCCAGCACTCACGACAGCATCGTTGTCACGGAGTACACTCAACGTCAACAACGGAATATAACTTGTGTGTACACGGTACCATATAGCCTCGGGCTCAATATCTCAGTCATGTAGTCAATAGAAATCTCAGAAAATCACATGAAAACATTAAAACATGCCTGCTTATCGTTATCTTTCGTAAAACTTAAGCTTACTCAGCTTGCTCGTTGAAAAAAAACCCGAAAATCTTTAAATAATTCTTGCTAATACATGCTTGGCTTAAAAGGATGTCGTTTGAACTATTTTTTAGAAACTCAATAATCACGTGCTCATTTATAAACCTCATTAGAAAATTTAAGCTCATAACTTAAGCTCGAAACCATTCATAAAAACCATGTATCATTCATAGAAAAGCATGTAAAACATCTAAACATGAACAACTATTGGAAACAATTTTCGAACTTCGTTTTGTCACTCACAGTCTTAGCTAGTTCCTTGGTCTGTAGACTCGACCTATTTCCTCTTAGCCTGTCAAACAACCAAAACCGAGCATTAGAACCTTAGATAGTCTTATTCTTCCATGCTCATGAATTCTAAACACTTGAATCAAAAATCACACTTCACATTCGACTTTTCCAGATTTTCCAAATTCTATACCCTAACTTCCAACACCCATAACTTCCTCAATACTTAACCAAAATTAATGTACTATATATAAAACTCTTCATGTTTGAAAAATCTTCAACTTACCTGAAGAAATGAAAACGAGATTTGTAACGCCCCAGGTTTTTCAAACTCTAGCCTAGAGACGCCACTACAACTCTAAACCCTTAGCTACAGATCTGAACCACTTTAAAACCGAGCGTACCGAAAATTTCAGCAGCATAACGACGTAAAATGGCCTGAACCAAAATTTTCACAACAACTGATAAAGACATTTGACACTTCTAACCATGCATAAGCCAAACTCCACCAAACTGCATTCAGATTTCACAACCTATCTCCTCTAGACGAGACAAAAACTCGTAGCAACATACAATAACCAAAAATATGCAGCGGAATCATAAAGACATTCTATTAACAAAGGAGCTAGTTCACTAGCTATACACACTATTAAACTCAAGCAAAATCACAAGTCTAGGTACATAACCACAACCTTTCTCAGGTGAATCCCTCACCATCACAGAACTTCAAATTAAAACAACTCAACTACCTTCTATGCATATCGAAAACATAACAACATGGAAACCATCACTCTAGGAATCTTTCCTCGTAGTTCTCCTCCTCGCCACCAAGGTCCGGATCATCCTTGACACCTGCAACATCTAAAATGTTTGGGGGAAGGTGGGGAAGGGTGTATCAGTACAACCGTGGTACTGGTAAACAGCTCAGGCTTACCAAATCACAAACAAACAACCAATACAAGCATTATGCTCGACACACGCATCCAACAGGTTACATAACCACAATAAGAAACATGCATCAAACACGGTAATTACAATTCATGATATTCACAACCATTTCACAATTCAGCAGTTCATACATAGCACGGATAGAAGTAAAACAGATAACAAACAAACATACTTCAGGCAGTCGAACAAGTTTAGTAAGTAGGAACTACTTACCTATAGCGCTTCCAAAGCAACCTTAGTAATTCCAAGGTAGGAACTACTTACCTATAGCGCTTCCAAAGCAACCTTAGAAAGCTCTTAAACACAAGGATATTTTCTACCGAATTAGAACCAACTCAAAGATACTCTAAACAAGCTTAAAAGGCCTAATTCAACTAAGAAGACTTATTTCCTTGCTGGACAACCACTCAAGCTCTCCCAAATTAAAAACCCAACACTTTTAGATCATGGGCAACCATGTCTAAGGCACGACGGGCGATGGGTATTCGCTAAATGACCATATTTAAGGATTTTTGGCCACTGGACAACAAGCGAATATGACTTAAATGGCATACTAATAACACGTAAGAGATCGAAAACATAACTAAGGCCTAGATAATTAATAGGAACCTATTTGATATGCTTGTAAACAACGGACAACAAGAAAAGACTCATTAATCCATGCTTTAAGAACCTATAAGGGTTGGGCAAAGCTATATAGAAGAAGAGACTAAATGGGCATAGACTTAATACACGATTTTCAACTAAAACAACAACGATAACCCATTTTAAAGCATATTCTAGGACCTATAAAGATCGGGTGACACTTTAAGAGTCTAGAACATGCTTTAAAGCTAGAACTAAAGGAGCAGCAAACTCAACGCTAAATATAAAGGGACAGCAAGGAACTTACCCAAACGGACCCGTTTTCACACTAGGCGGATTATTCTAACCTTTAACCACGCGCTAGGAGGATCCTTGAGTGGTGGGTATTCGAGTTGGAGTGTATCGAACTCAATCGAACACTCAGACGACGCTGTAGAACAGAAAATCAACGCTAATATTAAAATTCAGCACGTAAACCATTGGGCAATTTTACTTTAAGCTCTAACAAGGATGGGTAAGAGCTAAACTTACGGAAATCGCTAAGCGACGACGAAACACCCACGAATTGAGCAAAGACGACGCCTGACAGCACCTAATAAGACCTTAAATCCTGAAATACGAAATCCACAGCGAGTGGGTACTTGCTTAAACTTGAATAAAGGTCCAAAGAGGGCATGGGTAAGGGATTAAGCTTACCAAAAATGTCCAACGAAACCAACAACACTCAAAAATGCTGCTGAACAGAGGTAAAAACGCGACAAACGGGACCCCAAACTGTTGCATGTGCGAGATCTAACAAAAACAGACACGAGGGAGTTAGATCGGGCCTTAAAACACCTAGATCGAGAGAAAGGAGACTTACCCACGAGTTTTTCTTTCTGAAAACGCAAGGAACGAAAGAGAATGAGATTACCCACGATTTCCATGGCCGAAAACTCAAGGAAAATAGAGAAAAAGAAGCGGCGACGCTCGGCTGACGGCGAAACGGGCGGCGATGACACACCTGCTAGCGGCGGCGCGTTTAGGCGACGATGGCTGGATGGTTTCCACGCAAAAATACCCGAGAGAGAGGAAGAGATTCGCGAGAGAGTGTGGATATACCCACGGCGGCTGAAACATGCTTGGCGCGACGGTGACGGTGGCGACTCCCAGAGACGACGGTGATAGAAGCAGCGACGGCGAACCTCGAAGGCGGTGGTTGCAGACTCGGTTGGGGGGCTGCCTTCTTGGGTTTTATGCCCTAAAACTCGTAGATAATGAATGTAACTATTGACCGGATATTAATGAAATAATATTGATATATTTTTCCATTAATTGTTATTAGTTATTTTATATTTGTTTTTGCCTAATAATAACCCTAATCCAATAAACTAGACATCCAAGGTTGTAATATGAGTCTTGATTTATATGTAGCGAAATATGGGATCATTGTTCAAGAAACAGCCTAAAGGGTCTATAGTATAGGGATAAGACTGGGTGCCTTATCCTGGTGACACTATGGATACGACCCACTTTGTATTTGATACAAACGCTGCGATCCAACGCGTTCGTGTAGGTGACATGCGAGTGGGGGTATCCTATGCAATGAGTTTGCATAAGACCGGACCGCGAAATAGTAACCACTGGTTATAACACCGTTAACTAGTTGGTTTTCTATTTCACTAGGACGACCTAGACGACTTAGTCTTAATCCAGAGTTGATTATGGACTCCTGCTCATGAGAGATTGTCCTTTGATTTGCATGGGTGATAGTGGTCAGTACGTCGACTCAATAAGCCTACCATTTTGGGGACAAGACCGAATGGGGAGCTGGGAACATAATCGTGCAAGATGGAATTCACTCCTTCCCGACTTTAGGGAAGCAGATGAGTGTTCCCTTAAGTGGTTACTCCGAGTCTTGAACAAAGGGCCCTACCCTCTCAATGGCACGAGAGGGTTTTCTGTTTGATGGTTGGACCACAAACAAGTTGTTCATTAGAGGAGAACTGGTACTTAAGGAAATAGAGGTAACCAAGGGGTAAAACTGTAATTTGACCCAGCTGGTGTTACGGACAGTCGTGAAGGACTAACTAGTCGATATTGGTCTATATCCGTGGACACATAAAATATGTCTGCAGTGAGAAGAGTGCAACTGTGAGTCTATAGTGGAATGAACACACAGTTAACGAATATTGATTAATGTGGCTAATGAGTTTGACCAATTAATCTCACATTGTTGGAGCTTCTGATCTACAGGTTCATTAGGTCCCACTAGTAGCTCATAAAGTAATTTGAGGCAACTAAGTAATAAAAGTAAATTAAAAATGTTCAATTTACTAAGGGAAACAAATATAATATATATTGATATATTATTGTGAGAGAAATTAATATTTGAAGAAATTCAAATATAAAATTATGGAAGTTTGAAAGAGTTCAAATAATGAATTAATTAGTTTAAGGCCTAAAATCTATTTGGGCGAATTAAATAATTCAAGGCCGGAAATTAAATATGTGATATTTAATTGGTGGTTAATTAATTAAAGAATTCATTAACCGGGAATTAATCAATTATGGAAATAATTAATCACTTAAGGAAGTGATTAATCATTTATGAAAATGAGCTCATCACTTATGGAAGTAATTAGTCATTTGTGGAAAAGATTAATCAATTGTGGAATTGATTGATCATGATTGATTAAATAAGGAATAAGATTGAATCAATTTTGGAAAAGATTGATTTAATTGAATATTTTATTCATGGCCTCTCTTCTATAAATAGAACACTAGACCTAATTGGTCTATGACACTTTGCTCTTGCGGTTAGACTCTCAAGACAAGACCTAGAATTCTCTCTAGCCTCCCTCTTAGAGAAAGACTCCCACAAGTCTTTTGCCTCCTAGACTTAGAGACATACCGATGTAACCTCTGTGGTTATTGAGTCATTCAAAGGAGAAATTTCCAGCGATCATAAGAAAAGGAGGCTACTGCGTTTTTGTTCGTGGAGCGTCGTTGGCGAAGAACGGTCAAGTCTACAACGAAGGTTTGTAACAGTTCTTCCTTCTTTCTTTAGAAAAGCATGAAAATAAATTTAGATTTATTTTTCAGTATGTTTAAACCAATTTTCCAGCAGCTTTAAAGAGTGTTTAAAGTTTGTTTGAGTTTTCGTAACGGTATTTTAATGTTAATTAATATACGACGTAAGTTCCAATCGATGCGCTTCCGCTGCGTGGGGACTTTTATTCCCTTCATGCCTCACGATAGAGAAGGAGAGAGATGGGAGAAGGAGGGAAAAGAGAGCTTAGGGTTTGATTTCTTTTCCTTTGAATTTCCTTTTTTTTTCTTTTTTGCTTAACCCACAAAATATCCAAGACCCAAAATAGAACCCCCAAAATTAGACAACCACTAGCTTAATTTTCTCAATAAGTGTGGGAGTTTCAGCGTCTTGGACTAACCTTAAAATGCTAACTTAGAATTAACAAGCTTTTGGAAGGGAATTAACTTAACGATAAATTCCAAGAATAATTTCCAAACACCTTAGTATATAATTAAATCCCTAAGTGCAAGACAAAATAGAAATTATATTCCTTTTGACTACATTCACAGAATTTAAATACACCGAAAGACACGGGGCGTCACAAGATTCCCAAATGATTTGTCCAAAAATGCCCCGAACATTGACAACACAGATTCGAGGTTCTCTGCTACCCTATATCTATCTCCTGAAATTAGACCTACTTCAAGTCATTTTTAGCTCACGAATTCTTCATGAAAGTTGTAGACAATTGAATAAGCTTTCCAACCATACTAAATAGAGCTTCTGATTCAACTTGTACACTCCAGAATGCTCGAAAAACAAGAGAAAACCAGAGATCCTCCTGCTTTGCTCGAAAATCCTGTGCTCTGTTTTCCATTTCAAAAATCATTAACGTCTCATCAGATTTAGCTCAAACTTCCTTCATGAAATTTGTTAGAAAATGGACTAACTTTCAAGAAAATCAAACCTCACCTCTTAGTTCATTCTGTGTAGCTCAAACCGAAACACAAACTAGAGGTAGACAGGTTGAACTCAGATTCTACTATGGCTGGGTTTGCTTGAGTTGTTTCCTATCTTCTTCAACCTCAAAGCCACAAAAATCTTCTTCTTCTTCTTCCCTCACTCTCTCCCTCGAAAGCTCTGGAGTTATGGATGAAAAAAAGATGGGAAAATGGACTGAAAATTGATGAAGCGGTGGTGGGTTTACCTTTAAAGCACTAGCAACCGACAACCTTCCCATTTTCTTTCTTTTTTTTTTTTGTTTTTCATTTCCCTCTTTCATTTCCTTTTTCCTTTCCTTTTCTTTTCTTTTTCTTCTTTATTCCATTTCTTCTTTTAAATTGGTAAGTTCCCACAACATTAACCAACAATGAAACCACAAAGTACCACAAAACTTTGCCATTTTTCCTCAACAATGAATAACAACAACCTTATGCCAACCAATGAGACCACAATAACTCAAATCCAACTTCCTACAATATATGACAAGAGAAAATAATCCTAGGGAAGTCTCAGGTTTACAACCCACATCTGCACTCTTCTCACTGTAGAATATTTCTGTGTCCACGGATATTGACCTATAACGATAAGTTGACGGGACGACTTGTCGAAGGTCGTGTCAAATAAATTTATAATCCACGACACTACTACTATTTTGTAGTAATAGCAGCCGGGGATGGAAGGGGGATCTAGCAGTTATAAAATTTCATGCTTATGAAAACAGGGGGATTTTTATAATGAAGGACAAACAAAAATAATGAAATAATTAAATGCTGAATTTTAAAAGACAGAAAATAAGCATGCAGAAGAGAAATTTGACGGGAGTCAATAACATGAAAAGGGATCGTTGGATTGAGACTTATTATGCTTGATTCTAATTCGTTGGCTTCCTAGTTTTCTCTAATAATCATTCTAAGCTGATTTCATTAGTCTGGTTGGCTTCTAGGTTACTCGGAGGAGCCCCCTACACTAACTTATGCTAATTAACTTGCTAACCGTGAATTCCGCAATTAACAAGATTAATTAATATTAACTTTGTCGCTCGCCATCCCTTATATATAATTTAGCAACCATTTGAGACCTTTGCAACAGTTACTAATTATATCTAACTAGTTAAACAAGCAATTTCGCAACTACCTATTAAATCTAGCCGCTTTGGGATCTTGGTTCCGGAATCGTAAGAACTAAATTCAAATGCAATTTAAATCTAATTCCTACAACCTTTGACATGCATCATAGGCCTATCAAGGGTTGTCTCGCGTAGAGAGTGGCTTGCCTCAACCTAGTGGCTATCTAAAAATAAGTGATAGAATACACAAGCAGTAATCGCATAGGGTGTCAATCCTATTAGACTAGCCTTATGTATTGGTTTAAACGGGATAACATGCAAAACTCAATGAAAATACAGCAAAAACTGCAAGTAAAACTCAGAAAACTAAGCCAATCATATTAAGAATCAAGACATAATCCCAATCCAACGATCTAAACGAGTTTAGCTACGCATAGATGAAGTACAAACAACAATAATCATGAAAGAATCCATAGAATATGACCAAGAATGGTCTACAACAGTGTTGGAATGTAAAAGAGGAAAAAAAAATCGTAAACGGACAAAAATTCTAACCTAACGACGGACTAAACCGAGGCTACATATATAAAGAAAATACGGCGACGTCGAGACGCTGCGAACTTTTCACTCCGGGCATTTTTGGCGTCGGCGTCGAGACGCCAAGGCGTAGCATCTCGTCGCCAGCCTCAAATCTCGACTTGTTGCTTAATTTCTTGGTCTTGTCTCGCTTATTCTCGGTACGGGGCTTCAATCTTCAGCTTTTGGTGTCATTCTTCAGGCCCGCTCCAACACGATTGGGTCTTTTCACCTCCTCGCCGTCCAAGACACAGAGATGGCTCCAAAACTCTGTAATTTGCCCGAATTAACACCAATTAGCGTGATCGGCTCCCAACATAGCCTAAGCTCACTTAACCTATAAATAAGACAAGTAAAACATAGAATGACTCTAACAAGTTTAGATTAAAGTTGATAAAATAGGACTATTTAGGTCCTATCATATGTCAATCTTTCACGAGTGTTCGTAACTACAGTTGGGTCAAATTACCGTTTTACCCCTATGTTACATCTGTCTCCTTAAGTACCAGTGCTCCTCTAATAAACAACCTGTTTATAGTCCAACCAGTAGGCAGAAAGCCCCTCTCGGGCCAATGAGAGGGCGGGATCCCTTTGTTCAAGACCCGAAGTCACCACTTAAGGGAACACTCATCTACTTCTCCTAAAAGCGGGAAGGACTAAATTTCATATTGTGTTGTCATGTCCTTAGCCTCCCACTTGGTCTTGTCCCCAAGAAGGTAGACTTATTGAGTCGGCGTACAGGCCATTCTCACCCGTACTAATCAAAGGACAATCCCTCATGAGAAGGAGTTCATGACACACTCAAGGACTAAGGCTGAGTTACCTTAGGTCATCTTATTGAAACAGTAACCTTACTAGTTAACGGTGTTACATTTAGTGGTTTAGTATTTCGTGATCTAGTCTTATGCAAACTCATTGCATAGGATACCCCCGCTCGCATGTCTCCTACATGGATGCCTTGGGTCAATACGCCTGTATCGAATACAAAGTGAAGGATTGGAATTTCGTAATTTCGTTAAGCGAAAGCGTGATTGGGACCGATTCGTAATTAATTTTGTTTAATCTAAAATACCAATACATTTGCAATAATATTAGAACTATTCTAAATTTATATTAAGGTTAAACATACAAAAAATTAGATCTAAATCTAATTTATATAGTAACAAATTACTTACTCTCGTTGACAACTCAGATTAAATTCACCAACTGCTTGTGAATTAATCACGAACTAGTGTGAACACCACCACTATGGCTAGACCGGTATGACTCTGAGACTTCTAGAGGCAGGAGACTGGTGGGAGTCTAGAGGAAGCCTTGGGGGGAATTCTCTGAGAGTAGGAGAATGAATGGGATGCCTTTCACCCCACCCCAAGGGTCCTATTTATAGGTAAAGGCCAAGACCTGTTTCCTACTAATAGGAAAATGTCTCTAATTTTAATAAATAAATAATTAATTCCATAATTAATTAATTTCCCTAATTAAATATCATATATTTAATCTTAGGGATTTTATTAAAATTAAAATTAATATGAATCCAATTCATATTAAATTTATTTGAACTCTTTCATATATTTTCTTTCCTAATAGGAAAATGTCTTTAATTTTAATAAATAATTAATTAATTCCATAATTAATTAATTTACCCAATTAAATATCATATATTTAATATTAGGGATTTTATTAAAATTAAAATTAATATGAATCCAATTCATATTAAATTTATTTGAACTATTTCAAATATTTTATCTCAAGAATTAATTTTTGAAATTAATTCAAAAATTATATTATAAAGTTTCATAAACTTTATATTATAATGCATCAATATACATTATACGATTCCCCAAATAAATTGAACACTTTCAATTTAATTGCCTCAAGTCTCTTTACAAGCTACCAGTGGGACCTAATGGACCTACAGATCAGAAGCTCCAACGATACGAGACTAATTGGCCAAACTCATTGACCAAGTTTCGTCAACATTCGTTAACTGTGGGTCACTCCACTAAAGACCCACAACTGCACTCTTCTCACTGTAGAATATTTCTGTGTCCACGGATATCGACCAAACAGTAAGTCAATCCTTCACGTGTGTTCGTAACACCAGTTGGGTTAAATTACTGCTTTACCCCTGGGTTACCTCTGGTTTGTTAAGTACCACTGATTCCTCTAATGAACAAGTCATTTAGGGTCCAACCACTAAACAGAGTTCCTCTTGGGCTAGGAGAGGACGGTGCGCCTTTGTTCAAGCCCCATAATCAGCCCTTAAAGGAATACACATCTACTTACCCCAATAGGGGAAGGAGTGAATTCCATCTTGTACTGTTATGTTCACAGCCCCCATTCGGTCTTGCCCGTGAAATGGTAGGCTTATTGAGTCGGCGAATTGGCCACTCTCACCCATACAAATCTAAGGACAATCTCTCCTGAAAGGGGTTCATAACAGACTCAGGATTGAGATTGAGTTACTTAGGTCATCCTATTGAAATAGAAACCTAGACTAGTTAATGGCGTTACATCTAGTGGTTACTATTTTGTGGTCCAGTCTTATACAAACTCATTGCATAGGATACCCCCATCTGCATGTCTCCTACATGGATGCTTTGGATCATTGCATCTGTATCGAATACAAGGTGAGTCATATCACATAGTGTCACCAGGATAAGGTACCCAGCCTTATCCCTATGCCATAGACCTTTTAGGTTGTTACTTGGACACCGATCCCCATATGTCTACAAGTTTTGTTTCATTTACTATCTACAAGTTTTAGGGCATAAAACCCAACACAAAGCGGGTCGTATCACATAGTGTTACCAGGATAAGTTACCCAGCCTTATCCCTGTACTATAGACCTTTTAGGTTGCTACTTGAACATTGATCCACGTATGTCACCACATACTAGTTCAAGTTACATGTATGATGGGTTTTATGTCCTAAAACTCGTAGATAGTGAATGTTAACGAATTATACACTTGTATCAATAAAATGTTATTGAGGTTTATGCAATAACATGTTATTGTCATATTAAGTCTATAATTGCACAATAAGACCCAAATCCAATAAACTAAGATCCAATGTTGTTTACATGTAACTTGAACTAGTATGTAGGGACATACGGGGATCAGTGTTCAAGAAACAACCTAAAAGATCTATAATACAGGGATAAGGTTGGGTACCTTATCCTGGTAACGCTATGTGATATGGCCCGCTTTGTATTCGATACAGACGTATTGATCCAAGGCGTCCATGTAGGAGACATGCGCACAGGGGTATCCTATGCAATGAGTTTGCATAAGACCGGACCACGAAATAGTAAACCACTAGATGTAACACTGTTAACTAGTTAGGTTACCGTTTCAATAGGATGACCTAGGTAACTCAGTCTAAATCCTGAGTGTGTCATGAACTCCTTTTCACGAGGGATTGTCCTTTGTTAGTACGGGTGAAAGTGACCTGCACGTTGACTCAATAAGCCTACCTTCTTGAAGACAAAACCGAGTGGGAGGCTGGGGACATGACAACACAAGATGGAATTCACTCTTTTAATTCCAACTTCTAGGAGAAGTAGATGAGTGTTCCCTTAAGTGGTAACTCCGGGTCTTTAACAAAGGGATCCCGCCCTCTCACTGGTCTGAGAGGGACTTTTTGGTTCCTGGTTGGACCATAGACATTTTGTTCATTAGAGGAGCACTGGTACTTAAGGAGACAGAGGTAACTCAGGGGTAAAACAGTAATTTGACCTAACTGTAGTTACGAACACTCGTGAAGGATTGAATTACTGTTATTGGTCAATATCCGTGGACACAGAAACATTCTACAGTGAGAAGAGTACCGTTGTGAGTCTTTAGTGGAGTGACCCACAGTTAATGAATATTGGTTAACTCGATTAATGAGTTTAATCAATTAACCTCATATCATTGGAGCTTCTGATCTGTAGGTCCATTATGTCCCCCTACTAGCTCATAAAGAGTAATTGAGAACAATTTATCTTGAAAGAATTTGAATAGTTCAAATTCATCTTGGGAATCAAGTTAACTTTATGAGATACAATTAATATAATGTATGGTGATACATTATAATATAAAGTTTAATATGAGATTAAACTTTATTAATTGAGAGAATTATATATTTGAAAGAGCTCAAATATATGACTAATTATATGTGTGACATTTAATTACTGAATAAATTAATTAATTATGAATTAATTAATTATTTCTTTAGTTGGATTAAATTTGATTTAATTAAGCTATAATATATGAGAGATATATTAGAATGTGATTCTAATATTTAATTAATTAAATATGAGTGATGCTTAATTAATTATATAATTAATTAGTTTTGAATTAATTAATTGCTAAATTTAATTTAGTTAAATGTGATTTAATTAAATTAATATCTATAGATTAATTTTAATGTGAATTAGATTCATATTAAAACTATAGGTTATAAGAGAGATGCACATTAATGATTCAAATGTTTGATTAATTAAACATGTGATATTTAATTGGACAAAGAATTAATTCTTGTGTAGTTTAATTAATTTAATTAAATGTGATTTAATTAATTTGAATTAAAACTATAGTTTATGTGAGGGAATCCATTTAAATATGGTTTTAAGTGCTAGTATTGTGAATTAATTAATATGATTAATTGATTAGCATATAATTAATTAATTTTAATTAAATTGGTTATGAGATAGCCAATTAAGAGAAGCCTCACGTTGGAGGGATCTCATATACACTCTCTCATTTTCTTCATGCAGAATCAACTCACTCTAACTCTCTCACATTTTTCTCTCAACAAGAAATTCAGAGAATAGTTTTTCTCTGTAAAAATTCCCTCTCAAGATCGTGGTCCCAGAACCATATTCCCAATCTCAGAGAATAGCGGGGAAACCAAGTGGTGATGTTCGTGGTTGATTTCTGAGTCGCCAACGAAGGTTTTTTTGCTTCTCTTTTTCCCATTTAGATTAGATCTAAATGCTTAGCCTAATTGTATTTTGAACATTTGCCAATGTACCGGTATTTTGATTGAACAAAACTAAATAGTCCAATTGCTTCTTCTTTAACAGAATTGGGAATTCCAATCCTTCAATGTAAACAATCTTGGATCTTAGTTTATTGAATTTGGGCCATATTGTGCAATTTTAGACTTAAAATGACAATAACATTATATTGCATAAACCTCAATAATACTTTATTGATACAAGTATATAATTCATTAACATTCACTACCTACGAGTTTTAGGACATAAAACCCAACAGCTCAAACTGAACTAAATTTTATTTATTGAAGTCTATCAATGATAGTCACTATCACAAATAGAATTCTATTTGTATTAAGTCTAACGTTGATGGTGGCTAAAAAACTTCAATACAAATATAATTATATAAGTGATTATCGCTGAAAAACTTCAATACATATAAAATTCTATCAATAATAGAAGTCTATTAATGACATTCACTAGTAGACTTCTATTATTTAATAGATCAAATAATTTCATTGGTGATACTCACTAAGGGGCCGTTTGGCCCCCTGTGTTGGTTATAATAGTGGAGGCTATAGTCCACTCAGTGTTTTGGGGCATCAACAAAAATAAGGGGTGAAGTGGGTTATTTTTACCCCTCGTGTTGCTATAGTAACCACTATTCAACCCACCCGATTATTCTATCTATTATCTACAGTAACTCTCTCCTCTCTTCTTCTATGTGACTCCTTGACTTTTCCGACGACCACCGAAGACTTTTTTGGCGACCTATTTGTTTATTGATATCAGTTACTATAGACTTCAATACAAATAGAATTCTATTTGTGATAGTTATTGATATCATTGATTTATAGGTGCCTTTCCTTGATGGAAATAGTGTATTTTTCTATTTCTATAAGCAGCATAAAGATTTATATTAGTTGTGTAAAAGCTTGTATAATGGATGACTATGAATAGAACATGATATAGTTAAAGTTAATACATGTTAATCTATGAGAATATCTTAGTAATGTTGGTTTTGAGAAGTAAGATCATGCACATTCTAGGAAAAGAAGATATAAAATGAAAATGTTAATATGTAATTAGATACTCAAATTGAAGTAAATGTGCAATGCCCTAGGTGTTATTATTATCTAGCTGATGCGATGAGTAGACTGAAGGTAGATATTGGGAAATATGAAAAATAGAAATTAAAGATGAATTCAGCCAACCAAGTTGAAGTATACACTATCGCATGTAGTAATTAAAAACTCTAGAAATATTTCAAAGGTATCGATCCCACAAAGACTAAGTTTGAACACAATTTTGAAGAAGAAACTTCTCTTAAATTGCTTAAGAAAGTAACTAAAGAAAATAATTGATGATTGGGTTTTGGAAAATAAATAAACAACAAGTAAAAGAAAAAACAACAATAGTAAAAGCAAGGTGCTTAGTAAAGTTCAACCCTTTGACAAATAACTCTAGGAATGACTTATTTAACCTAAGTCTAGATATGCATTAGGTCATGTTTAACTCCTATTTGGCCTTGCTTCAAAGAACCGTTAGAAGGCTAAGCAAATACCGTTATGCACATTTCTGTGACTCGACTCAGCTGACATAGATTATTCATGCATGCAACCTATAACCCTATAGTTGTTATAAGTGACCATCCCCTATGACACCGAATACACTCTCTCAAGTCCTTTCTCCTATATCACCTTTATGAGAACCGATATTGTTTGACCCTTTCAGTACCAAACTCACATAGCATGCAAAGTCTAAGTGATCAAGTTAAACTCAACAAGATTAGAATGATAATCAATAAAGGATGACATGCAATAAATAAAACTTAGGCAAATAAGCAACTTTCAAGCCATTTAAACCATAAGAGAATTCACTATACCGAACCCCTCAATGGAATTTAGCTACACATGATGGAATATAATGCAAACAAATAACTTTCCATTGAAATAATGAATAAGAAATAAAGAACAATGAAAAGGAACAAGTGTTGGAAAATTAAAGTGCAGTAGCTAAAACTAGGGTTTTTCAATTTTTCCAATCCTTCTAGAGTTCTCACGACACTCTACTCTCCTTTTACAAGGTGAAAATAGGGTGAAATCTCTACGAACACTAAGGTTTGATGTATAACTAAGGTTAGGATTTCGTCTTCTAACAAGGATCTCGGGCATCCCTACTCATGGGCGTCTACTAGGGGTTCTGTCACCACTCTCTTCTTCCTAGTGAGTTCTGCTTGAATTTGCCTTCGAATCATGGCCTTTTATAGCATGGGGGGTGGTTGACGAGTCATGAAAATGGTGCTTGCAGGTAGCCCAGTCAGTTTCGGAGTCAAATCAACCGGTTAGGTACACAAAACACTCATTCAAAACGACTCGAAACTGTTTGCATCTGCCCAGAAATGTGGTCGCATTTCACTTTGGCCTTGGCAGAAATGTGGTCGCATTTCTGGGAAATTTCCTTTTTCCTCTATTTTCTGCAAAACACCAAAACTAAGTCAAATTCACACCAAAATGAGTTCTTTCTGGGAAATTTCCTTTAACACTTTTTAAGCTCAGGAATAGTAAATTTAATCTAAAACATACAATTTTCACAAGAAAATAAGTTAAATATAAGGGCAAAATAGGTATATTTTTTACACTTATCACTAGCCTAGTGACATTACTAACTCATATTTTAAAACTAACCGAGTGTTCTGAAAATTTCCACAGCATAATGACATATATAGGACCTAAACCAAAATTTTTTAATCACCTATGTTAAACACCAAACAACACACTTTTATATTGTACCTGACTACTCCACCTTACTTCAATACACCAGAAATCAACTTCACAACACAATAAGAGTTAGGTCTCGTATCCAAAACTAACATCAGAGCCACAACCTACTAAAAATAAACATGCACTTGGCAATCTAGATTCAGCTTAGTTTTACTAAACCTGAACATACATATAACCTATCAAAAGATGAAAATCTACAACAAGTTCAACAACTAAAGATTGTACTAACCTAACAACAAAGACTAAGATCAACTTATTCATCAGCTAAACAAAGAACTATCCTATCCAGCCCAAGGCAAGAGACCTTAGTTTGGTCTTTTCAGGAGGTCATTGACAGGTCTTTTCATGAGGCCTTTGGTAGGTATTGATTATGGATTCCATGTGGGAATTCCATAAACTTTGATTCAAGAGTGAGTCTTGGTGTGAGGAAGAGTTCTTGATAACTCTTGCCTTGAATGTTTTACTTTGGAGAGGAGTCTAGAGTAAAAACCATTCCTTGGATATCTTTGTTGGTGGTTTGCCTTGGTGATTTCCATGGAGTCTTAGGAGGTTCGTTGAGTGAATTTCCTAGAGTCTTACCTAATTACTTGGGAGTAGTTTGGTGGGGTGAGTTGGTAAGATCTTGGTGAGAGTGATTCACTAGAGGATTTATCAACCATGTTCATCCATGGGTTTTGCGAGGGAGTGGAGTCAAGTGTAATCCATCAGGGTTGTGTCTTGATGGATGAGTTCGATGGCGATTTTGTATAGTTTGTGATATGAACCGGGACATCATTGGTTTACTTCCAGGGTCGATCGCACGCTCAAGGACCAAACAACTACAATTGACTTTTAATTCCCATATACAAACAACGGTGAACTCAATTAAGGAAGGTCAAGAAGGGGAAAATAGAGTTTTTTGTTAGAATCTTTTAGGTGTTTTTATGTTTGGATTGATGTTATGACTTTATTTATGTTTATTAGTTATTTTTAAGTTATTTATTTTAACTAAATAGGCTCGAGGGTAGATTGGTCTTTTAGCTAAATAGCTAAGCAGGCTAGGTTTAAAGGAGGAACCAGGCGTTGTGTACAATACGTTGTTTTTTAATGAAATTTTCTATCTTCTTGATGATTGTGCCTTATCAGCCTTTTTGCAATTCTTGAAACCAGGGTTGCAAGGTTGACCATTAAGGTAGGTCTGATCAACTTGCTTATGGAGTGTTCAAACCTTGAATAGGGAACTAGTTCTTCTTACCTCTTGGTCTTTGATCAGCAAGATAATCTCTATCTAATCCTTCCCTTGGAGTTGAAATCAAATAGATTGGAGGGTTTTAGCATTTGTGAATTAAGGGTTCAATACCAAAGGGGTTCTTAATTCCATTTTGCTAGGGTTTTCATATCAGTTTGGGTATGCCATTATGTTCAATGACATACGTCATAAGACTGTAACATGTATTCCTTATTCATCTGTGGAAATGAAGAAGGTTGAGAGTGTGTTTTCCTGTATGTTGTCTTTGCAACTCTACTACATAGTTTATGTGTTTTATGGGCGCACTAAGTGGCGTAACACTTGAGAGCAAGTGTTGAGATCTTATGAACGACACAATGTGCGTCATGACCAAAGTGGAAGTGGTGAAGAATGTTTATTTCCACAACTAACCTAACAAAAGAACTATCTGGATGGTGTGAGTGTTGGATTTTATGTCGTAAAACGCGTAGATATCTTCATTTAGATAGTTAATTTCTAAAAAAAAATCACTTTTTAAAGAAAAAAATTCTTAAATCTCAATAAACAAAATAATATTTCATATCAAACTATCTAATTATATATAAATATAATTTAAATATTTAAACTATATAATTCAAACCTATCCCATTTTCTAAATCATTAATAATAAAACTTTAAATTTATATATAGTGAGAAATAATAATAATAATAATAATTAAAAAAAAAGTAAACGGGGCTGGGAGTGGGGAATGGGGATGCGGAATACATTCCCCGTCCTCGTCCCCGTTTAGCTCACGGGGAATTTTTCCCCCCACTCTCTCCCTCATTCCCCGCTTAAACGGGGATTCCCCGCCCCGCGGGGCAAATGGACATCTCTATTTGTACCAGTACTAATGAAGATGTTGCCTTTACTTTGTATCAATGCTTGAAAATGTTGTCTTTGCTTATTACATGTTTGAGTGTATAAGAAGATCAGTACCACACTGGATCCTATATCATTTTAAAAGGATGGCGACATGACAACGAATAAATGTGAAAGAGTATACAGACTTCCTTGGTTTTCTAATACTTAGTCGATCATCATCAGTTTCGATCATCTCTTCTCGTGGATCAGTTTCGATCATCTTCTTCTTCGGTCTGAGATTTTTTCGCATCTTCTCGTGGATCTCAGCTTCGATCAGCTTCTTCGGCCCTTATAGGGTTGTCTTATCTTTTTCTCGATTGTTATTCTTTTTTTCCCCCCTTCCATCATCATTTTCTTATCATCTATTTCGTTTTCTCTGCTCTGTTTCCCTTGTTTTTTTTTCCATTGTTTTCTTCCTCTTTTTTGTTCTTCCTCTATTTCGACCTTCTCTTCTCTTCATTTGTTCGATATTGATATTTTATATCAATAATAGAGCGATAGAATTCTATCGTTGGTTGATAGAATATATCAGTTATAGAATTCTATCATTGGTAGTGTTCTATCAACGATAGAATTCTATCACTGGTTGAAAGGGATGAGATGGTGTTGATTTAAGAAATGGATGGGTAAGAGAAGAGAGAATGAAGAGTTTTATAAAGATTGAAAGGGATAGAAATTTTTCTACCAGTGATTTAATAGAAAGTTTTCTATCACTGATAGAAAATCTTTCTATCATTGATAGAATCTATCAGTGCTTTCTATGAGTGCTACAGAAACTTTCTATCACTGATAGACTCTATCAGTGATAGACAAACTTTCTATCAGTGATAGAAATCTCCTATCACTGATAGAAAAACTTTCTATGAGTGATAGAAAATCTTTCAACTATCAGTGATTGAAAAACTTTCTACAAAGAATAGAAATCTTCTATCATTGATAGAAATTTTTTTTATGAGTGACAGAAAAACTTTGGGAAAAATACACTTTTGGTCCCTGAGGTTTGGGTTAAGTTACACTTTGGTCCCTAAGTTTTCAAACTCAACAAAATTACCCCTAAGGTTTGAGATAAGGAGCAATTTGGTCCCTGCCATCCATTTTACCGTTAAATCCTAACAGACGGCTGACGTGGCACTATTATTTTAATTAAAAAAATTAATTTTTAATTTTTTAAATAAAAATATATTAAAAATAATATTATTTTATATTAATTTTATTTCTTTATTATTTTTTCTCCATTCTTCTTCTTCTTCTCCTAAACCCTAAACCATCACCACCAACTCTCTTCTCAACCACCATCACCACCAATCCTCTGTTGCCGCCGGCCGCCGACAGCCGCCGCTCGCCGCCGGCCGACAGCAAGAATTTTTTTTTCTCTTCTTCTTCCTCCTTTCTTCTTCCCTCTTCTTTTTTCGAGCTTCTTGACCCGTGCGGAGACGAATCTGTGTTTGTGCTCAAAGACCCATGGTTGCTGGAATCGAAAGACCCACGCGCAAAGACCCATGGTTGCCGGAATCGAAAGACCCACGCGCATCTCTCTTCAGATCTGATAGTTCCGGAAAGACCCACGACTCAACAACGCAGATCTGGCCGAAAGTATTCCAGATCTGAAACTTCCAGCCGGATTTTTCAAGAAACGTGTTGGAGAGGGAGGAGAGGGACAATCCCGAGCTGTCGACGACGCTGCGTTCCAGCCGGAGATGTGGGCAACAGACGCGACACAGCAGCAGCGTTCACGAGCGACACAGTTCACGACGTGGAGAGAGGGACAATACTCCGGCGATGCAGCGTTCACGAGCTACGGCAGTTCACGACGTGGGTTTCTTTCTCCTTCGAGTTTCTTGCAATCGACTTGGTGGGCAACAACAGTGGAAGAGATCTGGGTCTCGATGCTCGTCGGAGAGCTTGCTCGGAGGTGAAGAAGATGCCGCCGGAGATGTGCGTGTTGTCGGAGGATGCTTGTGGGTCTCGATTCGTGAGTTGAAGCTGTCGGAGGAAGCTACTGGGCGGTGGAAAAAAAAAAGAAAAAAAAAAGTTAGCCGCCGGCGACGGTGGTCGGCGGCCACCGGCGGCGGCAACCACCATAGTTGAGGAGATGAAGAAGATGATGAAAAAGGAGGGGTTGAAGAAAGAGAATAAGGAAAAAAAGTGAGAGAAATAAATTAAAAAAAATATTTAAATAATAATATTTTTATTATTTTAATAGATTTTTTTTAAAAAAATTAAAAAATAAATTTTTTTTATTAAAATAATAGTGCCACGTCAGCAAACTGTTAGGATTTAACAGAAAATTGGACGGAGGGACCAAATGTGTAACGAAATCCAAACCTCGGGGGTATATTTGTTGAGTTTGAAAACTCAGGGACCAAAGTGTTACTTAACCCAAACCTCAGGGACCAAAAGTGTATTTTTCCCAAAAACTTTCTATCAGTAATGGAGTCTATCAATAATATAAAAACTTTCTATAAGTGATAGAAATCTTCCAAGTGATAGAAGATCGATAGAAGATCTTTTGTTTCCATCACTGATGGTGATGCTCGATTAATTTCGCTTCCGCTTAAGGATTCAATTTCTTCACATATTTACTCAAGTTACTTGCAAGTTCAGGAATCTCCGCATGTGTCTACCCATTACTACTGATAACATGTTGTCTATGTGTAAGGACGCATTCGTCATTTAGCTTTACTTTATAAAAAAAAAAAAGAAATGAATGAAATTTTGGGCATTAAATATTTGTTATGAGTTAAAAAAAGAAAAAAAAAATAATAAAAACTAGGGCAAAATGCACTTTTGGTCCCTCAAGTTTGAACTTTAAAAAGTGACACTTTAGTCCCTAACGATTTGGGTTGGGTAGTCCGGGTTTGTTGGATTGTCGGATTTGTTGTACACCAGTAGTTAGGATCAAATATTTTATTTTTATTTTATTTATTTTGTATGACTAGACCTTGCTTGTGTGGGTGTGTTTGGTTTAACTTTTCAAATGTTTAATTTTGAAAAACAAAAATCATTCTTAAAAAAATTTCTAGTGTTTGACAACCACTAAAAATGACTTATTAGAAAATAAGATTGATAAATAAATCATTTTGAGAGAAACACTTGAAACCAACTTAAAAAAAAAAAAAGTGTTCAGTATACAATAATTTATGTATAAAAACACCTATGAGGAATTGCAACCAAACATATGAGTGTTTAAATGGTAAACATTTTTTATACAAAATGTTTTTTAAAAAATGCATTCTTGAAAAACATTTAAATTAGAATGTATTCCAAACAGACCCTTAGTTCACCATTTATGGTCTTTCTCGGTTGCGATCTTGATAAAAAGAATGATTGAGAAATATTTTTTTTTTTGGTACGGGATTTCCCCAATTGCCTTTTCGGTCGAGTTCAAGACCACGTTCAAACTATGGGGGTGTTTGGGGGAAGGGTTTGGGTTTTTGAAGTAGGGGTTTTGGAAATAGGGTGATTTGTGAAATCTGGGGGTTTTGGAAGTCTGTGTTTGGGTTGCTGATTTCTGAAGTCTGAATTGGGAAGCCTGTGTTTGGGGTGCTGATTTCTAAAGTCTGAGTTAGGCAGTCCGTGTTTGGGGTGCTGATTTCTAAAGTCTGAGTTTCTCATTTTTTTTAATGAATGTTATACAATTGTTCTAAAATTAATAATTTAAAATGTTCTTTTCATTAGTTGTAAATATGAGAATTTAAGACACAATTTTGATAAAAAAATTGAAAATAATAAAAAAAAAGAAATCAATTTCCATTCTTCAAAATTTTTTTCACACTTATTGCATTTCCTATATTTCATCTGAACCTAGTTTTAGGGGTGAGCAAAAAACCCCCGAAAACCGAGTCGACCTACCTAAACCGACCGAACCGACGATGGTCGATCGTTTTTTTGATAGGATCGGCCGAAGGTCGGTTTTACACATGGTAAAACCGACTTGTCGGTCGGTCGGTTCATCCAAAAGAGCGAAAACCGCTCAAACCAACCGACATTAAAAAAGAAAAAACAGTTGTCACATGTCAATTCACGCTGCAGCCCATTAATGGGGCTGCGACCTTTTCCTTGGGAAGATCATCACGATGGTCTTCCCAACATTAATTTTATTAAAAAAATTTTTTTTTTTCAAATTTTCTCAATCTCTATTCGTTGATTCTTCTTCTTCTTTCTCCCATTTCTTTTTCCCATCTTTCTTTTCTTCCTCTCTTCTTCTCTCTGCATTTTTTTCTTCTTCTTCTTTTTTTCATTTCTTTCTTTTTCCTTTTCTCATTTTTTCGTTTTTTCATTCTTCTTCTTTTTCTTTTTTTCTTCTTCTTTGTTTTCATTTCTTCCTTTCTTCTTCTTCTTCTTCTTTTTTTGTTTTTCTTACTTCTTCTTCTTTCTTTTTGTTTCTTCTTATTCTTCTCTTGATTTCTTCTAACTATTTTATCTTTTTTTTTCTCCGTTTTTTCTCTTCTTTTTATCTTCTTTGTGGATTAAAACTTTTTTTTTTTTACCTTTTTTTGTTGATCTTCTTCTTCTCACGTCGCTGGAGTTTTTAAACCGACGGAAACCGACCGCCGAAAATCGACGTGGTTGTGGTCGGCATCGGTTTGAGCCCAAAACCGACGTCGACCGACCGATGATCACCTCTACCTAGTTTTGTAGGCTGAGTCTCTGTTTATTTTTTTTTTTTTGTATTCTTTTTCAATGTTAAACAATTGTTCTAAAATAAAGAAATGAAAATGTTCTTTCCATTAAGTGTGAATTGGGATTTTAAGTCACAATTTTGATCTAAAATAAGAAATAAAAATAAAAAAAGAAGAAAACCATTTTCCATTGTTCATTTTTTTTCCACACTTGTTGCATTTCCTATATTTGTTCTTAACATAGTCTAGATTTAATTAACATGTTTTTTCCATCAAATGTTTTTTTTGAAGATTGAAATTGTAGTTGTATTTAAGAAAAAAAAAAAGGTTTGCTATTGGGTACATTCATTTGAATTCTTACCATTAACTTTGTCAATTGGTACATAAAAATCACACATGTTTCTTCTCAATACAACTCACAATTGGGTACATTCATTTCAATTCTTAATTACCTTAACTTAAAATTGATTAAATTCTTTTTTTTTCTTTTAATTAACTCTATGTTCAGTTTAAAATTTCAATACAGACGTTTGAATCTTATATTAACTCAACCATAGAAAACATTTTTTTTTTAGTTTTCTTTATATAACTTGAAAACTGATTACGTTCTAATTGACTCAATGGTTGGTTTATTGTGTGTTTTTTTTTAAATAAAATTAAACTTTTGGAGCAATTCAATATAATATGTGACTTTACTTTTACCTCAATGTTGGGAAATCGAGTTCATTTTTATTTAATTGACTCCTCTTTAAAATTAACTAAAACGCATTGAAAATTGATTTTGAAGGTTGAATATACTACCTTATGACTTCAATCATTTGAAATTAACTAAAATGGTTGGAAAATATTTTTAGAAAACAAAACTTTATTATTCAACTAAGGGAGTAATAACAAAGAAAGAAATAAAGTATTAAATCATGGAAATAATATCATTTTAAAGAGTAGTTGTGTGCCAAATGTGACAAGTAAGGAAGAAAAGCAAAAGATGGGACATCCAGGACACAACACCAAACTCACCAAAGAAGAAGAAGAGACATCCAGGACGAAACAGTCACAGAAAAACAAGCAAAACCTCAACAGTTTTGCATCATCGAAAGCAAAACTCCCCCAAAAACACGATTACAACTTTCAAAATACATCACATTACGCCATATTTAGATGCACACAAAATAAAGTCAAATTTTTCAGAAACTAGAACAGAAAGGCAAGAGAGCAAAAACTCCAAATTCAATTTACAACAAGAAAAATCTGGACGATTTTTTTGCATGGGAGAGCAACTAGAAAAGAAAAGCAAGAGAGCAAAAGATCCACAGATGAAATCATAGAAATGAGATTAGAATCGTAATCGAAATTCAAATTCAATTCACAACAAGACAGTAACAAAAAAAAGGGGGATTTGATTTATTGCATGAGTGTACTCATCATTGGCCGGCTAAAAGGGACAAAAAAAAATTTACTTGTGATCCCCACTCCTCACCAAGCTCCAACTACCTACCAAGCGGATCCGGCGTGCTCTCGGTCAAGGGAAACATCAACGGACGCAACAAGATGTTGAAGCGGCATGGGGTGGGTATGGATCTGAAACGAAAAAAAAAAAGAAATAGAAGTTTAGGTGAGAAAGTGAAGATTGAGGGTTTTAGAAACCCTAACCGCGTTTTTCAAAAATCGTGGGCCCAAATGCGAGTTTGGGGGGTTTTTGGAAACCCGGGCTTCCGAGTTTGGGGGCCCAAACGACCCCTATATTTCAAGAGAAGATACTGCCCCAAAACATTTTGGGTGATTTTCAACGACTACCCTAATTCAGCTTATGATGGAACCTACAATAAAACTCATGGAGTTCACAAAAAACAAAAAAAAAAAAAAATATGTTGGATTATAAAAAATACCCGTATGTTGTAAATATACCTTGGTATATATCAGATATCTGTTGTAAATATATCGTGGTATATATTAGATATCTGTTGTAAATATACCTTGGTATATATTAGATATCCATATTGCTCCATTAGTCTTAGTCAACCCGTGATTGTAGTCATTCTTCCCCATGACTCTCCCACTTCCTTAGGAATAGCCAAGGGACTCTCACCCTCTTCTATTTTCAGCATTGTGAAGCTTGTAACCTACCCCATTGTATTAGTATAAATAGGGGTTGTATGAGATATGGAAAACACACTTGAATGAAAAACATTAGCTCTCTTTTCTCTCTAATTTGCTCTCTCAAATTCTCTCTTAGTTGTTTTATTGCTTTCCACGTTTTATAACACGTTATCAGCACGAGTCTCTGCCATTTTTGTTCGGTTGAAGGTAGGGTTCATCTTTATTAGTTGCAATTGTCTTCGGTACGTTTCATATATACAGTGTGTATGTATTATATATACCCCGTATATACACTGTGTATTGAACGTTGACAACATATATTCTATGCAAGATTAGCATGTTCTTCATTATTGTGCATACTATATGAGATTATTAAGTATCATGTTTGTTTATGATGATATTAACATCGTGATTCTATATTTGCCAATGATATGTATGTTAATTACAATAACTGAAATGTTGAGAGTATGTTACATCCTTATTATTGTAATGATCTATAATGTTTATACATATTCGATAAACATGATGCACATATATACCCATGTATATATCTTATTTTTGAATCATATACATCTACTAAAGTTGCTCGTTTTGCTAATCAGCTAATGCATATTGATCTCGTTAGTTTATGTAATCTTTGTCCAGTATAATTTTCACATGATCATTTGTATATTTTATATCATGTGTATTTATACATACAGTGGACATATTTGATATACTATCATAGATCCTTGATGTACAAAACATGTTATATATGTTGTAATATATCTTAGATAAATATTGCAATATGTTGTTTACCTATAGTTTTTTTTAGAATGCATATATGAGATATTTCTTTTTGTATATGTCATATATATACATTTGAATATTTTTGTTTATGTTGATTAACATTTGGAATTCATGGTAGACACATGTATTAGTTTAAAATTCTCATATGACAAAGTTTGCAAACTTATATAGTAAATAATTGCTCGTTCTAAAGTTAATTTTGATGTTATGCACATGAAGTTGCATAAAAATGCCCATTTTGATTTAATGCACCTGAAGTTGCACCATTTCAAATCAAGAAGTACTTGTGTGATTAAATGCACCTGTAGTTGCATAATTTCAAATCAAGAATTGTTAATGATTAAATGCGCCTGTAGTTGCAAAAGTTTAAATTAAGAAATGCTCACTTTAATTAAATGCACTCGTAGTTGCATAATCTTAATCAATAAGTGATTGTAAATAAGTGAGCATATGGTAAGAATAATGTTGTTAATCTTTCTTTCCAATTATAGAATATGCTCCTGTAGTAGCAATATTGAGAAAGAAAGTTTTTAATATTGTGATGAGCAAACACCATGTCTTCTTGAAATTAAAGCAATCAAATGAGCATTTGATGAAAAATCATGAATCTCAATGAATTGTTTCAATATTATTCCCTGAAGTGAATATTGTAATATCGAATAATTATGGTCTATGGTGAGATCATGATCAATAATCAGTAATAAAGGAAGAAGCAATTACTCATCCAGTGGTCATCGTGAACCATTTGGAAAATCACACATATATGGTTATTAAAAGAAAATGTTTAATAGCATTAATTTTGTACCTGTTGTACGAAAATTGAAACCATCTGTGCAAGCAAACTTTGAAAATCTCCTGAAGAGATAATTAATCTTAGAAATGTGAAATAGATGTTGCAAATCTCATTAAATCTCCTGAAGAGAAAATGAATATTATTAAATGAGAAAAATAAAAATTATATTAGATTATGTGAATGTCGCTTTATGTTTGATTTATGCTTATTTATTAAGTTCAATTTTATATTCAATTTATTTTTCTGAGGCTCACTATGTGTTATTTTATTTTCTTGAAGAAACATGAATATTTCACATTTGATTGACTCCAAGATGAACAGTGAAGATTTATGTTTGGCAGATAGCGCAACAACACACACTATCCTTAAAAGTATGAAATATTTTTCAGAATTGACAATGCTAGAAGCAAAAGTCAATACAATATCAGGTCCTGCAGACTTGATTGAAGGTTTTGGAAAAGCAAAATTATTTTGCCTAGAGGAACGAAATTCACAATTGATAATGCTTTGTTCTCTAGTAAATCAAAAAGAAACCTACTGAGTTTTAAAGATATACGTGCTAATGGTTATCATATAGAGACTAATAAGAAGAATAATATAGAGTATCTTTATATTATATCTACTGTCTCACATGAAAAACGTATATTAGAAATGTTGCCTGCCTTTTCTTCTGGATTATATTACACGTATATTCGTGTTATTGAAACATATGCAATAATGAACCTGAAGTTCAATGATCCAGATATATTTTCTGTTTGGCATGATCGATTGGGTCATCCTGGGTCAATAATGATGAGAAAAATTATTGAAAACTCACATGGACATCCATTGAAGAACCAGAAGATTCTTCAATCTAATGAATTGTCATGTGTTGCTTGCTCTCAAGGAAAATTAATTATTAGACCTTCACCAGCTAAAGTTGGGACTGAATCCCCCGCATTCTTAGAACGAATTCATGGTGATATATGCGGACCTATAAATCCACCAAGTGGACCATTTAGATATTTTATGGTTCTAATTGACGCATCCAGTAGATGGTCACATGTGTGTTTATTATCAAGTCGAAACCTTGCATTTGCAAGATTACTTGCTCAAATAATTAAGTTAAGAGCACAATTTCCTGATTATGTAATTAAGAAAAATCGTCTTGATAATGCTGGTGAGTTTACATCCCAATCATTTAATGATTATTGTATGTCAATTGGGATAAGTGTTGAACATCCTGTAGCTCATGTTCATACACAAAATGGTCTAGCTGAATCATTCATAAAACGTCTGCAATTAATTGCTAGACCAATGCTTATGAGAGCAAGACTTCCAATATCTGTATGGGGTCATGCAATTTTACATGCTGCATCGCTTATACGCATTAGGCCAGCAGCCTATCATAAATACTCTCCAATACAATTAGCTTATGGCCAGCAGCCAAATATATCTCACTTACGAACTTTTGGAAGTGCAGTATATGTTTCAATTGCTCCACCAAAACGCACTAAGATGGGTCCTCAAAGGAGGCTAGGAATATATGTTGGATTTGATTCCCCATCAATTATTAGATATCTTGAACCCCTGACGGGTGATGTATTTACTGCACGATTTGCTGATTGTCATTTTAATGAGACAAATTTTCCAACATTAGGGGGAGAGATTAAGAAGTTGGAAAATGAAATTACATGGAATGCAGCATCATTGTCTCATTTAGATCCCCGTACAAATCAATGTGAACTAGAAGTTCAAAAGATAATTCATTTGCAAAATATTGCAAATCAAATGCCAGATGCATTTACAGATGCTAAGAAAGTGACCAAGTCACATATACCAGCTGCAAATACACCATCGAAAATTGATATCCCGACACAACAAGTTATCATAACTAATGAGTCTGCGACACGCCAGAAGCGTGGAGACCAATGGGTTCCAAAGATAAAAATCCTCGGAAAAGAAAAGTAGTCAATAATCAAAATGACGTAATTGATAATGTGGATATTCCAGAAGAAATCCTAAATGTGACTACTCATAATAATATCGAAGAAGGTGAAATACCTGAGGATAATAATGAAATTTCGATAAATTATGTAATGAATGGAAAAAGATGGAACCGAAACAATATAGTTGTTGATAACATTTTTTCGTATAATGTTGCTTGCGACATCATTTCTGAAAATGATGATTATGAACCAATATATGTCGAAGAATGTCGACATAGAAAGGATTGGCTTAAGTGGAAAGAAGCAATCCAGACAGAATTAAACTCACTTTCAAAACGTGAGGTTTTCGGACCAGTAGTCCAGACACCAGAAGATGTCAAGCCTGTGGGATACAAATGGGTATTTGTAAGAAAAAGAAATGAAAAGAATGAGGTCACAAGATATAAAGCGAGACTTGTTGCACAAGGATTCTCGCAAAGGGCTGGTATTGATTATGAGGAGACATATTCTCCCGTGGTGGATGCAATAACATTGAGATATTTAATTGGTCTGACTGTGTATAAAAAGCTTGACATGCATCTCATGGATGTAGTTACAGCATATTTATATGGATCTCTTGATAATGATATTTATATGAAAATCCCTGAAGGATTAAAAATACCAGAGTCATATAATTCAAATCCTAGAGAATTATATTCGATCAAATTACAGAGATCTTTATATGGATTAAAACAATCAGGACGAATGTGGTATAATCGCCTGAGTGAATATTTATTGAAAGAAGGGTATCAAAATAACCCAATTTGTCCATGTGTTTTTATAAAGAGATCACAGTCAGGATTTGCTATCATTACTGTATATGTTGATGATTTAAATATAATTGGAACTCCTGAAGAGCTTCCAAAGGCAATAGAATATCTTAAGAAAGAATTTGAGATGAAAGATCTCGGGAAAACAAAGTTTTGCCTTGGCTTACAAATTGAACATCTAGCAGATGGAATATTTATTCATCAATCAACTTATACAGAAAAGATATTAAAGAGATTTTACATGGACAAAGCACATCCATTGAACATTCCAATTGTAGTTCGTTCACTCGATGTAAAGAAAGACATATTCCGACCTCGAGAAGATAATGAAGAGCTTCTTGGTCCAGAAGTACCATATCTTAGTGCAATAGGTGCACTTATGTATCTTGCTAATAATACACGACCTGATATAGCATTTTCAGTAAATTTATTAGCTAGATATAGTTCTTCTCCAACAAAAAGACATTGGAATGGAGTTAAACACATCCTCCGTTATCTTCGAGGGACAATTGATATGGGTTTGTTTTATTCTAATAAATCAAACTTTGATCTAGTTGGTTATGCAGATGCAGGTTATTTATCTGACCCACATAAAGCTAGATCTCAAACAGGTTATTTATTTACATATGGAGGAACTGCTATATCATGGCGATCTATGAAGCAGACAATAACAGCTACTTCCTCAAACCATGCTGAGATCCTGACAATTCATGAGGCTAGTCGAGAATGTGTATGGCTAAGATCAATGACTCAACACATTTGTGAAACATGCGGATTGTCCTCTAACAAAGGTTGTCCAACAACGTTATATGAAGACAATACAACATGTATAGCCCAAATCGAAGGAGGATACATTAAAGGAGATAGAACGAAGCACATCTCACCAAAGCTCTTCTACACTCACGATCTTGAAGAAAATGGTGATATCACTGTTCAACAAATTTCTTCAAAAGACAATTTGGCAGATCTATTTACGAAGGCATTACCTACTGCGACCTTTGAGAAGTTGGTGCACAACATTGGAATGCGACGACTCAGAGATCTGAAATGATGTTTTCACGAGGGGGAGTAAATACACTGCACTCTTTTTCCCTTTGCTATGGTTTTTTTTCCCACTGGGTTTTCCTAGCAAGGTTTTTAATGAGGCAGTTGTTAATGTATATAAATATAATGTACTCTTTTTCCTTCACTAGGGTTTTTTTTTCCCATTGGGTTTTTCCCAGTAAGGTTTTAACGAGGCATATATTTCATATACAATGGATATCTAAGGGGGAGTGTTGTAAATATACCTTGGTATATATCAGATATCTGTTGTAAATATATCGTGGTATATATTAGATATCTGTTGTAAATATACCTTGGTATATATTAGATATCCATATTGCTCCATTAGTCTTAGTCAACCCGTGATTGTAGTCATTCTTCCCCATGACTCTCCCACTTCCTTAGGAATAGCCAAGGGACTCTCACCCTCTTCTATTTTCAGCATTGTGAAGCTTGTAACCTACCCCATTGTATTAGTATAAATAGGGGTTGTATGAGATATGGAAAACACACTTGAATGAAAAGCATTAGCTCTCTTTTCTCTCTAATTTGCTCTCTCAAATTCTCTCTTAGTTGTTTTATTGCTTTCCACGTTTTATAACACCGTAAACTTTAAATGGTTCAACAATACCTCGAACTTTAAAACCCGTTTAAAAAAAATAAAATTTACTGTTAAACTTTAGATGGAAAGCGTAGAGTTTCTATTTACATTCAAAAAATTATAAAAGTACCATTACTTAAAAAAAAAAACATTTTATTTCCTTCCACCTTCTACAAATTATTCCTTCATGAAATTTAGTGAGAAACTTTATTTATTTACCATGTATTCATTGACGATGAGTGTATTTTCTTTTAACGAATAAGGAGCTTGACTAGATTCTCACGTTGAAGCTTCAATTTGACTTTTGTTTTGTTCTTGAATTTTTCACGTCCTACAATTAATTTAATTGATAGCTTTTCAACGTCATTCTCTATCTAATCACTACCCATTAGCTTTCCCTATATTAATTTTTAGGAAAAACAAATCAAAATATTATCATGCAACCAATTTATCCTTTCTTAAATACTAGGTTTTTACCACGTGCGTTGCACGTGTAACAATTTGACTAAATTATTATGAAGTAAATTTAATTTAAAACTAATTAAGTTTCTATTCTTGTTTTCTAATATGACTAGTTTGAATATAATATAATATATGACTTATCATAGTAAATGAAGTAACAATAATCATGATAAATAATAATAAAACTACATGTCAACGAAATTGGATTGTAAAGTCAAAACTTCTTTGTATACAACGTTTTTTGTCCAATTGCCACCTGATTTGATCAATAATACCTTTGTCGTTGCCATGCATAGAAATCTCGCCTCTTGAAAGTGTTACATATAGTTGTCCATGCAAGAAACATGTTGAGGAAGATAAACTTCAACATTAGGTAATGTTTGTCCTTAAGCCTTCTTAATAGTCATTGTTGATGGTCAAATTTGGTCGGGAGGAACTCACCTGACCTTCACGTGCCACCAACGGTAAATTTGTAGATAAGGAGAAAGACGTGGCCTGCAAAACGGTAAACCTGCGCACCGGTGTGGTGTTAGCCACACCAGCTCCGATGCTTAAGTCAGAAAACGGAAGGAAGAGCTAGAGAGCAAGGAGAGAAGTCAAGAATAGGATTCGGGATCCCTTCTTCAGTGATGAAGAGGGGTTTAAATACCTGCTCTTACTCCTAGGGCTTTTAGGAATTTGGAGGCGTTTCGGGACGAACCAGGTGGAACCGGGGCGGCCAGAGGCATCAGGGACCGAAAGAAGGCGACCGAGCTCGACCCGTGCAAGCAGGCCGAATGGTCAGCCTCAGCCTCGGGCCGAGGCCGATCATATGGGTAGGGCGAAGTTGGCTTGACCCTTTGGTCTAGTCTTCCTTTGGGTCGATTTCCTGGTCCTGTTTCTGCTTTGTTGTCCTCGTCAACTCCTTCTTCTGCATCGAAGTGGTCCATAAGTACCTATAACATTAAGTTCTCACTCTTGAATTTTAATTCAGGTGCGACTTACTGCTATAGGAGGAGATCTTGAAGCCCGATTTAAGAGTAGTGATCTTTGCCTTGTGCTGACGTATGTGTGGCTTTATTGTCATCTTACAAGGTAGAACAAACTAGACAAAGCAGAAACTCCCTAAATAGGGGTTAGATGAAATGGAGATGACAAAGGTGAGAGATTACAAAAATGGTTGGAGGGCCTCGTTCATGGCGCAGCCTCGGCCTCAGGATGAGGCCGAGTATTCTTTGCCCCTAGACCGCGACTCGTTGACTGGGTAGCGAGACCCCCGTACTTGGTCATTTGGAGTGCATCATTCTAGATCCAGGGCTTATCCACAAGTAAGAATAGGTAAGGCAGAAGATTTCGAGTTCTTGCATCGAAAAATCGATTTCTACAAAAGAAAAGTGAGGGAAGAGCTAGGGTCGGCCTCGGCCTCAAGCCCCTATTAGCTCAAAATTTAGCTCCCTGCATTCATACGTTAGTCCTTGTAGGAAAATAATGCTAGAGCATGTAATCATTGGTTAAACATGCTAAGCTAGTGTGCTTTTTGTTTAATAGGGATCGCATATCCCCTGTTACTTGCTTTTTATTTAATAGGGAGTGCATATCCCCTTTGTAGCCCCCAATCCCAAGTAAAACTTCACTAAAACATAAAGCATAGTTGACTAAAGAGGAGATTATCTTTAATGTTTATGCTCGGCCTCGGCAAGAGGTGCTCGGTTTCTACCTCAGCCAGGTGGGCTTGACTCATATGAGGTAGACTTGGTGGTCCAGGCTCATGCAATCACATATATGGATGAGGCGAGGTAGACTTGGTAGTCCAGGTTCGCTAGAAGTGATGAGCTCAATCCAGATGAAGTGAGGTATACCCGTGGTCCAGGCTCACATAACCCACGGTCTGGATGAGGCGAGGTAGACTCGATAGTCCAGGCTCGCATGCAGGCGTGGGCACTAAGCTGAAGAGCTTAGGTTCGCGTGTAGGCGTGGGCTCCAAGCTGAAGAGCTTAGGCTCGCACGTAGGCGTGGGCACTAAGCTTGAAGACTTAGGCTCGCATGAGAAGCGTGGGCACTAAGCTTGAAGACTTAGGCTCGCATGAGGAGCGTGGGCACTAAGCTTATGGACTTAGGCTCGCATGAGAAGCGTGGGCACTAAGCTTGAAGACTTAGGCTCACATGAAGAGCGTGGGCACTAAGCTTGTGGACTTAGGCTCGCATGAGGAGCGTGGGAACTAAGCTTGAAGACTTAGGCTCGCATGTTGAGCGTGGGCACTAAGCTTGAAGACTTAGGCTCGCTCATGAGGAGCGTGGGCACTAAGCTCGTGGGCTTAGGCTCGCATGAGAAGCGGGGCCACTAAGCTTGAAGACTTAGGCTCGCTTGTTGAGCGTGGGCACTAAGCTGAGAAGCTTAGGCTCACATGTCGTTTTGATACATTCCTTGAAACACACTCTAAGCCTTGAAAAAGAAACATCGAGGTCGTAACATTAATGATAATGTTTACATTTAATGGTCAAGAAAAAGGAAAAGGTCTACTCCTACCTACCGAAAGTAAAATGAGCGACAATGCTCTGATTACATGGTAAATGTGTAACAGATAAAAGAAAACTAGAACTTCCTAAACTCAGGCTTAGTGTGTTCTCAAGAATGTTGTTCTTGACCCTGATGTGAAGTACGGTAAGGCTGAATCCACAATCCACGGTTTAGTCTTGTTATGCTGCACTGAAAAACAAGAAAAAACAATACCTTGATAAGCAAGATTGCTAGAAGGTTTTTCAACCAAAGCTGATGGTGTGGATGTTGAGAAAGAGAGATGGCCAATCATTTACTGCAACACTTCCAATTGTTCCTTCGAAAAAATAGCAGAAGTTGTTGGTTGTGGAGAAGGAGAAGTAACAAGATGAGCATGATTATCTACTGTCACTTTCTTTGTTGGTTTCCAATCTGCTGGTTTGCCATGAGTATCTCGTACATGTCCCACTCTCTTGCAATGATCGCACCAAGGATGATTGCCTTTCTTGGATTACCTATCTTGAGATGAAGTGTGAGTCAACATGGCTGAAACCTCTGGTCTAGTAGATGATCCGATCTCGGGCATCATTAAATGTTTTCTACTCTCCTCACGTGGTACTTCAACAAATGCTTCTCTCAGAGAGGGTAGATCTCTTGATCCCATAATTCTTCCCCGTACGTCGTCTAACTCTTTATGAAGCCCTAGAAGGAACCTCAATATTCTATTTTTCTCAACTATCTTCTTGTAAAGGGCCATGTCTTCTCCACACTTCCATTTGTACGTTTCGTACATATCCAACTGTTGCCAATTGCGAACAAGAACATTAAAATATTGAGTGACATTAAGGTCGCCTTGACATAAATCATACAACTGAGTTTTAATGGCCAATAGAGCAGACGAATTCTCAAAGCTAGAGTAGGTGTCACGGGCAGCATCCCATATCTCTGTTTCATTGCCAACCCCATTTGTCTAATAAAGCCATATTCCTTTGTTTCAAAGCACCAATTCCAAGGCCACCATTTTTTTAGACTTTGATACAAGACTCCATCTTACCAAATTATTAACTTTGCTTCCTTCATTGCCTTCCCAGAAGAATGATCGTAAAATCCTATCAAGCTTTATACTAATGGAAGACGACAATAAGAATAATGATTGATGCGCAATTTGCATACCGCAAGTGTACGGGTCAATTAATAATATAGTGTTTTCGTGATTAAACGAGTGTCGTCCTCTAGATTGCTTTTCTGGCAAATTATGTACCGTGAATAATCTTTTCCAATTTTATTTAGGGAGCAAAACTTAAAGATAAAGATAAATCTAAAGACAAAAAGAATAAAATAAAGGTGGAGACTCAAATGAAAAAACTCTTAGGGAATTGATTTCATTGTTGAGATTGAGGTTAATTAATGGGATGAATTTAGCATGCAATTATTCTACCAAGTCTAGGAACCTTTTATCACAAATATCTCTCCCGAGCATAATTGATTCTCATGCATGGAACCAACTTGATATCCCTATCTAAGTTCATTAACATGCAAGGCTTTTGGTTTAGTTCTTCAAGCAACTTCTAAAGTTATTCAAAATCCCGTCACAAACTTAGAATTTCTACTTTAGTCATGCAATTAAATAAAGTAAGTCTTAGGCCAAATCCCCTCTCCCGAACAAGATTCAACACTCGAATCATTCAACAAGTGATCAAGTAATTGAAAGCATTTAACCATAATTGCATAGGTAAAATAAATGCATATTCATACCACAAAATCAATCCAACAAACTAAAACAACTACATCAATCCCTAAGACAAACAACTAGCAATTCATAGTCTTTAAACTACAAACACTAATTGAAAGAAAAGCCATAAAAACTACAAGAGGTAAGGGAAAGAGAAAGGAAAAGTCGAATCTGTCAAAATCGACACGTCCCCGTCACGATCTCCACGTCTTCTCGCTTGATTCCCGCTCCTTGGACTTGCTTTAGCTCCCACCAAAGGTCTCTAGTTGAATTTAGGGCTAAAATTTAACCAATTGGACTCCCCTAATCCGTAGCACAAAAGGATGAATTTATAGAAAATCTGTCGACAGCGTCGCGACGCTGTCGCGATTATGCGAATATGAAAAATCGATCGAGAGCGTCGCGACGCTATGATTTCTTTTTTATAAGAATGAAAACTCCAAATATAGAATGTCAGCGTCGAAACGCCCAAAGAGCAGCGTCTTGACGCTGGTCTGCGGATGGGCCTATCTTCAATCTTCCTTTTTTCATTCTTCGACTTCTTTTCGCATCCCGAACATCCAATTGGCTCAAAACTATATTTCCTACAAATACAACACATAAATGCATAATTTTGGCCAATAAATTATAAAAGACTAGCTAAATTAATTAGGGAAAACTAGCTAGCTATGCTCGCTATCAAACACCCCCAAACTTAAGCTTTTGCTAGTCCTCAAGCAAACTAAAAATCAAGCAAACTAAAAATCAAGCATACAATGGAAGAATGGATGCAACAAACATGACTCAATCCGCAAGGCTCAGAAGTTAATAATCAAGCAATTAAGAGACATGCACATAAGGACCAATGAGGGAGACAAATCAAAAGTTTTCGAAAATTAACTTGTACAAGCGAGATCTAACTTAACGACATTGGACTCTACTAGCCCGGGATTGGATTACTAAACTCTCAACTCATCTTCCCTCTACACTGGCACTAAGGATTCACAAACGAGTCAATGAAACAAATTAGTTTGTTTTCCTCCATACTTAGGTGCTTATAATTTTAAATTACAACATGCATTTTTATGTGGCACTAGCTTTCACACACCTATTGCAGTGACCTTTAACCCGAGTTTTACCCTTTGGTTGGCCTAACTGGTCACAACAGGGGTAGCTCTTTTTGCCAAAACTTTATTAAGCATTGCATTGCGCACATAGGTCATGACTTTCTCTTTTTTTTTTTCTTTCAAATAGTAACAACAAGAATGATTTTTCTTTATGAGCATGATAAGCATATATTCTTTTCTTTCCTCCTAAGCATATGAACCTAATAATTCGCTCTTAACTCTTTAGCTCTTCCCTACACATATCGAGGTGATAACAAGCATATGAACCTAATAATTCGCTCCTAAGCATTCAAATCCAAATCTAGCCAAGACAAATACTCTACTCATGCAAGATATCTCCTAGAAAAAAGTTTAAAAAGTCTTCGTTTTTGGGCACTCATGTTTAAAACTCATCGAAAGCTTGAAAATTGACAAGCAAGTCTATCCTAGGAAATCATAGTCATGCAAAAATAACATCCAAAAAACAACCATTTGCTTAATTCAAAGAAAGCTCAAAACTATAGACCGAACTTAGATGCTTAAGGGCTCCACTAACATGATATTCCACCCCCAAACTTAATGTTGGGATTGGTGACCTAAAACTCGTAGATAGTGAATGTTAAACGAATTATATACTTATTCGATAAAGGCGTTATCGAGATTGATTCAGTAAAAGTCAATACTGAATAAAGTAAATTGCACATACAATAACCCAAATCCAATAAACTAAGATCCATGGCTAGAGGATGAACACTTGAGCTTTATGTAGAGACATAAAAGTGGATCAAGCTAGAGTAATAGCCAAAACGGTCTATAGTATAGGAATAGGGTTGGGTACCTTATTCTGGGGACACTATGAGATGCGACCCACTTTATAGTTGGTATAGACGATGTGATCCTAAATCGTCCATGTAGAGACATGCGAGTGGGGGTGTCCTATGCAATGAATTTGCATAAGACCAGGACCGAGAAATAAGTCGCTCTCGATTTATAACACCGTTTACTGACGAGACTGACTATTTCATGTGACGACCTAGGTAACTCGATCTTAATCCTGAAGCTAACTATGAACTCCTGTTTATTCGAGCTTATCCTTAGATTTGCATAGGTGAAAGTGGCTCAGTATCTCCGACTCAATAAACCTCCCATTTCAGGGATAGGAACGGGTAGATAGCTAAGGACATAGTCATGCAAGAAGGAATTCGCTCCTACCCAAATTAGGGATAGTAGAGAGGTTGTTCCCTTTAAGTGCTGACTCCGGGGCTTGAACAAAGGGATCCCGCCCTCTCATTGGCCCGAGAGGGACTCGGTTTATTGGTTGGACCATAAACCAATTGTTCATTAGAGGATCAGTGGGACTTAAGGAACTAGAAGTACTATAGGGGTGAAACGACTTTTTGACCTAGCTATAGCTACGAACAAACCTGTGAAGGATCGATTTACTAATCATGGTTAAATCAAGGGGATGGAAATATATCTATAGTGAGGGGAGTGCAACTATCGGGCTATAGTGGAGTGTCCTGATAGTTAACGAATGTTGGCTAATTTGGATAATGAGATTAGTCGGTTAGCCTCGAATCGTTGGAGCCCATGATCTATAGGTCCATTAGGTCCCCCTACTAGCTCATATCGAAATTAAGCCTAGAACAAAAGATAGGAAGCTTTGAATCGTTCAAAATTGGGAAAAAGGGTATTATCGTAAATTGTGTTTGACACGATAATTTAATTATGAATTAAACTAGAAAATGAGAGATGAAGTATTTAAAAGTGTTTTGAATACTATATATGTATTAGGAATCATATATAAGGATTTGCACAAGGTGACAAAGATTAATTAGATTAATCATATCAAAATTAATTTGAAATGTTTCAAATTAATTACCAAGCAATTAATTTCAATTTAGAATTGAAATTGGGGTTAATTTGCAAGGTTGAAATCTGATTTCAATTTGAATTTAGTGGATTTAGTTGGAAATTCACTGATGCATGATCATTCAAAGTGGAAAGACAACTCACTCATGCATTGTTGCATGTCTTGTAAAATGCACACCTAGAATCCACTTGAGCTTGCAAATACACCGTGTGTCTTGTGTCTTGAGGCTTGGCCTTGGATGGAGAATGTCTTTAAAAGGAGTTTGAATCAGATTCAAACTTAAGAGAGCCTTTTCCTTAATGTTATGCTACTGGATTTTAGACTCAAACTCTCTCATCTCTCATACTTCTTCATAGCTTGATCCTTCAAGCTTTCCCTTCCCATTCCCTATCTTATATAGACTCCCACAAGTTGTTCTTGGCCTGGAGGATAGTAGGGAAGACTCTAGAGGTTGTCCAAGGAGGATTGGAGAAGAAAACACCACAAGGAGTTCCATAGAAGTGAGCTACAAAAAGGTTGGTGTTCACTTTCTCTCTGTTCTGTTTTTCTAGAACATGCATGGTTTAGGTTCAAAATTGATGTAGTTAGGTGCTCCCGATCTTCAATTGCTTCCGCATGTGTTATATGAACACCTTCAATTGGTATCAGAGCATGATTAGAGCACTTAACTTGCATTAATTTTGCTATGGTGGGTATCATTTTGAAAATGAATTTTTCTGGGTGCTAAAGTGGAATTTTCTGGTTTGGAAATTTTTTGAGCTTTCATTTCTTTTTGAAATTGTAATTGCTAGGATATGTAAGAGCGTTAATGTGTGTACTAGAGTCTGTAATTTTTATAGAGTCATTAGAGTCCATATAGGCTGTAAAATCGAAGAAGAACGGGAGAAGTCGCAACAGAAAACAGCAGCAGAATGCTGCTGTTCGTGACAGCGTCGGGACACTCTTCAAGTAGCGTCCCGACGCTGATGCATAAAATTCCAGCAAGCAGATTTTTCCAGATTTTTGATTCGGTTCAGCTGCTGTCCTTGGTCTGGTTCGGTCTGCAGCAGCCTCATTTCTCTGATTTCAAGCCCGGTTCAATCCTTGGAGAGTCGGTTTGGGGCGGTTCGAGATGCTCGGGATGATTACAAGCTTTTATTTATAATTATTATTGTAATAATTTGTTAATTGCTTGTTTATAATTGCCAAACCAATCCACTTTAGGTTGTTTTTAATTTATTTATGCATTGTGAATGTGTGATTAAATTAGATTAATTATATGTGCATTATGAGCATGCCATATAGTTTTAAAACCCCACCATAGGAAAGCATGTTCATGCATTTTTTTTTAATAAGTGTTATTAATTAATTCAAATGCATGAGGGAAATTTCATGTTTAATTAATATAAGAGCTGTATTAATTTAGGGAGATTCATGCTTGAATGGTTAATTAAAATTGATTAATTCTTATAATAGTTATAATTATTAAATGATAAAATTAACCAAGCATAGAGCATGAAATTTCATTAGTTTGATTATAAGTGTTATACTCAAATTAGGCTTGTTATGGATTTGTTTTATAATTGTTATAAAAGAGATAGAAATCTAAAATCTATAACAAGATAAAGAGCATGCTCACTTAGGTTAATGAACCTTCAACAATTCGATCAACTTGCATAGTTTAGGTCGATATCTTGTAAAACAACGGTTACGAGAGAACTCACCCGACAAGATGTTGTCTAAGGCTGGAGGTATTTAAGTTGACGGTTTACGGAACACCTCCTACCTGGGCATCGAGTCGGTTCTTGAGTTAAGTTAACTCGAGCTTTATGAGCATGCGTGAGCAGTGTGAGGTTTTAAACAGTTATCACCTAGACATCGTAGTATAAGTGTTATACAAACCTAGACATAGGATGTTTCTAAATGGTGCTTTTCTTATAACTTGAATGATTGATTGTTATATGCTTTTAAACACCATTAGAAAGCATGTTACAGGATTAATTCATGAAAAGATATTTGGGTTATAATTGTTAATGAATAGAATCCATAAAACCTATAACAAAGAGTTGCATGCTAACATAGGATCTTAGGTTCTTGTCATTCTTTAAATGGTTTAAAATGAAATAGACCTAAGATCGCCTTTTCTAATAGGATTAGAAATATGTCTTACTTAGTTTTTTTTTAAATAGTTTTAAAAATTCGAGTAAGTAGGACGTAAGACCTTGGTTATAAGGGAACTCTCCCGGCAAATGGTTCGAAACCTGAGTTGAATTAACCATAGTCTTACTAGCATGCAATGTCACTAGGTTATTAAAAGAGTTTAATTCACCAAGACATTTAGTGTTAAGACCTTGTTTAATAAGGCATAGACTTAGATAGATTCATTTAGCCGAAATTTACCTAAGTAATAGACCCTAAAACTTTACGACACTTTAGTGGGAGGAAAAGTATAGAAACAAAATATTCATATTAAATTTCTACTCTCACATCCCCCTGAGTTCACACTGTGAGATCCATGCTTGGCCTCGAGGCGCCATGGGAGCGTCCCCCTACGGATGGTGTTTGCATTGGTTAATATCAAGGTGAATGGGGAAAGTGTTCATAGTAAGTGGGAGAAGGAAACGTGTTAAACGTATCCTGCGGTCTCCATCATTAGGTTGCACCGTGAGATTCCTATGCGCTACCTGCGAGTCGCCCTGGGAGCGATCACCCTACGGAGGCCTTGCGCATGGGATTCGGAACAACGCAAACTCCAGAAATGGATAGGGTTTCCTAGGGCCATTCCCAACATTAGCTCTTCCCTACGGTGGCATTGTTGGAGCCGCCCTCCGTGATCTGAAAATGATGGGTAACACTTACAAGATGGTCTTGACAAAATTAACGTTAGCTAATAACTATTGGAGTAAGAGTTATTCTGGGAATAGTATTTGGCCGAGATTGTCTCAATTCAGAGGAGGGGTAGCTGACTGCCCTACGGTAGCGATTATTCTAAACCCCTGAAGTATCGTTGCAAAATAAATCAATTGTATATATGGGTCAATGATTGCTTTTGCTAAATCTGATTAGATAAATGTGATTAATGGGTTTAGTGCATGTTTCTAATAGAGATTAATTTGTTTATTTCAGCAATATGTCGAAAAACGTATGTGCTTTGTCAAATGCCAAATTAAATAGTTTAGTACATACGACTAAGAATACTTGCTCAAACGCTAAACACGTGGCAAAGAATTTAGGTTTGGTCTCAACTGAGGAATGTCCTCAAACTAACTGCATAGCCAAGAAAAACATGATCCACGACTCTAAATGCGATTTATTAGTCTTGGAAACGTGTTTAGTGGAAAACGACGATTCTGCCTGGATACTCGATTCAGGTGCCACTAATCACGTATGTTCTTCATTTCAAGGAATGAGTTCCTGGCAACAGCTAATAAATGGAGAGATGACTCTTAAAGTTGGAATAGGAGAAGTCATCTCGGCTATTGCAGTGGGAGACATAAAATTATTCTTCACCAAGGAACGTTACATGATATTGGATAATGTGTACATAGTTCCGAAAATTAAAAGAAATTTGATTTCTTTATCTTGTGTATTGGAACAAGGTTACTAAATTTCTTTTTCTGTTTATGAAGTGTTCATAACTAAAAGAGGTATTGATGTTTGCTCTGCAAACTTGAAGAATAAATTGTATGTTTTGAGACCAATTGAGTCTAAAGCTATTTTAAATCACGAGATGTTTAAAACCGTGAGACTCAACCGAAAAAGCGAAGAGTTTCTCAAGATACCTATCTCTTGCACTTGAGGTTAGGCCATATCAACCTCAATAGGATTGGGAGATTTTTCAAGATTGGACTTCTAAACAAGTTAGAAGACGACTCGTTGCCTCCTTGTGAGTCATGCCTTGAGGGTAAGATGACAAAACGACCTTTTACCGGAAAAGGTTATCGTGCCAAAGAGCCCCTAGAGCTCATTCATTCGGACCTTTGTGGACCAATGAACATTAGAGCTCGAGGAAGGTACGAATATTTCATCAGTTTCATTGATGATTATTCGAGGTATGGCTATCTCTACCTGATGCATCATAAGTCCGAAGCTTTTGAAAAGTTCAAGGAGTATAAGGTCGAGGTTGAGAACCTATTAGGTAAGACGATAAAAACACTTTGATCCGATCGAGGTGGAGAGTATATGGACTTAAGTTTTCAAGACTATTTGATAGAGCATGGAATTACGTCTCAACTCTCAGCCCCTGGTACACCTCAGCAAAACGGTGTATCAGAAAGGAGAAACAGAACCTTGTTGGACATGGTTCGTTCGATGATGAGTTATGCTCAGTTGCCTAACTCGTTTTGGGGTTATGCAGTAGAAACTGCGGTTTATATCTTGAACGTAGTTCCATCAAAGAGTGTTTCTGAAACACCGTTTGAGCTCTGGAAAGGTCGTAAAGCTAGTTTACGACATTTCATAATTTGGGGATGCCCTGCATACGTGCTAGATACAAACCCAAAGAAATTGGAGCCTCATTCTAGATTTTTCCTATTTGTAGGCTATCCCAAAGAAACGAAAGGTGGATACTTCTTCGATCCTGAGGAAAATAAAGTACTTGTATCGACAAATGCTACATTCCTAGAAGAAGACCACCTCAGAGAACACAAACCACGAAGTAAAGTCGTATTAAGTGAACTATCTAACGAAGCTACAAAAACATCAACAAGAGTTGTTGATGATGCTGGCACCTCGAGTCAATCGCGTCCTTCTCAAGAAATAAGAGAACCTCGACGTAGTGGGATGGTTGTTAGACAACCTGATCGCTATTTGGGTTTAACTGAAACTCCAATCGTCATACCTGATGACGGAATCAAGGATCCATTAACCTTTAAACAGGCAATGGATGATGTTGACAAGAACGAGTGGATTAAAGCCATGGACTTGGAAATCGAGTCCATGCATTTTAATTCAGTATGGGATCTTGTAGATCAACCTGAAGGGGTTAGACCCATAGGGTGTAAATGGATCTAGAAGAGAAAACGAGACGCTGTTGGAAAGGTACAGACCTTTAAGGCACGACCTGTGGCAAAGGGTTTTACCCAGCGGGAGGGGATTAACTATGAAGAAACCTTCTCCCCTGTTGCCATGTTGAAGTCGATCCAGATACTTTTGTCCATTGTCACGTTTTACGATTATGAAATATGGCAGATGGATGTCAAGACTGCCTTTCTGAACGGTAATCTTGAAGAAAAAATCTACATGTCTCAGCCAAAGGGGTTCATGGCTCAGGATCAAGAGCAAAAAGTTTGCAAGCTTAAACGATCCATTTATGGATTAAAAAAAGCGTCTAGATCCTAGAATATGAGATTTGATACTGCGATCAAATCTTATGGCTTTGAAAAAAACGTTGATGAGCCTTGTGTTTACCAAAGGATCATCAACAACTCCGTAGCTTTCTTAGTACTGTATGTGGATGATATCATACTCATCGGGAATGATGTAGGTTATCTAACTGACATTAAACTATGGCTAGCAACTCAATTCCAAATGAAAGATTTGGGTGAGGCACAATTTGTTCTAGGGATCAAAATTGTTCGAAACCGAAAGAACAAAACGCTAGCCCTGTCTCAAGCGTCTTATATCGACAAATTGTTTGTTAGATATAAAATGCAAAATTCCAAGAAAGGACTATTACCTTTCAGGCATAGAATTAACTTGTCTAAGGAACAGTGTCCTCAGACACCTCAAGAAGTTGAGGACATGAGACATTTTCCCTATGCCTCTGCAGTAGGTAGCCTAATGTATGCCATGTTGTGTACAAGGCCTGACATTTGTTATGCAGTAGGGATTGTCAGTAGATATCAATCAAATCCAGGATTTGATCACTGGACAACCGTTAAAAATATGCTCAAGTATCTAAGGAGAACGAGGGACTATATGCTCGTGTATGGTTCGAAGGATTTGATCCTTACAGGATACACTGATTCTGACTGTCAAACCGATAAAGATTCGAAGAAATCTACATCAGGGTCAGTATTCACTCTAAATGGAGGAGCAATAGTATGGTGCAGCATCAAGCAAGGATGCATTGCAGACTCGACCATGGAGGCCGAATATGTAGCCGCTTGCGAAGCAGCAAAAGAGGAAGTATAGCTCAGAAAATTCCTAACTGACTTGGAAGTCATTCTGAATATGCATCTGCCTATCACCTTGTATTGTGATAATAGCGGCGCAGTTGCAAACTCAAAGGAACCTCGCAGACATAAGAGAGGCAAGCACATCGAAAGGAAATACCATCTCATTAGGGAGATTGTGCACCGAGGATACGTGATCGTCATGAAGATAGCATCGGAGCACAACATTGTTGATCCATTCACGAAGGCTCTCACGGGCTAAAGTGTTCGAGAGTCATCTAGAAGGTCTAGGTCTGCGAGATATGTACGAGAAATAATCTAGGTCAAGTGGGAGAATTTCAATATACCTTAGTATACTGGGTATTTAGATGCCCTAGTTTATTATATTTTTACTCTATTATTAATACAATTATTTATTCATCCACTGTTGTTATAGATTATAGTACATCCCACTAAACTAGAGTTTTAGTTCAAGTGGGAGATTGTTGGGATTGGTGCCCTAAAACTCGTAGATAGTGAATGTTAAACGAATTATATACTTATTCGATAAAGGCGTTATCGAGATTGATTCAGTAAAAGTCAATACTGAATAAAGTAAATTGCACATATAATAACCTAAATTTAATAAACTAAGATCCATGGCTATAGGATGAACACTTGAGCTTTATGTAGAGACATAAAAGTGGATCAAGCTTGAGTAATAGCCAAAACGGTCTATAGTATAGGAATAGGGTTGGGTACCTTATTCTGGGGACACTATGAGATGCGACCCACTTTATAGTTGGTATAGACGATGTGATCCTAAATCGTCCATGTAGAGACATGTGAGTGGGGGTGTCCTATTGTTGGGTTCCTAGAGTGAGTAAAAATGTGGTATAAAAAGACTCTAGAATTTCTGTGCAAGTATACACAGTCTGCAGCAAGTAATATTATCAATCCAGGGTCTGAATTAGCTTCCACTTTACCTATTTTGTGTAACTTTCTAATGGTTTCAAAGATGGTAAAAAATGATTTGGTTTTATAAGAATTATGCTGAAGCAAAATAAATGGCAGAACAAAAAATAAACGAATAGGCAGGCAGATTAAAGACAGGCGCTGGTCAAGTTTAGTAATTGTTTTAAAAGATGCTCTAGCAATATTATTGATCATGAAAACTCTCGCAGTATTATTAGTAGATTCCTCCCGAAACTCCAGATCTTTTGGAATGTGTTTCAACCCCAATGAAGAACGACCGATCAAGCACTAGGCAACTGGTTATCCCTAGCTCAGTCACTGACGTTCACCAATACACAATGATCGTAGTGTGATTAATTGCCACACACTCTCTAAATCATCCCTGAAACTAGAGAGAGGTATTCACATCGGCTGGCCAGGGGGGCATAAAATAAGAATAAAACAACCATTAATCAAGTTGCAATAATCAATATATTATTAGAGATGAAGCACGACAACTACATATTACTTAACCAACGCCTAAAGCTACTTAGTTCATAATAAGCATGGAAACACGAATTACAATCTGAGTAGGCATGTCCATAATCACAAGATAATAAAGAAAATAATAATCTCCTTAATCAACTTGCGGATGATGGTGTTCTTAGTGGTCTCCAATCTCTCTATACTACTCGGCTTCCAAGGAAAGTTGGAATCCTTTTGACTTGGACGACTAATTCCTTTTATAGAAGGATATGAGGCTTGGATTAGGTCAACTTTGACACGTGTAGGGCTCTCCTTGCTCCTTTATCCCGAAAATAACTCAACAGAAGTCGGTTCATGAAGTTGGCTAATGAGCTGTGATGTGGCAGTTCTGTTCCCAGTTTTGCTGCAGCACAGAATTTGCTTCCTTTAGTCGCCCAGTAGTATAATCTGCATAAAGTAATTTCCAAGGTTTTCATTCTTCCAAATGGGTTAAAACATATAATATATATCTAAAACCAACCCTATTAAGCACAAAAGACACACAAATCCTTATATAAATGAGGCCTAAATAACTACCTTTTGGGCAGTTATCACACCCCCAAGCTTGAACTATTGTGCATCCCGAGCAATACTAACCAACCTTCCTTCAAGAATTCAAAACATTAGACAAAGAATAGCTTAATCCAACAAGACAGTCCAACACTACCTTAGACCTTTACCTGAGCACTCTGCAAAACCGAGCTCTGCTGCAGCAAAATGATTCCTCCGGCATGGACAAATAATCACAACTTCTAACTCAATTCTAAGAACTTACCACAGCCTAGCTCTATTATCAAACATTCAAAACATATTTTCAAGGGGGTTTTTATTTTCGTTTTTCAGACTTTAAGCAGCCCTACAGTCATAAGCCCTTAAGCATGGGATGACCCACTTTATGGTGCAGTATACCCTTGCCTCAAACTCATCACCAACTAGACTCAATACTCTTTATAAAGCTAAAAAATCCTTAGTTATTCCATCTCTTGCCCCTCAGAATGGCGACATTTTATGATGAAGCTCACCTAAGTTCTGGGAGACAGAAAAACTTCTGGATCATCATTCATCCCTCAAAACTTTTGCTCCATGAATTTTCTCAGCAAAATTTTCAACAATCATCTTTTTTCAGCAAATAATTTTTTCATTTTTCACATTTCCAAGGTTATCTTTTGACGCGAAGACAAATTGTGGGTATCACAAATGTCCCCGGTTACTCAACAACCTAACAAATTTTTACTTGAAGGAGAGGAGTGCTCGAGCAAAACAATTGGAGTAGCAAAAAGTCCCCCGAACTTAAATTATTCATTGTCCCCAATGAATCATCAATTAAGCAATTATACCCTCAAACTTAAATTTTTCTATCTGAATTTTAAACTAAGCGTGAGACTAGAACTATGCTTAAAGTGGATCATATAAGTCAACACTACCTCCAAAATCTTCTTTGTCGCAGCAACAGTCCAGGCTAGAAGAAATGCTCAAGCAAAAGGTTTATGGAGATCAGAATACCTTGATCTAATTAAGCGTAATTAGTCCAAGCTTCACAAATTCAGAAGAAAGTTAGTTAAGTTAGAGTTAACCAATGCTCATAGAATGGAAACATCTACAAGAGGCTGTTAATAAATAGGGCTCCAGCAACTTGAATTCTTAACTGAAAAGATTCACTCCCATTAAATAAAATTACCGTTCAAAACCACCTGCAATCTTTTAAATCTTTCAACGGTAAATTCCTGATTTCAACTCGCACGCAGTAATTAATTATGCGCTGTCAACTAATGAGACCGTTGGATCATCGTTTTGTGACACGTGGCCTCATCAAATTACTCATGCGAATTTACCTGCAAATATTCAAAGAAAATCCCAACGGTAAAAATAATAAATTTTCAACGAAATCCCTTCTAATTCGGATGATTTTACTCCAGCCATAACTTTGCTGCAACAACCTGCTGAACCTGAAGAATCTTGGATACATAATTCAAATTTCAAAATAGAAAACCAAATCTTCTAAATTGAAAAATAACCAATCAAATCAAATTTAATCCTTCTTGAAGCCGAATTAACTTAGAGAAAATCTTTATTAACTAAAAAAATTCAAATAACTGAAAATAAAATTAAGATAAAATCTAATGATCAAATTAATGAAAAGATAATTCCAAGATAATCCAAATAAATAACCCGAAAAATAAAATTAAATCAAATTCAAAACGAAATAGATAAAATCTAAACTACCAAAAATAATAAAAATACTTAAAGATAAAATCTAATAAACCATGCAAAATCAAATCTAACCTATTCGAAATTAAAAACAAATCAGCGAAAAATAAAATCGATACAAATACAGGGAGCTCAAAATTATGCTCTGTGAAATGCTCCCGCAAAAATCCTTCTCTCTCAATCATCAATCATCCTTAGGGAAGGATATTTCGACTGAAACTCCGCACCCCAATAATGTTTCACACGCTGTCCATTCACCTTGAACACTCTCCCATCTTTTGCATCCTGCAAAGTAATGGCTCCATGGGGAAAAACCTCAATCACAATAAACGGTCTTGGCCATTTAGATTTTAGTTTCCCAGGAAATAACTTCAATCTAGAATTATAAAGCAAGACTTTCTGACCCTTGAAAAACTCTTTAGATTTTATTTTCTTGTCATGCCACAACTTAGTCATTTCTTTATACATTTTCGCATTTTCATTAGAAAATTGACGAAATTCCTCCAATTCATTAAGCTGCAGCATTCTTATTGCTCCTGCACGACTCAGATCAAAATTCAATTTTTTCAAAGCCCAAAATGTTTTAAGCTCTAGCTCTAGTGGTAAATGGCAAACTTTCTCATATACTAACCTATAGGGAGACATACCTAGAGGAGTCTTATAGGTTGTCCTATAAGCCCAAAGAGCCTCATCCAACCTAAAAGACTAATCCATCCTAGATGGATGGACTACTTTCTCTATAATAGCTTTAATTTCCCTATTACAAATTTCATCTTGACCATTTGCTTGTGGGTGATAACGGATAGCTATCCTATGCTTAATCCCATACTTAGCTAAAAGGTTAGTTAAAATATTATTAACAAATTGTGTACCCTCATCACTCACTAGAGCCCTAGGTGTCCCAAACCGCGCAAAGATGTGCGATTGAAGAAACCTTGCAACTGTCTTGGCATCACTCTGATGGCATGCAATGGCCTCAACCCACTTGGACACATAATCAACTGCCAATAAGATAAAAACATTGCCATTAGAAGGGGGAAATGGCCCCATAAAATCAATACCCCATACATCGAATAATTCAACTTCTAAAATATAAGTAAGAGGCATTTCATCTCTAGGCCCTAAATTTCCTCTCCTTTGGCAAGCATCACATTGCTTGTAAAACCAATGGGCATCCTTGAATAAGGTAGGCTAGAAAAATCCACAATGCAAAATCCTCATAGTTGTCCTCTGACCGCTGAAGTGACCTCCATACGGCGAATATTGACATTGCTCCAGGATTTCCTTTGCTTCATCACCTGAAACACACCTGCGAATAATACCGTCAGAGCATTGCTTATACATAAATGGCTCATCCCAATAGAAAAACTTTGCATCATGCTTAAATTTTTTCTTCTGCCTCCAATCCATGTCAATAGGAGTGACTCCATTTACTAAAAAGTTGGCAATATCAGCATACCAAGGGACATCCCTGACTACCTTTACCTCAACAGCAAAAAACTGTTCATTTGGAAAAGAATCTGAAATGGCAGATTTCTCCAGGAAAGATGATGATAAATCAAGACGAGATAAATGATCTGCAATGACATTTTCTGATCCCTTCTTATCTGTTATCTTCAAGTCGAACTCCTGCAATAATAAAACCCAACAAATTAGTCTAGGCTTTGCATCTTTCTTAGACATTAAGTACCTTATTGCTGCATGATCTGTGAACACTGTGACTTTGGATCCAACCAAATATGGCCGGAATTTCTCAAAAGCAAACACTACAGCTAACAACTCCTTTTCAGTAGTTGTGTAGTTGACTTGTGCTTCATTTAAAACCCTGCTTGCATAATATATAGGATGATTTCCTTGCTTTTGCCCCAACATTGCACCTACCGCAACATCCCTTGCATCACACATTACCTCAAATGGTAAATTCCAATTAGGTGCACAAAGAATGGGTGCTGAGACTAAAGCAGCTTTTAAAGTCTCAAAAGCCTTCCTACAATCTGCATTAAAGTCAAAAACATGATCAGTACACAATAAGTTACAAAGAGGTTTACTGATTTTGGAAAAATCTTTTATGAACCTCCTATAGAATCCAACATGTCCTAAAAAACTCCGAATTCCCTTCACTGAATTCGGTGGTTCTAGTCTCTCAATAACCTCTATTTTTGCTCTATCAACTTCTAAACCATTCTTAGAAATCCTATGACCTAACACTATACCCTCATTCACCATGAAGTGGCATTTTTCCCAATTAAGAACTAGATGGGTATCCTCACACCTCTTTAATACCTGACCTAAATTATCTAAACAACTCTGAAAAGACCCTCCAAACACTGAAAAATCGTCCATGAATACCTCAAGAGTGGACTCAATCATATCAGAAAAAATTGCTAGCATACACCGCTGAAATGTTGTTGGAGCATTGCAAAGGCCAAAAGGCATTCGCCTAAAAGCAAACGTCCCATAAGGGCAGGTGAAAGTGGTTTTTTCCTGATCCTCAGGAGCAACAGTAATCTGGTTATACCCAGAATAACCGTCTAAGAAACAGTAGTAGGCCTGACCAGCCAACCTATCCAATATCTGGTCAATAAATGGTAGAGGGAAATGGTTCTTACGGGTAGCTTTATTAAGCCTCCTGTAGTCCATGCAAACCCTCCAGCCAGTTACTGTCCTGGTTGGGATTAACTCATTGTCTTTATTGCTTACCACAATAACACCTCCTTTCTTAGGAACACATTGGACAGGGCTTACCCAATTGTTTTCGGCAATTGGATAAATGATCCCAGCATCCAACAATTTAATCACCTCCTTTTTAACCACCTCTTTCATTGCAGGGTTAAGCCTTCTTTGTTGCTCAATACTCCTAAAGGAACCTTCCTCTAGAGTAATTTTGTGCATACAAAAAGATGGGCTAATTCCCTGAATGTCAGCCAACGTCCAACCTATAGCCTTGCGGTATTGCTGCAACAATTTTATTAAGGCATCTTCATGCTCTGGCATTAAATCTGATGCAACAATAATGGGCAATGTCTCTCCTTCCCCAAGATACACATACTTTAGATGATCCGACAAGGGCTTCAAATCTAGAGTAGGTGCCTCAATCAAGGATGGCTTAATAGGAGGAGCCTTTCTTTGATCTAAATCTAAAGACTAAAAAACGTCCTCACACCTAAGCACCTCTTTTTCATTTTTTCTTTCTAACAAACAAACTTGTAAATCCTCTACACTAACCTCTCCATGCTCTTTCGAATGCTTACTAGTCGAATCCTGTATTGCTGTCTCAATGACTGTGCTCTCCAGAATCCGAATGAAGGAGCAACCTTCCATTTCGTCTGGATATTTCATGGCTTTAAACACATTAAATTTCACTTCCTCATTACCGACTCTCATTGTTAATTCCCCTTTTTGAACATCTATTAACGCCCTACCAGTAGCCAAAAATGGACCACCTAGGATAATTGGGACATCTTTATCAGCCTCATAGTCTAAAATAATACAAACAACAGGAAATATGAATTTATCTACCTTTACTAAGACATCCTCAATTTTACCCTGTGGATACGTGATAGACCTATCAGCTAATTGGAGTGTGACTGTGGTAGGCCTAGCTTCACTAATACCTAGCTTCCGATAGACCGAAAGAGGCATAAGGTTAATGCTTGCACCTATATCACAGAGTGCTCTACCTAACTCTTTTCAACCTATAGACACAGGTATAGTAAATGACCCTGGATCTTTAGCCTTGGGTGGTAGCCCATTCTTAAGAATAACACTACACTCCTCAGTAAGAGATACAGTTTCAAACTCACCTAACCTCTTCTTTTTAGTTAAAATATCCTTAAGAAATTTAGCATAATTAGGCATTTGCTCAATAGCTTCTACTAAATGGATATTTATATGCAATTGCTTAAGAATCTCTAAAAACTTTTTAAATTGACCGTCCTGATTCTTAGGCTTTTGCCTTTGTGGAAAAAGTAGAGGTGGTACATAAGGTGGGGGCGGTACATAAGGTGGTTCCACATTTGGAACAGAACCAGATGCTCCAGCATTTTTATTGCTGCCTCCAGCACCCTGACCAATCTCCAACTCTTTCTCAACGACAACATTTTTATCACTATTTCTATCTATATCCTGGATTTTTATAGGCTCATTTTTTTCTTCTAATGGCTTACCACTCCTAAGAGATACTGCCTTTACCTGCTCCTTACCTTCCCTTCGAGGGTGTTCAGTATCCGAGGGAAGTTTCCCTTGAGGCCTTGTTTTCAGCTCATTAGCTAGCTGACCCACTTGCAACTCCAGGGCTCTCATTGAAGCTTGATTACTTTGAATTGCGGCATCTGTACGAGCCATAAATTCTTTCATCATTGCCTCAAGAGAACATCCCAAACTTTGCTGGGTCAAAGCCTGCTTATTTTGTTGAGGCAATACCTGCACTTTAGCAAATCCCGGCTGGTTCACCTTTTGTTGTGCTTGCACATTACTTCCTTGTCCTCCCCATGAGAAGTTGGGGTGGTTGCGCCAACCTGGATTATAAAAGTTAGAGTAAGGGTTATTCCTCTGATTACCTACAAAAAACACAGAAGCTGGATTGCTGGGGCAAAACTCGTAGTTGTGATTTTCACCACAATAGACACATGCTTCCTCTGCCACTTTGTTCACCACTGCAATAGGCTCCATAGTTGGCGTGGTTGCTGATGACTAATCACTATCACATTCTTAAGAGCGTTAGCAATCATTGCAAGATCAGCCCTAATGGTGGACACACCATCAACCTCTAACACACTCTTAACTTTTTTATTTGTGCCTCTAACATCTGACCACTAACAACTATTAATCGATATTCTTTCTAAAATCTCATAAGCTTCATCAAAAGTCTTTACCAAAAGGGCCCCTCCAGCCGAAGCATCGACCATACCTTGGGTTACTCCATTTAAACAAATTTAAATTGTTTCCATTTGAATACAATGAGGTAAACCATGGTGGGGACACTTTCGCAAAAGCTCCTTAAACCTTTCCCAAGCCTCACTAAAAGTCTCATCTTCAAGTTGCCTAAACCCTACTATTTCACTTCTTAATTTAGCATTTCTATTAGGTGGGGAATATTTACTCAAACATTTTTCAGCTAACTCATCCCATGTCTTAATTGACCCCGGAGCAAAAGAATTTAACCACGCCTTTGCTACATCTCTAAGAGAATACGGGAACAAAGTTAATCTCAGGGCATCCCTAGGCACTCCGAACTACAAAAGAATCACTAACTCCTAGAAAAGACTTAAGATGTAAATGAGGATCTTCAGATGACAAACCATGGAATTGCCCCACGGTTTGCAACATCTGAAACATTACCGGTTTCATTTCAAAATTTGCCGCTTGGATTTGGGGACGTGCAATCCTTGGATTCAACTCATTAAACATTGGGACAACATACGCTCGAATGGCTCTGGTCCTATCGTTCGCTATCAAGATAGGATTCTCATCCTGATTATTTTCCTGCTCATTTTGTTCAAACAGCAGGTTTTGCTGCAGCAAACAATTCTGGGGTCTGCTGGACCTTCAGGACCCTCCGGAAGACGCGACACGTTCTCCATCTGGTTTCTACGCTGCTCTCTCCTTCTTATCCTGAATGTCCTTTCGATTTCTAGATCAAGTTCAAACCTTACCCAAGGCGAATCGCTCATGCACCAAACTCACACCTGCAAAAACAAAAGAAACAATAAAAAAGTTCTAGCACCAAACCACTAAAACGCATACACAAAATAAATCTGATAAAAACTTATTCAAGTCCCTGGCAACGGCGCCAAAAACTTGTTGGGTTCCTAGAGTGAGTAAAAATGTGGTATAAAAAGACTCTAGAATTCTTGTGCAAGTATACACAGTCTGCAGCAAGTAATATTATCAATCCAGGGTCTGAATTAGCTTCCACTTTATCTATTTTGTGTAACTTTCTAATGGTTTCAAAGATGGTAAAAAATGATTTCGTTTTATAAGAATTATAGTGAAGCAAAATAAATGGCAGAACGACAAATAAACGAATAGGCAGGTAGATTAAAGACAGGCGCTGGTCAAGTTTAGTAATTGTTTTAAAAGATGCTCTAGCAATATTATTGATCATGCCAACTCTCGCAGTTTTATTAGCGGATTCCTCCCGGAACTCCGGATCTTTTGGAATGTGTTTCAACGCCAATGAAGAACAACCGATCAAGCACTAGGCAACTGGCTATCCCTAGCTCAGTCACTGGCGTTCACCAATACACAATGATCGTAGTGTGATTAATTGCCACACACTCTCTAAATCATCCCTTAAACTAGAGAGATGTATTCACACCGGAGGTTGTTCCCTTAAGTGCTGTCTCTGGGCTTGAACAAAGGGATCCCGCCCTCTTATTGACCCGAGAGGGACTCGATTTATTGGTTGGACCATAAACCAATTGTTCATTAGAGGATCAGTGGGACTTAAGGAACTAGAAGTACTATAGGGGTGAAATGGCTTTTTGACCTAGCTATAGCTACGAACAAACCTGTGAAGGATCGACTTACTAATCATGGTTAAATCAAGTGGACAAAAATATATCTATAGTGAGGGGAGTGCAACTATCAGGCTATAGTGGAGTGTCCCGGTAGTTAACGAATGTTGGCTAATTTGGATAATGAGATTAGTCGGTTAGCCTCAAATCGTTGGAGCCCATGATCTATAGGTCCATTAGGTCCCCCTACTAGCTCATATCAGAATTAAGCCTATAACAAAAGATAGGAAGCTTTGAATCGTTCAAAATCGGGAAAAAGGGTATTATCATAAATTGTGTTTGACACAATATTTTAATTATGAATTAAACTAGAAAATGAGAGATGAAGTATTTAAAAGTGTTTTGAATACTATATATATATGTATTAGGAATCATATATAAGGATTTGCACAAGGTGACAAAGATTAATTAGATTAATCATATCAAAATTAATTTGAAATGTTTCAAATTACTTACCAAGTAATTAATTTAAATTTAGAATTGAAATTGGGGTTAATTTGCAAGCTTGAAATCTGATTTCAATTTGAATTTAGTGGATTTGCATGATCATTCAAAGTGGAAAGACAACTCACTCATGCATTGTTGCATGTCTTGTAAAATGCACACCTAGAATCCACTTGAGCTTGCAAATACACCATGTGTCTTGTGTCTTGAGGCTTGGCCTTGGATGGAGAATGCCTTTAAAAGGAGTTTGAATCAGATTCAAACTTAAGAGAGCATTTTCCTTAATGTTATGTTGCTGGATTTTAGACTCAAACTCTCTCATCTCTCATACTTCTTCATAGCTTGATCCTTCAAACTTTCCCTTCGCATTCCCTATCTTATATAGACTCCCACAAGTCGTTCTTGGCCCGGAGGATAGTAGGGAAGACTCTAGAGGTTGTCCAAGGAGGATTGGAGAAGAAAACACCACAAGGAGTTCACTTTCTCTCTGTTCTGTTTTTCTAGAACATGCATGCTTTAGGTGCAAAATTGATGTAGTTAGGTGCTTCCGATCTTCAATTGCTTCCGCATGTGTTATATGAACACCTTCACTTAAAGCATGCATTGTCCTCAATGCATAGAAATATAAAGCATACATAAGCATGAGAACAACAAAAGAATGGAAGGGGTGAACAATACTGCCCTAGAATGATGACCTTTTCATGAATGCTTGGCACAGACGAGAGCACAGGAACTCCTACAAAACAAAAACAACACAAACATAAAAAAAACAATAACAAAGTAACTTGGGTTGCCTCCCATAAGTGCTTGTTTAACGTCTTTAGCTTGACGTGCTAGTGCAGTTTGTCAAGCCACATAAAAATTCTCGTATTTCTTTGGACCCTTCTTTCTTGAATCAATAAAACCCACTATCGCTAGCAAGCTTACTAGTTTCTCATGGGCCCTTGAAACAAATTTATTTTTAGTATTTTTGTATAAAATAAACATAAAAGGAGAAAGATCAAAATAAAGAGACTCAGACTCTAAAACTGACTCGTGAGAATAGAAAAAAGAACAATCAAAATCTACAAAGGATGGAGAAGATAAATCAAACGAAGGCTTTTCAACCTCAAACTCTACCTCCTGAACTTCCTCTATCATTGCAAGCTCATTTTCTTTTTATTCCTCACAAACATGTTCTTGAAAGGTGCTACAACTCTCCAATTCTTCTCCACTATCTATGCAACTCACCCCTAAATGCTCATCCTTAGCAAGATCGAAAGAACTAAGCTCCTGAATGGGTGCCAACGAATCATCGGCCACACGATTCACTAGACATCCTATGGAAGTGGATCCCACCTCACTAACTTCCTTTGGGGTTTGAAGTCCTTTTATAATTTCATCAAATTTTAAACTCCTCGCTCTAGACTCCTCAATATAATTTTGAACTATGCTTTCCAAGGAAGAATTCTCTTTTAAAGGGGGATAACTTGAAGATGCAAAATTGGAGTATTGTGTTGAATAAAAAGTCATTCAAATAAATCAAAGCATCAATGATAATTAGGCTTCCAATCAAATAATAACCCAACAAGAACAAAGGACTAAGACTCAAACAAAAAAGGAAAGAAAAATAAGAACAAAGAAAGCTAAATAGAAAAGGAAAACAAAAACAAAAAAGGAAAAAACAACAAATAAGGGAAGATCTTAAAAGGAAAATTACAACTATGAAAACAAAAAAAAAAAAAAAAGGAAATAAAACAAATAAGGAGAAAAAAATGCAATCTACCAAAAAAATAAAAATACACCCTAAATGATAATTAGGCTTCCACAATATAGTGTTTTCGTGATTAAACGAGTGTCGTCCTCTACATTGGTTTTCTAGAAAATTAAGTACCGTGAATAATCTTATCCAATTTTATTTAGGGAGCAAAACTTAAAGACAAAGATAAATCTAAAGACAAAAAGCATAAAATAAAGGCGAAGACTCAAATAAAAAGACTCTTAGGGAATTGATTTCATTGTTGAGATTGTGGATTAATTAATGGGATATTGAATTTAGCAAGCAATTATTCTACCAAGTCTAGGAACCTTTTATCACAACTATCTCTCCCGAGCATAATTGATTCTCATGCATGCAACCAACTTGATATCCCTATCTAAGTTCATTAACATGCAAGGCTTTGGGTTTAGTTCTTCAAGTAACTTCTAAAGTTATTCCAAATCTCGTCACAAACATAGAATTTCTACTTTAGTCATGCAATTAAATATAGTAAGTCTTAGGCCAAATCCTCTCTCCTGAGCAAGATTCAACACTCGAATCATTCAACTAGTGATCAAGTAATTGATAGCATTTAACCATAATTGCATAGGTAAAATAAATGCATATTCATACCACAAAATCAATCCAACAAACTAAAACAACTACATCAATCCCTAAGACAAACAACTAGCAATTCATTGTCTTTAAACTACAAACACTAATTGAAAGAAAAGCCATAAAAACTACAAGAGGTAAGGGAAAGAGAAAGGAAAACTTGAATCCATCGAAACCGGCACGTCCCCGTCACGATCTTCACGTCTTCTCGCTTGATTCCCGCTCCTTGGCCTCCCTTAATCCGTAGCACAAAAGGATGAATTTATAGAAAATCTGCCGATAGCGTCGCGACGCTGTCGTGATACTGCGAATTTCAAAAATTCGACCGAGAGCGTCGCGACACTATGATTTTTTTTAAGAATGAAAACTCCAAATATAGAATGTCAGCGTCGAAACGCCCAAAGAGCAACGTCTCGACGCTGGTCTGCAGATGAGCCTATCTTCAATCTTCCAACTTTTATTCTTTTTTCATTCTTCGGGTTCTTTTCGCATCTCGAACATCCAATTGGCTCAAAACTATATTTCCTACAAATACAACACATAAATGCATAATTTTGGCCAATAAATTATATAAGACTAGCTAAATTAATTAGGGAAAACTAGCTAGCTATGCTCGCTATCAATGACAAGAAATATAATGGGATACTTGATAAAACAGAAGAACAAAGAGTTAGTCTTCCTCCATGAGATAAATTAAATCTTTTCCATCTATCAATCTTCTTATGAATTTTATCAAGCACCGGATGCCAAAAAAAGTCTTTTTTCGGATGACCTCCCAATGGAAGCCCCAAGTAATTAATGGGCAAAGCTTCAACCTTACAATTAATACGCGAGGCAAAATGACAAACCTTTGCATCATCCATATTGATACTACATAGTGCAGATTTTTACCAATTAATCTTCAAACCCAAGCACCATTCAAAAAGTTCAATGGTTTGAATTAAGGTATTAAACATACTGATAACATGCAAAAATGTTTTTGTTTTCCTATTATTTTTAGCTAGTTCCGTGCTAAAATTGTGAGCTTTAATGTCTTTTTATGTCGATTTTGTAGAAAACCGAGTTCGTGAGTTATGTTAAGTATGAGTTGTGGAGGAGCACTTCATCCAGAAAATCCCAATCAACACAATCAAAAGCCTTCTCAATATCAAGCTTTAGAATCCAACCTTTCTTATTTTTTACCTTATAATATTCCACATCTTCATTGACAATAAGAATAGGGTCTAAAATCTGTCAAAGCACTTTGATAAGGAGAAATAATCGAAGGCATTACCTTTTTCAAATGCTCAGCAAGCACTTTGGCAATGATCTTGTACACCGAAGAAGTCAAACTTATCGGCCTAAAATCCTTTATGGTTAAAACCACCTCCTTTTTTTGAATCAAGCAAATAAAATTCTCCTTCAAGCAAGAATTGAGTTGACCAGTTCGATGAAATTCCGAAAAAAGCCTAATGAAATCAACTTTCAAAAATTCCCAAGAGCTTTATTTTTGCCAAGATTTTTCAATGCCAACCAAATTTCCTCAATAGAAAAAGGAGCAATCAGTGCAGAATTTTGATTTTATGAAACCATAGACCAATAAAAGTTAAAAGGAAAAGCTCTCTTTTCGGGCAATGCTTGATAAAGCTTGGTAAAAAATCCTTTAACTTCAACTTCAATCTCCCCAACTGTTAACAGAGAACTGCCATCAATGGAACTCATACCAGAAATCAATATTTTTCGCTTCTTTGTAGCCAAGAATCTGTGAAAAAATTTGGTATTTTCATCCCCTGCTTTTAGCCAAAGCAATTTACATTTCTGGATTGAATTCCTTTCTTCAACTAAGTATAGATCTAAAAGTTCACTTTTTAAAAAAGTTCGAAGACTAATTTCCTCTGAAGATAATTGATTCTCCTCAGCTTTTGCATCAAACCAAGCAATTTAATCTAAAAGACTTTTTTCTTTCTGTTTCCTCTCTCTTTCAAACACAACAAACCAATCTTTAATGCTGATTTTCAATTTTCTGAGCTTATAAGAAATAACAAAACTAGCCCAGCCATATGATTTATCTTGAGATAAAGTATGCTCCACAAGTTTGGTACAAGCAGCCATATTCAACCAACTATTAAAAAACCGAAATGGGGAAGGACCCCATGCAAAATTACCTGCTTCAAGAAGGAGAGGGAAATGATGAGAAATAGTACGAATCTGTTTGGAGACTCTAGAATTATCAAACATCACATCCCATTCCTTGGAAATCAGAAATCAGTCAATAAGAGATTGAGAAGAATCATCCCCTGGTATTGACCATATAAATTTAGCATTGGATAAAGGCAACTCTAATAAGCCTAATTCATCAATAAGCTTATTCAATTGTCGCATTCCTCTTGTTACTCTACGAACTGGAATTCTTTTATGAATCCAACGTGTCACATTAAAATCTCCACCTATACACCAAGGGCCTTCACAATATAAAAACAAAGAACGTTACTCTTCCCACAAAAATTTTCTTTCCCTATAATCATTCGGACCATAAACATATGTTGTTACCCAACATTCTCTATGTTGCTGAAAATAAACTTTAATAGATAAAGTATATCCACCTTGAAGAAATTCCACAATTTTCAGTTTGCTCTTATCCCACAAAATCAGTAATCCTCCCGATCTTCCCCATAATTTCACATTAACCCAACCAACTGAAAGGATTTGGAATTCCCTAATTCTGATAAAGCGGAAGCGTAATTGGGACCGATTAGTAGTTAATTTTGTTTATCCAAAATATCATTACATAGGCAAAAATCATAGAACAAATTCTATAGAAACTTAAGGCTAAACATACAAAATTTAGATCTAAATCTATAATAAAAAAAAGAGAAGCAAACCTCCGTTGATGTCTCTGAAAATCAAGAATGATTCTTGATTGCTTTGCAACAACGAAGAACACCACCATTTGATCTTCTCCGCTATAACTCTGAGATTAAGAACGTAGTTGTGGGACTACCTAATCTTGAATGAGAAAAACTCTAGAGAGAAAATTCTCCCTAGAGTTCTTGAGTTGAGAGAATATGAGAGGGTCTTATGGTGGCCATATGTTGTAGTACCTAAACCCTAGGGTTAGTGTTCTATTTATAGGAGAAAGGCCATGAATAAAATATTCATTTAAAATCAATTATTTTCATAACTGATTTAGTCTTTTTCACAATCAATCAATTTCATAACCCATCAATTCCATAAATGATTGATCACTTCTATAAGTGATTAAATCATTTCCATAAATGATTAATTGCTTCAATAAGTGGTTAATCATTTCCATAATTGATTAATTTCCAATTAAATATCATATATTTAATTTCAGACCTTGTATTAGTTAATTAATTAATTACCCAATTAAATATCATATATTTAATTTCAGGCCTTCAATTAATTAATTCTATAGTATGAATCAAATTCATATTAAAATATGAACTCCTTCAAATTCTCTTATATCCTATAAATTTAAGATGAATCAAATTCATATTAATATTTGAACTTTTTCAAATATTTATTTCTCTCATAATAATAAAGTTTAATTTCAAATTAGACTTTATATTTTAATACATCACTATACATTATATTAACTTGTATCTCTTATAATTTACTTAATTCCCAATACGAATTTGAACTATTCAAATTCTCTCAGAGATATAATTGTTCCTAATTACTCTTTATGAGCTAGCAGGGGGACCTAATGGACCTACAGATCAGAAGCTCCAATGATATGAGGTTAACCGATTAAACTCATTAATCAGATTAACCAATATTCATTAATTGTAGGTCATTCCACTAAAGACCCACAGTTGAACTCTTCTCACTGTAGAACATTTTTGTGTCCACGGATATAGACCTATACCGGTAAGTCAATCCTTCACGACTGTTCGTAATCACGGCTGGGTCAAATTATCGTTTACACCTGTGTTACGTCTGTCTCCTTAAGTATCAGCGCTCCTATAATGAACAACCTGTTTATGGTCCAACCATTAAACAAAAAGTCCTTCTCGGGCCAGTGAGAGGGCGGGATCCCCTTGTTCAAGTCTCGGAGTCACCACTTAAGGGAACACTCATCTACTAATTTGTTTTGAGTTGGTCTAGTCTTCCTAGTTTTTAGGAAATAGTTGAGTCAAGTCTAAGTTGCTAATTTTATGGAGTTAGTGGGATTAGTTGTGGAATCTATTTTTAGATTCAAGTTATGTATTTATATGGAGTTTTCTAGAATGAAATCATTACACTTCCCCATTGTTCTCATTTCCTCTCATTAGTTAGAACTACATTGGTATCAGAGCCCTCAATTCTTAAGGGATCTGTGAGTGAGAATCAGTGAAATATCTTCGAGAGAAACAGAGTGATACACCTATGAGAGTTGTTAGAGATGGAATCAAACATTATTTCTTCATTTGCTCCACCTGTGTTTGATGGTGAAAACTATCAGGCATGGGCTATCAGAATGCAAGCATACATGGAGGGTTGTGATTATTGGGAAGCAATTGAGCAAGACTATGAGATTGCTCCACTTCCTGATAACCCAACAATACATCAGATAAAGACTCACAAGGAAAGGGTCACCAGAAAGGCAAAAGCTCGAGCTTGCTTATATGCAGCTATGTCTCCCGCCATATTCAACAGAATTATGGCCTTGAAGTCGACAAAGGAGATCTGGGAGTTCCTCAAAAGTGAGTATGAAGGTGATGAGAGGATTAAAGGCATGAATGTGTTGAACTTGGTGCGAGAATTCGAGAGAATGCAAATGAAGGATTCTGAGTCCATTAAAGAGTACTCAGATAAGTTGATTGAGATTGCTAACAAGGAAAGGGCATTAGGAACCAAATTATCTGACAATAGATTGGTTCAGAAGATTCTAGTTTCAGTACCTGAGAGATATGAAGCAACCATTGTTTCCTTAGAAAATACTAAAGACCTCTCAAAACTCAAGGTGATAGAAGTAGTTAGTGCTTTGCAAGCACAAGAGCAGAGGAGGTTGATGAGACAAGAAGGAAGCATTGAGGGGGCATTGAAAGCTAAAGTGCAGCAAGGAAAAGGTGGAAGAGAGAATAAGGGGAAAGGGAAGAAGGGAAGTGGCAGTAGTAGCTCAGAGTCTGTTGCAAAGGATGCTGGTAGTTCATGCAAGCACTGTGGGAAGCAGAATCATCCACATTTCAGATGTTGGAGAAGGCCATATGTGAAGTGTAGAATATGCCACCTATTAGGGCAGATTGAACGGTTTTGTAAGGAAGCAAAAACTCAACAGCAAGGAAGAGCACATGTTGTAGTACAACAATAAGTATATCCACTCTTTGTGGCTACTTGTTTCTCATTAGTCACTCAATGTGATGGTTGGTTGGTTGATAGTGGGTGTACCAATCACATGACAAGTGACAAAGAGTTGTTCAAGGACCTTGACACGTCATTCAAGTCAAGGGTGAAGATAGGAAATGGTGAGTATCTTGAAGTAAAGGGGAAGGCCAGAGTGTCAATAGAGAGTTGTGCTGGAACCAAGTTGATTACTGAAGTGTTGTTTGTCCCTGAAATTGATCAAAACTTGTTAAGCGTTGGTCAATTAGTAGAGAAGGGATTCAAAGTGTTGTTTGAAGAAGGAAAGTGTCTCATTTCTGATTCCAATGGGAATGAGTTGTTCAAAATAAAGATGCAGCACAAGAGTTTCTCATTGGATCCACTCGAGAAGCAGCAGATAGCTTTCAAGGGTCAAGTGAATGACACGGAGTTAGGGCACAAGAGGTTGGGACATTTTCATCAGAAAGGGTTCCAGTATTTTGATAGCGAGCATAGCTAGCTACTTTTACTTATTTAATTTAGCTAGTCTTTTATGATTTTTGGGCCATTTTATTGTGCTTTATTGTTTATTTTGTAGGAAAGCGATGATTAGAGCTAAAACATGGGATTGGAGTTAATCGGGTGTTCGGGACGTGAAAATTTGCCAAAGAACCGGAAAATTCAGGCAACAAGGAGCCAAGAGAGGGCATTCTGCCCATCAGCGTCGAGACGCCACTCTTGGAGGGTCTCGACTTTGGTTTTCCTTAATTAGAAGAGGCGACAGCGTTACAGCGTCGAGACGCAGTGACAATAGCGTCAAGACGCTACCGTTATTTCCATTCCAGACGCGCGTATTCTAGAGGCAGCATTGAGACGCTGTCTTGATAGCGTCTCGACGCTATGACGAAAAAAACAGAATAAAAGCTTATTTTCGGCTAGGTTTTTGGGGGAACTCTTTTGGATACTTTTGGAGCCATAAAGCAGAGGAGAAAACAGAGGATTGAGGTTGAACAAGAGGGAGAAAAGCGGAAATCAACCCATCGTTCGTGGGGATTGTGACGGGGACGTTCGGTCTCGGCCTACATTGAGTTTTCTTTTCCCTTTCCTTTTCTCTAGTTAGATTTATGGCTTTGTTATGTTTAGTTGAGCTTGTAATTTCATTGATGAGTAGCTAAACTTGTAGCTTAGGGATTGATATAGTTGATTTTGTTTATGGGTTGATTTATAGCTTAAGTTGTGCAATGGTTCTTATGTTTGCAATCTTGATTTAAGGCTTTCAATTAATTGGCCATTAGTTGAATGATTTGAGTTTTTATTCTTGCTCGGGAGAGGGGATTAAATGTAGACTTACTCAAGATTGCATGACTAAGGTTTATTTTCTAATTTGTGACGGTTTTAGATTAACTTTAGAATTGGTCAAAAGATCTCATTGCCTTGCATGTTAATAAACTTAGATAGGGATATCAAGTTGGTTAATTTGCATGAGAATCAATTATACTCGGGAGAGGTAGTTGTGATTAAAGGGTCTTAGGCTCATAATTCCATTGTGCATAATAACTTACTCCTTAAAATCAATCCTAGACTAAATCGGCGAAATCAATTCCCTAAGTGTTTTTCCAATTGAATTTCCACTTTTTACTTGCTTTGATTTAGTTTTCATATCATTCACTCACTACTTTTTGATCCCTAAATAAAATTGAGCAAGATAATTCACAATACTTGATTTGCTTAAAAATCCAATCAAGAGGACGACACTCGTTTTTACGAACACTTTATTATTACTTGACCCGTGCGCTTGCGGTAAGGACAATTCCACATCAAGTTTTTGGCGCCGTTGCCGGGGATTGGCACATTTAGCTAGATTGATATTGTGAAAAAATTGTTTGATCTTAATTTAGGGTGTATTTTTACTTTTTTAGGTTGATTGCATTTTTTTTCCTTATTTGTTTTTCTTTCCATTTTTGTTTTTCTAGCTTAGTTTTTCCTTATTTGTTGTTTCCTTATTTGTGTTTTGCCGTATTTATTTTTGCATTCCATATTAGGTTATTTTGTTTCCTTTTCTAGATTATAATTTCCATATTTAGATTAATTGTTTTCTTTTCTTTATTTCTTTCCATAATTGTTTTCTTTCCTTTTTAGGGTAGTTTTTCTTTTGTATGCGTAGTAGTAGAGAATTGATACCGTTGGATCCCGAGATCGAAAGAACAATTCATAGGATTCGAAGAGAAAACATAGAAATTATTCACATGGCTGACCAAAATCCACCTTAGGAGCCTAGGCCTATTAGAGACTACTTTCAGCCCGTGTTTCAGGGGCAACAGTCGGGGATTGTCTATGCCCCGATTAATGCCAACAACTTTGAGCTGAAGACCGGTCTCATGCAGATGGCCCGAGACTGTGCATACAGAGGATCGCCCACCGAGGATCCAAATTCCCATCTAAAATCATCGAGATTGGTTGCAGTCCATTCCCCCTGGGAGCATCACCACTTGGGATGCTTTGGTCCATGCCTTTTTGAAGAAATTTTTCCCTCCTGCAAAGACGGTCAAGCTGAGGACCGAGATTGGGACATTCCAACAACAATATGATGAGCAGCTGTTCGAAGCCTGGGAGAGATTTAAAGAGTTGTTGAGGAAGTGTCCTCAGCATGGATACCCAGAATGGCTTCAGGTTCAATTGTTTTATAATGGTTTAACTCCCAATACAAAGACGATTGTTGATGCAGCTGCAGGTGGGACTCTGTTGTCCAAGACCGTGGAAAATGCTCGCATACGTCTAGAGGATATGGCCACCAACAGCTATCAGTGGCCATCTGAGCGGTCTACACCCAAAAAGATTGCTGCTGGAGTGTTTGAGGTTGATAAAGTAAGTGCACTCCAGGCCCAGATGACCTCCCTTGCTAATGCTTTTATGAAATTTTCAGGTACAAGGAGTGCACAGTCAATTGAATCAGCTGCTGCTTTAGCATCTAGACCTCAGGAGGAGACCATTGAACAGGTTCAATATGTATCAAATTCTAATTTTAGGGGATATAATAATAATTCTACACCTACACGTTATCACCCTAACAATAGGAACCATGAAAATTTCTCTTATGCAAATACTAAGAATGTTCTTAACCCCCCTGGTTTTGCCCCTCAAACTCAAGAAAATAAAAAGTTAGAGGATCTTGTTGGAGCTTTCATTGCAGAGTCTAGTAACAGGACAACCAAATTGGAGGAGGCAGTCATTGCCATCAACTCAACAGTTGATGGCCACAGTGCTGCCATCAAGAATATTGAGACTCAGCTGGGACAGTTGGTAAGCGTTGTAAGCACGATGAATAAAGGTAAGGCTCCAGCTGAGCAAGAGAAAACTCAGATGGAGTACTGTAAGGCAATCACTGTGCACAAGGAGGAAGCTGAAGAGGAGCCTGAGTCTGAGGATTATGATGCACCTACATGGGAAGCTGAGGAGGACACATCATCAGATGAGGCTGAAAAGCATGAACCTGAGCCTCCTATTACTTCTCCCACACTGATGGTTCCCAAAGAAAAGAAAAAGAAAAATAAGAAAAAGAACAATCAGGTTCAGTTTGATAGGTTTATGAATATTTTTATGAATCTGAACATTAATATTCCTTTTGCAGAGGCGTTAGAGATGCCCCAGTATAACAGGTTCATGAAGGAGTGGTTAGCAAAGAAGCGAAAGGAAAAGAAGGTTGACACTGTATATCTTGCTTCCACGTGCAACACCAGAGTACAACATAAAGTACCTGAAAAAGTAGCAGATCCAGGGAGTTTTTATGTTCCTTGTAGTTTTGGTACTTATTCTTTCAGAGCATTATGTGATTTAGGTGCTAGCATTAATATTATTCCTTTATCCTTGTGTAAAAAGTTAGATATAGGTGAGATTAAATCTACTCCTGTTAAGCTTCAATTGGCTGATCAGTCTGTGGTTAGACTAGTTGGCATTGTAGAAAATGTTTTAATCAGAGTAGGTAGATTTTTCCTCTCTATTGATTTATATGTTATGGACATGATAGAAAATTCTTCAATGCCTTTCATATTAGGAAGACCATTCCTCGCTACTGGGCGAGTGATTATTGATATTGAGTGCAGGGAGCTCACTGTAAGAGTCAGGAATGACAAAGAAATATTTAAAGCAGTTGAAGACTCTAAGGGACACTCAAACGTGCTTTTCATGGGCTACAAGAAAGGTGCAAGAAAGAGCACCACTGTTGGATTCACAGAAAAGAAGCCTCCTTGAAGCACGATCAACACGTCGAGCTAATGACGTTAAACAAGTGCTTATGGGAGGCAACCAAAGTAAGTGTAGTTGTGCTTCTCTGTTTACTTTTGATTTATTGTTTGTTTTTGTGTTGTAGGTCTTCTTTTCTGTCTCTCCTTTGCTTTAAATCTTTTAAGATTTCAAGCAAGAAGTCTTCATCATTCCAGGAAAGTATTATTCACTCCTCTCATTCTTTTATTGTTCTCGTGATTTTTTATGCCTTATTTTCTTTATACATTGAGGACAATGCATGTTTTAAGTTTGGGGGTGGAGTAGCATGTTTGTGGAGCCCTTGAGCATCTGAGTTCGGGCTATAGTTTTGAGCTTTCTTTGAATTAAGCATACAACTGTTTTCTGGATGTTATTTTTGCATGACTATGATGTCCTAAGATAGGATTTCTTGTCAATTTTCAAGCTTGCGATGAGTTGTAAGCATGAGTGCCCAAAAAGGGAGATTTTTTTAAAATTTTTCTAGGAGATGGCTTGCATGAGTAGAGTATTTGTCTTGGCCAGATTTGGATTTGAATGCTTAGGAGCGAATTATTGAGTTCATATGCGTGTTGTCACCTCGATAGGTGTAGGGAAGAGCTAAAGAGTTATTTTTTTGCAAATTAGCATGTTTGATCTTGCTTAGGAGGAAAGAAAAGAATATATGCTATCTTGTTCATAAGGAAAAATCAATTTTATTATTACAATTTGAAAAAGAGAAAGTCATGACTTGTGCGCACAAGGCAATGAGTGATAAAGATTTAGTCAAAAAGAGCTACCCCTGTTGTGATCAGTTAGGCCAACTAGAGAAATCTCAGGTTAAGCGTCCCTGCAATAGGTGTGCGAAAGCTAGTGCCACATATACATGCTTAATTTAATTGTTAATTATAAACACCTAAGTTGGGAGGAAAACAAACTAATTTGTTTCATTAACTCATTAGTGAAACCTTAGTGCCAGTGTAGAGGGAAGATGAGTTGGGAGTTTAATAATCCAATCCCGGGCTAGTAGAGTCTGATCTTGTTGAGTTAGATCTCACTTGTGCAAGTTAATTTTGGAAAATTTTTAATTTGTCTCCCTCATTGGTCCTTATGTGCATGTCTCTTGCTTGCTTGACCATTGACTTTTGAGCCATGAGGATTGAGTTATGATTATTGCATCAATTCTTCTACTATGTGTTTGATTTGTAGTTTGCTCGAGGACTAGCAAAAGCTTAAGTTTGGGGGTATTTGATAGCGAGCATAGCTAGCTACTTTTACTTATTTAATTTAGCTAGTCTTTTATGATTTTTGGGCCATTTTATTGTGCTTTATTGTTTATTTTGTAGGAAAGCGATGATTAGAGCTAAAACGTGGGATTGGAGTTAATCGGGTGCTCGGGACGTGAAAATTTGCCAAAGAACCGGAAAGTTCAAGCAACAAGGAGCCAAGAGAGGGCATTCTGCCCATCAGCGTCGAGACGCCACTCTTGGAGGGTCTCGACGCTAGTTTTCCTTAATTAGAAGAGGCGGCAGCGTTACAGCGTCGAGACGCTGTGACAATAGCGTCTTGACGCTACCGTTATTTCCATTCCAGACGCGCGTATTCTAGAGGCAGCGTCGAGACGCTGTCTTGATAGCGTCTCGACGCTACGACGAAAAAACAGAATAAAAGCTTATTTTCGGCTAGGTTTTTGGGGGAACTCTTTTGGATACTTTTGGAGCCGTAAAGCAGAGGAGAAAACAAAGGATTGAGGCTGAACAAGAGGGAGAAAAGCGAAAATCAACCCATCGTTCGTGGGGATCGTGACGGGGACGTTCGGTCTCGGCCTACATTGAGTTTTCTTTTCCCTTTCCTTTTCTCTAGTTAGATTTATGGCTTTGTTATGTTTAGTTGAACTTGTAATTTCATTGATGAGTAGCTAAACTTGTAGCATAGTGATGTGGACGTTTCCTTACCGCAAGTGCACGGGTCAAGTAATAATAAAGTGTTCGTATAAACGAGTGTCGTCCTCTGAATTGGATTTTTAAGTTTCGAATCTAGCTCGGGAGAGGGGATTTGATTTAGACTTACTCAAGATTGCATGACTAAAGTTTACTTTCTAATTCGTGACGGTTTTAGATTAACTTTAGAATTGGTCAAAAGATCTCATTGCCTTGCATGTTAATAAACTTAGATAGGGATATCAAGTTGGTTAATTTGCATGAGAATCAATTATACTTGGGAGAGGTAGTTGTGAATAAAGGGTCTTTGGCTCATAATTCCATTGTGCATAATAACTTACTCCTTAAAATCAATCCTAGACTAAATCAGTGAAATCAATTCCCTAAGTATTTTTCCCAATTGAATTTCCATTCTTTTACTTGCTTTGATTTAAGTTTCCTACCATTCATTCACTACTTTTTGATCCCTAAATAAAATTGAGCAAGATAATTAAGATTACAAACATAATAACATTGCACAACTTCAACCATAAATCAATCCATAAACACAATCAACTACATCAATCCCTAAGCTTACAAGTTTAGCTACTCATGATTAAAATTACAAGCTCAACTAAACATGTAAAAGCCATAAAAATCTAACTAAAGTGAGGGAAAGAAGAATTAAACTCGTTGTAGGCCGAGACTGAACGTCCCTGCCACGATCCCCACGAACAATGGGTTGATTTCCGAATTTTCCCCTTTGCTTCAGCCTTGAATTCCTCTCTTTTTGCTCTATTTTCGGCCCCAAGAAGTCTGAAAATTTGTTCCCCCAAAAACCTAGCCGAAAGGATCTATTTATTCTGAAATTTTATCGTAGCGTCGAGACGCTGCCTCTAAACACGCGCGTTCTAGAAAGGAAATTACGGTAGCGTCGAGACGCTAAGGTCGCAGCGTCTCGACGCTGCGACGATTTCGCGCCTATCCGAATAAGGAATGCTAGCTTCGAGACGCCTAAGGGCTAGGTCGAGACGCTAGTCACCTTTTGACCGAATTTTGACTTTTTTCCCTTTTGATTCTTTTCTTTCCTTTGCATCTTTCCGCGTCCCAAGCACCCGATTAACTCCACTATTGCCTTTTAGCTCCAATCAACCTTTTCCTACAAAATAAACATTAAAGCACAATAAAATGGCCCAAAAATCATAAAAGACTAGCTAAATTAAATAATTAAAGATAGCTAGCTATGCTCGCTATCAAATACCCCCAAACTTAAGCTTTTGCTAGTCCTCGAGCAAACTACAAATCAAACATACAGTAGAAAAATGGATGCAACAATCATAACTCAATCCTCAAGGCTCAAAAGTCAATAATCAAGCAAGCAAGAGACATGCACATAAGGACCAATGAGGGAGACAAATTAAAATTTTTCCAAAATTAACTTGCACAAGCGAGATCTAACTCAACAAGATCAGACTCTACTAGCTCGAGATTGGATTATTAAACTCTCAGCTCATCTTCCCTCTACACTGGCACTAAGGCTTCACTAATGAGTTAATGGAACAAATTAGAATGTTTTCCTCCAAACTTAGGTGCTTATAATTAACAATTAAATTAAGCATGTATATGTGGCACTAGCTTTCACACACCCATTGCAGGGACCCTTAACCTGAGTTTTCTCTGGTTGGCCTAACTGATCACAACAGGGGTAGCTCTTTTTTCCTTAATCTTTATTAAACATTGCAAACTGTGCACAGGCCATGGCATAATAATTTTCTTTTCAACAGTAACAACAAGAATGATTTTTCTTTATGAGCATAAATAGCAAATATTCTTTTCTTTCCTCCTAAGTAAGATCAAACATGCTAATTTGCAAAGCATTAACTTTTTAGCTCTACCCTACACCTATCGAGGTGACAACAAGCATATGAACCTAATAATTCGCTCCTAAGCATTCAAATCCAAATATAGCCAAGACAAATACTCTACTCATGCAAGCCATCTCCTAGAAAAATTTTAAAAAGTTTCCCTTTTTGGGCACTCATGCTTATAACTTATCACAAGCTTGAAAATTGACAAGAAAACCTATCCTAGGACATCATAATCATGCAAAAGTAGCATCCAGAAAACAACCATATGCATAATTCAAAGAAAGCTCAAAACTATAGCCCGAACTCAGATGCTCAAGGGCTCCAGAAACATGCTAATCCACCCCCAAACTTAAAACATGCATTGTCCTTAATGTATAAAGAAAATAAGGCATAAACAAGCATGAGAACAATAAAAGAATGACAGGATTGAACAATACTGGCCTGGAATGATGATGACTTCTTGCTTGAGATCTTGGAATCTTGAAAGCTTGAAAGCAAAGGAGAGAAAGAAAACAAGACCTACAAAACAAAAACTAAAAATAAATCAAAAACCAAAAAGAAAACACACTAAACTTACTTGGGTTGCCTCCCATAAGCGCTTGTTTAACGTCATTAGCTCGACGTGTTGAACGTGCTTCAAGGAGGCTTTTGTTCTGTGAATCCAACAGAGGTGCTCTTTCTTGCACCTTTCCTGTAGCCCATGAAAAGCACTTCATCTTTAGAGTCTTCAACTGCTTTAAAGAATTCTTTTTCGTTCTTGACTCTAATAGTGAGCTCCCTGCGCTCAATATCTATAATCACTCGCCCAGTAGCGAGGAATGGTCTTCCTAATATGACAGGCATTGAAGGATTTTCTATCATGTCCATAACATATAAATCAATAGGGAGGAAAAATCTACCTACTCTGATTAACACATTTTCTACAATACCAACTTGTCTCACCACAGATTGATCAGCCAATTGGAGCTTTACAGGAGTAGATTTAATCTCACCTATGTCTAACTTCTTACACAAGGACAATGGAATAATATTAATGCTAGCACCTAAATCACATAATGCTCTAAAAGAATAAGTACCAAAACTACAAGGAACAAAAAAACTCCCTGGGTCTGCTACTTTTTCAGGTACTTTTTGTTGTACTCTGGTGCTGCATGTGGAAGCAAGATATACAGTGTCAACCTTCTTTTCCTTTCGCTTCTTTGCTAACCACTCCTTCATAAACCTGTTGTATTGGGGCATCTCTAATGCCTCTGCAAAAGGAATATTAATATTCAGATTCATTAAAGCATTCATAAATTTATCAAACTGAACCTGATTGTTCTTTTTCTTCTTTTTCTTTTTATCTTCCTTAGGAACCATCGGTGTGGGAGAAGGAATAGGAGGCTCAGGTTCAGGCTTTTCAGCCTCATCAGATGATGTGTCCTCCTCAGCTTCCCCTGTAGGCGTTTCATAGTCCTCAGATTCAGGTTCCTCTTCAGATTCCTCCTGGTGCACAGTGATTGCCTTACAGTACTCCATCTGAGTTTTCTCCTGTTCAGTTGGGGCCTTACCTTTATTCATGGTACTTACAACACTTACCAACTGTCCCAACTGAGTCTCAATGTTCTTTATGGCTGCACTGTGGCCATTCACCGTGGTGTTGATAGCAATGACTGCCTCCTCTAGTTTGGTTGTCCTGTTACTTGACTCTGCAATGAAAGCTCCAACAAGATCTTCTAACTTTTTATTTTCTTGAGTTTCAGGGGCAAACCCAGGAGGGTTAAGAACATTCTTATTATTGGCATAAGAGAAATTTTCATGGTTCCTATTGTTAGGGTGATAATGTGTAGGTGTAACATTATTATTATATCCCCTAAAATTAGCATTTGATACATACTGAACCTGCTCGATGGTCTCCTCCTAAGGTCTAGATGCTAAAGCAGCAGCTGATTTAATTGATTGAGCACTCCCTGTACCTGAAAATTTCATAAAAGCATTAGCAAGGGAGGTCATCTGGGCCTGGAGTGCACTTACCTTGTCAACCTCAAACACTCCAACAACAATCTTTTTAGATGTAGACCGCTCAGATGGCCACTGATAGCTGTTGGTGGCCATAACCTCTAAAAGTGTGCGAGCGTTTTCCACGGTCTTGGACAACAGAGTCCCACCTGCAGCTGCATCAATAATCGTTTTTGTACTAGGAGTTAGACCATTATAAAACAATTGTACCTGAAGCCAATCGGGGTAACCATGTTGAGGACACTTCCTCAACAACTCTTTGAATCGCTCCCACGCCTCGAACAACTGCTCATCATATTGTTGTTGAAATGTCTCAATCTCTGTCCTCAGCTTGGCCGTCTTTGCAGGAGGGAAAAATTTCTTCAGAAAGGCCTGGACCAAAGCATCCCAGGTGGTGATGCTCCCAAGGGTAATAGACTGCAACCAAACTCGTGCTTTATCCTGCAAAGAAAAGGGAAATAAACGTAAGCGAATAGCATCCTCAGAGACTCCATTAGTCTTTACTGTCCCACAAATGTCCAAGAATGATTTAAGATGAGAATTTGGATCCTCGGTGGGCGATCCTCTGTATGCACAGTCTCGAGCCATCTGAATGAGGCCGGTCTTCAGCTCAAAGTTGTTGGCATTAATCGGTGCATAGACAATCCCCGACTGTTGCCCCTGAAACACGGGCTGAAAGTAGTCTCTAATAGGCCTAGGCTCCTCAGGTGGATTTTGGTCAGCCATTTGAACGTTTTCTCTATTCTCCCTTTGAAACCTATGGATGGTTCTTTCTATCTCGGGATCCAATGGTGCTAAAATTAAATCTTTACTACTACACATACAAAACTAAATTACCCTAAAAAGGAAAGAAAACAATTATGGAAAGAAACAAAGAAAAGAAAACAACTAATCTAAATATGGAAAATATAATCTAGAAAAAGGAAAGAAAATAACCTAATATGGAATGCAAAATAAATAAGGAAAAAAAATGCAATTAACCTAAAAAAATAAAAATACACCCTAAATTAAGATCAAACAATTTTTTCACAATATCAATCTAGCTAAATGTGCCAATCCCCGGCAACGGCGCCAAAAACTTGATGTGGACTTTTCCTTACCGCAAGCGCACGGGTCAAGTAATAATAAAGTGTTCGTATAAACGAGTGTCGTCCTCTAGATTGGATTTTTAAGCAAATCAAGTATTGTGAATTATCTTGCTCAATTTTATTTAGGGATCAAAAAGTAGTGAATGAATGGTAGGAAACTTAAATCAAAGCAAGTAAAAGAATGGAAATTCAATTGAGAAAAATACTTAGGGAATTGATTTCACCGATTTAGTCTAGGATTGATTTTAAGGAGTAAGTTATTATGCACAATGGAATTATGAGCCAAAGACCCTTTAATCACAACTACCTCTCCCGAGTATAATTGATTCTCATGCAAATTAACCAACTTGATATCCCTATCTAAGTTTATTAACATGCAAGGCAATGAGATCTTTTGACCAATTCTAAAGTTAATCTAAAACCGTCACGAATTAGAAAGTAAACTTTACTCATGCAATCTTGAGTAAGTCTAAATCAAATCCCCTCTCCCGAGCTAGATTCGAAACTTAAATCATTCAAGTAATGGCCAATTAATTGAAAGCATTAAATCAAGATTACAAACATAATAACATTGCACAACTTCAACCATAAATCAATCCATAAACTCAATCAACTACATCAATCCCTAAGCTTACAAGTTTAGCTACTCATGATTAAAATTACAAGCCTAACTAAACATGTAAAAGCCATAAAAATCTAACTAAAGTGAGGGAAAGAAGAATTAAACTCGTTGTAGGCCGAGACCGAACGTCCCCGTCACGATCCCCACGAACAATGGGTTGATTTCCCAATTTTCCCCTTTGCTTCAGCCTTGAATTCCTCTTTTTTTGCTCTGTTTTCGGCCCCAAGAAGTCCCAAAATTTGTTCCCCCAAAAACCTAGCCGAAAGGATCTATTTATTCTGAAATTTCATCGTAGCGTCGAGACGCTGCCTCTAAACACGCGCGTTCTGGAAAGGAAATTACGGTAGCGTCGAGACGCTAAGGTCGCAGCGTCTCGACGCTGCGACGATTTCGTGCCTATCCGAATAAGGAATGCTAGCGTCGAGACGCCTAAGGGCTAGCGTCTCGATGCTAGTCACCTTTTGACCGAATTTTGACTTTTTTCCCTTTTGATTCTTTTCTTTCCTTTGCATCTTTTCGCGTCCCGAGCACCCGATTAACTCCACTATTGCATTTTAGCTCCAATCAACCTTTTCCTACAAAATAAACATTAAAGCACAATAAAATGACCCAAAAATCATAAAAGACTAGCTAAATTAAATAATTAAAGATAGCTAGTTATGCTCGCTATCACTTAGGGATTGATGAAGTTGATTTTGTTTATGGATGGATTTATGGCTTAAGTTGTGCAATGGTTATTATGTTTGCAATCTTGATTTAAGGCTTTCAATTAATTGGCCATTAGTTGAATGATTTGAGTTTTTATTCTTGCTCGGAAGAGGGGATGAAATGTAGACTTACTCAAGATTGCATCACTAAGGTTTATTTTCTAATTCGTGACGGATTTAGATTAACTTTAGAATTGGTCAAAAGATCTCATTGCCTTGTGTTGGGTTCCTAGAGTGAGTAAAAATATAGTATAGAGTACTCTAGAATTCCTGTGCAAGTATACACAGTCTGCAGCAAGTAATGTTATCAATCCGAGCCCTGAATTAGTTTCCACTCTACCTATTTTTGTGTAACTTTCCAATGGTTTCAAAAATAGTAAAATGATTTGGTTTTATCGGAATTATGTTGAAGCAAAATAAATGACAGAACAAAGAGTAAACAAATAGATAGACAGATTAAAGACAGGCGCTGGTTAGGTTTTAGTGATTTTTTTCTAAGATATGCTCTAGCAATATTATTGATCATGCATTTCTCGCAGTATTATTAGCGGATTCCTCCCGGAACTCCGGATCTTTTGGGATATGTTTCAAACCAAATGAAGAGCGACCGATCAAGCACTAGGCAACTGGCTATCCCTAGCTCAGTCACTGGCGTTCACCAATACACAATGATCGTAGTGTGAATAATTGCCACAGACTCTCTAAATCATCCCTGAAACTAGAGAGAGCTATTCACACCGGCTGGCCAGGCGGGCATAAAATAAGAATAAGCACAACAATTAACCAAAATGCGATAGTCAATTTATTACTAGAGATGAAGCACAGTAATCACATTATTCCTAACCAACACCCTAAGCTACTTATTTCATAATGGGCATAGGAATACGAATTACAATCTGAGTATGCATGTCCATAACCACAAGTTAATAAAGAAAGTAAACTCCCTAATCAGCTTGCGGTAGATGGTGTTCTTGATGATCTTCAATCTCCTTATACTATTCGGCTTCCAAGGGAAAACATGGAATGAATTTGACTTTGACGGTTAATTCCTTTTATAGAAGGATGAGAGACTTGAATTAGGTCAACTAGGACACGTGTAAGGCTCTCCTTGATCCTTTATCCCGAAAATATCTCAACAGAAGTCGGTTCATGAAGATGGCTAACGAGCTGTGATGTGGCAGTTTCTGCTCCCAGTTTTGCTGCAGCATAGAATTTGCTCCCTCTAGTCGATTAGCAGCATAATCTGCATAAAGTGATTTCCAAAGCTTCCATTCTTCCAAATGGGTTAAATCATGTAATATCTCTCTAAAACCAACCCTATTAAGCATTAAAGACATGCAAATCCTTATATAAATGAGGCCTAAATAACTACCTTTTGGGCAGTTATCATACCCCCAAACTTGAACTATTGCGCGTCCCGAGCAATACTAACCAACCTTCCTTCAAGAATTTCAAAACATTAGACAAAGAATTAGCTTAATCAAACCAGACAGTCCAACACTTCCTTTAACCTTTACCTGAGCACTCTGCAAAACCAAGCTCTGCTGCAGCAAAATGATTCCTCTGGCGGGGACAAATAATCACCACTTTTCAACTTAATTCTAAGAACTCACCACAACCTAGCTCTATTATCAGACATTTCAAAACATATTTTTAAGGGGGTTTATATCATTATTTATCAGACTTAAAGCAGCCTTACAGTCATAAGCTCTTAAGCTTGGGATGACCCACTTTATGGTGCAGTATACCCTTGCCTCAACCTCATCACCAACTAGGCTCAATACTCATTATAAAGCTAAAAAATCCTTAGTTATTCCATCTCTTGCCCCTCAGAATGGCGACATTTTATGATGAAGCTCACCTAAGTTCTGGAAGACAGAAAACTGCTGGATCATCATTCATCCCTCAAAACTTTTGCTCTGTCAATTTTTTCAGCAAAATCTTCAACAAATAATTTTTTTCAGCAAATAATTTTTCTTATTTTTTCTCATTTTTTCACATTTCCTAGGTCATCTTTTGACGCGAAGAAAAACTGTGGGTATCACAAATGTCCCCGGTTACTCAATAACCTAGCAAATTTTAATTTTGAAGGAGAGGAATGCTCGAGCAAAATAATTGGAGTAGCAAAAAGTCCCCCAAACTTGAATTATTCATTGTCCTCAATGAATCATTAATTAAGCAATTATACCCTCAAACTTAAATTTTTCTATCTAAATTTTTAAACTAAACATGGGACTAGGATTAAACTTAAAGTGGATCATATAAGTCAATACTACCGTCAAAATCTTCTTTGCCGCAGCAACAGTCCAGGCTAGAAGAAATGCTCAAGCAAAAGGTTTCTGGAGATCAGAATACCTTGATCTAACTAAGCGTAATCAGTCCAAGCTTCAAAAATTCAGAAGAAAATAGTTAAGTTAAATTTAGTCAGTGCTCATAGAATAGAAACATTCAGAAATTTCATTAAAATTAGAAAAACATTACAAAGCATAGATATATTTTTAACGCAGAAAAATTAAAAAGAAACAAGACAAGCAGTTATAACAGTGAGCAGTGTCAATATGCGCGAGCAAACAAAAATGGAAAAACAAAAATAATTCTCGCTCCAGGTCATCCCATCAGTTAGTCTTCCTGACCCTGCTCCTCATCAACATCCTCTTCTCGTTCAACAGGCGGGGGTGGTATCCAAAGATTAAACAAATCATCGGGAAACACTGGAAAGGCCGGATACGGTGTTGAGAAATTGGTTTGCAAGGCCCCTCTGAGCGCATCATCTCTCCTTTTAGCATAAGTCCAGTAGGTCTGAGCTTGCCATTTCAGCAAATTCTAACCGACTGGCCAACACTGATAGTTGCTCTAGGATCTGATTAACGCCATACACAAGCCCACCCTAGCGAACCTCTTGCATACGCTGAAGCCGCGCCAGATTACGTGTGTCAATGATTCCCTTATCAGTCATGATCATATCTTCTGGAACCGTGGGCACTCCTGCCCTGCTGCATAACATCGTAATCGTGTTCGGAAAGAACAGCTTCCCCACCTTCTTTTTCCAACAATCAACAATCTCAGAAGAAATAATTTTTCCTACATCAATACTCATCGAGGGAAGAATGGCAAAGGCAAGCAATACCCTGTCCCGAGATATTGTGGAGTCGTGTGTTGTCGGCAGCAAGCGTAGCCTGATGAAACCCATCCAAGTGTTGGCTTCACTCTTCAAATAAGCAGCTTGAAACGTATGCTTCCGCGTCTGCGACACCCTCCATTGAGCCCCTCAATGCCTACCTCTCGGACAGCCGCACTCAGTTGATCACTAGATGGTGCAGCCACCATCTCATTAAAAACGGCATGCGGAAAATCCTAGATCGAACAATTCATTAATGGCCTCAGGACTCCACTGTACAGGCACTCCTCGAACGATAACCTCAAAATCATTCTTAACGTCAAGATTGGCATAAAATTCTCGAACAATGTTGGAATTGACAGGTTCTGGTTTCGCACAAAATTGCCTCCATCCGAGGTTCACTATTCCAGACTCCAAGAACCTGGGCAAATCACTGCCAAATCCTCGTTCGAACAAGAAGTCCCGTTTCAGCACCTCCTGGTATTTTGCTTGAGCAAGATCGTTGACGAAGCGAATGAATGGTGCCCTCGGCTCCTCAATTTCTCCCGATGCTTCGGCAATTCCTTTGCCCTTGCTTTCTCTCTGTACACGCAAACGCTCTTCTTCTGCCTTTCTTGCCTCTTCTTCTTTTTCCTTATTCACAGCTTCCCTTTTTTCTTCCTCAGAGTCCGACGTCGGAGGTGATGGACTGTTCCGAATCACCCTCACGCGACCCTCCTTCCTCTTGATGCGGCGGCGCTTGGGCGGTTCAGGCATAATGATTTCAACATGAGCCTCCTGCACCGGCTCTGGTGTTTTCTCTTTTTCAGGCATACCTGCGACTTGTCTTTCGACCTCTGTCTCATGTTCCTTCTCAGTATTCCCTTCCTGTACCGTAGCAGAAACTATCGATTCTGTCTCAAGATTCTGAACAGCCTCTGTTTCTTGGATGGCTTCTTGTTCCGCAGCCCTCTGCTGCCTCCGTCTTCGCTTCGCCTCCTTCTCTTATGGCGTTCTTTTCTTCTTAGGTTTCCCTTTTTGCACTTCCGGTGTGACCGGTAACTCCTCCTCTTCACTCTCCCTCTCTTTTCGAGCTCTTGTTTTAGCCATTGAAGGTGTAATAGGGTTTTGACAGAGAATGCAAAGAAAGAAAGAAAGAATAATACACGCACAAAGATTTGATCAAGAAGACGAAGTGAAACGTGCTTACCATAGATTGCGAATAAATAGGGTTGCAGCAAACAAGAATCCAACCGAAAAGATTTACCCTGCCATAACTAATATTACCGTTGTAATTTAAAAATGCAAACCTGAAATTCAAAAATTACCAACGGTAAAATTGCGGATTCCAAACGCCCATGGTAAAATTGATGTACTGTCATCATTGAAGCCTTCGGATAATTGCTCTGCGACACGTGGCCTCATCAGATGATGCACGCGCATTTACCTGCAAGAATTCAAAGCCAAATCCAACGGTAAAAATAATAAATTCCAATAGAAACCCTTTTAATTCGAAATATTTTGCTCCAGCCATAATCTTGCTGCAACAATCTGTTGAACCTGAAGAATCTTAGATACGGAATTCGAATTTCAAAACAAAAAAAAAAACAAAGAATCAAATTAAATTTTAACCAATCATTCCAATCTTTTATTTTCAAAAGAAGCCGAATAAATTAGAGAAAAACTCTATTAACTAGATTTCAAATAAATAAAATCTAGATAAAATCTAATAAAATCTAACAAACTAAAAGATAATTGCAAGATAATTTAAATAAATAACCCGAAAATAAAATCAAATCAAAACGAAATAAAATATAAAATAATAAAAATACTGAGATCTAACAAACTATGCAAAAATCAAACCTAACCTAATCGGAATTAAAAACAAATCAGAAAAACTTAAAATCAATACAAATCCTGGGAGCTCAAAATTTTGTTCTGTGAAATGCTCCCGCAAAAGTCCTGCTCTCTCAGTCATCAACCAACCTTAGGGAAGGATATTTCGACTGAAACTCCTCACCCCAATAATGCTTCACACGCTGCCCATTCACCTTGAACAATCTCCCATCTTTTTTATCCTGCAAAGTAATTGCTCCATGGGGAAAAACTTCAATCACAATAAATGGTCCTGACCATCTAGATTTTAATTTTCCAGGAAATAATTTTAATCTAGAATTATAAAGAAAAACTTTTTGACCCTTGACAAACTCTTTAGATTTAATTTTTTTTGTCATGCCACAGCTTAGTCTTTTCCTTATACATTTTTCGCATTTTCGTAAGAAAATTGGCGAAATTCCTCTAACTCATTAAGCTGCAGCATTCTTATTGCTCCTGCACGACTCAGATCAAAATTTAACTTTTTCAAAGCCCAAAACGTCTTATGCTCTAGCTCTAATGGTAAATGGAAAGCTTTCCCATATACTAACCTATAAGGAGACATACCTAGAGGAGTCTTATAAGCTGTCTTATAAGCCCAAAGAGCCTCATCCAACCTAAAGGACCAATCCTTCCTAGATGGATGGACTACTTTCTCTAAAATAGCTTTAATTTCCCTATTACTAATTTCAGCTTGGCCATTTGCTTGTGGGTGATAAGGGGTAGCTATCCTATGCTTAATCCCATACTTAGCTAAAAGCTTAGTTAAGATATTATTAACAAAATGTGTACCCTCATCGCTCACTAGAGCCCTAGGTGTCCCAAACCGCGCAAAGATGTGCGATTGAAGAAACCTTGAACCTGTCTTGGCATCACTCTGATGGCATGCGATGGCCTCCACTCACTTGGACACATAATCAACTGCCAATAAGATAAAAACATTGCCATTAGAAGGGGGAAATGGCCTCATAAAGTCAATACCCCATACATCGAATAATTAAACTTCTAAAATGTAAGTAAGAGGCATTTCATCTCTAGGCCCCAAATTTCTTCTCCTTTGACAAGCGTCACATTGCTTGTAGAACTAGTGGGCATCCTTAAATATCTAGGCCAGAAAAACCCGCAATGCAAAATCCTCATAGCTGTCCTCTGACCACTGAAATGGCCTCCATACGGCGAAGAGTGACATTGCTCCAGGATTTCCTTTGCTTCAGCACTTGAAACACACCTACGAATAATACCGTCAGAGCATTGCTTATACATAAATGGCTCATCCCAATAGAAAAATTTTGAATCATGCATAAACTTTTTCTTCTCCCTCCAATCCATATCAATAGGGGTGACTCCCTTCACTAAAAATTTGGCAATATCAGCATACCAAGGGACATCCCTGACTACCTTTACCTGAACAGCAAAAAGCTGTTCATCTGGAAAAGAATCGGAAATGGCAGATTGCTCCAGCAAAGATGATGATGGATCAAGACGAGACAAGTGATCTGCAATGACATTCTCTGATCCCTTCTTGTCCTTTATCTCCAAGTCAAATTCCTGCAATAGTAAAATCCAACAAATTAATCTAGGCTTTGCATCTTTCTTTGACATTAAATACCTTATTGCTGCATGATCCGTGAACACCATGACTTTGGATCCAACCAAATATGGCCGAAATTTTTCAAAAGCGAACACAACAACTAACAACTCCTTTTCAGTAGTTGTGTAGTTGACCTGTGCTTCATTTAAAATCTTGCTTGCATAATATATAGGATGAATAAATTTGCCTTGCTTTTGCTCCAGCATCGCACCTACTGCAGCATCACTCGCATCACACATTACCTCGAATGGCAAATTCCAATTAGCTGCGCAGAGAATGGCTGATGAGATTAAAGCAGCCTTCAATGTTTCAAAAGCCTTCCTACAATCTGCATTAAAGTCAAAAACATGATCCGTGCACAATAAGTTACAAAGAGGTTTACTGATTTTGGAAAAATCCTTTATGAACCTCCTATAAAATCCAGCATGTCCTAAAAAACTCTGAATTCCCTTCACTGAATTCGGTGGCTCTAGTCTTTCGATAACCTCAACTTTTTCTCTATCAACTTCTAGACCATTCTTAGAAATCCTATGGCCTAACACTATGCCCTCCTTCACCATGAAGTGGCACTTCTCCCAATTAAGAACTAGATGGGTATCCTCACATCTTTTTAACACCTTACCTAAATTATCTAAACAACTCTGAAAAGACCCTCCAAAAACTGAAAAATCGTCCATAAAGACTTCAATAGTGGACTCAATCATATCAGAAACAATTGCTAACATACACCGCTGAAATGTTGCTGGAGCATTGCAGAGGTCGAAAGGCATCCTCCTAAAAGCGAATGTCCCATAAGGACAGGTGAAAGTTGTTTTCTCCTGATCCTCAGGAGCAATAGTAATCTGGTTATACCCAGAATAACCATCCAAGAAACAGTAATAGGCCTGACCAGCCAATCGATCCAACATCTGGTCGATAAATGGTAGAGGGAAATGATCCTTTCGGGTGGCTTTATTAAGCCTTCTGTAATCCATACAAACCCTCCAGCCAGTTACTGTCCTTGTGGGGATCAACTCATTATCTTTATTTCTTACCACAGTGACACCTCCTTTCTTAGGAACACAATAAATGATCCCAGCATCCAACCATTTAATTACCTCCTTTTTAACAACCTCTTTCATTGCAGGGTTAAGCCTTCTTTGTTGCTCAATACTCCTAAAGGATCCCTCCTCTAGAGTGATTTTGTGCATACAAAAAGATGGGCTAATCCCCTGAATATCAGCCAATGTCCAACCTATAGCTTTGCGGTATTGCTGCAGCAATTTTATTAAGGTCTCCTCATGCTCCGACATTAAATCTGATGCAACAATGATGGGCAACGTCTCACTTTCCCCAAGATACACATACTTTAGATGATCCGGTAAAGGTTTCAAATCTAAAGTGGGTGCCTCAATTAGGGATGGCTTAATTGGGGGAGCCTTTCTTTGATCTAAATCTAAAGACTCAAAAACATCCTCACACCTAAACAATTATTTTTCATTTTTTCTATCTAAAGAAAAAAATTCAAAATCTTCTACACTAACCTCTCCATGCTTTTCCGAATGATTACTAGCCGAATCCTGTATTGCTGTCTCAATAACTGTGCTCTCCAGAATCCTGATGAAGGAGCAATCCTCCATCTCGTCTGGATATTTCATGGCTTTAAACACATTAAATTTCACTTCCTCATTACAAACTCTCATTTTTAATTCTCCTTTCTGAACATCTATTAATGCCCTACCAGTAGCCAACAATGGACGACCTAGAATAATTGGGACATCTTTATCAGCCTCATAGTCTAAAATAATAAAATCAACAAGAAATATGAATTTATCAACTTTTACTAAGACATCCTCAATTTTACCCTCTAGATATGTGATAGACCTATCAGCTAGTTGGAGTGTAACTGTGGTAGGTCTAGCTTCACCAATACCTAACTTCCGATAGACCGAAAGAGGCATAAGGTTAATGCTTGCACCTAAATCACAGAGTGCTCTACCTAATTCCTTTCCACCTATAGACACAGGTATGGTAAATGACCCTGGATTCTTAGCCTTGGGGGGTAAACCATTCTTGAGAATAGCACTACACTCCTCAGTAAGAGATACAATTTCAAACTCACCTAAGCTTTTCTTTTTAGTCAAAATATCCTTAAGAAATTTAGCATAATTAGGCATTTGCTCAATAGCTTCTACTAAAGGGATATTTATATGCAACTGCTTAAGAATCTCTAAAAACTTTTTAAATTGACCATCCTGATTCTTAGGCTTTTGCCTTTGTGGAAAAGGTAGAGGTGGTACATAAGGTGGGGGCGGCACATATGGTGGTTCTACATCTGGCACAGAACCAGATGCTCCAGCATTCTCTTTGCTGCCTCCAGCACCCTGACCAGACTCCAACTCTTTCTCAACGGCAGCATTATTATCACTATTACTATTTAGATCCTGGGTCTTTCTAGACTCTTCTAATGGCTTACCACTCCTAAGAGTTACTGCCTTTACCTGCTCCATACCTTCCCTTCGAGGGTGTTCAGTATCTGATGGAAGTTTCCCTTGAGGCCTCGCCTTGAGCTCATTAGCTAGCTGACCCACTTGCAATTCCAGGGCCCTCATCGAAGCTTGATTACTTTGAATTGCGGCATCTGTGCGAGCCATAAATTCTTTCATCATCGCCTCGAGAGGATTTCCCGAATTTTGCTGGGGCAAAGCCTGCTTATTTTGCTGGGGCATTACCTGCGCTTTAGCAAATCCCGGCTGGTTCATCTTCTGTTGCGCTTGCATGTTATTTCCTTGACCTCCCCATGAGAAGTTGGGGTGGTTGAGCCAACCTGGATTGTAGAAGTTAGAATAAGGGTTGTTCCTCTAATTACCTACAAAAAGCACCGCAATAGACACATGCTTCGTCCGTGACTTGGTTCACCACTGCTGCAGGCTCCATAGCTGGTGGCTGCTGATGACTAATCACTGTCACATTCTTAAGAGCATTAGCAATCATAGCAAGATCAGCCCTAATGGTGGACACACCATCAACCTCTAATACACTCTTAACCTTTTTATTTGTGTCTCTAACATCCGACCACTGACAACTATTAATAGATATTCTTTCTAAAATTTCATAGGCTTCATCAAAAGTTTTTGCCAAAAGGGCCCCACCAGCCGAAGCATCGACCATACCTTGGGTTACTCCATTTAAACCATTGTAAAATGTTTCCATTTGAATACAATGAGGTAACCCATGGTGGGGACACTTTCATAAAAGCTCCTTAAACCTCTCCCAAGCCTCACTAAAAGTCTCATCCTCAAGTTGCCTAAACCCTACTATTTCACTCCTTAATTTAGCATTTCTATTAGGTGGGAAATATTTACTAAAAAAATTTTCAGCTAACTCATCCCACGTCCTAATTGATCCTGGAGCAAAAGAGTTTAACCATGACTTTGCTCCATCTCTAAGAGAATACGGGAACAAAGTTAATCTAAGAGCATCTTTAGGCACTCCTTGAATTACAAAAGAATCACTAACTCCTAGAAAAGACTTAAGATGTAAATGAGGGTCTTCAGATGACAAACCATCGAATTGCCCCACGGTTTGCAACATCTGAAACATTACCGGTTTCATTTCAAAATTCGCCGCTTGGATTTGGGGACGTGCAATCCCTGGATTCAACTCATTAAACATCAGGACAGCATATGCTCGAATGGCTCTGGTCCTATCGTTCGCTATCAAGATAGGATTCTCAGCCTTATTATTTTGCTGCTCATTTTGCTCAAACAGTGGGTTTTGCTGCAGCAACGGATTCTGCTGGGGGTTTGCTGCTGCTGGACCTTCATGAAACTGTGGAAGTTGCGGCACGTTCTCCATCTGGTTTCTGCGCTGCTCCCTCCTTCTGTTCCTAAATGTCCTTTCAATTTCTGGATCAAGCTCAAACCGTACCCCAGGCAGATCGCTCATGCACCAAAATCACACCTACAAAAACAAAAGAAACAATAAAAAAGTTCTAGCACCAAACCACTAAAACACATACACAAAACAGATCAGATAAAAACTTATTCAAGTTCCCCGGCAACGGCGCCAACAACTTGTTGGGTTCCTAGAGTGAGTAAAAATATAGTATAGAGTACTCTAGAATTCCTGTGCAAGTATACACAGTCTGCAGCAAGTAATATTATCAATCCGAGCCCTGAATTAGTTTCCACTCTACCTATTTTTGTGTAACTTTCCAATGGTTTCAAAAATAGTAAAATGATTTGGTTTTATCGGAATTATGTTGAAGCAAAATAAATGACAGAACAACGAGTAAACAAATAGATAGACAGATTAAAGACATGCGCTGGTTAGGTTTTAGTGATTTTTTTCTAAGATATGCTCTAGCAATATTATTGATCATGCATTTCTCACAGTATTATTAACGGATTCCTCCCGGAACTCCGGATCTTTTGGGATATGTTTCAAACCCAATGAAGAGCGACCGATCAAGCACTAGGCAACTGGCTATCCCTAGCTCAGTCACTGGCGTTCACCAATACACAATGATCGTAGTGTGGATAATTGCCACACTCTCTAAATCATCCCTGAAACTAGAGAGAGCTATTCACACCGGCTGGCCAGGCGGGCATAAAATAAGAATAAGCACAACAATTAACCAAAATGCGATAGTCAATTTATTACTAGAGATGAAGCACAGTAATCACATTATTCCTAACCAACACCCTAAGCTACTTAGTTCATAATGGGCATAGGAATACGAATTACAATCTGAGTATGCATGTCCATAACCACAAGTTAATAAAGAAAGTAAACTCCCTAATCAGCTTGCGGTAGATGGTGTTCTTGATGATCTTCAATCTCCCTATACTATTCGGCTTCCAAGGGAAAACATGGAATGAATTTGACTTTGACGGCTACTTCCTTTTATAGAAGGATGGGAGGCTTGAATTAGGTCAACTAGGACACGTGTAAGGCTCTCCTTGATCCTTTATCCCGAAAATATCTCAACAGAAGTCGGTTCATGAGGTTGGCTAACGAGCTGTGATGTGGCAGTTTCTGCTCCCAGTTTTGCTGCAACATAGAATTTGCTCCCTCCAGTCGCTTAGCAGCATAATCTGCATAAAGTGATTTCCAAAGCTTCCATTCTTCCAAATGGGTTAAATCATGTAATATCTCTCTAAAACCAACCCTATTGAGCATTAAAGACACACAAATCCTTATATAAATGAGGCATAAATAACTACCTTTTGGGCAGTTATCACCTTGCATGTTAATAAACTTAGATAGGGATATCAAGTAGATTAATTTGCATGAGAATCAATTATACTCGGGAGAGGTAGTTGTGATTAAAGGGTCTTAGGCTCATAATTCCATTGTGCATAATAACTTACTCTTTAAAATCAATCCTAGACTAAATCGGCGAAATCAATTCCCTAAGTGTTTTTCCAATTGAATTTCCACTTTTTACTTGCTTTGATTTAGTTTTCATATCATTCACTCACTACTTTTTGATCCATAAATAAAATTGAGCAAGATAATTCACAATACTTGATTTGCTTAAAAATCCAATCAAGAGGACGACACTCATTTTTACGAACACTTTATTATTACTTGACCCATGCGCTTGCGGTAAGGAAAATTCCACATCATATTTGCAGAAGAATGAGATTGCAGTAGGAGTACCAGTTCTGGAGGAGCTAAAAACAAACTGCAGAGCTTGTTTAACAGAGAAGCAAACAAGGTTGCCTTTCAAGAAGTCACAATGGAAAGCAACTGAGAAGTTGCAGCTCATCCACACTGACTTGTGTGGACCTCAACCAACTCTCTCACTAAATGGTAGCAGGTATTTCATTATCTTTATTGATGATTATACCAAAATGTGTTGGATATATTTCATGAAGCATAAGTTTGAAGTAGCTGAAGTGTTTCTGAAGTTTAAGAGATGGGTTGAGAATCAAAGTGGTTATAAGATTCAAGTGGTGAGAAGTGATAATGGGACTGAATATACATCGCAAAGGTTCAATTCCTTCTGTGAAGAAGCTGGGATAGAGCATCGGCTCACTGCTCCATACTCTCCACAACAAAATGGAGTCAGTGAAAGGAAGAACAGGAGTATTATGGAAATGACAAGATGCTTATTGCATGAGAAGAACTTGCCAAAGGAATTTTGGGCTGAAGCAGCAAACTGTTGGTATCCGCAAGTGCACGGGCCACAAGTAATATAAAACGGAAAGTATTCCGAGTATCGAATCCACAGGGAGGTGAAGCGAAACTTAAGCAATTAATTAAAATTCTCTTGAGCACTGAAAATACTTAGGTGAAATAATATTTAGGGACCAAGCTCATGTGATAAAAAGAATTCGAATTTAAAAAGACTTAATGAAAACAAATTTGATCAATCAAAAATAAAATGTGGAGAAAGAGGTTTTTCTTGAAATGGGAAGAGGGGTCTTGAAAATCAATGATTAGCTTAAATACTTGCTATAATTATCCTATCTCATTGCCCAACTAATTATAAACCTAGAATCTCCGTTAATCACATAGGTTCTCCTGTCGGTTTCCCCTAATTGTAATTAATTCATTTTAACAACCTAAGTGTCCTTAGCGCTATTTAAAATCATTAATTATTACGCCCTGATTCATTTTAGGAATCTATGTTTAATCAACTAATCCCGGTGTCACAACGGGCAATTAAACTAGTTGCATGGATTATGATCTATCCTAATTTCTCTCCGTCGAGTTTCCATTAAGAATCGAATCATTACACAATTGGCCAGATTGAGTAAAGCATTAAGCACATCCATACAAATAATTAGAACATGGGCAAGAGACAAGAAATTATAACAATATTTCCACTAACATTTCATTTCAAGACCCCAAATTGGGGTTTAGCTACACATAATATTCACAGTAATTACAAGGGAAAGCATATTAAAAGGCATAAAGGAAAAGGAATTGACCGTCGAAAAACCCCTTGCTGACGCTTGGAGCCCCCGCTGACTACTCCTCGAGCCTCTAGATTGCTCCCCAAAATTCCCCAAAAATTCCCACTAGAAGAACCCTCTCAAAAAGGCTCAAAGCCTTGAGAGGGGCTCCAAAAAAGGAGTCTTAGGAGAGAAAGGAATGAGTGAGTAATGATTGATTGATGATTGATATCAAAATGAGGCACCAAGGGCGCCTATTTATAGGCCTGGAAAAGGGGTAGCGTCGCGACGCTGCCTTGCCAAGCGTCGCGACGCTGCTGCGCACGCGGCTTGGGCAACAAGAAAGGGCAGCGTCGCGACGCTGCCTTGCTAAGCGTCGAGACGCTGTCCAGATTTTCCAGAAAAATCAGCTTCTTTTTGGGCTGATTTTTGGGCCTTCTTCTTCATTTTTCTTGGTGTATTCTTCATGGATGCCTTCTTTGGGCTTCCAAATGCTTCAAACTTTGATTTGGGCTATAATTCCATCAATTTTGGCTCTTTTTCTCCCAAAATCATCATTTATGCTCCTAAAGACAAAATAACAAAATTCAATAAATATATTCATTAAAATCACGATTAAAGCACCAAAAAGCTTAATAATTTGAGGCTAAAATAGCGACATTTCTGCTCGCTATCACACCCCCAAACTTAAGCTTTTGCTAGTCCCGAGCAAAATAAATTCTAAAGATGCATGAAATAGAATCGCTCAACCCTCAATGATTTTGGAATTCTTAGGATCGAATGGAAAACATGCAAGTGGAATAAGCAAGCACCGCATACTCTTGAAGAAATCTTAAACTAGTTTGAACTTAAGATTAATGAATAGCATGCTCAAGACTTATCTATTGATTCTTTTACTAACCTAGATTAGTCTTATGGCTTTCTCCATTTGTTTTCCCCCTACACTGGCTAAGAGCCCCTAATACTTTGGAGTCCTTCTATCATGCAAAAAAAAGTAACTAGGGTGCCTGTCATCCTTTTCTTTTTTTCATGGGGGAGCAGAATTCTCACATGATTTTTCTTTTTCTTTTCTTTTTCTTTTCTTTTTCTTATGCTTCTCCCCCAAACTTGCATTTTGATTTCTATTGGTACTAGCTTTCACACTACGGTGCAGGGACCCTTAACCCGAATTTTATTCTTGGTTGGCCTAACTGATCACACCGCAGGTAGCTCTTTTTACCCCTAGGCTTTTTTCTTTTGAGCAAGCAAAAATTCTTTTTCAACAGATTTTCTTTTTCTCACATTTTCTTTTGTTGCTTTTGCTTTTCTCTCAGCAGGCATAAAATTTTTTCCTACCTAGTTCTTTAGAGCAATCAAGCATGAACTTCCTGATATTAGAAACTAAGCCTATCGGGGTGACAACAACTTTGAAAACCATAATAAGAATCTAGATTTTCAAAGACGTCATTAGATAAGACTATTGCATGCTTTAGACATCAAAACTAAGTATCAAAAAATTTTAAAATTTCACAATTTCTGCCGTGCTCCCAGATTCCACAATCATATAAACCTTTTTCTCCCAAAATTTCAAAAATCACATCCTTGGCTATCATGGCTATCTATTCATGCATCTAACAGAATTTAAATATGCTCAACACAGCGGAAGCCTCCCCCCCCAAACTTAAACTGAACATTGTCCCCAATGTTTTAAAACAGAAAAGCATAAAGAGAGATACTGAGACTTCCCTGAGCTAGGAGCGCTTCATCCTCTTCCTTTGGATCCATGAAAAATGGGAAATGTGGAATTTTGGGGTTTGCTAAGGTGATCCTGCAAAACAAAATTGGATCACGGAGCAAAGAAAATTATTTACCGCAAAAACAACTAACTACTTTAATCCTTGGGTTGCCTCCCAAGCAGCGCTTTCTTTAACGTCTTTAGCTAGACTAGGCTCGGCACGCTTACGGAGGCTCAAAATAAAAATTTTCATCATCCTCCGGGCCCTGCAAGAAATCACGCACCGAATTGCATACTACAAACAGGGGAGAAAAAAAACTTTCCCCTGGCCCATCTTCACTAAAGAGATTCTCATAATAACATTTCAGAAAATAATCAGCCGCATCAAATCTCTTTTCTAAATCTCTATTTTCAAAACAATTGTTAACAGAGTCATCAAGCGTTATAATGTCTACTGGTCTAGGATCTATAGGTGGCCTATCAATCATGCCAGTCCATTCATCAGAGAAAATATCTACATGCTCATTAGATCCTTCAGACTCAGAATTAAAAAATGATTCAACTAAGCTATCATATGACTCATCATCAGAAGAATTAAAGAATTCAAGAATTTCAGGATCAGATTCTATACTATGCACAGATTCAAGTTCTTCTGGGTCAGATTCTATTCTATACACATCATCAGGACATGAAAAGAAAGTATTCACATTGTCAGGATTCATGCATTTAGGAATGTCCAGATCAGACTCAATAGATTCACTGTAATCATGGTCAGACTCAAAATTATCTATCGAGCAATCTTTTTTATGCCTTTTACGTTCGTGCTCACTGTCAGGCAATTCAATATCATCATCAAAATTATTCAGTTCAGGCAGATCCAATTCATTTTCAAAGGAAGGTAAATCATCAACTGCAGATCTTTCATTTTCACAAGCAGGCAAGTCTAATTCATTTTCGAAGTCAGGCAGATCCAAGTCATTTTCAAACAGAGGATTATCCATATATGCATCATGATCAAAATCCATATTATCAACAACCATTTCTCCTAGGCCTAGGCCAAGATTATAGTCTACCTCTTCATCGTCATCAGTCAAGTATTCAGGCCCAACAGAAAAACATGTATGCAAACTACAAACAGATTCATCTTGGCCAAAAATACTAAACACGACTTTTTCATCATCAATGTTCAAGGTAAGCTTACCTGTATGCACGCTAATCTCAGCCTTACCAGTGGCTAGGAAAGGTCTGCCTAAGATAATTGGCACCTCTTTGTCCTCCTTCATGTCCAGTACCACGAAATCTACAGGGAAGATGAATTTGTTGACTTTCACCAACACGTCCTCCACAACACCCATCGGGTGGGTAATCGATCTATCAGCAAGCTGGAGAGTGACGTCAGTGTCTGTCATACCTGATAAACCAATCTTCCTGTACACAGAGTAGGGCATCAAATTTATACTTGCTCCTAAATCACACAAAGCCCTATCGAAGGATACTTCTCCTATGGTGCAGGGAACAGTAAAACTCCCTGGATCTTTCTGCTTAGAGGGTATCCTACCAGAAATAATGGTACTGCTACTCTCAGATAAATTAAAAACTTCTTTTTTCAGACTTTTCTTTTTAGAAAGCATTTCTTTCATGAATTTTCCATAATTCGGCATATTATACAAAGCTTCAACCAATGGAATATTCACAGTCAACTTTTTAAACATTTCTAAAAATTTTTGAAATTGTTCATCTAATTTGACATTTTTAAATCTCTGAGGAAAAGGTAACTCCCTGTAATCAAAGGTTGGACATTCGCCCCTCCGCTTTGGCGGGCTAATATGCGAACCTCTGTCATGGTGGTTGCATGGAACCACTTCTTCCTCAGTCATCTTTTTATCGTCATTCTGCCTCTCTTCTTCTTTTTTACCTGCACAGCTGTTAGAAAAATCACATTTTAATTCAATAGAGTTGGGAGGATGTTGGAACCTTTCAGAGGAGGCTTTTTGTGCCTCAGCCCCTTCATCTTCATCCCTTCTCTTTTCTTCTTCCTTTTTCTTCTCTGAACTGTCCTCCAGTCTTCTGCCACTTCTCAAAACCACCATCTTACACTGCTCTTTCGGGTTAGGCTCAGTATCGCTTGGAAATTTTCCCTTCTGAAGGGCATTTACTGCTGAAGCAATCTGACCTATCTGCACTTCCATATTCTTTAGAGCTGCGTCGTGGTTGTTTACTGATGTCTGGAGATTCACATTCAATATTCTTTGTTCCTTGATGAATAAAGCCATCATCTCCTCCAGATTATTTTTCTTCTCAGGAGTACTCGTTGATGCAAAACCTGGGGGTGGCTGCAAAACATTCTTCGTATTTGCATATGAGAAGTTCTCGTGATTGCGCAGACTGGGGTGGTAGAAGTTCGGTACTCCTTGAGTATATGATCTGTTTCCTATGTATTGAACTTCTTCCACATCTTGACCTTCTTTCTTCGAATGTCCTTCAGCTAAGGTGGAAATGGACTTAACCACCTCAGATGACGTCAATTTGTTTAGTGCATTGGTCAGAGATGCTAGTTGCGCTTTCAGTGAACTTGACTCATCTAATTCATACAATCCAGCCTTCTTTGTAACTGTTCCTCTCTCCGTCGGCCATTGATAACTTGTCGCCGCCATTTCCTCAAGCAGGTCCTTGGCTTCTGTTACTGTTTTTGAAAGAAAACTCCCTCCTGCTGATGTGTCTAGGACTGTCTTCGTGGAGGAGTTTAATCCATTATAGAATAACTGTACCTGAAGCCAATCAGGATATCCATGTTGGGGGCATCGCCTAAGCATTTCCTTATATCTTTCCCACGCTTCGTACAACTGCTCTTCGTCAAGCTGTCTGAATGTTCCAATTTCAGTCCGCAGCTTGGTAGTCTTAGCTGGTGGAAAAAATTTTGTCAGAAAAGCCTGGGCAAGCTCGTCCCAAGTACTGATGCTGCCCGTCTCGACTGATTCGAGCCAATCTTTTGCTTTATCCTGTAGAGAAAATGGAAATAGCCTCAATCTGATTGCGTCGGCCGGAACTCCGTTCATCTTTACCGTCCCACAAATTTCTAGGAATGATCGCAGATGAGAGTGAGGGTCCTCGGAAGGATGTCCCTTGAACGAGTTATCGCGCGCCATCTGAATCAACCCTGTTTTGAGCTCAAAATTTGTAGCTTGGATGGGGGCGTAAACAATCCCAGAATTTTCGGTAGGAAGAACTGGCTGCAGAAAATCTCTAATTGCTTTGGGAGCTTCTTCTTGGTGGGCCATCGTTTCTGTTAATCTTTTTTCTCTTCTAATGAATTTTAGAGTCCTGTTAATCTCAAGATCTAACGGAAACAGATTAACCACCTTGTTTCTTCGCATGCAATGCTCCCAGATAATGATAAAAAGAACCAAACAAAAATGAAAATAAAATAATATTCACAAAACGATGAAAGAAAAATATTTACACCTAAATTACCATTTACCCTTTTCTTTTCGATGTCAAGAAAAATTAATTTTTTGCTTAAAAATCAAGCCTCCCCAGCAACGGCGCCAAAAACTTGTTGGTATCCGCAAGTGCACGGGCCACAAGTAATATAAAACGGAAAGTATTCCGAGTATCGAATCCACAGGGAGGTGAAGCGAAACTTAAGCAATTAATTAAAATTCTCTTGAGCACTGAAAATACTTAGGTGAAATAATATTTAGGGACCAAGCTCATGTGATAAAAACAATTCGAATTTAAAAAGACTTAATGAAAACAAATTTGATCAATCAAAAATAAAATGTGGAGAAAGAGGTTTTTCTTGAAATGGGAAGAGGGGTCTTGAAAATCAATGATTAGCTTAAATACTTGCTATAATTATCCTATCTCATTGCCCAACTAATTATAAACCTAGAATCTCCGTTAATCACATAGGTTCTCCTGTCGGTTTCCCCTAATTGTAATTAATTCATTTTAACAACCTAAGTGTCCTTAGCGCTATTTAAAATCATTAATTATTACGCCCTGATTCATTTTAGGAATCTATGTTTAATCAACTAATCCCGGTGTCACAACGGGCAATTAAACTAGTTGCATGGATTATGATCTATCCTAATTTCTCTCCGTCGAGTTTCCATTAAGAATCGAATCATTACACAATTGGCCAGATTGAGTAAAGCATTAAGCACATCCATACAAATAATTAGAACATGGGCAAGAGACAAGAAATTATAACAATATTTCCACTAACATTTCATTTCAAGACCCCAAATTGGGGTTTAGCTACACATAATATTCACAGTAATTACAAGGGAAAGCATATTAAAAGGCATAAAGGAAAAGGAATTGACCGTCGAAAAACCCCTTGCTGACGCTTGGAGCCCCCGCTGACTACTCCTCGAGCCTCTAGATTGCTCCCCAAAATTCCCCAAAAATTCCCACTAGAAGAACCCTCTCAAAAAGGCTCAAAGCCTTGAGAGGGGCTCCAAAAAAGGAGTCTTAGGAGAGAAAGGAATGAGTGAGTAATGATTGATTGATGATTGATATCAAAATGAGGCACTAAGGGCGCCTATTTATAGGCCTGGAAAAGGGGTAGCGTCGCGACGCTGCCTTGCCAAGCGTCGCGACGCTGCTGCGCACGCGGCTTGGGCAACAAGAAAGGGCAGCGTCGCGACGCTGCCTTGCTAAGCGTCGAGACGCTGTCCAGATTTTCCAGAAAAATCAGCTTCTTTTTGGGCTGATTTTTGGGCCTTCTTCTTCATTTTTCTTGGTGTATTCTTCATGGATGCCTTCTTTGGGCTTCCAAATGCTTCAAACTTTGATTTGGGCTATAATTCCATCAATTTTGGCTCTTTTTCTCCCAAAATCATCATTTATGCTCCTAAAGACAAAATAACAAAATTCAATAAATATATTCATTAAAATCACGATTAAAGCACCAAAAAGCTTAATAATTTGAGGCTAAAATAGCGACATTTCTGCTCGCTATCACAAACACAATAGTCTTTCTATTGAATAGACTACCTACGAGGGTATTGGAGAAGAAGACACCTTATGAAGCTTGGTTTGATACTAACCAAAACTGACAAATTTCAAGGTGTTTGGCTGCTTGTGTTTTTTCTATGTTCCACAGGTGACGAGAGACAAGTTGAGTGAGAAGGCCGAACCAGGAATCTTTGTAGGCTATAACATGGTGTCCAAAGCCTACAAGATCTATCAATCTCACACAGAGGAGATGGTGATTAGCATAGATGTTCAATTTTTGGATGATGAGGAGTGGGACTGGATAGAAGAAGCAGAGGTGAAACAACAAGAAGTCTCTCTGGATCCTGATGAATTAGTTGATGATGTACCAGTTAGAGGGACTAGACTATTGCGGGAGGTGTATGAAAGAAGTAGCGTAGCTGCATTAGAGCCTGCAGGATATGAAGAAGCTAAAAGAGATACGAAGTGGATGGAAGCAATGAAGGAAGAGTTGAGTATGATAGAGAAAAACAATACATGGGAGCTGGTGGAGAAGCCTACAGACAGAAAAGTAATTGGAGTCAAATGGGTTTTCAAAACCAAATTGAACCCAGATGGCTCTGTGAACAAGCTCAAGGCCAGGTTAGTCGTAAAAGGGTATGCACAAGTCTAGGGAATTGATTTTTCTGAGACTTTTGCACCAGTTGCAAGAATGGACACAATCAGGTTGTTACTAGTTGTGTCAGCCCAACATGGATGGAAGGTGTATCAGCTAGATGTGAAGTCAGCATTCCTAAATGGAGTGTTAGAAGAAGAGATCTATGTTGAACAACCAGATGGATTCATCGTACCAGGACAAGAGGAGAAGGTTTATTTGTTGAAGAAGGCTCTCTATGGGTTGAAGCAAGCTCCTAGGGCATGGTACAGCAAGATGGATGATCACTTGCTGAACCTGGGTTTTGTGAAGAGTCTGAGTGAATCCACACTCTATGTGAAGAAATCAAGTATTGCTATTGTGATTGTATCTCTCTATGTAGATGACTTGCTAGTGACAGGAAGTGATGATGTTCAGATAGAGATATTCAAGCAAGAAATGATGAAGGTGTTTGAGATGACTGATTTATGTCTGATGCATTACTTCCTAGGTATGGAGATACAACAAAGGTAGAATGAAATGTTCCTTTGTCAGAAGAAGTACGTAAGAGAGATATTGAAGAGGTTCAATATGGAGGAGTACGAGTGTGAACACTCCAAAGATTCAGAAGGAGAAGTTGCAAAAGGATGATGGAGAGGAACCTGCCGATGAGAATGTGTACAGAAGTCTAGTTGGATGCCTCATGTATCTCACATCCACTAGGCCTGATATTATGTACACTGTAAGTGTCTTATATAGATTTCTTCACTGTCCAAGCAAGAATCATATGGTTGCTGGAAAAAGGGTTCTGAGATATCTAAAAGGCACACTGTCTTTTGGGATAAAATTTAATAAATTAAAGTTGAAAATTTTGAGTTGCAAGGCTACTCAGATAGTGATTGGGTTGGGTCACTAGATGATATGAAGAACACTTCTGGCTATTGTTTCACTTTTGGCTCAGGGTGTTTCTCATGGTGTTCAAAAAAGCAAGATATAGTGGCTCAGTCAACTGTAGAAGCTGAGTTCATTGTAGCGACGACAGCAGTCAACCAAGCTGTTTGGTTGAAGAAATTGATGCATGACTTGCATCTGAAGCAGGAAAAGTGTGTGAAGGTGTTTGTGGATAATCAAGCCACTCTAGCCATTTCATTGAATCCAGTTTTTCATGGAAGGACCAAACATTTTAAGATCAAGTATTATGTTCTGAGAGAGATGCAGAAGGAAGGAGAAGTGCAGTTGGTACATTGCAGCTCAGAAGAGCAAATATCTGATATCTTCACTAAGTCTTTTTCTGTGGGTCATTTTCAAGCTCTTAGGAGCAAGTTAGGTGTTTGTAGTATTTGAGTTAGGAGAAGAATGTTAGTAACTAAAATTACTAATTTGTTTTGAGTTGGTCTAGTCTTCCTAGTTTCTAGGAAATAGTTGAGTCAATTCTAAGTTGCTAATTTTGTGGAGTTAGTGGGATTAGTTGTGGAATCTATTTTTAGATTCAAGTTATGTATTTATATGGAGTTTTCTAGAATGAAATCATCACACTTCCCCATTGTTCTCATTTCCTCTCATTAGTTAGAACTACAGGGACTCATGCACATCACCTTCATTAAATGCTCCATTAAAATCTGAATGGATGACATTAAATTCCTTACCCTTAGCATTAAAATTCTTCTCTAGCAATAAATCACTTTTCTTCTTTGAAAATTCAACCGGCCAATTTAAATGACAATTAACTTCTCCCATTAATGCTTCCTTGGAGCGTGAAAATTCAGCCTTTTCCTTTGGTAACTCAACCAACTTTTCTAAATTTAAACCTCCATCATTTAATGTTTCCAATGAATCATTAATCATGCCGTTGGAAGCTTTAGAAGATGGAAAGTTTTCTTGATTTATCCAACTTTGCAAGGCTGGAAAGTTTAATCCTTGATCTTTGAAGGAATTAAGATCTTTTTGTGATGGGGAAAATCCTTCATCTCTCATAACTTGAGAAACTCTTTTTAAATCAATTTCATCATCAAAATCACTCAATGATAAATCCATATGAATAAAACGTGGAGGGTCCAAAGAAGATATATCACCAAAACGAAGAGCAAAGTTTCCATGAATCTTGTCCGTAACCACAATTTCAGCTGATAGAAATCCACAAAAATTCATTTTCACCTCTATACGAGCTTCTGAACAATCCAAAAGATTCAATGTTTGAGAAGAAATGCTAACCAATCCACCAAAGTGATGTCCAATGATTTAAAAAATGTAAAGATTCCATAATGGCAAAGGTAAGTTATTCAAAGCTATCCAACCTCCACAACCTTCTATCACCTCTGGATGAAAATACTTGTGACACGACCAATTTTCAATTTTCAAATGAAAATTTCCAATAAGTTTCCACTTGCCATCAAACTTCAACTCAAAAAAGTTATCATTCATTTTTACCAAAGTTTTATCAGCCATAAAAGGGTTGAGTAAAACTTCAGAATGAAAATAATCTTCCAAAACTTGCTTTACTTCCTTCCAAGCATTATGTGCAAACATTCTAGATACCACACAAAATTCATCTAGCTTTAAATCCACCACTTTTTTTTTTCTTTTCTAACCCAAAATGAAGACATTAATGGCAGCTTCTTTGAACGAGAACCAAGAAGAGATTCCCCAGATTTAACCTTCACTACATCAACATAACTTCTATCCAAATTCTTACTAGTATTAAAAACCAGCATAGAAGATTCTTCATAATTAGACTTCTTTGAATTATTCTCAACAGACTTTGTTTGCACAAATTTTTAAAAAAATCTCTTATCATTTCCCAAAATATTGACGAACCATTCTTTGCATAACCAACAGGAACTTGCACTATTTTCTTTCCACCAGAGAGAGGCCAAACAGAGCATTCAAGGAACCAACTTTTCTGAGAATTGAACTTTGATAACTGAGTTGTTCCATTTGAATCTCTTAACTTCTTGCAAAATAACAAATGAACCGGATTTTGCAATAGTTTGACTATAGCTAACTCAAGCCAATTCAAATGAGAACTAGAAAGATGAATTTTCTGTTTATACTTAAGATCTTCAATGAAAAATAATTCATTCTCATGCAAAATATAAAAATATGAATTTCAAATGCAGCAACTTTGGACTTCCAGAATAAACCAATCGCAAAATCTGAAATTTTGATAAAAATGGAAGATGGAAGAGGACCAAAACTAACCAGGCTTGAAGATGTTATAGTTGAAGGGAATAAAAGTCCCCACGCAGCGGAAGCGCATCGATTGGACCTTACGCCGTATATTAATTAACATTAAAATACCGTTACGATAACTCAAACAAAGCTTTAAACTAACTTTAAAGTCGCTGTAAAACGGTTTAAAACATGCTAGAATAAATCTAAATTTATTTTGAAAAACTTTTCTAACGAAAAGAGGAAGAACCGTTACAAACCTCCGTTGTAGACTTGACCGTTCTTCGCCAACGACGCTCCAACGAACGAAAACGCAGCAGCCTTCTCGCCTCTTGATCGCTGGATTTTCTTCTTTGAATGACACAATAACCACAGAGGTTACACCGGTATGTCTCTAAGTCTAGGAGGCCAAAGACTTGTGGGAGTCTTTCTCTAAGAGGGAGGCTAGAGAGAATTCTAGGTCTTGTCTTTCAAGAGTGTCAAGTGTCGTGACCAATTAGGTCTAGTGTTCTATTTATAGAAGAGAGGCCATGAATAAAATATTCAATTAAATCAATCTTTTCCAAAATTGATTCAATCTTTATTCCTTAATCAATCAATCATGATCAATCAATTCCCCAATTGATTAATCTTTTCCATAAATGACTAATTTCTTCCAAAGTAATTAGATCATTCCCATAAATGATTAATCACTTCCTTAAGTGATTAATTATTTACATAATTGATTAATTCATGGTTAATGAATTCTTTAATTAATTAACCACCAATTAAATATCACATATTTAATTTCCGGCCTTGAATTAATTAATTTTGCCCAAACACTTTTTAGGACTTAAATTAATTAATTCTTTCAATCTTCCATAAATTTATATTTGAACTTTTTCAAATATTAATTTCTCTCATAATAATATATCAATATATATTATATTTATTTCCCTTAGTAAATTGAACATTTTCAATTTACATTTAATTACTTAGTTGCCTCAAATTACTTTACGAGCTACCAGTGGGACCTTATGGACCTGCAGATCAGAAGCTCCAACGATGTGAGATTAATTGGTTAAACTCATTAACCACAATAATCAATATTCGTTAACTGTGTGTACATTCCACTATAGACTCACAGTTGCACTCTTCTCACTGCAGACATATTTTCTGTGTCCACGGAACTTAGACCAATATCGACTAGTTAGTCCTTCACGAGTGTCCGTAACACCAGCTGGGTCAAATTACCGTTTTACCCCTAGGTCACCTCTATTTCCTTAAGTACCAATTCTCCTCTAATGAACAATCTGTTTGTTGTCCAACCATCAAACAGAAAACCCTCTCGTGCCATTGAGAGGGTAGGGCCCTTTGTTCAAGACTCGGAGTAACCACTTAAGGGAACACTCATCTGCTTCCCTAAAGTCGGGAAGGAGTGAATTCCATCTTGTACGATTATGTTCCCAGCTCCCCATTCGATCTTGTCCCCAAAGTGGTAGGCTTATTGAGTCGGCGTATTGGCCACTCTCACCCATACAAATCAAAGGACAATCTCTCATGAGCAGGAGTCCATAATCAACTCAGGATTAAGACTAAGTTGTCTAGGTCTTCCTAGTGAAATAGAAAACCAACTAGTTAACGGTGTTATAACCAGTGGTTACTATTTCGCGGTCCGGTCTTATGCAAACTCATTGCATAGGATACCCCCACTCGCATGACTCCTACACGAACGCGTTGGATCGCAGCGTTTGTATCAAATACAAAGTGGGCCGTATCCATAGTGTCACCAGGATAAGGCACCCAGTCTTATCCCTATACTATAGACCCTTTAGGCTGTTTCTTGAACAATGATCCCATATGTCGCTACATATAGTTCAAGACTCATATTACAGCCTTGGATGTCTAGTTTATTGGATTAGGGTTATTATTAGGAAAAGACAAATATAAAATAACTAATAACAATTAATGGAAAAATATATCAATATTATTTCATTAATATCCGGTCAACGGTTACATTCACTATCTACGAGTTTTAGGGCATTAAACCCAACAAACCTTTGCTTGGCCTAATTGATCACAACAAGGGTAGCTCTTTTTGCCTAAAACATTATTATTCATTGCATAGAGTGCTCACGACATGTCATTATTTTTCTTTCAATTGTAAAAGCAACAATGATGTTTCATTTAAGCATAGCAAGCATATATTTTTTTTCACTCCTGTGCGAGATTTATCATGCTAATTTACAAAAAATAACTCTTTAGCTCCTCCCTACACCTATTGACGTGCACAGTGTTGAGCACCTACTGCTCGAGTGCAAGTATACACTGTCAAGTAATAAAGTGGAGAGTACTTCGGATATCGTACCCAATGGAGATGGTGACTAGTTGAAAAACACTTAATTCTATAACATAAGAACCTCCTCTAAGCTTGCAACTGAGGATGGTAACAAAAGAAATAATTTAATGAGGGGTTTTTATAATTGAAGACAAAAAGATAAAAGAAAACAAGTAAATGAAAGCGATTAAAGATATATGAGATAAACGGGGGAATTCAAATAAGCATCAACAAAAAGCATTAAATTGCTCCCACCTTTGCGCTAGCAACTCACTCAGGCAATGCAAATGGTTTGGATACTATCTATAGGTGCCCACATAAACATGGTGCAGATAGATTGCTCCAGTTTGTGCTTGCAAATGCCCTGACAACTCGGTTGTGAATTAAGTCTTACTTCTATTCAGCTTCGTTGTAGGTGTCTTTAGAAGACTAAGCCAACTAGAAATCTATTTCTAGGGCTAGCTGAAGCTTAGGTAGTTATTGCACACGACTCTCAAAACTCTTGTGGTTTTAGTTCTATTTCTAGGATGCAAGAAAACAAAGTCATATTTTTAGGATCTTTTACACTATTGTGTTTTGCGAACTCGTGCATTCAACTCCAACCTTTTTGCCACCAGTTCAACACAAACGATGCTAACTTAAGTGATCAATTTAAGCTAACAATGAATCTTAAACTTTTAGCAAAAACAAACAATGCTAAAAGGAAGCAATGTTGCCTTTGCATCGGTGGAGGTTGTCGTCTATTCAAGGTATCCACATATTTGAACCCCCAAGAAGAACCTTAGCTCATTGAGGAAATTAAAATGCAAGACATAAAGTAAAAAGCACACAAAGTAAAAGAATAACTTGAACTTATATTAATAATTGAAGAGACTACATAAAGTAGAGAATTTACAACTGAAAATTTGAATTAAAACAAAAGGTACAACAACCCGCACAAACGAATAACAACAAGTAAATACTCTATATATACCTTGGAAGGTAGGGTTGGCCGCCGAGATCAGAGTGAGAGGACCCTTGAAGGAAAAAATTCACAATCCTTGGAGATTTGATACGAGATTTGGAATTTTCGGAAGATTTTGTGTAGATCCCGCGAATCTTGGAATCTTGTCAGAAAGCCTAGTTGTGGTTGCATATTGGGCGCAAATTCCTCTGTGCATTTCCTTGACAAGTCTATCTTCAATTGGGGCTATTTTTCTTATCAGTTTGTGGGCGTAATTCGAACGCAAATTCCACATCCTCAGGACCAAATGTGGGTGCAAATCTGCAACTTCGATCTTTTGCTAAGCTAACTCTTTATCTCAAATAGTCCTCTGCACAAAAACATTAACTTGGATAAATTCTTGCAAAAGTAATATTTTTTGGACATTTTGAGCATACATTCTATATTTGTAAGATTTCCAACATGATTCTATGACTTTTCCTAAATTGACTCTAAAAGAAATGATTTTAAGCACAACGTCCTTGCTTTCCTGACAATAACCTAGGTTTTTAAGGCTAAATAACGCACATAAATGAGCGTTATCATACCTCCAAACTTATTTCATTGCTCGTCCTCAAGGAATTTTAACAAAACAATAGAATCGAGAAAGAAAAGATGTGCAATTTATAGGTAAGTTTAGTTCGTGAGGGCACCTTTTAAGAAAGATCTCAAGAGCATAGCTAGCTATTTTTCCCTATTTAATTTAGCTAGTCTTTTATGATTTATTGGCCATTTTATTGTGCTTTAATGTTTATTTTGTAGAAATTGGTTTACTGGAGCTAAAACGGGAATTTGAAGTTCATCGGGTGGTCGGGACGTGAAAAGATGTCAAAGAACCAGAAAGATTCAAGTTAGAAGTAGCCAAGAGAGGGCAATCAGCAGGCTAGCGTCGAGACGCCACTCTTGGAGCGCCCCGACGCTGCCTTTAATTAATTAATTTGGGCGGCAGAGTCGTAGCGTCGAGACGCTGTGATAAGAGCGTCTCGACACTACCGTTTTTCCCTTATCCAGAATGCGCGCCAGGCGACAGCGTCGAGACGGTGTCTCCTTAGCGTCTCGACGCTGTCGCAGATTTTCCTATTTAACTTTCTTTTCTTGCTACGGATTGGGGGAGGCCAAATTGAGAGATTTTAGCCCTAATTTCGACTAGAGACCTACTGTGGGAGCTGAAGCAAGGACGAGGACCGAGATTCTCACTTGGTGGCGCAGAAATCGAGACGGGGACATGCCGGGTTCGACGACATTAAGTGTTTTCTTTCATTTTTCTTATCTCTAGCTAGATTTAATTTCTTTTTCATTTTTAGTTGAGCTTGTAACGCCATCTATGAGTAGCTAAACTTGTAGCATAGGGATTCATGTAGTCGTTTTAGTTTATGGATTGATTTACGGTATAAGTTGTGCAATGGTTATTATGTATGCAATCTTGATTTAATGCTTTCAATTAATTGGTCGTTAGTTGAATGATTTAAGTTTTGAGTCTTGCTCGGGAGAGGGGATTTAATGTAGACTTATTCAAGATTGCATGACTAAAGTTTATTTTCTAAGCTCGTGACAGTTTTTAGATTAACTTTGGAATTGGTCAAAAGAACTCAATGCCTTACATGTTAATAACTTAGATAGGGATATCAAGTTGGTTAATGTGTATGAGAATCAATTATACTCGGGAGAGGTAGTTGTGATTAAAGGTTCTTAGGCTCATAATTCCATTGTGCATGATAACTTATTTCCTAAAATCAATCCTAGACTAAAATTGGCGAAATCAATTCCCTAAGTGTTCTTTCAATTGCATCTCCACTGTTTGTTATTTGCTTGTTTTGATTTTGTTTTCGATTTATCACTCACTGCTTTGTGTTCCCTAAATAAAATTGACCAAGATAATTCACAATACTTGATTTAGCTTAAAAATCCAATCCAGAGGACGACACTCGTTTACACGAACACTTTATTATTACTTGACCCGTGCGCTTGCGGTAGGAAAATTCCACATCATCCTTATCGGTGTACTCATCATAATTAGTGTATCCTGTAAGGATCATATCCTTAGCACCATTCACGAGCTTATAATCCCTCGTTCTCATACGATACTTGAGGGTTTTTTCATTGGAGTCCAGGGGCCTTAGCCAGGATTGAATTGGTAAGTACTGACCTTCCCTACTGCATACCATATGCCAAACCTGACAACTGTTTGTCGAGGCACAGGGAATCCGTCTCAATTCCTCAACCTTCTGAGGTGTTATAGGACACTGCTCCTGTGACTCATGAATTCTATGTCGAATAGGTAAAAAACTATTCCTGGAATTCTAATCTTATCTCTATCCAATACTTTTGTCCATATAAGATATGTGAGACAGAGCTAGCGATCTTGTTCTTATGATTCCGAACATTTTGGATTCTAAGAACATACTCATCTTTTCCAAACCTATTATTTTGGAATTGGAATGTTACCTAACTGTTAATATCAACTTTGATAAACTATATCATTCCCAATGAGTAGGATATCATTCACATACAAAACTAAGAAAAGCTACTTAACTATTGATAATCCTTCCTTCAACACAAGGTTCATAAATATTCTGGTCCAAACTATCAGATTTAATCATGCATTCAACCTTATGTTCCAGGATCAAAACTTTCAGTTCAATCCATAGATGGGTAGGTTAAGGTCGCAAACCTTTGTTCTAGATCCTGAACTATGAACTCTTCTGGTCAATACTAGACGGAATTGAAGTACACATACTCCATTTCAAGGTTCATAGTTTTGACTCAATTGTCTTTATCCAAGTCATCCGTTACCTATTTAAAAGTCATTGGATCATCGATATTATCATCAGGTATGCCAATCAGAGTTTCAGTTAAACTCATGTAGTATTCATTAGGTTGATTAACAACTCTCCCACTAAGTTGAGCCTCTCTCAACAACTAAGAAGGACAAGACTGACTTAATGTGCCAGTTCGATCAACAACCCTTTATCGAAGGGTTATCTTGGTTAACAATTCTTTGTTGATTCATTTTGTAGCTTTACTAGACAACTTACTTTAACATTGTCTTACTACGTGGTTTGTGATCTCCAATGCGGTCTTCTATTAAGAAAATATTCAACTGTCCATACATATACTTATTTTGAAAGAAGCATCCATAACTTGTTTTTTTGGAATAATACTAACAAATAAGGTTCTAGTTCCTTCGGGTTTTTCTCAAACATATACACAGGACATCCCTAGGTTCTGAAATGACATAAACACACTTTATTCTATTTCCAGAGTTCAAACCATGTTTCAAAACACATTCCTTTGAACAACCATATTCGTATTTTAAATTGCAGTCTTTACTGCATAAGCCAAAACTAGTTTAGGCAACTAATTATCGAACGAACCATGTCAAACAATGTTATTTTTCTTCTTACCGATACATCACTCTACTATGATGTACTAGGTGTTGAGAATTAGGACGTAATTCCATGTTCTATCAAATAGACCTAGAATCTCAAGTCTATATACTCTCCCCTTCGATCTGATCTAAGTGTCGTTATTGTCTTACCCAATTTGGTTCACAACCTCGGCGTTATATTACCTGAACTTTTTAAGTGTAACACCTCGTGCACCTTGGGTGTATTTAAATCCCGAGTTTAGAGTTGAAAGATATATAAATTTTGTTTTGACCTGAACTTATGGGTTTAATTTTTAAACCAAAGTGTTTGGGAATTAAGCGTTATTAAATAAAATCCCTCCCTAAAGTTTATTGGACGTGCTTTGTATTCAGTTGAGGAATCTCAGCATTATAATTTAATTTTATGCTGAGTAATGGGTTTTGGTTGAGTGGGTTCCTATTTTTTGGGCTTATGATTCTTCAAGAAAATAAAAGAGATTCAAAGAGATTAAAGAAAAAGAAGAAGGAAACCCTAAGCCCCCATCTCCCTCCATCTCTTTCTATTCTCGCATGAGGAAACCCCCAATCGACCTTGTTACCGCCGCTCGAGCTCCAGCGGCCGCCTTCCCCAGTTGTCGTCTATTCCATCAATGGTGTCGACGCAGCAAACACGCCACCGCAGCCGTGAGGGTCTTCTTCTCCGTGCAGTCCTTTTTTGCGCGATTTCCATCTCTCGGGTCTTTGTGTGGAGGTCGCACAACCGTTCAGTCCCTGCCGCAGTCGCCTTGTCGCGCCGTCACCGCCGGTCTCTCCTTCACGCGACTCTATCTCTTTTGTTTTGTCGTTTTCGCGCCGTATCCTCTCTGTCTGTGCGTTTTTGGCCGAGATAAGTTGTGGGTAAGCCTTTTCCTTTCCGTTCTTGTTGGTTTAAGGTTGATCTAAGAGTTCTTGTGCTGTTTGGTTAGATCTTGCGCGGACAGTAGCTCGGAGTCTTCGTTTCCTCGCGTTTTCGCCGCTGTTCAGCAGCGTCAATTAGCATATCCGGTAAGTTTTGGCCCTTACCCATTCTTTTTTGGAGCCTTTGGTAGAATGCCCATTAGTTTTTGGTGCTGAAAAGTTAATTGTGTTCAATATTCTGATCTGTAGCGCCGTCTAGGTGATCGTTGGAGTTCGAATCACTTCGACTCGAATACCCACTACCCAGGGTGTATTCTAAGATGCTATTCAAGGTTAGAATAACTCGTCTAGCGTGGCAGCGAGTTCGTTTCGTAAGTTTCTTCGCTGCCTCTAGCTTGTTAGCTTCAAGTTAGTTGTCCATTAGTTATTTTAGCCTTAGAATCATGGTTTAGATCGTAACCCATTTGCATATCTAGGATCTTAAGTGTTTCCCAATCGTTATAAGTCCTACAACATGTTTGAAAATGGGTTGTCGTTGTGGTTTAAGTTGAAAATCAAGTAGTTCTTCAAATTCCCATTAAGTCTTGTTGCCTTAGTGTGTTTTCCAATCCTTATAGGTTCTTAAAGCATGAGTTAAATGGGCTTTTCCTTGCTATTTGGGGCTTAAAAAGCATGTTAGATTAGATCCCCATTAATTGTCTTAGTTTTAGTAGCGTGCCCGGTCCTTAGGAGTTCTTAATGCACATTATGTGGGTTATTTACTTGCTGTCCAGTGGCTGAAAAGCCTTATCTGGAGCCATTTGGCGAACACCCATTGCCCGTTGTGCCTTAGGCATGATTGCCCATGGTCTAAAGGTTTTGGGTTCTCATTTTGGGGTATGTTTAAAGGTTGTCCAGCAATGAAATGAGCTGGATAAAGTGGTTTTGGCCCCTAGTAGCTTATTAGGTCGTTTCTCTTAGTTTAGTCTTTGATGGTAGCGTTTTTGGTTGTAGTTTGAGGTGCTTGTGGAGCTTGGTGCAAGTGTTGCCTCGTTGGTATTTGGCGTGTTTTGTAAGTAGTTTCTACTTGTTGGGTTGTGTTTGATTGCATGAAGCATGTTTTGTTGTTTTCCTGCTTTATTTTTATACTTGCAAAAAGTATGATCTACTGTGTTGTTCTATGTTGAATTGCTCGAGATGAGGGTGGATTGTGTTTTGCTTGAGATAAGCATGATTTGTTGTGTTGGATGTATTGAAAGTTTGAGATGAGCATATTTTGTGTTGTTGCTTGGGATAAACATGTTGAGTTATGGTTAAGCATGATTTTGGTGTTGCATTCTAGCATGATGGGATGTCGCGTTATGTATATGGGGTTAGGCTAGCAAGTTTTCACAGGATGTGTAGCATGGGTCTAGTTGTTGCATTACATGACACGTAAATCATGTGTAGGTGCGCAGCGTGGCGCGTAATGCATGCAAGTTGTTTTGTGTAGCATGGCGCATAATGCATGTGAGTGGTAGCGTATCATGGCGCGTAATGCATGTGAGTGGTAGCGTATCATGGCGTGTGAGCTACTTACCAGTACCGCGGTTGTACTGATACCCCCTTCCCCACTTTCCCCCCAACATTTTAGATGTTGCAGGTATCGAGGATTATCTGGACCTTTGTGGCGAGGAGGAGAACTGCGAGGATTCCTAGAGTGTTGGGTTTTCTTCGTTGATATGTTTACTTTAGTTTCCTTAATAGATAGTTTGAGTTGTTTTATTTTCTAGATCAAACATGGCGAGGGATTCACCTGAGGAAGGATTTGTTTTGAGTTTTTAAACTAGACTGGATAGTTTGGTTGAGATGATTAGTTTGTTTTAGCTAGAGGACTAGCTCATTTGTTAATAAAATGTCCTTAAGATTCCGCTCCATGATTTTAGTTTTTGTATGTTGTCATAGGTATGTCTCGTCTAGAAGAGATAGGTTTGTGAAATCTGGCTGTAGTTTGGTGGAGCTTGGCTGGTTGCCTATTTAGAAGTGTTAATGTCTCAAACATGTGTTTTAAAATCTGGCTGCCGAAATTTTCGGTACATTCGGTCTAAAGAGAGTTGTCCTAAATGATTAAGAGTCTAGAGTAAGTAGTAGCGCCGCTAGGCTAGAGGTTAGAGAATCTGGGGCGTTACATCAAGAGTTCAGACTTATGACGCATTAGGTACAGGTAAGCATATCTTGACTAATTTATAAGTGAAACTAATGAAATATTCACACCTTGGTTGAAGTTTAGTATTCATTGATTAAAAAATCAGAATGTATTAGTTCTAATGTTTCTTTGGTACGATAACCTTTTTCTTATAAAGGTTTTTTAAGGCATATGTTGGGTTTTATGCTCTAAAACTCGTAGATATTGAATGCAAACAAATTTTATTCTTGTTTAAATAAAGTGTTATTGAGTTTCTACAATAAAGTGTTATTGTTAAATATTGCACAATTTGACCCAAATCCAATAAACTAAGATCCAAGGTTGTTTGTATGTAACTTGAACTAGTACGTGGGGACATACGGGGATCGATGTTCAAGTAACAACCTAAAAGGTCTATAGTACAAGGATAAGGCTGAGTACCTTATCTTGGTAACATTATGTGATACAGTCCACTTTGTATTTGATACAAACGTATTGATCCAAAGCATCCATGTAGTAGACATACGAGCGGGGGTACCTATTCAATGAGGTTGCATAAGACCATACCATGAAACAGTAAACCACTAGATATAATACCGTTAAGTAGTTAGGTTGCTATTTCAATAGGATGACTTAGGTAACCCAGTCTTAATTCTGAGTGTGTCATGAACTCCTTCTCATAAGGGATTGTCCTTTGATTAACATGGGTGAGAGTGCCCAATTCGCTAACTCAATATGTCGTCCTTTTTGGGGAAAAAACCGAGTGGGAAGCTTGAGACATGACAACACAAGAAGAAATTCACTCCTTCCCACTTCGAGGAGAAGAAGATGAGTGTTCTTTTAAGTGGTGACTCCGGGACTTGAACAAAGGGATCCCGCCCTCTCACTGGCACGAGATGGACTTTTTGTTTAATGGTTGGAACATAAACAGGTTGTTCATTAGAGAAGCGCTGGTCTTTAAGGAGACAAATGTAACACATGGGTAAAACAGTAATTTGACCCAGCTTTGATTATGGACACTCGTGAACGATTGACTTACCGGTATAGGTCTATAGCCGTGGACCCGAAAATGTTCTACAGTGAGAAGAGTTCAATTGTGGGTCTTTAGTGGAATGATCCACAGTTAATGAATATTGGTTAGTGTAATTAATGAGTTTAATGATTTAACCTCATATCATTGGAGCTTCTGATCTGTAGGTCCATTAGGTCCCCCTACTAGCTCGTAAAGAACAATTAGGAATAATTATATCTTGAGAGAATTTGAATAGCTCAAATTCATATTGGGAATTAAGTTAATTGTATGAGATACAAATTAGTATAATGTATAGTGATACATTAAAATGTAAAGTCTAATTTGAAATTAAACTTTATTATTATGAGATAAATAAATATTTGAAGAAGTTTAAATATTAATATGAATTTGATTCATACTAAATTTATAGTATATAAGAGAATTTGAAGGTGTTCAAATTTTAATATGAATTTGATTCATATTATAGAATTAATTAATTGAAGGCTTGAAATTAAATATATGATATTCAATTGGGCAATTATTCAATTAACTAATAGAAGGTCTGAAATTAAATATATGATATTTAATTGTTGATTAATTAATTACCGAATTAATTAATTTTAAATTAATCAATTATGGAAATGATTAATCACTTATGGAAGTAATTAATCATTTATGGAAATGATTTAATCACTTATGGAAGCGATCAATCATTTATGGAAAATATTAATCAATGATGGAATTGATTGATTATGGAATTGATTAATAATGAAAAAGGTTAATTTAGTTATGGAAATAATTGATTTTAAATTAATATTTTATTCATGACCTTTCTCCTATAAATATAACACTAAACCTAGGGTACTACAACATAAGGCCACAAGAATGCACTCTTGCGTTCTCTCTAGCCTTCCTCTCATATTCTCTCAACCCAAGAACTCTAGGGAGAATTTTCTCTCTAGAGTTTTTCCCATTCAAGATTAGATAGTCCCACAACTACGTTTCTAATCTCAGAGTCATAGCGTGGAAGATCAATTGGTGGTGTCCCAATTGTTGACGCTTGGTCCCTATGAAATCAAGAAAGGCGCTCTTGATATTTCAGAGACGACAACGACGGTATGTTTGCTTCTCCCCTTTAGAATTAGTTCTAAGGTTGTATGCTTAGCTTTAATAATTGATTTAGAAAAGATTTCTACATTTTGTCAATGTATTGGTATTTTGGTAGAAACAAAACTAACTACAAATCGTCCCAATTACGCTTCTGCTTTACAGAATTAGGGAATTCAAATCCTACAATTCGTATCAGAGTCGATCGTAGATCTAATCTTGTTTCTTTAAAATTTGCATTGGCTTTTTGTGGGTACCTTTATGCATTTGATGAATGAATGGTTTGGTAGTAGATGTTTTTGGTTTTTGGCATTAGATTTTGCATTTTTTGATCATTTGATCAATGTAAGAGCCTGGTGTTTTGGGTGTTGTATTGCAAATCGAGTCTATAAGTTCGTGTCTATCGATTGTGATTGTTTTGCTGTGAACATTGGTGCAATTCGGAGCCAAATCAAAGAAAATCTCTGCTGGAAATCCCGAGAGCAAGCGTCTCGACGCTGCTTATATGGCGTCTCGATGCTGGAAGATGGTTGCAGATGGACGTGAAGAATGCAGACGTAATTAAATACAGTAGAACAAAATCAAATTATTGACGTGAAGTATGCGTTTTGCTATGTAGGTTGAATTAGAGTTTGCATGGTTAGGATGGTAGGGGTTCAAGCCTTGATGTTTTCAGTTATGAGAGCATTAATTTTTTAGCATGTAACTTCCGTGAGGTTCGTTGGAGCAGTTTCGATCCAACGGTTTTTTGAGCTCGGTTTTGTTCGTTGGTTACGGTGTAGCACGGTTCAGCGTATGTTGACCGGTTCGCGTGGCTGTTGACTTGGGTCGTGCGATCTGAGCATTTTTTAGATCGGTTTAACCTGGTTCAGGCCGGTTCAAGGGATTTTTAAGCTGGTTCAAGCTTATTTCAGCATGGTTCAGCACGGTTCAGTCCATTTTCTTGCTAGTTCGAAGGGTTTGGACGTGGTTCGACACTATTTTGGGTTGGTTCACAGTAAGATAGTTCTTAATTAGATTAATTATTGTAATTTGCCTAATTTATTTTGTCCTAGGATGTCAAAACCATATACTTAGCTATTTATTTTCCTTTATGGATGTCATATAGCTTAAAATCCCACCATAGGTTAAGCATATTCATGCAGATTTATTTATAATTGTTATAATATATGGATTATGCATGAATTTAATTTTCATGAATGTTTAATATAAAATGTTATATTTAATGAATGAAAATTGAGAAGCATTGAGCATGAAATTACTTTAGTTTAAAAATATAAGAGTTATATATTTATGAAAGTAATTTATGTGCTTATTTATTTTCATGAGCTATTAATATAAGTGTTATGTTAATGTATGAAAATGTGCAATGCATTTTTTTTTCTTGGGTAATTAATTTAAGGTTAGATTAATTAAATAAAGATTAAAATGCATTGAGAATGTAATTACTTTAGTTAAAAATATAAGAGTTATATATTTATGAAAGTTATTTATATGCTTAATGAATTTTCATGAGCAATTAATATAAGGGTTATATTAATGTATGGAAATGGCATAGCATGTTTTAATTTTCTTGGGTAATTAATTTAAGAGTTAGGTTAATTAAAAGGAAATTAAATTGCATTGAGTATGACATTACCTTAGTTTAATATAATTGTTATATTATTGTATGTCATGTATGCTAGTATATGATTTATAAATTAATTAGTATTTGATTATTAATTTATTCACCATAGTAGCATGTTATAGGATTAATTTATTAAAATTTATAAGGTGTTATAAAATTAATGAATAGAAACCGTTAACCTATAACAAAGAAATGCATGCAAACATAGGATCTTAAGAAAATTGGATTAATTTTTAAAATGCTTAAAATGAGTTAGACCAAAGATCTCTTTTCTAATACGATTAGAATTATTCTTACTTAGAATTAAAAATAGTTTTAATTGACTAAGTAGGAAAAACATTACTATGATTATAAGGGAACTCCACTGGTTAAGTTCTGCCTAAGGTTGGGGGTACTTAAGATGACGGTTTACGAAACACCTCCTACCTGGGAACTAACCCGGATCGGAGTTGAATTAGTCATAGTTAAATGTTAGCATGTAATGTCATCAGGTTTGTTAAAAGAGTTTAATACACCTATATTTTTAGAGTAAAGATATTACATTACTATGGTTATAAGGGAACTCTCTCGGTGAAGTTCTGTCTAAGCCTGGAGGTATTTAAGATGGTGGTTTACGGAATACCTCATTCATGGGAACTAACCCGAAACTTGAGTTGAATTAACCATAGTCATGTTAGCATGCAATGTTGCTAGGTTTATTAAAAGAGTTTAATTCACCTGGAACATTGCAGTAAAATCCTTTCATCATAAGAGTTGTAATAGGATTAGACTTAGATAGATTGACTTAGCTGAATTTATCTAAGTTCAATAACCCTAAGTAAACTGTAGGAAATTTTCAGTGGGTGGAAAATTACAAAACGAGATTTAAATCAAGTTTTGCTCCTACGTTCCTATATTCACAACATGAGGTTCATGCTCGGCTTCGTGTCACCTTAGGTGTAACGCTATGCGTTTCAAAATTATGTCATTTTTTATTAATCGAGTTTGAATTCTAATTTGGGAAAAATTAGAATTTTAAGTTTAGCCTTAATTGATATTTTGGAAGTTTATTGAGATATTTTTTTCTATTGTTGTGCTTAAGTGGCTAGTGAGGATCAATTTAATCTGAGAGGTTGCGTGGGTAGTTATTTGGGGTTCATTGTTAAAAAAAAAAAAGAAAAAAAGAAAAGCAAACCCTTATTCTCTTTCCATCTCCCTCACGTGTGGAACCTTCCCCCGTCCCTTTTCGGCATTTTTTTCTCTTATTCCAGCCACGCCGCACCGCACCGCCGCCACCTCCTCCATGCACAGCCCGTCGTCGCCCCCCTCATTCCTTTCCATTTTTTCCCTTCTTCCAGTCGTGCCGCACCACCCTCCCCTCATTTTTCTGTGTTCGTTATCGACGCCACCTCTTCCTCGTCACAGCCATCTCGTGTCGCGTTTTCCCTCAGCCACGTCATCACCATCTCCCTTTCTCCCGTTTCTTCTCTTCACGTGCAGCAACCAGTGTTGTATCTCCCACTGCTAGATCCCGTGGGTCGTCTCCCTCCGCTGACTGCAAGAGCTCGTGTTGCCATCCCTTTCTCTCTTCCCCTCGCACCGCCGTAGCCGCCCCATCCTTCTCTCTCTCCATTTTTCCTTCATTCGGCGAGTAAGACTCGCGATCGTGCTCTCTCTCTTTCTCTCTTCCTCGATTTTTCCTTGCTCAGCCAAGAACCCACGCAAAGATTCGCACATTTCAGCAATCCATCTACTTTGTCTAGCGTCGTTGTGCTCCTATCTCAATCGTTATGGCGTCAAATAGTGATTTCGGTAAAATTTTGTTTGAGCCCATTCCTTATTGGCTTCGAATTTATGCTACATAGTCCTTAATGGTTCCATATTCGCAGGATTGAGTCCCTTCATGCACCAACCAGCGAGCGTTTGGGCTCAAAACTAATTTATGACGCTTGCCCATAAGTCGAAAGACCTCAGATCGGTTTGCCCATAACCATTGGAGTTGGAATCCATGTTTTCGGACTCAGGCTATCGTTTTCCAGCACGTATTTGAGGTTTTTTGGGTATTGATCGGTAAGTTTTGACGCCCTTAAACCATTAAAATCCATTTAGTTTCGCTTTAGAATAGTGTATAACCATTGGGTGCTCGTTAAAGTGTAGTTTGGGCTCATTATTGACCCTGATCAACACTTATTCATGGAGTTTTGGTGTTGTTCGACATTTTCCAGCAAGCATTCAATTATATTCAGTAAGCTTAAGCGATTTCAAGCATGCTTTAGGCTCATTTGAACTCATTTAGAGTGTTGGAAAATGGGCTAAGTTATTTCCTAATCATCAGAAGGTCTCTTTTGTGCCTGTAGGTCTATCTAGAGTTTATTCTATTATTTTTCCAGCAAGCGATAGTTAGGTTTAGTAGCGCTTTTGATCTTGTGTAAGTAGTTTCTACCTTGATTAATATGTTTGTTTGTTTGAGCATGTTGTTTGTTTTGCTTGTTTTGTTATTATAAGTTGTGTTTAATATGTGTATGTAGCTCGTTATGTGAATAAGCACGTTTCTTTGTGTGACTCTTAAGCATGTTACTTTGTTTATTTCCATAAGCATGAGATACTGTTGTCAGTTGGCTATGTTGCATGTTACTCGTGTCTACATAGTGTGTGTTCATTGAGGAGAGGCAGAGCATGACGCGTAAATCATGCGCTGGGTGTGTGTGCAGAGCGTGAAGCAAAAATCACGTGTGGGTGTGAGTGTGGAGCGTGACGCGGAAATCAAGTGTGAGTGTGCGGGCATGGCACGAAAACCATGTGGGGGTGCATAACATGATGCATGGATTCATGTTGTCGTCTCGTTATTGTATGAAGCATGTGTAGTATCATTCGTTTCTCGTTTAAAAGTATGTCTAGTTTATCTCTTAGGAAGCATGTTGGTTATTGTATCACTTTTAAAGCAGGATGCTTGCGTGTGAATGACATGTTGATGTGATTGGTTGTTGTTTGGTGGCTCGCAAGGTGTGAGCTACTTACCAGTACTGTGGTTGTACTGATACCCCTCCCCTTTCTTCCTCCAACATTTTCAGATTTTGTAGGTGTTGACGAGATTTATGTGCCAAGTGATGCGAATGAGGAGGTTCTCGAGGGATGACCACATGGTTTCATGTATTTGTTTATTTTATTTCGTTGGATAGCATAGTTCTTTATTTAGTTATGATTATGTTGATCCTAGACTTTGTTGTTAGGGTTGGAATAATCTTAGTTGTTAATATGTTAAAGATCAATAATGTTAAGATGACTCTAGATATGAAGTGTTTTGCTTATACTTGTGAAGTGATGGGTTGGTCATTAGTTGTGATTACGAGATCTGACTCGTATTGTGGTTATGAAGTTGTTTTGTGGAGTTGTGGGGTAGAATGGAATAATATAGAAGTGTTATTTTGTGTTTAATAGGTGATTAAAAAAAAAATTGGTTTCGTCCTATGTATGTCATTGTGCTGTCGAAAATTTTGGAGCTCTCAGTAGTTTGAATAGGAGTTTAGTAATGTCACTAGGTTAGATAATAATAAAACCTGTGGCGTTACATTAGGCGCGACCTCCCTTTGGAAAGTGTTTGCATGGATCAATAACAAGGTGAATGGGAAAATCTCTATAGTAAGTGGGAGCGGGACACGTGTCAACGTATCCCTCGGTCTCCACCCTTAGTTCGCACCGTGAGAGTCTTATGGTCCGCCTGCGTGTTGCCCTGGCGCAACCATCCCTTCAGAGGGCCTGATCTTAGGATTCAGAACACCGTGAATTTCTTAATTGGATAAGGACTCTTAGGCTAATCACCAACAGTTGTCTTTCCCTTCGATAGCCTGTTGGTGCGTGCCTTTGAGATCGGAAAGTGGGAGGGTTACACTTACGGAGATGAGTTAAATGTGTTAATGAATCTTTGACCAAACACCGGTAACTAAACACCAACGAAATATGAGTTATTTTGGTGTTAGGGTTTGGTTGAGATTGTCTCAATTCAGAGGAGGAATAGTTGACCACCCTTCGGTGGCTGTCGTTCTAAACCTCTGAAGAATAGTTGCAAAAACTAAATCAATAGTTCTCTAGGATTTCTTTGATTTTTTGTGTGTTTTTGTTGAATTTGATTAGATAAGATGCAATGGGTTCGTGCGATTAATAATGCGAGTAATTTGTTATTTCAGCAATTCAATTATGAAATATGTGCATTGTATTACGCCTATTTAATAAACAACGGTGATTATACAACAAACTTAAACGATTATTTTGTGGTGAATGATTTAAGATTGGTCTTAACAGAGGAATTTTCTCATGCCCTAAATGTCTAACTCATTTAGAAGTGTTCCTAATGAATTTGACACTGGACCGTGCTCATACTAAGAAGACTTATCAAAGACAGTAAATTTGATTTATTAGTCATGGAAGCGTGATTTGTAGAGAATGGTGATTCTGCCTGAATACTTGATTCCGGGGTCACATTTCACGTTTGTTCTTCTTATTAAAAGGAATAAGTTCCTGGCAACAGTTTGATGATGGTTATATAACTTTCAAAATGTAAACTAAAGAAGTTATCTTGGCTATGATAGTGGAGAATGTTTGTAGAGAATGGTGATTCTGCCTGAATACATGATTCCGGGGTCACATTTCACGTTTGTTCTTCTTATTAAAAGGAATAAGTTCCTGGCAACAGTTTGATGATGGTTATATAACTTTCAAAGTTGAAACTAAAGAAGTTATCTTGGCTATGATAGTGGAGAATGTTAAGTTATTTTTCTCAGTGGGAGGAAATACATATTATTGGATAATGTGTATGTCCTAAGATTAACAAAATTTTGATTTTTGTTTCTTATTTGCTGGAACAATGTTACTTTATACCTTTCTCTGCTAACACAGTTTTTTCATTTATAGAAAATGGAGTTGACATTTGTTCAGCTGGACTTGAAAATAACCTACATGTTCTAAGACTAATCATGAGTAAAGCAGTCAAGAATACCGAGCAGATTAAGACTGCTACTACTCAATGTGATAAGAGGCAAAGATTTTTTTCTATAGGAAAATATATGTCTTTTACACTTAAGGTTAGATCATATTAGTCTCAATTTTATTGGGAGATTGGTCAAGAGTATACTTCTAAGCAGGTTAGAAGATGACTCTCTGCTACCTTATAGGTCATGCCTTCAAGGCAATGACTAATAGATTCTTTTGCTTGAAAAGAACTATAGAGCCAAAGATCCATTATAGGTTGTACATTTCGATCCTTGTGGTCCAATATGTTAAAGCAGTGGGAGGGCATGAATAATTCATATATATTATAGATAATTAATCAAGGTATGGGTATCTCAACCTAATTCAACTTAAGTCTAAAACTCTTGAGATATTCAAAGTGGTTTGAGACTGAAGTTGGAAACTTGTTAGGTGAGATGATAAAAGCGTTTCGATCTGATCGAGGTGTAAAGTATAAGGGACTTGAGATTCCAAGACTGAACATGGAATTACATCCCAACTCTCAAACCCCTGGAACACCTTAGAAGAACGGTGTATCAGATAGGAGAAATAGAACCCTATTGGATATGATTCGATTCATTATGAGCTATGTTCATTTGCTTGACTCGTTTTGGGGTCATGCAGTGTTGACTCCAGTGTGTATTTTGAACAACATTTCATAAAAATTCTTTCTGAAACATCTTTTGATTTGTGGATAAGGCGTAAACGTGGTTTACGTTATTTTTTTGGGTTTTATGCCCTAAAACTCGTAGGTAGTGAATGGTGACAAATTGTTCACTTGTATCAATACGTCAATATTGAGATTTGTACAATAAAGAGTTATTGTTACTAAAATTGCACAATTTGACCCAAATCCAATAAACTAAGATCCTAGGTTGTTTAGATGAAACTTGAACTAGTATGTGGGGACATACGGGGATCAGTGTTCAAGTAACAACCTAAATGGTCTATAGTATAGGGATAAGGTTGGGTACCTTATCCTGGTAACACTATGTGATACGACCCACTTTGTATTCGATACAGATGCAATGATCCAAAGCATCCATGTAGGAGACATGCGAGTGGGGGTATCCTGTGCAATGAGTTTGCATAAGACCGGACCGCGAAATAGTAACCACTAGATGTAACACCGTTGACTAGTTTAGGTTTCTATTTCAATAGGATGACCTAGGCAACTCAATCTCAATCCTGAGTCTGTTATGAACTCCTTTTCAGGAGGGATTGTCCTTAGATCTGTATGGGTGATAGTGGCCAGCTCGCCGACTTAATAATCCTACCATTTCAGGGGCAAGACCGAATGGGGGCTGGGAACATAACAGAACAAGATGGAATTCACTCCTTCCCCTATTGGGGCAAGTAGATGTGTGTTCCCTTAAGGGTTGATTCCGGGTCTTGAACAAGGGCGCCCATCCTCTCCTGGCCCGAGAGGAACTACTGTTTATTGATTGGATCATAAACAGATTGTTCATTAGAGGAATCAGTGGTACTTAAGGATCCAGAGGTAACCCAGGGGTAAAACGGTAATTTGACCCAACTGGCATTACGAACACTCGTGAAGGATTGACTTACTGTTATTGGTCGATATCCGTGGACACAGAAATATTCTACAGTGAGAAGAGTGCAACTATGGGTCTTTAGTGGAGTGACCCACAGTTAACGAATGTTGACTAATTTGGTTAATGAGTTTAGCCAATTAGTCTCGTATCGTTGGAGCTTCTGATCTGTAGGTCCATTAGGTCCACCTGCTAGCTCGTAAAGGGTTCTGAGGTTAAATAGTCTTGAATAGAATTTGAAGTGTGTTCAAATTCCTTAAGGGAATTTTATTGTATTCAATACATTTAAAATAATGTATAAAGATACATTATAATATAAGTTTAATTGGTGAATTAAACTTTATATTATAAATTAATTTTACAGTGAGAAGAGTGCAGCTGTGGGTCTTTAGTGGAGTGACCCACAGTTAACGAATGTTGATTGACTCGGTTAATGAGTTTAGCTGATCAATCTCGTATCGTTGGAGCTTATGATCTGTAGGTCCATTAGGTTCACCTGCTAGCTCATAACGGGTTATGAGATAATTTAGTCTTGATATTAAAGGGAATTAATATAATGTATGGAGATACATTATAGTATAAAGTTTAATTAAAGAATTAAACTTTATAATTAATTTTGGATATGATTCGAAATTAATTATTGAGAGAATTATGAATTTAATTAAATATGTGATATTTAATTAATTTATGAATTAATTAATTGGGGAATTAATTAATTTAATTTAGTTTGGTTAAATGTGATTTAATCAAATTAATACTATAGTTTATATTAATGTTCATTATGATGCACATTAAAACTATAGGTTAAATGAGAGAGATAAAATTGAATATGATTCAAATATAAAATTAATTAAATATTTGATATTTAATTAATGTGGGATCAATTAATTTAAATTAATTGAATGACCTATTTAATTCAATTGAATATGATTTATTTGAATTAAAACTATATGTTATAATTGATTTAATTAAAGTTGGTTTAATTAAATTAATTATTATTTAAATAATTATTAATTAATTTATTTATTAATTATTATTTGATAATAATTAAACGGTCCAGATCATTTGGCTTAGATCAAATGGTTGAGATCTTGTAGGGTCTTAACTCCCTCCCCACTTATCGTGAAGTGGAGAGGGGTAACCCAGCTAACCGCCCACATTTTCTCTCACTCATGCAAAGTACAGAGAAAAAATTCTCTCTGAGTTCTCTCTATCTCTCAACCAAAAATCAGCAATCAACTTGCTAGAATTTTTCCCTTCCAAGACGAATTTTGGGTTCCCACAAGCCAATCTCAAGTAATCCAAGAGATATAGCGGGTGATTCGAGTGGTGGTGTCCGTTGGAAGTCCCAAGAACGAAATTGGAGCATTGTGTTGTGATTGCCTCCTAAATAACGTAAGTTTTCTTAGTTCTAAAATAGTTTTAGTTCTAAGATTCGAGCATGCTTAATTTTAGAAATTATTTCTGTTTATGTTGCCAACGTAGAGGTTTTTCCTAAAATTGAAATTTAAAACGAGATTGTTCTTGATTGCTTCCGCTGCCAAAAGGGATTTCAGCCCTTCAATTAACTAGGACCAGTGGATTAAAGTCATGCACCTAGAAATGAAATCTATGCATTTCAATTCTATCTGGGATCTTGTAGATCAACCATATGGGGTAAAACCTATAGGTTGCAAATGGATCTACAAGAGGAAACTAGACGTTGAGAGTGTCTACCTATCTCAACCAGAAGGGTTCATTTAGCGAGGTCAAGAGCAAGAGGTTTTGCATGTTTAATCGATCCATTCATGGATTGAAATAAGCATCTTGATCTTGGAAGAGATGATTTGATACTGCGATCAAATCTTTTGGCCTTTAATCGAAAAATGGATGAATCTTGTCTCTACAAGAAGATCGCCAATAGTTCAGTAGCTTACTTAGTGTTGTATATGATTGATATCCAAGTCCTTGGGAACGATGTAGGTTATCTTACTAACTAGTAAAAGGAGCTAGCAGCTCATTTCCAAATGAAAATTTGGGAGAAGCCGAGTTTGTTCTTGTGATCCAAATTGTTAGGGACCGTAAGAACAAAAGTCTAGCATTGCCTCAAATGCCTTATATCTACAAGATGTTACTTAGATATAAGATGTAGAATTCCAAGAAGGGTTTACTACCTTTCAGACAAGTCAACACGCTTCCGTCACATCAAAACATATATTTAAAGAAAGTAAACAAGCATCATACATCATGCAGTCAAACAGACTCAACGGATAGAAACTACTTACAAAGCTGACGAGCACTCCTAATGAACTCCTCGAACAGCTCTAAAGATCCAGATAATATCCTAAACAACGAGGATAACTTCTAAAGAACTAGAACTAACCTATAGATTCATTCAACAAGCTTGAAAGGGTTTAAAGAGACTTATTACTTGCTAACTCCACCAACCTATAGGAAATTGATTTGAAGAGCATAGCAAGAGATCTAACAAGATTAAAAACTCTAAAACTTACCAAACACCACTAAACAAGGTGTGATGCTCGTTGGAATTCATCAAACAATACTAGAACTCCTTGAATACGTGTTGTCCAAGGTTCGAATTGGTTTAAAACTGATACTAATGAGACACCCAAGGGTTAAAAGTTATTCTAAAGCAAACCTAATAAAGTTATAAAGGTTTGAGAGCATGGAAACGTACTTATCGGCACCTAAACGACCTTGAAGCTCGATGCCCAATGACCGAATGAGTTCGAAATCACTAATCTGAACTTCTTAGCTTGTGCGCATTTAGTCCCAAAGCTGTTTGGGTTATGGGTATTCGTCAAAAGCCAATTTCAAGCCCAAGATGACACTGCACTGCTTAAACGACAAGAAATCGACCACGAGACCCAGTTTAAATGCTAAACAATATTGGGTAATCTAAATTTGAAGCCAAGAAAGCATGGGTTATGATTTTAAGAAATTTTAGGACCTCAACTCGAATTGGTATAAGCTAAACTTGCAAAATTAACATGGGTACATGCTGAAACTTGAAGAATATCGAGTTGATTGAAGCTCAACTTACTGGAAATGCTTGGGTTGCTTACTGTTCGCAGTTCTTGGCTAAACAACGCGAAAAAGAAGAACACCTAAGTCGTGGGTTCGCTGGTGGTTGGCTGACGAGCACACAAGAGAGGGAGAGACGACACTACAGGAGGAGAAACGCTGGGAGAGAGAAAGAAAGACCCATGGGGAGAGACCACAAGCAGTGGCGGCGACAACGGGTTGAACTCAGGCTGCGACCAACGACGACGACTAGACAGGAAAGGCGACGGCGCGAGGGCTCCAACGGCGGCGTCGCTGCAACTTCACGTCAAGGCAAGAAGAAATCAAGATGGGGGCTGGCGGCTAAAGAAAACGCAGGGGGGCTGATGGGTGTTTCATGACAAGAAGAAATAGAAAGTTAGAATTTTAGGGTTTCTTTGGTTTTTTTAAGCTTAATTACTTTGCTCTTCTTTTAAATAAACCTTTACAAAGGAATCCAAATTTTATTAGGAATTAGGTTTTACTTAGGATTTTAATTAAAATCCAAAACTTATCTCCTAAATGATTTGGGATAGAGAATAATCCAACAGATTAAGGATTTGGGTCTTTTGATATTTAAAATAAATATCAATCTTAAACCTCCAAACTTAGGAATTAATGATTTAATTAAAAATCTCTTTTCCCTAAATTGTCAAAATTTAATTTAACGACCCAAGGCTAAACTCTAATTCTAATTTTTCAAAATTAGAATAAGAACGTCCAATTAATTCCAAAACAGCTCGATTTCGAAACGTGGGGCGTTACAATCTCCCCTCCTTAAGAACTTTCGTCCTCGAATGTTGCACATCTAACCACATTGGATGACTAGCCTTGAATCCAACACTAACTCCTCAAGGCACTTAATACCAGCGACTTTTAGCTCATGAAGCTACTTTCCTCTAGAATCCCAAAGTTTAAAACTAAGGCACCAGGAGAGTAGTTGATGTACGGATAGAAACTCCAAAATGGCTTCTGCTACCAAATCACTAGCTTCCACTAGTTTCATAGGAAACGAAAGATATAACCGATGCAACAAAACATACTAAAACGAGGATAAGATGTCACATCACAAAGAGATTTAGATGACTAGGCATCAAAGGAAGATACCGTAGCGGTTCTAACTCAAGATTTGCCTCACAGACAACCAATGCGACATAAATGAAGGAATGACTTGACTTCGAGACCAATAATACAAATGAAGGGACACTCAAGAGCAAAATATTTTATGGAGTGATATATTAGAAGCATAGAGTGGAAAACAAGAAACTTGCAACAGATCAGGCTATAGAGAGCGTACATGTCGCTACGACATTGCCAACTTCATCATTCTCTTTAATGAGCGCAAAGACATGCACCCTTTGCTTGACACCCTGCCCTGGCGCTTGAGGGGCTCTCAAAGCTGGTTTCTCTTGATTAGGCTCGCCTTTAGTGGGACACCACTTCGCATAGTGACTTACCTTTCCACACTTGAAACAAACTCTCTCACATGTGTCACATTGACCCACGTGGTGCTTGTTGCACACGTTGCACAAGCGTATGGCAGGAGCCTACTTCTCAGGTTCCTGGCGTTGGACTTTCTGCGGTTGATTCTCCATTACTGGGGGAGGTTTTCTCTTAACTCCTGACGAAGAAGGTTCTCCCCAACGAGGCTGCACTTTCCTTGCCACATTTTTATCCATGATCAATGCACCTGTGAGTGCCTAGACGAAGGTTGTGGGTCTGCTCAGGGCCACAAAACCACGAATCTCCTCACGGAGGCCCTTAATAAACCTCTTGATCTCCCGCTCTAGCGTCCTGACTAGGTTAGGAGCAAAGTGTCATAACACAGTAAACTTCCTCTCATACTGCACTACGGTCATACTTCCCTGGGTCAAATAAAGGAATTCAGCCTCCTTGTCAGCTTTGACTTTCTCCGGGAAGTATTAATCATACAACAGGTCAATGAACCTTTCCCACGAAATTGGATGGTTAGCATGATCCTCGGCACCTGCCACAGAATTCCACCATGTGCGAGCATCATCCTTTTGCATGACGACCGCTCCTCTGATCTTCAAGCGGTCATTACAGTTCATGAGGTCAAACAGTGCCTCTAGATTAACAATCCACCTCTCTGCTTCCAACGAATTCTCAAATTGTCCGTCAAAGGTGGGAGGCCTACAACACCTGAAGTCACTGATGAACTGGATTTATCCGAGTCCTCATGTACCCCATTAGGGTTTCGCGGTGGTCTGGCATTTCTCTGAGCCATGTTATCGAACATGGTCTGGAGAGCTTCTAGAGTGATCAACATAGGAGCTGCAAGAGGGGCTGGAGGGGGCGGAGGGGGCAAAAGATCAACTCCATGCTGAACAGGAGGAATCGAGGGATTAACTTCCTACAAAGAAGGAAACGGAGAATTTGCCCCTTTCTGAGCATGGATATCACCCGCCAGATTCTCTTGCCTATTAGTTGGGCTTCTAGGTTCATATAACACATGCGGAAGCAATTTTAGGATCAGATGCACTTAACTACATCAATTTTAGAAAGTGAAAACATGTTGTCCAAATATCGTAAACAGAGAGCAGAATTTGTACCAACCTTTTTGGAGAACGATTCAACAACTCCCTTTGATTCCTTTGATCACAAACGATGTGTGGACCACCTCTAGTGTCTTCCCTACTATTCTTCGGGCCAAGAACGACTTGTGGGAGTCTATAAAGATAGGGAATGGGAAGGGAATGCTTGAATGTTCAAGCACTAGAGAGATATATGGAGATGAGTGAGTTTGAGACCAAAATCCAGAAGCATAACAATATGGAAATGGCTCTCTTAGCTATTAATCTGATTCATACTCCTTATATAGACATCTTCCATGCAAAGAGAAGCCTCATGACACTAGACACATGGTGAAATTGCAACTCAAAGTGGATTCTAGGTGTTTAATTCACAACACATGCAACTAGTGCATGGTTGTGTTGTTTTCCACTATGTACCAACATGCAAGAGTGGGAATCCCACTAAAGCCACTAAATTGTATCTATATTCTGAATAAAGCTCAAGTGTTCATCCAATATCCATGGATCTTAGTTTATTGGATTTGGGTTTATTAAAAGTGCAATTTACTTTATTCAGTAATGACTTTACTAAATTAATCTCGATAACACCTTTATCGAATAATTTTGTTTAACATTTACTATCTACGAGTTTTAGGGCACCAATCCCAACAAGATGCCTAGACCAGTTGAGTCACTCCTCGTGCACCTCCTCAGCACCACCAGGCTCATCGAATGCATACTCACCTGCATCATCTAAAATGTTGGGGGGAGAAAGGAGAGGGGGTCAGTACAACCACGGTATTGGTAAGCAGCTCACACCCGATGAGCCATCAAGCAACAAAAAAGACATCAATCATGTTAGGCACACACATCCAACATACTTTCAAAACAATAAACAACTAATCATGCTTCTTAAAGCGAAAACTCAACAACGAGACTCATGCATACATGCAACATGCTATGCAACCCCACATGGTTTTCGCACCATGCTCGCTTTCTTAGCACATGATTTACGCGTCATGCCAAGCACCAATACACATGAATTCCGCACCATGCAACGCAACTTAACACGTGATTTCCGCGTCACGCTCTACACCAAAACATGATTTCCGCGTCATGTAACACACTCACAACCAGCACATGAATTACGCATCATGTGTAGCGCACACTCACACGTGATTTATGCGTCACGCTCCGCACTCACAACCCACACGTGATTTACGCGTCACGCTCCGCACCAATAACATGATTTCCGCGTCATTTAGCGCAATATTAACACGTGATTTCCGCGTCACGCTCCGCGCACACACCCGGCTCACCTCTATATGAGCACACATGACTATGCAACTTGACTCTCATGCAACATAGCCAGAATCAATAAAACAACATGCTTAACAAGAATCAACAGTTCACCATGCTTGCCAACATAACAAGACAACACGCTTCAGTCACATCAAAACATATATTTAAAGCAAGTAAACAAGCATCATACATCATGCAGTCAAATAGACTCAACGGATAGAAACTACTTACGAAGCTTACGTGTAAACCCAAGACTCTCCTTGGATCATTTACTCTTGTCATCTATTGTTAAAGTTGGACCTAAGTTGTGATGTTTCATTGTTGAAGGAAAATGTCAAGCTTTTAGTTCAAGTTGTTTTTTTTTTTTATAACCTTGGAGATTATTTAAAGAAAAGGAAAATGAAAGGAAAGGAAAAGAAGAAAAGAAAAGAAATGTGAAAGGAAAGGAAAAGAAGAAAAGAAAAGAAATGTGAAAGGAAAGAAAACAAAAAAAAAAAAAAAAGAAGAAAAAGAAAAAGAAAGAAAATGGGAATGGACAACAAAGCTTCCACCATTGCTTCACCCATTTTTAGCCCACTACCAGCCCATTTCTTATCATTTTTAATTCCAAAAGTTACAGAGAGCTTGAGGGGAAGAGTGAAGGAAGAAGAAGAAGAAGAATTTCGTGGTTTTGAGGTTGAAGGAGATAGGAAAAGTTCATGCAAAGCCAGCCATAGCAGAATCTGAGTTCAACCTGTCAACCTCTGGTTTTTTATTCAGTTTGAGCTACACAGAAAGAACTAAGAGGTGAGGTTTGTTTTTCTTGAAAGTTAATTCATTTTCTAACAAATTTCATGAATGAAGCTTGAGCTAAATTGTATGAGAAGTTAATAGATTTTTTAATGGAAACTAGAGCACAGGATTTTCGAGCAAACGAGGAGGATCTTTGGTGTTCTCTGGTGTTTTGAGCATTCTCGGGTGTTCAGGTCAAATCAGAAGCTCTATTTGGTATGGTCGGAAAGCTTATTCAATTTCCTACAACTGTCATGAATATTTTGTGAGCCAAAAAATGACTTTAAGTAGGGTTAATTTCAGGAGATAGATAAAGGGTAGCAGAGAACCTCGAATCTGTGTTGTCTGTGTTCGGGGCAATTCTAGACAAATTGGTTGGGAATCTTGTTTTCATTTCTTCCAGTAAGTTGTAGAGTGTTCGAAAATGAAGAGTTTGATGTGTATTTCATTAATTGGGGTTAAGTATTGAGGAAGTTATGGGTGTTGGACGTTAGGGTATAGAATCTGGAAAATCTAGAAAGTATAATGTAAATGTGATTCTTAATCCAATTGTTTAAAAATTTATGAGCATGGAAAGACAAAGCTATCTATGGTTCTAATGCTCGGTTTTGACAAGCCAAGGGGAAATAGGTCGAGTCTACAGACCAGGGAACTAGCTAAGACAGTGAGTGACAAAATGAATTTCGAAAATTGTTTTAAACGGTTGTTCATGTTTAGACGTTTTATATGCTTTTCCATGAATGATATATGATTTCTATGAATGGTTTCAAGCATAAGTTTTGAGCTTGGATTTTCTAATGAGGCTTATATACGAGCAGGTTGCTAATGGCTTTATGAAAAGTAGCTGAAACGATATCTTTTAAAGTAAAGTATGGCTTAGCAAGTACTTTAAAATGATTTTCAGTTTTTCACGAGCAAGCTGAGTAAGCTTAAGTTTTACGAAAGATAACGATAAGCGGGCATGTTTTAATGTTTTCATGTGATTTTCTATTGACTACATGACTGAGATATTGAGCCCGAGGCTATATGGTACCGTGTGAACACAGGTTATATTCCGTTGTTGACGTTGAGTGTACTCCGTGACAACGATGCTGTCGTGAGTGCTGGGCGGGCCCCACTATGACAAAGACGATGGGAGTGTTGGGCGGGCCCCACTACATCGTAGGACTAGTAAACGTTGGTTGTACTGGGCGTGCCCTACACAACGTAGATCGGTCATGTTAGTTAAAACGTTTGATGCACTTCATATGTCTTGCTAGATTTTAATGACCAACTTGCGAGATGTTTTAGAAAGCCTTTATCCTTACACGTTTATGTCAAACGCTTTGGTTGAACATATTTATAAGTTTAAAGGTTTATCACGTGTTTTGAATTCTGGTTTTAGAGTTTTAAAGTTAGTCACTCACTGGGCTCCATAGGTCATTCTTTCAAAATGTTTTCAACTTTTCAGGTAGAGATCGAGCTCCCGGTGCCTGATACACTGCCAACGTCTGCTGAAAGTTCCAGAACAAGCTCTAGTACGTGGGTGGAGTTGTATATTGAGTCTGTTCATATTGTAAATGTTTTGTAAGGACTGGATAATTTAGTCCTAGGGGTCGTGGTTGTATGAACCCTAGTTGTATATGTTTTTGGTTGTGATATCTGTATCAGGTTATTATCCGAACCAAGTTATGTCAGGGCGGCACTTCGTGTTTGTCGAAAGTTTTTTTTTCAGGGATTCCGCTGTGTTCTGTTCCATGTAGAATGCTTTATATTTATCATTAGTATGTTTATCAGGTTCAACGTTCAGGAAGGTCAGCAGGTATCGTTAGAGGAGGATGATGTCCGTTGGCTTCACGCCATCTTTTGGGCTAAGCTAGCAGGTGGTCTGGGAGGGGGTGTGACATTACGAGCGCTCCTAATGAAATCCTTGAACAGCCCTAAAGATCCAGCTAAATCCTAAACAAACGGGATAACTTCTAAATAACTAGAACTAACCTATAGATTCATTAAACAAGCTTGAAAGGGTTTAAAGAGACTTATTACTTGCTAACTCCACCAACAAACATGTCCCTTGCTGGAAGTTACTTAAAACAAGCTCTAATCGAGCAAACGCTCCAAGTATATGACTTCCAAAGTTAGGAAATTGATTTGAAGAGCCTAGCAAGATATCTAACAAGATTAAAAACTCTAAAACTTACCAAACACCACTAAACAAGGTGTGATGCTCGCAGTAATTCGTCAAACAACACTAGAACTCCTTGAATACGTGTTGTCTGAGGTTCGAATTGAAAATTGAAACTAACGGGACACCCAAGGGTTAAAAGCTATTCTAAAGCCAACCTAAAAAATTATAAAGGTCTGAGAGCATGGAAACATACTGATCGGCACCTAAATGGCCTTGAAGCTTGCTGCCCAGTGACCGAATGAGTTCAAAATCACTAATATGAACTTCTTAGCTTATGGGCATTCAGTCCCAAGGCTGTTCGAGTTATGAGTATTCGTCAAAAGCCAATTTCATGCCCAAGACGACACTGCACAGCGTTGAAACGACAAGAAATCAACAAAGAGGCTCAGTTTAAATGTTGAACAATATTGGGTAATCTAAATTTGAAGCCAAGAAAGCATGGGTTATGATTTTAATCAATTTTAGGACCTAAACTCGAATGGGTATAAGCTAAACTTGCAAAAATAACATGGGTACATGCTGAAACTTGAAGAATGTCGAGTGGGTCGAAGCTCAACTTACTGAAAATGCTTGGGTTGCTTACTGCTCGCGGTTCTTGGCTGAAAAATGCAAAGAAGAAGAACACCCATGTCGTGGGTTCACTAGTGGTTGGCCGACGAGCACACAAGAGAGGGAGAGACGGCGCTACAGGAGGAGAAACACCGAGAGAGAAAGAAAGACCCACGGGGAGAGACCATGAGCAGGGGCGACGCGACGGGCTGGGGTACACGGCGACAATGACACGGAGAGAGGAAGAGATTCGCACGAAGGGACGGCGGCGCTGCGACGGGGCTGAGGCTGCGACCAACGGCAACGACTAGACGGCAAGGCGACAGCGCGAGGGCTCGAAGAGTGGCGGCGCTGAAGCTTCACAACAAGACAAGAAGAAATCGAGATGGGGGTTGGCGACTAAAGAAAACACAGGGGGGCTAATGGGTGTTTCACGACAAGAAGAAAAGGAAAGTTAGAATTTTAGGGTTTCCTTGGTTTTTTTCTTAAGCTTCATTTCTTTGCTTTTCTTTTAAATAAACATTAAGAAAGGAATCCAAATTTTATCAGGAATTAGGTTTTACTTAGGATTTTAATTGAAATCCCAAACTTAACTCCTAAATGATTTGAAATAGAGAATAATCCAACAGATTAAGGATTTGGGTCTTTTGATATTTAAATTAAATATCAATATTAAACCTCCAAACTTAGGAATTAAAGATTTAATTAAAAAAAAATTCCCTAAATTGTCGAAATTTAATTTAACGAGCCAAGGCTAAACTCTAATTCTAATTTTTCCAAATTAGAATAAGAACGCCCAATTAATTCCAAAATGGCTCGATTTCGAAACGCGGGCTGTTACATCAATTGTGATGAATTGAAAGAGAGAAAGAAGATGAGTTTGGGAGAATTGAGTTTTGTTGTGAGTTTTTCCAAGACAAAAATATCTAGCAACCCCTCATCTTAAATCTCAGCATTTACATATATATACCAAGTATATTCTGAGATTCAAGCCAACCATTTCATTTATGGGGAAGCCACCAAGATTAGAATGGTTTTAGGTGTCCAAGAGAGATGAATGCATGAAATTTTTCATATATACTTATAGGTGGCAAGTTATATGAATTTGCCTCCTAATTTGATTAAACAAAAATTTGAAGTTAATTTATTAATTCAACATTTGAATTAATTTGAATTGGTTTAATTAATTTAAACTAATTTTATGCTTAATTTTCAAATATAATTATCTAACAATTTAAATAATTATATTAATTTATTATCAAACAATAAGTTAGTTATTTTTCAATAATCTCGATCTCTCTTGGTACTTAGTTTCGAATACAAATCCCTATTCATACCTAAACCTAAATGTGTATCATATACATATTTATAATTCTCTCTAACTATAGTTTAATTCATAATTAAACTTTTACACGTTAAGTATATCGTATATAATTAACGTGTATTCCCTTAATTTAATTCGAACGATTCGTATTCTTTCATCACTCTGGTTCTAAGGTTTAGTCCGATTAAGCTAGCAGGGGGACCTAATGGACCTACAGATCCTGGGCTCCAATGATCCAACATTAACTGATTGAACTCTATCAATCCTAGTTAACGTTCGTTAACTAACGGGACACTCCACTATAGCTTGTAGCTGCACTCCCCTCACTGTAGATAAATTTTTGTCCACCCGATATAGTCGTGATCAATAAGCCGATCCTTCACAGGTTTTTCATAACTATAGCTACGTCAAAAGTCCATTTTTCCCCTATAGCAATTCTTGTTCCTTAAGTCTCCACTGAGTCCCTAATGAACAATTGGTTTGTGGTCCGACCACTAAACCTAAAACCTCTCAGGCCAATGAGAGGGCAGTGAGCCTTTGTTCACGTCCCGGAGTCAGCACTTAAGGGAACAATCTCTCTATTGTCCCTAAAGTCAGGTAGGAGTGAATTCCATCTTACAGGACTATGTCCCCAGCTATCTACTATGTCTTATCCCCAAATTGGTTGTAACGCCCCGGGATTTTAAAAGCTATCCTAGCGACATTGCTAACTCCTAAACCAGAACTAACCGTGTGCACCGAAAATTTCGGCAGCATAACGGCGTACATAGGGCTATCCCAAAAATTTTACTAAACCTGCTGAACAAGAAAAACACTTCTATATACACGATATCAAATGACTCCACCAACTACAACTCGGCAGAACATTCACAGAATCAACAGCCAGCAGTAAGCAACCACAACTAAACTAGGAACACAAATGAAACAGATCTTATAACACTAACTCGATCCAAACAAACTTAATGATTAACCACTGAAAGAAAAGATAGAGTTTTTTATAACAAGCACAACTAACTGTAGAACTCAACAAGAACAATTCAGAAACTAAACCTATCAGGACAACAGCGGCCCAACCAAAATTAAATCATTTCCATTCTATTCAAGATAAACATAAAGATATCCAACTTGAAAGAAAAAGGAGAACAACACATCTAGCTAAAGTCTTTCCTCACATGCCTCCTCCGCATCACCGTGGTCCACGCAGTCTTCTTAACTTGCAAAATCTAGTAGTTGCGGGGAGAGAGAGGGGAGGGGGTCAGTACACTATGGTACTGGTAAGCAGCCCTTAACTAAGAAGCCATCAAACAACACAAAACAAACAACATGCTTTTAAAAGCGGTAAACATAATATCATGCTCAAAAGCTAGTAAAACAGATGGCTCTTCTAAGCCATAACTCATGCATCTTTCTATATGCAACTTGTTAACCACTCAAGCTCCACGAGCTCACTCAACGCTCATATTTAGCCCTCACATGGCTCTCCAAGACTGATCCTTCGAGTCGCACTGTCCCCTGACCATTTGTACCCAGGGCCACAATGCTCTCTACGGAGCTCGGCATTCGACCCTTGACCATTTGTACCCAAAGCCTCAAACTGTGCATCACCCCTTGACCATTTGTACACTCGCTTTCTAGACTCATCACACCGACACTTGACCATTTGTACCCAAGGCCTCGATGCTCCTCTTAAACCAATGGTGACGTGCCACCCCTCGACCATTTGTACCCCAGGTGCACTGACACTCACCCAACTTCCAATTCTTTCGCACTTTAGGTCCCTGACCTCTATCTCACATCTATCTAGAAAGCATTTGCCCTGCAACACGCTTCTAGACTCATGCATCATGCCCACTAAGTATTATACGTGTGACCATATCTCTTAACTCATGCTTGACTCATGAATGCAAACGGAACTAACATGCTTTTCCACCATTTGTTACGCATCAACCAAATCATGTTTTTCAAGATTTCTTATATAAGCATACATATTTAAACAGCAAGAACATCATAAGCAAGTAAACAATCAGCATGCATCACACAATCAAGCAAACTACATCAAGTAAGAACTACTTACAAAAAACTCTAAACGCTCCTAAACTAGATGAAAACCTCCTAAACCAATCTAGGCAAGCTCCTAATCATCAAGGGATTAGAATCGAGCTTAACCACCCTATTGGGACCTTAAAGGTACATAGGGAAGAGTTCTGACCAAACAACCTCAATGCAAGCTTGAAGGCTAGCTCGACGACTTGGAGCAAGACTAATTCCTAAGACAAAGACATTCGAGCATCAAAAGCTAGCCAAAGGCACCCTATCACAATTAGAGAGATTTAAGTAAACCTTACCGCCTAGCTTTGCCAAAACAAACTTGATCCTTGCTTGGAAGTATACGAAACGGTTCACGTTGGATCAAACTTCGAACAAAGGAAACCCAAGAGTTAGAGGCGACTCTAAAACACCTTAAATTAAATTCAAGGAATATAAAAGGGACTAACCGCCTTAACTTCCCAAAGGAAACTTGGGTCTTTGCTAAAAACGACCAACGGAGTACAAATCTATAAAACATAGAGTTTCTAAGGATTAGCGACCGATCTAACATACTTTAGAACACTCTAAACAAGACCAGAATGAGCCAAGTATGCTAAGAGTCACTGAACCTTACCGAACAAGATCTGAATCCTCGCTGAAACACTGAGAAGACGGTGCTTCGAGGTGCTTTCTGTTGGGTTTTATGCCCTAAAACTCGTAGATAGTGAATGTAACTGTTGACCGGATATTAATGAAATAATATTGATATATTTTTCTATTAAATGTTATTAGTTATTTTATATTTGTCTTTGCCTAATAATAACAATAATCCAATAAACTAGACATCCTAGGTTGTAATATGAGTCTTGAACTATATGTGGCGACATATGGGATCATTGTTCAAGAAACATCCTAAAGGGTCTATAGTATAAGGATAAGACTGGGTGCCTTATCCTGGCGACACTATGGATACGACACACTTTGTATTCGATACAAACGCTATGATCCAATGCGTTCTTGTAGGAGACATGCGAGTGGGGGTATACTATCCAATGAGTTTGCATAAGACCGGACTGCGAAATAGTAACCACTGGTTATAACACCGTTAACTAGTTGGTTTTCTATTTCACTAGGACGACCTAGACAACTTAGTATTAATCCTGAGTTGAGTATGGACTCCTGCTCATGAGAGATTGTCCTTTGATTTGCATGGGTGAGAGTGGCCAATACGCCGACTCAATAAGCCTACCATTTTGGGGACAAGACCAAATGGGGAGCTAGGAACATAATCGTACAAGATGGAATTCACTCCTTCCTGACTTTAGGGAAGCAGATGAGTGTTCCCTTAAGTGGTGACTTCGAGTCTTGAACAAAGGGTCCTACCCTCTCAATGGCACGAGAGGTTTTTTTGTTTGATGGTTGGACCACAAACAGGTTGTTCATTAGAGGAGAACTGGTACTTAAGGAAATAGAAGTAACTTAGGGGTAAAATGGTAATTTGACCCAGCTGGTGTCACGGACACTCGTGAAGGACTAACTAGTCGATATTTGTCTATATTCATGGACACAAAAAATATGTCTGAGGTGAGAAGAGTGCAACTGTAAGTCTATAGTGGAATGTACACACAGTTAACGAATATTGATTAATTTGGTTAATGAGTTTGACCAATTAATCTCACATCGTTGGAGCTTCTGATCTACAGGTCCATTAGGTCCTACTGGTAGCTCATAAAGTAATTTGAGGCAACTAAGTAATAAGTGTAAACTGAAAATGTTCAATTTATTAAGGGGAACAATATAATATATATTGATATATTATTATGAGAGAAATTAATATTTGAAGAAATTCAAATATTCACATTAAATTTATGGAATTTTGTAAGAGTTCAAATAATGAATTAATTAATTTTAAGGCTTAAAATGTATTTGGGTGAAATTAATTAATTCAAGGTCGGGAATTAAATATGTGATATTTAATTGGTGGTTAATTAATTGGAGAATTCATTAACTGGGAATTAATCAATTATTGAAATAATTAATCACTTAAGGAAGTGATTAATCATTTATGGAAATGATCTAATCACTTATGGAAGTAATTAGTCATTTGTGGAAAAGATTAATCAATTATGGAATTGATTGATCATGGATTGATTAATTAAGGAATAAGATTGAATCAATTTTGGAAAAGATTGATTTAATTGAATATTTTATTCATGGTCTCTCTTCAATAAATAGAACACTAGACCTAATTGGTTCATGACTCTCCTCTTGCTCTTAGAATCACAAGGCAAGACCTAGAATTCTCTCTAGCCTCCCTCTTAGAGAAAGACTCCCACAAGTCTTTTGCCTCCTAGACTCAGAGACATACCAGTGTAACCTCTGTGGTTATTGTGTCAATCAAGAAGATATTTCCAGCGATTAAAAGGCAAGGAGGCTGCTGCGTTTTTGTCCGTTGGAGCGTCGTTGGCGAAGAACGGTCATACCTACAACGAAGGTTTGTAACGTTTCTTTCCCTTTTCTTTAGAAAAACATGAAAATAAATTTAGATTTATTTTTCAGCATGTCTAAACCAATTTTGCAGCAACTTTACAGTGTGTTTAAATTTTATTTGAGTTTTTCGTAACGGTATTTTAATGTTAATTAATATACGGCGTAAGGTCCAATCGATGCGCTTCCGCTGTGTGGGGACTTTTATTCCCTACAATTTGTATCAGAGCCATCGTTGTCCCTATTAATTAATATTAAAAGTTGTGATAGGCTCTAATAGGTGGGATTTATGCATAATGTATGTTCGGTTTGCGTTGAACTGTTTAGGTTAATTTTATGGCCATAGATTTTATTTTTATGTGATTTTGATCATCTGTTCCTGGCAGATTGCTCCAGCAAAGATGATGATGGATCAAGACGAGACAAGTGATCTGCAATGACATTCTTTGATCCCTTCTTGTCTTTTATCTCCAAGTCAAATTCCGCCAGTAATAAAACCCAACGAATTAATCTAGGCTTTGCATCTTTCTTCGACATTAAGTACCTTATTGCTGCATGATCCGTGAACACCGTGACTTTGGATCCAACCAAATATGGCCGGAATTTTTCAAAAGCAAACACAACAGCTAACAACTCCTTTTCAGTAGTTGTGTAGTTGATATGTGCTTCATTTAAAACCTTGCTTGCATAATATATAGGATGAATAAATTTGCCTTGCTTTTGCCCCAGCATCGCACCTACTGCAGCATCACTCGCATCACACATTACCTCGAATGGAAAATTCCAATTAGGTGCGCAGAGAATGGGTGCTGAGATTAAAGCAGCCTTCAATGTTTCAAAAGCCTTCCTACAATCCGCATTAAAGTCAAAAACATGATCAGTGGACAATAAGTTACAAAGAGGTTTACTGATTTTGGAAAAATCCTTTATGAACCTCCTATAAAATCCAGCATGTCCTAAAAAACTCCGAATTCCCTTCACTGAATTCGGTGGCTCTAGTCTTTCGATAACCTCAACTTTTGCTCTATCAACTTCTAGACCATTCTTAGAAATCCTATGGCCTAACACTATGCCCTCTTTCACCATGAAGTGACACTTCTCCCAATTAAAAACTAGATGGGTATCCTCACATCTTTTTAACACTTTCCTAAATTTTCTAAACAACTCTGAAAAGACCCTCCAAAAACTGAAAAATCGTCCATAAAGACTTCAACAGTGGACTCAATCATATTAGAAAAAATTGCTAACATACACCGCTGAAATGTTGCTGGAGCATTGCAAAGGCCAAAAGGCATTCTCCTAAAAGCGAATGTCCCATAAGGGCAGATGAAAGTGGTTTTTTCCTGATCTTCAGGAGCAATAGTAATCTGGTTATACCCAGAATAACCATCCAAGAAACAGTAATAGGCCTGACCAGCCAATCGATCCAACATCTGGTCGATAAATGGCAGAGGGAAATGATCCTTTCGGGTGGCTTTATTAAGCCTTCTGTAATCCATACAAACCCTCCAGCCAGTTACTGTTCTTGTGGGGATCAACTCATTATCTTTATTGCTCACCACAGTGACACCTCCTTTCTTAGGAACACATTGGACAGGGCTTACCCAATTGCTATCGGCAATTGGATAAATGATCCCAGCATCTAACCATTTAATTACCTCCTTTTTAACAACCTCTTTCATTGCAGGGTTAAGCCTTCTTTGTTGCTCAATACTCCTAAAGGATCCCTCCTCTAGAGTGATTTTATGCATACAAAAAGATGGGTTAATCCCCTGAATATCAGCCAATGTCCAACCTATAGCTTTGCGGTATTGCTGCAACAATTTTATTAAGGCCTCCTCATGTTCCGACATTAAATCTGATGCAACAATAATGGGCAACGTCTCACTTTCCCCAAGATACACATACTTTAGATCATCCGGTAAAGATTTCAAATCTAAAGTGGGTGCCTCAATTAGGGATGACTTAATTGGGGGAGCCTTTCTTTGATCTAAATCTAAAGACTCAAAAACATCCTCACACCTAAACAATTCTTTTTCATTTTTTCTATCTAAAGAACAAAATTCAAAATCTTCTACACTAACCTCTCCATGCTTTTCCGAATGCTTATCAGCCGAATCCTGTATTGTTGTCTCAATAACTATGCTCTCCAGAATCCTAATGAAGGAGCAATCCTCCATCTCGTTTGGATATTTCATGGCTTTAAACACATTAAATTTTACTTCCACATTACAGACTCTCATTGTTAATTCTCCTTTTTGAACATCTATTAATGCCCTACCAGTAGCCAAAAATGGACGACCTAGAATAATTGGGACATCTTTATCAGCCTCATAGTCTAAAATAATAAAATCAACAGGAAATATGAATTTATCCACTTTTACTAAGACATCCTCAATTTTACCCTCTGGATATGTGATAGACCTATCAGCTAATTGGAGTGTGATTGTGGTAGGCCTAGCTTCACCAATACCCAACTTCCGATAGACCGAAAGAGGCATAAGGTTAATGCTTGCACCTAAATCACAGAGTGCTCTACCTAATTCCTTTCCACCTATAGACACAGGTATAGTAAATGACCCTGGATCCTTAGCCTTGGGGGGTAGCCCATTCTTAAGAATAGCACTACACTCCTCAGTAAGAGATACAGTTTCAAATTCACCTAACCTTTTCTTTTTAGTCAAAATATCCTTAAGAAATTTAGCATAATTAGGCATTTGCTCTATAGCTTCTACTAAAGGGATATTTATATGCAACTGCTTAAGAATCTCTAAAAACTTTTTAAATTGACCATCCTGATTCTTAGGCTTTTGCCTTTGTGGAAAGGGTAGAGGTGGTACATAAGGTGGGGGCGGCACATATGGTGGTTCTACATCTGGCACAGAACCAGATGCTCCAACATTTTCATTGCTGCCTCCAGTACCCTGACCAGACTCCAACTCTTCCTCGACAACAACATTATTATTTTTATCTATAACATGGGTTTTACTAGGCTCAATTCTTTCTTCTAATGGCTTACCACTCCTAAGAGTAACTGCCTTTACCTGCTCCTTACCTTCCCTTCGAGGGTGTTCAGTATCCGAGGGAAGTTTCCCTTGAGGCCTTGCCTTGAGCTCATTAGCTAGCTGACCCACTTGCAACTCCAGGGCCCTCATCAAAGCTTGATTACTTTGAATTCCAGCGTCTGTGCGAGCCATAAATTCTTTCATCATCTCCTCGAGAGAATTTCCCGAATTTTGCTGGGGCAAAGCCGACTTATTTTGTTGGGGCATTACCTGCGCTTTAGCAAATCCCGGCTGGTTCATCTTTTGTTGCGCTTGTACGTTATTTCCTTGACCTCCCCATGAGAAGTTGGGGTGGTTGCGCCAACCTGGATTATAGAAGTTAGAATAAGGGTTGTTCCTCTGATTACCTACAAAAAACACAGAAGCTGGATTGTTGGGGCAAAACTCGTAGTTGTGGTCTTCACCACAATAGACACATACTTCGTCCGTGACTTGGTTCACCACTGCTGCAGGCTCCATAGCTGGTGGCTGCTGATGACTAATCACTGTCACATTCTTAAGAGCGTTAGCAATCATAGCAAGATCAGCCCTAATGGTGGACACACCATCAACCTCTAACACACTCTTAACCTTCTTATTCGTGCCTCTAACATCCGACCACTAACAACTATTAATAGATATTCTTTCCAAAATTTCATAGGCTTCATCAAAAGTTTTGCCAAAAGGGCCCCTCCAATCGAAGCATCGACCATACCTTGGGTTACTCCATTTAAACCATTGTAAAATGTTTCCATTTGAATACAATGAGGTAACCCATGGTGGGGACACTTTCGTAAAAGCTCCTTAAACCTCTCCCAAGCCTCACTAAAAGTCTCATCTTCAAGTTGCCTAAACCCTACTATTTCACTCCTTAATTTAGCATTTCTATTAGGTGGGAAATATTTACTCAAAAAAATTTCAGCTAAATCATCCCTTGTCCTAATTAATCCTGGAGCAAAAGAGTTTAACCATGACTTTGCTCCATCTCTAAGAGAATACGGGAACAAAGTTAATCTAAGAGCATCTTTAGGCACTCCTTGAATTACAAAAGAATCACTAACTCCTAGAAAAGACTTAAGATGTAAATGAGGGTCTTCAGATGACAAACCATGGAATTGCCCCACGGTTTGCAACATCTGAAACATTATCGGTTTCATTTCAAAATTCGCCGCTTGGATTTGGGGACGTGCAATCCCTGGATTCAACTCATTAAACATTGGGACAGCATACGCTCGAATGGCTCTGGTCCTATCGTTTGCTATCAAGATAGGATTCTCAGCCTGATTATTTCGCTGCTCATTTTGCTCAAACAGTGGGTTTTGCTGCAGCAACGGATTCTGCTGGGGGTTTGCTGCTGCTGGACCTTCAGGAACCTGCGGAAGTTGCGGGGCGTTCTCCATCTGGTTTCTGCGCTGCTCCCTCCTTCTGTTCCTAAATGTCCTTTCAATTTCTGGATCAAGCTCAAACCATACCCCAGGCGGATCGCTCATGCACCAAAATCACACTTGAAAAAACAAAAGAAACAATCAAAAAGTTCTAGCACCAAACCACTAAAACACATACACAAAACAGATCAGATAAAAACTTATTCAAGTCCCCGGCAACGACGCCAAAAACTTGTTGGGTTCCTAGAGTGAGTAAAAATATAGTATAGAATACTCTAGAATTCCTGTGCAAGTATACACAATCTGCAGCAAGTAATATTATCAATCCAAGGTCTGAATGAGCTTCCACTTTATCTATTTTGCGTAACTTCCTAATGGTTTCAAAGATAATAAAAATGTTGGGTTTTATAAGAATTATGCTGAAGCAAAATAAATGACAGAACAACGAGTATACAAATAGATAGATAGATTAAAGATAGGAGCTGGTTAGGCTTTAGTGATTTTTTCTAAGATATGCACTAGCAATATTATTGATCATGCATTTCTCGCAGTATTATTAGCGGATTCCTCCCGGAACTCCGTATCTTTTGGGATATGTTTCAAACCCAATGAAGAGCGACCGATCAAGCACTAGGCAACTGGCTATCCCTAGCTCAGTCACTGGCGTTCACCAATACACAATGATCGTAGTGTGGATAATTGCCACACACTCTCTAAATCATCCCTGAAACTAGAGAGAGCTATCCATACCGGCTGGCCAGGCGGGCATAAAATAAGAATAAGCACAACAATTAACCAAAATGCGATAGTCAATTTATTACTAGAGATGAAGCACAGTAATCACATTATTCCTAACCAACACCCTAAGCTACTTAGTTCATAATAGGCATAGGAATATGAATTACAATCTGAGTATGCATGTCCATAACCACAAGTTGATAAAGAAAATAAACTCCCTAATCAGCTTGCGGATGATGGTGTTCTTGATAATCTTCAATCTCCCTACACTATTCGGCTTCCAGGGGAAAACATGGAATGAGTTTGACTTGGACGGCTACTTCCTTTTATAGAAGGAGAGGAGACTTGAATTAGGTCAACTTGGACACGTGTAGAGCTCTCCTTGCTCCTTTATCACGAAAATCACTCAACAGAAGTCGGTTCATGAAGTTGGCTAACGAGCTGTGATGTGGCAATTTCTGCTCCCAGTTTTGCTGCAGCACAGAATTTGCTCCCTCCAGTCGCTCAGCAGCATAATCTGCACAAAATAATTTCCAATGCTTCCATTCTTCCAAATGGGTTAAATCATGTAATATCTCTCTAAAACCAACCCTATTAAGCATTAAAGACACACAAATCCTTATATAAATGAGGCCTAAATAACTACCTTTTGGGTAGTTATCAACGACCCACAAGAAAATAAGGTGATTGTATCGACAAACACCACCTTCTTAGAGGAAGACCCAATGAGAGATCATAAACCACGCAGCAAAATAATATTAGGAGAATCTATTGAAGAATCACCAAGAGTTGTTGATGAAGCTGGACCTTCAACAAGGATTGATGAAGGGACTAATTCTTCAGATCCATCCCGTCCATCTCAAACGTTGAGAGTGCCTCGACGCAGTGGGAGGGTTGTATTACAACCTGATCACTACTTGGGTTTAACTGAAAGTCAGGTTGTCATACCCAATGATGGCATTGAGGATCCATTTTCCTATCAACAGACAATGAATGACAAAGATAAGGATGAATGGGTCAAAGCCATGAACCTGGAAATGGAGTCCATGCACTCCAATTCTATATGGGAACTCACAGATCTACCAAATGGGGTAAAACCCATAGGGTGCAATGGATCTATAAGAGAAAAAAAGATGCATATGGAAAGGTACAAACCTTCAAAGCTAGACTAGTGGCAAAGGGTTATACCCAAAAGAAAGGGGTTGACTATGAGGAAACCTTTTCTCCTGTAGCCATGTTAAAGTCCATAAGAATTCTCTTATCCATAGCCACATATTATGACTATGAAATATGGCAAATGGATGTCAAGACTGCCTTTCTGAATGGTAATCTTGAAGAGAATATCTTCATGTCTCAACTGAAGGGTTCATAGCCCAAGGTCAGGAACAAAAGGTTTGTAAGCTCAATCGATCCATTTATGGATTGAAACAAGCGTCCAGATCATGGAACATTAGATTTGATACTGCAATCAAATCTTTTGGTTTTGACCAAAACGTTGATGAGCCTTGTGTGTACAGGAAAGTCAACAAAGGAAAGTAACCTTTCTAATACTTTATGTAGACGATATCCTACGCATTGAGAATGATGTAAGATACCTCACTGACATTAATAAATGGTTAGCAGCCCAATTCCAAATGAAAGATCTGGGAGAGGCTCAATATGTTCTGGGAATCCAAATCATTAGGGATCGTAAGAACAAAACGCTAGCTCTGTCTCAAGCAACGTATATTGACAAAATGTTGTCTCGATATTCGATGCAAAACTCCAAGAAGGGACTACTACCCTTCAGACATGGGGTACACCTGTCTAAGGAACAGTCTCCTAAGACACCTCAAGAAATTGAGAACATGAGACACATTCCCTACGCCTCATCTGTAGGCAGCTTAATGTATGTTATGCTCTGCACTAGGCCTGACATATGTTATGCAGTGGGAGTAGTCAGTAGGTATCAGTCTAATCCATGGTTGGACCACTGGGAATGGTTAAGAATATCCTCAAGTATCTTCGGAGAACGAGAGACTACATGCTTGTGTATGGAGCTAAGGATTTGATTCTAACTGGATACACTGACTCTGACTTTCAGGCTGATAAGGATTCAAGGAAATCCACATCAGGGTCAGTATTCACCCTCAATGGAGGAGGAGTAGTGTGGAGAAACATCAAACAAGGATGCATAGCAGACTCAACCATGGAGGCTGAGTATGTAGCAGCTTGCGAAGCAGCTAAGGAGGCAGTATGGCTTCGAAAGTTCTTAACTGATTTGGAAGTGGTTTCGAATATGAACGTTCCCATAACACTATACTGTGACAACAGTGGGGCTGTAGCCAACTCAAAAGAACCTCGAAGCCACAAACGAGGTAAACACATCGAGAGGAAGTATCACCTGATACGGGATATTGTGTAACGAGGAGATGTGATTGTCACTAAGATCATTTCAGAGCACAACATCGTTGATCCATTCACGAAGGCTCTCACGGCTAAAGTGTTTGAGGGTCATCTATGAAGGATTGGAATTCCCCAATTCTGTTACAGCGGAAGCAATTGGACCGTTCGTAAATTAATTTTGTTTTACAAAATACCAATACATTGGCAAAAGGTTAAGCGATGAGAAACATACCTTCGTTGACGACTCTGAATTCTTCAAGAACGCCTTTCTTGATTGCTCTGCAACAACGAAGAACACCACCATTTGATCTTCCCCGCTATAACTCTGAGATTAGGAACGTAGTTGTGGGACTACCTAATCTTGAATGGGAAAAACTCTAGAGAGAAAATTCTCCCTAAAGTTCTTGAGTTGAGAGAATATGAGAAGGCCTTATGGTGGCCATATGTTGTAGTACCTAAACCCTAGGGTTAGTATTCTATTTATAGGAGAAAGGTCATGAATAAAATATTCATTTAAAATCAATTATTTCCATAACTGATTTAATCTTTTCCATAATCAATCAATTCCATAACCAATCAATTCCATAATTGATTAATCTTTTCCATAAATGATTGATCACTTCCATAAGTGATTTCCATAATTGATTAATTACCAATTAATTAATTCTTTAATTAATTAATCACCAATTAAATACCATATATTTAATTTCAGACCTTCTATTAGTTAATTAATTAATTACCAAATTAAATATCATATATTTAATTTCAGGCCTTCAATTAATTAATTCTATAATATGAATCAAATTCATATTAAAATTTGAACTCCTTCAAATTCTCTTATATCCTATAAATTTAATATGAATCAAATTCATATTAATATTTGAACTTCTTCAAATATTTATTTCTCTCATAGACTAAATCTCATTTAATTTAAACTAAATTGAATAATTAATTAATTCATAATTAATTAATTTATCTTCTAATTAAATACCATATATTTAATTAGATATATATTTGAACTCTTTCAAATATATTCAATCTCTAAATATAATAAAGTTTAATCTCAAATTAGACTTTATATTTTAATGCATCACTATACATTATATTAATTTGTATCTCATACAATTAACTTAATTCCCAATATGAATTTGAACTATTCAAATTCTCTCAAGATATATTTGTTCCTAATTACTCTTTACAAGCTAGCAGGGGGACCTAATGGACCTACAGATCAGAAGCTCCAATGATATGAGGTTAACTGATTAAACTCATTAATCAAGTTAACCAATATTCATTAACTGTGGGTCATTCCACTAAAGACCCACAGTTGAACTCTTCTCACTGTAGAACATTTCTGTGTCCATGGATGTAGACCTATGCTGGTAAGTCAATCCTTCACGAGTGTTCGTAATCACGGCTGGGTCAAATTACCGTTTTACCCCTATGTTACATCTGTCTCCTTAAGTACCAGCGCTCCTCTAATGAACAACATGTTTATGGTCCAACCATTAAACAGAAAAGTCCCTCTCGGGCCAGTGAGAGGGCGGGATCCCTTTGTTCAAGTCCTGGAGTCACCACTTAAGGGAACACTCATCTACTTCTCCTAGAAGTGGGAAGGAGTGAATTCTATCTTGTGTTGTCATGTCCCCAGCCCCACACTCGGTCTTGTCCCCAAGAAGGTAGGCTTATTGAGTCGGCGTGCAGGCCACTCTCACCCATACTAATCAAAGGACAACCCCTCGTGAGAAGGAGTTCATGACACACTCAGGATTAAGACTGAGTTACCTAGGTCATCATATTGAAACAGTAACCTAACTAGTGAACGGTGTTACATCTAGTGGTTTACTATTTCGTGGTCCGATCTTATGCAAACTCATTGCATAGGATACCCCCGCTTGCATGTCTCCTACATGGACGCCTTGGATTAATACGTCTGTATCGAATACAAAGCAGGCCGTATCACATAGTGTTACCAGGATAAGGTACCCAGCCTTATCCTTGTACTATAGACCTTTTAGGTTGTTACTTGAACACCAATCCCCGTATGTCCCCACATACTAGTTCAAGTCACATGTAAACAACCTTGGATCTTAGTTTATTGGATTTGGGTCAAATTGTGCAATATTTAACAATAACACTTTATTGTAGAAACTCAATTACACTTTATTGAAACAGGCATACAATTTGTTTACATTCACTATCTACGAGTTTTAGGGCATAAAACCCAACAATCTAGAGGGTCTAGGTCTACGAGATATGTATGCCATCTAATCTAGGGCAAGTGGGAGAAATGTATAATGGGTATAAGGATGCCCTAGTTCATTGTATTATTTTAATATACATGACATTTCCAGCTTTAGATTATTGCATTTACATCCCACTAACTAGTGTTTTAGTTCAAGTGGGAGTTTGTTGGGTTTTATGCCCTAAAATTCGTAGATAGTGAATGTAATTGTTGACCGGATATTAATAAAATAATATTGATATATTTTTTCATTAAATGTTATTAGTTATTTTATATTTGTCTCTGCCTAATAATAACCCTAATCCAATAAACTAGACATCCTAGGCTGTAATATGAGTCTTGAACTATATGTGGCGACATATGGGATCATTGTTCAAGAAACAACCTAAAGGGTCTATAGTATAGGGATAAGACTGGGTGCCTTATCCTGTCGACACTATGGATACGACCCACTTTGTATTCGATACAAATGCTATGATCCAATGCGTTCTTGTAGGAGACATGCGAGTGGGGGGTATCCTATCCAATGAGTTTGCATAAGACCGGACTGCGAAATAGTAACCACTGGTTATAACACCGTTAACTAGTTGGTTTTCTATTTCACTAGGACGACCTAGACAACTTAGTCTTAATCCTGAGTTGATTATGGACAAATGCTCATGAGAGATTGTCCTTTGATTTGCATGGGTGAGAGTGGCCAATACGCCGACTCAATAAGCCTACCATTTTGGGGACAAGACCGAATGGGGAGCTGGGAACATAATCCTACAAGATGGAATTCACTCCTTCCCGACTTTAGAGAAGCAGATGAGTGTTCCCTTAAGTGGTGACTCCGAGTCTTGAATAAAGGGCTCTACCCTCTCAATGGCACGAGAGGTTTTTCTATTTGATGGTTGGACCACAAACAGGTTGTTCATTAGAGGAGAACTGGTACTTAAGGAAATAGAAGTAACTCATGGGTAAAACGGTAATTTGACCAAGCTGGTGTTACGGACACTCGTGAAGGACTAACTAGTCGATATTGGTCTATATCCGTGGACACAGAAAATATGTCTGAAGTGAGAAGAGTGCAACTTTGAGTCTATAGTGGAATGTACACACAGTTAACGAATATTGATTAATTTCGTTAATGAGTTTGACCAATTAATCTCACATCATTGGAGCTTCTGATCGGCAGGTCCATTAGGTCCCACTGGTAGCTCATAAAGTAATTTGAGGCAACTAAGTAATAAGAGTAAATTGAAACTGTTCAATTTACTAAGGGAAACAATATAATATATATTGATATATTATTATGAGATAAATTAATATTTGAAGAAATTCAAATATTCACATTAAATTTATGGAAGTTTGAAAGAGTTCAAATAATGAATTAATTAATTTTAAGGCCTAAAATGTATTTGGGCGAAATTAATTAATTCAAGGTCGTGAATTAAATATGTGATATTTAATTGGTGGTTAATTAATTGGAGAATTCATTAACCGGGAATTAATCAATTATGGAAATAATTAATCACTTAAGGAAGTGATTAATCATTTATGGAAATGATCTAATCACTTATGGAAGTAATTAGTCATTTGTGGAAAAGATTAATCAATTATGGAATTGATTGATCATGGATTGATTAATTAAGGAATAAGATTGAATCAATTTTGGAAAAGATTGATTTAATTGAATATTTTATTAATGGTCTCTCTTCTATAAATAGAACACTAGACCTAATTGGTTCATGACTCTCCTCTTGCTCTTAGAATCACAAGACAAGACCTAAAATTCTCTCTAGCCTCCCTCTTAGAGAAAGACTCCCACAAGTCTTTTGCCTCCTAGACTTAGAGACATACCGGTGTAACCTCTGTGGTTATTGTGTCAATCAAGAAGATATTTCCAGCGATTAAAAGGCAAGGAGGCTGCTGCGATTTTGTCTGTTGGAGCGTTGTTGGCGAAGAACGGTCAAATCTACAACGAATGTTTGTAACGGTTCTTTCCCTTTTCTTTAGAAAAACATGAAAATAAATTTAGATTTATTTTTCAGCATGTTTAAACCAATTTTGCAGCAACTTTAAAGTGTGTTTAAAGTTTATTTGAGTTTTTCGTAACGGTATTTTAATATTAATTAATATACGGCGTAAGGTCCAATCGATGCGCTTCCGCTGCGTGGGGACTTTTATTCCCTACAATTGGTATCAGAGCCATCGTTGTCCCTATTAATTAATATTAAAAGTTGTGATAGGCTCTAATAGGTGGGATTTATGCATAATGTATGTTCGGTTTGCGTTGAACTGTTTAGGTTAATTTTATGGCCATAGATTTTATTTTTATGTGATTTTGATCATGTAAGGCCCGGTGTTTCGGGTATTTTATGTAAAATCGAGTCCTATGTAAGTCCGGGTCTAGAATAGGTTTTTATGAGATGAAAATCGGCAGAAATCGCCGCTGAAATCGGAAGAAAAATCAAAGAAACGATGTTGTTTTCTGCCCAGAATTGCTTCCAGACGCAACAGCGTCGGGACGCTACTCCAACAGCGTCTCGATGTTGTCTCGATACTGTAGGCGCTCAGGTAAGGAAAGTGCACAGCGTCTCCACGCTGTGTTGATAGCGTCTCCACGCTGTCACAATAGCGGCGCGCGTTAGGGCTTCATTAGGCTCGGTTCAAGAGGAGGGCGGTCCGGTTTGGACCAGTTCGGCAGGGCTGGGACCTATTTGGTCCGGTTCAACCAATTTTTTGGCATGGTTCGTGGTTTTCGAGGCCAGTTCGAGGTGGTTCGGGGCGGTTCTTGTTGTCTAAACCAACTTTTGGAGCTGCAGAAGGATATTAGGATAGAATTTAGCTAAAATTATTGTAATTTAATGCTTTATTTTATCCTAGGGGCCAAAATTAACCGGTTCAATTGCTATTTATATGCTTTATGGATGTCATATAGAATTTTAATCCCACCTTAGGTTATAAACATGCTCATGCATTTTTTATATATTATAAATTGTTATAATGTATGTTTAAATGCATGGAATTGTTTTCATATTTTTTAATATAAGTGCATATTAATTATATGAAAAATTGGAAAGCATGAACATGTCATTACTTAAATTAAATATAAATAGTTATGTTTAATGTGATGAATGAAGCATGTTTGATTGATTTTCTTGATTGGCTTATAATTGTTATATTAAAAGAAAATAAATACTGCATTAAGTATGAAACATTCATAGTTAATAATATAATTGTTATATTATTCATGCGTGGTTTAATTATTTAATTTGAATGAGATTGTTGAATGAATTAAACCCTAGATTCTTGATTATAGGATTAATAATTAAAATTTGAAATAGTTCTTTAATATTAATGATTAGAAACCGTCAATCTATAATCAAGATTTGCATGCAAACATAAGATCATAGGATAAATTGAATTAATTTTAAATTGTTTAAAATTAATTACACCTAGATCAGTTTCTAATAGGATTAGAATCTTTTCATACTTAGAATTAAAAATAGTTTTAATTGACTAAGTAGGAAAAACATTGCTGTGATTATAAGGGAACTCCACCAGTAATGTTCTGTCTAAGGCTGGGGGTATTTAAGTTGACGGTTTACGGAACACCTCCTACCTGGGAACTGTCCTGGAATACCGGAGTTGAATTAATCATAGTTAAATGTTAACATGCAATGTCATTAGGTTTATTAAAAGTGTTTAATGCACCTATATCTTTAGAGTAAAGACCTTACATTACTGAGGTTATAAGGAAAGTCTCTCGGTAAAGTTCTGTCTAAGGTTGGAGGTATTTAAGTTGACGGTTTACGGAACACCTCCTACCTGGGAACTGTCCTGGAATACCGAAGTTGAATTAATCATAGTTAAATGTTAACATGCAATGTCATTAGGTTTATTAAAAGTGTTTAATGCACCTATATCTTTAGAGTAAAGACCTTACATTACTGAGGTTATAAGGAAAGCCTCTCGGTAAAGTTCTGTCTAAGGTTGGAGGTATTTAAGTTGACGGTTTACGGAACACCTCCTACCTGGGAACTAACCCGAACATTGAGTTGAATTAACCATAGTAGTGTTGACATGCAATTATGGGTTTATTAAAAGAAGTTTAATTCACCTAAAACATTGCGGTTGGATCCTTTCCATAATTGTTATAATAGGATCAGAGTTAGATAGATTGACTTAGCCGAATTTTATCTAAGTTAAACAACCCTAAATTAACCTTATGACATTTTCAGTGGGAGGAAAATTACAAAACGAGATTTAAATCAAGTTTTGCTCCTACGTCCCTATATTCACAACGTGAGGTTCATGCTCGACTTCGAGTCGCCTTAGGAGCGGCCTCCCTTCGGAAAGTGTTTGCATGAATCAATAACAAGGTGAATGAGAAATATGTCTAGAGTAAGTGGGAGCGGGACACGTGTCAACGTACCCCTCGGTCTCTGCCCCAGTTCACACCGTGAGAATCCTATGATCCGCCTGCAGGTTGTCATGGGCCAACCATCCCTTTGGAGGGCCTGATCATAGGATTCGGAACATCGTGAACTCGTGAATAGGATAGGAACTCTTAGGCTAATTACCAACAGTTGTCTTTCCCTTCGGTAGCCTGTTGGTATGTGCGTCTGAGATCTGAAAGTGGGAGGGTTACACTTACAAGGATGAGTTAAAAGTGTTAACAAATCCTTGATTGAACAACGGTAGCTGATGTCTATAGGAATATGAGTTATTCTGGAATTAGAATTAGCTGAGAAATGTCTCTTTTCAGAGGAGGAGTGCCTGATCACCCTTCGGTGGCTGATATTCTAAACCTCTGAAACATCGTTGCAAAACTAAATCAATAGTTTTAGGGTTCTGTAATTGTCTGTTTTGCTAAATTGATTGGATTGTATGCAATTGTTTACTTGTATGATGGGTTAAGAAAAATATAACTAATACGGTGACAGCACGAAAAGAGAAGCCACGCGATGACGGTACTGCACAAGCTCCAGCTGCGGCAGGCTTGGGCGTCGGCGGCGACTGCAGGGTTTGGGCGGCGCGGCTGCAAGGGAGGTGGCTACTGCGGCACGACCAGAACGACAACACAGAGAGGGAGAGAGATCTGCGGGAGAGAGAGACGCGCGTGATGTGGACTTTTCCTAACCGCAAGCGCACGGGTCAAGTAATAATATAGTGAATAGTGAATTCGAATGTCGTCCTCTGGATTGGATTTTTAAGCAAATCAAGTATTGCAAATTATCTTGCCCAATTTTATTTAGGGATAAAAAAGTGATGAATAGGTGATGATAAAAACAAATCAAAACAAGTAAAAAGAATGAAAATTCAATTGGGAAAACTACTTAGGGAATTGATTTCGCCGATTTCGTTTAGGATTGATTTTAAAGAATAAGTTATTATGCACAATGAAATTATGAGCCAAAGACCCTTTAATCACAACTACCTCTCCCGAGTATAATTGATTCTCATGCAAATTAACCAACTTGATATCCCTATCTAAGCTTATTAATATGCAAGGCAATGAGATCTTTTAACCAATTCTAAAGTTAATCTAAAACCGTCAAGAATTAGAAAGTAAACTTCATTCATGTAATCTTGAGTAAGTCTAGATCAAATCCCCTCTCCCGAGCTAGATTTGAAACTTAAATCATCCAACTAATGGCCAATTAATTGAAAGCATTAAATCAAGATTACAAACACAATAACATTGCACAACTTAAACCATAAATCAATCCATAAACTTAATCAACTACATCAATCCCTAAGCTAGAAGTTTAGCTACTCATGAATGAAAATACAATCTCAACTAAACATATGAAAGCCATAAATCTAACAAACGGAAGAAAAGGGAAAAGAAAACTCAATGTAGGCCGAGTCCCGACGTCCCCGTCACGATCCCCACGAACAATGGGTTGATTTCCAAGTTCCTCCTTTGTTTGCAGCTCCAAAAATCCTCTATTCTGTCCTCTTTACGGCTCCAAAAGGTCCCAAATTGATCTCCCCTAAAACCTAGCCGAAGTGAAGCTTTTATTCTGATTTTTCGTCTTAGCGTCGAGACGCTGTCAAGACAGCGTCGCGACGCTGCCTCTTAAACGCGCGTTCTGAATAAGGAAAAACGGTAGCGTCGGGACGCTTCCTGTCGTAGCGTCTCGACGCTGTAAGCTTTACGCGCCTAATCTGATATGGAATGTGAGCGTCGAGACGCTCAAGAGCTAGCGTCTCGACGCTAGCCTACTGTTGACCGAGATTTGACTTTTCTCCACTTTTACTCTTTTCATTCCTTTGCATCTTTTCACGCCCCGAGCACCCGATTAACTCTAATATGACATTATAGCTCCAATCAACCATTTCCTACAAAATAAACAATAAAGCACAATAAAATGGCCCGAACATCATAAAAGACTAGCTAAATTAAATCAGTAAAAGTAGCTAGCTATGCTCGCTATCAGCGCGGAGAGAGGAGAGAGGGAACTCGCGCGAAGAGAGAAACCGCGTTGAGGTGGAGCGGCGCGACGATAGGGACTTGGGCTGCAACCTCCAACGGCGGCTGGACGGCCAGGCGGCGGCGCGACGATTGGGAGGGCTGGCGGCTGAAACACACGGGCAGGGGGGTTTCACAGCAAGAAGAAAAGGCTGAAGAAGTGGGCTGGCGGCTGCTTCACGATAATGAGAGAAAGAGAGATGGAGAAGGGCTCTAAGGTTTCTTTTCTTTTCTCTTTTCTGAATAAAAACCCTTTTCCTAATCTTGAAATAAAACTTGGACAAAAGAAAGCCCAATTTAAAAAGGAATTAGGATTTCAATTCAAATCCTCAATTTGAATTTTAATCCAAATCTTAGCTCCCAAAGAATTCGGGATTAAACCGATTAGGAGGAGTTTGGGTCTTTCGATATTTAAAAGAAATATCAAATATTAAACCTCTAACTTTAGGAAATTTAAAGATTTAATTAAAAATCTCTTTCCCCTAAATTTTAGAAATTTAGTTTAACGACCCTAGGCCAAACTTATTCTAATTTTCCAAATTAGAATAAGAACGCCCAATAAATTCCAAAACGACTTGATTTAGAAACGCGGGGCGTTAAATTGGTAGGCTTATTGTGCGGTGCTGATGGGTCACTCTCACCCATGCAAATCAAAATAATCCCAAATAAAAAGGAGTTGATGGTTAGCTCAAGATTAAGATCGAGTTACCTAGGTCATTGCTTGAAATATGTCGGTTTCACAGTAAACGACGTTATAAAGTGAAAGTGACTAATTTCGCAGTCCGGTCTTATGCAAACTTCTTTTGCATAGGACGGCCAACTCACATGTCTCTACATGAACGATTTAGGATCACATCGTTTTTACTTAAACAAAGTGGATCGCGTCACATAGTTTTTCCTAGGATAAGGTACCGAGTCTTATCCCTATACTATAGACCGTTTAGGCTATGTATTTGAACTTGATCCACTTGTCACTACATAAAGTTCAAGCATTCATATCATAGCCATGGATTCTAGTTTATTGTATTTGGGTTAATTAATACATAATGAAAACAATGATACAACAACTAGAAATTGAATAACCTCGATAATGCTTTATCGATTATAATTGACTTTATTACATTTACTATCCACGAGTTTTAGGACATAAAACCCAACAGGTCGACCACACCCTAAATTGACCAAGCGATTCCTACACCAAAAACAATCCATAATTCACTCCAGTTTGTTGTAAGTTAAACATGTTCTAATTAATTAAGTGCATAAGTTATATAAGTTATTAGTAAATTAATAAGTAAGTTTTGTAAGTTTAAAATTGTTGGAGGTTAAGTTTAACATTCATATTAGAAGGGAGTTTTATGTTCATGAAGTTAAGATGGGATGGGAGTTTTAGATCTAAACTTTTCCATGTAATCCTATAAATAGGATAGTTTTAGAATGTGTTGAAGCAAGTGTGTGGAGAAGAAAACACAAAAGAGTTAGAGAGAAAAAGTGTGAACCAAGTTTGTAGCTTTCTTTAAGAGTTTTTTGTTCAATACAAGTGAATTGTTTCTTCTCAAATATTTTTATTTGATTCTAATTTGTGAGTGTCCATCACACGCTTCCAACAAAGTGGTATCAGAGCTTGAGTTTGAGAAAAGGAAAATTTGTTTTGCAAATGGCAAACAACAATTTGGTTCCTTTCCAAGTGCCTCGACTTACTAAGGAAAATTTTAGCAGTTGGTGTATTCGTATGAAAGCTCTACTTGGTTCACAAGATGCGTGGGAAATTGTTGATAGAGGCTATGAAGAACCAGAAAATGATGCGGCTTTGAATCAAGCCCAACGAGAAGCTTTGCAAAATACAAGAAAGAAAGACCAAAAGGCTCTCACCATTATTCATCAAGCAATTGATGATACAAATTTTGAGAAAATTTCTGGAGCAACTACTGCGAGGCAAGCATGGCAAATTTTGGAGAATACTTATAAAGGAGTAGATCGAGTCAAGAAGGTTCGCCTCCAAAAATTAAGAGGTGACTATGAAGCATTAAATATGAAGGAGTCTGAATCAATTTCAGATTATACTTCTAGATTGCTTGCAGTGGTAAATGAAATGAAGAGGTATGGTGAGACATTAAATGATGAGCAAGTAGTTGAAAAGATACTTCGCTCATTGGATGAAAAATTCAATTTCATCGTTGTAGCTATTGAAGAATCGAAGGATTTGAGCACAATGTCCATTGATCAACTTACGGGTACTTTGCAAGCCCATGAAGAGAAGCTTCTCAAGAAAAGTAAACAAACAACTGAGCAACTTTTTCAATCAAAGTTGCAGTTGAGAGATAAAGAAGATAGCCAAGAAAAGAGCAATCGAGGTCGAGGACGTGGTAACAATCGTGGACGTGGTCGAGGTCGAGGAAATGACGGACAAAGGAAATTTGATGAGAGTAATTCATACTCTAATTCATCAAGAGGTCGTGGAAGACAAAATAATTCAAGGCCATATGGAGGAAGATCAAATAATGATCGGAGGTATGATAAAAGTCAAATTGAATGTTACAATTGTCATAAATTTGGTCATTATTCCTGGGAATGTAGACATAAAGTTGAAGAAAATGCCAACTATGCTGAACAAGACGTTAAAAGCAGTGAGTCGTCTTTGCTTCTAGCATGCAAAGGTGAAGAGACATGTGAAAACAATTTGTGGTATCTTGATAGCGGTGCCAGCAATCACATGTGTGGAAGTAAATCAATGTTCGTGGAACTTGATGAATCGGTTGGCGGAAATATTACATTTGGTGATAATACAAAAATTCCTGTTAAAGGAAAAGGTAAAATTTTGATAAACTTGAAGAATGGGAAGCATGAGTTTATCTCTAATGTCTACTATGTGCCAGATATGAAGAACAATATTTTGAGTTTAGGACAACTCTTAGAGAAAGGCTATAATATTTTGATGAAGGATTATAGTCTTTCAATAAGAGATCATCGTGATAATATGATTGCTAGAGTGCAAATGACGAAGAACAGAATGTTTTTGTTAAATATTCAAACAGATGTTGCAAAATGTTTGAAGTCGTGTTTGAAAGATCCGTCTTGGATTTGGCACTTGAGATTTGGGCATTTGAACTTCGATGGCTTGAGATTATTAGCTAAGAAGAACATGGTGAAAGGATTGCCATATGTCAAGCATCCGGATCAATTTTGTGAAGGTTGTCTTTATGGCAAGCAATCAAGAAAGAGTTTTCCACAAGAATCTTCTTCAAGAGCAAGGAGACCATTAGAGCTTGTCCACACTGATCTTTGTGGACCAATAAAGCCAAGTTCTTTCGGTAAGAATAATTATTTCTTATTATTTATTGATGATTTCAGTCGAAAAACTTGGGTTTATTTTGTCAAGAAGAAATCAGAGGTATTCGACATGTTCAAGAGATTTAAAGCTCTTGTCGAAAAGGAAAGTGGTTATTACATAAATGCATTGAGATCAGACAGAGGAGGAGAATTCACTTCAAATGAATTCAAAGAATTTTGCATAGAAAATGGAATTCGTCGACCTATGACAGTTCCATATACTCCACAACAAAATGGTGTTGTTGAGAGGAAGAATAGAACTATACTCAATATGGCTCGAAGCATGTTGAAGAGTAAGAAGATGCCAGAAGAGTTTTGGGCACAAGCGGTTGAATGTGCAGTGTATTTGTCTAATCGTTCTCCCACTAGAAGTCTGTGGAACAAAACTCCTCAACAAGCATGGACTGGAAGAAGACCATCTATTTCTCATTTGAGAGTATTTGGGAGCATTGCTTATGCACATGTACCAGATCAAAGGCGAAGTAAGCTCGATGATAAAAGTGAGAAACTTATTTTCATTGGCTATGATGCAAGCTCAAAAGGCTACAAGCTTTATAATCCAACCATAGAAAAGACGGTGGTAAGTAGAGATGTTGTGTTTGATGAGGAAGCTTCATGGAATTGGAATGATGAACCCAAAGATTATAAGTTCCTACTTTTTCCTGAAGATGATGATGAAACTGGTGATGTGGTTGTTTCTCCATCAACACCACCTCCATCGCCGGTCAATCCAGAACAGACTACACCTTCATCATCAACAGCAAGTTCATGTGAAGGGCCTCATCGCATGAGAAGTTTACGAGACATATATGATGAAACAGAAGAGTTAAGTCAAAGTTTTAGTGATCTTACTCTTTTTTGTCTTTTTGGTGACAGTGAACCATTAAATTTTGAAGAAGCTTCACAAGATGAAAATTGGAAGACTGCTATGAATGAAGAGATAAAAGCCATAAAGAAGAATGATACATGGGAGCTTTCTACTCTTCCAAGTGGAAAGAAAGCAGTAGGTGTCAAATGGGTGTTCAAGATAAAAAGAAATGAAAAAGGAGAAGTGGAGAGACACAAAGCGAGATTAGTTGCAAAAGGCTATTCTCAAAGAAAAGGCATTGATTACGATGAAGTATTTGCTCCTGTTGCTCGCTTGGAGACCATAAGGTTGTTAATTGCACTTGCTGCTCAGAATAGATGGAAGATTTTTCAAATGGATGTCAAATCGGCATTCTTGAACGGATATCTTGAAGAAGAAGTCTACTTGGAACAACCACTTGGTTATGCAGTGAAAGGTCATGAAGATAAAGTCTTGAAGTTAAAAAAGGCTTTGTATGGATTGAAGCAGGCGCCAAGAATGTGGAATAGCAGAATTAACAAATATTTCCTTGACAATGGGTATTTGAGATGCCCTCATGAACATTCTCTTTATATGAAGACTAATGGTCATGGAAATATTTTGTTAGTTTGTCTCTATGTGGATGACTTAATTTTTACAGGAAATTGTCCAAGTATGTTTGAAGATCTCAAGAAGGCAATGACTCAAGAATTTGAAATGACAGATATTGGGCTCATGTCATATTATCTTGGCATCGAAGTGAAGCAGTCGAAGGAAGGTATTTTCATTTCTCAAGAACGATATACTAAAGAAATTCTTGAGAAATTTAAGATGTTTAATTCTAAACCTGTCACAACTCCGATGGAAACTGGGACAAAACTGTCCAAATATGAAGATGGAGATGTTGTAGATCCTTCGTATTTCAAAAGTTTGATTGGAAGCTTGAGGTATTTAACTTGCACAAGACCAGATATTTTGTTCAGTGTTGGATTGGTGAGTCGGTTTATGGAATCTCCTACAACTACTCATTTGAAAGTGGCAAAGAGAATTCTTCGTTACCTCAAAGGTACGCTTGACTATGGATTATTTTATTCATCGTCTAAAGAATTCAAGCTTGAAGGTTATTGTGATAGTGATTGGGCTGGAGATCTTAATGATCGGAAGAGTACAAGTGGATATGTTTTCTTTGTTGGCAATACATCTTTTACTTGGAGTTCTAAGAAGCAACCTATCGTAACATTATCTACTTGTGAGGCAGAGTATGTTGCTGCAGCATCATGTGTTTGTCATGCAGTCTGGTTGAGAAATTTGCTTAAGACAGTTGGAATTTTGCAAGAAGATGCAACTGTGATCAATGTGGATAATAAGTCAACAATTGCTCTAGCCAAGAATCCAGTGTTTCATGATCGTAGTAAGCACATTGATACAAGATTTCACTTTATCAGAGATTGCATTTCAAGAAAGGAGATTCAAGTAGAATATGTGAAGACAGAAGATCAAATTGCAGATATTTTCACAAAGCCACTTAAGGTCGATGTGTTTAGCAAGTTAAGAACTTTGCTCGGAGTTTTGAGAAAAACATGTTTAAGGGGGGATGTTGTAAGTTAAACATGTTCTAATTAATTAAGTGCATAAGTTATATAAGTTATTAGTAAATTAATAAGTAAGTTTTGTAAGTTTAAAATTGTTGGAGGTTAAGTTTAACATTCATATTAGAAGGGAGTTTTATGTTCATGAAGTTAAGATGGGATGGGAGTTTTAGATCTAAACTTTTCCATGTAATCCTATAAATAGGATAGTTTTAGAATGTGTTGAAGCAAGTGTGTGGAGAAGAAAACACAAAAGAGTTAGAGAGAAAAAGTGTGAACCAAGTTTGTAGCTTTCTTTAAGAGTTTTTTGTTCAATACAAGTGAATTGTTTCTTCTCAAATATTTTTATTTGATTCTAATTTGTGAGTGTCCATCACACGCTTCCAACACAGTTATCCTACTAATTCTCCTTACATAACTTAATAACCAAGAAGGACAAAACGAGATTGAGGCTTACCCAAAACAACCTCCTAATGCTGCAGGTCGGATAACAAAATCAGTCCAATTTTGATAGTTTCAACTCCAATAACTTGGGAGACCTTAAATCATAGGCTAATCATTAATGGGTAATTGTTTAGAGAGTGAAATTGACAAAGATAACGTTAAATCCAACTTACCCAAGGTTGGAATTATCTAGAAACTTTGGAAAATTGCTGGAACCGAACACCACACTACTGCACACAGTCAAAACACCGAAAAACGCAGCTTCACGCCCAAAACTTCATTGAACAGTGCTAAAGAAGACTGAGTAATTGATTAAAGGAATTAAACAATCACAAAAACTCTCGATTCAACTTACCCATGCCAAAATCTTGTCCAAAACGTTAAAACTCGACAAAAAACACTGCTATTCGCATTGTCGCTTGTCGGAGAAACTGCCGCTGTAGGAAAAACGCCCAAGAGCTGAGACCCACGCCTTACCGTCGCCTGAAACCCCGTCCACTACTGCTGAAGAAGAAGAACGTTGCTGCATCGTCGGGTATACACCGGAAAACAGGCATAAAGGAACCACGCCGCTGATCTGCTCGCTGTCGTCACTCGAGTCACTGCACAGCCAGAAACGATGGTCGGAGAAAGACGCCGCAGTTGACCTGCAAGGTGGAGACCCAACGTCGGAGATAGGGCTGAAGGCGTTGGAAAATGCAGGAAAAAAGGGACACCAATGGCTGAAAAATCGTGGAGAAGAGGGAGGAAGATGATGGCTCCTTTGGGGGATATGGGTTGCGTGCGGGGTGATATAAGTGGAAGGAAAAATTAGGGTTAAGTGGCTTGGCTTAAAGACCCATTAAATTACAAAACTTCCACTCAACCTAATTTAATTTAAATCCAAGCAAATTTCCTAATAAACATTACATTACAGTTTATTTAATTCATCTCTTAAACAAATCTCATGAAATTAGCTCCACAAAACATTAAATTTAAGAAATTTAACTTTATCTCAAAATTCATGACGTTACGTGGGTGGTTTGCCTTTATTTAGTTTCTACTATTGTTGCTTCTTTATTTCTTAAAGGTTGTACAAGGTGTTATGAGAAGTACATTATAGGCCTTTTAATCAAGGTCTTTCAAGTTTTCATTGAAATGGATTTAGTTTGGTAGAATTAAATCTTGTTCTAAAGATAAGACATTGAATTTTTTCAATTTTTTTACTAATGTAGTTTTTCTTAAGATTAAGATTGTTCATGTTGCTTTGTTTTTCTTTTCTTCTTTCTTTTTTGTTTTTTACAATATGGGGGTGGGGGATTTGAACCACAAATTTCGTGGTTATCAATACAATTTTATGGCAGTTGAGCTATGCTCTTGTTGGCAGATTGTTCATGTTGTTAATAGACAATCAAGTAATGCTTTCTTTGGGGTCTTGTGGTGGAGCTTCTTCGTATTTTAGCAGGTCTCTTCCCTATAAGTTGGATAACTTTGTACACTATGTGTTTATTATATGTATTAAGAATTAAAAAAAAAAAAGCACCAGAGTGCCCTGTCATAGGGTCTAAGTAATACTACTAGAGTAATTTTTTTTCCTGAGAGCATGCATTGATTGTCCTAATTACAAACATGATATTGATCGATTTGATGGGTTCTAGCTCAAGTGCTACTTTGCATTCTTAATCAAGAATAGTTCAATTCAATATGTATTACACATATGGGTGGTTGATCATCAAAATTTCTATAGGTATGCTTTATTTTTGTAGTTCCTTTTTGGAATTTGTGAGCTTGTATTATTTTCTTTGGATTGTTCGGTTACAAAATTACTTTTGATGTTAAATTTCTACTCTAACTTGATTTTGTATGTTTACTAAGCTTGTCTTCGACTTTTGTGGCTTTAGGTGATTAGAGGGAAGGAACTTATTATTTAGAGTTTCTGTTATGCTAGGTTTTTGTTGAGATTTGTTTGCGAACATGTTGTAGTCAATGATGGTTTTCTTTTGTTGGACTCCTTTTCTCTCGGCCACTTGTATTAATGTAGATATACTGAAGTCTATGAACAAAAATTGCTTCATTTCTAAATGGGAGTTCTCAAAAAGCCATTGAGCTTCATTTCTAAAAGAAATAATGCACAACTCTAATACCCCTATAACTAAACTTGTACGTGTTATCACTATCCTTATGTGTGTGATTATAATTTATGTTTCTTTTCATTCTTTTGTCATATAATTGTTTTTGTTTTGTTGTAGTTTAACACAAAGAGTGCATTTACACAAGACGAAATCGAAGAGGTTCCTATAGAATGAAGAAACTTTGTTGAAAGATTTGGGTAGGCTAGGTGTAGTTGAATACATTAATTAACCCTAAATATGTGTATATATAGTGGAGGATTTATTTAGGTTTTATTTCGGTGTACATATACTTTTCAATAGTGAATGTTCATATATGCATATGTGTTCTCTCTTCTAAAAATGCATGATTCTGGACTATTTGTTTGGATCTAATTTGTGGAGGGAAAGGTGGTCTAAGTATTATATTGTAAATGATATATGGAAGTGTTTGTATTTCAAGTTTGTTTTGTGATATAAAAAAATTGTGTATCAATTGGGGTATTTGTATTGGAAGTTATGAAGTTAAATTCAATTTTGTTTACAGGGTTTTTTATAGAAGGAAGAAATAGTATTGTTGGTTAGCTACATGTGAAACAAACAATTATTTTACTTAATATTGAATAAAAATTATGACGGGCATTGCCTGTCACTGAAACATACAAAAATTGATTTTTAATGTCGGACGCTTTTGATATCACAACTTTTAATGTTGGGCACTGACCAACATTAAAAGGGTACTTTTAATGTCAGATAGAGCTCTTAATGTCGGTCAATGCCTAACATTAAAAGCGACCGACATTGAAAGCGTCCGACATTAAAAGCCGAATTTGTTGTAGTGGGAGGTATATGTGTGGAGCTTCATCACCAAGTAGTCGGGGATATATATAAAGTGTTTAGCCTTTTTTTTTTTTGAACTTTTTGTTTTTTTTTTTGCATAGATTGTTGTTCAAGGTTTGATATCTTATTCATTCTACTTGAAATTTAACTCTATCCCACCTCATATGAGATTTTGTCTTAGATTAGAACCACTAGTAATCTTTTCTTCAAGGAAACAAATAACTTTTGGCCCAAGTTTGAAGTTTCATTTAATTCATTTATTGCTTTTTGCTAACTCTTTCAAAGTAGAGAATGTAATGTATAGATTTTAAGGAGAAAAGGGACGTTTATGGAGACCTACACTTGATATTATTGTTACTGATGATGTTGTAGGTACTACAATTGCATGGCAGATGATTGATAAAGTTAAAATAAGTAAGTAACTTCCAAGTTCAGTTGAATTTGTTTGTATGTGTTTTAATGTTTATTTGTTTGTATGAATTTTAATGTTTATTTGTTTTATTTGATTGAGTTAGAGTTTAAATCATGATTTATAAAAGATATTTTGGTTTTTTAATTTATTAGGTGAATGAAAGGATGACACACATGCAACTGTATATTCATGGGGGAATGGTTAGTACGATGTCATTTGATCAACTCTCTTAGTTGTTTTTTAGTGTATAAACTTTTTGGGACTATATATATAGTCATTTTAGTTATTTAGATTATGAATATACAACTTTCATTATATGTAAGTATTTTAATTTATTTGCTATAACACACTTTTGATTTTATTAATGTAGTATTTTAATTTTTTTTTTTGCTAGAAATTTTGACGATTTTATGTGTATCTCAGAAATTTGAAGATTTGCATTTTTTAGTTGTTTATACATGATAAGGCAAGTGACTTTGATAGATATATATGTTCTTACTTGTGAAGATGTATTTAAATATATTATAAACAAGTTTAAGTTGATTGTTCAATATAAAAACATTTGAAATAAATAATACAGATGTAAACAAAACAGTATAATATATATGAAAAAAAACAAACATATTAAACGTCAATTAGTGTGTCTGTCATAGTAAGATTAAAAATTCTATGCTATATTTTCTATGACATTATTTCACTGCTATAAAAAAAATGTTATCAAAGACCAATCATAGTTTTTTTCGTAATGTTGTGGAATTTTTTCATGACATTAGAATTTCGCAATAAAAAGTGGACGTTTTATAGTGTTTTCAATAGCATCAAATAAGTGCTATAAAAGGTTAGAGACTATCAATAACATCAACTACAACAACGTGGTAAAAAATGTTATGATGTCTTTTATAGCGTTTTTCACCACTATACAAAACGCTAATAAAGAGAAATCATAGCATTATTTAAACGCTATGAAAAGTTTTCATGACATTAAAATGACGCAATAAAAATAGACTTTTTATAGCGCTTTCGATAGCATTAGAAAAACACTATGAAAAGTTAGAGACTTTCAATAACATCTGCTACAATAACGTGGTAAAAACGCTATGATATGTCTTTTATAGCATTTGTTCACAGCTATGAAAAGCGCTATTAAAGAGAAATCATAGCGTTTTTCCCAACGCTATTAAAAGTTTCCATAACATTAAAATAACACAATAAAAGTAGACTTTCTATAGCGTTTTCAATAGCAGTAAAAAAAATGCTATTAAAAGTCTACGTGGGCTACGACTGCGTTTCATAAAACGCTATCCTTGCCTTACGATAACATTTTTTGAATGTTATCGTATGCGGTTTTTCTTGTAGTCAACAATGCTAAGAGGAAGCAAGATTGTCTTTGCATTGGTGGGTGATTTCTTCTACTCAAAGTATCCACATATTTGAATCCCCGAGATGAAGTTTAGCCGATTGAGGTAATTAAAATGCAAGATATAAAGTAAAAATCACAGAAAGTAAAGGAATAAATTGAAGAGAGTACATAAAGTGTAACAACCCGACTTCTTACAAGAGTCTCTTCGGGACCTTTACGACATGCATGCTTTGGAGGCCTTTTTAAATAAAAAGATTTTATAACATAAACACAAATTTAAGTAAAAAGAAAAAAAAAAGAAAAAACTTCAAAACAAAATTTTTATTTGGGATAACTGATATCAAAGGTGTTAAATATTCTTAAATAATTTCCAAACTATGAACATACATGACCTCTAAGAAATTTCTCAAACAAGATTACACATCAAATAAAGTAAAACAGAGTTCTTTAAGCGGAAGAAATTAAAATATGAAGTTCGTAGTTCTTTCATGGTTGCCTAATGGATTCTCATTAGTCGTCTTGCACTTGTCATTGCCTTTACTTGAAAGAAAACATTTTTGAAAAGAATGAGTATTTAAAATACTCAGTAAGTGACCCTACTGTTGCGAGGTTGGGTCACGCTTATGTACGTTTCTAAAAAAAATCAACAACAAACATCTTTTTTGTGGCTCTAAAATTTATTTTAAACTTATTAATTAGGGGATATACATCAATTCCATGAATATCCTAGACACATCAATTTCATGTGTCGCCTACGAAGGAATGTCAATTTCACGAACCTCGACTCAGGTACATCAATTTCATGTCCTTAAGTTCTGTATAGGCATCTCTTAAAGTCTTCAATTTAATTTACCCTCTCAAAATTTAAGAAAACTCAAAACTCATTTAAACTCATACTTATTACGGAATTTTTGAGAGACCACCAACTCAAGGATTTCAAAACTCAACATTTGCAAGCATTAATAATGAATTTCATGCTATCAACAATTTTTCATAAACGTGAACATAATCAAACAACTCATAGAAACACATGAATTTTGGAAAGTAAAACACGCGCTTCCAAAAAAAAAAGTTCAATAGTAAAGCCACTTTTCTTGGCATATAACTCCTTAATTTAAAACGAGAATTTAATTTTAGCAAAGTCGATCTTGCCCTTAATTGACTAAGCGATTCTCGAAGCTCTAATTAGCGGCTGGACAACAGTCTAAAATAGCGAAAATCTGGGAGTTAGGAGCCAAAATCTAGTGGGCAACGCCAAAAACAACCTCCTAATGCTAGGTTGGGATAAAAAGAATGCTCAAATTTGACGATTAAACCCCCAAACGCTATGGGTACCTTGAAAAAGAGAGCTAACATCAATGGGTATTCGGTTAAATGCGATAAACAACCAACACAACCTTCAATCCAACTTACCTAATGACGAAAACACCCAAAAACTTGCTAAAAACGCCCCAAATATGTTGTTGTCCGTGACCCACTACACCACTCGCCGGAGAAACGCGAAAAACATTGTTGGTCACCCACTGTATGTGCTTAAATCTGCTGAAAAACCACCAAAACGTGTCGATCCTGCTTCTACAACCGCGCCCACGCAAAAAACGCTGCTGGAAATGGCCCAAAAACTTGTTGCCTTCACCGGAAAAACACCCACTCGTCGGAGAGGTTGCGCCCCGCCGTGGAGCTCACCCGATGAGGTGGTCGGAGGCGGCGGTGATGCGGTGTGGTTGGAAGCTAGCCGGCGGTGGAACAAAAAAGAAGGAAGGAAGTGATGGTGGAGGAGAGAACATCGTGCACGTTCAGGAAGAAAGTAAGAGAGGTAGAAGATGATGGCTTGGTGGCTTTCCTTGGGCTGTGTGAGTCTTAGAGTAAAGCTAGGATTTGACTTGGCTTATAAGATTAGACTAGGGTTTAATTTGACTTCAAAGACATCTTATTTATAATTTTTCCATCCATCTTTGAATATTAAAATTTCACCAATTTTTCCTCCTTTTATTATTACTAGTTAAAAAACATGTGCAATGCACGTGAAAGCTTATTGTTTTAATTGAAATCATTCTCTCAATGGACGCCTCAATTCGAAGAGTAGCGTACTATCAACAAAAATTGAACGAAAAAATATAAATTGAAATTGATAATAAAAAAAAAACTAATATAATAAGATAGTTTATTTATCTCACAGATATTTGTTTGGTTTCTAGAAAAAAAAAAAGAAAGAAATTAATCAATTGGTAATTATAAGAGAATCTCCTTATAAACAAAATTTTTAGACACATTTTTACTATTAGATTTTGATGTTTCACATCAACAGTTGGATTTGCCATATACATGATAGATGCACCAATTCAATATATAATTATCTTAATTTGAACAGTTATGTCTCATCAGTATACATTGCAACTATTCGACATTTCTGGACACCTCAACTCGAAGAGTCACGTCCTGTCAACAGAGATTGAAGGGTAAAATGAAAATTTATTAAAAAAGTAAGAGTAAAATAGGAATGCAAAAATTCTCCCCTCTTAAAATTAAAACGGTGATTGCCAGAATCCCCTTCTAAAAGACACATGCAATGCACGTGGTTAAAAATCTTTAGAACTCAAAAAAAAAAAAAATCATACATGAAATTACGGATGAATAATATATAGAAAATTCAAAAATTAAGTGTACTATAATAACTAAAAAGTTATATTGATATTATATATAATCAAGTTTGTTCATAATTCAAATATGTATGATACAAAATTTTCATTCAACTTATGACAATTACTCACAAATTATGATTCAAATATTTTGTTCCAAAATTTCATACCATCTATATTTTAAAGTTATGTGAAATTTTACTTTTTTGAAAAAAAAAAATATGGTTTGTATTATATATTTTTCTATGCAACTCATCTCATTTTTTATAAAAAAAAAATATTGTGTAAATGGAATAGATATTTCATTTATAAATGTGCAAATGAAAGTATAAGTGAAACTTCTTTGTTTTTAACCAATAATTGTGCTTTCCAATTTAAATTTAATTGTTGTAGAATTTGTATGCTAAAAATGGGGGCAAAAAAAGCAAGTTTGAATTTTACCTTAGTGCTCATGAGTGAAAATTAAAAGCTTGGTCTTGAGTATAGTTGAAATCCCCCTTGTTTCAATTCCTAAAACAAAAGTTTCTTAATATTCGTCTCAAAGCTTCATTGTGATACAATTCAATGTTTTCTTTACAAAGAACAAACACTTTAAAATTCTCTTTCCTATCACTTGACAATTTGATATGAAAAAATAGACAATATATATTGACAACTATGTTTATTTATTTATATATATGGATTGCACTTATATATGATGAATACACACTAATTCAATGTGTCACATCTGTCCAAATAGTTGTGTTCTATCGGCATAAATTGCACCTATTCAATTTAAAAGTTTAATTTTGAATTATATTTTGTAAAGTCAAAATTTGAAGAACCACCTTCCTTGTCTTAATATCTCTAACGGACACCTATACTCGGAGAGTCACATCCCAACGATTGAAAAACCACCTCTGTTATAAAAATTTCTCTCAACGGACACCTAAACTCAAAGGGTTGTGTCCCATCAACAAATAGTGAAGGGCAAAATAGGAATTAAATAAAATTGTAAGGGTAAAATTGGTATGTAAAAATTCTCCCCTCATAGCCCTTTTTATATATAGTATAGATTTTTTAAAAAAATTTCCCTCTTAACTCCAAATTAAAGAAATTTGAAATTTACTTCAAATTACCGATGTTACATAAAGTAAAGAACTTACACCTAAAAATTGAATAAAAAAAGAAGGTACAACAACTTGCAAAAATTAATAATAGAAAGTAAAGAGTTTAGACTCAACTAATGGTTCTTTATCCTCTCTATCTAACTTGCTCTTAACCTTTTTCAAGGGGAGACAAGTCTTTCTCTTCTTCTTCTATCGAATGGAAGAGCTAACATAGGCTAGAACAACTGTAACTCAGAGTGATTAGAATATGAGAAGAAAGAAAAACAAGAAAACTATCCTAAGGATTAAAATCTGAGCTCCATTTGCTTCTTGCATCTTGGTCGCCTTATATAGACCTTGGAGGTTAGGGTTGACTGTCGAGATCAGTGTGAGAGGATCCTTGAAGGTAAAAATCAACGACCCTTGGAGATTTGATATGAGATTAGGGATTTTCGGAAGATTTTGTGAAGATCCCGCAAATCTCAGAATTCTGTCAGAAAGCGCAGTTGGGGCCGCATATCGGATGCAAATTCCTCTGTGCACTGCCTTCACAAGTTTGTCTTCAGTTGGGGCTACTTTACTTATCAATTTGTGGGCACAATTCAAACACAAACTCCACATCCTCAAGACCAAATGTGGACGCAAATCTGCAACTTCGATATTTTGCTTCGCTAACTCTTTATCTCCAATTGTGAAAGCATTTCCACTGCAAATAGTCCTCTGCACAAAAACATTAACTTGGATAAATTCTTGCAAAAGTAACCTCTTTTTGGACATTTTAAGTGTAAATTCTATATTTCTAAGATTTTCAACATGATCCTAAGATTTTTGCTAAATTGACTCTAAAATATATGATTTTAAGCACAAAGTCTTTGTTTTCCCAACAATAACCTAGGTTTTTAAGGCTAAATAACATAGATAAAGTAGTGTTATCACCTATCAAGGTGACGACAAGAATATGAACCTTATAATTCACTCATAAGCATTTGAACCCAATTATAGGATGGGAAAAATACTCAACTAATGCAAGACATCTCCAAGAAAAAATTTAAAAAGTCTCCCTTTTGGGGAACTCATGCTTACAACTAATCAAAAAGCTTAAAATTAACAATAAAGTCTATCCTAGGAAATCATAATCATGCAAAAATAGCATCAAAAAACAACTATATGTCAAATTCACAATAAGCTAAAAAATATAGCCTGAACTTAGATACTCAAGGGCTCAACAAGCAAAGCATTCCCCCCACCCCCAAACTTAAAACATGCATTGTCCTCAATGTTGGGGTTTATGTCCTAAAACTTGTAGATAGTAAGTGATAACTATTGATCGTTCTCAATAAAATGTCATTAATTGATTGTTATTCTATAATTCTATAAAGAGTTATAGAATTATTAGTTTTTTTGTCTTAATTAAACCCAAATCCAATAAACTAACATCATAGGCTAATGTATGAGTCTTGAACAGTATGTAGAGACATACAGGGATCAGTGTTCAAGATACAACCTAAAGGGCCTATAATATAGTGATAAGGTTGCGTACCTTATCCTAATAACACTATGGATACGACCCACTTTGTATTTGATACAAACACAATGATCCAACACGTTCATGTAGCTGACATATGAGTGAGAGTATCCTATGCAATGAGTTTGCATAAGATTGGACCGCAAAATAGTAACCATTAGATGTAACTCCGTTGACTAGTTACGTTTCTTCTCACTAGGATGACCTAGGCAACTTAGTCTCAATCCTGAGTGTATTATGAACTCCTGATCACAAGAAATTTTCCTTTGATTTGTATGGGTGGGAGTGGCCAGATCGTCAACTCAATAAGCCTACCATTTTGGGGACAAGACAGAGTGGGTGGCTAGGAACATAAGCACACGAGATGGAATTCACTCCTTCTCGACTTCAAGATAAGTAGATGAGTGTTCCCTTAAGAAGTGTCTCCAGGTCTTGAACAAAGGGCCCTACCCTATCATTGTCAAGAGAAGGGTTTTTGTTTATTGGTGGATTGCTGGATTGGAATTTCTTATGTTTAACTCTATTTCGTTTGGCATCCTATTTTTCTCTAATAATTATTTTGTGTTGATTTCATTAGTTCGATTGGCTTCTTGGTTACTCGGAGGACCCCCCTACACAAACCTGTGCTAATTAACTTGCTAACCGTGAATTCTGCAATTAACAAGATTAATTAATTTATTCTTTATCGCTCACTACCCCTCATACATAAAAAAACAACCATCTGAGACCTCGCACCGGTCACTATATTATATCTAACTAATTTTAGAGTAAGCAATTTCACAATCACCTACTTAAACTAGCCGCTTTGGGATTATGGGCCGAAATTGTATTAACTAAACTCAAATGCAATTCAAATCTAATTCATACAACCTTTAACATGCATACTAGGCATATCAAGGGTCATCTCACGTAGAGAGTGGCTTGCCTCAACCTAGTGCCTATGTAAAAATAACTGATTGAATACACAAGCGGAAATCACATAGGGTCGTCAATCCTAATAGACTAGCCTCATGTATTGGTTTAAATAGGATAACATGCAAAACTGAATGAAAACACAACAAGAACAATGCATAGAACGCCAAAAAACTCAGCCAATTTAAATAGAAATCAAAGCATAATCTCAATCCAACGATCTAGATGCGATTATCAATTCATAAACGAAGCGAAAACACAAATAGACATGAAAGAATCCATGAAATATGTCTTAAAAAGGTCTACAAAAATACTGAAACGTAAAAGAGGCGAAACGAATCGTAAAATGACAGAATTTCTAACCTAACGACGGACTAAACCGAGACTACTTATTTATAGAAATCCTCACACTGTCAAGACGCTACAGACTTTATGCTCGCTTCATTTTTGCGTCGGCTTCTCGATGTCAGGGGTAGTGTCTCGACGCATCCGATGGGACCTGATTGCCCATGATTATTTTGTTGGGTTTAATGTCCTATAAACTCGTAGTTTGTAAATCATTAAACATATTCTATTTCCAATAAAGACGTTGATGTTATTCAGTAAAAGATGTTATTGAATAAGTAAGTTGCGAATGATTAACCTAAATCTAATAAACTAAAATCCTTGGCTATAAAATGAATGCTCGAACTATATGTAGGGACATATCGTAGGATCAAGTTCAAGTTTATAGTCAAAATAGTCTATAGTATAAGGATACGGTTGGGTACCTTATCTTGGGGACACTATGGACGCGACCCACTTTGTATTAAGTACAAACGATGAGATCCTAAATTGTTCATGTGGTGACATGCGAGTGGGGGCATCCTATGCAATGAGTTTGCATAAGACTGGACCACGAAATAAGTCACTTTCTCTTTATAACACCGTTTACTGAAGAAACTGACTATTTCTCATAGATGACCTAGGTAACTTGTTCTTAATCCTGAGCTAACTATGAACTCCTATTTATATGAGATTATCCTTTGATTTGCATGGGTGAGAGTGGCCAACATCACCGACTCAACAAACCTACCATTTTGGGGATAAGATCGAATAGATAGCTGGGGACATAGTCTCGTAAGACGAAATTCACTCCTACCCATTTCAGGGATAGTAGAAAGGTTGTTCCCTCAAGTACTAACTCCAAGACTTGAACAAGGGGCCCCCACCCTTTCGTTTGATCGAGAGGGACTTAGGTTTGATGGTTGGAACACAAACCGATTGTTCATTAGAGGATTAGTGGAACTTTAGAAATAAAAAGTACTTTAGGGGGAAAACGGTCATTTGACCTAGCTATAGATACGAACAACCTGTGAAGGAACGACTTACTAAACATGGTTAAATCAAGTGAACAGAAATATGTCTACAGTGAGGGGAGTGCGACTATCGGGCTATAGTGGAGTGTCCCAGTAGTTAACTAATGTTAGCTAGCTTAGATAATGAGATTAGTCAGTTAGCCTCAAAACGTTGGAGCCCATGATCTATAGGTCCATTAGGTCCCCCTACTAGCTCATATCGGATTAAAGCCTAGAACATATTGATAGGAATCTTTGAATCGTTCAATAACGGGAAATAGGGTATATCGTAAAATGTGTTTGACACAATGATTTAATTATGAATTAAATTAGAAATTGAGAGATAAGGTATTTAAAATTTTTTTAAATACAATATATATGTATTAGGAATCATATATAATGGATTGCACAAGACAATAATGATTAATTGGATTAATCATATCAAATGATTTAGAAATGTCCCAAATTGATTGCCAATAAATCAATTTCAATTTAGAATTGAAATTAGGGAAAATTGCAAGCTGAAAATTCAAATTATGAATTCTATTTAAGTGGATTTAGTTGGATTCCCACTCATGCATGTTGATACAAAGTGGAAAACAACACATTCATGCACTAGATGCATGTGTTGTGAATTGAACACCTAAAATCCACTTATAGTTGCAATTCTACCATATGTCTTGTGTCATGAGGCTTCTCCTTGAATGGAAGATGTCTATATAAGGAGCATGAATCTGATTCAAAAGCAAAGAGAGTGAATTACGTACTGGGGAATTTACTCTTAATCTCATTCACCTCCATAAATCTCTCAAGAGCTTGTACCTTCAAGCATTCTCTTCCCATTCCCTATCTCTATAAGACTCCCACAAGTCATTCTTGGCCCGGAGAGTAGTAGGGAAGACTCTAGAGGTTGTCCAAGAGAAGTTGGAGAAGGAAAACACAACAAGGACATCAACTCATTTGAGCTACAAATAGGTTGGTATTCTTTTCTTTTTGTTCTCTCATTTCTAGAACATGCATGCTTTAGGAGTAAAATTAATTGAGTTAAGTGCTTTAGATCTTCAATTGCTTATGCATGTGTTATATGAACACCTTCATATTTGTCCTTAATCTTGTTAGTTTTACGATAATTATTTCGTTTAAAGTTATGTTTTGTAAGGTTTGGTGTCATGCGCTTCAGCGGAGCCCATTTTCAATATTGCTATTAATTCGAGGATTTTACCGCAGTTTTGATCCATCTTGAAGTCCATGGGATGACGAGGCGGTGAAAAAGCCTTAGTGGAGCACTCGAGACTCAGAATTGGCACCAAACGGATCAAGTTTTGAAGCAGCCAAGCCAAGAAGGCCCGAGAGATGGCGTCGAGACGCCATCCTCAAGCGTCTCGATGCTTCGGAAGCGAAAGCCAAAAAAAATCACCGTCGATGTCTCGACGCCGGCGCGTTTATTTAAACACATGTTGCTGTTTTTGGGCATTAGCGTGGAGGGGATGAAACGACGATTGAAGTGTTTAGCAGCTGCTCTCTCTTGGTTTAGGGTCGAATCTCTTCACTTTTCTCTTGTATTTTACATTTTCTAGGTAGATTAGGTTGGTTTCTCGAGCCTTAGGCTTAGTTTAGGCTTGTCTATGGTCGTCTAAGCACCGTTCGTTGTAGTTGGGACCTCGGGGTTGTAAGTACATTTGTATTTTTATGAGATTCATGAACAATCTTAATTGATTCATTTTTTATCTTGAGATTCTTGAACTTTATGCATGATTTATTGGTTGTTTGTTATTTTAGATTCTCGCTTTTATAATTAGCATGCACAGTAGGTTAAATTTACGCCCTAACTCGCAGCTCGTATGTTAATTATCCGCTACAGAATTGGTTTCCACTTAGCTAATTGATAGTTAATTGAATAGTTAGCATTAGATTGATTCGTGGGCACGGGTCCCAAGAGCAGACTCAGACTTTGTTGCTGACACGATAGATCTAGGATTCTAAATCGATACTTGTGATTAATTAGATGTTTCTCTAGTTGATTGTGAGTGTTCTAGTCTAGAGCAACGATTGATTGATTTATCAACTGTGGACAGGTTAGTTTATTGATTAATTGCATGTTAGCTCAACGGGTCTGATGGGTTAGTGCTCTAGGGGTATCTAGTTCTTAATGTAGTTGCTTAATTAATTAACTTGACGGGTTGTGAGGTTAATTAAGTAGTGGCTAGTAATTGAATCAATGGACGTTGGGATCAAGTCAATTGATTTAGAGTACCTATAGACGGCATGCATATAAATCATTATCTGCTAATCAATGAGTAAAAAGTAAATGTACTAATCAATTGACTATTACTACTAAAAAGTAAATGTACAGAGGAAAATAGAGAAAATATTGAGAAAGAAACACGTAAATAATTAGGTGAGACATGAGTAGCAACTAAAAAAAAATTACTCCAATTTACTTATTAATTTTACATTAAATTACTAAAACTATCTATGTAGTTAAATATCAAGTCCATAATTTATATTATGGCCCTCCATCCACCTGTAAATAATATACTTGTTATATTAGCTTTTCTATTAGTAATTAAATAAAAGAAAAACCAACTTCATCGATAAAGTTTACAATATTTGATAGTGCGACAAATTTATGATTTTTTTTTACATAACAATTTTATGATTTTAAGCCAAAGTGAGCATAACTCAACCGTAATTGGCATGCACCCAACCAAGATGTTTGAGGTTCGAATCCCCCACATCAAAATGTTATTGAACTAAATAATTACAACTTTAAGAGTTAACGGAAGGAGTGAAGAACACTCGAGCGGAAGCGTTAGCGGATCCTAGGCACCGGTTTTCATTAATTTTTAGAATTAAAAGCATGCTTGAAGAAGAACAAAAACAGAGCGTTATATAAATACCTCTTGGAGCTTTAAATTCGTGTGTTCCGTTGGATGTTTCTTTACACGAACGGTTCATGGACGACCACCGTGATCTTCCCCGCTATTCTCCGGCCTTAGAACGAGATTGTGGGAGCCCGAGCATGATGAATTTTAGGAGAGAAAAGATGAGAGAACCATGGGTTTCTTGCAATATGAGGGGCCACGGTTTTGAGAGATTTTGAACACCATTTCATGTCACTTTTTTGTATCCTTTTTCATTCATCTCTTCTAGCTTTCTCTATTCCCTTTTATAGAAGGAAATCATGCAATCTAAGGTTGCAATTTGAGGACAGCAAGGTGAATGAAGCCACTACATAGTTTAGGTGTCTTGGATTTGATTTTTGCATGAAATATATTCTAAAATTGATTTCTAATTTATCCATTAACTTTAAACTTCATTTTAAAGTAAATCAAAAATAAATTTCAAATTAATTAAACTAATTTTAATTAATTTGTTTAATTTAATATCAAAATATTAAATTAAATAAATATACCATACCCGAATTCTCTTAAATCCCGATAACTTTGAATCACTATTAAAATTAAAATCGAATATGTATCGAATACGTATTTAGAATATTTAAATCCTATTTCAACGTTTCGGAATCTCTAAATTTATAGTTTAATATAACCATTAAACTATTATGCTAAACTATATCGAATATAATTAGCGATATTTCCCAAAATCGAATTTGAACGTTTTCAAATTCTTTCATCACTCTGTTCTAAGGTTAGATCCGTTTGAGCTAGCAGGGGGACCTAATGGACCTACAGGTCATGGGCTCCAACGATCCGAGATTAACCGGTTGAACTCTTTCAATCCTAGTTAACCAACATTCGTTAACTAACAGGACATTCCACTATAACCCGTAGCTGAACTCCCCTCACTGTAGATATATTTCTGTCCACCCGATATAACCGTGATTAGTAAGTCAATCCTTCACAGGTTGTTCGTAACTATAGTATGGTCAAAAGTCCGTTTTACCCCTATAGCACTTCTTGTTCCTTAAGCCTTAGCTGAGTCCCTAATGAACAATTGGTTTGTGGTCCCACCACTAAACCTGAAACCTCTCGGGCTAATAAGAGGGCGGCGCGCCTTTGTTCACGTCCCGGAGTCAGCACTTAAGGGAACAAACTTTCTACTATCCCTAAAGACGGGTAGGAGTGAATTCCATCTTGCAGGACTAAGTCCCCAGCTATCTATCCGGTCTTATCCCCAAAGTGGCAGGTTTATTGAGTGGCGCTTATGGGCCACTCTCACCTATGCAAATCAAAAGATAATCCCGAATAAACAGGAGTTCATAGTTAGCTCAGGATTAAGATCGAGTTACCTAGGTCATCACTTTGAATTAGTCAGTTTCACAATAAACGGTGTTATAAACTGAAAGTCACTTATTTTGCGGTCCGGTCTTATACAAAACACATTTGCATAGGACGCCCCCACTCACATGTCTCTACATGAATGATTTAGGATCACATCATTTGTATTAAAACAAAATGGGCCTCGTCACATAGTTTTTCCTAGGATAAGGTACCCAGTCTTATCCTTATACTATAGACCGTTTAGGCTATGTACTTGAACTTAATCCACTTTTATGTCACTACATAAAGTTCAAGTATTCATATCATAGCCAATGATTCTTAGTTTTATTGGATTTGGGTTAATAAATACATAGTTAAACTGATTTTTCAACAACCATAATAAAAACTATTCTAATAAGTTTTATATATAACTTTGTTACATTTACTATCCACGAGTTTTAGGACATAAACCCCAACAAACTCCCACTTGGACTAAAACTCTAGTGGGTTGTTCAACTCGTAGACCTAGACCATCTAGATGTCCCTAGAACACTTTTAGCCATGAGGGCCTTCGTAAATGTTTCAGCAATATTTTATTCTTTGAGGATTTCCTCGTGACAATCACATCCCCTTAACTCATTAATCTCTTAGATGAGATGTACGTTTCCGTTCTATACACTCGCCTCATATTTGGAACAACTTTCCAAATGAACTTCCTAAGTCCTACATACTCTTGAATTTGCTTTATAAGTAGCAACTTATTTGGCCTTCAAGATAAAGTCTGTGATACGTCATCATTTGATGCTACGCCAACATATAGCTCCCTGTTTAGGATAAATTATTATGTCGATGTGGATTTCCTTGAACCCTTATCGGTTTAATAATTAGAATCAGTGTATCTTGTAAGGATCAGAACCTCAACACTATACATGAGCCTATTATACTTTGTTCTCCTAAAAATACATGAGAGTATATTTGTACTATAGTCCAACGGCTTACCATGGACTGAATTGGTATCTACTGACAATTTTGTTGCATACCATATGCCAAAACTGATAACTGATTGTCGTGGTACGGGAATTTTGTCTCAAGTTCTCAACCTCTTGAGGCGTCTCAGGAAACTACTCCTGTGACAAATGAATTCCATATTTGAAAGGTAAACAACCTTTCTCAGAATTCTAATCTTATATCTAGCCAGCACTTTTGTCCATATAAGATACTTGAGATAGAGCTAGCGATCTTCGTCCTTGTGATTTCGATCGTGTCAGATTTTAAGAACAAATCAAACCTTTCCAAATCTATAGTTTGGAACTGCATTGCTAGCTAATTTCTAATGTCAGTTTGATAACCTATATCATTCTTAATGAATAACATATCAATCATATACTAAACTATTACAGTTTACTACATTATTTATAATTCTTCTACCAACACAAGGCTTGCAATAGTATGATCAAAACGATAAGTTTAATCATGCATTAAATCTTATGTTTGAAGATCGAAACCTTCCATTCAAACCAAAAAATGGATTGGTTAAGGTTGCAAACCTTTTGCTCTACATCTTGGACTATGAACTTCTTTTGGTCTATACCAAAATGAATTGAAATATACGTATTCCATTTCCAGATTCATAGTTTTGACATAATTGTCCTTATTTATGTCATTCATTACCTCGTTAAAGGTTAATGGATCCTTGATATAGTCATCAGACATGACAATTGGAGTTTCACTTAAACTTACACAGTTTTCATAAGGTTGATTACCAACCCTCCCACTGCATTGAGGTTCTCTCAACATTTGAAAAAGACAAGACTAACTTAATGTGTCAGTTTGATCAACAACCCTTTGTTGAAGAACAAATCTTATTAACAACTCTTTGTTTATATATTTGTAGCTTATAACTTACTTAACACTCTTTTACTGCGTGGTTGTGATTTCTAACGTGATTTCTTTTAAGAAATATGCATTTTGTCAATACAAATACTTTCTTAAAGAAGTATCCATAAGTCGTTTTTTTGGAATAACCTACAAATAGGCATACTATCGAATAAGGTTCCCAGTTCGTTCGGGTTTGTCTTATATGAAGGACATCCCTAAGTTCTGAAACAACATAAACACATTTTATGCTTTTTCAGAATTCAAATAATGTTTCAAAAACATTCTTTTGAAAGAACCATATTCGTATTTTAAATTGCAATCAACACTACATACCCCAAAACGAGTTTTAGGCAACTCATTATCAAACGAACCATGTCTAACAAGGCTCTGTTTCTCCTTCCCGATATATCACTCTTCTATGATGTATTAGGTATTGAGAGTTATGACATAATTCCATGTTCTATCAAATAGACTTGGAATTTCAAGTCCATTTACTCTTTACTTTGATCGGATCAAGGTGTCGTTATTGTTTTACCTAATTTGGATTTTTATCCTTAGCGTTATATTATCTGAACTTCAAGAGTTCGGATATATGACGCACTTGGTAAACATAGAGCACCTTGAATAATCATTAATGAAACAAATGAATTATTCATTCCTGTTCGAGTATTAACATTCAGAATGTATCAACTCTAAGGTTTCTTTTGTACGATAATCTTTTTCCTGAAAAAGGTCATTAAGTCAGTCTACTTCCAAGGCATGACTTATAGGGAGGTAATGAGTCGTCTTCTAAGCTGCTTAGAAGTTCATTTTAGACCAGCCTTCAATCCTATTGAAATTTAGTTCGGCCTAACCTCAAGTGTGAAAGATAGGTGCCTTGAGAAACATGTCGCCTTTTCTTTTGAGTCACAGCGGTTTAAATACCTCATAATTTAGAATTGTTCTGGACTCTATCGTTCTTAAAACGTATATGTTTATCCTTTATGTTTGCAGAACAAATATTGGCATCCATTTCGATATGAACGGTTCATACATAAAAGGTAATATAATAGCCTTGTTCTAGAAAACAAGATATTGAAATCCAATTTTCTTGTAATCTTAGGAACAATATGTATTGTTCCTTGAAAGAATAACTTTATGTCTCCCACTGCCTTAGCCGAGACGAACTCTTCTATTTAAAGTCTAAGAGTTATCTTAACTAGTTCACGACTAGCACTAGGAACTCATTCCTGGAAAAGAACATACGTGATTTAGTGGGTCCTGAATTGAATATCCATGTTGAATCAATATTCTTACCAAGCACATTTTCAAGATAAATAAATCATATTTCTAGTCTTGAATCATTTTCTTTTGGCTAGGCAATTTTCTATGTTATCATGATCAATGCGAGAATGAAATAGATATAACATCTTGAGGACATATTACATTTTTAAGACTGTTTACGTATCACTTACCACGATATAGTGTATAAGGTTTGTTTAGTAGTATATTTCTATACCAATGACGAATTTGGCTTATTTAAAGAGGCATTTTATAGAACCTATACTAATCGCTGAAAAATAACAAATAAACGTAAAAATCGGTTGTCTTAAAAGTTTTAACCCTTTTTCTAATCCAATGAATTTAGCAAAAGCAATTACACACCTTATATTCATAATTCTTTTGCAACGATACTTCAGAGGTTCAGAGTAACTGCCACTGAGGGGTGGTCAGCTAGTCCTCCTTTGAACTGAGACATTCTCAACTAAACGTTAACACCATAATCGTTCATTTCTTGTTATTTCGTTTAGTTACCGTTGTTTGGTCAAGAATAAGCTAACCATTAGTTTTGTCTTGTAAGTGTGACCCTCCATTTTTTAGATCTCAGAGAACGGTCCCAACAATGCTACCGAATGGAAAAGCTAATGCTGGGAACGACCCTAAGAAATCCTTTATCCTTATGGGGTGTTCACTGTGCTATAATCCCTATGTTACAACCCTCCGAATGGTGTAGCAGCTCCAGGGCGTGCTTAGCAGGCGAACATAGAGATCTCGCGATGTAAACCAATGGAGGAGACCGTAGGATGCGTTGACACACTTCCTTCTCCCACTTACTATAAATACTTTCTCCATTCACCTTGATATTGATTTATGCAATCACCTTCCGAATGGAATGGTTACGTTAGTAAGTAACAAGAGGCTATGCATAAATCTCACGGTGTGAATTTTAGGGAGAGTGTGAGAAGAAAAGTTTTACATAGATACTTTCTCCATTCACCTTGATATTGATTTATGCAATCACCTTCCGAATGGAATGGTTACGTTAGAAAGTAACAAGAGGCTATGCATAAATCTCGCTGTATGAACTCTTATGGAGAACTTGAGAAGAAAACGATTTTTCATAGACGTTTTTCCTCCCACTAAGTATTTTAAAATTCAGGGTCTTTTACTTAGGTAAATCCCGGCTAAACGAATTTATCTAAGTTAATGCCTTATAAAAAAACTATATTAAATAAGGTCTTTATTCTAATGTCTAGGCGAATTAAACCCTTTTAATTTCCTAGTGACATTGCATGCTAATAAGACCACGGTTAATTCAACTCAGGTATCGGATTACCGGGAGAGTTCCCTTATAACCAAGGCCTTATATCCTACTTATCGAATTTTAATTCTATTAAAACACTAAAGTAGGAATCTCTTCTAATCCTATTAGAAAACAGTGATCTTAGGTCTAATTGATTTTAAATGATTTAAAATTAATTCGAGCTACCTAAGATCCTATGTTAGCATGCAAGTCTTTGTTAGAGGTTTTAACGGTTTCTATTCATTAACCTTATAACTATTTATACTTTTAATGAATTAATCCTATAACATGCTTCTGATAGCGAGCATAGCTAGCTATTTTTCTCTGATTAATTAAGCTAGTCTTTTTCAATTATTTGCCCAAATTTATGCATTTTTATGTTTTATTTGTAGGAAGTATGTGCTTGAAGCTTAATTCAACAATTGGAGTCAAATGGAGCTTCCAATCTTAAAAAAAAAAAAAAAAAAAAAAAAATTCATAGCGTCGCGACGCTATAGAAAATTTTTCAAATTTGCGGATCGCGACAGCATCGCGACGCTGTCTTGACAGCGTCTCGACGCTACAACGAAATTTTGCTATTTAAGCATCTTTTCGGCTAGGTTTTTTGGGACTTCGAATTGGGGACTTTTGGAGCCGACTTTAGAGCAGAAAGAGGACAGAATTGAGCTGAAGCAAAGGGGACTAGTTGGAAATCAACCCATTGTTCGTGGGGATCGTGACGGGGACGTTCGGTCTCGGCCTACAACGAGTCTATTTCTCTTTTCCCTTACTTTAGACACTTTTTATGGCTTATTTAGACTTAGTTTATATTGTAACGAGGATTATGTGTAGCTAAGTTTAATTCTTAGGGATTGATGTAGCCGTTGGGCAAGTTTTGGATTGATTTACGGTATTTATGCTATTGATGTCATTTATGCATATGTTGTATGCTTAATGCTTTCGATTTACTGGCCATAAATTGATCGATGTTTATATTTGAATCTAACTCGGGAGAGAGGATTTAAATTAGTAATCAATATGCATAACTAGAATTTAGCTAAAAATCGGGAGATTAAGGTTAATTCTAGAAATTGTCATAAAGGTTAGCCTTATTGTCTTGTATGTTTATTGGATTTAGATAGGGATATCGGGTTCAATTGCATATGGGAGAATCATGTATGCTCGGGAGAGATATGTGTGATTTTAGTTGCCAAGATTTATGAATCATAGCATGTGTTAATCCGTTTATTAATCCATAACTCCAATTGGTGAAATCAAATCCCTAAGACCAATTTTTCCCATTAGATTGTCGCTTTTAATTTTAGTTTTGTGTTTGACTAATTCATATTCTCATTCTATTTGATTTCCTAAATAAAATTGGTCAAAAGTATCTTTGATAATTAAAATTTGGCTAGACACCAATCCAGAGGACGACATTCGATTGCAAAATCACTATATTATTACTTGACCCGTACACTTGCGGTAAGCAAATTGCACATCAGCTTCTAATGGTGATGAAAGCATATAACAATCATAATTAAAGTTATATAAATGAATCACCATTCAAAAAGCTTTAAACGATTTGAAACAACCTAAGTCTAGTGATTTCCAACGGTATAACTATTACACTATGATGTCTAGGTGATAAAACCTCACATCTCTCACGCATGCTCATAAAACCGGGTTAACCTAACTCAAGTATCAGCTCGATGTCCAGGTAGGAGGTGTTCCGTAAACCGTCAACTTAAAAACCCCCAACCTTAGACAGCATCTTGCCGGGTGAGTTTACTTGTAACCTTAGCTTTACAAGATATTGACCTATTCTATGCGAATCAATCGAAATCGGATTTCATTAACCCTAAGTGAGCATGCATTTATCTTTGTTATAGGTTTTAACGTCTATCTCGATTTTTATAACACTTTATAATATAGACAACCTATAACATTCATCTATGCTAAGGTGGTTTCATGTTGCATGCTCGTTCGTTTTCGTTTATTAATAAAACGCTTATAAATAAACATTCATAAACGAAAAATAAAATAATCAATCATGCATCTATCATGAAACCTAACATGCATTCATTTTATTATAACCCTTATAATTATTTACTAATGCATGAACTTGCTTTCCTATGGTGGGATTTTAAATCTATATCACATACATTCCTAATGCATAAATAATTAAACACACTAAAGTGGACCGGTTTTGGCATCTAAACAAACTAATTAAGCTAAATTATTACAATAATAATTAAATAAAATAGAGAAACGTCTTGGACAGCTCCCGAACCGGCCCCGAACACCTCGAATCAGCTTGAACCATCCATAAAAGCTTGAACCAAACCAAAGGGGTTGAAAAATGGCTTGAACCGGCCATGAACCAACCAAAGCGGCCTGAAAACGGTGAACCGGACCGTGATTTTAAACCCCTGAACCGAACCACCGCCAAAATTCAAACTTGCACATGGGTTAGTCGATCCTAAGAGACGGGGGAAGCCCGTTTGATAGCGCGACAGCGCGAGCTTCGAAAGGGAATCGGGTTAAAATTCCTGAACCGGGACGTGGCGGCAGACGGCAACATTAGGGAGTCCGGAGACGTCGGTGGGGGCCTCGGGAAGAGTTATCCTTTCTGTTTAACAACCTGCCCACCCTGGAAACGGCTCAGTCGGAGGTAGGGTCTAGCGCCTGGAAGAGCACCGCACGTCGCGTGGTGTCCGATGTGCCCCCGGCGGCCCTTGAAAATCTGGAGGACCGAGTGCCTCACACGCCCCGTCGTACTCATAACCGCATCAGGTATCCAAGGTGAATAGCCTCTGGTCGATGGAACAATGTAGGCAAGGGAAGTCGGCAAAATGGATCCGTAACCTCAGGAAAAGGATTGGCTCTGAGGGCTGGGCACGGGGGTCCCAGTCCCGAACCCATCGGCTATCGGTGGACTTCTCGACGTTGTTCATCCAGCAGCCCAGAAAACAGCGTGCTCTGTTTTTTCGGCCAGTGTGTTCTTCATCTTCTTCGATCGATTACAACTTAAAAAAAACTCTAATGACTCCCAAATCTTTACAGACTCTTGGCAACACATTAAAGCCTATATTCGTATAGGCAATTAAAATTTAAACGAACGAATTGAATGATAAATTGATGCCAAAACCGAGTTCATCCACTTTAGCAACCATAACAGATTCAATAATCGAAATTCACCCAACAAACTCGAATTAATGGAAATCAAGTGCCCAAACCATACTCTGATACAAATTGAAGGAGTGAAGAACACTCGAGCGGAAGCGTTAGTGGATCATAGGCACCGATTTTCATTAATTTTGAGGATTAAAAGCATGCTTGAAGAAGAACAAAAACAGAGCGTTATATAAATACCTCTTGGAGCTTTAAATTCGTGCGTTCCGTTGGATGTTTCTTTACACAAACGGCTCATGGACGACCACCGTGATCTTCCCCGCTATTCTCCAGCCTTAGAACGAGCTTGTGGGAACCCGAGCATGATGAATTTTAGGAGAGAAAAGATGAGAGAACCATGGGTTTCTTGCAATATGAGGGTCACGGTTTTGAGAGATTTTGAACACCATTTCATGTCACTTTTTTGTATTCTTTTTTCATTCATCTCTTCAAGCTTTCTCCATTCCCTTTTATAGAAGGAAAACATGCAATCAAAGGTTGCAATTTGAAGACAGCAAGGTGAATGAAGCCACTACATGGTTTAGGTGTCTTGGATTTGATTTTTGCATGAAATCAATTCTAAAATTGATTTCTAATTTATCCATTAACTTTAAACTTCATTTTGAATCAAAATATTAAATTAAATAAATATACCATACCCGAATTCTCTTAAATCCCGATAACTTTGAATCACTATTAAAATTAAAATCGAATATGTATCGAATACGTATTTACAATATTTAAATCCTATTTCAACGTTCCGGAATCTCTCAATTTATAGTTTAATATAACCATTAAACTATTATGCTAAATTATATCGAATATAATTAGCGATATTTCCCAAAATCGAATTTGAACGTTTTCAAATTCTTTCATCACTCTGTTCTAAGGTTAGATCCGTTTGAGCTAGCAGAGGGACCTAATGGACCTACAGATTATGGGCTCCAACGATCCGAGATTAACCGGTTGAACTCTTTCAATCCTAGTTAACCAACATTCGTTAACTAACGGGACATTCCACTATAGCCCGTAGTTGAACTCCCCTCACTATAGATATATTTCTGTCCACCCGATATAACCGTGATTATTAAGTCAACCCTTCACAGGTTGTTCGTAACTATAGTAAGGTCAAAAGTCCGTTTACTAGCACTTCTTGTTCCTTAAGCCTTAGCTGAGTCCCTAATGAACAATTGGTTTGTGGTCCCACCACTAAACGTGAAACCTCTCGGGCTAATGAGAGGGTGGAGCGCCTTTGTTCACGTCCCGGAGTCAGCACATAAGGGAACAACCTGTCTACTATCCCTAAAGACGGGTAGAAGTGAATTCCATCTTGCAGGACTATGTCCCCAGCTATCTATCCGGTCTTATCCCCAAAGTGGCAGGTTTATTGAGTGGCGCTTATGGGCCACTCTCACCTATGCAAATCAAAGGATAATCCCCAATAAACAGGAGTTCATAGTTAGCTCAGGATTAAGATCGAGTTGCCTAGGTCATCACTTTAAAGTAGTCAGTTTCACAGTAAACGGTGTTATAAAGTGAAAGTGACTTATTTTGCGGTCCGGTCTTATACAAAACTCATTTGCATAGGACACTCCCACTCACATGTCTCTACATGAACGATTTAGGATCACATCGTTTGTATGAAAACAAAATGGGCCTCGTCACATAGTTTTTCCTAGGATAAAGGTACCCAGTCTTATCCTTATACTATAGACCGTTTAGGCTATGTACTTGAACTTGATCCACTTTTATGTCACTACATATAGTTCAAGTATTCATATCATTGCCAATGATTCTTAGTTTTATTGGATTTGGGTTAATAAATACATAGTTAAACTGATTTTTCAACAACCATAATAAAAACTATTCTAATAAGTTTTATATATAACTTTGTTACATTTACTATCCACGAGTTTTAGGACATAAACCCCAACATTAACAAAGTTTAATAAATGAATTCAATGAAAAAGTGTTGGGAAAATTACAAATAACAGAGAAAAATAGAGTAAATATTGAGAAAGAAACACGTAAATAATTAGGTGAGACATGAGTAGCTCACTCTCTTTTAAGGAGATTCAAGGCCTCTGCAGTATATATATTTATATATATATTTATTTATCAACCACTGGTACAACACATCTCCACTAGCCTATCCCCTCCAGGATACAACAATCCATCTTAAACATTGTATATATAGTTGAAATCACTTTGCACTAAAAGCTTGAGCTCAAAGCTCCACTACAAGAGAAAAAGATCAAGAGAGATCATCTCCTAGGGGAGGAAGAGTGTGGGCAAACTCTTCTTTGGGTCGCTCATCACATAGCTTTGTTAGAGGGCAAAGATCGCTCCTGGAAAGGAAGAGGAACAACACTTCTATCGACCGACCATCAATCTCCTGCTAGTTGAAAGGTTGAAGTACTTCAACACACAAATGAAAGACAAACCCCCAACCTCTTAGGCTACTCCTCCACCGAGACCTACAACCACCTCACTTTCACCCACTGTCTCACTCGCTTCAAGGCCGACGCCATCATTAGATCCTCTCGACTTCACCCTTAAAAAGCTAGACCACATAGAAGAGCATCTCACATCATATTGGGCCTATGCTAAGGAGAGGGACGAGACCATAAAGGAGTTTTATCTGTCAATCGCCCCAAGCATTGCTTTTATCTTCCTTGATCTTCTAAAGGACCTGCTGCCTCAAGAACAATCTGAATCTAAAGATGAAGAAGAAGATGACTCCTCCAAGGAGGATTATGGGAGTTTCTCGTACCCCTGTACTATTAGTTGCATTATCTTTTGAATTTTCAGCATTTATGTTTTTCTATTTATCATTTACTGTTTTAATTTTAAAATTCCAGCATGTTTAGTTTCTATTTTAGGCTAGTCTGTTGTTTAGCTTATTTTAGCTTCAGTGTTAGCTTAATATGTCTTATGTTTGTTTTAGTTTAGTGTTGGTTTGTTGATAGTTTTAGGCTTAGTAGTGATTTTGTTTAGAGGTTTAAAAACAAAAGTTGTTTGTTGTATTTTCTGCTATGCAACCAAAATATCTCAAAAACCAACTCTTGTACATGCTTTTGGATTCAAATATGTCTTTTGATAAACATTCTCTTATTGGTGTTTTCTTTTAAGTCATTAATGAGGATAAATGGAGCATATTTCTATCTCCAAAGTGTCACCATCATAACCTATTTGTTTTCTAATCATAGGCTTTTCATTAGTCTTTTTCTATACAAAATTTTCCTAAGTTTAAACTTCCTCATGTTTAACCGTTCTAGCATAATATATAGGAGATCTTAGCCTCATGTTAAACTCATTTTTCAATTAACAAGCTTATTTGTGTAAATTTGAGGTTAGATATCAAAATATGAGCTCTGTAAAATCATTTTGTTAAAAAAAATAAATAATAAAAAATGGAAAGCTACTCTTCCTTCCTAGAGTTTACTGAGTAACCAGGGACATTCATGGCACTCATGGTTTGCCACTGCATGAAAGGTTTGAAGGGAATAAAAGTCCCCACGCAGCAAAAGCGCATCGATTGGACCTTACGCCGTATATTAATTAACATTAAAATACCGTTACGATAACTCAAACAAAACTTTAAACAACCTTTAAAGCCGCTGTAAAATTGGTTTAAACATGCTAAAATAAATCTAAATTTATTTTAAAACTTTTCTAAAGAAAAGAGGAAAAACCGTTACAAACCTTCGTTGAAGACTTGACCATTCTTCGCCAACGACGCTCCACGAACAAAAACGCAGCAGCCGCCTTTGCTTTTCTTCGCTGGAAATTTCTTCTTTGAATGACACAATCACCACAGAGGTTACACCAGTATGTCTCTAAGTCTAGGAGGCAAAAGACTTGTGGGAGTCTTTCTCTAAGAGGGAGGCTAGAGAGAATTCTTGGTCTTGTCTTTCAAGAGTGTCAAGTGTCATGACCAATTAGGTCTAGTGTTCTATTTATAGAAGAGAGGCCATGAATAAAATATTCAATTAAATCAATCTTTTCCATAATTGATTCAATCTTATTCCTTAATTAATCAATCATGATCAATCAATTCCATAATTGATTAATCTTTTCCACAAATGACTAATTACTTCCATAAGTGATTAGATCATTTCCATAAATGATTAATCACTTCCTTAAGTGATTAATTATTTCCATAATTGATTAATTCCCGGTTAATGAATTCTTTAATTAATTAACTACCAATTAAATATCACATATTTAATTCCCGACCTAGAATTAATTAATTTGCCCAAACACATTTTAGGCCTTAAATTAATTAATTCATTATTTTGAACTCTTTCAAACTTCCATAAATTTATATTTGAACTTTTCAAATATTAATTTCTCTCATAATAATATATCAATATATATTATATTTGTTTCCTTAATAAATTGAACATTTTCAATTTACTTTTATTACTTAGTTGCCTCAAATTACTTTACGAGCTACCAGTGGGACCTAATGGACCTGCAGATCAGAAGCTCCAACGATGTGAGATTAATTGGTCAAACTCATTAACCACATTAATCAATATTCGTTAACTATGTGTACATTCCACTATAGACTCACAGTTGCACTCTTCTCACTGCAGACATATTTTCTGTGTCCACGGATCTAGACCAATATCGACTAGTTAGTCCTTCACGAGTGTCCGTAACACCAGCTGGGTCAAATTACCGTTTTACCCCTGGGTTACCTCTATTTCCTTAAGTACCAATTCTCCTCTAATGAACAACCTGTTTGTGGTCCAACCAACAAACAGAAAACCCTCTCGTGCCATTGAGAGGGTAGGGCCCTTTGTTCAAGACTCGGAGTAACCACTTAAGGGAACACTCATCTGCTTCCCTAAAGTCGGGAAGGAGCGAATTCCATCTTGTACGATTATGTTCCCAGCTCCCCATTCGGTCTTGTCCCCAAAGTGGTGGGCTTATTGAGTCGGCGTACTGGCCACTCTCACCCATACAAATCAAAGGACAATCTCTCATGAGCAGGAGTCCATAATCGACTCAGGATTAAGACTAAGTTGTCTAGGTCGTCCTAGTGAAATAGAAAACCAACTAGTTAACGGTGTTATAACCAGTGGTTAATATTTCGCGGTCCGGTCTTATGCAAACTCATTGCATAGGATACCCCCACTCGCATGTCTCCTACACGAACGCGTTGGATCGCAGCGTTTGTATCAAATACAAAGTGAGTCGTATCCATAGTGTCACCAGGATAAGGCACCCAGTCTTATCCCTATACTATAGACCCTTTAGGCTGTTTCTTGAACAATGATCCCATATGTCGCTACATATAGTTCAAGACTCGTATTTCAACCTTGGATGTCTAGTTTATTGGATTAGGGTTATTTTTAGGCAAAGACAGATATAAAATAACTAATAACAATTAATGGAAAAATATATTAATATTATTTCATTAATATCCGGTCAATGGTTACATTCACTATCTACGAGTTTTAGGGCATAAAACCCAACAAGGTTTACTTACGGAAGCGAGTATTAATCCAAGTTTGTGATCTTTGCTCGTAGCTAGATATTTTCACCAAAAAGTGTTGATAAGCTAGAACGAGGGTGAAGAAGATAGAAAGCATATTCTCTAGAAAAGTAAAAGGGAAAAAGAAAGACAGAATAAAAGAGCCCTAATAGACAAATAAGTTTGGGGGAGATAGAAACAAAAAAAAAACTTTTGTATGTTCATTTCCTCAAGATTAGTTTTCACAACTAAAAGGATTAGCCTAGGTAGTTTAAACATATTGGTTAGAGTGAATTAGGAAGAGTTTTGCTTTGAAATAGAAAGATTGAAATCCTTATGCCTAGAAGACTTAGAAGTTATGACCGGCACTAGAGTAGAAACCTCTCCTGAAAGGCGAATTTTTTAGAAAACTATTTTGAGATGCATGTTTACTTGATTTCAAATTTTTTATCTTTGACATTTTGATTTGCAATTGCTCGAGGAAAAGCAATGAGTTAAGTTTGGGGGTGTGATAAATATCAAATATGTATATATTTGCCCCTTATTCTTAGCTCATTCCTTATGAAAATAATTGTGTTTTGAGTAAATTTTCTTTGACCCAAGCCTTAAAAGTGTAAAAGATGGTGAGAAGAGTCTTAAGGAGTCTAACTGTTGGGTTTTATGTCCTAAAACTTGTGGATAGTAAATGTAACAAGTAAATGATAACTAATAAAGCGTTATTGATGTTTTTCAAATAAGATATTATTGAATGATTGTTTTTTTTTTTTTTTTTTGCATTATATAACTCAAATCCAATAAACTAGAACCCCTGACTATGATATGAATACTTGAACTTTATGTGGGAGACATAAAAATGGTTCAAGTTTGAGTAGTAGTCATAACGGTCTATAGTATAAGGATAAAACTGGGTAGCTTATCCTAGGGGCACTATGAGATGCGGCCCACTTTGTATTTATACAAACGATGTGATCCTGAGTTGTTCATGTGGAGACATGCAAGTGGGGGCGTCCTATGCAATGAGTTTGCATAAGATCGGACTGCGAAACAAGTCACTTTCACTTTATAACATCGCTTATTGTTGAAACTAACTATTTCATGCGATGACCTAGGTAACTCGATCTTAATCCTGAGCTAACTATGAATTCCTATTTATTTGGGATTATCCTTTTATTTGCATGGGTGAGAGTGGTCTATCATCGTCGACTCAATAAGCCTACCATTTTGGGGGATAAGACCGAGTAGATAGCTGGGGATATAGTCTTGTGAGATGGAATTCACTCCTACCCGTCTATAGGGATAATAGAGGTCGTTCCCTTAAGTGCATACTCCAGGTCTTGAACAAAGGTGTGTCGTCTTCTTCTGGCTCGAGAGGAACTTTTGTTTAATGGTCGGACCATAAACAAATTATTTACTAGAGGATGAGTGGGACTTAAGGAACAATAAGTAACTTCAGGGGTAAAATGAACATTTGACCCGACTGTAGTTATGAACAGCCTGTGAAGGGTTGACATACTAATCATGATTATATTGAGTGGACAGAAATATATCTACAGTGAGGGGAGTGATAGCGAGCAGAGCTAGCTACTTTTACTTATTTAATTTAGCTAGTCTTTTATGATGTTTGGGCCATTTTATTGTGCTTTATTGTTTATTTTGTAGGAAATGGTTGATTAGAGCTATAATGCCATATTAGAGTTAATCGGGTGCTCGGGGCGTGAAATGATGCATCGGAATGAAAAGAGTAAAAGTGGAAAAAAGTCAAATCTCGGTCAACAGCAGGCTAGCGTCGAGACGCTAGCTCTTGAGCGTCTCGACGCTCACATTCCATATCAGATTAGGCGCGTAAAGCTCACAGCGTCGAGACGCTGTGATAGGAAGCGTCCCGACGCTACCGTTTTTCCTTATTCAGAACGCGCGTATAAGAGGCAGCGTCGAGACGCTATCTTGACAACGTCTCAGCGCTAAGACGAAAAATCAGACTAAAAGCTTATTTTCGGCTAGGTTTTTGGGGAGTTCGATTTGGGACCTTTGGGAGCCGTAAAGAGGACAGAATAGAGCATTTGGAGGCTGAAAACAAAGGGAGAGACTTGGAAATCAACCCATTGTTCGTGGGGATCGTGATGGGGACGTCGGGACTCGGCCTACATTGAGTTTTCTTTTCCCTTTTCTTCCTTTAGTTAGATTTATGGCTTTCCCATGTTTAGTTGAGCTTGTATTTACATTAATGAGTAGCTAAACTTGTAGCTTAGGGATTGATGTAGTTGATTAAGTTTATGGATTGATTTATGGTTTAAGTTGTGCAATGTTATTGTGTTTGTAATCTTGATTTAATGCTTTCAATTAATTGGCCATTAGTTGAATGATTTAAGTTTCGAATCTAGCTCGGGAGAGGGGATTTGATTTAGTCTTACTCAAGATTGCATGAATAAAGTTTACTTTCTAATTCATGACGGTTTTAGATTAACTTTAGAATTGGTTGAAAGATCTCATTGCCTTGCATGATTAATAAACTTAGATAGGGATATCAAGTTGGTTAATTTGCATGAGAATCAATTATACTCGGGAGAGGTAGTTGTGATTAAAGGGTCTTTGGCTCATAATTTCATTGTGCATAATAACTTATTCTTTAAAATCAATCCTAAACTAAATCGGCGAAATCAATTCCCTAAGTAGTTTTCTCAATTGAATATCCATTCTTTTTACTTGCTTTGATTTGATTTTATTATCATCCTATTCATCACTTTTTGATCCCTAAATAAAATTGGACAAGATAATTCAAAATACTTGATTTGCTTAAAAATCCAATCCAGAGGACGACACTCGTATTTACGAACTCTTTATTATTACTTGACCCGTGCGCTTGCGGTTAGGAAAAGTCCACATCAAGTTTTTGACGCCGTTGCCGGGGATTGGCACATTTAGTTAAATTGATATTGTGAAAAAATTGCTTGATCTTAATTTAGGGTATATTGTTACTTTTTTAGGTTTGTTGCATTTTTTTTTCCTTATTTGTCTTCCATTCCATATTTGATTTTCTAGGTTAGTTTTTCTTTTAGTTGTGTAATCTTTTCCATTTTTGTGTCTTGTTATTTTTTTTTTTAGTTTAGTTTTCCTTATTGGTTAGTTTCCTTATTTGCATGTTGCCATATTTATTTTTGCATTCCATATTAGGTTACTTTGTTTCCCTTTCTAGATTATACTTTCCATTCTTAACTTTGTTGTTTTCTTTTCTTTATTTCATTCCATAATTGTTTTCTTTCCTTTTTAGGGTAGTTTTGATTTTTGCATGCGTAATAGTAGAGAAGTAGCACCATTTGATCCCGAGATAGAAAGAACAATTCATAGGCTTCGAAGGGAGAATAGAGAAAACGTTCAAATGGCTGACCAAAATCCACCTGAGGAGCCTAGGCCTATTATAGATTATTTTCAGCCTGTGTTTCAGGGGCAACAGTCGGGGATTGTCTATGCACCGATTTATGCCAACAACTTTGAGCTGAAAACCGGTCTTATTCAGATGGCTCGAGACTGTGCATACAGAGGATCGCCCACTGAGGATCAAAATTCTCATCTTAAATCATTCTTGGACATTTGTGGGACGGTAAAGATTAATGGAGTCTCTGAGGATGCTATTCGCTTACGTTTATTTCCCTTTTCTTTGCAGGATAAAGCACGAGATTGGTTGCAGTCTATTACTCCTGGGAGCATCACCACTTGGGATGCTTTGGTCCAGGCCTTTTTAAAGAAATTCTTTCCTCCTGCAAAGACGGTCAAGCTGAGGACCGAGATTGGGACATTCCAACAACAATATGATGAGCAGCTGTTCGAAGCTTGGGAGCGATTCAAAGAGCTACTGAGGAAGTGTCCTCAGCATGGTTACCCCGATTGGCTTCAGGTACAGTTGTTTTATAATGGTTTAACTCCTAGTACAAAAACGATTGTTGATGCAACTGCAGGTGGGACTCTGTTGTCCAAGACCGTAGAAAACGCTCGCACACTTTTAGAGGACATGGCCACCAACTGCTATCAGTGGCCATCTGAGCGGTCTACACCTGAAAAGATTGCTGCTGGAGTGTTCGAGGTTGATAAAGTAAGTGCACTCCAAGCCCAGATGACTTCCCTTGCCAATGCTTTTATGAAATTTTCAGGTACAGGGAGTGCTCAATCAATTGAATCAGTTGCTGCTTTAGCATCTAGACCTCAGGAGGAGACTATTGAGCAGGTTCAGTATGTATCAAATTTTAATTCTAGGGGATATAATAATAGTTCTACACCTACACATTATCACCCTAACAATAGGAACCATGAAAATTTCTCTTATGCTAACACCAAGAATGTTCTTAATCCTCCTGGTTTTGCCCCTCAAACTCAAGATAATAAAAAGTTAGAAGATCTTGTTGGAGCTTTCATTGCAGAGTCAAGTAACAGGACAACCAAACTAGAGGAGGCAGTCATTGCTATCAACACCACAGTGAATGGCCACAGTGCTGCCATCAAGAACATTGAGACTCAGCTGGGACAGTTGGTGAATGTTGTAAGCACCATGAACAAAGGTAAGGCCCCAGTTGAGCAAGAGAAACCCCAGATGGAGTATTGTAAGGCAATCATTGTTCACAAGGAGGGATCTGAAGAGGAACCTGAATCTGAGGACTATGATACGCCTACAGGAGAAGCTGAGGAGGACACATCATCTGATGAGGCTGAAAAGCCTAACCCTGAGCCTCTTATTCCTTCTCCCACACTGTTGGTTCCCAAGGAAAGGAAAAAGAAAAAGAAGAAAAAGAACAATCAGGTTCAGTTTGATAAATTTATGAATGCTTTTATGAATCTGAATATTAATATTCCTTTTGCAGAGGCATTAGAGATGCCCCAATACAACAGGTTCATGAAGGAGTGGTTAGCAAAGAAGCGAAAAGAAAAGAAGGTTGACACTGTGTATCTTGCTTCCACATGCAGCACCAGAGTACAACAGAAAGTACCTGAAAAAGTAGCAGATCCAAGGAGTTTTTCTGTTCCTTGTAGTTTTGGCACTTATTCTTTCAGAGCATTATGTGATTTAGGTGCTAGCATTAATATCATTCCTCTATCGTTGTGTAAAAAGTTAGATATAGGTGAGATTAAGTCTACTCCTGTAAAGCTCCAATTGGCTGATCAATCTGTGGTGAGACCAATCGGTATTGTAGAAAATGTGTTAATCAGAGTAGGTAGATTTTTCCTCCCTATTGACTTGTATGTTATGGACATGATAGAAAATCCTTCAATGCCTGTCATATTAGGAAGGCCATTCCACGCTACTGGGCGAGTGATCATAGATATTGAGCGCAGGGAGCTCACTATTAGAGTCAAGAACGAAAAAGAAATCTTTAAAGCAGTTGAAGACTCTGAAGATGAAGTGCTTTACATGGGCTACAAGAAAGGTGCAAGAAAGAGCACCTCTGTTGGATTCACAGAACAAAAGCCTCCTTGAAGCACGTGCAACACGTCGAGCTAATGACGTTAAACAAGCGCTTATGGGAGGCAACCCAAGTAAGTTTAGTGTGTTTTCTTTTAATTTTTGATTTATTGTTTGTTTTTGTTTTGTAGGTCTTGTTTTCTTTCTCTCCTTTGCTTTCAAGCTTTCAAGATTCTTAGCTCTCAAGCAAGAAGCCATCATCATTCCAGGCCAGTATTATTCACTCCTGTCATTCTTTTATTGTTCTCATGCTTGTTTATGCCTTATTTTCTTTATACATTGAGGACAATGCATATTTTAAGTTTGGGGTGGATTAGCATGTTTGTGGAGCCCTTGAGCATCTGAGTTCGGGCTATAGTTTTGAGCTTTCTTTGAATTTTGCATATGGTTGTTTTCTGGATGCTACTTTTGCATGATTATGATGTCATAGGATAGGCTTTCTTGTCAATTTTCAAGCTTGTGATGAGATGTAAGCATAAGTGCCCAAAAAGGGAGACTTTTTAAAATTTTTCTAGGAGATGGCTTGCATGAGTAGAGTATCTGTCTTGGCTAGATTAAGATTTGAATGCTTAGGAGCGAATTATTGAGTTCATATGCTTGTTGTCATCTCGATAGGTGTAGGGTAGAGCTAAAGTGTTAATTTTTTGCAAATTAGCATGTTTGATCTTGCTTAGGAGAAAAGAAAAGAATAGCTGCTTATTATGTTCATAATGAAAAAATCATTCTTGTTGTTATTGTTGAAAAAGAAAAGAAAGTCATGACTTATGCGCGCAATATGCATTGGTTAATAAAGATTAAGGCAAAAAGAGCTACCCCTGTTGTGATCAGTTAGGCCAACCAGAGAAAACTCAGGTTAAGGGTCCCTGCAATGGGTGTGTGAAAGCTAGTGCCACATATAAATGCTTAATTCATTTGTTAATTAAAAGCACCTAAGTATGGAGATAAACAAACTAATTTGTTGCATTAACTCATTAGTGAAGCCTTAGTGCCAGTGTAGAGGGAAGATGAGCTGAGAGTTTAATAATCTAATCCTGGGCTAGTAGAGTCTGATCTTGTTGAGTTAGATCTCGCTTGTGCAAGTTAATTTTGGAAAAATTTTAATTTGTCTCCCTCATTGGTCCTTGTGTGCATATCTCTTGCTTGCTTGGTTATTGACTTTTGAGCCTTGAGGATTGAGTTATGATTGTTGCATCCATTCTTCCATTATATGTCTGATTTAGAGTTTGCTCGAGGACTAGCAAAAGCTTAAGTTTGGGGGTATTTGATAGCGAGCAGAGCTAGCTACTTTTACTGATTTAATTTAGCTAGTCTTTTATGATGTTTGGGCCATTTTATTGTGTTTTATTGTTTATTTTGTAGGAAATGGTTGATTGGAGCTATAATGCCATATTAGAGTTAATCGGGTGCTCGGGGCGTGAAATGATGCATCGGAATGAAAAGAGTAAAAGTGGAAAAAAGTCAAATCTCGGTCAACAGCAGGCTAGCGTCGAGACGCTAGCTCTTGAGCGTCTCGACGCTCACATTCCATATCAGATTAGGCGCGTAAAGCTCACAGCGTCGAGACGCTGTGATAGGAAGCGTCCCGACGCTACCGTTTTTCCTTATTTAGAACGCGCGTATAAGAGGCAGCGTCGAAACGCTGTCTTGACAGCGTCTCGACGCTAAGACGAAAAATCAGAATAAAAAGCTTATTTTCGGCTAGGTTTTTGGGGAGTTCGATTTGGGACCTTTGGGAGCCGTAAAGAGGACAAAATAGAGCATTTGGAGGCTGAAAACAAAGGGAGAGACTTGGAAATCAACCCATTGTTCGTGGGGATCGTGACGGGGACGTCGAGACTCGGCCTACATTGAGTTTTCTTTTCCCTTTTCTTCCTTTAGTTAGATTTATGGCTTTCCCATGTTTAGTTGAGCTTGTATTTACATTAATGAGTAGCTAAACTTGTAGCTTAGGGATTGATGTAGATGATTAAGTTTATGGATTGATTTATGGTTTAAGTTGTGCAATGTTATTGTGTTTGTAATCTTGATTTAATGCTTTCAATTAATTGGCCATTAGTTGAATGATTTAAGTTTCGAATCTAGCTCGGGAGAGGGGATTTGATTTAGTCTTACTCAAGATTGCATGAATAAAGTTTACTTTCTAATTCATGACGGTTTTAGATTAACTTTAGAATTGGTTGAAAGATCTCATTGCCTTGCATGATTAATAAACTTAGATAGGGATATCAAGTTGGTTAATTTGCATGAGAATCAATTATACTCGGGAGAGGTAGTTGTGATTAAAGGGTCTTTGGCTCATAATTTCATTGTGCATAATAACTTATTCTTTAAAATCAATCCTAAACTAAATCGGCGAAATCAATTCCCTAAGTAGTTTTCCCAATTGAATATCCATTCTTTTTACTTGCTTTGATTTGATTTTATTATCATCCTATTCATCACTTTTTGATCCCTAAATAAAATTGGGCAAGATAATTCACAATAATTGATTTGCTTAAAAATCCAATCCAGAGGACGACACTCGTATTTACGAACTCTTTATTATTACTTGACCCGTGCGCTTGCGGTTAGGAAAAGTCCACATCAGGGAGTGCAACTACAAGCTATAGTGTAGTGTTCCAGTAGTTAACGAATGTTGAATAACTAGGTTAATGAGTTTAGCCGGTTATTCTCAAATCTTTGGAGCCCATGATCTGTACGTCAATTAGGTCCCCTTGATAGCTCATACGAACTAAACCTTAGAAACGTGTGATGGAAGAGTTTGAAACGTTCAAATTCGATATATGGTGTTAACGTTAATTATATACGATAGTATTGACGTAATAATTTAATTATAAGTTGAACTATAATTAGAGAGTTGGAAATATTTAAATAAGATTTAAATATTACAAATATGTATAGGATACGTATTTCAGTTTGAATATGAATAGTGATTCGTATTGGTTTTGAGAGAGATTGGGATTGGTGAAACTGTTTAATTTGATATATGATATTAAATTAAATTGTGATTATTTGAAATGTTTGATTAATTATTGAAATTAATTTTCTTATTTTAGTTGATTTTTTTTTTAAACAAAATTGATTATGAAAATTGATTTTATTTTACAAAATAAATTTCATTTAAGGTAGCAAAATGCATGAATTCAAATCATGCAAATTTTGAGAGTTTTGCCACCTTATTAGATGACAAGTCTCACTCCATTGCTTCATGCTTTTTCCATATAAATGTGTTTGCATCATTCTTGATAAGGTTAAGCTTTCATGGATGAAAATTGTGTTGTATAAGTTTCTCTCTCAAAGAACCGAAAATGAAGAGCTCTCAAAACCCTTTTTTTTTCTCCTTCAATTCATCACATACCGACTCCCACAAGCTCGTTCTATGGTCGGATAATAGCGGGGAAGATCTCGAGTGGTGGTCCATGATGTGTTCATGTGAAGAAACATCCAACGGAATTGACGAATTCGGAGCTTTAAAGGTATGTTTCGGGTTCCTCTGTTTTTGGTATAATTTGAGCATGCTTTTAGATCTTGAAATTCATGTAATTTAAGTGTCTAAGATCCATATTTGCTTTTGCTCGAGTGTCGTACACTCTTTCACTAAATTATCAAATCATGTATATTTGTGGTTAAAAAGACTGATTTTATATGAATTTGATCAAGTTTTTGGTATGATGCAGAAAACAGAGGAAAACAAAGGAATACAAAGGAAGAAGCAGAAATGAGACTGCATTTCTGTCAAAACAAAATGAAATGAAACCATTTCACGAGTCAACGTTGAACGAGCTTTCCACGCACCTACCAACAATATTTGACTCCAATTCAACCTAGGATACCTGCTAGCATGGAATTCGCAACCTCCCAACCAATTTCACTCTATAAAGGATCAGCAAACATGAACAAACTCAGACGAAACTTGTCGGAAAGATTTGGATAGTGACAGTCCTTTCTTCAAGCCCTAGAGTCGTGACACCCACATTCTCGCAAAGAAGACCAGTGTTTTTAGCTTAGATTAGACCCAAACTCGTGTGTTTGGCAAAAATACCACCTATCCCCCTTGTAAAAGGAAGATTTGAGTGGTGTGAGAGCTCTTGAGAAATTGAAACCCTAGATACCATTTATTATCTACACTGTTTTTATTTCCAACATTATATTCTTTTTATTCTTTTGTATTTATGGCTTTTTATTCAATGAAAAATCATTTTATCATTTCATTCCTAGTTATGAGTAGTTAATTTCCTTTAAGAGATTTGGTTTAGTGAATACCCTTGTGTAGGATTGGAATTCCCTAATTCCTAACAAAAGCCTATTACAGAACTTTTCGCATTTAATTAAGTTTCCCTAAAATACCAATAAATTGGAAAATCCAGAACATTTCTACGATTTAAATCTAGGTTAAACATGTTGTACCAAAATTAGATCTAATCTAATTAAGGGAGAAATTTTGTAACACTTACTATAGCCACCTATTTTTGTCGGGCCTAATTTTTTGGATTTGATTGCTAGATTAATCTTTATCCATGCATTTGTTTTTTTTTTTTATAATTGTTAATTCTCATAATTGAAATTGTTTTTTATTTGGTTATCTCTACATCTATTTTGTTAATTATTTCTCATTATTTGCTAATATGACTATTTGCTTCATGCATGGGTATATGTGTTCTTTCTATCCTTGTTTCTTTATTATTTTAGAGTAAATTCAGAAAAGGGTTTTCAAATGAGTAAGTGTTTGAATTTTATAGTTGGTTGCCAAAACCTTTTATCTTTTTAAATATAAGCCTATTCTTGCATGATTTTCAAATTAAAAAATAGCCAGTAACTTTCATGCACAAAAATGGAAATGGTTAGGGCTATAAAAATTCCTTTCTTGTCTTCGAGAGAGGATTGAACAACCACAAAAAACCCTAGAGTTCACTCACTACAAAAAAAAAAAAAAAAAAAAAGAACTAGAGAGAAAAAGAAAGCCACATTCAACCAAAACCCTAGAGAGCAGAAGGATCGAGTTCAATCAGCCACACCAAAAAACCCTAGAGAAGAAAAAGAGAGGTTCATTCACCAAAAAAAAAACCTAGAGCAACACCCATATTCTTCCATCTAATATCCAACATCCATAGTGAGATCCATGCACGAAAAAAAGGAAAAAAAACAGCACACATGTCAAGCATACACAATGAAAACCGCATAGCTTAGTTGGAGATTGCACTTCGGTAGGGTTTTGTCTCAAGGATCCGCGCCTCAAACAACAAGCCGGTTTAGAGTTGATCTTGGGCTAAAAACTCCACTAACACTCTCTTATTTTTCTTTCTCGAGCACCCTGAAAAACTATAGTTGAATAAGGGTATTAGAAGCTCGTTTATTGTCATTTCTTACTTCTATTGTTTTTTTTTTTTTATGTTGTAATGTGAGCTTTTATTTTTCCCTTATTTTCTCCTTTGATGTTTATATCACTCCTTTTATTTTTCTTTCTTATATCTCTTGTTCTATCTACCAAAAAAAAAAAAGAAAAGAAAAGAAAAAAAATGAGTTGCAAACGAAAATAAAGTAAAAAATAGAGTATGCATACCTTAGTTGGAGAGAAGAGAATTTCTATGTTTGCAAAAGAAAATGCGATAGTTGTTGGGAGAAGTGAGCTGAAGAAGAGAGAAAAAAATATGAGCTAAAGAAGATCAGAAGAGAAGAGGAAAAAAAAAAAAGGAAAAAAAAAAAAAGGCATGAGTTTGTGAGAGAAAGAAAGAGATTTTTTTTTTTTTTATGTATTCTGATTTATTATTATTATTATTATTATTATTTTATTACATATATGTGTGCCGTTTGTTTTTTTTTTTTTTTTTTTTTTGAGATAATATGTGTGCCGTTTGTTGAGTTTAAGTTTTTTTTTCTTTTTAACATGATGTCACGTCACCACAGAATGGGCGACAATTTTGCAGCCCATTCTTTCATTTTTTAATTCATTTTTATTATTTTTTTCTTTTTCATTATTTATTATACTTTTTTTATGTTTCATTTTTCACTCTCTTTTGGTTTAGTACATTTTTTGATAAGCGCCCAATAAGCTTTAAGTTTACAAAGCTAGAGGTCCTTCTAGGATCCTTGTAAACGGACACAAATAAGACAAACTTACCGAATGATTCCAACCAAGAGTTTAGTTAGAGGATGAATCACACTCTTAGATCAAACTTAGAATCTAGGATTGTCACTCTAAGATCCTATGACGACTCACTCCAGAATTAGATTGATCAAAACTAATCCAATGAATCGATTAAACATCAAACCTAAGACAAGATTTGAAAGAAAAGACAACACCAAAGGGGTTGAATAAGCAAAAGCTTTTTAACATTCATAATCTGAGTTTTCAAGAGTATTACAAGCCATTTAAAGGCCAAATGGTCGTGGATAGACCAAGGAACTCAAAAGTCATTCAACTACACTTAATTGCAAATTGTAGAAAATAAGACCTAGAAACTTAAAACTTGATTGCACATCAAAGGAGCAACCATATCTCAAAACTAAAAAGATAGAATTGCTTTAAATTGTCTTAAATATGTGCTATGGAATCCGCTCCTCATAATGGCAACGTTTGACAAGGTTTGACATCACGTTTTCCCATGCAGTGCACACTTGACAGCATTTTCTTCACAAAATCTGCACAATTTTTTTGATCACCGTGTCATCTTCTAAACTATTGGACTTTTCCTGTGCCATCTTCATGTCATTCTCTTCTTGACTCATTGAACTAACATTATATAAAAATTTGGCCTCAAAATTATCCGTCGGGTCTTGTGAATTTGCTAGTTTTTGAAGATGTAGTGTGAATGCCTCTTGAATCTTCTTTGCCTTGCTTCTTGTAATTGGTCCTTCAGGTACATGCAATTGATTATTGATTGATTCCATATCATTCCCCCTTTCTTTAAAAGGATTTGTCCTCAAATCAAGGTCTTCATTTCCTACATCAAAAGGAGTCAAGTCAGCCACATTAAAAGTAGAACTTACATTGTACTCACCTCGTAGATCTAATTTGTATGCATTGTTATTGATCCGTTCAAGCACTTGAAAAGGACCATCTCCCCTTGGTTGAAGTTTTGACATTCTTTGATCTGGAAACCTTTCCTTTCTTAGATGAACCCCAACCCAATCTCCCGGTTTAAAAATCAATTCCTTTCTTCCTTGGTTCTTGCGAGTGACTAGCTTTTGATTCTTCTTTTCAATCCTTTCTTTGATTTCTTTGTGCAAAGTTTTGATGTATTCGGCCCTAGAAGAAGCTGCATCACTAGTAAACATATTAGGTGGCAAAGGTGATAAATCTAGAGGAGTCAAAGGATTAAAGTCGTACACAACCTCAAAAGGTGAACAATGAGTTGTGCTATGAATCGCCCTATTGTATGCAAACTCCACAAAAGGTAGAGTCTCTTCCCAAGACTTAAGATTTTTAGAAATTAGTGACCTAAGCAAGGCCCCCAATGTTCTATTAACCACCTCAGTTTTCCCATCCATTTGTGGGTGACAAGTTGTAGAAAATAGAAGCTTAGTTCCCAATTTTCCCCACAAAACTTTCCAAAAATGACTTAAAAATTTAACATCCCTATCACTAACAATAGTTTTGGGAATGCCATGCAATCTAACCATTTCCCGAAAGAAAAGATTAGCTATGTTTGTAGCATCATCAGTTTTGTTACATGGAATGAAATGCGCCATCTTACTAAACCTATCAACCACCACAAAAATACCATCATGATTTCTTCTAGTCTTTGGTAATCCTAGAACAAAATCCATGCTAATGTCTACCCATGGTTCACTAGGAACATCTAAAGGAGTGTAAAGGCCATGTGGTTGTGTCTTAGACTTAGCCTCCTTACACTTGAAACATTGCTTGCAAACTTTGTTCACATCTTTCCTCATTTTAAGCCAATAAAAATGTTCACACAACATGCTATATGTTTTAAATTCTCCAAAATGTCCATAAGTCCTCCCCCATGAGCTTCCTTCACAAGTAACTCTCTAATGGAACACTTAGGAATACAAAGCTTACCTTTCCTAAAAAGCATCCCATCAAACACAATATAATCTTGAACATTTTTCCCTTCTAAACATTGTGCATACACATCATAAAATTCAGATTTCTCAACTTTATACAACTCAATCATGTGTTTAAAACCAAGAACTTTTGCACTAAGGGATAGCGTGCAAAGAGGTATGTATCTAAAACTCATGCCTTTTCAAGTTCTAATACGTGGAACAAGGATTGTTTTGTAAATAGGAATGAATCGATGCAATCAAAGGGGAAATTTGTGGCTGCCAAAAAAGTGGAGGTCGAGAGCTCTAATACTAAGAAGGTTGAAGCTTCAAAGGAGGTTAGGGAGAAGTCTAGCTCTATTCAATGTTGGAAGTGCAAAGGGTTTGGACACATGAGTAAAGATTGTGTCAATAAAAGAGTCATGGTGGTGAGAAATGGCGTGATTGATTCGGAAGATGAATGTGAGGAACATGATGCACAACTTGAGGAAGAATATGAAACACCCGATGATGATGAGTATATTGAAGAAGGTAATTCCATATCCTTGATTACGAGGCGGGTACTTAATGTGCAAATTAAAGAAGAGAAAGTTGAAGATCAAAGGGAAAACTTGTTTCACACAAGATGTTTGATTGAAGGAAGTCCCTGCAGCTTGGTGATTGATAGTGGAAGTTGTACAAATGTGGTAAGTAGTTTTCTTGTAAAAAGGCTTCAACTTACTACTCGTCCACATCCAAAACCATATAAACTTCAATGGTTGACCAACAAAGGAGAATTGAAGGTAAACTCTCAAGTTCTTGTTTCTTTTACTTTGGGAAGATATAAGGATGAAGTTCTTTGTGATGTTGTACCTATGCATGCGGGAGATATTTTGTTAGGCCGACCTTGGCAATATGATAGAAAAGTTACATACGATGGATTGTTCAACAAGTATACCTTTACTTTGGATGGGAAAAAGTTTACTTTGCTGCCATTATCTCCATATGAAGTACATTGTGATCATTTGAAATTAGAGAAGAAAAGAAAAGAATTTGAAGAAAAAGAGAGGAGAGAAGAAAGTAAGTTAAAAGAAAGAGAGAATAGTGAAAAAAGAGAGGAAAGTGAGGGGCAAAAGGTGAGAGAAAATCAAGAGAGAAAAAAGAGTGATTTTGAGGAAAAAAGAAAGAATGTGAGTTTGGTTATGAGAAAAGGGGAAGTGAGAAATATGTTTTCATTCGAAGCACCAAATTTTGTACTTATGTGCAAAGGAAAGTGTTTAGAAAATGAACCTAACTCTAATGATGGATTGTCTAGTGCTTTTAAGTCTCTTTTGCAGGAATTTAATGACATGTTTCCACATGAAGATGCACCTACGGGTTTACCTCCTCTAAGAGGGATTGAACATCAAATTGACTTCATTCCGGGTGCAACTCTTCCAAACATGGCTGCCTATAGGACCAATCCAACCGAGACTAAGGAGATCCAAAGACAAGTTGAAGAACTCATGGATAAAGGGTATATTAGAGAAAGCATGAGTCCTTGCTCGGTTCCGGTGATTTTGGTACCCAAGAAAGATGGTACATGGAGGATGTGTATTGATTGTCGAGCCATCAACAAAATAACGGTAAAGTATCGACATCCTATTCCTCGATTAGATGACATGTTAGATGAATTACATGGTGCTAATTTGTTTTCAAAAATAGATCTTAAAAGTGGTTATCATCAAATTCGTATGCATGTGGGAGATGAATGGAAAACGGCTTTCAAAACAAAGTTTGGGCTTTATGAGTGGCTTGTTATGCCATTTGGCCTTACTAATGCACCAAGTACTTTTATGAGGCTAATGAATCATGTTTTGAGGGAATACATAGGAAAATTTGTGGTTGTATACTTTGATGATATTCTTGTTTACTCAAAGAGCTTGAATGATCATATTTTGCATGTTAAGACAATTTTACTTAAACTTAGAGAAGAAAAGCTTTATGCCAACTTCAAAAAGTGTAGTTTTTGTCTAGAACAAGTCAATTTCCTAGGGTTCATTGTTGGAAAAGATGGAGTGAAAGTTGATGAAGAAAAGGTAAAGGCTATCCGAGAATGGCCAACTCCTACCAATGCATCCGAGGTAAGATCCTTTCATGGTTTGGCTAGTTTCTATAGGAGATTTATTAAAGATTTCAGTAGCATAGCCTCACCATTAACTGAACTTGTGAAAAATCATGTGAAATTTGAATGGAAAGAAAAACAAGAGAATGCATTCAATGAGCTAAAAGAAAAATTGACCAATGCACCTTGTCTTGCTTTACCTAACTTTGATAAATCTTTTGAGATTGAATGTGTTGCAAGTGGGATAGGTATAGGAGCTGTTTTGATGCAAGAAAAGCGACCAATCATGTTCTTTAGTGAAAAGCTAAATCGAGCTCAACTCAACTACCCGACTTATGACAAGGAGCTACATGCACTTGTGAGGGCTTTGAAAGTTTGGCAACATTACTTATGGCCAAAAGAGTTTGTTATCCACACGGATCATGAAAGCTTGAAGCATCTCAAAGGCCAAACGAAGCTTAACAAGAGGCATGCGAAATGGGTGGAATTCATTGAGACATTTCCTTATGTCATCAATTACAAAAAAGGTAAGGACAATGTGGTGGCTGATGCATTATCAATTTTGATAGCGTAATGATACATATCTTCCATATATGGTGGTGGATTTCTATCAACAAGATGAGCAATTTCTTGATTCAAACCTCCAAGGAACCTAGACATGGTGTCTTCCTCATCTTCTTGGATTCTTGCTCTACTAATCAAAGTCTCCATCTCTCGATAATATTCAACAACACTTTTTGTACCTTGCCTCAAAGATTGCAATTTAGTTTTCAAATCTCTTTCATAATGTTTTGGGACAAACCTTTTTCTCATGGCTTCTTTGAGTTCTTCCCAAGTTTCTATTGGATCCTCCTCTTTCCTCCTTCTCTCGGACTTGAGATAATGATACCATTCAGAGGCATAATTGGTGAATTCGGCAATGGCAAGTTTCATCTTCTTATTCTCACTAAATGTGTTGCAATCAAACACATGTTCTATCTTCCTTTCCCATTGCAAATATGTCTCCGAATCCGCCGTTCCAGTAAAAGGTGGGATCTTGAGTTTAACTCCTCCATCTCTATCTTCATGCACTCTTTCCACCCTTCTAGGTTGCATCACATTGGCGAGGTTATTTCTTCATCTCCCTCTCACATTTCCTCTACCTCCAAGCTGTCTTTCATGTGCATCTAAGTCAAACATACCTTCATCTTCATGGAATGGTCGTACTTCCCTTTGTTGTTGAGCCCTCCTTTCTTGTCTTTCTTCCCTCATCAATTCCAACATACCTTTAATTGCTTGAAGTATAGCAACACTTGGATCTATCACTTCCAGAACTTCTTCTCCATCATGCGACATTTTGTATTTAGTAACAAGGACATTTCCACACTTCTCACAAAGATTTCACTCAAGGACACTAGTGTTTATCACTCAAGGGTAGGTTTTGGTACTAGGTCAAAGATGTAAGGGTTGGCTTAAATTTTGGTGCAATCTTGCTATAAGCTTGATATAACCGATTCAAATGACCAACTTTTCACAACCTAAACTAGAGCAACTCAATCTTAAGACCAGCAACTAAAAACTTTGAACAAAGATACAATATAACGACACTAACTTTTGGTGTGCCTCGGATCTTTGAATAAAAGTTTTTTTTTTTCTTTTGACTTCCTTTTTTTTCTTCCTTTTTTTTTCTATTTGCTACTGGTTTTTTTTTTCTTTTGTTGCTTTTTTTTTTCTTTTTTTTTTTTTGATAATCTGAGAGCAAGTCACAAAAATACAAATTTGTAAAAAAAAAAAAAAAAGACAGAAAGTAAAGATATTTCACCTCTAGAGTCGGCCAAAGGATGTTGACCAAGGCTCTGATACCAAATGCTAAGCGCCCAATAAGCTTTAAGTTTACAAAGCTAGAGGTCCTTCTAGGATCCTTGTAAACGGACACAAATAAGACAAATTTACCGAATGATTCCAACCAAGAGTTTAGTTAGAGGATGAATCACACTCATAGATCAAACTTAGAATCTAGGATTGTCACTCTAAGATCCTAAGACGACTCACTCCAAAATTAGATTGATCAAAACTAATCCAATGAATTGATTAAACATCAAACCTAAGACAAGATTTGAAAGAAAAGACAACACCAAAGGGGTTGAATAAGCAAAAGCTTTTTAACATTCATAATCAGAGTTTTCAAGAGTATTACAAGCCATTTAAAGGCCAAATGGTCGTGGATAGACCAAGGAACTCAAAAGTCATTCAACTACACTTAATTGCAAATTGTAGAAAATAAGACCTAGGAACTTAAAACTTGATTGCACATCAAACGAGCAACCATATCTCAAAACTAAAAAGATAGAATTGCTTTAAATTGTCTTAAATATGTGCTATGGAATCCGCTCCTCATAATGGCAACGTTTGACAAGGTTTGACATCACGTTTTCCCATGCAGTGCACACTTGACAGCATTTTCTTCACAAAATCTGCACAATTTTTTTGATCACCGTGTCATCTTCTAAACTATTGGACTTTTCCCGTGCCATCATCATGCCATTCTCTTCTTGACTCATTGAACTAACATTATATAAAAATTTGGCCTCAAAATTATCCGTCGGGTCTTGTGAATTTGCTAGTTTTTGAAGATGTAGTGTGAATGCCTCTTGAATCTTCTTTGCCTTGCTTCTTGTAATTGGTCCTTCAGGTACATGCAATGGATTATTGATTGATTCCATATCATTTTTTTTTAGAATTTAATTTCGGTATTGATATGTTTTAACTATGTTTATTGAGCATTCTATTTAATTATTATCTTCTTATTATCATATGTTAATAATTATGAAGTTAAATGAATTGTTCTCTTATTCACCATGTTAGTTAATTTGATATATATATTTGTTGTTTGTTAACGTGATTTTAATCTTTAATTTGTATTTCCTTTTATTAAAAATACCCGACGACGAAATCTAGTAATATTTGGGAGTCCGATTTTCTAGTTTTCTCGAAGTGAGGAATCGATTCTTTAGAAGTCCGAGATCGATTCCAATATGTTTTTTTTTCTAACATACTTGAGTATGTATTTTGCTTGTTTGTTTAAGGGAAAAATACCTCTTTGGTCCCTGAGTTTTGAGGGATAGGTGCATTTGGTCCTGAGTTTTCAAAATAGATCTTTTAAGTCGTTGAGTTTTGAGAAATAGGTTTAAAAGGTCCCTCATACCATTTTTTTGTAATTTTTTTTCATTTTTAATATAAAATATATATTATTTATTAATTTTTACTATTGAATAATTTCTAGAAATGAAAAAAAAAAAAACAAAAAAACTTCTCCCTGCCCACTCTACCGTCTACCCCACTCTCCCTCCTCCCTCCTCCCTCCACATTCTTTTCCCCCTTCTTCGTATTTTCCCCCTTCTCTCCACCATCTTCTTCTTTCTTTCCACTTCTCCCTCTCAATATGCTGCAACCAAAAATAGCGATGACGGGGATGCGAGACTTCTGTTTTAATCAGAATCTCGAGAAAATGTTGAATCTAAGATAGTGATGAAGATATGAGAAATCAGAGTAATCTGTAGATCTTGATTTAAGCTTGTAGGCGACTTTGATTCTGGATAGCCATCAATCATATTTTTAGTCTCTTGAGTTTGGGAATTAAGAAAAGATTATAGTGAAAAATGGTTGGAGATTTTTTAACATTAAGATGGAGGAAGTGAGAGGAAGAAGAAACGGTGGCGATGAGCGATGAAAATGGAAGAAGAGGGGAGAGAGAATGAGGTAAAGAGGTGAGATTTTTTTAAAAGAATTTTAAAAATCATTCGATATTAAAAACTAATTAAAAATATTAATTTTATATAAAAAACTGAAAAAAAATTAATAAAAAAAAGTATGAAAGACCTTTTAAACCTATTTCTTAAAACTCATGGACTAAAAAGGTCCATTTTGAAAACTTAGGGATCAAACGCACCTATCCCTCAAAACTCAGGGGCCAAAAAGGTATTTTTCCCTTTGTTTAATTATTATATGTTATTTTATTATGATCCATTGTGTTTGTACATGTTCATTTTGTATTGTTATAGTTTATTAATATTATTCTTGTCATTATTAACATCATTAATATTATTATTATTATGACTTGTTGTAATATTTTAATTTCAATTTCAAATATATTTTATGTCTCTTCCTTTGATTTATATAATTTTTGTTAGTACCTTCCCTTCATTTATTTTAAATTCACTTCAAAGTTCTTATTATTACTATTATTATTATTATTAGGGAAAAATACATTTTGGTCCCTGAGGTTTGGGTTAAGTTACACTTTCGTCCCTGAGTTTTCAAACTCAACAAAAATAAACCTGAGGTTTGAGAATAAGGAGCAATTTAGTCCCTGCCGTCCAATTTGTCGTTAAACCCTAACAGACTGATGACGTAGCACCATTATTTTAATAAAAAAAAATATTTTTAAAATTTTCTAAATAAAAATAATATAAATATTATTATCTTCTTATTATTTAAATTATTTCTCCTTCCCTCCCTTACTCTTCTTCTTCTCCATTTTAATCTTCTTCCTTCTTCTTCCTTCTTCTTCCTCATATGTCCGGTGGCCGGCGGGCCACCGCTCACTGCCGCCGGTCGCAGATTGATTTTTTTTTTCTCGTTTCCCTTCTTCTTTTTCTTCTTCCTCCCCTCTTTTCGACCAACAAAAGAGGGGATTTGCTTTCAGCTTGCACCCCTAATTTTATATACTCGAACACCAAGAAAGAATCAAGTGTACAAAAACTTTCAACAATCTCATTTAACAATAGTTTGAACCAAACAAACAATGGAGGACTGCTATTAGCGATGAAAAGAGAACTAATTAGAAATAACCTAAAAAAACTTCGATGGCGGTTCAACATAGCAGGACCAAACGAAGTATCAAATTGCAGAAATCAGTAGCTCTTTGTACGAAAAGGGGAAAAGGAGAACTGTATTACGGAGAACAGTCAGCCTACCCAGCTCAGCAACAAGTCTACAGTCAGCCTAGCCACGTAAGGAGGAAATCCAGAAGCTTCCATTGCTCCATTCTGTTATTTCTCCTATTTTGTCATTATGTTAGTCTCCTGTAAATTCTGGACATGTGTCCCATCTTTCTGTCTTTATTCCCAATTCGTTATTCTTGCCCTAATGGGAATTCTTGTATAAATTGGCATATTGCCTATATTGAAAATATAAGGAAAACTGAGAGCAGAAAATATTCCCAAGTCCTTTGTCTCAGAAAGTTAACTTGGTATCAGAGCCTATGACGACCAACGTCTCAATCACCGGAGGAATGAATATGACTACCGGAAACACAACCATGTTCAGCTCACCACCGCTTAATCAGCTATTGAATCAGATAACAACAATCAAGCTGGACAGAGGTAACTTTCTGCTATGGAAAAATTTAGCCCTACCTATTTTAAGAAGCTACAAGCTCGAGGGTCATCTTCTTGGGACAAAACCATGCCCTCCGATGGTTGTTCCACAAATTTTTTAAGGAACAACAAGCAACGCTGCAGTGACAGCACCGACCGTAGGAGAAACTTCAAGTTCAGAAACGCCCGAAGCAGGAGGAGCATCAAGCTCAACTACAGCAATGACTGTAAATCCTTTGTATGAAGCATGGGTCACAACTGACCAACTTCTATTAGGATGGCTCTACAACTCCATGACACCGGAAGTGGCCACTCAAGTCATGGGGATCGACAATGCAAAGGATCTCTGGGATGCAATCCAAAATTTGTTTGGCGTTCAATCCAGGGCAGAAGAAGATTATCTGAGACAAGTTTTTCAACTGACAAGAAAAGGTAACTCCAAAATGTCTGATTATTTAAGACTGATGAAATCTCATGCTGATAACCTAGGGCAAGCTGGGAGTCCGGTGACATCAAGAACGCTAGTATCTCAAGTTTTGTTGGGATTAGATGAAGAATACAACCCAGTCGTGGCTATGATTCAAGGGCGAGGAGATATATCTTGGTCTGAAATGCAAGCGGAGCTACTGGTGTTTGAAAAGAGGCTGGAATTACAAACTGCTCACAAATCAGTCGTCTCATTTGGGCATTCAGCAACGACTGTTAACATGGCCAATAGCAAACCAATCACAAATCAGTGGACAAACAGAGGCTGGAACTATAACAATAATGGAGGATCACGAGGTCAGTATTTTAATAACAATCAAAGGGGCGGATCAAACAACAATGGAGGTCGTGGTCGTGGACGTGGCAGAGGCTACGGAGGATATGGCAATTCAAACAACAGACCCGTTTGTCAAGTCTGTGGTAAAATGGGTCATTCGGCCATTGTGTGCTTTCACAGGTTCGATAAGGAATTTGCCCCAAATCAGACCAGAGGTGGAAATCAAAATACTAATCAGAACACTGGTAATACTCAGCCCACGTCTGCCTTTGTAGCAAACTCTAGTAGTCCACTCCTTGCTAATCCTGAAACTGTAATCGACAACAACTAGTATGCTGACAGTGGTGCCACCAATCATGTCACTGGTGACTACAACAATCTTGTGAATCCAAAGGAGTATGGAGGTAATGATCAGGTTATTATAGGTAATGGTCAACAATTACCTATCGCTTTTACTGGCAAAACTTACTTGACTGATGGTTTCCATGTGCTTAATCTTGAAAATATACTGTTTGTCCCAGAAATAGCCAAGAATTTGGTTAGTGTCTCTCGCTTAGCCCAAGATAATAACATATTCTTTGAATTCCATGGTGACTTTTGCCTCATTAAGGACAAGGAATCGGGACAAGTGATGCTGAAAGGAACGCTTAGAGACGGACTTTACCAGCTGGAAAATGTAGCGCAATGTTCTGGAAGCAATGAAGAGACTACATCATCTGCTGTTTTGTCTAAAAATAATTGTAGCCCAACAGCTTTAGTTGTTACTTGTTTTCCGTTGAATGTGAATTATGTTGTGTCAAAGAATGTGTGGCATAGACGACTTGGTCATCCGGCGTCTCAAGTTTTGGATCTCATTATAAAAGATTGTAAACTTCCAGTCAAAGTTAATGAAACCTTTCATTTTTGTGAGTCATGTCAATTCAGAAAATCTCACACTCTTCCATTCTCCTTGTCCAACAGTAGAGCTAAGCAACCATTTGATTTGGTGCATTCAGATCTCTGGGGCCCTGCACCTGTCGTATCACCTGATGGTTTTCGTTTTTATGTCTTATTCATGGATGATTATAGCCGTTATGTGTGGTTATATCCTTTAAAACGTAAGAGTGACACGGCTGCAGCGTTTAAACATTTTCTTACTATGGTTGAAACGCAATTCAAATGCCGGATAAAGGTTCTTCAGTCGGACAACGGTAGGGAATATGTTGATGTACACCAAGAGTGTTATAGATTAGGCATTATTTCCCGGTACTCATGTCCGTATACTTCGACACAAAATGGAAGTGCAGAGCGCAAACACAGGCATGTTATTGAAACTGGCCTCACAATGATGGCACAAGCTTCTCTGCCTCTTATTTACTGGTGGGACTCTTTCTTGGCGACTGTTCAGATCATCAATGGCCTCCCTACTCAGACTCTTGGAGGTAAGTCTCCTATCGAACTATTGTTTAAACGAAAGTTTGACTTTGCTGCTGTTCGTATATTCGGTTGTGCCTGTTATCCCTGCTTGAGGCCATATAAGAATCACAAGTTTGATTATCATTCTGAGAAGTGTGTCTACCTTGGTTTTAGCCCGGTTCACAAAGGACACAAATGTCGTAGTGCCTCTGGTCGAGTTTATATCTCCCGTGATGTGCGGTTCAATGAGAGTGATTTTCCATTCTCCAGTCAGTTTGGTTTGACTTTGCCTAAGCATACCGAGAGCTCTATTTGCCCATCCATCCTCACCTGGTTTCCCTATCCTTCTACTACAAGTCCTATGTCTGTCCAAAGCCAACCACATATTACACCAGCTCCAACTAACGTCACACCACATGCTACTCAGTGTCCTCCCCATAATGTGCCACCTAATACTGTCCCACCACCTAATATTTTATCCCCACCGCCTACTGATATAGTTTCATCTTTTTCACCCACTTTACATAATTCTCCTTGCTCATCTACAGAACCTAGTCCTCAACCTGTGCATCATAATTCATCTCCCATATCAACTTCATCACCTTTAAATTCACCAATTCGACAGCCTATACCAAACATTCAGCCGACTCACCCGATGACAACACGAGCCAAAGCGGGTATATTTAAACCGAAGATCTGGCTTTCCAAGAATCAAACTGACTGGACAAAAACAGAACCTACCAGGGTAAAACACGCTCTCTCAACACCACAATGGCGATAGGCTATGGATCTAGAGTTCTCCGCGCTGATGAAGAACAAAACGTGGCATTTGGTTCCACCTTCCCCATCTCTTAATGTGGTGGGCAACAAATGGATCTTTCGTATCAAAAGGAATACTGATGGTTCGGTTCAAAGGTACAAAGCCCGGTTAGTTGCAAAGGGGTTTCACCAAAGTCCGGGGATCGATTTCTTTGAAACTTTCAGCCCGGTAGTAAAAGCTTCGACCATTAGAGTTGTACTCAGCCTTGCAGTTTCTAAAGGATGGCAAATGCGTCAGTTGGATTTCAACAATGCCTTTTTGAATGGCGTTTTAGAAGAAGATGTCTATATGGTACAACCCCCGGGTTATGAAGATCCGAGTCGTCCCAATCATGTCTGTAAGCTTGATAAAGCAATTTACGGTCTTAAGCAAGCACCGCGTGCTTGGACATCAACCTTGCGATCCGCTCTACTGTCTTGGGGATTTCATAATTCAAGGTCAGATACATCTCTATACATATTTAAGTGTGGTACTAATATTATACTGCTTCTCGTTTATGTTGATGATGTCATTATCACGGGTAGTAACAACACTCTGATTTCTAAGTTGGTTGAAGTCTTGGATAATACTTTTGCTCTCAAGGACTTGGGCCCGTTGAATTATTTTTTGGGAATTCAGGTTCATCATCTCTCCTCTGGCATTGTGTTGAATCAAGAGAAATATGTTAGTGACTTGCTTCATAAATTAAATCTTGAAGATCTCAAACCTGCTCCGTCTCCATGTACCACTGGAAAACATCTTTCACTTAATGATGGTGAGCCTCTAGCGGATCCGTTTATCTATCGTAGCACCATTGGCGCTCTTCAATATTTGACAACCACACGACCGGACATTGCTTACATTGTTAATCATTTGAGTCAATTCCTCAAGAAGCCCACTGATGTCCATTGGCAGGCCGTCAAGCGTGTTCTTCGCTATGTAAGTGGAACTAAACACATTCGCTTATTCTTGCAACCGAGTCCAGAGTTATCAATTTCAGCCTTCTCGGATGCTGACTGGGCGGCAAATATTGATGATAGAAGATCAGTGGCAGCCTATTGTGTCTTTATTGGGAACAATTTGGTTTCTTGGTCATCAAAGAAACAAACAGCAATAGCTCGCTCCAGTACTGAATCGGAATATAGGGCATTGGCTCACGCAACTGCTGAAATTATGTGGCTTCAACAATTACTCCAAGAAATTGGTTGCCTCTCAAAATCCACTCCAATACTATGGTGCGACAATCTTGGTGCAGGTGCTCTAGCTGTCAATCCTGTGTTCCACGCACGAACCAAACACATCGAGATCGATGTTCATTTCGTTCGCGATCAAGTCCTTAAAGGCTCCCTTGAAGTTCGCTATGTTCCTTCGGCAGATCAAGTAGCAGATTGCTTAACGAAACCATTATCTCACTCTCAGTTCTCCTACTTGCATACCAAACTCGGTGTAGTTGAACTACCCTCTCGTTTGAGGGGGTATATTACGGAGAACAGTCAGCCTACCCAGCTCAGCAACAAGTCTACAGTCAGCCTAGCCTCGTAAGGAGGAAATCCAGAAGCTTCCATTGCTCCATTCTGTTATTTCTCCTATTTTGTCATTATGTTAGTCTCCTGTAAATTCTGGACATGTGTCCCATCTTTCTGTCTTTATTCCCAATTCGTTATTCTTGCCCTAATGGGAATTCTTGTATAAATTGGCATATTGCCTATATTGAAAATATAAGGAAAACTGAGAGCAGAAAATATTCCCAAGTCCTTTGTCTCAGAAAGTTAACTAACTGTACAGGGCAAAACAAAGCACCAGACCGATTAAACCTAGAACCAGCTTACCTACAACAACTCATTCCACATACCATCACACAACTCAACAAACATGTTGACTGAAGAACAAATTGAAACGAAATCAAAACACATAAAGATTATCCAAACACTAATTACTCCAAAACAGAGATAAAATTTAAAAAAAAAAAAACAAAAACACTCAACAAACCCGCTTTGAGAAATATCGTAGATCTGGCCCTTGATAGCCATGAGGAGAGGCTTCTTAGGATCAGAGCCATCATATTGTTTCAAGTCATCCTCAGAAATCTCACCGACTTGGACAGGCGGAGGGAGAGGCTGGAGCTGCTCCCCCAAGTCCCTAGTATGGGTTCCTTAATCGGAGGGACCGAAGAAACTAGAAATGAGATAGTACAAGGCAAATCCAAGAGCCACGACGGTGAAGAAGGTTGACGGAGACAGGCCTGTGTAGGCCACCATCGTATCCTTCAGCGTCTCCCAGAGTTGCAGAGCCATGGCAAAGAGATAAAGAAGAGAGAGATAGAGAGGCTGATGAGAATGTGAGACGAAAAGGAAAGCAGCTTTTGTAACCAAAAGTCTTTAATCGAAGGCAAAGGGAAAACCCCTTCGATTCCAGCGTCGGAGAGGGTTCGTTTTCTGTTTAAAAAAAACAGTGAAAATAGGGGTGGAAGAAAAAGAAAAAGAAAAGAAAGGAAGGAAGAAAGAAAAAAAAATCAGTGGCCGACGGTCGACGGTTGCCGGCGCGAGGTGCCCGCTGGAAATAAAAAGAAGAAGGGGGAAATTAATGAAGAAGAAGAAGATGGAGAAGAAGAAGAAAAGTAAGAGAGGGGGAGAAATAATTAAAAAAGTAAAAAATAATAATATTTTTGGAAAAATACACTTTTGGTCCCTGAGGTTTTGGTTAAATGACATTTTGGTCCCTGAGTTTTCAAACTCAACAAAAATACCGTTGATGTTTGAGATAAGGAGCACTTTGGTTCCTGCCGTAAAATTTTCTGCTAACTTTTAACCGTTGCTGATGTGGCACTATTATTTTAATATAAAAAATATATATATATTTTTTAAATAAAAAATATTAGAAAATAAAATATTAATATTTTATTATTATTTAATTTTCTACTTTTGCTCTTTTTAAGCCAAACTTTAGGGACCAAAAGTGTATTTTCCCTTATTGTTATTATTATTATTATTATTTAATTTTCTACTTTTGCTCTTTTTAAGCTTATAAAATCTTTATCTAAAAGTATTATTTTCAAAAGGTTTTATAATCCTTTTTAAAACCGATTTTTAAGGTTGTTTTTTTCTTAAAAAAAAATCCTATGATTGAATCTAGAAATATTTGGGAGTCTGATTTTCTAAAATTCTTAAGGTGAGAGATCTTAATCTTTGGGAGTCCGAGATTTTGATCCCAAGAAAAATTGAGTTTAATTACGAAAAATGTTTTTTTTTTTTTAAAAAAAAATCTTTCTCTTTTGGAATGCTATCGTATGACAGAATTAGGGAATGGTAAAATTCTCTAATATTCTTGAGGTGAAGAATCTTAATTCTAATATAGCAAAATTAATGGATATTTTTCCACTTATTTTATGAGATCATTACTTCAAGGGGTAAAATAAGACATTGTTTTAAAAGGATAAAACTTCCCTGCATAACGGTAAGCAGGAAATTCCTGCTTACCACCATTAGTCTTTTAACATGTGGCACTTTTTTATTTTTTATTTCCTTTTTTTTAAATGTCAAAATCTCAACAAAATCTCAACAAATTCTCATCAAAATCTCATCTAACAGAATTTATTTTTATTCCATTTTTCTAAAACACGATTTTCTCTCCCTTCAATTTTAACGTTTCAGATTCCCTTCTCTCCCTTTTTTCTTTTGAATTTATTGCATCCTTCCACCATACACCTCATCATCTTCTCACGTTCCTCATTGTTTTTTTCTCTATCATTCCACATAAAATTTCAACATGATTTTGCACAAGCTACAAGTAACCTAAGTTAACCTTTTTTGTTTTTTTAATATATTGTGTATTTTATATATTTTTTACATTATCTTTTCAATACACACCTCACCATCTCTCTCATTTCTCTCTCTATTTTTATTTTAATTTATTATAGTACCTTTTCAATACACATATGAGAGCACACACATTTTTTTTTTATTATATCTCTTCAATATTACACATTTATATTTCAAAACAAATATATATCACATTTCTTAATTTTTTTTTTTACCATCCTCAAACAAAACTCAATATTTTTTTGTGCAATCTAAAGGCACGAATAATTGAAAGATGAATCCATTTTTTTTATAAAAAAAATTATCATGTCTTTTCATATACTTTTTTTATCTCATTATTTAAATGATATAATACCACTTATTTTTAATAGTTCATTAAATTGAGGAGTTCTAAACAACCATATGAGAAAGACATCTCATAACCTGAGAAACAACAACTAACTTAGAACGATGTACTTTTTCATACAATCATAAAAATAATGCACTTTTATAGTTTACGACAAAGATTAACATAGTACCATGTATTTTTCATAAAAATAATAAAATCAAACTCTTATTAATAAATCAACAAAAGATAAATCAAAATGGACTTATAGAAAATACCTCATATTCATAATTTCCTGTCAATTTCAACAAAATATAATTTGTGACTAAAGATAAATCTATCTATTTCTTTCACTCGAAATATGTCAAAATAAATAAATTTGATATCGAGTCAAACTACTCCAAATATTTCAAAATAAATAAACTTGATAAGTCAAACTAATGCTCCAAACTTTCAGTCTCCTTATTCTTGGTTGGAGTTTTGTTGTTCAATATAAAAGTTTCCTGCAAACCAAACATAATATATATTACCAACAAATAGTCAATATTATACAATGTTACTAAAGTTTTTTTTTAAACAAAATAACTTAAAGATTTTGAACATAAAATTTACCTCAAGTAATTGGGTGAATGACAAATTGTTTTGTCAATCAATGCTTGTCCCAACATTTTTATCCATAGTTGTCGCTTGTTGGTTTAAAATTGGCAACAAATTTTCTCGATAGAAGTTTGATTCCTATCATATTAAAAAGAAAAGAAAAAAAAAACAAAAAGAAAACAAATATTTTTAGCTATAACAAATAATAAAATACAATAAATATAATAATTTTCATATCTTACCTCTAAAGATGTATTCCGGTTTTGACTATCATTCATGATTTCTCCTTGTGTACCTTTCTCAAGAATATTTTGATTGTTTTCCTAATAGAATTAGAAAAAATATATATTCATTAGAAGAACCAAACATATTTAGAGTTCAGTGTGGTTGATATTGTACAATAAATATAATAATTTTCTTATCTTACCTCTAAAGATGTATTCCGGCTTTGACTATCATTATTCATGATTTCTCCTTGTGCATCTTTCTCAAGAATATTTTGATTGTTTTCCTAATTGAATTAGAAAAAATATATATTCATTAGAAGAACCAAACATACTTAGAGTTTAGTGTGGTTGATATTGTACCTGTGTGAATGTTGATTGATTTGATGAAGTTTGGTTGGATTTCAATTTTTTTTCTACATCTTCTCTTTTCAAGTGGATCTTTCAACCGGTTACGAGGACGGCCAACTGTGGGTTTTCTCTTAACTCCACGTACTTGTAAAAGAGGACTATTGTTGGTATATGGAGACATTTCTCTCATTCTTGAACTAGTCTCAGTCAAACTTGAATCTTGAGCATTGCTTAAATGATTATTTTCTACAAAAATATTTTTCTTCATCTTCTCCAAATCTTTGAGCAATTGAGTAAAATTTTGAGAAGCAAACTCAAACAACTTTTCATGTTCTGCAGCTAGTGAAGTAATTTGGCCAAAATGACGACATAAGTGGCTATAACGGGTTCCATTTGCCTCTTTAAAATTCTCATTAACCTCAAACATTTGATTGTCGAAACCACTAGAAGCTCTTGCATCTTTGTCCACCTTTTCAAAATATATGGAGTAGGAATTCTTTTCACATTTTTCTTATCAAGCACCTTAAGCGCATGACTACACAAAATACCAATGAAAGTGAATTTCATGCAACTACAAGTAACTGTTGGCGTTGAAGCTTCGTATTTAACCAAGCAATGAAGAGATCTTCCAGGTGAGTATACTTTATACTCTGATGTACCAACAGACTTACCAATCTTATAGATATTACAATTAAGTATATCCATATACTCTTTTTGAAACAATTTAAACATCTACGGCGTATAAATTTTTACCCCATGTTGTAACATTTCTGCATTTGTTTGCAAGACACACAATGTTTGATTCATCCTAAACTCTGCAATCAATTCCTCATATCTTCGATCTGATAAAACTCTTTCATAATGCTCAAGAAAACGCAAAATGTCATGACTAGGCTTCAAATATTTTTTCAATACATTATTCATACTTTCACTTTGTTGTGTGCTTTTCATGTCAGCTGTAAAAGTATGTCGCCCATATACCATTGCCCATTTTTCTCGTAACTCAAACAAATCTTTCAACCACTTATTGTCTTTAAGATTATACTTTTCTAGCATTTTTTGCCATGCTAACAACCAATCATCTTCATCTTCATAATCATATACACAACTGCTAAAGTCATGAACAAATTGTTTTGATTTATGAAACACGTGACTCAAACTCTTAGCAGCATTCTGGAAAATATGCCAAACACATAGTCGATGTTGAGCTTCAGGAAAGACATCATAGATTGCTTTGGCCATTGCAGCAGATTGATCTGTGAGAATTGTCTTTGGTTGCTTTCCAGACATTGCACCAAGAAAAGTTTCAAATAACCATTTAAAAGATTCAGTAGTTTCATCATAAAGTAAAGCTGCCCCAAATACCACTGATTGTTTATGATGATTCACTCCAATGAATGGTGCAAATGGTCGTCCAAGTTTATTTGTACGATAAGTAGTATCAAAACAAATAACATCACCAAAAAGCTCATAATCACAAATAGATCGTGCATCTGTCCAAAAAATATTAGTGATCATATCATCTTCATCAAGTTGCAATGCATAAAAAAAAAAAGAAGAATTTCCCATTTGTCTTTTTTGAAAATATTGCAATAGTGTCCCAACTTCTCCTTTTCCAATTCTTGCTTTTCGCTCTTTGTGTATATGATTTCTATAATCTTTATCCAAAAATCCCAAATGTTCTCTACCACCAACTCCTCTACTCATTAGTTCCATGGTTGCTTTAATTGAAATTCTCGATCTATCTGCATCGTAAGCTAGAGCTTTTTGAGCATTGGAAATCCTTCTATTGACTTTTAAAATATGCTTCATCGGTGTTCTAACAAGGTCATGATTGTGATTTCTATTAAATGACACAATTCTATATTGACCATTATTTCCAAGCAAGCATACTATGTGAGCTTCACATCCAGTCCTAGAAATTGGTCGAGAAAATGAAACAATTTCTTTTCGCTTGTCTACTTGATGAAACCCTTCTTTGGAGCAGCAAAAAGTTGTCCTTGAAATTTCTCCATTTATTTTCTTTTTGCGATTCCTTTTCCTTACATTAAAACCAACTTTTCCTCCATAATTGACATAAAACTGATATGCTTCCTCAATAGAACTAAACTCCATTCCAACCATCGGTTCTACAATTTCAAATTGAGCATTGATACTAGGGTCGGTCTTATCTTCCAAATAAACTTCAGAACTATTAAATGGTTGTCCATGTAATTTTGTATCTTCTATATTCTCCATGGCTTCAACTAAGGATGTTAAAATTCATGCATATAAAATACAATTAATAACTAAAAAAAATTATACAATGACAAACCAATAATTTTATTTTTTTAAAAAAAAGTAATTTATTATTTAGATTGACATAGAGAAGAAACTAAAAGGGAGAAAAAAAAAACAAGAAATCATGTTTATGTGTCTTCCTTCTCAAAGGATACTGTCTAATCTAGAACCAAACTCATTTTTCAGATAGGGTAAAAACAAAAAATACAACTTGTTTTTCTAATTATGAATCCAATAATTCAAAATCAAATATTGGGTGACTTTGTTAAAAAAAAAAAATCAAAGTTACATGAACATATCTAAGAATAACAAAAATGAATATTGATAAAAATATAAATTAATGAAATAAAATAACAAACTCACCTGTTTCAAGCTGTTGTTTCTTCTGGTGTCTCTCTCACCTGATTCCTTAAGTCCTTCAAATTTAGTTCAACTATTGAAAATGGATGATATCATTTCATTTAAAAGATAATGTAAAAATTATATAAAATATAGAATATAATAAAAAAAACAAAAAAAAGTTTAACTTAGGTTACCTGTAGCATGTGCAAAATCATGTTGAAATTTTCTATGGAATGATAGAGGAAAAAACAATGAGGAACGTGAGAAGATGATGAGGTGAAAAAAGGGAGAGAAGGGAATCTGAAACATTAAAATTGGAGGGAGAGAAAATCGTGTTTTAGAAAAATGGAATAAAAATAAATTCTGTTAGATGAGATTTTGATGAGAATTTGTTGAGATTTTGACATTTAAAAAAAGGAAATAAAAAATAAAAAAGCGCCACATGTTATAATCCTTTTTAAAACCGATTTTTAAGGTTGTTTTTTCTTAAAAGCAAATCCTATGATTGAATCTAGAAATATTTGGGAGTCTGATTTTCTAGAATTCTTAAGGTAATCTTTGGGAGTCCGAGATTTTGATCCCAAGAAAAATTGAGTTTAATTACAAAAAATGTTTTTTTTTTAAAAAAAAAATCTCTCTTTTGGAATGCTATCGTATGACAGAATTAGGGAATGGTAAAATTCTCTAATATTCTTGAGGTGAAGAATCTTAATTCTAATATAGCAAAATTAATGGATATTTTGCCACTTATTTTATGAGATCATTACTTCAAGGGTTAAAATAAGACATTGTTTTAAAAGATCATTTTTCCTAAATAATATCATTCTTCCAAATTATTTTTCAATTCAAGATAAAATTTTGGCCACCGTTTTTTTAACGGGTGTTGTGGGGTGCTAACACTTTCCCCATGCACAAGCAACTCTCGAACCCAAATCTGCTTTCTGTAGACCATTTTTTTATTATTTTTCTTAAAATAATATTTTTATCTTATTTTGGTGTCCAATCACACCATAAAAAAGATAGGTGTCAACTCCTTTTATTTTACCCCTTTTCGAGGCTGTCGTCGGTCGCTCCGCATCGCAGGCACGTGGCGACACTTATTGTGTAGACGACTCTGAAAATCAAGAACATATTGTTTGTGTAGGGACCAAGGGTATAGTTGTTGGGTTTTATGCCCTAAAACTCATAGATAGTGAATGTAAACAAATTGTATACTTGTTTCAATAAAATGTTATTGAATTTCTACAATAAAGTGTTATTGTTAAATACTGCACAATTTGACCCAAATCCAATAAACTAAGATCCAAGGTTGTTTACATGTGACTTGAACTAGTACGTGGGGACATACGAGGATTGGTGTTCAAGTAACAACCTAAAAGGTCTATAGTATAGGGATAAGGTTGGGTACCTTATCCTGATAACACTATGTGATACGACCCACTTTGTATTCGATACAGATGTATTGATCCAAGGCGTCCATGTAGGAGACATGCGAGCGGGGGTATCCTATGCAATGAGTTTGCATAAGACCGGACCACGAAATAGTCAACCATTAGTTATAACACCGTTAACTAGTTAGGTTACTGTTTCAATAGGATGACCTAGGTAACTCAGTCTTAATCCTGAGTGTGTCATGAACTTCTTCTCATGAGGGAGAAGTAGATGAGTGTTCCCTTAAGTGGTGACTCCCTGGACTTGAACAAAGGGATCTCGCCCTCTCACTAGCCCGAGAGGGACTTTCTGTTTAATGGTTGGACCATAAACAGGTTGTTCATTAGAGGAGCACTAGTACTTAAGGAGACAGATGTAACATAGGGGTAAAACGATAATTTGACCCAACTAGGATTACGAACACTCGTGAAGGATTGACTTACTGGTATAGGTCTATATCCGTGGACACATAAATGTTCTACAGTGAAAAGAGTTCAGTTGTGGGTCTTTAGTGGAATGACCCACAGTTAATTAATATTGGTTAACCTGATTAATGAGTTTAATTTATTAACCTCATATCATTGGAGTTTCTAATCTGTAGGTCCATTAGGTCGTAAAGAGTAATTAGGAACAAATATATCTTGAGAGAATTTGAATAGTTCAAATTCATATTGGGATTTTTTTTTTTTTTGAAAAATAATTCATATTGGGAATTAAGTTAATTGTATGAGATACAAATTAATATAATGTATAATGATGCATTAAAATATAAAGTCTAATTTGAAATTAAACTTTATTAAATTGAGAGATTGATATATTTGAAAGAGTTCAAATATATGTCTAATTAAATATAGGGTATTTAATTAGGAGATGAATTAATTAATTATGAATTAATTTAGTTTAAATTAAATGAGATTTAATTAAACTATAGTATATGAGAGAAATAAATATTTGAAGAAGTTCAAATATTAATATGAATTTGATTCATAATAAATTTATAGGATATAAGAGAATTTGAAGAAGTTCAAATTTTAATATGAATTTGATTCATATTATAGAATTAATTAATTGAAGGCTTGAAATTAAATATATGATATTTAATTGGGTAATTAATTAATTAACTAATAGAATGTCTGAAATTAAATATATAATATTTAATTGGTGATTAATTAATTAAAGAATTAAATAATTGGAAATTAATCAATTATGGAAATGATTAATCACTTATGGAAGTAATTAATCATTTATGGAAATGATTTAATCACGTATGGAAGTGATCAATCATTTATGGAAAAGATTAATCAATTGTGGAATTGATTGGTCATGGAATTGATTAATTATGGAAAAGATTAAATCACTTATGGAAATAATTGATTTTAAATGAATATTTTATTCATGACCTTTCTCCTATAAATAGAACACTAAACCTCTCTAGCCTCCCTCTCATATTCTCTCAACTCAAGAACTCTAGGGAGAATTTTCTCTCTAGTGTTTTTCCCATTCAAGATTAGGTAGTCTCACAACTACGTTCCTAATCTCAGAGTTATAGTGGAGAAGATCAAATGGTGGTGTTCTTCGTTGTTGTAGAGCAAACAAGAATCATCCGTTGAAGTATTCAGAGTCGTCAACGGAGGTATGTTTCTGATCGTTTAACCTTTTTTGCCAATGTAATTGTATTTTAGTAGAAACTAAATTAACTACGAACGGTCCAATTGCTTCCGGCTGTAACGGAAATAGGAATTCCTATCCTTCAATAGCAACCTCAAACACCACCACAGGGGCTTCCCCGCTGAATCTCTGAGACTAGGAACTAGTTGTGGGACCAAAAGATCTTGATCTTAGGAAGTACCACAGAGGAAGAAAATTTTCTTCAGTATGTTTTCTGGGTACAGAGAATCTGAGAGATTTTCACATTGAGAGAGAGAGGCGTGAAGCATTGGCGTGTGAGTAAGATGGTTATTGTAACCACCTGATAACCACTCCCCTTAATGAGGAGTTGGTTATTAAATTTAATAAATTTAAAAAATTAAAATCATAATAGTATAAAATTTTAATTAATTAATTACCAACTTAATTAATTAATCATATAATTAAATATATCTATTTAATTACATGTGCATTAAATCATATTTAACTACACATCTTCACATAATATATAGTTTTAATTAAGTTTAATTAAATCATATTTAATTGAATTAATTAAACTAATTGATTAATTTGAAATTAATTAATCCAATGATTATTTAACTATCACATGTTTAACTAACCAAACATTTGAATCATATTCAAATGTGCATCTCTCTTATAACCTATAGTTTTAATATGAACCCAATTCACATTAAAATTAATTTATAGATATTAATTTAATTAAATCATATTTAACTAAATTAAATTTTAAAATTAATTAATTTTAAAATTAATTAAATATTACATATATTTAATTAATAACACATTAGAATCATATTCTATTATATCTCTCATATACTATAGCTTAATTAAATCACATTTAATTAAACTAAATTGATTAATTAATTAATTAAGGATTAATTTAGTCACTAATTAAATATAAAGCCATATATTTGAACTCTTTCAAATATATTATTCTCTCAATTAATAAAGTTTAATCTCAAATTAAACTTTATATTATAATGCATCACCATACATTATAGTTAATTGCATCTCATACAATTAACTTAAGTTTTATAATGAATTCGAACTATTCAAATTCTTTTCAAGATAAATTGTTCCTAATTACTCTTTACTAGCTAGCTGGGGGACCTAATGGACCTACAGATCAGAAGCTCCAATAATATGAGGTTAACTGACTAAACTCATTAATCAGGTTAACCAATATTCATTAAATGTTGGTCACTCCACTAAAGATCCACAATTGCACTCTTCTCACTTTAGAATGTTTCTGTGTCCATGAATATTGACCAATACAAGTAAGTTAATCATTCACGAGTGTTTGTAACTACAGTTGGGTCAAATTATTGTTTTACCCTTGTGTTACCTCTGTCTCCTTAAGTATCAATGCTCCTTTAATGAACAACGTATTTATGGTCCAACCAATAAACAGAAAGTCCCTCTCGGGCCAGTGAGAGGGCGAGACCCCTTTGTTCAAGACTCGGAGTCACCACTTAAGGGAACATTCATCTACTTCTCCTAGAAGTGGGAAGAAGTGAATTCCATCTTGTGTTGTCATGTTCCCAGCCCCCCATTCGGTCTTGCCCCCAAAAAGGTAGACTTATTGAGTCGGCATAGAGGCCACTTTCACTCATACTAATCAAAGGATAATCCCTCATGAGAAGGAGATCATGACACACTCAGGATTAAGACTGAGTTACCTAGGTCATTTTATTGAAACAGTAACCTAACTAGTTAAAGGTGTTACATCTAGTGGTATACTATTTTGTGGTCCGGTCTATGCAAACTCATTACATAGGATACCTGACGGACGACTTGTCGAGGGTCGTGTCAAATAAATTTATAATCCACAACCTCTAAAGCTAACTTGTAGCAGTAGTGGTCGGGGTCGATCAGAGGGAGTCTATGCAAATAAATCTTAATTTCCTTAATTGTTTTAGGTAACCAAAAAGAGAAATTTTGTATTTGGAAAGAAAATAGTTATGGAAAATATTGAAAAAGGAAAGTAGGCGAATGAAGTAAAAAGGAAATAATTCAATACCTTAGAGATCATGTAACCGAGATTGTCATGGTAAGTTCAATTCAATTAAATCATTAATCTCACTAAATAGTCAAAAACAAATTTAAGTTTGGCGTACTTCGGGAACAACCCGAGAGGCGTGATCCAACTATCACAAATATGCAAACGCTAAGTTTGATTCTAGTTTAAATTAATTAATTGGTTGATTAACTAATCTAAACTGTATTGAGATCTAGTTGAATTAATTCACATGCAATGTGAAACAAACCACAATTACAATTGATTAAATCCTTTAGTTCTAGCGACGCATGAGGAATATCAAAACGTTAGCCTATTTACTACTTAGATTTAGCAATTAAATTTCGATAGGGCGTAGTCAAGGTTGTCAATCTTTCCTACCATAATCTAAACTTATATGCAAAGAACTAAATTGACATAAACATGGAACAAGAACAAGCTTGAATCTTCTTGGAATACATGATGGAAAGCAAGAAAATAAAACTAAAATATGAAGAATGATGGAGAAAGATGAGATGAATGAGCTACAAGATTGTAGTGATGGAATAATTGAGGGAGGATTCTAAACCTAAACTAAGAAACTCTATTTATAGGAATTCTTGGCCTTCAATTCGTGGAAACTTGGTGCTGAAGGGAGCCTCAAACTTGAAAAATTCGTGGAGCCAAATATGGGAAACTTCAATTCTGAAAAATCGACAGTGTCGAGACGTTGTGGGCTAGCGTCTCGACGCTGCCCCTTTAGATAAGGAAAGTAGTTGTTGAATCATCCTAGCGTCGAGAAGCTAAACTTTCAGCGTCTCGACGCTGCTCCTCGGGTTTGGGCTTTGAACTTTCCTTATTTGCACAACGTTCCGACGCTGACAAGGCTCCAAGGACAAAATGATCATTTTAAGCTCCAGTTTCACTTGTTTAAGCCCCGAATTACTTCCCACAGCTTTGCTGAGGACCTATACACATATTATACTCATTTTAAAGCATTTTCACAAGAAATTCAATAAAGATAAGCCAATTGGAAGATTATGAACGTGTAACAATTTAGACATGGATGCCTTGATCAATACGTATGTATCGTATACAAAGCAGATCATATCACATAGTGTTACCAAGATAAGGTACCCAACTTTATCCCTGTAGTATAGACCTTTTAGGTTGTTACTTCAACATTGATCCCTGTACGTCTCCACAAACTAGTTCAAGTTACATATAAACAACCTTGGATCTTAGTTTATTGGATTTGAGTTATATTGTGCAATACTAAATGATAGCGAGCATAGATAGCTATCTTTACTTATTTAATTTAGCTAGTCTTTTATAATTTATTGGCCATTTTATTGCACTTATTGTTTATTTTGTAGGAAATGGTTGATTGGAGCTAAAGCGCAATATTGGAGTCAATCGGGTGCTCGGGACGTGAAAATATGCAAAGGAATGAAAAAGCGTCAAAGAGGAAGAAAGTCAAAATTCGGTCAACAGCAGGCTAGCGTCTCGACGCTCACATTCCATATCTGAATAGGCGCGTAAAGGTCACAGCGTCGAGACGCTACGACCTTAGCGTCTCGACGCTGTCTTGACAGCGTCTCGACGCTACGACGAAAAATCAGAATATAAGCTTCCTTTCGGCTAGGTTTTTGGGGGATTCAATTTTGGGACTTCTTGGAGCCGTAAACAGGGCAGAAACAGAGCAATTGAGGGCTGTAGCAAAGGGAGAAAAGCGGAAATCAACCCATCGTTCGTGGGGATCGTGACGGGGGCGTTCGGTCTCGGCCTACATTGAGTTTTCTTTTCCCTTTTCCTTTCTTTAGCTAGATTTATGGCATCTACATGTTTAGTTAAGCTTGTAATTACATTCATGAGTAGCTAAACTCATAGCTTAGGGATTGATGTAGTTGATTTTGTTTATGGATTGATTTATGGTTTAAGTTGTGCAATGTTTATTATGTTTGTAATCTTGATTTAATGCTTTCAATTAATTGGCCATTAGTTGATTGATTTAAGTTTTGAATCTAGCTCGGGAGAGGGGATTTAATATAGACTTACTCAAGATTGCATGACTAAAGTTTACTTTCTAATTCATGACGGTTTTAGATTAACTTTAGAATTGGTCAAAAGATCTCATTGCCTTGCATGTTAATAAACTTAGATAGGGATATCAAGTAGATTAATTTGCATGAGAATCAATTATACTCGGGAGAGGTAGTTGTGATTAAAGGGTCTTGGGCTCATAATTCCATTGTGCATAATAACTTACTCCTAAAATCAATCCTAGACTAATTCGGCGAAATCAATTCCCTAAGTGTTTTGTTCCAATTGAATTTCCACTTTTTACTTGTTCTGATTTAGTTTTCATATCATTCTCTCATTACTTTTTGATCCCTAAATAAAATTGGGCGAGATAATTCACAATACTTGATTTGCTTAAAAATCCAATCCAGAGGACGATACTCGTATTTACGAACACTTTATTATTACTTGACCCATGCGCTTGCGGTAAGGAAAAGTCCACATCAAGTTTTTGGCGCCGTTGCCGGGGATTGGCACATTTAGCTAGATTGATATTGTGAAAAAATTGTTTGATCTTAATTTAGGGTGTATTTTTACTTTTCTAAGTTGAGTGCGTTTTTTTCCTTATTTGTGTTTCCTTCCATATTTGTTTTCTAGTTTAGTTTATCTTTTTGTTGTGTAATCTTTTCCATATTTGTTTCTTGTGTTTCTTTTTAGATTAGTTTTTCCTTTTGTGTTAGTTTCCTTATTTGTGTTTTGCCATATTTATTTTTGCATTCCATATTAAGTTATTTTGTTTCCTTTTCTAGATTATATTTTCCATATTTAGATTAGTTGTTTTCTTTTATTTATTTCTTTCCATAATTTATTTCTTTCCTTTTTAGGGTAGTTTTGCTTTTGTATGCGTAGTAATAGAGATTTGATAATGTTGGATCCCGAGATTGAAAGAACAATTCATAGGCTTCGAAGAGAAAAGAGAGAAATTATTCAAATGTCTGACCAAAATCCACCTGAGGAGCCTAGGCCTATTAGAGATTATTTTCAGCCTGTGTTTCAGGGGCAACAATCGGGGATTATCTATGCCTCGATCAATGCCAACAACTTTGAGCTAAAGACCGGTCTCATTCAGATGGCTCGAGATTGTGCTTATAGAGGATCGACCACAGAGGATCCAAATTCTCATTTAAAATCATTTTTAGACATTTGTGGGACAGTTAAGATTAATGGAGTCTCTGAGGATGCTATTCGTTTACGCTTATTTCCTTTTTCTTTGCAGGATAAAGCACGAGATTGGCTGCAGTCCATTCCCCCTGGGAGCATCACCACTTGGGATGCTTTGGTCCAGACCTTTTTAAAGAAATTTTTCCCTCCTGCAAAGACGGTCAAGCTGAGGACCGAGATTGGGACATTCCAACAACAATATGATGAGCAGTTGTTCGAGGCCTGGGAGCGATTTAAAGAGTTGATGAGGAAGTGCCCTCAGCATGGATATCCCGACTGGCTTCAGGTTCAATTTTTTTATAATGGTTTAACTCCTAGTACAAAAACGATTGTTGATGCAGCTACAGGTGGGACTCTGTTTTCCAAGACTGTTGAGAGTTCTAGGACTTTGTTAGAGGATATGGCCACCAACAGCTATCAGTGGCCATCTGAGCGGTCTGCACCTAAAAAGATTGTTGTTGGAGTGTTTGAGGTTGACAAGGTAAGTGCACTCCAGGCCCAGATGACCTCCCTTGCTAATGCTTTTATGAAATTCTCAGGTACAGGGAGTGCTCAGTCAATTGAATCAGCTGCTGCTTTAGCATCTAGACCTCAGGAGGAGACCATTGAACAGGTTCAGTATGTATCAAATTCTAATTTTAAGGGATATAATAATAATTCTACACCTACACATTATCACCCTAACAATAGGAACCATGAAAATTTCTCTTATGCTAATACTAAGAATGTTCTTAACCCCCATGGTTTTTCCCCTCAAACTCAAGATAATAAAAAGTTAGAAGATCTTGTTGGAGCTTTCATTGCAGAGTCTAGTAACAGGACAACCAAATTGGAGGAGGCAATCATTGCCATCAACTCAATAGTGAATGGCCACAGTGCTGCCATCAAGAATATTGAAACTGAGCTGGGACAGTTGGTAAATGTGGCAAGTACCATGAATAAAGGTAAGGCCCCAGCTGAGCAAGAGAAAACCCAGATGGTGTACTGTAAAGCCATCACTGTACACCAGGAGGAAGCTGAAGAAGAACCTGAGTCAGAGGACTATGATACGCTTACAGGGGAAGCTGAGGAGGACACATCATCAGATGAAGCTGAAAAGCCTGAACCTGAGCCTCCAATTCCTTCTCCCACACTGATGGTTCCCAAAGAAAAGAAGAAGAAAAAGAAGAAAAAGAACAATCAGGTTCAATTTGACAAGTTTATGAATGCCTTTATGAATTTGAACATTAATATTCCTTTTGCAGAGGTGTTAGAGATGCCCCAGTACAACAGGTTCATGAAGAAATGGTTAGCTAAGAAGCGCAAGGAAAAGAAGGTTGACACTGTATATCTCGCTTCCACTTGCAGCACCAGAGTACAACAGAATGTACCTGAAAAAGTAGCAGATCCAGAGAGTTTTTCTGTTCCTTTCAGTTTTGGTACTTATTCATTTAGAGCTTTATGTGATTTAGGTGCTAGCATTAATATTATTCCTTTGTCATTGTGTAAAAAGTTAGATATAGGTGAGATTAAATCTACTCCTGTTAAGCTTCAATTGGCTGATCAGTCTGTGGTTAGACCAGTTGGCATTGTAGAAAATGTTTTAATCAGAGTAGGTAGATTTTACCTCCCTATTGATTTGTATGTAATGGATATGATGGAAAATCCTACAATGCCTGTTATACTAGGAAGACCATTTCTCGCTGGGCGAGTGATCATCGATATTGAGCGTAGGGAGCTCACTGTGAGAGTCAGGAATGACAAAGAAATATTTAAAGCAGTTGAAGACTCTCAGGGACACTCTGACGTGCTTTTCATGGGCTACAAGAAAGGTGCAAGAAAGAGCACCACTGTTGGATTCACAGAAAGGAAGCCTCCTTGAAGCACGGTCAACACGTCGAGCTAATGACGTTAAACAAGCGCTTATGGGAGGCAACCCAAGTAAGTTAGTTGTGTCCTTCTTTTGAGTTTTATTTATTGTTTGTGTCTGTTTTGTAGGTCTTGTTTTCTGTCTCTCCTTTGCTTTCAAGCTTTCAAGATCTCAATCAATAAGTCATCGTCATTCCAGGCCAGTATTGTTCACGCCTTTCATTCTTTTATTGTTCTCATGCTTGTTTATGCTTTATCTTCTTTATACATTGAGGACAATGCATGTTTTAAGTTTGGGGGTGGAATAGCATGTTTGTGGAGCCCTTGAGCATCTGAGTTCGGGCTATAGTTTTGAGCTTTCTTTGAATTGAGCATAGGGTTGTTTTCTGGATGCTATTTTTGCATGACTATGATGTCCCAGGATAGGCTTTCTTGTCAATTTTCAAGCTTGCGATGAGTTGTAAGCATGAGTGCCCAAAAAGGGAGATTTTTTAAACTTTTTCTAGGAGATGGCTTGCATGAGTAGAGTATTTGCCTTGGCTAGATTTGGATTTGAATGCTTAGGAGCGAATTATTGGGTTCATATGCTTGTTGTCACCTCGATAGGTGTAGGGAAGGGCTAAAGAGTTATTTTTTTTGCAAATTAGCATGTTTGATCTTGCTTAGGAAGAAAGAAAAGAATATATACTTATCATGCTCATAAAGAAAAATCATTCTTGTTATTACTATTGAGAAAAATTATGCCATGGCCTGTGCACAGTTGCAATGTTTAATAAACATTTAGGCAAAAAGAGCTACCCCTGTTGTGATCAGTTAGGCCAACCAGAGAAAACTCAGGTTAAGGGTCCCTGCAATGGGTGTGTGAAAGCTAGTGCCACATATACATGCTTAATTTAATTGTTAATTATAAGCACCTAAGTTGGGAGGTAAACAAACTAATTTGTTTCATTAACTCATTAGTGAAACCTTAGTGCCAGTGTAGAGGGAAGATGAGCTGAGAGTTTAATAATCCAATCCCGGGCTAGTAGAGTCTGATCTTGTTGAGTTAGATCTCGCTTGTGCAAGTTAATTTTGGAAAAATTTTAATTTGTCTCCCTCATTGGTCCTTGTGTGCATGTCTCTTGCTTGCTTGACTATTGACTTTTGAGCCTTGAGGATTGAGTTATGATTATTGCATCCATTCTTCTACTGTATGTTTGATTTGTAGTTTGCTCGAGGACTAGCAAAAGCTTAAGTTTTGATAGCGAGCATAGCTAGCTATCTTTACTTATTTAATTTAGCTAGACTTTTATAATTTATTGGCCATTTTATTGCACTTAATTGTTTATTTTGTAGGAAATGCTTGATTGGAGCTAAAGCGCAATATTGGAGTCAATCGGGTGCTCGGGACGTGAAAAGATGCAAAAGAATGAAAAAGAGTCAAAGAGGAAGAAAGTCAAAATTCGGTCAACAGCAGGCTAGCGTCTTGACGCTAGCTCTTGAGCGTCTCGACGCTCACATTCCATATCTGAATAGGCGCGTAAAGGTCACAGCGTCGAGACGCTGCGACCTTAGCGTCTCGATGCTGTGTTATTTCGCTTACTGAAACGCGCGTTTTGAAGGCAGCGTCTCGACGCTACGACGAAAAATAAGAATATAAGCTTCCTTTCGGCTAGGTTTTTGGGGGATTCAATTTTGGGACTTCTTGGAGCCGTAAACAGGGCAGAAGCAGACCAATTGAGGGCTGAAGCAAAGGGAGAAAAGCGGAAATCAACCCATCGTTCGTGGGGATCGTGACGGGGATGTTAGGTCTCGGCCTACATTGAGTTTTCTTTTCCCTTTTCCTTTCTTTAGCTAGATTTATGGCATTTACATGTTTAGTTAAGCTTGTAATTACATTCATGAGTAGCTAAACTCATAGCTTAGGGATTGATGTAGTTGATTTTGTTTATGGATTGATTTATGGTTTACGTTGTGCAATGTTTATTATGTTTGTAATCTTGATTTAATGCTTTCAATTAATTGGCCATTAGTTGATTGATTTAAGTTTTGAATCTAGCTCGGGAGAGGGGATTTAATATAGACTTACTCAAGATTGCATGACTAAAGTTTACTTTCTAATTCATGACGGTTTTAGATTAACTTTAGAATTGGTCAAAAGATCTCATTGCCTTGCATGTTAATAAACTTAGATAGGGATATCAAGTAGATTAATTTGCATGAGAATCAATTATACTCGGGAGAGGTAGTTGTGATTAAAGGGTCTTGGGCTCATAATTCCATTGTGCATAATAACTTACTCTTAAAATCAATCCAAGATTAATTTGGCGAAATCAATTCCCTAAGTGTTTTGTTCCAATTGAATTTCCACTTTTTACTTGTTCTGATTTAGTTTTCATATCATTCTCTCATTACTTTTTGAACCCTAAATAAAATTGGGCGAGATAATTCACAATACTTGATTTGCTTAAAAATCCAATCCAGAGGACGACACTCGTATTTACGAGCACTTTATTATTACTTGACCCGTGCGCTTGCAGTAAGGAAAAGTCCACATCACTAAACTAAATATAACAATAATTCTTTATTGTATAAACCAAAATAACATTTTATTGACACAAGTATACAATTCGTTAACATTCACTATCTACGAGTTTTATGACAAAAAACCCAACACCTTGTTGATGGATTAGCTTGAAATGTAGTTTGTGTGCACCAAGGTGAGTTTAACAAGGTGTATATTGAAAGCATTAAACATACATGATGCATAAATGAAATCAATAGCAACAATCCATAAAGTGCCCAACGACTACATCAATCCCTAAGATTTAAACTTAGCTACACATAATTCGCGTTACGATATAAACTAAGTCTACAATAGCCATTAAAACTAACTAAGGTAAGGGAAAAGAGAAATAAACGCTAGGTAGGCCGAGATCGCACATCCCCTTCATGATCTCAACCAACAAAACATTGATTCCCGCTCTTCCTCCACTTGGTTAAGCTTCCACTGCCCTAATTCTCTTTGTTTTACGGCTCCAAAATGCACCAAAAGAAGTCCCTCCAATTGACCTAATCGCAAAATATATATAGGGGAAAAATTCGGCACAGTGTCGCGACGCTGTCGCGATATCGCTGATTCTGGAATGGGAAATCTACGAGCGTCGAGATGCTAGGGCCACAGCTTCTCGACTTTGTGACCTGTTGTCGCCTACTTCAAATATGGAATGCCAGCGTCGAGACACCAAAAGAACAACATCCCGACGTTAGCTCTCGGATGGGCCAATTTTCTAATCTTTTAACTTGAATCTCTTTTCGTTCTTTAGCCCCTTTTCATGTTCCGAACACACGATTAGCTCCGATATTTATTTCCTACAAATAAAACATGAAAATGCATAATTTTGGCCATTAAATTCTAAAAGACTAGCTAAATTAATTTGGGAAAACTAGCTAGCTATGCTCACTATCAACTATAGACATGTGAGTCAACCTTGTAACGGGTTAAATCCCTAGCACAACGCAAACTAATCAGAGGACCACAACTCAGTTTTAATCAAGAACAAAAGTACCGATACGTTGGGAATAAAATACAGCAACCATACATTATAATATGTTGTAGAACTAAGGATAAGCTTGCTAGAATTAATTTTAGAATCCTACTTTAAAATAATACATACAGAAGAAAATCCTACAGACCTTCATTGCAAACTCAAGAGGGTTTCACCAACACCTTGGAAGAAAAATCTTCTCTATACTGCAAAGTCATGATCAACACCACCACAAGAATCACATTGATATTCTCACAGGGACTATATGGAGGTTTTAGGATGGTAGGATCCTAATTTTGTTAAGGGAATTTACTGGAAAGAAGGATTCTGAGAGAACCCTTGCTAGAGAGAACAAAATGAGAGACTCTGGAAAAACTACACCACACACTAGAAGAGAAGGAATCGATAACCTCCCATATAAGGTGCCTATCAGTTAGGAAGATGGGAGAGAAAGACGTGGAAAGCCTACCACGTATGATAACTTACTATCAGTTATCGCAATTTAAATTTTTTTTAAAAAAATAAAATTTATTTTATTTAAATTAATTAATTAAATCAAATTTAATTAACTACTTCATTTAAATGATATTTAAATGAATATCTCCCACTTAACTTATGGTTTAATTCAATTAATTTAATTAAATCGAATTAAGTTAAATGATTAATCAATTAACTAATTAATTAATTAACAAATTAAATATCATATATTTAATTTATCCTATAATTGAGTCACATTCAATTATATTTCTCTCCTATAACCTATAATTTTAATGTGCGTCTATCAACATTAATTTTAACCTATAGTTTTAATATGAACCCAATTCATATTAAATTTAAGGGAAAAATACACTTTTGGTCTCTGAGGTTTGGGTTAAGTGACACTTTGGTCCCTCCTCCCTCCCCTTTCTCTTTTTTTATTCTTTTTCTAAAAAAAAAAATCAGTGAAGAAAAAGAAGAGAAGAAGAAAGAAGAGAAGAAGAAGAAAAAAGAAAGAAAAAAAATCAGTCGTCGGCGACGGCGGCGGCTGCGAGTGGTGGTCGCTGGTCGCCGGAGATAGGAAGAAGAAGAAGGAGGGAGAAGATGGAGAAGATGGAGAAGATGGAGAAAAAGAAGAAGAAGCAGAGAGAGAAAGGGAGAAAGAATAAAAAAATTAAAAAAATAATTTTTTTTTATTAAAACAATAGTGCCACGTTAGCCACCGTTAGAAGTTAACAGAAAATTTGACGGCAGGGACCAAAGTGCTCCTTATCTCAAACCTCAGGGGTATTTTTGTTGAGTTTGAAAACATAGGGACCAAAGTGTCACTTAATCCAAACCTCGGGAACCAAAAGTGTATTTTTTCCTAAATTTAATATTTGAACTCTTTCAAACATTTAATTCTCCCATAAATTAATTTTGAATCAAATCCAAAATTACATTATATTATAAAGTTTAATTAACAATATAAAATTTATATTATAATATATCTCCATACATTATATTATTTCCCTTAGTAAATTTGAACATTTCAAATTACTTTCAAGATAGAGTTACCTTAATACCCTTTTACGAGCTACCAATGAGACCTAATGAACCTACAGATCAAAAGCTCCAACGGTATGAGATTAATTGGCTAAACTCATTAACCAAATTAATCAATATTCGTTAACTGTGGTAAACTCCACCAGAGACCCACAATTGCACTCTTTTCACTGCAGATATATTTTCGTGTCCACAGATATAGACCAATAACAACAAGTAAGTCCTTCACTAGTGTTCATAACACCATCTAGGTCAAATTACCGTTTTACCCCTTGGTTACCTTTACATCCTTAAGTACCAGTGCTCCTCTAATGAACAACCTGTTTATGGTCCTACCAATAAATGGAAACCCCTCCCGGGCCAGTGAGAGGGTAGTGCCCTTTGTTTAAGACCCGGAGACACCACTTAAGAGAACACTCGTTTACTTACCCTAAAGTCGAGAAGGAGTGAATTCCATCTTGTGTGATTATGTTCTAGCTACCCACTCGGTCTTGTCCTCAAAATGGTAGGCATATTGAATCGGCGTCTGGCCACTCTCACCCATACAAATCAAAGGACAATCTCTCTTGAACAAGAGTCCATAATCCACTCAGGATTGAGACTAAGTTGCTTAGGTCATCCTAGTGAAATAGAAACCTAACTAGTCAAAGGAGTTACATCCAGTGCTTACTATTTCAAGGTCCAGTCTTATGCAAACTCATTGCATAGGATACCCCCATTCGCATGTCACCTACACGAACGCGTTGGATGATTGTGTTTGTATCAAATACAAAGTGGGTTGTATCTATAGTATCACCCTGATAAGGTACACAACCTTATCCCTATACTATAGACCCTTTAAGTTGTATCTTGAACATTGATTCCCGTATGTCTCCACATACATACAATTCAAGACTCATACAATAGCGTAGGATATTAGTGAAGGGAATAAAAGTCCCCACGTAGCGGAAGCGCATCGATTGGACCTTACGCCGTATATTAATTAACATTAAAATACCGTTACGATAACTCAAACAAAACTTTAAACAACCTTTAAAGCCGCTGTAAAATTGGTTTAAACATGCTAAAATAAATCTAAATTTATTTTTAATACTTTTCTAAAAAAAAGAGGAAGAACCGTTACAAACCTTCGTTGAAGACTTGACCGTTCTTCGCCAACGACGCTCCACGAACGAAAACGCAGCAGCCGCCTTTGTTTTTCTTCGCTGGAAATTTCTTCTTTGATTGACACAATCACCACAGAGGTTACATCGGTATGTCTCTAAGTCTAGGAGGCAAAAGACTTGTGGGATTCTTTCTCTAAGAGGGAGGCTAGAGAGAATTCTAGGTCTTGTCTTTCAAGAGTGTCAAGTGTCATGACCAATTAGGTCTAGTGTTATATTTATAGAAGAGATGCCATGAATAAAATATTCAATTAAATCAATCTTTTCCATAATTGATTCAATCTTATTCCTTAATTAATCAATCATGATCAATCAATTCCATAATTGATTAATCTTTTCCACAAATGACTAATTACTTCCATAAGTGATTAGATCATTTCCATAAATGATTAATCACTTCCTTAAGTGATTAATTATTTCCATAATTGATTAATTCCCGGTTCATGAATTCTTTAATTAATTAACCACCAATTAAATATCACATATTTAATCCCGACCTAGAATTAATTAATTTGCCCAAACACATTTTAGGCCTTAAATTAATTAATTCATTATTTTGAACTCTTTCAAACTTCCATAAATTTATATTTGAACTTTTCAAATATTAATTTCTCTCATAATAATATATCAATATATATTATATTTGTTTCCCTTAGTAAATTGAACATTTTCAATTTACTTTTATTACTTAGTTGCCTCAAATTACTTTACGAGCTACCAGTGGGACCTAATGGACCTGCAGATCAGAAGCTCCAACGATGTGAGATTAATTGGTCAAACTCATTAACCACATTAATCAATATTCGTTAACTGTGTGTACATTCTACTATAGACTCACAGTTGAACTCTTCTCACTGCAGACATATTTTCTGTGTCCACGGATCTAGACCAATATCGACTAGTTAGTCCTTCACGAGTGTCCGTAACACCAGCTGGGTCAAATTACCGTTTTACCCCTGGGTTACCTCTATTTCCTTAAGTACCAATTCTCCTTTAATGAACAACCTGTTTGTGGTCCAACCATCAAACAGAAAACCCTCTCGTGCCATTGAGAGGGTAGGGCCCTTTGTTCAAGACTCGGAGTAACCACTTAAGGGAACACCCATCTGTTTCCCTAAAGTCGGGAAGGAATGAATTCCATCTTGTACGATTATGTTCCCAGCTCCCCATTCGGTCTTGTCCCCAAAGTGGTAGGCTTATTGAGTCGGCGTATTGGCCACTCTCACCCATACAAATCAAAGGACAATCTCTCATGAGCAGGAGTCCATAATCAACTCAGGATTAAGACTAAGTTGTCTAGGTCGTCCTAGTGAAATAGGAAACCAACTAGTTAACGGTGTTATAACCAGTGGTTACTATTTCGCGGTCCGGTCTTATGCAAACTCATTGCATAGGATACCCCCACTCGCATGTCTCCTACACGAACGCGTTGGATCGCAGCGTTTGTATCAAATACAAAGTGGGTCGTATCCATAGTGTCACCAGGATAAGGCACCCAGTCTTATCCCTATACTATAGACCCTTTAGGCTGTTTCTTGAACAATGATCCCATATGTCACTACATATAGTTCAAGACTCATATTACAGCCTTGGATGTCTAGTTTATTGGATTAGGGTTATTATTAGGCAAAGACAAATATAAAATAACTAATAACAATTAATGGAAAAATATATCAATATTATTTCATTAATATCCGGTCAACGGTTACATTCACTATCTACGAGTTTTAGGGCATAAAACCCAACAATTAGTTTATTGGATTAGGGTTATGTAGGCAAGACTATTATAAAATAAATAATAACACTTTCTTGAAATAACATCAATAACACTTTATTAATGAACAGTCAAATGTTACACGTACTATCTATGAGTTTTAAGGCATAAAACCTAACAGACGTCGCTAAGCCTTCTAATTGTGCTTGAAATCAAGGCCAAATAGGCATTAAACCTTATCCAACGCATTAATAAACTTAGGTTGTGAGTAAGCTATTAAGTAAGGTTAATTTTACTTTGATTGAAACTAAATTGAGTTCCTTGTTATTCATTATTGTTTTCTTTATTAAAATCAAACCCCCAAAACTATTCAACTTATTTGGTTACCATTGTCATGCTTAAAAGCAGTTTCTTCTTCAAATCTGAATTTATATTTCGTCTTTGTGGGATTGATACTTTGGAATATTTCCAATGTTTATTACAACATTTGATAGTGTATACTTGCACTTTGATTGAAATCATCATTAAAATATATTTTCCATCATCACTTTTCACCACCGATTTCAGTTTGCATCAAAGTGCAAGTGCTGGCACAACTAGACTCCTACACAAAACCATTAAACTTTAACAAATTCTTAATAAAATACCCTATTTCTATATCATATTAGTATAAAATTCATATTTTAAGATTTCTAATATGCAATGCTAACTTTTATGTAATTTTACTTCAAATGTGACAACTCATATTTTAAGCACTAAGTCCTTGCTTTATGAACAATAAACTTGGTTTTTAAGGCTAAATAACGCACATAAATGAGTGTTATCACCCATGACCCAAACAACCTCAAATTGGTATACCCACAGTCAAAGGAGTTTAGATGTGTGGAATTGGACCAATTCGATCACGTTTCAGCAAGTGATTGGGTTGCTTGGTGTTGGGTGCAATCCGCAAGCGCACGGGTCACAAGTAATATAAAACGGTAAGTATTACCGAGTATCGAATCCACAAGGAATTTGAATTAAATCTATTAATTACCAAGAATTATCATGCTCGATTTTATCTAGAACTCTAACTCGAATGATTATGAGAATGCTAAAAATAACAATTAGAAAAGACATGCAAATATATGGGAATTATCTATCAAGGGGACTCAACCTAGGGTGTTAATTAGCTTTTTGGATTTGCAGCTCAATTAAATGGATGGATGTAATTACTAGTCTTCAATTTCATAAATCCAGAAGTAATTTAAGTGGATTTCTCTCTCAAGCTCCTCCACATCGCATACTAACATAACTAATTTATGTGTCAATTTCCTTAGTTAATTATAGTATGACATTAAGCAACTTTATCATCAGTTTCTAACAATTCTTTTTCACTTTCGTGTTCCAAGAAATTGTTAGCCATGCAAATGGGATCTAATTTAACTTCTCTATGTTGAGTATCAATTTAGACCAACAAATCAATCAATCCGTGATCAAGGGATTAAAAGAATTAAGCATAAATTGCATATATGAAATATGAAGAAATTAATTACACTATCCAAATAATTAAGTTACATAATTCAATTAGCTAAATTAATGACCCTAGGTCTCAAGATCTACTAAAAAATGGGAATAAATTCCGCCCAACAATCTTGAACCATGGTCCTAACTCAAAGCTAATAAGAAATTACAAAGACATTAAGAAGAAATAACCTTTGCGTTGATCCAATGCTCCCGTCACGATCATCTCAAATCTTGAGCCTTGGAATCTTGATCAATTCCCCCATTCTTCTCGCATTTCCACTCACTTTTTTACTCTCTTTTGAGCTAGGGGAAAACCCCCTCAATTTGATGCCTTCAACCATTGGGAAGTGGCCAATTTATATGAGAAGAAACAAGCTTTTCTTGCTCCCCAAGTTGAATAGCGTCGCAACGCTGTGATGTCTTTTTCTTGTCACCTAATCCAACCAGCGTCGAGACACTGGTCCTTCTAGAAGCCTATTTGGACGCTTGCTTGGCCTTCACTTCTTCATTCCTTCGGGCTTTTGGGCCTGTTCTTCAATTGCATTCTTCTATTTTCTTCATTTATGGTTTAAAGCCTCTAATTTGATCCAATTTTGAGTAAAACTCTGGGTTTCGGTTCACAAGCTCGATTTTCTACAATTTCAATATTAAAAGGCATTAAAACTCACAATTAACGCACAAAACTTGCAAAAATAACTAGGAAATAGATACCATAATTGCTTGCTATCAAATACCCCCAAACTTAAAGTTTAGCTAGTCCCGAGCAAAATAAAATAATGCATATGAATACTAAATTGCATATCAATGACTCTACCCTCAATGCTTCTAGCCATGAATTCAAACCATTAAAATAAATAAGCAAGCATGATCAACCGTCAAGAAATTTAAAATGAAATACTATCCTCCCTTTGAAAAACAAATCATCATTTGCCTTATCATAATTTCTACTCGCTCGGAATAATTTATACATTCCTCCATTCATCTTCCCCCTACACTGACCCTAAACCTTGTTTTTTAGCTATCTCACTTATCTAGCATGCTCTACTTCACTTAGGTGCCCATAAGTCATGGGGCTTCCTCCAAACTTGCATTTTTCTAAAGGCACTAGCTTTCATACAACTGCTGTAGGAACCCATATCCCGAATTTTATTCTTGGATGACCTAACTGATCACAGTAGAGGCAACTCTTTTTGCCTTAGACTTTTAAGCACATTGCAATTTGAAACAAATATATTTTTTTTCAAGCAAAAAGTTTTTTTTGGGCAAATCAAAGCATTTCTTTTCCCCATAGCTCATCATTACTTACTATTATGCAAGAAAGCCATCTACACAAACTTTATGCCTATCAGAGTGACGACGAACTTCAAAAGCATATAAATTTCATCTAGGCTTTCAAAATCATAATAAAACAACTGAATCTTCATAATTGCAAGGGATTCAAAGAAAATTTTTAAATTTTCTTGAATTTAGACATGCTTTCAAATTTGCAACAATAAGAGTGAATCATGGCTAAAAGCAACTCACAAGACGTTATCATCATCAACATGCATTTAATCATTATAAGTATTACCAACGCAAAACCGAGACAAAGCAGACCTCCCCCCCCCCCAAACTTAAAATATATACATTGTCTCAATGTAGTAACAATTAATCAGATAAAGAGAGAACGATACTGCCCTGAGAATGCGAGGGAATCCGAATCATTCTGAATTTTCAACCAGAGAGAGATTGAGAAGCTAGGCATGGATTCACGAGCTTCTTGCACAAGGATCAATCATACGGGAGCATAAGGATTAACACATAATAACTAAAATAAAAACTACAAAAACTTTAAAAGCTTAGGTTGCATCCCAAGAAGCGTTTGTTTAACGTCCTGAACTAGACGGGGATCGGTCACCTAGGATCCGTCAAAACTATTTTTTCTACTTTTCGCTCTTTGAATCCACAATAGTGCTTCACACGTTGAGCATTAACCTTAAAGGTTAAACCACTGCTATCTATCAGCTCTATTGCACCATATGGAGACACATCATTGACTATGAATGGGCCTGACCACCTTGACTTCAATTTTCCTGGGAACAAACGCAAACGAGAATTAAAAAGAGGAACCTGTTGTCCAAGAATAAAAGAACGTTTCTGAATTAAACAATCATGCCATCTGGTCGTTCTTTCTTTATAAAGCTTATCGTTCTCATAAGCCTGACTTTTGAATTCTTCTAGCTCATTGAGTTGCAAAAGTCAGTGTTCTCCAGCCTTCTGCACGTCAAAGTTCGATTTCTTGATAGCCCAGTATGCTTTGTGCTCGAGCTCCACAGGCAGATGGCAGACCTTATCGTACACCAATCGATACGGGGAAGTACCAAATCTAATGAAAATATTTTTATGCAAAAAATGCAACACAACACGTGCATCATTCGTCTTAGTAGCTATCGGCTCTACCCATTTAGATACATAATAAAAAACAACAAGGATATACGAGTACCCATTGGAAGAGGAAAAAGAGTCCATAAAATCTATGATCCACACATCAAAAAGTTCTACTTTAAGAATAGGGGTTAGGGACATTTCATGGCATTTAGAAATGTTACCTGTTCTCTGGCATCTGTCACATGTTTTGATGCTCTATCTTAGACAAGTGGTCTGCTACCATATTCTCACAACCTTTTCTATCCTTTATCTCATAATCAAATTCTTGCAATAGAAGAATCCATCTTATCAGTTGAGGCTTTGAATCCTTCATACTACTCAAATACCGAATAACAGCGTTGTCAGTATGCACTGTTACCTTTGTACCAAGCAAATAAGGCCTAAATTTATCAAATGCAAACACAACAGTAAGCATCTCTTTTTCAGTAGTGGTGTAATTTTGTTGAGCACTATCTAAAGTTCTACTTTCATAATATGTGCCCTAAGGAATTTATCACGACGTTGTCCTAAAACAGCTCCTAAAGCATAGTCACTAGCATCATACATGATCTCAAATGGTTGACTCCAATCAAGCACAACAATGATAGGTGCAGAAATCAATTTCTCCTTAAGCAGGTTAAATGCTAGCAAACACTCTTTAGAAAACACAAATGGAGCATCTTTTTCAAGCAAGTTGCAAAGGGGTTTAGCAATTTAGAATTTTTTTTATAAAACACCTATAAAACCCTACGTGGCCTAAGAAACTACGAACTCCCTTCACATTAATGGGCAGAGGCAGTTGCTCAATAGTAGAACTTTTTGCCCGATCTACCTCCAAACCTTTTTCAGACACTTTGTGGCCCAAAACTATACCTTCTTTTACCATAAAATGGCATTTCTCCCAATTTAAGATAAGGTTAGTTTCCTAGCATCTTTGTAGAACAGGAGAAAGATTATGCAAACAGTTATCAAAAGATGAACCGAATACAGAAAAATCATCCATAAAAACCTCCATAATGTCCTCTATGAGGTCTAAAAAAATGGCCATCATGCAGCGTTGAAAGGTAGTCGGGGCATTACACAGTCCAAATGGCATACGCCGAAACACATAAGTGCTATAAGGACACATGAATGTCGTTTTCTCCGGGTCCTCAGGCGCAATCGCAATTTGATTATAACCCGAGTAGCCATCCAACAAACAATAATAAGGATATCTAGCTAACCTATCTAGCATTTGGTCAATAAAAGGGAGAGGGAAATGATCTTTTCTGATGGCTATATTTAATTTCCTATAATCAATACACACACGCCAACCAGTGACCGTTCTTGTTGAAATTGATTCATCTTTTTCATTTTTAATAACAGTCATCCCTCCTTTCTTAGGTACTACTTGAACAGGACTCACCCATGGGTTGTGGATATTGCATATATTATTCTTGTGTTTAACAATTTTAACACCTCGGCTTTTACCACTTCCTTCATTGCTAGATTTATTCTTCTTTGGTGTTCTACTGTGGGATTAAAGGTATCTTCCATTAGAATTTTATGCATTACAATAGAGGGGCTAATACCTTTCATATCACTAATAGACCATCCTAAAGCTGATTTATATTTCCTTAAAACATCCAACAAATTTTCCTCTTTTACTTTATTTAAATCAACAAATATAATAACAGGAAAAGTAGAAGATTCTCCTAAGAAAGCATAACCTAGGTGGGCAGGCAATTGTTTCAAGTCAGGGGGAGGGGTATCAACTTGGGCACAAACATCTAGTGTGAGTTTAGCCTCCCTTCCTGGACCTATAGGTCTATCAATCTCATCACAAATTAAAGCACAATCCTGATTAACATCTATTAGATCATCTCCAAACACATTAGGCATGCTTATTTCATAACGATCAATAGGAGACTCTAACTCTACACATGCATCAATAATAGTTTCAAGTGAATCAATTTTATAGCATGAACTAACCTCTTCTAGGTGTTTTAAAGCTTTAAAAATGTTGAACACTACCTCATCGTCCTCCACTCTAAGAGTCAGGGTTCCTTTTTGTACCTCTATCAAAGCACGAGCAGTTGCCGAAAAGGATCTTCCAAGAATGATTGGAACTTCGGGGTCCTCCTCCATGTCTAGCACTACAAAATCCACAGGGAAAATGAATTTGTCAACATTAACCAAAACATCCTCAATATACCTTTTGGGTACGTCATTGAACGGTCTGCTAACTGCAGAACAATGGTGGTTGACTTCAACTCTCCAAACCGAGTTTTCTGTAAACACTGAAAGGCATTAAGTTAATACTCACCCCTAAGTCACACAAAGTTTTCTTAATAAACAAACCACCAATTGTATAGGGAAGAGTAAAACTCCCTGAATCTTTTAATTATGGTGGCAGATGTTTCTGAATTATTGTACTACACTAGGCGGTCATATTCACTGTTTCATGATTCTCAAACTTTCTTTTTTCGACAAAATCTCCTTCACGAATTTGGCATAGTGTGGCATCTGTTCCAAGGCATCAACAAAAGGATTGTTAATGTGGAGCTGTTTAAAAAGATCAAGAAATTTAGAAAACTCAGCATCAACCTTTTTCTTTTGAAATCTTTGCATATATGGAATCTGGTTAAGAACTAGAGGAATAGAATCAAAAGACTTATCTGGCACTGACTATGCTATATGTTCTTCTATTGTGTTTTGATCATCATCCTCATCCAATATCTTCTTCTTAACTTCTTTTCTCTCCACTTCTTTTAATTGCTTCCCACTTCTTAATGATATGGCAAGGCAATGCTCTTGGGGTTCTATGGCGAAAACATTAGAGAATTTTCCTTGCTGAATCTTATCCACAAAAATTGCCATTTGATCGATTTGTGCTTCCATCTTACTAATGACAATATCTTGTCTCTCTACTCTAGCTTGCATTGTAGTCACTGCTCTTCGCACGTTGATTGACAAATTCTTAGTCTCATCAATGAACTTTCCTAACATATCCTCTAAATGATTCTGATGTGCAATTTGCTTACCGCAAGTGTACGGGTCAAGTAATAATATAGTGTTTTCGTGTAAAACGAGTGTCGTCCTCTGGATTGGTTTTCTAGCAAATTAAGTACCGTGAATACTTTTGTTCAATTTTATTTAGGGAGCAAAACTCAATGACAAAGATAAAATTAAAGACTAAAAACATAAAAATAAAAGTGGAGACTCAAATGGAAAGACTCTTAGAGAATTGATTTCATTGATTAAGATTGAGGATTGATTAATAGGAATGAATTGACCGTGCAATTATTCTACAAGCCAAGGAAACTTTTATCACGATTACCTCTCCCGAGTATAATTGATTCTCATGCATATAAACTAACTTGATATCCCTATCTAAGTTCATTAACATGCAAGGCATTATTCGGTTCGGTCCTTGTTATGCTTCTAAAGTGATTCCAAATCCCGTCACAAACTTAGAATTTCTACTCTAGTCATGCAATTAAACAAGGTAAGTCTTAGGCCAAATCATCTCTCCCGAGTTAGATTCAACACTTAAATCATTCAATTAGTGATCAAGTAATTGAAATCATTAAACAAAATTGCAAGAGTAAAATAAAAACACATTCATACCTAAAAATCAATCCAACAACTAAAACAATTACATCAATCCCTAAGACAAACAACTAGCAATTCATAGTCTTTAAACCACAAACACTAATTGCAAGAAAAACCATAAAAACTACAAGAGTTAAGGGAAAGAGAAAGGAAAACTCGAATCCGTCGAAACCGGCACGTCCCCGTCACGATCTCCACGTCTTCTCGCTTCATTCCCGCTCCTTCGCCTTGCTTTAGCTCCCACTAAAGGTCTCTAGTCGAAATTAGGGCTAAAATCTAACCAATTGGACTCCCCAAATTCGTAGCTGAAAAGAGGAATTTATAGAAAATCTGCAGATAGCGTCGCGACACTATGATTTTTTATTTTTTTTTCTAAGGATTGAACTCCATTTGACTCCAATTGCTGAATTAAGCTTCAAACACATACTTCCTACAAATAAAACATAAAAATGCATAAATTTGGGCAAATAATTGTAAAAGACTAACTTAATTAATCAGAGAAAAATAGCTAGCTATGCTCGCTATCAGATTCTTTTTCTCTTGATGAACTATTTCTTTAGGTTGACAAATTTCAAATCTCAGCGTCGTAATTTTTGCCAATGGGAAAAATTTTGTAAGAAAAGCCTTAACCAAATCATTCCAACTAGAAATGCTTTTTGGAGTTAAAGAGTCTAACCAATCTATAGCCCTATCTTGCAAAGAAAAAGGAACTAATTTCAAGCGAATAGTGTCAGGACTAACTCCACTTATTTTTACCATTCCACAGATATCCAGAAATGATCGCAAATGATTGTGTGGATCTTCTGATGGATGTCCTTTGAAAACATTCTCTCGAACCATTTGAATGAGAATAGCCTTGAGCTCAAAATGCTGAGCAACGATTGCCTCATATGCTATCCCAGAGTAGTTCAATGGTAACTTCAACATAAAATAATCTCGAATCGCCTTGTCTTCTTGATCTGACATGATACACAAATTCTCCAAAAACAAAATTATCCACCTTATAACTTCTTGATTTTTCTACAACTTCTTAAACTAAACTTAAAATGCAAAAATACATTTCTAGATTAAAATCAAACACTTAATCCTCAATATTAACGGAAAATATAATCAAATTCTCTGGCAACGATGCCAAAAACTTATTGGGTGCAATCTGCAAGCTCATAGGTCACAAGTAATATAAAACGGTAAGTATTACCGAGTAGCAAATCCACAGGAATTTGAATTAAATCTATTAATTACCAAGAATTATCATGCTCGATTTTTCTAGAACTCTAACTCGAATGATTATGAGAATGCTAAAAATAACAATTAGAAAAGACATGCAGATAAATGGGAATTTCCTATCAAGCGGACTCAACCTAGGGTGTTAATTAGCTTTTTGAATATGCAGCCCAATTAAATGGATGCATGTAATTACTAGTCTTCTATTTCATAAATCTAGAAGTAATTTAAGTGGATTTCTCTTTCAAGCTCTTCCACATCTCATACTAACATAACAAATTTATGTGTCCATTTCCTTAGTTAATTATAGTATGACATTAAACAACTTCATCATCAATTTCTAACAATTCTTTTTCACTTTCGTGTTTCATGCAATTGTTAGCCATGCAATTGGGATCTAATCTAACTTCTCTCTGTCGAGTATCAATTTAGACCAACAAATTAATCAATCCGTCATCAAGGGATTAAAAGCATTAAGCATAAATTGCATAGATAAAATATGAAGAAATTCATTACAATATCCAAATAATTAAGTTACATAATCCAATTGGCTAAATTAACGACCCTAGGTCTCAAGATTTACTAAAAAATAATGGGAATAAATTCAGCCCAACAATCTTGATCCATGGTCCTAACTCAAAGCCAATAAGAAATTACAGAGACATTAAGAAGAAATAACCATTGGGTTGATCCAATGCTCCTGTCACGATTGATGCACAATTTGCTTACCGCAAGTGTTCAGGTCAAGTAATAATATAGTGTTTTCGTGATTAAACAAGTGTCGTCCTCTGGATTGGTTTTCTAGCAAATTAAGTATTGTGTATAATCTTATCCAATTTTATTTAGGGAGCAAAACTTAACGATAAAGATAAATCTAAAGACAAAAGCATAAAATAAAAGGTGGAGATTCAAATGGAAACACTCTTAGGGAATTGATTTCATTGATTAAGATTGAGAATTAATTAGTGGAATGAATTTAGTGTGCAATTATTTTACAAGCCAATGAAACTTTTATCACAATTATCTCTCTCGAGTATAATTGATTCTCATGGATACAATAAACCCAATATCCCTATCTAAGTTTATTAGCATGCAAGACATTATTTGGTTTAGTACTTGTTACACTTCTAGAGTAATTCTAAATCCCGTCACAAACTTAGAAATTCTACTTTAGTCATGCAATTAGTAAAGTAAGTTTTTGGCTAAATCCTCTCTCTCGAGTTAGATTCAACACTTAAATCATTCAATTAGTGATCAAGTAATTGAAAGAATTTAATCATAATTGCATAAATAAAATAAAAGCACATTCATACCCAAAAATCAATCCAACAAACTAAAATAACTACATCAATCCCTAAGACAATCATCTAGCAATTCATAGTCTAGAAACTACAAACACTAATTGAAAGAAAAGTCATAAAAACAATAAAAGGTAAGGGAAAGAGAAAGGAAAACTCGAATCTGTTGACTCCGCACGTCCCCATTACGATCTCCACGTCTTCAAGCTTGGTTCCCACTCCTTGGCCTTGCTTCAGCTCCCACCAAAGGTCTCTAGTCGAAATTAGGGCTAAAATCTAACCAAATGGACTCCCCTTGGTCGTAGAACAAAAAATTGCATATATAAAAATTTTGTCGATAGCGCAAGACGCTAAGGACAACGTCGCGACGCTCTAAAGCAGTGTCTCGACGCTGCCCCATATGCTGCCAAAATCATTTATAGAATATTGTAGCATCGAGACGCTACCTCTCGGCTTTGCCCTCTTTGTCAAGCTCCAACTTTGGTTCTTTTTGCTTTTTTGGCCTCTTTTAGTTTCCCAAACACCCAATTATCTTCAATTTCTCCAATTACGCTCCAATAATTAATTCCTACAAGAATAATCATTAAAGTTCATTAAAATGACCAAAATTACTCAGAGACTAACTATAATACATCAGGAAATTTAGCTCGTTATACGCGCTAAAAACGATCATCTCGAATCTTGAGCCTTGGAATCCCGATCAATTCCCTCATTTTTCTCTCATTTCCACTCACTTCTGTACTCTCTTTTGAGCTAGGGGAAAACCCCCTTCAATTGGATTCCTTCAACCATTGGGAAGTGGCCAATTTATAGGAGAAGAAACAAGCTTTTCTTGCTGGCCAAGTTGAACAGCATCGTGACATTGTGATGCCATTTTCTTGTCGCCTAATCCAACCAACGTCGAGATGTCTAAGGACAGCGTCGAGACGCTGGTCCTTCTAGAAGCCTCTTTGGACGCTAACTTGGCCTTCACTTCTTCATTCCTTTAGGCTTTTGGGCCTCTTTTTCAATTTCATTCTTCTCCTTTCTTCATTTATGGTCCTAAGCCTCTAATTTGATCCAATTTTGAGTAAAATTCCAGGTTTTGCTTCACAAGCTCAGTTTTCTACAATTTCAACATAAAAAGGCCTTAAAGATCACAATTAACACACAAAACTAGCAAAAATAACTAGGAAATAAATAGCATAATTGCATGTTATCACTTGGTAAGTTTCAGGAAAGTGACAGCTAGACTAAAGCTTTTTCAGATTTGAGTATGAGCTGAAAAATGAATCTCTGTGTGGTAGTCTTCTTATAGGTTCAGATTGATTTTGGAGTGTTCAAAGTATGTTTCTGACCATGGAACTCCCTTAAAACTAGGTTTCAACGAGTTTTGCAGTGATCGAATTGAGTTTAAGGTTGGTTTTGGATAAGAAGATTCTTCCTAATCCTCTCTCAAGTTAGTTTCAAGTTGTCAAACTGAGTTCTAACTTCTAGACCTTATCTTTCTTATTTCAAGAAATGTTAGAACCGCTTAAGAGTGCTTAGAGCTATAATAAGTGGATTTCTACTTGTTGGGTTTGTTTGCTTGTGTGCTAGCATGTTGTGTGTTTTATCGATTTAGTTTTATTATGTGCTCTGTTTTTGTATTGATGTTAATGAATTATTGTGAGTTTTGAGGAAGCTGAATTATGTCAATCTATGATGTGGCATTGTGTCGAGTGTTTTTCATTGGTTTGTGATGTGTAGCATGCTATCGTAAGGTAGTTTGACCTTGTGCGATAACTATGTCCTTCCATTGTGTTTACTTAGAAAACATGAATTTGATATTGTGAGCATATTGTTTGGTCGTTACATGGACTCAAAGCATAACATGAATTAGAAAGCATGTTTACGTTGTTCATTCTAAGTTATGAGCATATCATCGTCTTAAACACATGGTCTAGAAGCATGATGAGTACGATTCATGCATTCTAGTGAGATTGCGAGGTCAGAGGACCTTGTGTGTTGTAAAGGAAAGTTAGGTGAATAGCGGTGCCTCGGGTGAAAATTATTGATGGGTGGTAATGGTTTAAGAGGAGTGATAACTGCCCAAAAGGTAGTTATTTAGGCCTCAATTATATAGGGATTTGTGTGTCCTTTATGCTTATTAGGGTTTGTTTTGGATAAATAGTACATGTTTTAACCCATTTGGAAGAATGGAAGCATTGGAAATTATTTTGTGTAGATTATGCTGCTGGGCGACTGGAGGGAGCAAATTCTGTGCTGCAGCAAAACTGGGAGCAAAAACTTCCACGTCACAGCTCGTTAGCCAACTTCATGAACCGACTTCTGTTGAGTAATTTTCGTGATAAAGGAGCAAGGAGAGCCCTACACATGTCCAAGTTGACCTAATTCAAGCCTCCTATCCTTCTATAAAAGGAAGTAGCCGCCCAAGTCAAAGATATTCCAATTTCCCTTGGGAGTCGAATAGTATAGAGAGATTGAAGATCATCAAGAACACCATCATCCACAAGCTGATTAAGGAGATTATTTTCTTTATTAACTTGTGATTATGGACATGCCTACTCAGATTGTAATTTGTGTTTCCATGCCTATTATGAACTAAGTAGCTTAGGTGTTGGTAAAGAATAACGTGATTGCTGTGCTTCATCTTTAGTAATATATTGACTATCGCATTTTGGTTAATTGTTGTGCTTATTTCCATTTTATGCCTGCCTGGCCAGCCGGTGTGAACACCTCTCTCTAGTTTCAGGGATGATTTAGAGAGTGTGTAGCAATTATCCACACTGCAATCATTGTGTATTGGTGAACGCCACTGACTGAGCTAGGGATAGGCAGTTGCCTAGTGCTCGATCGGTCATTCTTCATTGGGGTTGAAACACATCCCAAAAGATCCGGAGTTCCAGGAGGAATCCGCTAATAATACTGCGAGAGTTGCATGATCAATAATATTGCTAGAGCATTTTTTAGAACGATCACTAAATCCTAACCAGCGCCTGTCTTTAATCTATCTGCCTATTTGTTTATTTGTTGTTCTGTCATTTATTTTTCTTCAGCATTATTCTTATAAAAACCAATCATTTTTACTATCTTCGAAACTATTAAAGAATTATACAAAATAGATAAAGTGGAAGCTAATTCAGACCCTGGATTGATAATATTACTTGCTGCAGACTGTGTATACTTGCACATGAATTCTAGAGTCTTTTTAGATCATATTTTACCCACTCTAGGATACCAACAAGTTTTTGGCGCCGTTTCCGGGGAACTGAATAAGTTTTTATCTGATCTGTTTTGTGTATGTGTTTTAGTGGTTTGGTGCTAGAACTTTTTTATTGTTTCTTTTGTTTTTGCAGGTGTGAATTTTGTGCATGAGCGATCCGCCTGGGGTACGATTTGAGCTTGATCCAGAAATTGAAAGGACATTTAGGAACAGAAGGAGAGAGCAGCGCAGAAACCAGATGGAGAACATGCCGCAACTTTCGCAGGTTCCTGAAGGTCCAACAGACCCCCAGAATCGTTTGCTGCAGCAAAACCCACTGTTTGAACAAAATGAGCAGCAAAATAATCAGGCTGAGAATCCTATCTTGGTAGCGAACGATAGGACCAGAGCCATTTGAGCGTATGCTGTCCCAATGTTTGATGAGTTGAATCCAGGGATTGCACGTCCCCAAATCCAAGCGGAAAATTTTAAAATGAAACCGGTAATGTTTCAGATGTTGCAAACCGTGGGTCAATTCCATGGTTTGTCATCTGAAGATCCTCATTTACATCTTAAGTATTTTCTAGGAGTTAGTGATTCTTTTGTGATTCAAGGAGTGCCTAGAGATGCCCTTAGATTAACTTTGTTCCCGTATTCTCTTAGAGATGGAGCAAAGGCATGGTTAAATTCTTTTGCTCCAGGATCAATTAGGACATGGAATGAGTTAGCTGAAAATTTTTTGAGTAAATATTTCCCACCTAATAGAAATGCTAAATTAAGAAGTGAAATAGTAGGGTTTAGGCAACTTGAGGATGAGACTTTTAGTGAGGCTTGGGAAAGGTTTAACGAGCTTTTGTGAAAGTGTCCCCACCATGGTCTACCACATTGTGTGCAAATGGAAACATTTTACAATGGGTTAAATGCGGTAACCCAAGGTATGGTTTATGCTTCGGCTGGTGGGGCTCTTTTGGCAAAAACTTTTAATGAAGTCTATGAGATCTTAGAGAGGATATCTACTAATAGTTGTCAGTGGTCGGATGTTAGAGGCACAAATAAGAAAGTTAAGAGTGTATTAGAAGTGGATGGTGTGTCCACCATTAGGGCTGATCTTGCTATGATTGCTAACGCTCTTAAGAATGGGACGGTGATTAGTCATCAGCAGCCACCAACTATGGAGCCTACCGCAGTGGTGAACCAAGTCACGGAAGAAGCAAGTGTCTATTGTGGTGAAGACCACAACTACGAGTTTTGCCCCAGCAATCCAGCTTCTGTGTTTTTTGTAGGTAATCAGAGGAATAACCCTTATTCTAACTTTTATAATCCAGGTTGGCGCAACCACCACAATTTCTCATGGGGAGGTCAAGGAAGTAATGTGCAAGCGCAACAAAAGGTGAACCAGCCGGGATTTGCTAAAGCGCAGATATTGCCCCAGCAAAATAAGCAGGCTTTGCCCCAACAAAATTCGGGAAGTTCTCTCGAGGCAATGATGAAAGAATTTATGGATCGTACATATGCCGCAATTCAAAGTAATCAAGCTTCGATGAGAGCCCTGGAATTGCAAATGGGTCAGCTAGCTAATGAGCTGAAGGCAAGGCCTCAAGGGAAACTTCCATCAGATACTGAACACCCTCAAAGGGAAGGTAATGAGCAGGTAAAGATAGTGACTCTTAGGAGTGGTAAGCCACTAGAAGAACCTAGTAAAACCCAGGTCATAGATAAAAATGGTGATAAAAATAATAATGTTGTTGTCGAGAAAGAGTTGGAGTCTGGTCAGGATGCTCGATCGGTCATTCTTCATTGGGGTTGAAACACATCCCAAAAGATCCAGAGTTCCGGGAGGAATCCGCTAATAATACTGCGAGAGTTTCATGATCAATAATATTGCTAGAGCATCTTTTAGAACGATCACTAAATCTTAACCAACGCCTGTCTTTAATCTATTTGCCTATTTGTTTATTTGTTGTTCTGTCATTTATTTTGCTTCAACATTATTCTTATAAAAACCAATCATTTTTTCTATCATCGAAACCATTAAAGAATTATACAAAATAGATAAAGTGGAAGCTAATTCAGACCCTGGATTGATAATATTACTTGCTGCAGACTGTGTATACTTGCACAGGAATTCTAGGGTCTTTTTAGATCATATTTTACCCACTCTAGGATCCCAACAAGAAGCATCGGGTGCCTTGGGTAATATGACCAAGGGGCAGTGTGATGAGTCTAGAAAGCAGGTATTGGACGCCGGGAAGGGTCAATACGTTGTGAAGTCATCAAGTGCCTCGGGTAATGTGGCTAAGGGGCGATGCTATAGTTCAAGGCATTGGGTAATATAGTCAAGGGTCGAATGTTGAGCGTTGTAGAGAAATGTCGAGGCCTTGGTTAATATAGTCAAGGGTTGAATGTTGAGCGTTGTAGAGAAATGGTGAGGCCCTGGGTAATATGGTCAGGGGTCGACATGACTCAAAGGACTCAATCTCAGAGAGCTTTGGGAGGGCTAAATATGAGTGTGTGCGAGCTCGTGGAGCTTGAGTGGAAATTGAGTTTGCACAGCATGATGCAGAATTCATGTGTTAGGTGCATGGTCTATTGCGTGATTGCATGATGTCAGTATGTCACATTTGTTGTTTGCTTGTCGTGAATATAAGCATGTCTGATTGTGTTTGAAAAGCATGATGTTGCCTTGTATGTGTATTTTGTTTGATGTCTCATTAGGTGTGAGCCACTTACTTAGTATCGTGGTTTGTGCTGACCCACCACCAAGTTTTGTAGGTGACGAAATCATATTACGGACTTGGTAATATAGAGGAAGGAAAGAGGCAAAAAGGACAATTAGATGATCATTATTTTTAGTTTCCTTTCTTTTAGTGGTTAAGCTAGTCTGTTGTCATGGTGCTAGTACTTTAATATATTATTTTGTTAGTTTATTTTTAAGCGTAGCTTGACTTAGATTCAATGGCGGATTTATGAAGGAAGCCTTAAAACATTTAATCTTATATGTATAACGTTAGTAAATATTGAAAACTTTCCTATTAGCCTTATGGCAAGCCCTCTTCACTTTTCTTCGAGGGTTCTTTTAGGACCAAGCTCAAGTCACGTGGAAGACAGATTTTGGAATATTTTTGTATTATATATTTAGTTTTTTATGTACATAATTTAAACTAAAAAATATTCCATTTTTTATGTATATGATTTAAACTCTCTTTTAAAAATATCTTACGAATCATATTTCTTTCTCTTTCTTTTTTTTAATCTATGGATCATATTTCTTTACTTGAAGCACATTCCAGTTGATGTTGGTTCAACATTGAAATGAACCGACATGTCGATGGGTCGGTTTGTTGGAAAGGTCGAGAACCGAACAAACTGACTGACATGTTTAAAATATATATATATATATATATATATATATATATATATATATATATATATATATATAACATTATCGCCAGCCAACCCACACCCACAGCCCATACCAGTTCTCACTTCTCAATTTCTTTTTTTTTTTAAAAAAAAAAATCGATTTATTTCATTTTCTCTTCATCTTCTTCAATAATCCCTACTCCTCTCAGACAAACCCCCAAAGTCGCCATCGCGTCGCCTCCCCTCCACAGGTCACACTTGAGCCGTCTCCGTCGTCGTCGTCTGCCGCTTTCTTTTTCTTCTTTGTGGTCTGCAACTCACGACGCTGCCCATCAGTTTCATTTTCTTCTTCTTCTTCTGCATCTCGCCGCCCACCGTCGAGTCGCTGACGTCGTGCTTCGTCTCATCTGAAACGAGAGTTGTTGCATCTTTCCGACGTGTCTTCGATTTGTTGATGTGAGCATGAGTCGGTGAGGTGACTCACTGTTGGGTTCCTAGAGTGAGTAAAAATGATATGCAAAAAGACTCTAGAACTCTGTGCAAGAATACACAGTCTGCAACAAGTAATAAGTATTTATCGAATCCAAGGTCTGAATTAGCTTTCACTTTATCTATTTTGTTTAGCCTTTTAATGATTTCAAAAGTGGTTAAAATGATTGGTTTTTGTAAAGATGCCGAAGCAAAAGAATTGACAGAACAGAAAGTAAACAAATAGGCAGACAGATTAGAAACAGACGTTGTTCAGGATTTAGTAATTGTCTTAAAAGATGCTCTAGCAATATTATTGATCATGCAAAACTCTCAAAGTCTTATTAGCAGATTCCTCCCGGAACTCCGGATTTTTTAGAATCTGTTTCAACTCCAATGAAGCTCTACCGATCAAGCATTAGGCAACTGGCTATGCCTAGCTCAGTCGCTGGCGTTCACCAATACACAATGATCTAGTGTGATTAATCGCCACACACTCCCTAAATCATCCCTGAAACTAGAGAGAGGTATTCATACCGGCTGGCTAGGCGGGCATAAAATAGAAATGAACACAACAATTAATCAAGATTCATCAAATCAATATTTATTACTAGAGATTAAGCCCAGCAACTACATGTTCCCTAACTAACGCCTAAAGTTACTTAGTTCATAAAGTGCATAGAGACACACGTTACAATCTTAGTAAGCATATCCATAATCACAAAGTAATACAAGAAAATACCAATTCCCTTAATCAGATTGCAATTAATGGTCTTCTTGTAGGTCTCCAATCTCTCTCCTCTATTTGGCTCCAAAAGGTGGAAATAAACTTTCCAAGAGTGGAATGTTCCTCCCAAGGGTGGAATGAATTTGACTTGGGCGGCCATCTCCTTTTATAGAGTGATAGGAGGCTTGAAGTAGGTTGACCTAGACACGTGGATGACTTTCCTTGCTCCTTCATCCCGAGAATAGCTTAATAGAATTCAATTCATTAAATTGGCTAACGAGTTGTGACGTGGCAGTGTTGCTCCCAACTCTGCTGCATCACAGAATTTGCTCCCTCAAGTCGCTCAACAATATATTCTGCATAAAATAACTTCCAAAGCATTCATTCTTTTAATTAATATTAAAATTTTCGATAGGCTCTAATAGATGAGATTTATGCATAATGTATGTTCGGTTTCTGTTGAACTGTTGATAGCGAGCATAGCTAGCTATCTTTACTTATTTAAATTGGCTAGTCTTTTATGATTTTTGGGCTATTTTATTGTGCTTTAATGTTTATATTGTAGGGAATAGTTGATTGGAGCTATAGCGCAATATTGGAGTTAATCGGGTGCTCGGGACGCGAAAAGATGCAAAGGAATAAAAAGAATCAAAAGGGAAAAAAGGCAAAATTCGGTCAAATGTTGACTACCGTCTCGACGCTAGCCTTTAGGCATCTCGACGCTAGCATTCCTTATCTGAATAGGCGCGAAACGGTCACAGCGTCGGGACGCTGCGACCTTAGCGTCTCGATGCTGTGTAATTTCCTTTCCAGAATACGCGTGTTTAGAGGCAGCGTCGAGACGCTGTTACGACGAAAAAACAAAATATAAGGTTATTTGCGGCTAGGTTTTTGGGGAGAAGCTTTTGGGACGTTTTAGAGTCGTAAAACAGGGCAGAACAGAGCATCTTGGAGCCAAAGCAAAGGGAGCAAGTTGGAAATCAACCCATCGTTCGTGGGGATCGTGACGGGGACGCTCGGTCTCGGCCTACATTGAGTTTTTCCTTCCCTTTTCCTTTCTTTAGTTAGACTTTATGGCTTTTACATGTTTAGTTGAGCTTGTAATTCTATTCATGAGTACTAAACTTGTAAGCTTAGGGATTGATGTAGTTGATTGTGTTTATGGATTGATTTATGGTTTAAGTTGTGCAATGTTTATTATGTTTGTAATCTTGATTTAATGCTTTCAATTAATTGGCCATTAGTTGAATGATTTAAGTTTTGAATCTAGCTCGAGAGAGGGGATTTAATATAGACTTACTCAAGATTGCATGACTAAAGTTTATTTTCTCATTCGTGACGGTTTTAGATTAACTTTAGAATTGGTTAAAAGATCTCATTGCCTTGCATGTTAATAAACTTAGATAGGGATATCAAGTTGGTTAATTTGCATGAGAATCAATTATACTCGGGAGAGGTAGTTGTGATTAAAGGGTCTTTGGCTCATAATTCCATTGTGCATAATAACTTAATCTTTAAAATCAATCCTAGACTTAATCGGCGAAATCAATTCCCTAAGTAGTTTTCCCAATTGAATTTCCACACTTTTTATTGTTTTGATTTATTTTTGATATCATTCATTCATCACTTTTTGATCCCTAAATAAAATTGAGCGAGATAATTCACAATACTTGATTTGCTTAACAATCCAATCAAGAGGACGACATTCGAATTACATTCACTATATTATTACTTGACCCGTGCGCTTGCGGTAGGAAAAGTCCACATCAAGTTTTTGGCGCCGTTGCCGGGCATTGGCACATTTAGCTAGATTGATATTGTGAATATATTGTTTGATCTTAGTTTAGGGTGTATTTTTACTTTTCTAGGTTGATTGCATTTTTTTTTCCATATTTGTTTTTCTTTCCATATTTGTTTTTCTAGATTAGTTTTTCTTTTAGTTGTGTATTTTTTTTCCTTATTCGTTTATGTTATTTTTTTTTAGATTAGTTTTTCCTTATTTAGATTAGTTGTTTTCTTTTCTTTATTTCTTTCCATAATTGTTTTCTTTCCTTTTTAGGGTAGATTAGTTTTTTGTATGCGTGGTAGTAGAGAAGTGATACCGTTGGATCCCGAAATTGAAAGAACAATTCATGGGCTTCGAAGGGAAAATAGAGAAATTGTTCAAATGACTGACCAAAATCCACCTGAGGAGCCTAGGCCTATTAGAGACTACTTTCAGCCCGTGTTTCAGGGGCAACAGTCGGGGATTGTCTATGCCCCGATTAATGCCAACAACTTTGAGCTGAAGACCGGTCTCATTCAGATGGCTAGAGATTGTGCTTATAGAGGATCACCCACCGAGGATCCAAATTCTCATCTTAAATCATTTTTGGACATTTGTGGGACGGTAAAAATAAATGGAGTTTATGAGGATGCCATTCGTTTACGCTTGTTTCCTTTTTCTTTGCAGGATAAAGCAGGAGATTGGTTGCAGTCTATTACTCCTGGGAGCATCACCACCTGGGATGCTTTAGTCCAGGTCTTTTTGAAGAAATTCTTCCCTCCTGCAAAGACGGTCAAGCTAAGGATCGAGATTGGGACATTCCAACAACAATATGATGAGCAGTTGTTCGAGGCCTGAGAGCGATTTAAGGAGTTACTGAGGAAGTGCCCTCAGCATGGATACCCCGACTGGCTTCAGGTTCAATTGTTTTATAATGGTTTAACTCCTAGTACAAAAACGATTGTTGATGCAACTGCAGGTGGGACTCTGTTGTCCAAGACCGTGGAAAACGCTTGCACACTTCTAGAGGATATGTCCACCAACAGCTATCAGTGGCCATCGGAGCGGTTTGCACCTAAAAAGATTGTTGCTGGAGTGTTTGAGGTTGATAAAGTAAGTGCACTCCAGGCCCAGATGACCTCCCTTGCTAATGCTTTTATGAAATTTTCAGGTTCAGGGAGTGCACAATCAATTGAATCAGCTGCTGCTTTGGCATTTAGACCCCAAGAGGAGACCATCGAACAGGTTCAGTATGTATCAAATTCTAATTTTAGGGGATATAATAATAATTCTACACCTACACATTATCACCCTAACAATAGGAACCATGAAAATTTCTCTTATGCCAATACTAAGAATGTTCTTAATCCTCCTGGTTTTGCCCCTCAAACTCAAGATACTAAAAAGTTAGAGGATCTTGTTGGAGCTTTCCTTGCAGAGTCAAGTAACAGGACAACCAAGTTAGAGGAGGCAGTCATTGCCATCAATTCAACAGTGAATGGCCACAACTGCCATCAAGAATATTGAGAATCGGCTAGGACAATTGGTGAATGTTCTAAGCACCATGAATAAAGGTAAGGCCCCAGCTGAGCAAGAGAAAACCCAAATGGAGTATTGTAAGGCAATCACTGTGCACCAGGAGGAAGCTGAAGAGGAACCTGAGTCTGAGGATTATGATATGCCTACAGGGGAAGCTGAGGAGGACACATCATCAGATGAGGCTGAAAAGCCTGAACCTGAGCCTCCTATTCCTTCTCCCATATTGATGGTTCCCAAAGAAAAGAAAAAGATAAAGAAGAAAAAAAACAATCAGGTTCAGTTTGATAAGTTTATGAATGCTTTTATGAATCTGAACATTAATATTCCTTTTGCAGAGGCATTAGAGATGCCCCAGTATAACAGGTTCATGAAGGAGTGGTTAGCAAAGAAGCGAAAAGAAAAGAAGGTCGACACCGTATATCTCGCTTCCACATGCAGCACTAGAGTACAACAGAAGGTACGTGAAAAAGTAGCAGATCCAGGGAGTTTTTCTGTTCCTTGTAGTTTTGGTACTTATTCTTTCAGAGCATTATGTGATTTAGGTGCTAGCATCAATATCATTCCTCTATCTCTGTGCAAAAAGTTAGATATAGGTGAGATGAAATCTACTCCTGTAAAGCTCCAATTGGTTGATCAGTCTGTGGTTAGACCAGTTGGCATTGTAGAAAATGTTTTAATAAGAGTAGGTAGATTTTTCCTTCCTATTGATTTATATGTTATGGACATGATAGAAAATCCTTCAATGCATGTCATATTAGGAAGACCATTCCTCGCTACTAGGCAAGTGATTATTGATATTGAGCGTAGGGAGCTCACTGTAAGAGTCAGGAATGACAAAGAAATATTTAAAGCAGTTGAAGACTCTAAGGGACACTCGGACGTGCTTTTCATGGGCTACAAGAAAGGTGCAAGAAAGAGCACCACTGTTGGATTCACAGAAAAGAAGCCTCCTTGAAGCACGGTCAACACGTCGAGCTAATGACGTTAAACAAGCGCTTATGGGAGGCAACCCAAGTAAGTGTAGTGTGCTTTTCTGTTTGCTTTTGATTTATTGTTTGTTTTTGTTTTGTAGGTCTTGTTTTCTTTCTCTCGTTTGCTTTCAAGCTTTCAAGATTCCAAGCTTTCAGTCAAGAAGTCATCATTATTACAGGCCAGTATTGTTCACTCCTTTCATTCTTTTATTGTTCTCATGCTTGTTTATGCCTTATTTTCTTTATACATTGAGGACAATGCATGTTTTAAGTTTGGGGGTAGATTAACATGTTAGTGGAGCCCTTGAGCATCTGAGTTCGGGCTATAGTTTTGAGCTTTCTTTGAATTATGCATATGGTTGTTGTCTGGATGTATTTTTGCATGATTATGATGTCCTAGGATAGGCTTTCTTGTCAATTTTCAAGCTTGTGATGAGTTGTAAGCATGAGTGCCCAAAAAGGGAGACTTTTTAAAATTTTTCTAGGAGATGGCTTGCATGAGTAGAGTATTTGTCTTGGCTAGATTTGGATTTGAATGCTTAGGAGCGAATTATTGGGTTCATATGCTTGTTGTCACCTCGATAGGTGTAGGGTAGAGCTAAAGAGTTAATTTTTTGCAAATTAGCATGTTTGATCTTGCTTAGGAGAAAAGAAAAGAATATATGCTTATCATGTTCATAACGAAAAATCATTCTTGTTGTTATTGTTGAAAAAGAAAATAGTCATGACTTATGCGTGCAATATGCAATGGTTAATAAAGATTAAGGCAAAAAGAGCTACCCCTGTTGTGATCAGTTAGGCCAACCAGAGAAAACTCAGGTTAAGGGTCCCTGCAATGGGTGTGTGAAAGCTAGTGCCACATATACATGCTTAATTCAATTGTTAATTAAAAGCACCTAAGTATGAAGAAAAACAAACTAATTTGTTCCATTAACTTATTAGCGAAACCTTAGTACCAGTGTAGAGGGAAGATGAGTTGAGAGTTTAATAATCCAATCCCGAGATAGTAGAGTCTGATCTTGTTGAGTTAGATCTCGCTTGTGCAAGTTAATTTTGGAAAAATTTTAATTTGTCTCCCTCATTGGTCCTTGTGTGCATGTCTCTTGCTTGCTTGACTATTGACCTCTGAGCCTTGAGGATTGAGTTATGATTATTGCATCCATTCTTGTACTGTATGTTTGATTCGTAGTTTGCTTGAGGACTAGCAAAAGCTTAAGTTTGGGGGTATTTGATAGCGAGCATAGCTAGCTATCTTTACTTATTTAATTTGGCTAGTCTTTTATGATTTTTGGGCTATTTTATTGTGCTTTAATGTTTATATTGTAGGGAATGGTTGATTGGAGCTATAACGCAATATTGGAGTTAATCGGGTGCTCGGGACGTGAAAAGATGCAAAGGAATAAAAAGAATCAAAAGGGAAAAAAGTCAAAATTCGGTCAAATCTTGACTAGCATTTCGACGCTAGCATTCCTTATCCGAATAGGCGCGAAACGGTCACAACGTCGGGGCGCTGCGACCTTAGTGTCTCGACGCTGTGTAATTTCCTTTCCAGAATACGCGTGTTTAGAGGCAGCGTCGAGACGCTGTCTTCACAGCTTCTCGACGCAATGACGAAAAAAAAATATAAGGTTATTTGCGGCTAGGTTTTTGGGGAGAAGCTTTTGGGACGTTTTAGAGCCGTAAAACAGGGCAGAACAGAGCATATTGGAGCCAAAGCAAAGGGAGCAAGTTGGAAATCAACCCATCGTTTGTGGGGATCGTGACGGGGACGCTCGGTCTCGACCTACATTGAGTTTTTCCTTCCCTTTTCCTTTCTTTAGCTAGACTTTATGGCTTTTACATGTTTAGTTGAGCTTGTAATTCTATTCATGAGTAGCTAAACTTGTAAGCTTAGGGATTGATGTAGTTGATTGTGTTTATAGATTGATTTATGGTTTAAGTTGTGCAATGTTTATTATGTTTGTAATCTTGATTTAATGCTTTCAATTAATTGGCCATTAGTTGAATGATTTAAGTTTTGAATCTAGCTCGGGAGAGGGGATTTAATATAGACTTACTCAAGATTGCATGACTAAAGTTTATTTTCTAATTCGTGACGGTTTTAGATTAACTTTAGAATTGGTTAAAAGATCTCATTGCCTTGCATGTTAATAAACTTAGATAGGGATATCAAGTTGGTTAGTTTGCATGAGAATCAATTATACTCGGGAGCGGTAGTTGTGATTAAAGGGTCTTTGGCTCATAATTCCATTGTGCATAATAACCTACTCTTTAAAATCAATCCTAGACTTAATCGGCGAAATCAATTCCGTAAGTAGTTTTCCCAATTGAATTTCCACACTTTTTATTGTTTTTATTTATTTTTGATATCATTCATTCATCACTTTTTGATCCCTAAATAAAATTGAGCGAGATAATTCACAATACTTGATTTGCTTAACAATCCAATCAAGAGGACGACATTCGAATTACATTCACTATATTATTACTTGACCCGTGTGCTTGCGGTAGGAAAAGTCCACATCAACTGTTTAGGTTAATTTTATGGCCATAAATTTTATTTTTATGTGATTTTGATCATGTAAGCCCGGTGTTTCGGGTATTTTATGTAAAATCGAGTCCTATGTAAGTCCGGGTCTAGAATAGGTTTTTCTGAGATGAAAATCGGAGAAATCGTCGCTGAAATCGGAGGAAAAATCGATGAAATCGTGAGTTTCTGCCCAGATTCTTCCTCCACAAGCAACAACATCGGGACGCTGCTCCAAAAGCGTTTCAACGCTGTCTCGATACCACAGGCGCTCAGGTAAGGAAAGTGCACAGCGTCGAGACGCTGCGATGCAAGCGTCTCGATGCTATCACGATGGTGGCGCATATTCGGGCTTCAAAAAGACATGGTTCAGCTAGTGGGCAGTCTGGTTCACTCCGGTTCGGCTGGATTGAGACCTTTTTGGTCCGGTTCAGCCACTTTTTGTCATGGTTCGTGTTTTGGAGGCCACTTCGAGGCGGTTCGGGGTAGTCCGTGCTGTCTAGACCAAATTTTGGAGCTGTAGAAGGATTTTAGGATAGAATTTAGCTAAAATTAATGTAATTTAATGCTTTATTTTATCCTAGGGGCCAAAATTAACTGGTTCAATTGCTATTTATATGCTTTATGGAGGTCACAAAGAATTTTAAATCCCACCTTAGGTTATAAACATGCTCATGCATTTATTTATATATTATAAATAGTTATAATGTTTGTTTTAAATGCATGACATTGTTTTCATATTTTTTAATATAAGTGTATATTGATTATATGAAAAATTGGAAAGCATGTCATTACTTAAATTAAATATAAATAGTTATGTTTAATGTGATGAATGAAGCATGCTTGATAGATTTTCTTGATTGGCTTATAATTGTTATATTAAAAGAAAATCAATATTGCATGAAGCATGAAACATCCATAGTTAATAATATAATTGTTATATTATTCATGCAATAATATGGTTTAATTATTTAATTTGAATGAGATTGTTGAATGAATTAAACCCTAGATTCTTGATTATAGGATTATCATTAAAATTTGAATTAGTTCTTTAATATTAATGATTAGAAACCGTCAATCTATAATCAAGAATTGCATGCAAACATAAGATCATAGGAAAAATTGAATTAATTTTAAATTTTTTAAAATTAATTAGACCTAGATCAGTTTCTAATAAGATTTGAATTATTTCTTACTTAGAATTAAAAATAGTTTTAATTGACTAAGTAGGAAAAATATTGCTATGATTATAAGGGAACTCCACCGGTAAAGTTTTGTCTAAGGATGGGGGTATTTAAGTTGACGGTTTACGGAACACCTCCTACCTGGGAACTGACCCGGAATACCGGAGTTGAATTAATTGTTGGGGTATATGTCCTAGAACTCAAGTTTTGTTATCTTTTATAAATAAAGATGTTATTCAGTGAAATTGTTCATTTTCAAAGATTCAATAGAAACATCCATGGTTATAAAATGAGATACTTGAACTATATCCTGGATATAGACAGGGGTCAAGTTCAGGTATATAACCTAAAAACGTCTATAGTAAAATAAATAAGGATTGGATACCTTATTTTGGTAACACTATGGATGCAGCCTACTTTGCAAATGAGGCAAACGACGTGATCCTGGTTCGTTCGTGTAAAGACATGAAAGTAGGGCATCCAGTGCAAAAGATGTTTACACAAGACGGGAACGAGAAATAAATCACTCTTACTTTATAACGCCGTTTACTGTAAAGACTGATTTTTTCATACGATGACCTAGGTAACTTCATCTTAATCCTGAGCTTACTATGAACTCCTGTTCGTTTAAAGCTGTCCTTTGATCTGCATGGGTGAGTGTGGTTCCAAAACACCATTCAATATTCCTACCATTTTGGGGACAACAATAGATGAATAGCTGGGGACATAGTAATGCAAGATGGAATTCACTCCTACCTGATTTTAGGGTTAGTAGATAGGGTGTTCCCTTAAGTGCTGAATCCAAGGCTTGAACAAGGGGCCCCACCCTCTCATTTGCCTGAGAGGGACCTCGTTTGTTGGTTGGACCATAAACGAATCGTTCATTAGAGGACCAGTGGACTGAAGGAACCTAGATGTATTATAGGGGTAAAACGGACATTTCACCTGTCTATAGTAACGAACAACCTGTGAAGAATTGACTTACTAATCATGGTTATATCGAGTGGACGGAAATATATATACAGAGAGGGGAGTTCAACTACAGGGCTATAGTGGAGTGTCCCGGTGGTTAACGGAAGTTGGTTAACTAGTTTAAAAGGGGTTTTGACTATTTTGACCTTGCACCGTTGGAGCCCATGATCTGTAGGTCCATTAGGTCCCCTTCCTGACTCGAGATTAACTTTTGGAATAATATGATGGAATAAAAATGAATTGGTTTTAAAGTTCATGTTGAGGGAAAAATAGGTATTGATATTACGTCGGGTTTTGCGAAAACCGAGCGTATATGGATTTTGATATAAATAAACCGAAAACAACATGAATAAGGATTCATGTTAAGAAAAATAACATTTCGGAAATGTTCGGGAAAAGTTGCAAAATATTAATTTAATATTAAGATATTAAATTAATAATTAATTAATTAAATTTAAAATTAATTTTGAATTAATTTAGAAATTAGAAAATTGAAAATTGTCTTTCAATTTTTCAAATATTAATTAAATAAAAATTAGTGGGAAAATCCAAGATAAATATGGATTTATAAAAATCAAAATTAATTTTGATTTTTTGGAGGTGGAGTGCATGGTGACTAAACCCATGCACTCACCTCCCTTAAGCCACTTAATTCTCCATTAAAATGGAGATGGTTTGGTGGCAAATCTTGGGCATTCTCTTCAGCTTGAATTCCTCTATAAATATGAAGAAGAAGGCTGAAAGAAATGAAGGAGAGAGGAGTTGAATTGCTGCCAAAATCCATGCTCAAACCTATGCTGTTCCTAAGCTCGTTTTTTACCCTTTTTCTCTAAAATTCCATCACTTGAGGATCCCACAATCCATTCCAAAAGCTCGAGGATAGCAAGGAAGACCCTGTGGTAGTTCTTGACTCATTGGTGAAGGAAAACAAGCAACCAATCCAACCAATTTCTCCATTAAAAGCAAGGTAGGTTGCTGTCTCTGTTTTTCTTCTCATGAACAGCATGCTTTAATTGATCAAATTGAGCTTATTAAGAGTTCTAGATCCAAAATTGCTTCCGCTTTTATTATATTAACACCTTCATTAATCATAGTTAAATATTAGCATGCAATGTCACTAGGTTTATTAAAAGTGTTTAATGCACCTAGATCTTTAGAATAAAGACCTTACATTACTGAGGTTACAAGGGAACTCTCTCGGTAAAGTTCTGTCAAAGGTTGGGGGTATTTAAGTTGACGGTTTACGGAACACCACCTACCTGGAAATTGACCCAAACCTTGAGTTGAATTAACCGTAGTAGTGTTGACTTGCAATGTTAAGTTGATTAAAAGAAGTTTAATTCACCTAAAACATTGCGGTTGAATCCTTTCCATAATTGTTAAAATCGGATCAGACTTAGATAGATTGACTTAGCTGAATTTTATCTAAGTTAAACAACCCTAAGTTAACCTTATGACATTTTCAATGGGAGGAAAATTACAAAACGAGATTTACATCAAGTTTTGCTCCTACGACCCTATATTCACAACGTGAGGTTCATGCTCGGCTTCGAGTCGCCTTAGGAGCGGCCTCCCTTCGAAAGGTGTTTGCATGAATCAATAACAAGGTGAATGGGAAAAATGTCTAGAGTAAGTGGGAGTGAGACACATGTCAACGTATCCCTCGGTCTCCGCCCCTAGTTCACACCGTGAGAGTCCTATGATCCGCCTGTAGGTTGTCCTGGCGCAACCATCCCTTCGGAGGGCCTGATCATAGGATTCGGAACATCGTGAACTCCTGCATAGGATAGGAGCTCTTAGGCTATTTACCAACAGTTGTTTTTCCCTTTGGTAGCCTTTTGGTGCGTGCCTCTGAGATCTGAAAGTGGGAGACTTACACTTACAAGGATGAGTTAAATATGTTAACAAATCCGTGACCGAACAACGGTGGCTAATGTCTATAGGCATATAATCTATTCTGGAATTAGAATTAGTTGAGAAATGTCTCATTTCAGAGGAGTACCTGATCACCCTTTGGTGGCTGATATTCTAAACCTTTGAAATGTCGTTGCAAAACTAAATCAATAGTTTTAGGGTTCTGTGATTGTCTGTTTTGCTAAATTGATTGGATTGTGTGCAATTGTTTGCTTTAGTGATGGGTTAAGGCTAAGATAACTAATACGAACATTGTTTGTTTAAATCTCAACAATGTCTTCCTCGATAGTCTCTCTACTTAAAAATGAGAAATTAACTGGCGAAAGTTACTCAACGTGGAAATCTAACCTGAATACGATTCTGGTTATAGATGATCTAAGATTAGTCTTAACTAAGAAATGTCCTCAATCCCCAATTTCTAATTCACTAAGAAATGTTCATAATGAATATGACACAAAACACTACCTAGCAAAAAGGAATATTTCCAGAGACTGTAAATATGATTTACTTGTCATAGAAACATACTTAGTGAAAAATGATGATTCTGCCTGGATACTAGATTCAAGGGCCACCAACCATGTTTGTTCTTCCTTTCAAGGAATGAATTCCTGGCAACAACTTGAAGTTGATGAGATGACTCTCAAAGTAGGAATAGGAGAGGTCGTCTCAGCTATTGCTATGGGGAATATCAAATTATTTTTCAGTAAGAACAATATATAAATATTATTAGATAATATGTATGTTGTTCCAAAGATCAAAAGGAATTTGATTTCTGTGTCTTGTATGCTTGAATAAGATTATTCCATATCTTTCTCAATAAATGAATCATTCATTTCAAGAAAGGGAGTTCATATTTGTTCAGCAAAGCTGGAAAACAATTTATATGTTTTAAGACCAATTGAGAGTAAAGCAATCATGAACATCGAGTTGTTTAAGACTGCTACTACTCAAAGAAAAAGGCAAAGAATTTCTCCAATAAGTAACAATACTCATCTTTGGCATTTAAGACTTGGTCATATAAACATCGATAGAATCGGTCGTTTGGTAAAGAATGGACTTCTAAGCAAGTTAGAAGATGAGTCACTACCACCTTGTGAATCTTGTCTCGAGGGAAAATGACCAAAAGACCTTTTACTGGAAAAGGTTACAGAGCCAAAGAACCCTTAGAGTTAATACATTCGGATCTATGTAGTCCAATGAATGTAAAAGCTCGAGGAGGGTACGAATATTTCATCTAATTTATAGATGATTATTCCAGATATGGTTACTTGTACATAATGGGACATAAGTCTGAAGCCCTTGAAAAGTTTAAGGAGTTGAAGGCTGAAGTTGAAAAATTATTAGGTAAATCTATTAAAGTACTTTGATCTGATCGAGGAATGGAGTATATGGATCAAAGATTCCAGGATTATATGATAGAACATGGAATCCAATCTCAACTCTCAACCCCTTGTACACCTCAGCAAAATGGTGTATTAGAACGGAGAAATAAAACCTTGTTAGACATGGTTCGATCAATGATGAGCTATGCTCAATTGCCTAGCTCGTTTTGGGGGTATGCAGAAGAGACTAGAGTACACATCTTGAACAATGTTCCCTCGAAAAGTGTTTCTGAAACACCTTTCGAATTATGGAAGGGACGTAAACCTAGTTTGCATCACTTTCGCATCTGGGGTTGTCCAACACACGTGCTTGTGACAAATCCTAAGAAACTGGAACCTCGTTCAAAACTGTGCCAATTTGTTGGCTACCCTAAAGAAACGAGTGGTGGTTATTTTTACGACCCACAAGAAAATAAAGTGATTGTATCGACAAACGCCACTTTCTTGGAGGAAGACCACATGAGAGATCATAAACTGTGTAGAAAAATAATATTAGGAGAAGCTACTGAAGAATCACCAAGAGTTGTTGACGAAGCTAAACCGTGTGCCAATTTGCTTTTCTCTTAGCAGGCATAGCATTTTTTTCTCTACCTAGCTCTTTAGAACAATCAAGCATGAACTTCCTAGTCTTAGAAACTAAGCCTATTGGGGTGACAACAAACTTTAAAAACCATAATAAGAATCTAGATTTTCAAAGACGTCATTAGATAAGACTATTGCATGCTTTAGACATCAAAACTAAGTATAAAAAAAATTTAAAATTTCACACTTTCTTCCGTGCTCCCAAATTCCACAACATATAAACCATTTTCTCCCAAAATTTCTAAAATCACATCCTTGGCTATCATAGCTATCTATTCATGCATCCAACAGAATTTAAATTTGCTCAACACAGCGAAAGCCTCCCCCCTAAACTTAAACTAAACATTGTCCCCAATGTTTTAAAACAGTAAAGCATAAAGAGGGATACTGAGACTTCCCTGAGCTAGGAGCACTTCATCCTCTTCCTTTGGATCCAGAAAAGTGGGATTTTTGGAATTTTGGGATTTGCTAAGGTGATCTTGCAAAACAAAATTGAATCACAGAGCAAAGAAAATTATTTACCGCAAAAACAACTAACTAAACTTTAATCCTTGGGTTGCCTCCCAAGTAGCGCTTTCTTTAATGTCTTTAGCTAGACGAGGCTCGGCACGCTTACGTAGGTTCGAAATAAAAGTTTTCATCATCTTCCGGGCCCTGCAAAAAATCATGCACCGAATTGCACACAATAAACAGGGGAGAAAAAAAACTTTCCCTTGGCCCATCTTCACTAAAGAGATTATTATAATAGCATTTCAGGAAATAAGTAGCCGCATCAAATCTCTTTTCTAAATCTCTATTTTCAAAGCAATTGTTAACAGAGTCATCAAGCGTTATGATATCTATCGGTATAGGATCTAAAGGTGGCCTATCAATCATGCCAGTCCATTCATCAGAAAAAATATCTATATGCTCAGCAGATTCCTCAGACTCAGTATTAAAAAATGATTCGATCAAGCTATCACATGACTCACTATCGGAAGAATTAAAGAATTCTAGTATTTTTGGATCAGATTCTATACTATGCACAGATTCGAGCTCCTCTGGGTCAGATTCTATGCTATATACATCATCAGGACACGAATCAAAGGTATTAAGATTTTCAGGGTTCAAGCATTCAGGAATGTCAAGATCAGACTCGATAGATTCAATGTTATCACGATCAGACTCAAAATTATCTATCAAGTGATCTTTCTTATGCATTTCATGCTCATCCTTAATGTCAGGCAATTCAATATCATCATCAAAATTATCCATTTCAGGAAAATCTAATTCATTCTCAAAAGAAGGTAAATCATCAACTGCAGATTTTTCATTCTCACAAGCAGGCAAGTCTAAATCATTCTCAAAGTCAGGCAATTCTAAATCATTCTCAAACAGAGGGTCATCCAAATATGCATTATGATCAAAATCCCCATCATCCATAAGCATTTCTCTTAAACCTAGGCCAAGATTATAATCTACCTCTTCATCATCGTCAGTCAAGTATTCGGGACCCACAGAAAAACATGTATGCAAACTACAAACAGATTCATCTTGGCCAAAAATACTAAACACAACTTTTTCATCATCAATGTTCAAGTTAAACTTACTTGTATGCACACTAATCTCAGCCTTACCAGTTGCTAAGAAGGGCCTGCCTAGAATAATAGGCACCTCTCTGTCCTCCTTCATGTCCAGTACCACAAAGTCTACTGGGAAGACAAATTTGTTGACTTTTACCAGTACGTCCTCCACAACACCCATTGGGTTGGTAATAGATCTGTCAGCAAGCTGGAGAGTGACGTCGGTGTCCTTCATACCTGTTAAACCAATCTTCCTGTAAACAAAATAGGGCATCAAGTTTATACTTGCTCCTAAATCACATAAGGCCCTATTGAAAGATACTTCTCCTATGGTGCAGGGAACAGTAAAACTCCCTGGATCTTTCTGTTTAGAAGGCATTTTTCAAGAAACAATGGTACTGCTACTCTCAAACAATTTAAAATTTTCTTTTTTCAGACTTTTCTTCCTAGAAAGCATTTCTTTCATGAATTTCCCATAATAAAGCATGTTATACAAGGCATATACTAAGGGAATATTCACAGACAATTTCTTAAACATTTCTAGAAACTTTTGAAACTGCTCATCTAATTTAACATTTTTAAAGCGTTGAGGAAAAGGTAACTCCCTGTAATCAAAGGTTGGACATTCGCCCCTCCGCTTGGGAGGGCTAATGTGCGAGCCTCTGTCATGGTGGTTGCATGGAACCACTTCTTCCTCGTTCAGTTTCTTTCTGTGCCTGCCATCCTGCTTTTCTTCTTCTTTTCTACCTGCAAAATTGTTAGAGAAATCACAATTTAAATCAATAGAGTTAGGAGGATGTTGGAACCTTTCAGAGGAGACTTTTTGTGCCTCAGTCCTTTCATCTTCATCCCTTCTCTTTTCTTCTTCCTTCTTCTTTTCTGAACTGTTCTCCAGTTGTCTACCACTTCTCAGTGTCACCATCTTGCACTGCTATCTTGGGTTAGGATCAATATCCCTTGGGCATTTTCATCATGATTGTCCTCTTTGGATCCCCTTTTGATCCAAGCTTGGATTTGGGCTTCATTTGCTTCATTTTTGGCACTTTTTCTCCCAAAATCACCGACTTTGCTCCTAAAGACCAAATAACATAATACATTAAATATTTTCATTAAAAACGCGATTAAAGCACAGAAAAGCCTAATAAACTGGGAATAAAATAGCGACATTTCTGCTCGCTATCAGGTTGACTATGAGAAAACCTTTTCCCCTGTAGCCATGTTAAAGTCTATAAGAATTCTCTTATCCATAGTCACATATTATGACTATGAAATATAGCAAATGGACGTTAAAACTGCCTTTCTAAATGGTATTCTTTAAGAGAATATATTCGTGTTTCAACCCGAAGGGTTCAAAGCACAAGGTCAGGAACAAAAGGTTTGTAAGCTCAATCGATCCATTTACAGATTGAAACAAGTGTCCAGATCATGGAACACTAGATTTGATACTGCGATCAAATCTTTTAGTTTTGACCAAAACGTTGGTGAGCCTTGTGTGTACAAGAAAATCAACAAAAAGAAAGTAGCTTTTCTAATACTTTATGTAGATGATATCCGGCTCATTGGGAATGATGTAGGATACCTCACTGACATTAAGAAATGGTTAGCAGCGCAATTCCAAATGAAAGATCTAGGAGAGGCTCAATATGTTCTAGGAATCCAAATCATTAGGGATCGACAGAACAAAACGCTAGCACTGTCTCAAGCAACGTATATTGACAAATGTTGTCTTGATATTCGATGCAAAACTCCAAGAAGGGACTATTACCCTTCAGACATGGGGTACACATGTCTAAGGAACAGTCTTCTAAGACACCTTAAGAAATTGAGAACATGAGACACATTCCCTACGCCTCAGTTGTGGGCAGCTTAATGTATGTTATGCTCTACACTAGGCCTGACATATGTTATGCAGTGGTAGTAGTCAGTAGGTATCAGTCTAATCCAGGGTTGGACCACTAGGGAGCAGTTAAGAATATCCTTAAGTATCTTCGGAGAACGAGGGACTACATGCTTGTGTATAGAGCTATGGATTTGATTCTTACTGGATACACTAACTCTGACTTTCAAGCTGATAAGGATTCTAGGAAATCCACATCAGGGTCAGTATTCACCCTCAATGGAGGAGCAGTAGTTTGGAGAAGCATCAAACAAGGATGCATAGCAGACTCAACCATGGAGGCTGAGTATGTAGCAGCTTGCGAAACAACTAAGGAGGCAGTATGACTTAGAAAGTTCTTGATTGATTTGGAAGTTGTTTCGAATATGGGCGTGCCCATAACACTATATTGTGACAACAATGGGGTTGTAGCCAACTCAAAAGAACCTCGAAGCCACAAACGGGGTAAACACATCGAGAGGAAGTATCACCTGATACGGGAGATTGTGCAAAGAGGAGATGTGATCATCACTAACGTCGCTTCAGAGCCCAACATCGTTGATCAATTTACGAAGGCTCTCACGGCTAAAGTGTTTGAGAGCCATCTAGAGGGTCTAGGTCTACGGGATATGTATGCCATCCAATCTAGGGCAAGTGGGAGAAATGTATAATGGGTATAAGGATGCTCTAGTTCATTGTATTATTATAGTATACATGACATTTCCAGCTTTAGATTATTGCATTTACATCCCACTAACTAGTGTTTTAGTTCAACTAGGAGTTTGTTGGGTTTTATGCCCTAAAACTCGTAGATAGTGAATGTAACAGTTGACCGGATATTAATTAAATAATATTGATATATTTTTCCATTAAATGTTATTAGTTATTTTATATTTGTCTTTGCCTAAAATAACCCTAATCCAATAAACTAGACATCCTAGGCTATAATATGAGTCTTGAACTATATGTGGCGACATATGGGATCATTGTTCAAGAAACAGTCTAAAGGGTCTATAGTATAGGGATAAGACTGGGTGCCTTTTCCTGGTGACACTATGGATACGACCCACTTTGTATTTGATACAAACGCTATGAACCAACACATTCGTGTAGGAGACATGCGAGTGGGGGTATCCTATGCAATGAGTTTGCATAAGACCGAACCGCGAAATAGTAACCACTTGTTATAACTCCGTTAACTAGTTGGTTTTCTATTTCACTAGGACGACCTAGACTGTTGTAGATAGTGAATGTAACCGTTGACCGGATATTAATGAAAGGATATTAAATATTTTTCCATTAATTGTTATTAGTTATTTTATATGTCTTTGCCTAATAATAACCCTAATCCAATAAACTAGACATTCAAGGCTGTAATATGAGTCTTGAACTATATGTAGCGACATATGGGATCATTGTTAAAGAGACAGCCTAAAAGGTCTATAGTATAGGGATAAGATTGGATGCCTTATCCTGGTGACACTATGGATACAGCCCACTTTGTATTTGATACAAACGTTGTGATCCAACGCGGTCGTGTAGGAAACATGCGAGTGGGGGTATCCTATGCAATGAGTTTGCATAAGACCGGACCGCGAAATAGTAACCATTGGTTATAACACCGTTAACTAGTTGGTTTTCTATTTCACTAGGATGACCTAGACAACTTAGTCTTAATCCGGAGTTGATTATGAACTCCTGCTCATGAGAGACTGTCCTTTGATTTGTATGGGTGAGAGTGGCCAATACGCCGACTCAATAAGCCTACCACTTTGGGGACAAGATCGAATGGGGACCTGGGAACATAATCATACATGATGGAATTCACTCCTTCTCGACTTTAGGGAAGCAGATGAGTGTTCTCTTAAGTGGTTACTCCGAGTCTTGAACAAAGGGCCCTACCCTCTCAATGGCACGAGAGGGTTTTCTGTTTGATGGTTGGACCACAAACAGGTTGTTCATTAGAGGAGAATTGGTACTTAAGGAAATAGAGGTAACCCAGGGGTAAAACGGTAATTTGACCCAGCTGGTGTTACGGACACTCGTGAAGGACTAACTAGTCGATATTGGTCTAGATCCGTGGACACAAAAAATATGTCTGCAGTGAGAAGAGTGCAATTGTGAGTCTATAGTGGAATGTACACACAGTTAACGAATATTGATTAATGTGGTTAATGAGTTTGACCAAATAATCTCACATCGTTGGAGCTTCTGATCTGCAGGTCCATTAGGTCCCACTGGTAGCTCGTAAAGTAATTTGAGGCAACTAAGTAATAAAAGTAAATTGAAAATGTTCAATTTATTAAGGGAAACAAATATAATATATATTGATACATTATTATGAGAGAAATTAATATTTGAAAAGTTCAAATATAAATTTATGGAAGTTTGAAAGAGTTCAAAATAATGAATTAATTAATTTAAGGCCTAAAATGTGTTTGGGCAAATTAATTAATTCTAGGCCGGGATATTTAATTGGTGGTTAATTAATTAAAGAATTCATTAACCGGGAATTAATCAATTATGGAAATAATTAATCACTTAAGGAAGTGATTAATCATTTATGGAAATGATCTAATAACTTATGGAAGTAATTAGTCATTTGTGGAAAAGATTAATCAATTATGGAATTGATTGATCATGATTGATTAATTAAGGAATAAGATTGAATCAATTATGGAAAAGATTGATTTAATTGAATATTTTATTCATGGTCTCTCTTCTATAAATAGTACACTAGACCTAATTGGTCATGACACTTAACACTCTTGAAAGACAAGACCTAGAATTCTTTCTAGCCTCCCTCTTAGAGAAAGACTCCCACAAGTCTTTTGCCTCCTAGACTTAGAGACATACCGGTGTAACCTCTGTGGTGATTGTGTCAATCAAAGAAGAATTTCCAGCGAAGAAAACCTTAAAGCGGCTGCTGCGTTTTCGTTCGTGGAGCGTCGTTGGCGAAGAACGGTCAAGTCTACAACGAAGGTTCGTAACGGTTCTTCCTCTTTTCTTTAGAAAAGTATTAAAAATAAATTTATATTTATTTTTAGCATGTTTAAACCAATTTTACAGCGGCTTTAAAGGTTGTTTAAAGTTTTGTTTGAGTTATCGTAACGGTATTTTAATGTTAATTAATATACGGCGTAAGGTCCAATCGATGCGCTTCCGCTGCGTGGGGACTTTTATTCCCTTCAATCGGTATCAGAGCCATCGCTGTCCCTATTAATTAATTTTAAAAGTTGCGATAGGCTCTAAAAGGTGGGATTTATGCATAATGTATGTTTGGTTTGCGTTGAACTGTTTGGGTTAATTTTATGGCCATAGATTTTATTTTTATGTGATTTTGATCATGTAAGGCCCGGTGTTTCGGGTATATTTTATGTAAATCGAGTCCTTGTAAGTCCGTGTCTAGATTTAGGGCTGTTATCGATGGAGATCGAGATGATTTTGGGCGAAAATCATGAAGAACGGCATTGGAAATCGAAAAAACAGAGACCAGAACAGAGGAATCGACGTTTTTAGGGTTGCTGGAAAATTTCCCGACCGGGAAATCGGTCTGATTCGGTTTATTTTTGCTGGACCAGCCCGATTTTCTATGTTATTGGCCCGGTTCAGTCAATTTCTGCCATGGTTCGTGATTTTGGAGGCCGGTTCGAGGTGGTTTGGGGCGGTTCGTGATGTCTAGACAAAATTCTGGAGCTGTGCAAGGATTTTTAGGATAGAATTTAGCTAAATTATTGTAATTTAATGCTTTATTTTATCCTAGGGGCCAAAATTAACCGGTTCAATTGCTATTTATATGCTTTATGGATGTCATATAGAAAATTTAATCCCACCTTAGGTTATAAACATGCTCATGCATTTTTTATATATTATAAATTGTTATAATGTATGTTTTAATGCATGGATTTGTTTTCATATTTTTTAATATAAGTGTATATTAATTATATGAAAAATTGGAAAGCATGAAGCATGTCATTACTTAAATTAAATATAAGTAGTTATGTTTAATGTGATGAATGAAGCATGCTTGATTGATTTTCTTGATTGGCTTATAATTGTTATATTAAAAGAAAATCAATATTGCATGAAGCATGAAACATCCATAGTTAATAATATAATTGTTATATTATTCATGCAATTAGGGTGGTTTTATTATTCAATTTGAATGAGATTGTTGAATGAATTAAACCCTAGATTTTTTATTATAGGATTAATCATTAAAATTTGAAATAGTTCTTTATTATTAATGATTAGAAACCGTCAATCTATAATCAAGATTTGCATGCAAACATAAGATCATAGGATAAATTGTATTAATTTTAAATTGTTTAAAATTAATTAGACCTAGATCGATTTCTAATAAGATTAGAATCTTTTCTTACTTAGAATTTAAAATAGTTTTAATTGACTAAGTAGGAAAAACATTGCTATGATTATAAGGGAACTCCACCGGTAATGTTCTGTCTAAGGCTGGGGGTATTTAAGTTGACGGTTTACGGAACACCTCCTACCTGGGAACTGACCTGGAACACCGGAGTTGAATTAATCATAGTTTAATGTTAGCATGCAATGTCACTAGGTTTATTAAAAGTGTTTAATGCACCTAGATCTTTAGAGTAAAGACCTTACATTACTTAGGTTATAAGGGAACTCTCTCGGTAAAGTTCTGTCTAAGGCTGGGGGTATTTAAGTTGATGGTTTACGGAACACCTCCTACCTGGGAACTGACCCGAACATTGAGTTGAATTAACCATAGTAATGTTGACTTGCAATGTTGGGTTTATTAAAAGAAGTTTAATTCACCCAAAAGATTGCAGTTGAATCCTTTCCATAATTGTTATAATAGGATCAGACTTAGATAGATTGACTTAGCTGAATACTATCTAAGTTAAACAACGCTATATTAACCTTAGGACATTTTCAGTGGGAGGAAAATTACAAAACGAGATTTAAATCAAGTTTTGCTCCTACGTCCCTATATTCGCAACGTGAGATTCATGCTCGGCTTCGAGTCGCCATAGGAGCGGCCTCCCTTCGGAAAGTGTTTGCATGAATCAATAACAAGGTGAATGGGAAAAATGTCTAGAGTAAGTGGGAGCGGGACACGTGTCAACGTATCCCTCGGTCTCCACCCATAGTTCACACCGTGAGAGTCCTATGATCCGCCTGTAGGTTGTCCTGGCACAACCATCCCTTCGGAGGGCCTGGTCATAGGATTCAGAACATCGTGAACTCCTGAAAAGGATAGGAGCTCTTAGGCTAATCACCAACAGTTGTCTTTCCCTTCGGTAGCCTGTTGGTGCGTGCCTCTGAGATCTGAAAGTGGGAGGGTTACACTTACGAGGATGAGTTAAAAGTGTTAACAAATCCTTGACCGAACAACGGTGGCTAATGACTATAGGAATATGAGTTATTATGGAATTAGAATTAGCTGAGAGGTGTCTCATTTCAAAGGAGGAGTACCTGATCACCCTTCGGTGGCTGATATTCTAAACCTCTGAAACATCGTTGCAAAACTAAATCAATAGTTTTTTAGGGTTCTGTGATTGTCTGTTTTGCTAAATTGATTAGATTGTGTGCAATTGTTTGCTTGTATGATGGGTTAAGGCAAAGATAACTAATACGGTCATGGTTTGTTTAAATTTCAGCAATGTCTTCCTCAATTGTCTCTCTGCTTAAAAATGAGAAATTAACCGGTGAAAATTATGCTACGTGGAAGTCGAACCTGAATACGATTCTTGTTGTCGATGATCTGCGGTTCGTCTTAACAGAGGATTGTCCTCCAGCGCCTGCTCGTAATGCATCCCAGGCAGTTAAGGATGCTTATGACCGCTGGACAAAGGCCAATGATAAGACTCACGTCTATATCTTAGCCAACTTATCTGAAGTTTTGGCTAAAATGCATGAGGGCATGGTAACAACGAGGGAGATTATGAACTCTCTCCGGGAGATGTTTGGACAACCGTCCTACCAACTCCACCATGACGCTCTCAAATACGTTTATAGTTGTCGCATGAAAGAGGGCACGTCTGTTCGGGAGCATGTCCTGGATATGATGGTCCAATTCAACGTGGCAGAGGCAAACAGGGCGGTCATAGATGAGCGAAGTCAGGTTGCATTCATCTTAGAATCTCTTCCGAAGAGTTTTCTGCAGTTTCGAAGCAATGCAATGATGAATAAAATAACATTCAACCTGACTAGCCTCCTGAATGAGCTACAACTCTATCAGTCTCTTCTTAAGAACAAGGGACAGATAGAAGGAGAGGCAAACGTTGTCCACTCTAAAAGAAAGTTTGAGAAGGGTTCATCCTCTAGAACTAAATCTGTAGCCACTTCTTCAAAGAAAACTCAGAAGAAGAAAGGAAACAAGGGGAAAGCTCCCAGTACTGCTGCTAAAAGCAAGGGAAAAGCCAAAGCTATGGCGGACAAGGGCAAGTGTTTCCACTACAATGTAGATGGACATTGGAAGAGAAACTGCCCAAAGTACCTTGCTGAGAAAAAGAAGGAAAAGGAAGGTAAATTTGATTTACTGGTTTTAGGAACATGCCTGGTAGAACATGATGAGTTTACCTGGATACTTGATTCAGGAGCAACTAATCATGTTTGCTCTTCTTTTCAGGAAAATAGTTCCTTTCGGCAGTTGAACGATGGGGAAATGACACTCAGGGTCTGAACTGGAGAAGTCATTTCAGCTAAAGTAGTGGGAGCTGCGAAGTTATTTTTTAGAAATAGATTCTTACTTTTAGAAAGTTTGTTAATCGTTCCCAAGATTAAGAGGAACTTAATTTCTATTTCATGTTTGATTGAACAATCGTATACAGTTACTTTTGATATGAATGAAGCGTTCATTTATAAAAATGGTGTACTTATTTGTTCAGCCAAATTGGAAAATAACTTGTATGTTTTAAGATCAACCGAAAACAAAGCACTTTTAAATCACGAATTATTTAAAACTGCTGAAACTCAAAGTAAAAGGCAAAAGATTTCTCCATCAAGTAACAATACTAATCTTTGGCATCTTAGACTTGGTCATATAAACATCGATAGGATCGGTCGTTTGGTAAAGAATGGACTTCTAAGCAAGTTAGAAGATGATTCACTACCACCTTGTGAATCTTGTCTCGAGGGAAAAATGACCAAGAGACCCTTTACTGGAAAAGGTTACAGAGCCAAAGAACCCTTAGAGTTAATACATTCAGATCTATGTGGTCCAATGAATGTAAAAGCTCGAGGAGGGTACGAATATTTCATCTCATTTATAGATGATTATTCAAGATATGGTTACTTATACCTAATGGGACATAAGTCTGAAGCTCTTTAAAAGTTTAAGGAGTTTAAGGCTGAAGTTGAAAACCTATTAGGTAAATCTATTAAAGTACTTCGATCTGATCGAGGAGGGGAGTATATGGATCAAAGATTCCAGGATTATATGATAGAACATGGAATCCAATCTCAACTCTCAGCCCCTGGTACACCTCACCAGAATGGTGTGTCAGAAAGGAGAAATAGAACCTTGTTAGACATGGTTCGATCAATGATGAGCTATGATCAATTGCCTAGCTCGTTTTGGGGGTATGCAGTAGAGACTGCAGTATACATCTTGAACAATGTTCCCTCGAAAAGTGTTTCTGAAACACCTTTCGAGTTATGGAAGGGGCGTAAACCTAGTTTGCATCACTTTCGCATACGGGGTTGTCCAGCACACGTGCTTGTGACAAATCCTAAGAAACTGGAACCTCGTTCAAAACTGTGCCAATTTGTTGGTTACCCTAAAGAAACGAGAGGTGGTTATTTCTACGACCCACAAGAAAATAAGGTGATTGTATCGACAAACGCCACTTTTTTAGAAGAAGACCACATGAGAGATCATAAACCACGAAGCAAAATAATATCAGGAGAAGCTACTAAAGAATCATCAAGAGTTGTTGATGAAGTTGGACCTTCAACAAGGGTTGATGAAGGAACTAGTTCTTCAGATCCATCCCGTCCATCTCAAACGTTGGGAATGCATCGACGCAGTGGGAGGGTTGTATTACAACCTGACCGCTACTTGGGTTTAACTGAAACTCAAGTTGTCATACCTAATGATGGCATTGAGGATCCATTGTCCTATCGACAGGCAATGAATGACGAAGATAAGGATGAATGGGTCAAAGCCATGAACCTGGAAATGGAGTCAATGTACTCCAATTCTGTATGGGAAGTTGCAGATCTACCATATGGGGTAAAACCCATAGGGTGCAAATGGATCTATAAGAGAAAAAGAGATGCAGCTAGAAAGGTACAGACCTTCAAAGCTAGACTAGTGGCAAAGGGTTATACCCAAAAGGAAGGGGTTGATTATGAGGAAACCTTTTCTCCTGTAGCCATGTTAAAGTCCATAAGAATTATCTTATCCATAGCCACATATTATGACTATGAAATATGGCAAATGGACGTCAAGACTGCCTTTCTGAATGGTAATCTTGAAGAGAATATCTTCATGTCTCAACCCGAAGGGTTCATAGCCCAAGGTCAGGAACAAAAGAATTGTAAGCTCAATCGATCCATTTATGGATTGAAACAAGCATCCAGATCATGGAACATTAGATTTGGTACTGCAATCAAATCTTTTGGTTTTGACCAAAACGTTGATGAGCCTTGTGTATACAAGAAAGTCAATAAAAGGAAAGTAGCTTTTCTAATACTTTATGTAGACGATATCCTACTCATTGGGAATGATGTAGGATACCTCACTGACATTAAGAAATGGCTAGCAGCCCAATTTCAAATAAAAGATCTGGGAGAGGCTCAATATGTCCTGGGAATCCAAATCATTAGGGATCGTAAGAACAAAACGCTAGCTCTGTCTCAAGCAACGTATATTGACAAGATGTTGTCTCGATATTCGATGCAAAACTCCAAGAAGGGACTACTACCCTTCAGACATGGGGTACACCTGTCTAAGGAACAATCTCCTAAGACACCTCAAGAAGTTGAGAATATGAGACACATTCCCTACGCCTCAGCTGTGGGCAACTTAATGTATGCTATGCTCTGCACTAGGCCTGACATATGCTATGCAGTGGGAGTAGTCAGTAGGTATCAGTCTAATCCAGGGTTGGACCGCTGGGGAGCGGTTAAGAATATCCTCAAGTATCTTCGGAGAACGAGGGACTACATGCTTGTGTATGGAGCTAAGGATTTGATTCTTACTGGATACACTGACTCTGACTTTCAAGCTGATAAGGATTCAAGGAAATCCACATCAGGGTCAGTATTCACCCTCAATGGAGGAGCAGTAGTGTGGAGAAGCATCAAACAAGGATGCATAGCAGACTCAACCATGGAGGCTGAGTATGTAGCAGCTTGCAAAGCAGCTAAGGAGGCAGTATGGCTCAGAAAGTTCTTGACTGATTTGGAAGTGGTTCCGAATATGAACATGCCCATAACACTATACTGTGACAACAGTGGGGCTGTAGCCAACTCAAAAGAACCTCGAAGCCACAAACGGGGTAAACACATCGAGAGGAAATATCACCTGATACGGGAGATTGTGCAACGAGGAGATGTGATCGTCACTAAGATCGCTTCGGAGCACAACATCGCTGGTCCATTTACGAAGGCTCTCACGGCTAAAGTGTTTGAGGGTCATCTAGAAGGTCTAGGTCTACCAGATATGTATGCCATCTAATCTAGGGCAAGTGGGAGAAATGTATAATGGGTATAAGGATGCCCTAGTTCATTGTATTATTTTAAATATACATGACATTTCCAGCTTTAGATTATTGCATTTACATCCCACTAACTAGTGTTTTAGTTCAAGTGGGAGTTTGTTGGGTTTTATGCCCTAAAACTCGTAGATAGTGAATGTAACCGTTGACCGGATATTAATGAAAGGATATTAAATATTTTTCCATTAATTGTTATTAGTTATTTTATATGTCTTTGCCTAATAATAACCCTAATCCAATAAACTAGACATCCAAGGCTGTAATATGAGTCTTGAACTATATGTAGCGACATATGGGATCATTGTTCAAGAGACAGCCTAAAAGGTCTATAGTATAGGGATAAGACTGGATGCCTTATCCTGGTGACACTATGGATACGGCCCACTTTGTATTTGATACAAACGCTGCGATCCAACGCGTTCGTGTAGGAAACATGCGAGTGGGGGTATCCTATGCAATGAGTTTTGTTGGGCTCCTAGAGTGAGTAAAAATATAGTATAAAATACTCTAGGATTCCTGTGCAAGTATACAGAGTCTGCAGCAAGTAATATTATCAATCCAAGGTCTGAATGAGCTTCCACTTTATCTATTTTGTGTAACTTCCGAATGGTTTCGAAGATAATAAAAATGTTGGGTTTTATAAGAATTATGCTGAAGCAAAATAAATGACAGAACAACGAGTAAACAAATAGATAGACAGATTAAAGACAGGCGCTGGTTAGGCTTAGTGATTATTTTAAAATATGCTCCAGCAATATTATTGATCATGCATTTCCCGCAGTATTATTAGCGGATTCCTCCCGGAACTCCGAATCTTTTGGGATGTGTTTCAACCCCAATGAAGTGCGAACGATCAGGCACTAGGCAACTGGCTATCCCTAGCTCAGTCACTGGCGTTCACCAATACACAATGATCGTAGTGTGGATAATTGCCACACACTCTCTAAATCATCCCTGAAACTAGAGAGAGCTATTCACACCAGCTGGCCAGGCGGGCATAAAATGAGAATAAGGACAACAATTAACCAAAATGCGATAGTAAATTTATTACTAGAGATGAAGCACAGTAATCACATTATTCCTCACCAACACCCTAAGCTACTTAGTTCATAATAGGCATAGGAATACGAATTACAATCTGAGTATGCATGTCCATAACCACAAATTAATAAAGGAAATAAACTCCCTAATCAGCTTGCGGAAGATGGTGTTCTTGATGATCTTCAATCTCTCTAAAATATTCAGCTTCCAAGGGAAAACATGGAATGAGTTTGACTTGGACGGCTACTTCCTTTTATAGAAGGAGAGGAGACTTGAATTAGGTCAACTTGGACACGTGTAAGGCTCTCCTTGCTCCTTTATCCCGAAAATAACTCAACAGAAGTTAGTTCATGAAGTTGGCTAACGAGCTGTGATGTGGCAGTTTCTGCTCCCAGTTTTGCTGCAGCATAGAATTTGCTCCCTCCAGTCGCTCAGCAGCATAATCTGCACAAAGTGATTTCCAAAGCTTCCATTCTTCCAAATGGGTTAAATCATGTAATATCTCTCTAAAACCAACCCTATTAAGCATTAAAAACACGCAAATCCTTATATAAATGAGGCCTAAATAACTACCTTTTGGGCAGTTATCAAGTATGCATAAGACCGGACCGCGAAATAGTAACCATTGGTTATAACACCGTTAACTAATTTGTTTTCTATTTCACTAGGACGACCTAGACAACTTAGTCTTAATCCTGAGTTGATTATGAACTCCTGCTCATGAGAGACTGTCCTTTGATTTGTATGGGTGAGAGTGGCCAATACGCCGACTCAATAAGCCTACCACTTTGGGGACAAGATCGAATGGGGAGCTGGGAACATAATCGTACAAGATGGAATTCACTCTTTCCCGACTTTAGGGAAGCAGATGAGTATTCCCTTAAGTGGTTACTCCGAGTCTTGAACAAAGGGCCCTACCCTCTCAATGGCACGAGAGGGTTTTCTGTTTGATGGTTGGACCACAAACAGGTTGTTCATTAGAGGAGAATTGGTACTTAAGGAAATAGAGGTAACCCATGGGTAAAACGGTAATTTGACCCAATTGGTGTTACGGACACTCGTGAAGGACTAACTAGTCGATATTGGTCTAGATCCGTGGACACAGAAAATATGTCTGCAGTGAGAAAAGAGCAACTGTGAGTCTATAGTGGAATGTACACACAGTTAACGAATATTGATTAATGTGGTTAATGAGTATGACCAATTAATCTCACATCGTTGGAGCTTCTGATCTGCAGGTCCATTAGGTCCCACTGGTAGCTCGTAAAGTAATTTGAGGCAAATAAGTAATAAAAGTAAATTGAAAATGTTCAATTTATTAAGGGAAACAAATATAATATATATTGATATATTATTATGAGAGAAATTAATATTTGAAAAGTTCAAATATAAATTTATGGAAGTTTGAAAGAGTTCAAAATAATGAATTAATTAATTTAAGGCCTAAAATGTGTTTGGGCAAATTAATTAATTCTAGGTCGGGAATTAAATATGTGATATTTAATTGGTGGTTAATTAATTAAAGAATTCATTAACCGGGAATTAATCAATTATGGAATTAATTAATCACTTAAGGAAGTGACTAATCATTTATGGAAATGATCTAATCACTTATGGAAGTATTTATTCATTTGTGGAAAAGATTAATCAATTATGGAATTGATTGATCATGATTGATTAATTAAGGAATAACATTGAATCAATTATGGAAAAGATTGATTTAATTGAATATTTTATTCATGGCCTCTCTTCTATAAATAGAACACTAGACCTAATTGGTCATGACACTTGATACTCTTAAAAAGACAAGACCTAGAATTCTCTCTAGCCTCCCTCTTAGAGAAAGACTCCCACAAGTCTTTTGTCTCCTAGACTTAGAGACATACCGGTGTAACCTCTGTGGTGATTGTGTCAATCAAAGAAGAATTTCCAGCGAAGAAAACCTTATAGCGGCTGCTGCGTTTTCGTTCGTGGAGCGTCGTTGGCGAAGAACAGTCAAGTCTACAACGGAGGTTTGTAACGGTTCTTCCTCTTTTCTTTAGAAAAGTATTAAAAATAAATTTAGATTTATTTTTAGCATGTTTAAACCAATTTTACAGCGGCTTTAAAGGTTGTTTAAAGTTTTGTTTGAGTTATCGTAACGGTATTTTAATGTTAATTAATATACGGCGTAAGGTCCAATCGATGCGCTTCCGCTGCGTGGGGACTTTTATTCCCTTCACAGACAACTTAGTCTTAATCCTAAGTTGATTATGGACTCTTGCTCATGAGAGACAGCCTAAAAGGTCTATAGTATAGGGATAAGATTGGATGCCTTATCCTGGTGACACTATGGATACAGCCCACTTTGTATTTGATACAAACGTTGCGATCCAACGCGGTCGTGTAGGAAACATGCGAGTGGGGGTATCCTATGCAATGAGTTTGCATAAGACCGGACCGCGAAATAGTAACCATTGGTTATAACACCGTTAACTAGTTGGTTTTCTATTTCACTAGGATGACCTAGACAACTTAGTCTTAATCCGGAGTTGATTATGAACTCCTGCTCATGAGAGACTGTCCTTTGATTTGTATGGGTGAGAGTGGCCAATACGCCGACTCAACAAGCCTACCATTTTGGGGAGAGGACCGAGTGGGGAACTGGGAATATAATTGTACAAGATGGAATTCACTCCTTCCCGACTTTAGGGAAGCAGATGAGTGTTCCCTTAAGTGGTGACTCCGAGTCTTGAACAAAGGGTCCTACCCTCTCAATGGCACGATAGGGTTTTCTGTTTGATGGTTGGACCACAAACAGGTTGTCCATTAGAGGAGAACTGGTACTTAAGGAAATAGAAGTAACCTAGGGGAAAACAGTAATTTGACCCAACTGGTGTTACGGACACTCGTGAAGGACTAACTAGTCATTATTGGTCTATATCCGTGGACACAGAAAATATGTATGCAGTGAGAATAGTGCAACTGTGAGTTTCTAGTGGAATGTACACACAGTTAACGAATATTGATTAATTTGGTTAATGAGTTTGACAAATTAATCTCACATCGTTGGAGCTTCTGATCTGCAAGTCCATTAGGTCCCACTGGTAGCTCATAAAGTATTTTGAGGCAACTAAGTAATAAATGTAAATTGAAAGCATTCAACTTACTAAGGGAAACAATATAATATATATTGATATATTATTATTTGAGAAATTAATATAAATTTGAGTCGCATTAAATTTATGGAAGTTTCAAAGAGTTCAAATAAGGAATTAATTAATTGTAAGGCCTAAAAACTATTTGGGCAAATTAATTAATTCAAGGCCGAAATTAAATATGTGATATTTAATTGGTGGTTAATTAATTAAAGAATTCATTAACCGAGAATTAATCAATTATGGAAATAATTAATCATTAAGGAAGTGACTAATCATTTATGGAAATGATCTAATCATTTATGGAAGTAATTAGTCATCTGTGGAAAAGATTAATCAATTATGGAATTGATTGATCTTGGATTGATTAAATAAGGAATAAGATTGAATCAATTTTGGAAAAGATTGATTTAATTGAATATTTTATTCATGTCCTCTCTTCTAAAAATAGAACACTAGACCTAATTGGTTTAGAAGTCTCCTCTTGCTCTTAGACTCACAAGACAAGACCCTAGAATTCTCTCTAGCCTCCCTCTTAGAGAAAGACTCCCACAAGTCTTTTGTCTCATAGACTTAGAGACATACCAATGTAACCTCTGTGGTTATTGTTTCTTTGAAGAATAATTTTCCAGCGAAGAAACTACAAGGAGGCTGCTGCGTTTTCGTTCGTTGGAGCGTCGTTGGCGAAGAACGGTCAAGTCAACAACGAAGGTTTGTAACGATTATTTCCGGTTTCTTTAGGAAGGCATGAAAATAAACTAGATTTAATTTTCAAGAATGTTTTTAACAAATTCCAGCAACATTAAAGCATGTTTAAAGTTTATTTTGTCTTTTCGTAACATTATTTTAATGTTAATTAATATACGACGTAAGGTCCAATCGATGCGCTTCCGCTGCGTGGGGGCTTTTATCCCCTTCAATGTAGTCTTGGTAGCATCCTTACACTACCGTTAAAAGATATTGCATGCATGAACTTAGATTGCATTGTGACTGACGTAGTCCCTTGTTGATGACATGCAAAAATGTCATCATTTTCCTATTAATTTTAGCTAGTTTTGTGCATGAATTGTGAGCTTTAATGTATTTTTATGTTAATTTTGTAGAAAACCGAGTTCAAGAAGCAAAACTGAGATTTTAAAGAGAATTTGGATGAATTTGAAGACTTTTTGGGCAATTTGAAGAATAATCATTGAAGATCCAAGCCCTAAGGTCCAAGAAAAGAAGACAATAGAAATGGGAGGCCCAAAAAGCCCAAAAGTTTGAAGAAAGGAGGCAAAGAGCCACAAATAAGGCTTCTAGAAGGCCCAACGTCGAGACGCTAGGTAATCTGCGAAGAAAATCCAAAAATCGCGATAGCGTCGCGACGCTGCGACGACTTCTGCCCCAAGACAACATGACGTCACAGCGTCGAGACGTTGTAACGTAGCGTCGAGACGCTCTGTCGGCTTGTTCAGCAAGAAATCCCTCCGCCCAAGCACTATAAAAAGGACCATTCTCTTTGATAAAAATCATCCCATTCTTAGGGGAGCTCTCCCCTAGCTCAATAAAGAGAAAAAGTGAGAATATTTGTGAGGAAAAAGGTGGAATTGAGCGAGATTCCATGGCCCGGGATTCGAGATGATCGTGACAGGAGCTTGGGATAAACTTATTGGTTATTTCTTCCTTACTTCTTTGTAATTTCTTATTTTAATTTGAGTTAGGCCTGTGGGTCAAGATCATTATGGCAAAATTATTTCCATTTGTGATTAGATCTTGAGACCTAGGGTCGTTATTCTAGTTAATTGGTTATTGTAGCACAATTACTTGGAATATGTAATGAATTTCTTCATATTTCATCTATGCAATTTATGCTTAATGCCTTTAATCTCTTGATCACAAATTAATTGTTATGTTGGTCTAAATTGATACTCGACAGAGAAAAATTAGATTAGATCATAATTGCATGGTTAACGATTGCTCGGAACACGAGAGTGAAAAAGAATTGTTAGAAATTGATAATGAAGTTTCTTAATGCCATACTATGATTAACTAAGGAGATGGACACATGAATTAGTTATGTTAGTATGAGATGTGGAGGAACTTGAAAGAGAAATCCGCTTATAATTACTTCTAGATTTATGAAATTGAAGATTATTAGTTACATACATCCATGTATTTGAGCTACATATCCAAAAAGCTAGATAACACCCTAGGTCAAGCCCCCTTAATTGGATATTTTTTTTTTCGCTATTGCATGTTTGTTTTTATTAATTCTTTTAAATTTTGCATTATAATTCGAGTTGATCTTCTAAATAAAATTAAAACATGATGGTTCTTGGTACTTAATGGAATTAATTCAATTTCCCTGAGGATTCGATACTCGGAATACTTTCCGTTTTATATTACTTGCGGCCCGTGCACTTGCGGGCATAACAAGTTTTTGGCGGCGTTACCGGGGAATTTGTAATTTTTTTTTATTAATATTGAGAATTAAGTGTTTGATTTTAATTTAGAAATTTTAGTTTTGCAATTTAATTTTAGCAAGTAGTGGCAAAAGTTGTGAAGATATAAGGTGGATAAATTGTTTCTTTAAGTTTTAAACCATGACAGATCAAGAAGACAAAGCAATCTGAGATTATTTCTTGTCTGAATTTCCATTAAATTACTCTGGAATAGCTTATGAACCAATCGCTGTTGATAATTTTGAGCTCAAAGCCAGTCTCATTCAAATGGTGAAGGAAAATGCTTTCAAAGGTTATCCATCAGAGGATCCGCACAATCACCTAAGATCATTTTTGGATATCTGTGGAACGGTAAAAATAGGAAGAGTTAGCTCTGACGCTATTCGTTTACAATTGTTCCCATTTTCTTTACAAGATAGAGCTAGGGATTGGGTAGACTCGTTAACCTCGAATAGCATTCTTAGTTGGGATGATTTAGTCAAAGCCTTCCTTACAAAGTTTTTCCCATTAGCCAAAATTACCATGCTTAGAACTGAAATTGGAACATTTAAACAATTAGAGGAAGAGCAATTGTATGAAGCTTGGGAAAGATATAAGGATTTGCTAAGGAAATGCCCCCAACATGGATACCCTGACTGGCTTCAGATAATATTTTTCTACAATGGGTTAAAAAGGAATTTTAAGACAATTCTTGACACTACGGCTGGAGGAAGCTTCTTAGCCAAAACTGCCAAAGATGCTCGAACCCTAGTAGAAGAATTGTCCTTAACAAGTTATCAGTGGCAGTCGGAGCAACCAGAATCCAAAATTAAGGAGAAACCATGTGAGAATGAAGAAGTGAGTGCTTTAAGATTGCAAGTCGAAGCTCTAACCAAGGTTCTAACCAAGCTCACAGGATCAGAAATTCCAAGTTTACCTAAGGTTGAAAAAGTGGAGCCTAAACCTGAGGAAATAGTTCAAGAAAAGAAAAACCCTTTGGAAGAAATGCTAGGAAATTTCATAAATGAGACTAGGAATTTATCAGTAAAACAAGTTATTGTCATTAGTAAGATGGAAGCAAAAATAGATCAGATGACAATGTTCATGAAGGAGATCCAGCAAGGAAGTTTGTCCAATGTCGTCGCCATGAACCCACAAGAGCAATGCCCTGCCATATCTCTCAGAAGTGGGAAACAGTTGAAAGAAGCTGAAAGAACCGAAGAAACAAAGCCCAACACTAGAAGGATATTGGAAGAGGATGATGAAAACAAACCAGAGGAAGAGTCAGCACAACCAATGCCAGATAAGTCCTCTGGCTCTATTCCTTTATTTCTTAATCAAATTCCGTATCCTCAGAGATTTCAAAAGAAAAAAATGGATGCTGAATTTTCAAAATTTCTTGATATTTTTAAACAGCTCCATATCAACATTCCTTTTGCTGATGCTTTGGAACAGATGCCACACTATGATAAGTTCATGAAGGAGATCTTATCAAAGAAAAGGAAGTTCGAGAATCACGAGACAATAAATATGACAGCCGAGTGCAGTGCCATTATCCAGAAACATCTACCACGAAAATTAAAAGATCCAGGGAGTTTTACTTTCCCTTGTACCGTTGGTAGTTTGTTCATAAAAAAAGCTTTGTTTGACTTAGGGGCGAGTATAAACCTAATGTCGTTCAGTGTTTACAGGAAACTTGGTTTGGGGGAATTAAAGTCAACTACAATTTTTTTGCAATTAGCAGATCGTTCAATGACATACCCTAAAGGTGTGCTAGAGGATGTTCTGGTCAATGTTGACAAATTCATATTCCCTGTAGACTTTGTAGTTTTAGACATGGAGGAAGACCCCGAGGTCCCGATCATTCTTGGGAGACCATTTTTGGCAACTGCTCGCGCTTTGATTGAGGTACGGAAAGGAACACTGACTCTTAGAGTGGAAGATGACGAGGTAGTGTTCAACCTTTTTAATGCATTAAAACACCCAAAAGAGGTTAGTTCTTGCTTTTCAATTGACTCAGTTGACACTATTATCAATACATGCGTATAGTCAGGAAAATGCTCTAATTGATATGTCTTTTGGAAGGGAAGAAAAATTATCATTAGATATGTGTGCTCAAGTCAATGTCCCTTCCCCTGAATTAAAACAATTGCCTGCTCACCTACGTTATGCTTTCCTAGGAGAATCTTCTACTTTTCCCGTTATCATTTTTGCTGATTTAAGTAAAGTAGAAGAGGAAAAGTTGTTGGATGTGTTAAAAAAAGCATAAATCTGCTCTAGGGTGGTCCATTAGTGGTATTAAAGGTATCAACCCTTCAATTGTTATGCATAAAATCTTAATGGAAGATGCCTTTAATCCAACAGTAGAACACCAAAGAAGATTACATCTAGCAATGAAGGAAGTGGTAAAAGCCGAGGTGTTAAAATTATTGAATGCAGGAATTACTTATGCTATATCCGACAGCCCTTGGGTGAGTCATGTTCAAGTAGTGCTTAAGAAAGGAGGGATGACTTTTGTTAAGAATGAGAAAGATGAATCAATTTCCACTAGGACAGTCATTGGGTAGCGTGTGTGTATTTATTATAGGAAGTTAAACAAAGCCACTAGAAAAGATCATTTCCCTCTTCCTTTTATCGTTCAAATGCTTGATAGGCTAGCAGGATATCCGTATTATTGTTTTCTGGACGGTTATTCGGGCTATAATCAAGTTGCGATTGCGCCCGAAGACCAAGAGAAAACAATATTCACGTGTCCCTATGGCACTTATGCTTTCCGGTGTATACCATTTGGACTGCGTAATGCTCCAGCTACCTTTCAACGTTGTATGATGGCCATATTTTCAGACCTTGTAGAAGAGATTATGGAAGTTTTTATGGATGATTTTTCTGTTTTCGGATCATCATTCGATAACTGTTTGCATAATCTCTCTCGTGTTTTGGAAAGATGCGAAGAGACTAACCTTGTTTTAAATTGGGAAAAATGTCATTTTATGGTAAAAGAAGGGATAGTTTTAGGCCACAAGGTGTCTGAAAAAGGGTTGGAGGTTGATAAAGCCAAGATTTCTGCTATTGAACAACTTCCTCCGCCCATTAATGTTAAAGGAGTTCGTAGTTTCTTAGACCACGCAGGGTTTTACAGGCGTTTTATAAAAGATATCTCAAAAGTTGCTAAACCCCTGTGTCATTTGCTTGAAAAGGATGCTCCATTTGTGTTTTTAAAAGAATGTTTGCTAGCGTTTAATCTTTTGAAAGAAAGATTGATTTCCGCACCTATCATTGTTGTGCCTGATTGGAGTCAACCGTTTGAAGTCATGTGTGATGCTAGTGATTACGCTTTAGGAGCTGTCTTAGGGCAACGTCGAGATAAATTCTTTAGGGCTATTTATTATGCAAGCAGAACTCTAGATAGTGCTCAGCAGAACTACACCACTACGGAAAAAGAGATGCTTGCCATTGTGTTCGCTTCCGATAAGTTTAGGCCCTATTTTCTTGGTACAAAGGTTATAGTGCATACTAACCACGCTGCTATTCGTTATTTGAGTAGTAAAAAGGATTCCAAGCCCAGACTCATAAGATGGATTCTGTTATTGCAAGAGTTTGACTATGAGATCAAGGACATAAAATGTTGTGAGAATGTAGTCGCAGACCATTTGTCTCGAATAGAGCATGAAAAGAATATCGCAACCTTTCCCATTAAAGAAGTTTTTCCTGATGAAAGATTATATGCTGTTAAAACCTCTTTTCCTTGGTACGCCGATTTTGTCAACTTTCTTGCAGGAAAAGAAATACCTCCTGACTTAAATGCTCAGAAAAGAAAGAAGTTTTTCCATGATGTGAAGTCCTATTTGTGGAATGACCCATTTCTCTTTAAGGTTTGTCCTGACCAAATCATTTGCAGGTGCATTCCAGCAGAAGAAGTAGGTAAGATTATACATGATTGTCATGCCTCTCCTTATGGTGGTCATTTTGGACCAACACGTACTGCAGCAAAGGTACTTCAATCTGGTTTTTATTGGCCTACTCTATTTAAAGATTGTTATACCTTTGTGAGAACATGTGATAGATGCCAAAGGACAGGTAATATTTCTAGACATCATGAAATGCCCCTAACCCCTATTCTTGAAGTAGAACTTTTTGATGTGTGGGGCATGGATTTTATGGGCCCTTTTCCCTCTTCCAATGGATACTCGTATATCTTAGTTGCTGTCGATTACGTATCTAAATGGGTAGAGGCAATAGCCACTAAGACTAATGATGCACGTGTTGTGTTACGTTTTCTGCATACAAATATTTTCACTAGATTTGGCACACTACGGGCTATAATTAGTGATGAGGGGTCCCATTTTTGCAATAAATTGTTTGAGTCATTGCTTAGAAAATATGGTGTCAAGCATAAGACCTTTTTAGCTTATCATCCCCAGACTAACGGTCAAGCTGAGATTTTTAACAGAGAGATAAAGCAAATCTTGGAGAAAACAGTGCGCATCAACAGGAAGGACTGGGCATACAAGTTGGACGATGCTTTGGGGGCTTATAGGACGGCTTTCAAAACTCCAATCGGTACATCCCCGTATCGATTAGTGTATGGAAAAGATAGTCACCTACCTGTGGAACTCGAGCACAGAGCATACTGGGCTATCAAGAAATTGAACTTAAAAGCAGAAAAGGCTGGGGAACAACGTCTGCTGCAGCTCAACCAATTAGAAGAATTTAGGAACCACGCATATGAAAACGCTAAACTCTATAAGGAAAGAACTGCAAGATGGCAGGATCATATAGTCCTAAAGCGTTCTTTTGAACCAGGGCAACAGGTTCTTCTATTCAATTCTCGATTGAGATTGTTCCCAGGAAAGTTGAAGTCAAGATGGTCCGGTCCATTCATAATCAAGGAAGCATCCCCATATGGACCAATTGAATTAATGTATAACAACGGGTTAACTTTTAAAGTCAATGCTCAAAGAGTAAAACACTATTGTGGATTCGAAGAGCGAAAGGTCGAAAAAATGATTTTGACGGATTCAGGGTGACCAAGCCCCGTCTAGCTCAGGACATTAAACAAGCGCTTCTTGGGAGGCAACCCAAGTGTTTAAGTTTTGATAGATTTTCGTTAGTTTCTGTGTTGATCCTAATGCTCCTTTGAGATCGATCCTTGTGCAGGAAGCTCGCGAATTCTTGCCTAGCTTCTCATTCTCTCCTCGGACGACAATTCAAGACGTTTCAGACTCTCTCGCTTTTTCAGGGCAGAATTGACCTCTCTTTATCTGATTAAATGTCCATACATTGGGGACAATGTATACTTTAAGTTTGGGGGGGGGGGGAGATTTGCTCTGCTTAGGTTTTGCGTAGGTAATGCATATGATGAATGCATATTGATGACGATGACGTCTGATGATTTGCTTTTAGCCATGATTCTTTCTTATTGTTGCAAATTTAAAAGCATGTCTAAATTCAAGAAAATTTAAAATTTTTTTCTTTGATCCCCTTGTAAAGTATGATGATTCACTTGTTTTATTATGATTTTGAAAGCCTAGATGAAAGTTATATGCTTTTTGGAAGTTCGTTGTCACTTTGATAGGTGTAAAGTTTGTCTAGATAGCTTTCTTGCATAATAGTTAGTAATACTAAGCTTTGAAAAAAGAAATGCTTTGATTTGCTCATTAAAAGAAAAAAGAAGAAGAAAATGCTCTACTTTCTTGAAAGCGTTAGTAACCAGGGGCATTCATGACACCCATAGTTTGCCTTTGCATGAAAGCGTTGGAAGGAAATGAGCATGCCTCGACAACCTGAAAGATGAGACGCTCGTAGTTGGATGCTTTCATCACCAATGTTGGCAAGCCAGAACGAAGGCGCTTCAGCTAAAGGGTTCAAAAAAAAAGTTTAAGTTTGGGGAACGCCCCAGGAATTATGGGCACCTGAGTAAGGTAGTGCTTGCTAGATAAGTATGATGGCTAAAAGGGCGAGCTTTAGTGCCAATGTAGGGGGAAGATGGATGGAGGAGTATATAAATAATTCCGAGCTAGTAAAGATTATGTTAAGGCAAATGATGATTCGTTTTTGCAAGGGAGGATAGGATTAGATTTTAAACTTCTTGATGGTTGACCATGCTTACTTATTTGTTTCAATAGTTTGCATTCATGGCTAGAAGCATTGAAGATAGAGTTGTTAGCATGCAAGTTATGACTCATATACATTACTTTATTTTGCTCGAGACTAGCAAAACTTTAAGTTTGGGGGTGTGATGACATGCAAAAATGTCATCATTTTCCTATTAACTTTAGCTAGTTTTGTGCATGAATTGTGAGCTTTAATGTATTTTTATGTTAATTTTGTAGAAAACTGACTTCAAGAAGCAAAACTTAGATTTTAAAGAGAATTTGGATGAATTTGAAGACTTTTTGGGCAATTTGAAGAATAATCATTGTAGATCCAAGCCCTAAGGTCCAAGAAAAGAAGACAATTGAAATGGGAGGCCCAAAAAGCCCAAAAGTTTGAAGAAAGGAGGCAAAGAGCAACAAATAAGTCTTCTAGAAGGCCTAGCGTTGAGACCCTAGGTGATCAACAAAGAAAATCCAAAAATCGCGATAGCGTCACGATGCTGCGACGACTTCTGTCCCAAGACAACATGACGTCACAGCGTCGAGACGCTGTCGGCTTGTTCAGCAAGAAGTCCCTCCGCCCAAGCACTATAACAAGGGCCCTTCTCTTTGATAAAAACGATCTCATTCTTAGGGGATCTCTCCCCTAGCTCAATAGAGAGAAAAAGTGAGAAGATTTGTGAGGAAAAAGGTGGAATTGAGCGAGATTCCAAGGCTCGGGATTCGAGATGATCGTGACAGGAGCTTGGGATAAACTTATCGGTTATTTCTTCCTTACTTCTTTGTAATTTCTTATTTTAATTTAAGATAGGCCTATGGATCAAGATCATTTTGGCAAAATTATTTCCATTTTTTATTAGATCTTGAGACCTAGTGTCGTTATTCTAGTTAATTGGTTACTGTAGCACAATTACATGGAATATGTAATGAATTTCTTCATATTTCATCTATGCAATTTCTGTTGAATGCCTTTAATCTCTTGATCACGGATTAATTGTTATGTTGGTCTAAATCTATACTCGACAGAGAGAAATTAGATTAGATCATAATTGCATGGTTAACGATTGCTTGGAACACGAGAGTGAAAAAGAATTGTTAGAAATTGATAATGAAATTGCTTAATGTCATACTATGATTAACTAAGGAGATGGACACATGAATTAGTTATGTTAGTATGAGATGTGGAGGAACTTGAAAGAGAAATCCGCTTATAATTACTTCTAGATTTATGAAATTGAAGATTATTAGTTACATACATCCATGTATTTGAGCTACATATCCAAAAGCTAGATAACACCCTAGGTCAAGCCCCCTTAATTGGATATTTTTATTTCGCTATTGCATGTTTGTTTTTATTAATTCTTTTAAATTTTGCATTATAATTCGAGTTGATCTTCTAAATAAAATTAAAACATGATGGTTCTTGGTACTTAATGGAATTAATTCAATTTCCCTGAGGATTCGATACTCGGAATACTTTCCGTTTTATATTACTTGTGGCCCGTGCACTTGCGGGCATAACACTTGTAAGTTTTAAAAGAACTGCACTTAACGCATGAACTAGCCAAGTAATCAATTGATAGTTTGTGTCAAACGCATAAGGAATACCGGAAGGGAAACTTATGAAATTTTCTTACTTAGGCATTAATGGATCAATTACTCAAAGTATGCGCCACAAGGTTCTTGTAGTCGCATGAGGTTGCGACCGCAACAGTCTTGATTTTATTCTCCCTGCAGATTTTCCTTTCACTCTCGTCGCATGTTTTGTTTTATGCAAGTATTTACTTTTCAAATATACCAAACCTCTTGTTTATTCTTTTAAAATAGTATCATACGTTTTTTTTTTTTTAGTTTAAATCAGTAGATATTGTTAAAAACTTTGTGAATATCCCTTCCCTATGGATTCGACCATGGATTTGCCGGGTACTACTTGATTTTTGTCAATTTATACTTGGATTGACTATTATCTACGACTATATTCCAGAACATACTGACGGATCCAATCAATCTCTTTTAAGATTTATTCATGAGTATGCGGTGTTTGCTTATTCCACGTGCATGTTTTCCATACTAGCTTAAAAGTTCCAAAATCATTGAGGCTTAAGTGATTCTATTTCATGCATCTTTCGAATTTATTTTGCTCGAGACTAGCAAAAGCTTAAGTTTGGGGGTGTGATAGCGGGTAAAAATGTCGCTATTTTAGTCTTAAGTTATTAACCTTTTGAGCGTTTTAATTGTGTTTTTATTGAAGAAATCTAAAATAATTTGATATTTGGTCTTTAGGAGCATTTTGGGGTTTTTTGGAGGAAAAAGGCCCAAAAAATGAGCAATCCAACCCAAATTTCCATCCATGGGTCAAAGAGGAGCCCAAAGGTCAACCATCCAAGAGAAGAAATCCAAAAAGAAAGAAGGTGGCCGAAGTTTGAAGCACAAATCCGCGCCCACTGGTCTGAAATCCGCGCAGCGTCGAGACAGTGTAGCGACGCTGTCCCATTTCTTGGCGAGCAAGTTAGGTGACGTCACAGCGTTGTGACACTGTGCCGATAGCGTCGCGACACTATCCCAAACCCGAGCCTATAAAAAGACCCCCTTGGTGCTCATTTTCATCATCAATCATTCCATATCCATTCCTTTCCTTCCTTCCTTTCCTCCTTTTGGAGCATTCTCTCAAGGCTTTCTAGCCTTTTGAGAGTTTTAGTGGTGGGAAAATTTTGGGGAGCTTTTCGGAGCACTCTAGGAGGCTCAAGGCGTGCTTGGAGGGGCTCCAAGCGCTAGCAACAGGGTCTTCGACGATCATTTCCTTTTCTCTTATTTTGCTCAATTTTATTCTTTCCATTGTATATCTTGTGGATATTATAGCTATGCATAGCTAAACCCCAATTTGGGGTCTTGAAATGAAATTATATAGTTAAATGTTATTATAATTGCCTATCTCTTGCCCTCTTTTACTAATTATTTGTGTGGATGCTCGTAATGAATGTATGCGATTTGACCAATTGTATATTGATCCGATTCTTAATGGAAACTCGACAGAGAGAAATTAGGATAGATCATAATCCATGCAACTGGTTTAATTGCCCGTCGTGACAACATGATTAGTTGATTAAACTCAGATTCCTAAAATGAATCAGAGCGTAATAATTAACGAATTTTAATGGCGCTAAGGACACTTAGGTTGTTAAAGTGGATTAATTACAATTAGGAGAAACCGACAGGAGAACCTATGTGATTAACAGAGATTCTAGGATTATAATTGGTTGGGCAATGAGATAGGATTATTGTAATAATTATTTTCAAGACCCCACTTCTCACTAAAAACTCTTTCTCCATATTTTTTTTTATTTCGTTGATTGATCAAAATTCAAATCTTTAATTTTAATTTCATTCTTATTTCATGGTTTGGTCCCTAAATATTATTTCCCCCAAGTATTTTTAATGTTCGAGAACCTATTGCTTTGCTTAATATTGCTTCGTCTCCTTGTGGATTAGATACTCGAAATATTTCCGTTTTATATTACTTGCGGCCCGTGCACTTGCGGTATTGCGGTTTGACGCCCTACACCCGACAAAGAAGCTCGGTCAAACTGGTGTCGATGTTGGGGAACACAGTGTTTAATTCTCATTAATTATGTGTTTTTCACCATTTTTCTTGTCTCTTGTGTTAGTTTGTTTCTTGCAGATCTAGTGACAAATCTTTACAAGAGCAAACTCCTTCCTGCCAAGGACAAGGAAAAACATCGAGCTTCATGTATATCCAGAAAGCATTGAGAGGGACATTTTTTTATTAATATTGTGATTGTTTTAACTTTTTATTAAAATATAGTAGTTTTGAAAGTTTTTATATTAATATTGTACTTTTAATTCCCGAGGGCAGGATGATGTGACAAAAATTTCCAAATTTACTTTATCTATTAAATAAATGATGAACACATTTCTAATTGTTTTTCGTTTTCGCTATAGTGGTTGACAGCACATCTTAGAATCTTGAGGGGCTGGTTTCGATTCCTTCGAAACGCAAAACTTCATTTTACTTTCATTTTTTTTTCCTTAATTTCCTTTCCCTTTTTGTTTTTCTTTTTTTTTTTTTTTTGTTTTTTTTTAATTTCCTGGTTCGTTTTTCACGTTTTTCACTTTGGTTTGGGCTGATTTTTTGGCATTCTCTTCATTTTTTTTTCTCATTTAGACAAATAAAATATTAGATGGAATTATTATATCAAAGAATTTAAAATTTAATTAAACTAGTTTTTATAACATATTTTATTTTATATATTTTCTATAAAGTCCTATTTTTTATTTCAAAAGAATTAAATTTTAAATAAATACTAATTATTTAAACAATTTCTAATCTTTTATCTTATAAAACAAAATATTCTTATTTTTTAAAAACTAAAATTAATGCACTTAATCATTTTAAGATTTTATTTAATATTTTATAAAAAATAATTTAGTTTTTAAATTTAAGGAAGAAGAAAAATGTAATCTAATATTCTATTTGTCTAAAAAATAAGGAAGAAAACAAAACTGTAAATAAAAAAATAAAATAGAAAATAATATAAATGTAGAAACCAGATAAAAGGAAAAAAAAGGTTAATTCTAAAAAAGTAAAAAAGAAAAAGAAAGTGCACAGAAGAAACAAAGAAAAAAGAAAGGAAATGTATAAAAACAGAAAAATCACGTTTAGAAGGAATCTAACCCAGCCCCTCATAATTCTAAGAGTGTGCGGACAACCATTATAGCGAAGACGGAAAACCATTTTAGGTGTGTTTATTATATATTTAACAGATAAAGTAAATTTCAAAATTTCCGCCACATCATCCTGCCACGTGGTTGATGTGGAATTTTCCTACCGCAAGCGTACGGGTCAAGTAATAATAAAGTGATCGTAAAATCGAGTGTCGTCCTCTGGATTGGCTTTTTAAGTTAAATCAATTACCATGAATAATCTTGTTCAATTTTATTTAGGGACCAAAAAGTAGTGAATGATAGAAAACTAGATCAATGCAAACAAACAATGAAGATTCAATTGAAAGAACACTTAGGAAATTGATTCCGCCAATTTAGTCTAGGATTGATTTTAGGGAATGAGTTATAATGCACAATGGAATTATGAGCCAAAGAACCTTTAATCACAACTACCTCTCCCGAGTATAATTGATTCTCACGCAAATAACCAACTTGATATCCCTATCTAAGTTTATTAACATGCAAGGCATTTAGTTCTTTTTGACCAATTATAAAGTTACTCTAAAATCTGTCACGAGCTTAGAACATAAACTTTAGTCATGCAATCTTAATAAAGTCAACGCCAAATCCCCTCTCCCGAGCAAGACTCAACACTTAGATCATTCAACTAATGGCCAATTAATCGAAAGCATTAAATTAATATTGCAAACGTAATAACCATTGCACAAATCATCCTATAAATCAATCCATAAACTAAAAAGACTACATCAATCCCTAAGTAACAAGCTTAGCTACTCATACATGGCATTACAAGATCAACTAAGCATGAAAAAGCCATTAAATCTAACTAAAGAAGGGGAAAAGGGAAAAAAACACTCATAGTCGTCGAAACCGGCACGTCTCGGTCACGATCTCCACGCCTCCAAGTGAGATTCTCGCTCCTTATCATTGCTTCAGCTCCCACAGAAAGTCTCTAGTCGAAATTAGGGCTAAAATCTCTCAAATTGGACTCCCCTTGGTCGTAGCATGAAAACAACATTAAATAGAAAATCTGTCAATAGTCTCGCGATGCTGTGGACATAGCGTCACGACATTGTCCTCTGCCGCGCATTCTTGATATGGAATAAATAAAGAGTGTTTGACGTTGTGACCTCTGTCGCCCAAAACACTTAAGGAATATGTTAGCGTCGGGACGCCACAAGGCTAGCGTCTCGACGCTAGCTCTCGGTCAGGCCTATTTTGTACTCTTCCAACTTTGTTTCTTTTCGGTTCTTTGACCTCTTTTCACGTCCCGAACACCCGATTAACTCCAAAATCACGTTTTAACTCCAATCAACAATTTTCTACAAAATAAACATTTAAGTGCAATAAAATGGCCAATAAGTCATGAAAGACTAGCTAAATTAATTAGAGAAAACCAGTTAGCTATGCTCGCTATTAAACACCCCCAAACTTAAGCTTTTGCTAGTCCTCGAGCAAACTAAAAATCAAACATACAATGGAAGAATGGATGCAACAAACATGACTAAATCCTCAAGGCTCAAAAGTCAATACTCAAGCAATCAAGAGACATGCACATAAGGACCAATGAGGGAGACAAATCAAAAGTTTTCCAAAATTAACCTGCACAAGCGAGATCTAGCTTAACGAGATCAGACTCTACTAGCCCAGGATTGGATTACTAAACTCTCAACTCATATTCCCTCTACATTGGCACTAAGGATTCACTAACGAGTCAATGGAACAACTTAGTTTGTTTTCAACCATACTTAGGTGCTTATAATTGAAAATTTAATCAAGCATTTATATGTGGCACTAGCTTTCACACACCTATTGCAGGGACCCTTAACCCGAGTTTTCTCTGGTCGGCCTAACTGATCACAATAGGGGTAGCTCTTTTTTCCTAAATCCTTATTACTAATTGCAAACTGTGCACAAGCCATGACATAATAATTTCTTTTCTTTCAAACGTAAAAACAAGAGTGATTTTTCTTTCATGATCATGATAGGCATATATTCTTTTCTTTCCTCCTAAGCAAGATTAAACATGCTAATTTGCAAAAAAATAACTCTTTAGCTCTTCCCTACACCTATCGAGGTGACAACAGGCATATGAACCTAATAATTCACTCCTAAGCATTCAAATCCAAATCTAGCCAAGAAAAATACACTACTCATGCAAGACATCTCCTAGAAAAGTTTAAAAAGTCTCCCTTTTTGGGCACTCATGCTTACAACTCATCGAAAGTTTGAAAATTGACAAGAAAGCCTATCATAGGAAATCATAGTCATGCAAAAATAGCATCCAGAAAACAACCATATGCTCAATTCAAAGAAAGCTCAAAACTATAGCTCAAACTCAGATGCTCAAGGGCTCCACAAACATGTTATTCCACCCCCAAACTTAAAACAAGCATTGTCCTCAATGCATACAGAAAATAAGGCATAATCAAGCATGAGAACAACAAAAGAGTAGGAGGAGTGAACAATATTGCCCAGGAATGACGATGCCTTTTTTTTATGGAAGCTTGCAAGCAAAGGAGCAACTGGAATCAAAACCTACAAAACAAAAGCAAACAATAAATCAAAAGAAAAAAAGAAAAACACAACTGAGCTTACTTGGGGATCCTCCCATAAGCGCTTGTTTAACGTCATTAGCTTGACGTGTTGAACGTGATGCATCAAGGAGGCTTCTTTTCTGTGAATCTAATATAGGTACTCTTGCTTGCACCTTTCTTGTAGCCCATCAAGAGCAGTTCAGAACAATCCTTAGATTCTTCAACTGCTTTGAATATCTCTTTTTCATTATGGACTCTAACAGTGAGCTCCCTACACTTAATATCAATAATCACTCGCCCAGTAGTGAGGAATGGTCTTCCTAGTATGACAGGCATTGCAGGATTTTCAATCATATCCATGACATATAAATCAATAGGGATGACAAATCTACCTACTCTGATTAAAACATTTTCTATAATGCCAATTGGTCTAACCATAGACCGATCAGCCAATTGGAGCCTAACAAAAGTAGATTTAATCTCACCTATATCTAACTTTTTGCACAAGGATAAAGGAATAATATTAATGCTAGCATCTAAATCACATAATGCTCTAAAAGAATAAGTATCAAAGCTTCAAGGAACAGAAAAACTCCCTGGATCTGCTACTTTTTCAGGTACCTTCTACTGAACTCTGGTGCTACATGTGGAAGCGAGGTATATGGTGTCAACCTTCTTCTCTTTCTTTTTCTTTGCTAACCAATCCTTCATGAACCTGTTGTACTGGGGCATCTCTAGTGTTTCTGCAAAAGGAATGTTAATGTTCAAACTCATAAATGTATTCATAAACTTATCCAACTGAACCTGATTATTCTTCTTTATCTTTTTCTTTTTCTTGTCTTTGATGACAATCAATGTGGGAGAAGGAATAAGAGGCTCATGTTCAGGCTTTTCAGCTTCATCTGATGATGTGTCCTCCTTAGCTTCCCCAGTAGGCATGTCATACTCCTCAGACTCAGGTTCCTCTTCAACCTCCTCCTGGTGCACAGTAATAGCCTTACAGTACTCCGTCTGAGTTCTTTCCTGCTCAACTGGGGTCTTACCTTTGCTCATGGTGTTTACAACACTTACCAACTGGCCTAACTGAGTCTCAATGTTTTTTATGGTTGTACTGTGGCCCTTTACTGTGGTGTTGATGGCAATGACTGCCTCCTCCAACTTGTTTGTCCTGTTACTAGACTCTGCAATGAAAGCTCCAACAAGATCCTCTAAAGATTTTTTTATTTTCTTGAGTTTGAGGGGCAAAACCCAGCAGGATTAAGAACATTCTTATTATTGGCGTAAGAAAAATTTTCATGGTTCCTATTGTTAGGGTGATAATGTGTAGGTGTAGAATTATTATTATATCCCCTAGAATTAAAATTTGATACGTACTGAACCTGCTCGATGGTCTCCTCCTGAGATTTAGATGTTAAAGCAGCAGTTGATTCAATTGACTATGCACTCATTGTACCTGAAAATTTCAAAAAAGCATTAGCCAATGAAGACATTTGGGCCTGAAGTGCACTTACATTGTCAATATCGAACACTCCAACAACAATCTTTTTAGGTGCGGACCACTCAGATGGCCACTAATAGCTGTTGGTGGCCATTTCCTCTAGAAGTGTACGAGCATTTTCCACGGTCTTGGACAACAGAGTCCCACCTGCAACTGCATCAACGATAGTTTTAGTGTTGGGGTTAAGACCATTATAAAAGAGGTAGATTTGTAACTAGTCAGGATAACCATGCTGAGGGCACTTCCTCAGCAACTCTTTATAACACTCCCTAGCCTTGAATAACTGCTCATCAAATTGTTGCTAGAACATCCCAATTTCGGTCCTTAGCTTGACCGTCTTTGCAGGAGGGAAGAATTTCTTCAAAAGGGCCTGGACCAAAGCATCCCAGGTGGTGATGCACCGAGGAGGAATAGACTGCACCCAATCTCGTGCTTTATCCTACAAAGAAAAAGGAAATAAACGTAAGCGAATGACATCCTCAGAAACTCCATTTATTTTTACCATCCCACAAATGTCTAAAAATGATTTTAGATGAGAATTTGGGTCCTCGGTGGGCGATCCTCTATAAGCACAATCTCGAGCCATCTGAATGAGACCGGTCTTTAGCTCAAAGTTGTTGGCATTGATCGGGACATACACAATCCCCGATTGTTGCCCCTGAAACACAGAGTGAAAGTAGTCTCTAATAGGCTTAGGCTCCTCAGGTGGATTTGGGTCGGCCATTTGACTATTTTCTCTATTCTCCCTTCATAGCTTATGAATTGTTCTCTCGATCTCGGGATCCAAAGGTACTAAAATCAACTCTCTATTCCTTCGCATAAACAACCTAAACTACCCTAAAAAGGAAAGAAAACAATTAAGGAAAGAAACAAAGAAAAGAAAACAACTAATCTAAATATGAGCCAAAGAACCTTTAATCGCAATGGAATTATGAGCCAAAGAACCTTTAATCACAACTACCTCTCCCGAGTATAATTGATTCTCATGCAAATTAACCAACTTGATATCCCTATCGAAGTTTATTAACATGCAAGGCATTTAGTTCTTTTTGACCAATTATAAAGTTATTCTAAAATCCGTCACAAGCTTAGAACATAAACTTTAGTCATGCAATCTTAATAAAGTCAACGCTAAATCCCCTCTCCTGAGCAAGACTCAACACTTAGATCATTCAACTAATGGTCAATTAATTGAAAACATTAAATTAAGATTGCAAACATAATAACCATTGCACAAATCATCCTATAAATCAATCCATAAACTAAAAAGACTACATCAATCACTAAGTAACAAGCTAAGCTACTCATACATGGCATTACAAGATCAACTAAGCATGAAAAAGCCATTAAATCTAACTAAAGAAAGGGAAAAAGGAAGAAAACACTCAAAGTCGTCGAAACTGGCACGTCCCCGTCACGATCTCCACGCCTCCAAGTGAGATTCCCGCTCCTTGTGCTTGTTTCAGCTCCCACAGAAGGTCTATAGTCGAAATTAGAGCTCAAATCTCTCAAATTGGACTCCCCTTGGTCGTAGCATGAAAAGAACATTAAATAGGAAATCTGTCGATAGCATCGCGACGTTGTGGACATAGCGTCGCGACGTTGTCCTCTACCGCACATACTGGATATGGAATAAATCAAGATGATAAGTCCAATTTATTATCCACTTAGAATCTTCCAATTTGCTTATCTTAGTTGAATTCCTTGCGAAAAATGCTTTAAAATGAGTATAATATGTCTATAGGTCCTCACCGGAGCTTTGGAAGCAATTCGGGGCTTAAACGAGCGAAACCAGAGTGTAAAATGACAATTCTGCCCCTAGAGCCGCTCGTTATACAGAGTCGAGACGCTTGCTCATTAGAGTCGAGACGCTATAGGGTCGAGACGCTCGTCATACAGAGTCGCGACGCTACGACAATCTGAGAAATATTTTCCAAAATTGAAGGGGACAGCGTCGAGACGCTATCCACAGCATCGCGACGCTAGGCAGTTTTCCAAAATTAATTTTTTCCTATTTTGGCTGGAAATTTTCCTTCTTTGGAGACCCAATTCAGCACCATTCTACCACGAATTGAAGGCCAAGAAACTCTATAAATAGAAGCCTTTGGTGTAGGTTTAGAATCATCCCTCACTACAATTTTGTAGCCACTTTTCTCTTTACTTTTCTAGAGTTGTTTTAAGTTTTCTTAGTCCATGGGTCGGTTGATCGAGCCTCGAGCTTGGAGGTGCTTGTCTTTGGCCAACTAAGCTCGGATCGTTGTAATCGGGACCTCGGTTTGTAAGTTTGATTCAATTTTATGAGATTTCTATTCTTCATTACCTAGTTAATTGTCTTTGTGATTTTAGTTCTTCGCATACAAGCTTAGATTGTGGTAGGAAAGATTGACAACCTTGACCGCGCCCTCTCTAAATTTACTTGCTAAATCTTAGTAACAAATAGGCTAACGTTATGATTTTAAGCATGCGTCCCTTGAACTAAATGATTTAATCAATTGTAATTGTGGTTTGTTGCCCGTTGCATGTGAATTAATTTGGCTAGATCCCAATGCAATTTAGATTAGTTAATAGGTCAATTAATTAATTTAAATTAGAATCAAACTTAGCGTTTACATGTTTCTGATAGTTGGATCATTGATGACCGCAAAGTGCACGAGCCGCAAGTAATATAAAACAGAAAGTATTCTGAGTATCGAATTCTCAGGGATTGGATTTATTCAATTAATTACCGCAAATAATCATGCTTAGCTTTATTTAGAGAACAAAATCTAATGCCGAAAAGAATAATAAAAAGCTAATCTAGAAAGCAAAAGATAAATGGCGACACAATTTGGAGGGATAATTCTAGAGTGGTTGATTTCATCAATTGGACCTTTAATGCATAATCAATTAACTAATATGGATTAACTAATCATTTGATTCATAAGTCTAGAAGCCTAATGACAAGGATTCTCCTGTCGGTCTCCTCCTATCTCATACCTTTCAATAAAGAATCTCCTTTCAGTCTCATCTTTATTTACTAAGCATGACATTACGACCCTTCAGTACAACCTCTAACGTTATTTATCTTATCCCGTGTCACCCGGGTAAATAAACGTTAGTCATGCATTCAGTTCTAGTCTAAGCTTCTCTCCGTCGAGTCTCCGCTTAGTAACGATTCATTTAATCAGTGATCAGTTGATTAAAAGCATTACAGACAAAATGCACAAATGAACAATAATGAAATTAAACCACATCAATTCATTAATTCAGCAGAGGTTCAACATCTAAATCAATCTCATAGAATTTAGGAATTTACTACTCATAATCACTAAAATTCAATAATTCCTAATCACAACAATTCTAGAAACTAAAACATAAAGGAAAAAGGGAAGAGAAATGCTCATAAAAGTATCGATCTCCTCGATCCCACGCCGACCTCCTTCGATCTCGAGCTCCAAAGATCATCAACAAAGCTCCAAAACTCTCCCAAAAATCCAAAATTTTAGTGTAGACTCTAGAATGGGGTGAAAACCCACAAATTGGCACACAAAATATGGATGCAAAAGGCTCCTTTTATAGGCTCCCAGCAGGTGTAGCGTCGACACGCTACGTTGGCAGCGTCGCGACGCTCTGACGTCATCTTTTCTTGGGCTCAAAGACTTCGCAGCGTCGAGACGCTACTTGGACAGCGTCGCGACGCTACCGCGGTTCTGGATCTTTCCACGCGGCTGCCTAGCGTTGAGACGCTCCAGGCTTAGCGTCTCGACGCTAGGCCCTGAATTTTCAATAATGGCTCGATTTTGACTCCATTTTTGGGCCTCCAACTTTCTTTTGGCCCAAATGCTTCTTGTAATGGATTTTGGACTCTTTTCTTGACCCAAATTGAAAATTTAAGACTTGAAATTCATGAATTTGGGCTTCTAACTCATTCTTCTTGGCTTTTGGTCTTGGATCTTTTAATGTAATTCTTCAAATTGCTCCAAAAGCCTCCAAAATCATCTAAAATCTCTCAAAAATCCGATTTTTCTTCTTTGACTCGGTTTTCTGAAATTTAAACATAAAATAGCATTAAAGTACACAATTCAAGCATAAAACTAGCTAAAATTAATAGGAAAATGATGACATTTTTGCATGTCATCAATCATGGCTCTCGGTTTGTTGCCGGAGTACGCCGGACATAGATAGTTAATTAAAATCAATTGATAATCGATGAATGAAATTAATCAAACTTAACATCGAGTTCAACCTCGATTATAGTGATCCTCATGGTAAGATCAACTAACCCCACCTTTACTTTCCTTGCATTTAATTTTCCTTATTTATTTTCATGCCTTTACTTTATGTCTTAATCTTTTATGCATAAACCCCCCTTTTTGGTTACCTCAAAGACACAAAAGTATTTAGACTGAAAATGTGTTTTAAATGTCTGATAATAGAGCTAGGTTGTGGCAAGTTCTTAGAATTGAGTTAAAAAGTGGTGATTACTTATCCATGCCGGAAGAATTATTTTGCTACAGCAGAGCTTGGTTTTGCAGAGTGCTCAGGTAAAGGTTGAAGGTAGTGTTGGATTGTCTGGTTTGATTAAGCTATTCTTTGTCTAACGTTTTGAATTCTTAAGGGAAGGTTGGTTAGTATTGCTCGGGACGCGCAATAGTTCAAGTTTGGGGGTGTGATAATGGTCCGAAAGGTAGTTATTTAGGCCTTAATTTTATAGGGATTTGTGCGTCTTTTGTGCTTAATAGGGGTGCTTTTAGATAGATATTATATGTTTTAACCCATTTGGAAGAATTGAAGCTTTGGAGATTATTTTATGCAGAATATGTTGCTAAGCGACTGGAGGGAGCAAAATCTGTGCCGGAGAAAAGCGAGGAGCAAACCTGCCACGTCACAGCTCGTTAGCCAAGTTAACAAACCGACTTTTGTTGAGTTATTTTCGAGATAAAGAAGCAAGGATAGCCATCCACGTGTCTAGGTCAACCTAATTCAAGCTTTCCTCAACTCTATAAAAGGAGGTAGCCGCCCAAGTCAAATTCATTCCACTTTTGGGAGAAAACATTTCATTCTTTGAAAGTTACTTCCTCTCTGGGAGCCGAATATATGAGAGAGATTGGGGACCATCTAGAAGACCATCATTGCAAGTTGATCGAGGAGATTAATATTTCCTTTCATTATCTTGTGATCATGGATATTCTTACTCAAATTGTAACTTGTGTTTCCATGCATCTTATGAACTAAGTAGCTTAGGCGTTGGTTAGGAACAATGTGATTGTCGTGCTTCATTTCTAGTAATAAATATTGATTAATGCATCTTGATTGATTGTTGTGCTCATTATATTTTGTGCCCGCCTGGTCAGCCGGTATGAATAGCTCTCTCTAGTTTCTGGGATGATTTAGGGAGTGTGTGGCGATTAATCACACTAGATCATTGTGTATTGGTGAACGCCAATGACTAAGCTAGGGATAGCCAGTTGCCTAGTGCTCGATCGGTAGTACTTCATTGGGGTTGAAACACATTCCCAAAGATCTGGAGTTCCGAGAGGAATCTTCTAATAAGACTGCGAGAGTTTTGCATGATCAATAATATTGCTAGAGCATCTTTGAAAACAATTACTAAATCCTGACCAGCGTCTGTTTCTAATCTGTCTTCCTATTTGTTTACTTTATGTTCTGTCATTTATTTTGCTTCAGCATTATTCTTATAAAAGCCAATCATTTTTACAATCTTTGAAACCATTGAAGAGTTATACAAAATAGATAAAGTGGAAGCTAGTTCAGGCCTTGGATTAATAATACTTATTACTTGTTGCGGCCTGTGTATACTTGCACAAAGTTCTGGAGTCTTTTATACCATATTTTTACTCACTCTAGGAACCCAAAAGCTAGCTCTCGGTCATGCCTCTTTTGTACTCTCCAACTTTGTTTCTTTTCGGTTCTCTGACCTCTTTTCACGTCCCGAACACCCGATTAACTCCAGAATCACGTTTTCACTCTAATCAACAGTTTCCTAAAAAATAAACATTTAAGTGCAATAGAATGGCCAATAAGTCATGAAAGACTAGCTAAATTAATTAGGGAAAACTAGCTAGCTATGCTCGCTATCAAACAGGTCGTCTCTTCAAGAGACGACTTGCCCTTAGGAATTAAAACTACAATATTAATATAAAAAGTTTAAGAACTACTATATTTTAATAAAATGTTTAAAAAATCACAATACTAATACAAAATGTCTGGGTGATAGCGAGCATAGCTAGCTATTTTTCCCTATTTAATTTAGCTAGTCTTTTATGATTTATTGGCCATTTTATTGCACTTAATTGTTTATTTTGTAGGGAAGTGTTGATTAGAGCTTAAGCATTGAATTGGAGTCAATCAGGTCTTCGGGACGCGAAAATATGCCAAAGAACCGAAAAGATTCAAGTTAGAAGAAGCCAAGCGAGGGCAATCTGCAGGCTAGCGTCGAGACGCCACTCTTGGAGCATCTTGACGCTGCCTTTCCTTAATTAATTTGGGCGGCAGAGTCACAGCGTCAAGACGCTGTGACAAGAGCGTCTCGACGCTATCGATTTTTCCCTTATTCAGCAGACGCGGCAGGCGACAGTGTCGACGCTGTCGCCTGCCGCGTCTCGACGCTATCGGCAGAATTTCCTATTTATACTTCTTTTCATGCTACGGATTGAGGGAGGCCAAATTGAGAGATTTTAGCCCTAATTTCGACTAGAGACCTACTGTGGGAGCGGAAACAAGGACGAGGACCGGAAATCTCACTTGGTGGCGCAAAGATTGAGACGGGGACGTGCCGGGTTCCACGACATTAAGTGTTTCCTTTCCTTTTCCTTATCTCTAGCGAGATTTAATGGCTTTTTCATGTTTAGTTGAACTTGTAACGCTATGTATGAGTAGCTAAACTTGTGGCTTAGGGATTGATGTAGTCTTTTTAGCTAATGGATTGATTTATGGTATGAGCTGTGCAATGGATATTATGTTTGCAATCTTAGATTCATGCTTTCAATTAATTGGCCATTAGTTGAATGATTTAAGTGTTGAATCTTGCTCGGGAGAGGGGATTTAGCGTAGACTTTATTAAGGTTGCATGACTAAAGTTTTTATTCTAAGCTCGTGACAGATTTTAGATTTGTTGGGTTTTATGCCCTAAAACTCGTAGATAGTGAATGTAACCGTTGACCGGATATTAATGAAATAATATTGATATATTTTTCCATTAATTGCTATTAGTTATTTTATATATGTCTTTGCCTAATAATAACCCTAATCCAATAAACTAGACATCCAAGGCTGTAATATGAGTCTTGAACTATATGTAGCGGCATATGGGATCCTTGTTCAAGAGACAGCCTAAAGGGTCTATAGTATAGGGATAAGACTGGGTGCCTTATCCTGGTGACACTATGGATACGACCCACTTTGTATTTGATACAAACGTTGCGATCCAACACGTTCGTGTAGGAGACATGCGAGTGGGGGTATCCTATGCAATGAGTTTGCATAAGACCGGACCACGAAATAGTAACCATTGGTTATAACACCGTTAACTAGTTGGTTTTCTATTTCACTAGGACGACCTAAACAACTTAGTCTTAATTCTGAGTTGATTATGGACTCCTGCTCATGAGAGACTGTCCTTTGATTTGTATGGGTGAGAGTGGCCAATACGCCGACTCAATAAGCCTACCACTTTGGGGACAAGATCGAATGGGGAGCTGGGAACATAATCGTACAAGATGGAATTCACTCATTCCCGACTTTAGGGAAGCAGATGAGTGTTCCCTTAAGTGGTTACTCCGAGTCTTGAACAAAGGGCCCTACCCTCTCTATGGCACGAGAGGGTTTTCTGTTTGATGGTTGGACCACAAACAGGTTGTTCATTAGAGGAGAACTGGTAATTAAGGAAATAGAGGTAACCCAGGGGTAAAACGGTAATTTGACCCAGCTGGTGTTACGGACACTCGTGAAGGACTAACTAGTCAATATTGGTCTAGATCCGTGGACACAGAAAATATGTCTGCAGTGAGAAGAGTGCAACTGTGAGTCTCTATAGTAGAATGTACACAGTTAACGAATATTGATTAATGTGGTTAATGAGTTTGACCAAATTAATCTCACATCGTTGGAGCTTCTGATCTGCAGGTCCATTAGGTCTCACTGGTAGCTCGTAAAGTAATTTGAGGCAACTAAGTAATAAATGTAAATTGAAAATGTTCAATTTACTAAGGGAAACAAATATAATATATATTGATATATTATTATGAGAGAAATTAATATTTGAACTGGAAGTTTGAAAGAGTTCAAATAATGAATTAATTAATTTAAGTCCTAAAATGTGTTTGGGAAAATTAATTAATTCTAGGCCGGGAATTAAATATGTGATATTTAATTGGTAGTTAATTAATTAAAGAATTCATTAACCAGGAATTAATCAATTATGGAAATAATTAATCACTTAAGGAAGTGATTAATCATTTATGGGAATGATCTAATCACTTATGGAAGTAAATAGTCATTTGTGGAAAAGATTAATCAATTATGGAATTGATTGATCATGATTGATTAATTAAGGAATAAGATTGAATCAATTTTGGAAAAGATTGATTTAATTGAATATTTTATTCATGGTCTCTCTTCTATAAATAGAACACTAGACCTAATTGGTCATGACACTTGACATTATTGCTCTTGCTCTTAGACTCTCAAAGACAAGACCTAGAATTCTCTCTAGCCTCCCTCTTAGAGAAAGACTCCCACAAGTCTTTTGCCTCCTAGACTTAGAGACATACCGGTGTAACCTCTGTGGTTATTGTGTCATTCAAGAAGGAATTTCCAGCGAAGAAAATCAAAGGCGGCTGTTGCGTTTTGTTCGTGGAGCGTCGTTGGCGAAGAACGGTCAAGTCTACAACGAAGGTTTGTAACGGTTCTTCCCCTTTTCTTTAGAAAAGCATGAAAATAAATTTAGATTTATTTTTAAGCATGTTTAAACTGAATTTCCAGCAACTTTAAAGAGTGATTAAAGTTCGTTTGAGTTTTCGTAACGGTATTTTAATGTTAATTAATATACGGCGTAAGGTCCAATCGATGCGCTTCCGCTGCGTGGGGACTTTTATTCCCTTCAAGATTAACTTTAGAATTGGTCAAAAAGAACTCAATGCCTTGCATGTTAATAAACTTAGATAGGGATATCAAGTTGGTTAATTTGCATGAGAATCAATTATACTCGGGAGAGGTAGTTGTGATTAAAGGTTCTTAGGCTCGTAATTCCATTGTGCATGATAACTTATTCCCTAAAATCAATCCTAGACGAAATTGGCGAAATAAATTTCCTAAGTGTTCTTTCAATTGAATCTCCATCGTTATTTGTTTTGATCTAGTTTTTTGTTCTATCACTCACTACTTTGTGTTCCCTAAATAAAATTGAGCGAGATTATTCACAATACTTGATTTAGCTTAAAAATCCAATCCAGAGGACGACACTCGTTTTTACGACCACTTTATTATTACTTGACCCGTGCGCTTGCGGTAGGAAAATTCCACATCAAGTTTTTGGCGCCGTTGCCGGGGATTGGTGATGGACCGCAAAGCGCACGGGCCGCAAGTAATATAAAACGGAAAGTATTCCGAGTATCGAATCCACAGGGAGGCGAAGCGAAACTTAAGCAAATAAGTAAAATTTTCTTGAGCACTGAAAATACTTAGGCGAAATAATATTTAGGGACCACTTCATGCAATACAAAGGGTTTAAATTTAAGACAATTAACAAAAACAATTTGATCAATCAAAAATAAAATGTGGAGAAAGAGTTTTCTTTAAGCGGGAAGAGGGGTCTTGAAAATCAATGATTAGCTAAATAATTGCTATAATTATCCTATCTCATTGCCCAACTAATTATAAACCTAGAATCTCCGTTAATCACATAGGTTCTCCTGTCGGTTTCCCCTAATTGTAATTAATTCATTTTAACAACCTAAGTGTCCTTAGCGCTATTAAAAATCATTGATTATTACGCTCTGATTCATTTTAGGAATCTACGTTTAATCAACTAATCCCGGTGTCACAACGGGCAATTAAACTAGTTGCATAGATTATGATCTATCCTAATTTCTCTCCGTCGAGTTTCCATTAAGAATCGAATCATTACACAATTGGCCAGATTGAGTAAAGCATTAAGCACATCCATACAAATAATTAGGACATGGGCAAAAGACAAGAAATTATAACAATATTTCAACTATCATTTCATTTCAAGACCCCAAATTGGGGTTTAGCTACACATAATATCCACAATAATTACAAGGGAAAGCATATTAAAAGACATAAAAGGAAAGGAATTGACCGTCGAAAAACCCCTTGCTGATGCTTGGAGCCCCCGCTGACTACTCCTCGAGCCTCTAGGATTGCTTCCCAAAATTCCCAAAATTTTCCCACTAGAAGAACCCTCTCAAAAAGGCTCAAAAGCCTTGAGAGGGGCTCCAAAAAAGGAGCCTTAAGAAAGGAAAGAAAGGATTGATGGCTTGGTTGATGGATTGATGAGAAATGAGGCACCAAGGGCGCCTATTTATAGGCCTGGAATAGGGGTAGCGTCGCGACGCTGCCTTGCTAAGCGTCGCGACGCTGCTGCGCACGCGGCTTGGGCAACAAGAAAGGGCAGCGTCGCGACGCTGCCTTGCTAAGCGTCTCGACGCTGTCCAAATTTTCCAGAAAAATCAGCTTCCTTTTGGGCTGATTTTTGGGCCTTCTTCTTCCTTTCTCTTGGTCTTTTCTTCATGAATGTCTTCTTTGGGCCTTCAATTGCATCAAGCTATGATTTGGGCTAGAATTAATTCAATTTTGGCTCTTTTTCTCCCAAAATCACAAACTTAGCTCCTAAGGACCAAATAACAAAATTCATTAAATATATTCATTAAAAACACGATTAAAGCATCAAAAAGCTTAATAAATTGAGACTAAAATAGCGACATTTCTGCTCGCTATCAATTGGCACATTTAGTTAGATTAATAGTGGAAAAATTGTTCGGTCTTAATTTAGGGTGTATTTTTACTTTTCTAGCTTGATTGCATTTTCCTTATTTGTTTTTCTTTCCATATTTGTTTTTCGAGTTTAGTTTTTTTTTTTTTAGTTGTGTAATCTTTTCCTTATTTGTTTTTTTTTGTTATTTTTCTTTGATTTTCCTTTTCTCTTTAGTTAGATATTTTCCTTGTTAGTAAATCGCCTTAATTGTAATTTTCCATATTTGTTTCTGGTTTTCCTTAATTAGATAGTATTTTCCTTTTCTAGATTATATTTTCCATATTTAGATTAGTGGTTTCTTTTCTTTATTTTTTTCCTTATTTGTTTTCTTTCCTTTTTAGGATAGTATAGGTTGTTTATGCGAAGGAATAAAGATTTAATTTTGGCACCTTTGGATCCCGAGATCGAGAGAACAATTCACAGACTTCGAAGGGAAAATAGAGAAATTATTTAAATGGCTAACCAAAATCCACCTGAGGAGCCTAGCCCTATTAGAGACTACTTTCAGCCCGTGTTTCAGGGGCAACAATCGGGGATTGTCTATGCCCCGATCAATGCCAACAACTTTGAGCTAAAGACCGGTCTCATTCAGATGGCTCGAGATTGTGCTTATAGAGGATCGCCCACCGAGGATCCAAATTCTCATCTAAAATCATTTTAAGACATTTGTGGGATGGTAAAAATAAATGGAGTTTCTGAAGATGTCATTCGCTTACGCTTGTTTCCTTTTTCTTTGCAGGATAAAGCATGAGATTGGTTGCAGTTTATTCCTCCTCGGAGCATCACCACCTGGGATGCTTTGGTCCAGGCCTTTTTGAAGAAATTCTTCCCTCCTGCAAAGACGGTCAAGCTGAGGACCGAGATTGGGACGTTCCAACAACAATATGATGAGCAGCTGTTCGAGGCTTGGGAGCGATTTAAAGAGTTACTGAGAAAGTGCCCTCAGCATGGATACCCCGACTGGCTTTAGGTTCAATTATTTTACAATGGATTAACTCCTAGCACAAAAACTATTGTTGATGCAGCTGCAGGTGGGACTCTGTTGTCCAAGACCATGGAAAATGCTCGGACACTTCTAGAGGATATGGCCACCAACAGCTATCAGTGGCCATCTGAGCAGTCTGCACCTAAAAAGATTGCTATTGGAGTGTTTGAGGTTGACAAAGTAAGTGCACTCCATGCCTAGATGACCTCCCTTACTAATGCCTTTCTAAAATTTTCAGGTATAGGGAGTGCACAGTCAATTGAATCAGCTCTCAGGAGGAGACCATTGAGCAGGTTCAGTACGTATCAAATTTTAATTCTAGGGGATATAATAATAATTCTACACCTACACATTATCACCCTAACAATAGGAACCATGAAAGTTTCTTTTATGCTAATACTAAGAATGTTCTTAATCCTCTTGGTTTTGCCCCTAAAACTCAAGAAAATAAAAAATTAGAGGATCTTGTTGGAGCTTTCATTATAGAGTCTAGTAACATGACAACCAAATTGGAGGAGGCAGTCATTGCCATCAACACCACGGTGAATGGCCACAGTGTAGCCATCAAGAACATTGAGACTCAGCTGGGACAGTTGGTAAGTGTTGTAAGCACCATGAGTAAAGGTAAGGCCCCAGCTGAGCAGGAGAAAACCCAGATGGAGAACTATAAGGCAATCACTGTGCACCAGGAGGAAGTTGAAGAGGAGCCTGGGTCTAAGGATTATGACACTCCTACTGGGGAAGCTGAGGAGGACACATCATTTGATGAAGTTGAAAAGCCTGAACCTCAGCCTCCTATTCCTTCTCCCACTTTCATGGTCCTCAAAGACAAGAAAAAGAAAAAGAAGAAAAAGAACAATCAGGTTCAGTTTGATAAATTTATGAATGCTTTTATGAGTCTGAAAATTAACATTCCTTTTGCAGAAGCATTAGAGATGCCCCAGTACAACAGGTTCATGAAGGAATGGTTAGCAAAGAAGCGAAAGGAAAAGAAGGTTGACACCGTATATCTTGCTTCCACATGTAGCACCAGAGTACAACAGAAGGTACCTAAAAAAGTAGTAGATCCAAGGAGTTTTTCTGTTCCTTGCAGTTTTGGTACTTATTCTTTTAGAGCATTATGTGATTTAGGTGCCAGCATTAATATTATTCCTCTATCTCTGTGCAAAAAGTTAGATATAGGTGAGATTAAATGTACTCCTGTTAGGCTCCAATTGGCTGATCAGTCTGTGGTTAGACCAGTTGGCATTATAGAAAATGTTTTAATCAGAGTAGATAGATTTTTCCTCCCTTTTGATTTATATGTTATGGATATGGTGGAAAATCCTTCAATGCCTGTCATACTAGGAAGACCATTCCTCGCTACTGGGTGAGTGATTATTGATATTGAGCGTAGGGAGCTCACTGTTAGAGTCCGAAATGAAAAAAAAATATTAAAAGCAGTTCAAGGCTCTAAGGGACACTCTGAAGTGCTTGTCATGGGCTACAAGAAAGGTGCAAGCAAGAGCACCACTGTTAGATTCACAGAAAAGAAGCCTCCTTGATGCACGATCAACACATTGAGCTAATGACGTTAAACAAGCGCTTATGGGAGGCAACCCGAGTAAGTTTAGTTGTGTTTTCCTGTTTGCTTTTCATTTATTGTTTGTTTTGTGTTGTAGGTCTTGGTTCGAGTTTCTCCTTTGCTTTCAAGCTTCCATGAGAAAGGTCATCATCATTCCAGGGCAGTATTGTTCACTCCTTCTATTCTATCTTTGTTCTCATGCTTGATTATTCCTTATTTTCTTTATACAATGAGGACAATGCATGTTTTAAGTTTGAGGGTGGAATAGAATGTTTGTGGAGCCCTTGAGCATCTGAGTTCGGACTATAAGTTTTGAGCTTTATTTGAATTGAGCATATGGTTGTTTTCTGGATGCTATATTTGCATGACTATGATGTCCTAGGATAGGCTTTCTTGTCAATTTTCAAGCTTTCGATGAGTTGTAAGCATGAGTGCCCAAAAAGGGAGACTTATGCAATGAGTAATAAAGTTTTGCCATGGCCTGTGCACATTATGCAATGAGTAATAAAGTTTTAGGCAAAAAGAGCTACCCCTGTTGTGATCAGTTAGGCCAACATGAGAAATCTCAGGTTAAGGGTCCCTGCAATAGGTGTGTGAAAGCTAGTGCCACATATACATGCTTGATTTAATTTACAATTTCCAGCACCTAAGTATGGAGGAAAACAAACTAATTTGTTCCATTAACTCATTAGTGAATCCTTAGTGCCAGTGTAGAGGGAAGATGAGCTGAGAGTTTAATAATCCAATCCCGGGCTAGTAGAGTATGATCTCGTTGAGTTAGATCTCGCTTGTGCAAGTTAATTTTGGAAAAATTTTATTTGTCTCCCTCATTGGTCCTTATATGCATGTCTCTTGCTTGCTTGACTATTGACTTTTGAGCCTTGAGGATTGAGTCATGTTTGTTGCATCCATTCTTCCACTGTATGCTTGATTTTTAGTTTGCTCGAGGACTAACAAAAGCTTAAGTTTGGGGGTATTTGATAGCGAGCATAGCTAGCTATTTTTCCCTATTTAACATAGCTAGTCTTTTATGATATATGGGTCATTTTATTGCACTTAATTGTTTATTTTGTAGGGAAGTGTTGATTAGAGCTTAAGCGTGGAATTGGAGTCAATCAGGTGTTCGGGACGCGAAAATATGCCAAAGAACCGAAAAGATTGAAGTTAGAAGAAGCCAAGAGAGGGCAATCTGCAGGCTAGCGTCGAGACGCCACTCTTGGAGCGTCTCAACGCTGTCTTTCCTTAATTAATTTGGGCGGCAGAGTCACAACGTCGAGACGCTGTGATAGGAGCATCTCGACGCTATCGATTTTTACCTTATTCAGCAGACGCGGCATGCGACAGCGTCGAGACGCTGTCTCCTTAGCGTCTCGACGCTATCGGCAGAATTTCCTATTTATACTTCTTTTCATGCTACGGATTGGGGGAGGCAAAATTGAGAGATTTTAGCCCTAATTTCGACTAGAGACCTGCTGTGGGAGCGGAAGCAAGGACGAGGACTGGGAATCTCACTTGGTGGCGCGGAGATCGAGACGGGGATGTGTCGGGTTCCACGACATTAAGTGTTTCCTTTCCTTTTCCTTATCTCTAGCTAGATTTAATGGCTTTTTCATGTTTAGTTGAACTTGTAACGCTATGTATGAGTAACTAAACTTTAGCTTATGGATTGATTTATGGTATGAGTTGTGTAATGGATATTATGTTTGCAATCTTAATTTCATGCTTCCAATTAATTGGTCATTAGTTGAATGATTTAAGTGTTGAATCTTGCTCGGGAGAGGGGATTTAGCATAGACTTTATTAAGGTTGCATGACTAAAGTTTTTATTCTAAGCTCGTGACGGATTTTAGATTAACTTTAGAATTGGTCAAAAAGAACTCAATGCCTTGCATGTTAATAAACTTAGATAGGGATATCAAGTTGGTTAATTTGCATGAGAATCAATTATACTCGAGAGAGGTAGTTGTGATTAAAGGTTCTTAGGCTCGTAATTCCATTGTGCATGATTACTTATTCCCTAAAATCAATCCTAGACTAAATTGGCAAAATCAATTCCCTAAGTGTTCTTTCAATTGAATCTCCATCGTTATTTGTTTTGATCTAGTTTTTTGTTCTATCACTCACTACTTTGTGTTCCCTAAATAAAATTGAGCGAGATTATTCACAATACTTGATTTAGCTTAAAAATCCAATCCAGAGGACGACACTCGTTTTTACGATCACTTTATTATTACTTTACCCGTGCGCTTGCTGTAGGAAAATTCCACATCACTGGGTCGAGAGCGCAGTGCAAAACAACTTTTCAGCTCGCAATTATCCACCACCCCCATGTTGCATAAATCACGAAGAAGGTAATTTTTTCTCCCTATATGAATTTATTTTCTTAGTTCCTTCCTTTTGTGGTGAGCCAGGAACAGGTGCCTACTTTCATGTATCTGAGTTCTTCTCAAGTTGTTCCGAAAAGAAACCCTCTGAGGTACTGAAGATCAATTCAAGTTGAGGGTGTTTCCGTACTCACTACGAGAAGAAGCTAAGAGGTGGATCTTCTATCTACCTCCAAGGTCGGTATCTTCTTGGAGTGAGATGAGGCAAATTTTCTAGAAGAAGTACCACCTCATTGCGCTGCTGATAGAAGCCACCGGAAGACTCATCAAAGTTGCACAAGCACCTGAAGAGTTGTTCCACGAGTTCGTGAGCCGTTCAATCTTTACTGCATGGAACACCACACCCCACTCTCAGGGGAGTCCTTGATAGAAAGCTTCTATGAAGGGCTAACACCTGAAGATAGAAGAATGTTTGACTCAACTAGTGGAGGTGATGTGCTTCCCACAACACCCGGTAAGATATGAGAGATTATTGCAAAGCTAGCAGAAGTCACTAGATCCCGAGCCAACTCCCCCGATGAGCTAGAGAGCCAAATCTCAGAGCAGCAAGAAGGTGAGTTGGAAGAAGATCCCATCAAGGTCAGTAAGCCTAAACTTATTTTTTCCTTTAATTCTAGGTCTGATTTAATCAGCGCATCAAGCATGCTAGGAGAGTTACAGATTACGAATGTTAAGCTTAACTCTGATTAATACGCACCTAACTCCTTTACGCCTGATGTCCCTGCTTCTTTAGAGCATGATTTAGGCCTAGGTAATCAAGTGGCTAACCAAGTTAGGCCTAGGGTGCTTAGAATTAGCTTTAATTGGGCGGATGAGGATATTCTGTTTGAATTTTCTTACGATGTGCACTTTGTGTGCCAGTTGAGTTTTCCTGTGCAGGAGCTGATAAAGAAAAAGAAGAAAGATCCTCTGAGAATCAAAGAAGTGGATTTCGGTTGAAGACTGCAAATCCTATTGAGCAATCGACGTTAAACATTTGCGCTCCTGGGAGGTAGCGCAGATTTAAAATAAATTCTATCTCTTCTCTTTATTTTCTAGCCATTTTCTTCTTGTCAGTTTTTATTTGTTTTCCCTTCTTGTCTTTAGGAGTTTGTGACCCTATTTCAGCAAGCTGCTACCTTTCAAGTCATGGTGAATTATTCCCTTCCTACCATTGAGCTTAAAAGCAGGGAGAATTTTTGTTCCCTTACTTTTTGTCCCTTTTACTTTTTCTTGATTAGATTTATTAAAAAAGGATGCATGATTCTAGGTTACGGTGGAATTGGTCCTGCATGCCTGTGTTGGTTGAGTCTTGATGCACCTGAGCATTAGACTATTTTGTTATGCAGGATTTTATTTTTACACTCTATGTTTTCTGGATTGAGGCCATGCATCTGAGCAATGGTTCTGTTTTTAAGTAAATTTTAGATGATTGAGTGTTGATGTATGGATGGTCTGCTTGCTTTTTCTATGATTATGAAAACCAACGATGTGTCATCCTACCAACTTTATTACTTTTGTTGAATGATAAGCATGTGCCCATAAATTGAGCCTTTTTAAATTTTTTCCTAGTATTTTTCTTGCAAGAGTGAACCTTAGCATACCTAGGATTAGTTTGAAAGCTTAGAAGCGAATTACAAATCCATATTCTTGTTGTCACCTCGATAGGTGTAGGGATGAGCTAGTGATTCAAATAGCTACATATTAGCATGTAATATCTTGCTTAGGAGAAAAGAAAGAAAATATGCCTAAGAAAAAGGAAACAGAGAGAAAGAAAAGAAAAGGAAGAAAAGAAAAAAAAAATGAGCGCAAGCTAAAAAGAAAATCATATGCTCGTTTACATTACTTTTATTTTTTGAGAAAAAGCATGCTATTAAGGTGGTAAAAAGAGCTACCTGCGGTGTCATCAGTTAGGCCAACCAAGAGTAAAACTCGGGTTATGGGTCCCTGCACTGTAGTGTGAAAGTTAGTGTCCGGCAAAAACAAAAAGAGAGAGAAAGAAAAAGAAAAGAACATAAAGAAAATGTCTTTTATTTTTCAGGCACATGGGTAAAGAGAAAAGTAGTCTAATTTATCTTGTTTGCTCCTTGGTTAGTTCCTAGTGCCAATGTAGAGGGAAGATGGGTCGGGGGTTAAATAATCCAATCCCGGGCTAGTAAGATTCAATCTAGGTAGACTAAGTGTGAGCTTGGAACAAGAAATCTCATGAAAACTTTTGATTTATCTCTTTATTAGGGTCACATGTGAATAATTCTTGATTGCAATAATTTTGGTATTTTAGACTTTGAGATTTGAGTCTATGAACTTGCAACCAACGAATCCTATACTTCTATTTTGTGTTCCCTCGAGAATTAGCAAGGTTTAAACCAAATCTTATACTTTTATTTTGTATGCTTGCTCGAGGACTAACAAGATTTAGGTTAGGGGTATTTGATGGGACCTAATTGCCCATGATTATTTGTCCTTAATCTTGTTAGTTTTACGATAATTATTTCGTTTAAAGTTATGTTTTGTAGTGGTTTTGTATCAAGCGCTTTAGTGGAAATCATTTTCAATTTTGGTGTTAATTCGAGGATTTTAGCGCGGTTTTGATCTATCTTGAAGTCTATGGGATGACGAGGCGGTAATAAAGCTTTAGTGGAGCGCTTGGGACTCATAATCGGCACTAAACAGGTCAAGTTTTGAAGTGGCCAAGCCAAGGACACTCGAGAGATGGCGTCGAGACTCCATCCTCAGGTGTCTCGAAGCTTCGGAAGCGAAAGCCAAAACAATAACCGTGGCGTCTCGATGTCGGCTCGTTTATTTAAACACCTACTGCTGTTTTAGGGCAGCAACATGGAAGGGAGGAAACGACGATTGAAGTGTTTAGCAGCCGCTCTCTCTCGATTTAGGGTCAAATCATTTCACTTTTCTCTTCTATTTTACATTTTCTAGGTAGATTAGGTTGGTTTCTTGAGCCTTGGGCTTAGATTAGGCTTGTCTATGGCCATCTAAGCATCGTTCGTTGTAGTTGGGACCTCGTGATTGTAAGTACATTTGTATTTTTATGAGATTCATGAGCAATCTTAACTGATTCATTGTTGATCTTGAGATTCTTGAACTTTTTGCATGATTTATTGGTTTTTTGTGGTTTTAGATTCTTGGTTTTCTAATTAGCATGTGCAGTAGGTTAGATTGACGCTCGAACTCACAGCTCGTATGTTAATAATCCGCTAAAGAATTGATTTGCACTTAGCTAATGGATAGTTAATTCAATAGTTAGCGTTAGATTGATTCGTGAGCACGAGTCCCAAGAGCAGACTCCGACTTTGTTGTGACATGATAGATCTAGGAGTCTAAATCGATACTTGTGATTAATTAGATGTTTCTCTAGTTTATTGTGAGTGTTCTAGTCTAAAGCAACGATTGATTGATTTATTGACTGTCGTCAGGTTAGTTTATTGATTAATTGCATGTTAGCTCAACGGGTGCGATGGGTTAGCAATCTAGGGGTATCTAGTTCTTAATGGAGTTGCTTAATTAATTAAATTGACGGGTTTGTGAGGTTAATTAATTATTGGCAAGTAATTGAATCAATGGATGTTGGGTCAAGTCAATTGATTTAGAGTACCTATAGACAACATGCATATAAATCATTATCTGCTAATCAATGAGTAAAAAGTAAATGTACTAATCCCGAGTGTCTTCAACTTCAACGGGCGGCAAGGTGAGATTAACCAACCTCCCCATTTATTTTCCTGTTATTAATTTTCTGTCAGTTTACTTTCTTGCATTTTTCCTTCGCCCACAATTTTCTCCATCTATCTCAAAGCCCCTTTTCTTTGTCATCCCACAACACAAAAGAGATTAGGAGTAAATGAATTTTCCCTTGAGATCGACCCCGGGCACTACTACTGCAAAGTAGCTTGGTGTCCGTGGATTATAAATTTGTTTTGATACGAGCCTCGCGACACCGACGCACCCACGCTGGTGAATGTAAATTTGCCTTCACGCGTGGAGCCTGACGAAGAAGCTCGATCACCATCCCTGATCCGTACCTTGCTGTTTTATTTCTCGGTCTTGTCTCGTTTGTTCTCGGTACGGGGCTTCAATCTTCGGCTTTTGGTGTCGTTCTTTAGGCCCACTTCAATACAATTGGGTATTTTCACCTCCTTGTCGTCCAAGACACCGAGATGGCTCCAAAACTCTGTAATTATCACGAATTAACACCAATTTAGCATGATTGGCTCCCGACATTGCCTAAGCTCAAAGATCTTGTAAATAAGACAGGTAAAGTATAAAATTGCTCTAACAAGCTCAGATTACAGGTTGTAAAATAATACTATTTAGGTCCTATCAAATACCCCCAACCTAAATCTTGCTAGTCCTCGAGCAAGGTACACACAGACCAAAGAAGAAGACGTTGTGCATATAATTGAAAAGTGATTTAATCTTAAGGACTCAAATACTCCAAAAACTAAAGCAACCAAGAGACATTCGCAAGAGAGACAAATGAGGAGATAAATCAAAATTTTTCAAAGATTATCTTACACAAGAGAGCTCTATCCTACCTAAAGAAGACTTTACTAGCCTGGGATTGGTTTACTTGACTCTCATCTTATCTTCTCCCTACACTAGTACTAATGTCTTGCTAAAAGGCCCAAATGGAACAAACTAGGTTGCTTCCTCTTGCTTAGGTGCCTGAATAAGGAATTCCCTTTTCTTTTGCTTTTCTTTTTCTCTTTTTTTTTTTTTCTTTTTGCATTTCTTTTAGGATGGGGCACTAGCTTTTACACTACAGTGCAGGGACCCATAACCCGAGTTTAACCCTTGGTTGGCCTAATTGATCACACTGTAGGTAGCTCTTTTTACCCTTTAGCGTTCAACACAATGCAAGCATGCTTTTTTTCTCGAAATAGAAATAAGAAAGACGAGCATATGATTTCTTTTGGCTCGCGCTCACTGACTTATTTTTCCACTATTTTTTTTAGCAGGCATATTTTCTTTTTCTCTCCTAGGCAAGATTCAACACTCTATTTTGCAAAAAAAAAAAAAAAATAGACTTTCTCGGTTAACCTTACACCTATCGGGGTGACAACAAGAATATGAGCTAAGTAACTCGTGTAGGGATTAAAGCCCTAGCGCAGCGGAAACGATCAGAGATCTTAATCGGTTTAAATGTCGATTGGGAAACCAATACAACGACAAAAGAAATATTTTACAACAGAAAAATAAATGCAAATTCATGCTGTAAAACTATAAAACATGCTGGAAAAAAGGGAAACAAAACTCTAGATCTCATCTAAAATTGGATCCTAATGATCCTAGTCCAAGAATAACTTACCCTTGTAGAAATTCTTGAACGTTTCGCCTTTTCCCTTGATGTTTGCAGAAAATTCCAGCAACCAAAAGGACTTTGATCTTGCTGTAAATTACCCTTGAACACCACCAAGTAGTCCCACCGGTATTCTCGAACAGGATTTTGCGTTGGGAGCTTGTGGGAGCAAAAACCCTAAGGATTCACTGGAGGATCTTCTTTCTGTCGATCACAGAGAGGGAGAAATCGAGAGAGCAAGAGAGAGGGGGAGTTTGCGTGAATGTGGGATTAACTGAACTGAATGAAGACCCCTTCCCATTTACCTATCGATCAGGAGAGGAAAACTAGGGCCACACACGCATAACATCAGGTAATTGATTAATCAGTTACCTGATATTTTTAATTAATTATAAATTTAAAATTCAAAATTTAAATTATAATTAATTAAATTTTTAATTAATCAATATTAATTAAAACAACATTAATTTAAATCTTATTTAAATTAATATCCCTCTTTAACCTATAGTTTAATTAAATCAAATTTAATTAAACTAAATCAATTAATTAATTCAAAGTTGATTAATTAAAAATAATAAAATTGAACATCATATATTCAATTTATTATTCTCTCTCATAAAACTATACTATCAATATACATCCAATGCACATTAATTATAACATATAGTTTTAATATGAATCAAATTCATATTTTAGCTTAATATTCGAACACCTTCGAATATTCAATCCTTCCTTAGAATTTTACCTCAACGCCCCAAATGACCTACCGGTGGGACCTAATGGACCTACAGATCGGAAGCTCCAACGATATGAGATTAATTGGCTAAACTCATTAACCAAGTTAATCAATATTCGTTAACCGTGGTTCACTCCACTAAAGAACCATGACTACACTCTTCTCACTGCAGATATATTTCTGTGTCCACGGATGTTGACCGTCAACAGCAAGTTAGCCCTTCACGTGTGTTCGTATCCCAGCTAGGTCAAATTACTGTTTTACCCCTAGGCTACCTCTTGATCCTTAAGTACTAGTGCTTCTCTAATGAACAACCTGTTTGAGGTCCAACCAACAAATAGAAATCCCTCTCGTGCCATAAAGAGGGTAGGGCCCTTTGTTCAAGACCTGGAGACACCACTTAAGGGAACACACCTCTACTTACCCTAATATCGGGAAGGAGTGAATTCCATCTTGTAAGACTATGTTCCCAGCTGCCCACTTGGTCTTGTCCCCAAAATGGTAGGCTTATTGAGTCGGCGAACAAGCCACTCTCACCCGTACAAATCAAAGGACAATCCTTTATGGATAGGAGTCCATAATCCACTCAGGATTAAGGCCAAGTTGCCTAGTTCATCCTAGTGAAATAGAAATCGAGCTAACTAACGGTGTTACAGTTAGTGGTAAACTATTTCGCGGTCCGATCTTTGTGCAAACTCATTGCACAGGATACCCCCACTCGCATGTCAACTACATAAACACGTTGGATCATTACGTTTCTATCAATATACAAAGCGGGTCGTATCCATAGTGTCACCAGGACAAGGTACCCAGCCTTATCCCTATACTACAGACTCTTTAGGCTAAAACTTGAACATTGATCCCCGTATGTCCCTACATACTAGTTCAAGCCTCATTCTATTAGCCTTGGATGTTTAGTTTATTGGATTAGGGTTATTAAGACAAGATATAATACAAACATTGAATAATACATCACTTTTATTAATGTTCGGTCAAATGTACATTTACTATCTACGAGTTTTAGGGCATAAAACCCAACAAACACCCACTTGAACTAAAACTCAAGTTACAGGGAAAGTATATACAATATAATCCAAAGCTGGAAATGGTACATGTATGTTGTACATTACATAAAAGGTAAATATACAAAATACAATAAACTAGGGCATCCTTACACCCATTACACATCTCCCACTTGCCCTAGATTACGCTATATACATGTCTCGCAGACCTAGACTTTCTAGATGACCCTCGAACACTTTAGCCGAGAGGGCCTTCATAAACGGATCAGCAATGTTGTGCTCGGAAGTGATCTTTGTCACGACCACATCTCCTCTTTGCACAATCTCTCGAATCAGATGATACTTCCTCTCTATGTGTTTACCTCGTTTGTGGCTGTGAGGTTCCTTTGAATTGGCTACAGCCCCACTGTTGTCACAGTATAACGTAATGGGCAAGTTCATATTTGGAACAACTTCCAAATCTGTCAAGAACTTTCTTAGCCAAACAGCTTCCTTAGCTGCTTCACAAGCAGCTACATACTCAACCTCCATCGTGGAGTCTGCTATGCATCCTTGCTTTTATACTTCTCCAAACTACAGCTCCCCCGTTAAGGGTGAAAACTGACCCTGACATGGATTTCCTAGAATCCTTGTCAGTTTGGAAGTCAGAGTCGGTGTATCCAGTGAGAACTAACTCTTTAGCCCCAAACACCAACATGTAGTCCCTTGTTCTCCTAAGATACTTGAGGATTCCTTTAACGGCGGTCCAGTGGTCTAACCCTCTATTTGACTGATATCTGCTGACAATCCCTACAGCATAACAGATGTCAGGCCTCGTGCATAGCATGGCATACATTAAGCTACCCACTGTAGAGGCGTAGGGAATCCGTCTCATGTCCTCAACTTCTTGAGGTGTCTTAGGAGACTGTTCCTTAGACAAGTGAACCCCATGCCTGAAAGGCAACAAGCCCTTCTTGGAGTTCTGCATCGAATATCAGGCCAACATCTTGTCGATATACGTTGATTGAGACAGAGCTAGCGTTTTGTTCTTTCTATCCCGAATAATCTGGATGCCAAGAACATACTAGGCCTCACCCAAATCTTTCATTTGGAATTGAGCTGCTAGCATTCTTTTATGTCAGACAGATATCCTACATCATTCCCAATGAGTAGGATGTCATCAACATAAAGTACGAGGAAAGCTACTTTATTTTTGTTGATCTTCTTGTACACACAAGGCTCATCAACATTCTGCTCAAAACCAAAAGATTTGATCGCAGTATTGATAAGTCCAATTTATTATACACTTAGAATCTCCCAATTTGCTTATCTTAGTTGAATTCCTTGCGAAAAATGCTTTAAAATGAGTATAATATGTCTATAGGTCCTCACCGGAGCTTTGGAAGCAATTCGGAGCTTAAACGAGCGAAATCGGAGCGTAAAATGACAATTTTGCCCCTGGAGCCTCATCAGCGTCGAGACGCTCGTCATACAGAGTCGAGACGCTCGTCATACAGAGTCGAGACGCTACAGGTTCGAGACGCTTGCTCATCAGCGTCGCGACGCTAGGGCAATCCGAGAAATATTTTCTAAAATTGAAGGGACAACGTCGGGACGCTTGCTTCACAGCGTCGCAACGCTAGGCAGTTTTCCAGAATTGAAATTTTCCATGTTTGAAGACCCAATTCAGCACCATTCTACCACGAATTTTAGGCCAAGAATCCCTATAAATAGAGGCCTTTGGTGTAGGTTTAGAATCATCCCTCAATACACAATTCACTACAACTTTGTAGTCCATCTCTCTCCCCCTTTCCACCATTCATCTTAGTTTTTCTTGTTTTTCTTGTTTTTCTTTATGTATCAAGCTTGTTCTTGCTCCATAAGAGGCTAGAGTCTTCACTCATGTAACCGGGAAGTCAAAAGTAAGTTCATATTCTATTAATGAAATTTCTTGTTTGAATTATCAAAGCATGTTCATGTGATTTTAGTTCTTTTTCTATAAATTTAGTTTGTGGTAGGAAAGATTGACAACCTTGACCGCGCCCTCTCTAAATTTACTTGCTAATTCTTAGTAGCATATAGGTTAACGTTATGTCCATACGCAAGCGTCCCTAGAACTAAATGATTTAATCAATTGTAATTGTGGTTTGTTGCCCGTTGCATGTGAATTAATTCGGCTAGATCCCAATGCGGTTTAGATCAGTTAATTGGATAATTAATTAGTTTAAATTAGAATCAAACTTAGCGTTTGCATGTTTGTGATAGTGGATCATGACTCTCGATTTGTTGTCGGAATACGCCGAGCTTAAACTTGTTTTGACTTGTTAGTGAAATTTATGATTTAATTGAATTGAACTTACCATGACTATCCCGGTTGCATGATCTTTGAGGTATTGATTTCTTTCTTTAATTCTCTTACTTTCCTTTTACAACATTTTCCATAATTAGTTTTCTTTCCTTGTTTGCTTTCTTTTCCAAATATAAACCCCCCCATTAGTCTAGTCATCACAATAAATCTAAGATAAACAAGTTATAATCGTGCTCCATGTGTTCGACCCCGGCCACTACTGCTACAAGTTAGCTTTAGAGGTTGTGGATTATAAATTTATTTGATAAGAGACCTCGACAATCTCTTCCGTCAAGTATCAAATCTAATATTCCAAGATCGGGAGGCATGTTTCAACCCATAAATAGATCGATTCAGTTTACAAACCTTTTGCTCCTGACCTTGGGTTATGAACCCTTCGGGTTGAGACATAAAAATACTCTCGTCAAGGTTGCCATTCAAAAAAGCTGTCTTGACATCCATTTGCCATATTTCATAGTCATAAAACGTGGCAATGGATAAGAGAATTCTTATGGACTTAAGCATAGCAACTGGAGAAAAAGTTTCTTCATAGTCCACCCCTTCTCGTTGGGTATAACCCTTTGCTACAAGTCTTGCTTTGAAAGTCTGTACTTTCCCAGCAGCATCTCTTTTCCTCTTATAGATCCATTTACACCCAATGGGTTTGACCCCTTCAGGTGGATCTACAAGTTCCCAAACTTGATTGAAGTACATAAACTCCATCTCAAGGTCCATGACTTTGGCCCACTCGTCCTTATCTACGTCATTCATTGCCTGACGATAAGACAATGGATCTTCTACGTCGTCATCAGGTATAACTACTTGTGTTTCTATTAAACCCAAGTAGCGGTTAGGTTGTATCACAACCCTCCCACTGCGTCGAAGCTCTCCCACTACGTGAGGAGGACTAGATTGACGAGAAGAACTGGATTCTCCAACATCTCTTGTTGAAAGACCAGGTTCATCAACAACCCTTGTTGATCCTTCTGTAGCTTCACCTAATACTAACTTACTTCGTGGTTTATGATCTCGAATGTGGTCTTCCTCTAAGAAAGTTGCATTTGTTGATACAAATACATTATTATCTTGAGGGTCATAGAAAAGATCACCTCTCGTTTCTTTTGGATACCCAACAAATTAGCATATTCTCGTACGTGGTTCCAATTTCTTAGGATTTGTCACTAACACATGTGCAGGACAACCCCAAATACGAAAGTAACGTAAACTAGGTTTACGCCCCTTCCATAACTCAAAAGGAGTTTCAGAAACACTCTTTGAGGGAACGTTGTTAAGAATATGTACTGCAGTCGCTACTGCATACCCCCAAAACGAACTAGGCAACTGAGCATAGCTCATCATAGATCGAACCATGTCTAACAAGGTTCTATTTCTGCTTTCTGATACACCATTTTGCTGAGGTGTACCAGGAGCTGAGAGTTGGGATTGGATTCCATGTTCTATCATATAGTCCTGGAATCGCTGATCTAGATACTCTCCACCTCGATCTGATCGAAGTGTTTTAATCGTTTTACCTAACAGGTTTTCTACCTCAGCCTTAAACTCTTTGAACTTTTCAAAAGCCTCAGACTTATGGCCCATCAGGTACAAGTAACCGTATCGAGAATAATCATCTATGAAAGAGATGAAATATTCATAACCACCTCGAGCCTTTACATTCATTGGACCAAAAAGATCCGAATGTATTAGTTCAAGTGGTTCTTTTGCCCTATAACCTTTTCCAGTAAAAGGCCTCTTGGTCATTTTACCCTCGAGACACGATTCACAGGGTGGTAAAGATGTATCTTCTACATCAGTTAGAAGTCCATTTTTAACCAAACGATCGATCTGATCGATGTTAATATGACCAAGACGAAGGTGCCAAAGATACGTATTGTTACTTAGAGGAGAAATCTTTTGCCTTTTATTTTGCGTTTCAGCCGTTTTAAACATTTCATGACTTAAAATAGCCTTAGCATCAGTTGGTCTGAACACAAATAAATTATTCTCACGCTTAGCTGATCAAATATAAATTCCATTCCTTGAAATTAAAGCTTCATTAAGCAAGAATGAAATTGAATAAGATTGTTACAGTAAAGCTGAAACAGAAATAAGGTTCCTTTTAATTCTAGGAACGAAGTACAATTTCTCTAAAATCAAAAACTTATTTCTAAAGAATAATTTTGCAGCTCCCACTGCACGAGCTGAAACAACGTCTCCTGTTCCAACATTGAGCGTCATTTCACCGTCTGCAGCTGCTGGAAATTATTTCCCTGAAAAGAAGAGCAAACATGATTAGTGGCTCCCGAATTCAGTATCCAGGCAAACTCATCATGTTCTACGAGACAAGTCTCTAATACAAGTAAATCGAATTTACCTTCTTTTTCTCTTCTCTTCTCAGCAAGGTAACGGGGACAGTTCTAGCTAAAGACGTTAAAGAAAGCGCTGCTTGGGAGGCAACCCAAGGATTAAAGTTTAGTTAGTTGTTTTTGCGGTAAATAATTTTCTTTGCTCCGTGATCCAATTTTGTTTTGCAGGATCACCTTAGCAAATCCCAAAATTCAACATTTCCCATTTTTCATGGATAACAAAGGAAGAGGCTGAAGCACTCCTAGCTCAGGGAAGTCTCAGTATCTCTCTTTATGCTTGTCTGTTTTAAAACATTGGGGACAATGTTTAGTTTAAGTTTGGGGGGGAGGCTTCCGCTGTGTTGAGCATAGTTAAATTCTGTTGGATGCATGAATAGCTAGCCATGATAGCCAAGGATGTGATTTTTGAAATTTTGGGAGAAAATGGTTTATATGTTGTGGAATCTGGGAGCACGGCAGAAATTGTGAAATTTTAAAATATTTTGATACTTAGTTTTGATGTCTAAAGCATGCAATAGTCTTATCTAATGACGTCTTTGAAAATCTAGATTCTTATTATGGTTTTCAAAGTTGTTGTCACCCCGATAGGCTTAGTTTCTAATATTAGGAAGTTCATGTTTGATTGCTCTAAAGAACTAGGTAGGAAAAAATGCTATGCCTGCTGAGAGAAAAGCAAAAGCAACAAAAGAAAATGTGAGAAATAGAAAATCTGTTGAAAAAGAATTTTTGCTTGCTCAAAAGAAAAAAGCCTAGGGGTAAAAAGAGCTACCTGCAGTGTGATCAGTTAGGCCAACCAGAGAATAAAATTCGGGTTAAGGGCCCTACACCGTAGTGTGAAAGCTAGTACCATTAGATATCAAAATGCAAGTTTGGGGGAGGAGCAAAAGAAAAAGAAAAATCATGTGAGAATTCTGCTCCCCCATGAAAAAAAGAAAAAGATGTCAGGCACCCTAGTTTCTTTTTTTTTTTTTTGCATGATAGAAGGACTCCGACGTATTAGGGGCTCTTAGCCAGTGTAGGGGGAAAACAAATGGAGAAAGCCATAAGACTAATCTAGGTTAGTAAAAGAATCAATAGATAAGTCTTGAGCATGCTATTCATTAATCTTAAGTTTAAACTAGTTTAAGATTTCTTCAAGAGTATGCGATGCTTGCTTATTCCACTTGCATGTTTTCCATTCGATCCTAAGAATTCCAAAATCACTGAGGGTTGAGCGATTCTATTTCATGCATCTTTAGAATTTATTTTGCTCGGGACTAGCAAAAGCTTAAGTTTGGGGGTGTGATAGCGAGCAGAAATGTCGCTATTTTAGTCTCAATTTATTAAGCTTTTTGGTGCTTTAATCATATTTTTGCTGAATATATTTAATGAATTTTGTTATTTGGTCCTTAGGAGCTAAGTTGGTGATTTTGGGAGAAAAAGAGCCAAAATTGAAGTAATTATAGCCCAAATCAAAGCTTGATGCAATTGGAAGCCCAAAGAAGCCAACTATAAAGAAAAGACCAAGAGGAATGAAGAAGAAGGCCTAAAAATCAGCCCAAAAAGGAAGCTGAAAAATCTGGAAATCTGGACAGTGTCGAGACGCTAAGTAAGGCAGCGTCGCGACGCTGCCCTTTCTTGTTGCCCAAGCCGCGTGCGCAGCAGCGTCGCGACGCTGAGCAAGGTAGCGTCGCGACGCTACCCCTATTCCAGGCCTATAAAAAGGCACCCTTGGGTGCCTCATTCCTCATCAATCAAACCATCAATCAATCATAATTTCAATCCCTTCCTTTCTCTCTTCCTTAGGCTCCTTTGGAGCCCCTCTCAAGGCTTTTGAGCCATTTTGAGAGGAATCTTTTAGTGGGAAAATTTTGGGAATTTTGGGGGAGCAATCTTAAAGGGTCAAGGAGTAGTCAGCGGGGGCTCCTAGCGTCAGCGAGGGGTTTTTCGACGGTCAATTCCTTTCCTTTTATGCTCTTTATTATGCTTTCCCTTGTAATTATTGTAGATATTATGTGTAGCTAATACCCCAATTTAGGGTCTTGAAATGAAATGATATTTCAAATATTGTTATAATTTCTTGTCTCTTGCCCATGTCCTAATTATTTGTATGGATGTGCTTAATGCTTTACTCAATCTGGCCAATTGTGTAATGATTCGATTCTTAATGGAAACTCGACGGAGAGAAATTAGGATAGATCATAATCCATGCAACTAGTTTAATTGTCTGTTGTGACATCGGGATTAGTTGATTAAACTTAGATTCCTAAAATGAATCAGGGCGTAATAATTAATGATTTTTAATGGCGCTAAGGACACTTAGGTTGTTAAAATGAATTAATTACAATTAGGGGAAACCGACAGAAGAACCTATGTGATTAACGGAGATTCTAGGATTATAATTAGTTGGGCAATGAGATAGGATAATTATAACAACTATTTAGCTAATCATTGATTTTCAAGACCCCTCTTCCCATTTTAAGAAAACTCTTTCTCCATATTTTATTTTTGATTGATCAAATTGTTTTTGTTAATTGTCTTGAATTTAAATCCTTTTATTGCATGAAGTGGTCCCTAAATATTATTTCGCCCAAGTATTTTCAGTGCTCAAGAAAATTTTAATTATTTGCTTAAGTTTCGCTTCGACTCCCTGTGGATTCGATACTCGGTATTACTACAGTTTTATATTACTTGCGGCCCGTGCACTTTGCGGTCATCAGCTTTTCTGCAAGGACTCATAAATCTGTTGAAGGTGTTCATATAACACATGCGGAAGCAATTTTAGGGTCGGAGGCACTTAACTACATCAATTTTAGAAAATGAAAACATGATGTCCAAATACCGTAAGGAGAGAGCAGAGTTTTTACCAACCTTTTGGAGACCGATTCAACAACTCCCTTTGATTCCTTTGATCACGAACGATGTGTGGACCACCTCTAGTGTCTTCCCTACTTTCTCTGGGTCAAGAACGACTTGTAGGAGTCTATAGAGATAGGGAATGGGAAGGGTTTGCTTGAAAGTTCAAGCACTAGAGAGATATATGGAGATGAGAGAGTTGAGACCAAAATCCAGTAGCATAACAATATGGAAAATGGCTCTCATAGCTTTGAATATGATTCAAGCTCCTTTTAAAGACATTCTCCATGCAAAGCCAAGCCTCAAGACACAAGACACATTGTGTATTTGCAAGTTCAAGTGGATTCTAGGTGTACAACTCACAAGACATGCAACAATGCATGAGTGAGTTTTCTTTCCACTTTGAATGTTCATGCATAAGTGGATTTCCAACTAAATCCACCAAATACAAATTGAAATCTAATTTCAAGCTTGCAATTTAATGTTCATTTCAATTCCAAATTGAATTTAACATTAGGTAATCTATTTTGAGGCATTACAAAATGATTTCTTATGATTAATCCAATTAATCATACTAATCTTGTGCAATTAATCATATATGATTCCTAATACATATATATGGTATTCAAAACACTTTTAAATACTCCATCTCTCATTTTCTAGTTTAATTCATAATTAACCATTTTTCCCGATTTTTGAACGATTCAAAGCTTCCTATCTTTTGTTCTAGGCTTAATTCCGATATGAGCTAGTAGGGGGACCTAATGGACCTATAGATCATGGGCTCCAACGATTCGAGGCTAACAGACTAATCTCATTATCCAAGCTAGCAAACATTCGTTAACTACGGGACACTCCACTATAGCCCGATAGTTGCACTCCCCTCACTATAGATATATTTCCGTCCACTTGATTTGACCATGATTAGTAAGTCGATCCTTCACAGGTTGTTTGTAGCTATAGCTAGGTCAAAAGCCGTTTTACCCCTATAGTACTTCTAGTTCCTTAAGTCCCATTGATCCTCTAATGAACAATTGGTTTATGGTCCAACCAATAAACCAAGTCCCTCTCAGGCCAATGAGAGGGTGGGATCCCTTTGTTCAAGTCCCGGAGTCAGCACTTAAGGGATCAACCTCTCTACTATCCCGAATTCGAGTAGGAGTGAATTCCTTCTTGCACAACTATGTCTCCAGCTATCTACCCGTTCCTATCCCTGAAATGGGAGGCTTATTGAGTCGGCGATAGTGAGCCACTCTCACCTATGCAGATCTAAGGATAAGCCCGAATAAACAGGAGTTCATAGTTAGCTCAGGATTAAGATCGAGTTACCTAGGTCATCACATGAAATAATCAGTCTCATCAGTAAACAGTGTTATAAAGCGAGAGCAACTTATTTCTTGGTCCTGGTCTTATGAAAACTCATTGCATAGGACACCCCCACTCGCATGTCTCTACATGGACGATTTAGGATCACATCGTCTATACCATCTATAAAGTGGGTCGCGTCTCATAGTGTCTCCAGAATAAGGTACCCAACCCTATCCCTATACTATAGACCGTTTTGGCTATTACTTAAGCTTGATCCACTTTTATGTCTCTACATAAAGCTCAAGTGTTCATCCTATAGCCATGGATCTTAGTTTATTTGATTTGGGTAATTATATGTGCAATTTACTTTATTCAGTAATAACTTTACTAAATTAGACTCGATAACGCCTTTATCGAATAAGTATATAATTCGTTTATCATTCACTATCTACGAGTTTTAGGACACCTATCCCAACATCTGTAACTCCGAGAGGAGGGTAGTCAGGTTGAACTGAATCTTATTCATGCTCGTGTTCGTCCTGAAAGACAGATAGCTCGCTGGAAGCGAGTGAAGGATGAACGCAACCTGACTTCGTTCGCAGACGACCCCGCCATTTGCCTCAGCTATATTGAATTGGTTAATCATGTCCAGGACGTGTTCCCGAACAGATTGACCTTCCTGCATTTTGGCATTGAAGACGTTCTTCAAGGTGTCGTGGTGGAGCTGGTAGGACAGAAGTCCAAACATCTCCTGCAGGGAATTCATAATCTCCCTGGCAGTTTCCACGTTTTCATAACGCTTGGCCAAGACTTCAGATAAGTTGACCAGTATGTAGACTTTGACCTTTTCGTTGGCCTTAGTCCAGCGTTCATAGGCGTCTTTTACTGCCTGAGCGGCAGTGCAAGGGGGAACGGGAGGACATTCCTCTGTTAAGACGAACCTTAAATCCTCAACCACAAGTATGGTATTTAAGTTCGATTTCCATTGTGGAAAGTTTTCGCCAGTAAGATGTTCGTTTTTAAGCAAGGAAATAATTGAGGAAGACATTGTTGAAAAAACAAACAATTTACCGTATTAGTTATCTTTGCCTTAACCCATCACACAAGCAATACAAACAATTGCATACATCAAATCAATTTTGCAAACAAACAATCAAAGAACCCTAATAAAACTATGATTGTGTTTCACAACGATGCTTTAGAGGTTTAGAAGAACAGCCACCGAAGGGTGATCAGTTGTTCCTCCTCTAAAATGAGACTCTTCTCAGTTAATTTCTAATACCAGAAGAACTCATATTCCATTAGATATTAACCACCGTTGTTCTTTCAAGGATTTGTTAACAATTAACTCCTCCCCGTAAGTGTGACCCTCTCACTTTCAGATCTCAGAGGCACGGACCAACAGGCTACCGTTAGGAAAGACACCTGTTGGTAATTAGCCTAAGCGATCCTATCCTTTGCAGGAGTTCACGGTGTTCCGAATCCTATGGTCAGGCCCTCCGGAGGGATGCTTGCTCCAGGGCAACATGAAGGCGGATCATAGGAATCTCACGTTGTGACCTAGGGGTGGAGACCGAAGGATACGTTGACACGCCTCCCGCTCCCACTTACTATAGTTACTTTCCTCATTCACCTTGGTATTGACCCATGCAAATACTCTCCGAAGGGAGGCCGCTCAACGACGACACGAAGCCGAGCATGGATCTCACGGTGTGAACTATACAGGGACGCAGGAGCAAAACTCAATTTAAATTAAGTTTTGTAATTTTCCTCCCACTAAAGTAGCCTATCATATCTTTTAGGGTTTGATTAAACCTAGATAAATCCGTCTAAGTCATTTATCTAAGTATAGTCCTATTATAACTATTATAATAAGACCTAATGTCTAGGTGTATTAAACAAATTTAATTTACCTAGCGACATTATTCTAACATTAACCTGTGATTAATTCAACTCCGGAGTTCCAGATCAATTCCCAGGTAGGAGGTGTTCTGTATACCCTCAACTTAAATACCTCAAATCCTTAGACAGAACTTCACTGGTAGAGTTCCCTTATAATCTCAGGAATGTTTGTCCTACTTAGTTCATTAAAACTATTTTAAAACTAAGTAAGAATTTCTAATCCTATTAGAAAATGATCTTAAGTCTAATTAATTTTAACTCATTAAAATTAATACATTTTAAACCTAAGATCCTATGTGAGCATGCATATCTTGATTATAGATTGACGGTTTCTAATAATAAATTTTAAACTATTTCAAAACTTTAATGATTAGCCCTATAATCATGCATACTATAGTTTAAATCAATTAACAATCATATTCTAATTAATCAAATTTAAACTATATAACTTTGCATTGCATGAAATTAATATAACTCTTATATTAACCTATGGATGTATCATGCTCAATGCAACTTGATTTCCATTTTTAATAAATAAACAATTTTATTATAGCCAAAAATGGTAAATCACATTAGCATGCTGCAAACAATTTGTTTTTAATATAAATCTTATATTAAAACTATGTAATTGCATGCATCATACTTTTCCATTTTCATGAATTTAATATAACTCAACTATATATTAAATCAATCATGAAAAGCCATGCATTATCAACCAAATATTATAATCATATTATAACATACATAATGCAGGAGCATGCTTTATAACCTAAGGTGGGATTAATATTTAAATGACATCCACAAAGCATTTAAATAGCTAATGAACCGGTTTAATTGGCCCCTAGGATAAAATAAAGCATAATTACACTAAGAAAGCAAATAATCTATCCTATTACAAGAGTCTGCAGCTCCAAAACCGGACCAACAAGCACGAACCGACCCGAACCGCTTCGAACCGACCTTGAAGAACTCGAACCGAACCAAAAACGGGCTGAACCAGACCAAACCGGTCCCAGCTCAACCCATTCACGCGAACCGAACCAACAGTTAGGGTTTCTCCCACGTCTCCACGTAAAAACGAACTGTCGCACGAAATCGTGACAGCGTCGAGACACTTAAGGAACAGCGTCCCGACGCTGACGCGATTTCAACTCATCCGAAGCGTGAAATTGCGATAGCGTCGAGACGCTTAACGCCTAGCATCCCGACGCTAACGCGTCTGGAGCAGTTTTCTAGGCAGAACAGCAACTGATTTCTCTCAATTGGCCTCAAATTTTATCGCGTTCTTCATAAATCTTCATGCCTAAGCTAGACCCGGACTTACAGACTCCAAATTTATGAACAATTGCCCAAAACACAGGGGCCCTTACATTTGATCATATCAAAATAATCATAAATTTATGGCCAATTAAACCTAAACAGTTCACAGCAAACCAAAACATTCAAAATGCAAATTAAATCCCACCTTACAGCCAATCGCAATTCCCAAATCAACATTCAAAACACGATTTGGCTCTGATACCAATTGCAGGGATTATAAAGCCCTAGCGCAGCGGAAACGATCAGAGATCTTAATCGTTTTATACAAAGCGGGCCGTATCCATAGTGTCACCAGGACAAGGTACCCAGCCTTATCCCTTTACTACAGACCCTTTAGGCTAAAACTTGAACATTGATCCCCGTATGTCCCTACATACTAGTTCAAGCCTCATTCTATTAGCCTTGGATGTTTAGTTTATTGGATTAGGGTTATTAAGACAAGATATAATACAAACATTGAATAATACATCACTTTTATTAATGTTTGGTCAAATGTACATTTACTATCTATGAGTTTTAGGGCATAAAACCCAACAACTTGGTCCTAAGCATCCAAGTCCTACTTTAAAGCAAGAAAGACACTCAACAAGTGCAAGCCATATCAAACAAAAGTTTTAAGAAGGCTCCTTTTTTTAGCACTCTCAGTCACAACTCATCGAAAGCAATAAATTTTTGAAAAAATTTGAGTCAATCCTTGGAAATCATCATCACTTAAACAAGCATATACACAACAATCATGCAAGACATTCATTAAGCACAAATGTTGGCCGGACGCTCAGATTCTTAAGGCCCAACAAGAAAACACAACATAATTCCCCACCTCCAACATAAAGTTTACATTGCCCTCAATGTAATAAATCATGAAGAATAAGACAATGTATAGGGAAAGAATATAACTTACTTGAATTTCGCGCTCATGGGTGGTGAATCATGATTTCTTACAGACAAAGAGGCATCGCTTTGGTACCGCCATTCCTAAAAGACAAAAACAAGAAAACAAGCATAAAAGCAACTAATAAAAACAATCCTATCTAAGAATTTAAGAGACAAAAAGCAGTAAAATCATAGGGTGCAAATGTTTAAGGTCGTTTGCTCGTCCACACTCTCCTCTATATCTTCTTAGGGTGGTTTTTCTCCACAGGTCCAGAATATATTGTTTTTGGAAAATTCTCGTTTTAGTCATTTCGGGGCCTGTAAAGAAGAATCAGTAGAAGCAGAAAAAATATTGCAAGTAGAGGTGGGCAAACAAAAACTTCGCTCAGTCCTAATCCTAGAAGATGAGCACTTGGAGACTCAACCAGATTTATCAGTAAGGGTTATTTGGTGCTCATCAACTACATATATCAATCACCATCTATGTCAAGGCTTCTAACAGCAGAAGAATGCATCTTATTATAGGTGACCATGCATGATTTAGAATTTAACGTGTGATCATTCACTGGGCCAGGTTTAAGCATATAGTATTAAAAAAAAGATGCATGAGGATTTTGATAAGGGTAAAAAATATACTTCTTTTACCCTTATATTTGGCTCATTTCTTTGTCAAATATTGCATGTTTAGATCAATTGTACTGTTCCCAAGCTTAAAATATGCTAAAATTGTTAAGTTAGGGTGTTGAGAATCACTTTTTTCAAAATATGCTCATTTGTGCTTAAAAAGACTTAATTTTAAGAGAATTTGACTAAGTTTGTGCTGTGCAGGAAAACTGAGGAAGAGTTGGGATTTTTCTAGAAATGCGACCACCTTTTTGGGAAGGGAAAATGAAATGCGACCGCATTTCTGGAAAAACAGAGGGTCATTTTTTACGAGACTTCTTCGCACCTAACTGGTTGTTTTGACCCCGAAACCGACTAGGCTACCTACCAGCACCTACTTCACAGCTCCCCAACCATTTCCCACACTATATAACCTCGAGATTCGAAGTCAGATTCAAGCAGAACTCATTTGGAAGAAGAGGGTGGTGACAGGAACCCTAGTCGACGCCTATGAGTAGGGATGCCCGAGGTCCTTCTTAGATGATAAAATTCTAACTTTAGTTGGACATAAAACCTTATGGTTTGTAGGAATTTTCACCCATTCCCACTTGTAAAAGCGAGAGAGTGGACTATCTAAGCGAACTCTGGAATGATTGGATAAATAGAAAACTCATAATATTTGGCTACTTCCATTATTTCCAGCTTTTGATACTTTTCACTTATCTATATTTTTTACATTCTTATTTCAATGAAAATGTATTCATTTTCACTTTAACGCAGCATGAGTAGCTAAATTTCGTTGAGGGGTTCAATATGGTGAGTTCACGTATGGTTCAATAGCTTGAAAATGTTTTATTTGCTTAAGTTTTGTTCAGTGCATGTCATTCTTTATTAAATATCATTATGATCGTACTGAGTTTAACTTGATCACTTAGACTTTGCTTGCTATGTGAGTTTGATCTCGAAAGGATAGACGATATCGGTTCTCATAAAGGTGATATAGGAGAAAAGGCTCGAAAGAGATTGTTCGATGGTGTAGGGCAAGCTGCCTAAGGCACCCTATATCAACTATAGGGTTATAGATTGCATTCGAGAATTATCTATGTCGGAGTCGAGTCACAAAAAATGTGCATAACGGTACTCGCTTAGCCTTCTTACGGTTCTTGGGAGCAAGGCCAAATAGAAGTTAAATTTGACCCTATGCATTGAATAGGCTTAAGTTAAATGATCCATGACTAGGGTTATGGCCTTTGGGATGAATCCATGTTGAATACATCATTTTATTTTATTGTTATTCGTTTATTCATTCTCTTGTTTTATATATTTTTCAAAAAACTAATCATCAATCTCATTTCTTTGGTTACCTATTCTTTAAGCAATCAAGTTGAGTAGTTTCTTTTTCAAATCTGAGTTTCCAATTTAGTCCTCGTGGGATCGATACCCTTGGAATAGTTCTAAGGTTTTTTATTACTACGTGCGACAGTGCATACTTGCTTGGCTGAATTTATCTTTATTATTATTTATCATCTTAACTCACATCCATCCATTAAGCCGACGACGCACCAGATTTTCAATGTCATCAAAGATTTTAAAGTACAGGGTCTTATCCTGAAATCCTACTGATACAACTCCCTCATCTACATCAATAACTGTCTTGGCAGTCTTCAGAAAGGGACGACCAAGAAGTATTGTAGCAGAAGATGGATTGTAATCAAAATTATGTGTATCCAAGACATAGAAGTCAGCAGGAAAGACCAAATCTTCTACCCTAACTAAAACATTCTCAACTATTCCAAGAGGTTTAATGCATGACTTATCTACTAATTTTATGACTATGTTGATGTTTTAATATTAGTTAAATTCAATCTTTTATAAACACACACAGACATAACATTTATCCATGCTCCTAGATCTAACATAGCATATTTTATCTTACAATCTCCGATCATATACGGTAAAGAAAACATGCGAGGATTAAAACATTTTATAGGTAAGTCTTCAGACAGTAATGCACTTACATTTTCACTAACCTCTTCTTTACCTGAGGAACTTTCCTTACCTTCATACCAAGTTTTTAAGAACTAAGTATAGGCTGGGATTTTCAAGATTGCCTCAAGCAATGAAATATTCACCTGGACTCATCTAAAAACATCTAAATCATCCTGCACACTTGGAGTAGCAGGTTCAGTGAAGTTCATGGATGAGGTGAGAAAAGAATCATTATCCATATTATTTATATTAAAAGAAGAAAATTTGTTAGAAGAAACAAAAAACCTATCAGAAACAACAAGAAATCCTGGGGGACAGTCAGGTGTGGCTACTCCACTCCACATTGCGCTCACATTTGCCTTAGAATTTACTTCAGGTTGGGCAGGCAACTTACCAGAACTTTTATTGTCCATCTTACAGACTTGGGTTGCCAACTGGGTGATTTGGTTTCCCAAATTTTGGATGGCAATTCTAGTCTCTTGTTCAAACTACAAAGAGCTGTCAGTAAGTTTCTGTAGGGTCTCATCAAAAGATGTACCTGAAGTTGAGGAGGTGGAAGCTTTGTACATTAGTGGCTTCTGTTGGTTCCCATAACTAAAATTTTGATGGTCTCTCCATCCTGAATTGTACGTGTTCCTGTATGGGTTGTACTGCATTTGATTCACATTAAATCCACCAACAACATTCATATTTCCATTGTCTTGTATATCAGGGCAGGCATCGGTAGTATGGCTGGTCATCGAGCAAAGTCCACAGGCTTTTGCTTGTACCTATCATGAACACAAAGAGCGAACAAGCTTAGATAATTCACTCATTTTAGCACGCATTTCACTTGCCTCGCTTTTTGTGGCGGCTTGCACAACTGCGGTGGGTCCTCTCGTCCCAAATTGCCAAGAGTTCTCAGCCATACTCGAAATCAGCTGTCTAGCCTCAACAAGTGTCTTGTTGGCTAATTCTCCTCCACTGGCGGAATCCACCATACTTCGATCCATGGGTTGTCCCTCATAAAAATATTGGATCAATAGTTGATCTGAGATCTGGTGATGTGGGAAACTGACACATAAACGCTTAAATCTCTCCCAATATTCGTTGAATGTCTCCATAGTGATATGTGAAATCCCATATATCTTCTTTTTGATGTTGACAGCTCCACTGGCTGGGAAGAACTTCTCCAGGAATAGATTTTTCATCTCGTTCCATGTACTGATAGAACCAGAGGGAAGGTAATAGAGCCAATATTTCGCTGAATTCTTTAGCGAAAAGTGGAATGCCCTCAAGTTTAGCGCTTCCTCTGTCACTCCATGAGGTCTCATACCAGAACATACAATGTGAAATTCCTGCAAATGTTTATGCGGGTTCTCTCCTGCACTTCCATGATAAATAGAGAGTAAATGAATTAAACCTGACTTTAACTCAAAGTTACATGTTGTCTCGGGGTAGGTAATACAAAGTGGCTACTGGTTCAGATCTGGCGCTGCCAGATTCCTAAACGTTCTCTCAGCCATGGTTGGGGCTTCAACCTCGTCGAGATTATTGACTCTTCTTCTTCTTGCTTGCCTTCTTAACCTCGTCTTCGCTCTATAGATCTCTGGTTCAAACCTAAGATCATTGCCCTGCGAATAACGTGTGATCATAAACCATGCAAACAAGAATTAAAAACACAAATCCTAAATATACTAGAAAACGTCCTTCCCCAACAACGACGCAAATTTGACGGAAGCGGGTCGTGGGGCTGTAGCGTCAAATAAAATTTATAATCCACGACACTACAACTATTTTGTAGAAATAGTGGTCGGGGTCGAACACAGGAAAGGGGACCTAGTAAGTGCAGAATATATTTGAAATGTGATATATATAGGGCATTGACACACAGTTCAAGTTAAATACATGTTTGAGAGAAACATACCTTATATTTACATAGAGTAACCAAAGCACGAGGCCAAGCAACTGCAACACCTAGCCCCAAACACCAGCATGTAGTCCCTTGTTCCTTGAGGATTCCTTTAACAACGGTCCAGTGGTCTAACCCTAGATTTGACTGATATCTGCTGACTATCCCTACAACATAATAGATGACAGGCCTCGTGCAGAGCATCGCATACATTAAGCTGCCCACTACTGAGGCGTAGGGAATCTGTCTCATATCCTCAACTTCTTGAGGTGCCTTAGGAGACTGTTCCTTAGACAAATGAACTCCATGCCTGAAAGACAATAAACCCTTCTTAGAGTTCTGCATCGAATATCGAGTCAACATATTGGGCCTCACCCAAATCTTTCATTTGGAATTGGGCCGCTAGTCAATCTTTTACGTTAGACAGATATCCTACATCATTCCCAATGAGTAGGATGTCAGCAACATAAAGTACAAGGAAAGCTACTTTATTTTTGTTGATATTCATGTAAACACAAGGCTCATCAAGATTTTGGTCAAAGCCAAAAGATTTGATCGTAGTATCAAACATTTTGCTCCTGACCTTGGGTTATGAACCGTTCGGGCTGAGACATGAAGACACTCTCTTCGAGATTGCCATTTAGAAAAGCAGTCTTGACATCCATTTGCCATATCTCATAGTCATAATATGTGGCAATGGATAAGAGAATTCTTATGAACTTAAGCATAGCAACTGGAGAAAAGGTTTCTTCATAATCAACCCCTTCTCTTTCTGTATAACCCTTTGCTACAAGTCTTGCTTTGAAAGTCTGTATTGTCCCAGCTGCATCTCTTTTCCTCTTATAGATCCATTTACACACTATGGGTTTGACCCCATTAGGTGGATCTACAAGTTCTCAAACTTGATTGAAGTACATAGACTCCATCTAAAGGTTCATGGCTTTGGCCCATTCGTCTCTATGTACATCATTCATTGCCTGACGATAAAACAATGGATCCTCAACACCGTCATCAGGTATGACTACTTGTGTTTCAGTTCTGTCAGGTTGAATTAAAACCCTCCCACTACATCGAAGCTGTCCCACTACGTGAGGAGGACGAGATTGACGTGAAGAACTGACTCCTACATAAATTCTTATTGAAGGACCAGGTTCATTAACAACTCTTGTTGACTCTTTTGTAGCTTTTCCTAATACTAGTTTACTACGTGGTTTGTGATCTCGTATGTGGTCTTCCTCCAAGAAAATAGCATTTGTCGATACAAACACTTTATTTTCTTGAGGGTCGTAGAAAAGACCACCTCTCGTTTCTTTAGGGTATCCAACAAATTGTCATGCTCTAGAACGTGTGATAAGTCCAATTTATTATACACTTAGAATCTCCCAATTTGCATATCTTAGTTCAATTCCTTGCGAATAATGCTTTAAAATGAGTATAATATGTCTATAGATCCTCACCGGAGCTTTGGAAGCAATTCGGGGCTTAAACGAGCGAAACTGGAGTGTAAAATGACAATTCTGCCCCTGAAACCTCATCAGCGTTGACACGCTCGTCATAAAGAGTCGGGACGCTCCAGCGTCGAGACGCTTGCTCATCAGAGTCGAGACGCTACAGGGTCGAGACGCTCGTCATACAGAGTTGCGACGCTACGACAATCCAAGGAATATTTTCCAAAATTGAAGGGACACCGTGAAACACTTGTTGTATAGCGTTGCGACGCTAGGCAGTTTTCCAAAATTAATTTTTTCCTATTTTGGCCGGAAATTTTCCTTCTTTGGAGACCCAATTCAGCACCATTCTACCACGAATTGAAGGCCAAGAAACTCTATAAATAGAGGCCTTTGGTGTAGGTTTAGAATCATCCCTCACTACAATTTTGTAGCCATTTTTCTCTTTACTTTTCTAGAGTTGTTTTAAGTTTTCTTTGTCCATGGGTCGGTTGATCGAGCCTCGAGCTTGGAGGTGCTTGTCTATGGCCAACTAAGCTCGGATCGTTGTAATCAGGACCTCGGTTTGTAAGTTTGATTCAATTTTATGATATTTCTATTCTTCATTACCTAGTTATTTGTCTTTGTGATTTTAGTTCTTTGCATACAAGTTTATATTGTGGTAGGAAAGATTGGCAACCTTGACCGCCCTCTCTAAATTTACTCGCTAAATCTTAGTAGTAAATAGGCTAACGTTATGATTTTACGCATGCGTCCCTTGAACTAAATGATTTAATCAATTGTAATTGTGGTTTGTTGCCCGTTGCATGTGAATTAATTCGGCTGGATCCCAATGCGATTTAGATTAGTTAATAGGCCAATTAATTAATTTAAATTAAAATAAAACTTAGCATTTGCATGTTTGTGATAGTTGAATCATGGCTCTCGGTTTGTTGTTGGAGTACTCCGGACTTAGATAGTTAATTAAAATCAATTGATAATCGATGAATGAAATTAATCAAACTTAACACCTAGTTCAACCCCAATTATAGTGATCCTCGTGGTAAGATCAACTAACCCCACCTTTACTTTCCTTGCATTTTATTTTCCTTATTTATTTTCATGCCTTTACTTTATGTCTTAATCTTTTATCCATAAACCCCCCCCCCCTTTTTGGTTACCTCAAAGACACAAAAGAATTTAGAAGTAAACCGATTGTTCCCTGTGATCGACCCCGACCACTACTGCTACAAGTTAGCTTTAGGAATCGTGGATTATAAATTTATTTGACAAGAGACCGCGGCAATCTCTTTCATCAACGTGGTTCTAGTTTCTTAGGATTTGTCACTAGCACGTGTGTAGGACAATGCCAGATACGGAAGTAAGGCAAACTAGGTTTACGCCCCCACCATAACTCAAAAGGTGTTTCAGAAACACTTTTTGAAGGAACGTTGTTAAGAATATGTACTGCAGTCTCTACTGCATACTCCCAAAACGAGCTAGGCAATTGAGTATAGCTCATCATAGAACGAACCATGTGTAACAGGGTCCTATTTCTCCTTTCTGATACACCATTTTGTTGAGGTGTACCAGGTTCTAAGAGTTGGGATTGGATTCCATGTTCTATCATATAGTTCTGGAATCTTTGATCCATGTACTCTCCAACTCGATCGGATCGAAGTGTTTTAATTGTTTTACCTAACAGGTTTTCTACCTCTGTCTTAAACTCTTTAAACTTTTCAAGAGCTTCGGTCTTATGACCTATTAGGTATAAGTAATCATATCGCGAATAATCATCTATGAAAGAGATGAAGTATTCATAACCACATCGAGCCTTTACATTCATTGGACCACAAAGATCCGAATGTATCAGTTCAAGTGGTTCTTTGGCCCTATAACCTTTTTGAGTAAAAGATTCTTGGTCATTCTACCCTCGAGACACGATTCACAGGGTGGTAAGGAATCATCTTCTTAATCGGTTAGAAGTCCATTCTTCACCAAACGACCGATCCGGTCGATGTTAATATGACCAAGATGTAGGTGCCAAAGATATGTATTGTTACTTAATAGAGAAATCTTTTGCCTTTTATTATGAGTTTCAGCCGCTTTAAACATCTCATTATTTAAAATAGCTTTAGTGTCAGTAGGTCTTAACGCAAATAAATTATTTTCACACTAAGTAGAACAAATATTTCATTTATAGAAATAATAGCTTCATTAAGCAAAAAAGAAATAGAATAATGTTGTTCTAACAAAGCTGAAACAAAAATAAGGTTCCTTTTAATTTTAGGAACCAAGTACAAGTCCTCTAAAATTAAATACTTATTTCTAAAGAACAATTTAGCAGCTCCCACTACTGTCGCAGAAATGACCTCTCTCGTTCAAACCTTGAGAGTCATTTCGCCATCAGCCAATTGCTGGAAATCATTTCCTTGAAAAGATGAGCAAACATGATTAGTGGCTCCCGAATCTATATCATGTTCAACAAGACAAGTTTCTAAAACCTAGAAATCGTATTTACCTTTTTTTCTCTCTTCTTTTCAGCGAGGTAACGGTGGTAGTTCCTCTTCCAATGACCATCCACATTGTAGTGGAAACATCTGTCCTTGTCAGCCACTACCTTGGCTTTTCCTTTACCCTGAACAACCTGCGCAGGAGCCTTCCCCTTATCACCCTTCCTCTTTTGTATCTGTTTCGATGAAGAAGCCTAAGGTACAGATTTTGTTCCTAAGGTACATCCATATTATGTATCTTGTGAATTCATGAACTTTTATTTATGAAGGTTCATGCATGGATTTGAAAAGTTAGGGGTTGAATTTAGACCACATAGATGAAGGGTTGCATCCTTTCATGATGTCTTTTCAATTAGTATAAATATGGATGTAATTTGTCATTTGAAAACAAGTTGAAGTTGAATTTGAATGAAATTTCATATTGAGTTTAGTCTCTCTCAAGCTTTTAAGTTTTCTTTGTGTTCTTGTGTTTAGAATGCATGCCTAGGACTTTCAATCTAGTTTGATCAATTAGATTGTGAAGAGTTCAAAATCTAGATGTTAGGAACGAGTTCTCCTTTCTTCTTGATCTTTGATCATCCTTCCAAGCAAATTTGTTTAACTTTCTTGGGGTTGTCTTATCATTTTATTAATTGGGGTTATTCTTATTACTGTTGTGGGGGTTCACCTAAAATAAGGGGAGTTCTCAAACGTAATTGAGGTAGTTCCTTTATCAGAAGGTCACTTCACAATTAGCTCAGCTGTCAGTACAACCCACCTTGAGGCAGCGTATTATTGATGCTTAGCAGGGGAATCCAAATCTTATTGATGGTTTTTGCATAGTGGAGTCTAGGAAAATAGACGAGTTTTCTGTGTCTTCAGACAAGGGTTTCCTTTATCGTGGGCGTTTGTGTTGGGTTTTATGACCTAAAACTTGTAGATAGTGAATGTAAACAAATTGTATACTTGTTTCAATAAAGTGTAATTGAGTTTCTACAATAAAGTGTTATTGTTAAGTATTGCACAATTTGACCCAAATCCAATAAACTAAGATCCAAGGTTGTTTACATGTGACTTGAACGAGTATGTGGGGACATACGGGGATCGGTGTTCAAGTAACAACCTAAAAGGTCTGTAGTACAGGAATAAGGTTTGGTACCTTATCCTGGTAACACTATGTGATACGACCCGCTTTGTATTTGATACAGACGTATTGATCCAAAGCATCCATGTAGTAGACATGCGAGCAGAGGTATACTATGCAATGAGTTTGCATAAGATCGGACCATGAAGTGGTAAACCACTACATATAACACCGTTAACTAGTTAGGTTACTGTTTCAATAGGATGACGTAGGTAACTCAGTCTTAATCCTGAGTGTGTCATGAACTCCTTCTCATGAGGGATTGTCCTTTGATTAGCATGGGTGAGAGTGGCCAATACGCTGGCTCAATATGCCTTCCTTTTTTGGGATAAGACCGAGTAGGGGCTGGGGACATGACAACACAAGATGGAATTCACTCCTTCCCACTTCTAGGAGAAGTAGATGAGTGTTCCCTTAAATGATGACTCCGGGAATTGAACAAAGGGATTCCGCCCTCTCACTGGCCCGAGAGGGACTTTCTGTTTAATGGTTGGACCATAAACATGTTGTTCATTAGAGGAGTGCTGGTACTTAAGGAGACAAATGTAACACGAGGGTAAAACGGTTATCGATTAACCTCGTGAAGGATTGACTTACCGGTATAGGTCTATATTTGTGGACACATAAATGTTCTACAGTGAGAAGAGTTCAGTTGTGGGTATTTAGTGGAATGACCCACAGTTAATGAATATTGGTTAACCTGACTAATGAGTTTAATCGGTTAACCTCATATCATTGGAGCTTCTGATCTATAGGTCTATTAGGTCCCTCTACTAGCTCGTAAAGAGTAATTAGGAACAATTATATCTTGAGAGAATTTGAATAATTAAAACTCATATTGGGAATTAAGTTAATTGTATGAGATACAAATTAATATAATGTATAATGATACATTAAAATGTAAAGTCTAATTTGAAATTAAACTTTATTATTATGAGAGGAATAAATATTTGAAGAAGTTCAAATATTAATAAGAATTTGATTCATATTAAATTTATAGGATATAAGAGAATTGGAAGGAGTTCCAATTTTAATATGATTTTGATTCATATTATAGAATTAATTAATTGAAGGCCTGAAATTAAATATAGGATATTTAATTGGGTAATTAATTAATTAACTAATAGAAGGTCTGAAATTAAATATATGATATGTAATTGGTGATTAATTAATTTAAAGAATTAATTAATTGGAAATTAATCAATTATGGAAATGATTAATCACTTATGGAAGTAATTAATCATTTATGGAAATGATTTAATCACTTATGGAAGTGATCAATCATTTATGGAAAAGATTAATCAACTATGGAATTGATTGGTTTTGGAATTGATTAATTATGAAAAAGATTAAATCAGTTATGGAAATAATTGATTTTAAATGAATATTTTATTCATGGCATTTCTCCTATAAATAGAACACTAACTCTAGGGTTTAGGGACTACATCATATGACCATCATAAGGCCCTCTCATATTCTCTCAACTCAAGAACTCTAGGGAGATTTTTTTTCTCTAGAGTTTTTCTCATTCAAGATTAGGTAGTCCCACAACTACGTTCCTAATCTCAGAGTTATAGCGGGGAAGATCTTGTGGTGGTGTCCGTTGAAGAATTCAGAGTCGTCAGACAGAGGTATGTTTCTCATCGCATAAGTTTTGCCAATGTATTGGTATTTTGTAGAACAAAATTAATTTACGAACGGTCCAATTACGCTTCCGTTGTAACCGAATTGGGAACTCCAATCCTTCAATTTGTGTGTGCCGTATAATGATGAGCTTAAGACAAAATTGTTAACTGAGGCTCAACTATCCATTTTCGATGCACCCAGGTAGTACGAAAATGTATCACGATTTGAAGCAACACTATTGGTGGAGTAATATGAAGAGGGATATAGTTGAGTTCATTGGTAAGTGTTTAGTTTGCCAGCAAGTCAAAACCCCAAGACAGAAGCCAGCATGGTTGTTGCAACCTTTGGATGTGCTAGAGTGGAAATGGGAAAGTATAGCTATGGATTTCATAGTGGGGCTACCTAGAACAGTCAAGGGTCATTCTATGATTTGGGTCATTATTGACAAACTTACTAAGTCCGCACATTTCCTTCCAGGAAAACCTACTTACTCGGTAGATAAGTGGGCGCAGTTTTATTTGGAAGAGATAGTATGGTTGCACGGAGTGCCTGTCTCGATTATATTAGACTGTGATCCTCATTTTACCACAGATTTTTGGAGAAGCTTGCAGAAGGCTCTAGGCACTCGGTTAGATTTCGGTACAGCCTTTCATCCCCAAACTGATGGCCAAACAGAGCGATTAAATCAGACCTTCGAAGATATGTTGCGAGCTTGTGCGTTAGATTTTGCAGGTAGTTGGGACACTCACCTACACCTGATGGAGTTTGCAAATAATAATAGTTACCAAGCAACGATTGGCATGGCACAATTTGAGGCTCTATATGGGAAGAAATGTAGATCTCTTGTTCAATGGGATGAAGTAGGAGAGCATCAGTTCTTGGGACCTGAGTATGTTCAAGCTACCAATGAGGCAATTCAAAAGATCAGAGTCAGAATGCAGACTGCTCAGAGTAGACAGAAAGGCTATGCAGACACAAGGCGAAGAGATCTAGATTTTATAGTTGGCGATCATGTGTTCCTGAAAGTGGCACCCATGAAAGTGGTGTTGAGGTTTGGTCGAAAAGGGAAGTTCGGTCCTCGCTTCATCGGACCATTTGAGATTTTAGAGAGGATTGGTCCTGTGGCTTACCGTTTGGCTTTACCACCTGCTCTCTCTGCGATTCATGATGTTTTTCATGTCTCCATGTTACGAAGATATGTGGCAGGTGCATTACATGTGATTGACTTTGAGCCGTTGTGCTTGAATGAGGATAAGAGTTATGAGGAAAAGCCTAAGCAAATCTTGGCACGAGACATGAAGACACTTCGTAACCGAGAGATAGCCATGGTTAAAGTTCTTTGGCAGAACCAGCAATTTGAGGAAGAAGATGATATGAAGGCCAAGTACCCAGAGTTTTTCTAAGACTAGGAAACTTTCGAGGGCGAAAGTTCTAAAGGTGGGAAGGTTGTAACACCCCAAGTTTCAGGTAAAGTTCTTTACTGTATTTAAATTAATATTAAGTTAATTAATTTCCTATTCGTGATCAAGCATATAAGTTTATCGAGATTCATTTGGCTTATTGAATTTTTCGTTTACCTTGAGGGTTTAAAAGAAAGGGTTGGATGTTAGAGTTAATTTGGTTGTTTTTATTTTTCATTTTGGACATTATTAGTTAAAAAAAAAAAGGAGGAAACCTGATGACATGCAAAAAGGTCATCATTTTCCTATTAATTTTAGTTAGTTTTATGCTTGAATTGTGTACTTTAATGCTATTGTCTGTTTAAATTTCAGAAAACCGAGCCAAGGAAGCAAAACCGGAATTTTGAGAGATTTTGGAGGCTTTTTTTGGAGCAATTTGAAGAATTACATTAAAATATCCAAGACCAAAAGGCCAAGAAGAATGAATTAGAAGCCCAAATTCATGAATTTCAAGTCTTAAATTATCAATTTGGGTCAAGAAAAGGGTCCAAAATCCATTACAGAAGCATTTGGGCCAAAAGAAAGTTGGAGGCCCAAAAAATAAAGTAAAAATTGGGCCATTATTGAAGATTCAGGGCCTAGCGTCGAGACGCTAAGCCTAGAGCTTCCCGACGCTAGGCAGCTATGCGGAAAAATCCAGAAATTAGGTAGCGGCGCGACGCTGCGACGTCTTGGAGCCCAAGAAAAGATGACGTCAGGGCGTCGCGACGCTACGCCTGCTGGGAGCCTATAAAAGGAGCCTTTTCCATCCAAGTTTTGTGTGCCGATTGGTGGGTTTTCACCCCATTCTAGAATCCACTCTAAAATTGGGGATTTTTTTGTGAGTTTTGGAGCTTTGTTGAAGATCTTTGGAGCTAGGGATCGAAGGAGGTCGCCGCAGGAACGAGGAGATCGACACTTTTATGAGCATTTCTCTTCCCTTTTCCTTTATGTTTTAGTTTCTAGAATTGTTGTGATTAGGAATTATTGGATTTTAGTGATTATGAGTAGTTAATTCCTAAATTCTTTGAGATTGATTTAATCTGTTGAACCTCTGCTGAGTTAAGGAATTGATTTGGTTTAATTGTCATTATTGTTCATTTGTGCATTTTGTCCGTAATGCTTTTAATCAATTGATCACTGATTAAATGAATCGTTACTAAGTGGAAACTCGACGGAGAGAAGCTTAGACTAGAACTGAATGCATGACTAACATTTATTTACCCGGGTGACACAGGATAAAATAAATAACGTTAGAGGTCGTACTGAAGGGTCGTAATGCCATGCTAAGTAAATAAAGAGGAGACCGAAAGGAGATTCTTTATTGAACGGTATGAGACAGGAGGAGATCGACAGGAGAATCCTTGAAATTAGGCTTCTAGACTTATGAATCAAATGATTAGTTAATCCATATTCGTTAATTTATTAAGCGATTAAAGGTCTAATTGATGAAATCAACCACTCTAGAATTATCCCTCAAAATTGTGTCTCCATTTATCTTTTGCTTTCTAGATTAGCTTTTTATTATTCTTTTCAACATTAGATTTTGTTCTCTAAATAAAGCTATGCAAGATTATTCGCAGTAATTAATTGAATAAATCCAATCCTTATGGAGACGATACTCTATACTCAAAATTACTATATTACTTGTGACGACCCGTACACTTGCGGAATTAAAAATTATGTCAACAAAACCTAAATTTGTTTTTTCTCTTCAGCCATGCACGCCCCTAACCCCCTCTTTCTCTCTCTCACCTCTCTCTCTATCGACTGTGAGCCTCGGTTTTTCCCTTTTTCCTCACCTCTCTTCCTCCAGCCGCAACTAGCTCCTCCCCGTGTAGTCAGCGTTTGCCTAGGGTCCACACCATCGTTCAGTCATCGTCTTTCATTGGTCTGCACCGTCGCGTGCCCGCCGCCGCAGCTCATTTTATTCAATCAACGATAAACCCGTTTTCCTGTCGTGTATCGCGAGTTAGCGTCGTCGTTGCTCGTCTGTGGAGTTTCAACAGCGAAAAGGGTTGCTTCAGGGTTGTGGGTAAGTTTTGGTTGAGTTTTCGTGATCGATATGGATTTAAAACGTGAGTTTATTGGAGATTTAAATTAACCCATTGTTATGGCACTTTAGTTTCAACCTTGCTTGCTCGTTTCCGATGTTCAAACTCCAATACTCGCCTATTTGCACCAGTGTCCAGCAAAGGAACCTCTAGTTGGGTGAGCTTTCCTTGTTCATTTGTGTTCTGGTTGAGATTTCGGGTTTATCGGATGTTAACCCATTGTGTTTTGTATTTGTTTTAGCATTACCCACTGAATTTCAGGTTCTTATAGTTGTGAAGTTGTCATTTGGTACCGTTCAACAAGAGTCAGACTATTTTGAGTGAGTTTTTGGTGAGTAACTTTATCCTTGAGTTCCTTGTGGTGAGAATTGAAGTGTGGAATTGAATTTCCTAAAGGTTTAGAATTTTAGGTGTTTTGTACTTGTTGTTGGCTAAAGTCAAGAAGGGGATTGGAAGGAGAAATTCTTTAGTAGTTCTTGCCTGAATTATTTTAAAAAACGGGTTCTTGTTCAAAGCTTGGGTCGTTTGGTATTTTGTCGCTAAACTAGGTAAGTGACCTTACTACTAGAAAGCTTATGCTTGGTTGGGAACTGTGTGCTAATAGCATAAGCTTCTTTTGTGAGCTCTATTATGTATGTGATTCATGTTTCTTGAAATGTTGTTATGCTTAAGAATGTGTGAATTGATTGAGAGATATAAATGTTACCATGATGTTTCATACGAATGAAGTTAATGTGCTTGAAAGGAAAAATGGCTCATGATAAAGTTATGACACATTCGTGATATATGATGAATTATTGTGGGACCTTACGTCTATGTAAGTTTTAGGAACTTAAAAGTTTGCATGACAATTACCTTTAGAGAAAAATCGATGTACATCTAGAGGAACCTAAGGTATTTGTGGGCGAGACTTGACCCCTGCTAACTGCGTTCCAACTAATCGTTAGCTGGGTGCGGTCTCTAGAGGATGCCTACTTTAGCGTCTAGTTGGAAGAGGAATAGAGGAAACTGGGTAATTGTTTAGTGCATGGCAATAGAGGAATTTGTTAAGAGGAAAATTGATAAGTCCCACTAGAATTTGTACGACTTATAACTACCTAGGGGAGCATGAACTATTATTTATGAGTTGCATATTCCGACCTTAGTAATGAGGTTACTTACTAAGTATTCTAAATACTCACTCTTTCCAAAAATGTTTTTTTTTTCAGGTAAAGGCAAAGTCGTTCAGGGCGATTGATGAAGTTGTCGAATAGCCATGGGAGACAGCAGAACATAAATTTTGTTTAATTTAGATTTCCGCTTAAAGAACTTATCTTTATTGTTATGACGTTGTGTTGTGTTGAGAATCAATAGAGACCTTGGTTGTTTTCTTTTGAGTTTTGTTTCGGATGATTTTGTTTTCTTTAAACTTTGGATCCCGAATTGAAGATTGGTTTTAGTTGAGCTTTAAAATTTTTACATACTTCGATTTGGTTTGTTTTAAATTTTAAGGCCTCCAAAGCATGCACGAAGTAACGATTCTTAGTAACGTCCTTTACAAAAGTCGTGTCGTTACATGAACAAAGGGCCCTACCCTCTCACTAGCCCGAGAGGGGTTTCTGTTTGATGGTTGGACCAAAAACAGATTGTTCATTAGGGGAGCAATGGTACTTAAGGAGGCAGAGGTAACTCATGGGTAAAACGGTAATTTGACCGAGCTGGAGTTATGAACACTCGTGAAGGACTAACTTGTTGTTATTGATCTATATTCGTGGACACAGAATTATGTTTGCAGTGTGCGATTGTGGGTCTTTAGTGTAGTGAACCCACAATTAACGAAAATTTATTAATTGGTTAATGAGTTTAGCCAATTAAATCTCATATCGTTGGAGCTTCTGATCTTCAAGTCCGTTAGGTCTCACTGGTAGATTGTAAAGAGACTTGAGGCAATTAAGTATAAATTGTAAATTGAAAGTGTTCAATTTATTTAGGGGAATCATATAATGTATATTGATACATTCTAATATAAAGTTTATGAATCTTTATAATATAATTTTGAATTAGTTTCAAAATTAATTCTTGAGAGAAAATATTTGAAAAGTTCAAATAATTAATATGAATTAGATTCATATTAATATAAATAACTTAATGAAATCCGTAAGATTAAATATATGATATTTATTTTGGTAATTAATTAATTATAGAATCAATTAATTATTTGTTAAAATTAGATATGAATAAGATAATGGATTTGATAATATTCATGACCTTTTCCTACAAGGAAAAGGTCATGGTCTTCTCCTATAAATAGGACTCCTAAGGTGGGGTGAAAGGTATCCCCATTCATTCTCCTAATCGAAGAGAATTCTCCTGAAGGCTCCCATCAGTCTCCTGTCTTTAGTAGTCTCAGAGTCGTCATACCGGTGTAGCCATAGTGGTAGTGTTCCTAGTAGTTCGTGATTATTTCACAAGCAATTGGTGAATTTAATATGAGTCTTCAACGAGAGTAAGTAACTTGTTACTTACTATATAAATTAGATTTAGATCTAATATTTTTTTATGCTTAGCCTTAATATAAATCTAGAATAGTTCGAAGTTTATTTTCAATGTATTGGTGATAGCACGCATAGCGAGATATATTTCCTGATATATTATAGTTAGTCTTTGAGTAATTTTGGCCATTTTAATGCACTTTCATGTTTATTTTTGTAGGAATTGATTATTGGAGCTTAATTGGAGAAATTGAAGTCCATTGGGTGTTCGGGACACTAAATTAGTGGCCAAAGAAGCAAAGAGGAATCAAGTTGGAGGCTTAATAAAGTGGGCTTGACCGAGAGCTAGCATCGAGACGCTAGCCTTGTTGTGTCTTGACGCTCCTATATTTCCCTAAAACAAAATGGGCAGTAAAGGCGACAGCATCACGACGCTGCCCTAGAGCATCTTGACGTTGTCGATATTTTCCTTTTTTACTTGAGGCGGCAAACGACAGCGTCGCGACGTTGTCCATAGCGTCTTGACGTTGTCGACCAGATTCCTATATAATCATCACTTTCTTGCACGACCAAGGGGAGTCCAATTGGTTAGATTTTAGCCCTAATTTCGACTAGAGACCCTTACTGGGAGCTGAAGCAAGGCCAAGGAGTGGGAATCAAGCGAGAAAACGTGGAGATCGTGATGGGGACGTGCGGTGTCGACGGATTCGAGTTTTCCTTTCTCTTTCCCTTACCTTTTGTTGTTTTTATGGCTTTTCTTTCAATTGGTGTTTGTAGTTTCAATTCTATGAATTACTAGTTGTTTGTCTTAGGGTTTAATGTAGTTGTTTTAGTTTGTTTGATTGATTTTTGGTATGAATGTGTTTTTATTTTATTCATGTAATTTTGTTTAATGTTTTCAATTACTTGATCACTAATTGGATTATTTGAGTGTTGAATCTAACTCGGGAGTGAGAATTTAGCCTAAGACTCACTTTACTAATTGCATGACTAAAGTTGAGTTTCTATGTTTGTGACAGAATTTAGATTTCCTTTAGAAGTATAACAAGGACTAAACCAAATAATGTCTTGCATGCTAATAAACTTAGATAGGGATATTTGGTTTATTGTATGCATGAGAATCAATTATGCTCGGGAGAGATAATTGTGATAAAAGTTTTTTTGGCTTGTAAAATAATTGCACAATAAATTCATTCTAATTAATCAATCCTCAATCTTAATCAATGAAATCAATTCCCTAAGAGTCTTTCCATATGAGTCTCCACCTTTTATTTTTATGCTCTTTGTCTTTAGATTTATCTTTTTTTCTTAAGTTTGGCTCCCTAAATAAAATTTGACAAGATTGTTCACGGTACTTAATTTGCTAGAAAACCAATCCAGAGGACGACACTTGTTTTATCCCGAAAACACTATATTATTACTTGACCCGTACACTTGCGGTTAGCAATTTGCATAACAATTTGTAGTTTAGATTAAACAAAATTAGCTACAAATCGATCCCAATTACGCTTCCGCTTTACGAAATTACAGAATTCCAATCCTTCACATAACTGCTTGTGAAGCAGCAAAAGAGGTAGTATGGCTTAGAAAGTTCTTGACTAACTTGGAAGTTGTTCCAAATATGCATCTGCCTATTGTAACCGGTATATCGATACCTTAGCATACTGGGTATTTAGATGCCCTAGTTTATTGTATTTTTACTCTGTTATTAATACAAGTATTTATTCACCCACTGTTGTTATAGATTATAGTACATCCCACTAAACTAGAGTTTTAGTTCAAGTGGGAGATTGTTGGGATAGGTGTTCTAAAACTCGTAGATACTGAATGATAAACGAATTATATACTTATTCGATAAAGGCGTTATCGAGTCTAATTTAGTAAATTCATTACTGAATAAAGTAAATTGCACATATAATTACCCAAATCAAATAAACTAAGATCCATGGCTATAGGATGAACACTTGAGCTTTATGTAGAGACATAAAAGTGGATCAAGCTTGAGTAATAGCCAAAACGGTCTAGAGTATAGGGATAGGGTTGGGTACCTTATTCTGGAGACACTATGAGACGTGGTCCACTTTATAGATGGTATAGACGATGTGATCCTAAATCGTCCATGTAGAGACATGCGAGTGGGGGCGTCCTATGCAATGAGTTTGCATAAGACCAGGACCAAGAAATAAGTCGCTCTCGCTTTATAACACCGTTTACTGACGAGACTGACTATTTCATGTGATGACCTAGGTAACTCGATCTTAATCCTGAGCTAACTATGAACTCCTGTTTATTCGAGCTTATCCTTAGATCTGCATAGGTGAGAGTGGCTCAGTATCGTCGACTCAATAAGCCTCCCATTTCAGGGATAGGAACGAGTAGATAGTTGGGGACATAGTCGTGCAAGATGGAATTCACTCCTACCCAAATTAGGGATAGTAGAGAGGTTGTTCCCTTAAGTGCTTACTCCGGGACTTGAACAAAGGGATCCCACCCTCTCGTTGGACTGAGAGGGACTCGGTTTATTGGTTGGACCATAAACCAATTGTTCATTAGAGGATCAGTGAGACTTAAGGAACTAGAAGTACTATAGGGGTAAAACGGCTTTTGACCTAGCTATAGCTACGAACAACCTGTGAAGGATCGACTTACTAATCATTGTTAAATCAAGTGGACGGAAATATATCTATAGTGAAGGGAGTGCAACTATCGGGCTATAGTGGAGTGTCCCGGTAGTTAACGAATGTTTGCTAGCTTGGATAATGAGATTAGTCAATTAGCCTCGAATCGTTGGAGCCCATGATCTATAGGTCCATTAGGTCCCCCTACTAGCTCATATCGGAATTAAGCCTAGAACAAAAGATAGGAAGCTTTGAATCGTTCAAAAATCGGGAAAAAGGGTATTATCGTAAATTGTGTTTGACACAATAATTTAATTATGAATTAAACTAGAAAATGAGAGATGGAGTATTTAAAAGTGTTTTCAATACCATATATATGTATTAGGAATCATATATGATTGATTGCACAAGATTAGTATGATTAATTGGATTATTCATAAGAAATCATTTTGTAATGCCTCAAAATCAATTACCTAGTGTTAAATTCAATTTGGAATTGAAATGAACATTAAATTGCAAGCTTGAAATTAGATTTCAATTTTTATTTAGTGGATTTAGTTGGAAATCCACTTCTGCATGAACATTCAAATTGGAAAGACAACTCACCCATGCATTGTTGCATGTCTTGTGAGATGTACACCTAGAATCCACTTGAACTTGCAAATACACCATGTGTCTTGTGTCTTGAGGCATGGCTTTGCATGGAGAATGTCTTTAAAAGGAGCTTGAATGAGATTCAAAGCAATGAGAGCCATTTTCCATATTGTTATGCTGCTGGATTTTGGTCTCAAACTCTCTCATCTCCATATATCTCTCTAGTGCTTGAACTTTTAAGCATTCCCTTCCCATTCCCTTCCCATTCCCTATCTCTATAGACTCCCACAAGTCGTTCTTGGCCCGGAGAATAGTAGGGAAGACACTAGAGGTGGTCCACACATCGTTCGTGATCAAAGGAATCCAAGGGAGTTGTTGAATCGGTCTCCAAAAGGTTGGTAAAAATTCTGCTCTCTCCTTACGGTATTTTATTAGCGGAGCACTGGGAACTTAAGGACAAAGATGTAAACTAGGGGTAAAACGGTAATTTGACCCAGCTGGGATACGAACACACGTGAAGGACTGACTTGTAATATTGGTCGATATTCGTGGACACATAAATATTCTGCAGTGAGAAGAGTGCAGCTGAGGGTCTTTAGTGGAATAACCCACAGTTAACAAATGGAGACTAACTTGGTTAATGAGTTTAAGCCTATTAGTCTCGTATCGTTGGAGCTTCTGATTTGTAGGTCTGTAAGGTCCCACTAGTAGCTCGTAAAAAGACTTCAAGCAAACAAATATAAATTGTAAATTGAAAGTGTTCAATTTATCTGGGGAATCGTATAATGTATATTGATGCATTATGATATAAAGTTTATGAAACTTTATAATATAATTTTTTAAATTAATTTAAAAAATTAATTCTTGAGAGAAAATATTTGAAAGAGTTTAAATAAATTTAATATAAATTGGATTCATATTAATTTTAATAAAATCCCTAAGATTTAATATATGATATTTAATTGCGTAATTGAATAATTATGAAACTAATTAATTATTTATTAATTAGAGACATTTTCCTATTAGGAAAGAAAATATTTGAAATAGTTCAAATAAATTTAATATGAATTGGATTCATATTAATTATAATAAAATCCCTAAGATTAAATATGTGATATTTAATTGGGTAATTAATTAATTATAGAATTAATTAATTATTTATTAAAATTAGATATTGTTCAGATAATAGATTTGAACTTATTCCTACACATTTTCCTATTAGGAAAAGGTCTTGGCCTTTACCTATATATAGGACCCCTGGGGTGGGGTGAAAGGCATCCTATTGTCTCTCATTCTCTCTGAGATTTCTCCCAAAAGACTCTCACAAGTATCCTGCTTCAAGAAGTCTTAGAGATATACCGGTGTAGCTGATTGGTGGTGTTCGCACAAGAGGGTTGCTGCGTTTTCAATCTTATTGGCAAGAAAAGGCGAATTGATCGAGGCTTTCTACAAAAGTAAGTTTTCTATGAAATCCTTGATCACTAGGATCAATCTAGTTGATCTTTTAGCATGTTTATAGCCTATGTACAACCCATTAAATATAGATTTATTGTTGTAATTTTTTGCAAATTGTATTGGTATTTCAATTAGAATCTAAGACTCTGAGTACGTTCGGTAATACTTTCCGCTGTGTGTGGCTTTTATCCCTTCAATTGGTATCAGAGCCAACTCAGTTGTTCTGGAATCTAAATTGGAATTTGCAATTTGTTCTTGGTGGGATTTATGCATTATGAATGTTATGGTTTGCGTATAAATGGTTTCGATTAATTTGGCCATAGATTTACGTTTTCTTGAATGGTTCAAAGTAAAGGCCCCTGCATTTTTTGGCATAATATGTAAATCGAGTCTTGGTAAGTCTGGGTCTAGTTTAGATTGAAGAATGATGAAGATCGGGAAAAAATTTGGCCAAAAACAGCGAAAAACGGCGAACAACAGCGGCTGGAACAGTGCAAAAATTCGAATTATTAAATAAAAAAATAAGGTAAATAAATACCGCGTAAAACAAGAATTGAATCGAGGGCGCGTCTTGGTGGTTTAGTCGTCTGGTTATTATCCTTAAGGGCAGGGTTTTTACTTTGGTCCTCTGCAGATATCAGCTATATTTTTTTTCCTTCACGCGTGAGTTCGCTGGAGCGGTCTGGTCCGTGCGGTTTTTGGTATTTGACCGGTCTTTGACTGGTTCAAGCGAGAATTGACCAGTTCGTTGACTGGACAACGGTTTTTTACTGGTTTAGTGGTTTTCCAGCTGGTTCAAGCGGTTTTGACCTGGTTTGAACGGTTTTGGCACTTTTGGAGCGGTTTTGGTCCGGTTTGGAGCTACAGAAGCCTGTAATAGGATAAAATAGCTTTAATTATTGTAATTTATGTGCTTTATTTTATCCTAGGGGCCAATTAATCGGTTTATACACTATTTAAATGCTTTATGGATGTCATTTAGATTTAAAATCCCACCTTAGGTTATAAAGCATGCTCATGCATTTTATATATATTATAATTAGTTATAATGTATGGATTAAATTGCATGGTTTATTTTCATGAGTTTTAATATATAGTTGAGTTATATTAATATCATGAAAAAGGATAAACATGATGCATGCAATTACCTAGTTAAATATAAATAGTTATATTTAATAAAATTGTTTGCATCATGCTACTTTGATTTACCATTTTTTACAATAATTTAATTGTTAATTTATTAATAATTAAAGTCAAAGATGCATTGAGCATGAAACATCCATAGTTTAATATAATTGTTATATTAATTTCCTTCAATGCAAGGCAATATATATAGTTTTATTATTTTAACTTGAATATGATTGTAAATTATTTTAAAACTATAGTATCCATGATTATAGGGCTAATCATTAAAATTTTGAATAGTTTAAAATTGATGATTAGAACCCGTCAACCTATAATAAAGATTGCATGCAAACATAGGATCATAGGTAAATGAATTAATTTGAAAATGTTTAAAATTAATTCGACCTAAGATCTCGTTAATTATAATAGGATTAGAATTAAGTGTTGCTTGGTTTTTTAAAAAAATAGTTTTAACCTACTAAGTAGGACAAACATTATTGTGATTATAAGGGAACTCTAACAGTAAAGTTCTGTCTAAGGTTGGGGGTACTTAAGTTGACGGTTTACGGAACGCCTCCTACCTTGGAACTGACCCAGAATACCGGAGTTTAATTAATCATTGTTAAATGTTAGCATGCAATGTGACTAAGTTTATTAAAAGAGTTAATACACCTACATCTTTAGAGTAAAGACTTTACATTACTATGGTTAAAAGGGAACTCTCCCGGTTACGTTCTGTCTAAGGCTGGAGGTATTTAAGCTGACGGTTTACGGAACACCTCCTACCTAGGAACATACCCGGAACCTGAGTTGAAATAATCATAGTCATGTTAGCATACGGCGTTGCTAGGTTTGTTAAAAAAGTTTAATTCACCTAGAACATTACAATTCTCAGCATAAAAGTTATGATAGAATTAGACTTAGATAAATTGAATTAGCCGGATTTATCTAGGTTAATAAACCCTAAAATATACGGTAGGTCACTTTAGTGGGAGGTAAAATCAAAACTTGATTTAAATCGAGTTTTTACTCCTACGTCCCTATATTTGCAACGTGAGATCCATGCTCGGCTTCGTGTCATTTTAGTGCGACCTCCTTCGGAAAGTGTTTGCATGAGTCGATAACAAGGTGAATGGGAAAAGTGCCCATAGTAAGTGGGAGCGGGACACGTGTCAACGTATCCCTCGATCTCCACCCATAGGTCACACCATGAGAGTCTTATGATCTGCCTGTGTGTTGTCCTCGAGCAACCATCCCTTCGGAAGGCCTGATCATAAGATTCATAACACCGTGAACTCCTGGAGAGGATAGGGTCACTTAGGCTAATTACTAACAGTTGTCTTTCCCTTCAGTAGCCTGTTGGTGCGTGCCTCTGGGATCTAAAAGTGAGAGGGTTACATTTACGAGGATAAGTTAATTCGTTAACGAATCCTTGACCGAACGATGATGATCAATGTCTATAGGAATATGAGTTATTCTGGTGATAGAGTTGACTGAGAAGTGTCTCATTTTAGAGGAGGAGTAGCTGATCACCCTTCGGTGGTTGTTTCTCTAAACCTCTAAAGCATCGTTGCTAAACACAATCGATAGTTTGTTAGGGTTCTTTGATTGATTGTTTGCAAAAATTATTGGATTTGTGCAATTGTTTATTTGTCTGTTTGATGGGTTAAGACAAAGATAACTAATACGGTAAAAGTTTATTTTTCCAGTTATGTCTTCCTCTATCATCACTTTATTGAAAAATGAAAAATTAACCGGCGAGAACTTTCGTACGTGGAAATCCAAACTTAATACAATTCTGGTTGTTGAAGATCTTTGGTTCATCTTAATGGAGGATTGTCCTCCAGTTCCCCCTCGTAATGCAACCCAAACGATAAAGGATGAGCACGACCGCTGGACTAAAGCCAACGAAAAGGCCCGTGTCTATATCTTGGCTAGCTTAACTCAAGTTTTTGCCAAGAAATATGAGAACGTGGAAAGTGCAAGGGAAATTATGAATTCCCTTCAGGAGATATTTGGATTACCATCCTACCAGCTCCACCACGAGGCTCTACAAAAAATCCATAACTCCTGCATGGAAGAAGGACAATCTGTTCGAGAACATGTTCTCGACATGATAAACCAATTCAATATTATGGAAGCTAATGGTGGGGTCGTTTGCGAAAGAAGTCAGGTTGCGTTTATATTGCATTCACTTCCACAAAGTTTTATGCATTTTCGAACAGACGCTAGCTTGAATAAGATTCAATTCAACCCGACTGGCCTTCTAAATGAGCTACAGGTTTATGAGTCCATGTTGAAAAGCAAGGGCAAAAATGTGGTTAAAGGAGAGGCCAATGTGGCCCATTCCAAAAAGTTCCTAAAGGGTTCATCCTCAGGAACTAAACTGTACCTCAAGTTTCTTCTTCTTCAAAGAAGATACAGAAGAAGAAGGGTAATAAGGAGAAGGCTCCTACTAAAGCTGCTCGAGGCAAGGGAAAGGCCAAGGATGTGGGTGATAAGGGCAAGTGCTTCCACTGCAATGTGGGTGGTCACTGAAAAAGGAACTGCCCTCGATACCTTGCAGAGAAAAAGAAGGACAAGGAAGGTAAATTTGATTTACTTGTTTTAGAAACGTGCCTTGTTGAACATGATGAGTATGCCTGGATTTTAGATTTCGGAGCAACTAATCACGTCTGTTCTTCTTTTCAGGGAAATGATTTCCAGCAGCTTCAAGATGGTGAGATGACACTCAAGGTTGGAACGGGAGATGTCATTTCAGCAAGTGCAGTGGGAGCTGCGAAGTTGTTTTATAGAAATAAGTTTTTGTTTTTAGAAAACTTGTATGTTGTTCCTCGCATTAAGAGGAACCTGATTTCTGTTTCTGGATTGTTAGAATACAATTATTCTATTTCTTTTGAATTAAATGAAGCGTTCATTTGTCAAAATGGAGTATTTATATGTTTTGCTAAGCTAGAAAACAACTTATATGTGTTAAGACCAACCAACACAACAACGCTTTTAAATCATGAGATGTTTAAATCGGCTGAAACGCAAAATAAAAGGCAAAAGATTTCTCCAATAAGTAACAACACATATCTTTGGTACTTACATTTTGGTCATATTAACATCGATCGAATCGGCCATTTGGTAAAGAATGGATTTCTAAACGATTTAGAAGATGAATCTTTACCATCCTGTGAATTGTGTCTCGAGGGTAAAATGACCAAGAGGCCTTTTACCGAAAAAGGTTATCGTGCCAAAGAACCTCTAGAGTTGATACATTCGGATCTTTGTGGTCCAATGAATGTAAAAGCTCTAGGAGGTTATGAATATTTAATCTCTTTCATAGATGATTATTATCGATATGGTTACGTATATCTAATGGGTCACAAGTCTGAAGCTTTTGAAAAGTTCAAAGAGTTTAAGACTGAGGTTGAAAACCTATTAGGTAAGACAATTAAAACACTTCGATCAGATCGAGGTGGAGAGTACATGGATCAAAGATTCTAGGACTATATGATAGAACATGGAATCCAATCCCAACTCTCAACACTTGGTACACCTCAGCAGAATGGTGTATCAGAAAGAAGAAATAGAACCCTGTTAGACATGGTTCGTTCTATGATGAGTTATGCTCAATTGCCTAGCTCCTTTTGGGGGTATGAAGTAGAGAATGCAGTTCATATTCTAAACAACGTTCCATCAAAAAGTGTTTCTGAAACACCTTTTGAGCTCTGGAGGGAGCGTAAACCTAGTTTGCGTTACTTCCATATCTGGGGTTGTCCTGCACACTGATGCGCAAATTGCTAACTGCAAGTGTACGGGTCAAGTTATAATATAGTGTATATGAAATTCGAATGTCGTCCTCTGGATTGGTGTCTAGTCAATTTTAATTATTGAAAATACTCTTGGCCAAATTTATTTAGGGAACCGAATTTAATGAGAATGCAAGTGAATCAAACACAAAATAATGCAAATAATGACAATCTAATGGGAAGCAATGGTCTTAGGGATTTGATTTCACCAATTGGGATTATGGATTAATTAATGGATTAACAAATGCTATGATTCATAAATCTTGTTAAACTAAAATCACAAATACCTCTCCCGAGCATATATGATTCTCCCACATGCAATTGTACCCGATATCCCTATCTAAATTCAATAAACATACAAGGCAATAAGGATAACATTTTTAACGATTTATAGAATTAACCACAATCTCCCGATTTCTAGCTAAATCCTAGTTATGCATAAAGATTTCTAAGCTAAATCCTCTCTCTCGAGTTAGATTCAAGCACAAACATCAATCAAGTTATGGCCGGTAAATTGAAAGCATTAAGGATACAAATATGCATAAAATAAATCAATAACATAAATTCCATAACATCAATCCATAATTGCCCAATGGCTACATCAATCCCTAAGAATTAAAGACCTAGCTAATCATACAACGCGTTACAATATAACTACGATCTAAAACAGCCATAAACACTAACTAAAGTAAGGGAGAGAAGAATTAAACTCGTTGTAGGCCGAGACCGAACGCTCCCGTCACGATCCCAACGAACAATGGGTCGATTTCCATTTTTCTCCACTTGCTTCAGCCTCAAAATCCTCTGTTTTTCTCTGTTTTACGGCTCCAAAGTGTCCAAAAGAAGTCCCCCAATCAGCCCTAATCGCAAAATATAAATAGGAAAATTTTTCTTCTTAGCGTCTCGACGTTGTCGCCTTATCGCAGATTCTGTAAAGGAAAAATCACACAGCGTCTCGACGCTAGGGTCGCAGCGTCTCGACGCTGTGACCTATTCGCGCTTATTCAGAAAATGAAAGGCAGCGTCGAGACGCTGGTCTGCAGTTGACTCTAATTTGCTTTTTTCTTCTTTGATTCTCTTTGATTTTTTTGCATCTTTTCATGTCCCGAACACCCGATTAACTCCAATATCACGCTTTGGCTCCAATACTTTCCTACAAAATAAACATTAACGTACAATAAAATGGCCAATAAATCATAAAAGACTAGCTAAATTGATTAGGGAAAACTAGCTAGCTATGCTCGCTATCAAACACCCCCAAACTTAAGCTTTTGCTAGTCCTCGAGCAAACTAAAAATCAAGCATAAAGTAGAAGAATGGATGTAACAAACATGACTCAATCCTCAAGGCGCAAAGGTCAATAGTCAAGCAAGCAAAAGACATGCACAGAAGGACCAATGAGGGAGACAAATTAAAATTTTTCCAAAATTAACTTGCATAAGCGAGATCTAACTCAACGAGATCAGACTCTACTAGCCCGGGATTGGATTATTAAACTCTCAGCCCATCTTCCCTCTACACTGGCACTAAGGTTTCACTAACGAGTTAATGGAACAAATTAGTTTGTTTTCCTCCGTACTTAGGTGCTTATAATTATCAATTAAATTAAGCATGTATATGTGGCACTAGCTTTCACACACCCATTGCAAGGACCCTTAACCTGAGTTTTCTCTGGTTGGCCTAACTGGTCACAACAGGGGTAGCTTTTTATGCCTAACTCTTTATTAACCATTGCATAATGTGCACAAGCCATGGCATAAAATTTCTTTTCTTTCAAAAGTAACAACAATAATTATTTTTCTTTCATGATCATGATAAGCATATATTCATTTCTTTCCTCCTAAGCAAGATCAAACATGCTAATTTGTAAAAAATTAACTCTTTAGCTCTACCCTACACCTATCGAGGTGACAACAAGCATATGAACCTAATAATTCGCTCCTAAGCATTCAAATCTGAATTTAGCCAAGACAAATACTCTACTCATGCAAGACATCTCCTAGAAAAAGTTTAAAAAGTCTCCCTTTTTGGACACTCATGCTTACAACTCATCGCAAGCTTGAAAATTGACAAGAAAGCCTATCCTAGGACATCATAATCATGCAAAAATGACATCCAGAAAACAACCATATGGTCAATTCAAAGAAATCTCAAAAACTATCACTACAACAAATTTGGCTTTTAATGTCGGTCACTGACCGACATTAAAAACACCGACATTAAAAGTTTTAATGTCGGTCACTTTTAATGTCGGTCGCATTTAATGTCGGTCGCATTTAATGTCGGTCATTGCCCGACATTAAAAGCTTTGTCTGACATTAAAAGTACCCTTTTAATGTCGGACATTGCCCGACATTAAAAGGACCCTTTTAATGTCATTCAACAAGCTTTGACCGACATTAAAAGTGACTTTTAATGTCGGTCAATGCCCAACATTAAAAGTGAACTTTTTATGTCGATCAACCACTCTTTTTCCGACATTAGAAGTCACTTTTAATGTCGGTCTGTTTTTAATGTCGGTCATTGCCCGACAATAAAAGTTGTGACATTAAAAGTTTCCGACATTAAATGTGTGATATTAAATTTAAAAAAAAAATTGTTGGTTGCACACATAGCTAACCAACAATACTATTTTTTCATTTTGTAAAAACCTGTAAAAAAAATAGAATTTAAACATATCTACAAAATAAAATCTCGAAAGTATTTTTACATAATAACTAAAACTTAACGAACATAAATTTAATTAATAAAATATAAAAGTGTATATAATACATGAAACTTTCCGTTCATCCACAAATCACATTATCCATGAAAAAAAATTACAAAGAAAAAGTAAAATTACTAAACAAAATAAGTACACAACTCCTTAAATGCTCTTTTCCAAGTTCATCTTCGAGCTTCTTTTCAAGAATATCCATTTCATCATCTACAACAGTTCTTGCTTAACAAGATGAATTCCAAACCTTATACAAATAAAAAACGTATAAGTGAAATTTAAACAAATCTAGGATTAAGATGATCTTTAACACAATGCAAAATTTAAACAACAATGTGCTAGATGATAAAGGTGTATGTTCAAAACAATTTGAGAATCTATGATATCAAATTCATTACAAAACGTATTGGAGGAAATGGAAAACTAAAAGAAATTGCAAAGGCCATACGATATAATTCCATTGAACCGTACACAAAATGAATGTTGATTACAATAGTAGTGTGCTTTTCTGAATTACCTATGGCTGCATTAATCTACATTTGTTTTGCACTTCAAACCCTACATCAGAAAGCCTCATTATTCTTCTTCCCTGATCAATAGCCTGAAACTTAACAATTCCTAGCATACAACATAGAGTAGCAACAACCTGTCTTCTTACCAAGTGACCACAAATAAGTGCCTACATCGACTATGAAAAACAAAGCATATGGATAGATAAAAGTTAATGAACCAAAACTTTTGGAATATGTTAAAAATACCATGTAGAATAAATAAGAAAAAAGATCAGTAATATGTTTAACAAAAGGGTAATCACCAAACGTCTATTATATATTAGAAACCTGAAACCAATTTGCACATGCATTTTTTTTCCTCAAATTCAACTTGTCTAACTTGCTCTAAATTTTAACCAGCCATATCAATGAGCATTAGGCGTCCACTGACCATTGAATATCAAAAAATGTAATCAATAAAAGTTCAAATTATCTCTGTCAAGCAAAATGTTCGTAAACTTTCTTTAACTACTCTAGCAATTGTTACAAACTTCTAAGACCTAAATATATATGTGTGGCAAGAAGATGATTATTCATATCAAAGAAATCATGCCAAAGAGTTCTAATTTAAATTGCTTAAATGATTATTCCTATCAAAGAAATCATGACTAGCATCAGTAAAATACAGGAAAAAAAATCAATCTCAATGAGTATCGAAAAATTTGTTAGAAAACCCAATAAACTCCAAAAGCTTAACAAACTTCAAGAGATCAAGTTTAACTCCTTCAAACAACCTGTAACGCTCTAGGTTTCTATACTTAACCTAGCGACATTATTAAAGGCTCTATCCTAATTCTAACCGGATGTTTCGAAAATTTCAACAGCATAAAAACATACATATGACTAACCCGAAAAATTTTAAACCTGTTAAACAAGAGAAACACACTTCTATATGAAAAACCGCCCAACTACAGCCTCACAACACTTCAAGTTCGCAACAAGACTCCAAATATTCTAAAACTAAGCAAGTTAGTCTCGCATCAAGCACAATCTAAATCTAAAGAATCATTAAAGGACATTGATGAAGGGAATAAAAGTCCCCACGCAGCGGAAGCGCATCGATTGGACCTTACGCCGTATATTAATTAACATTAAAATACTGTTACGATAACTCAAACAAAACTTTAAAAAAACTTTAAAGCCGCTGTAAAATTGGTTTAAACATGCTAAAAATAAATCTAAATTTATTTTTAATACTTTTCTAAAGAAAAGAGGAAGAACCGTTACAAACCTCCGTTGTAGACTTGACCGTTCTTCGCCAACGATGCTCCAACGATCGAAACGCAGCAGCCGCCTTTGATTTTCTTCGCTGGAAATTCTTTCTTTGAATGACACAATAACCACAGAGGTTACACCGGTATGTCTCTAAGTCTAGGAGGCAAAAGACTTGTGGGAGTCTTTCTCTAAGAGGGAGGCTAGAGAGAATTCTAGGTCTTGTCTTTCAAGAGTGTCAAGTGTCATGACCAATTAGGTCTAGTGTTCTATTTATAGAAGAGAGGCCATGAATAAAATATTCAATTAAATCAATATTTTCCAAAATTGATTCAATCTTATTCCTTAATTAATCAATCATGATCAATCAATTCCCTAATTGATTAATCTTTTCCACAAATGACTAATTACTTCCATAAGTGATTAGATCATTTCCATAAATGATTAATCACTTCCTTAAGTGATTAATTATTTACATAATTGATTAATTCATGGTTAATGAATTCTTTAATTAATTAACCACCAATTAAATATCACATATTTAATTTCCGGCCTTAAATTAATTAATTTTTCCCAAACACATTTTAGGACTTAAATTAATTAATTCATTATTTGAACTCTTTCAATCTTCCATAAATTAATATTTGAACTTCTTCAAATATTAATTTCTCTCATAATAATATATCAATATATATTATATTTGTTTCCCTTAGTATATTGAACATTTTCAATTTGCATTTATTACTTAGTTGTCTCAAATCACTTTACGAGCTACCAGTGGGACCTAATGGACCTGCAGATCAGAAGCTCCAACGATGTGAGATTAATTGGTTAAACTCATTAACCACATTAATCAATATTCATTAACTGTGTGTACATTCCACTATAGACTCACAGTTGCACTCTTCTCACTGCAGACATATTTTCTGTGTCCACGGATCTAGACCAATATCGACTAGTTAGTCCTTCACGAGTGTCCGTAACACCAGTTGGGTCAAATTACCGTTTTGTACGATTATGTTCCCAGCTCCCCATTCGGTCTTGTCACCAAAGTGGTAGGCTTATTGAGTCGGCGTATTGGCCACTCTCACCCATACAAATCAAAGGACAGTCTCTCATGAGCAAGAGTCCATAATCAACTCAGGATTAAGACTAAGTTGTCTAGGTCGTCCTAGTGAAATAGAAAACCAACTAGTTAACGGTGTTATAACCAATGGTTACTATTTCGCGGTCCGGGTCTTATGCAAACTCATTGCATAGGATACCCCCACTCGCATGTCTCTTACACGAAGTGGGCCGTATCCATAGTGTCACCAGGATAAGGCATCCGGTCTTATCCCTATACTATAGACCTTTTAGGCTGTCTCTTGAACAATGATCCCATATGTCGCTACATATAGTTCAAGACTCATATTACAGCCTTGGATGTCTAGTTTATTGGATTAGGGTTATTATTAGGCAAAGACATATATAAAATATAAAATAACTAATAACAATTAATGGAAAAATATATCAATATTATTTCATTAATATCCGGTCAACGGTTACATTCACTATCTACGAGTTTTAGGGCATAAAACCCAACAAACTCCCACTTGAACTAAAACACTAGTTAGTGGGATGTAAATGCAATAATCTAAAGCTGGAAATGTCATGTATATTAAAATAATACAATGAACTAGGGCATCCTTATATCCATTATACATTTCTCCCACTTGCCCTAGATTAGATGGCATACATATCTCATAGACCTAGACCTTGTAGATGACCCTCAAACACTTTAGTCGTGAGAGCCTTCGTAAAGGGATCAGCGATGTTGTGCTCTGAGGCGATCTTAGTGACGATTACATCTCCTCGTTGCACAATCTCTCGTATCAGGTGATACTTCCTCTCGATGTGTTTACCCCGTTTGTGGCTTCGAGGTTCTTTTGAGTTGGCTACAGCCCCACTGTTGTCACATTATAGTGTTATGGGCACGTTCATATTCGGAACCACTTCTAAATCAGTCAAGAACTTTCTGAGCCATACTGCCTCCTTAGCTTCTTCGCAAGCTGCTACATACTCAGCCTCCATGGTTGAGTCTGCTATGCATCCTTGTTTGATGCTTCTCCACACTACTGCTCCTCCATTGAGGGTGAATACTGACCCTGATGTGGATTTCCTTGAATCCTTATCAGCTTGAAAGTCAGAGTCAATGTATCCAGTAAGAATCAAATCCTTAGCTCCATACACAAGCATGTAGTCCCTCGTTCTCCGAAGATACTTGAGGATATTCTTAACCGTTCCCCAGTGGTCCAACCCTGGATTAGACTGATACCTACTGACTACTCCCACTGCATAGCATATGTCAGGCCTAGTGCAGAGCATAGCATACATTAAGCTGCCCACAGCTGAGGCGTAGGGAATGTGTCTCATATTCTCAACTTCTTGAGGTGTCTTAGGAGATTGTTCCTTAGACAGGCGTACCCCATATCTGAAGGGTAGTAGTCCCTTCTTGGAGTTTTGCATCGAATATCGAGACAACATCTTGTCAATATACGTTGCTTGAGAAAGAGCTAGCGTTTTGTTCTTACGATCCCTAATGATTTTGATTCCCAGAACATATTGAGCCTCTCCTTTTGGGTATAACCCTTTGCCACTAGTCTAGCTTTGAAGGTCTGTACCTTTCCAGCTGCATCTCTTTTTCTCTTATAGATCAATTTGCACCCTATGGGTTTTACCCCATTTGGTAGATCTGCAAGTTCCCATACAGAATTGGAGTACATTGACTCCATTTCCAGGTTCATGGCTTTGACCCATTCATCCTTATCTTCGTCATTCATTGCCTGTCGATAGGACAATGGATCCTCAATGCCATCATTAGGTATGACAACCTGAGTTTCAATTAAACCCAAGTAGCGGTCAGGTTGTAATACAATCCTCCCACTGCGTCGAGGCATTCCCAACGTTTGAGATGGACAGGATGGATCTGAAGAACTAGTTCCTTCATCAACCCTTGTTGAAGGTCCAACTTCATCAACCACTCTTGATGATTCTTCAGTAGCTTCTCGTAATATTATTTTGCTTCGTGGTTTATGATCTTTTATGTGGTCTTCCTCTAAGAAAGTGGCGTTTGTCGATACAATCACCTTATTTTCTTGTGGGTCGTAGAAATAACCACCTCTCATTTCTTTAGGGTAACCAACAAATTGGCACAGTTTTGAACGAGGTTCCAGTTTCTTAGGATTTGTCACAAGCACGTGTGCTGGACAACCCCAGATGCGAAAGTGATGCAAACTAGGTTTACGCCCCTTCCATAACTCGAAAGGTGTTTCAGAAACACTTTTCGAGGGAACATTGTTCAAGATGTATACTGCAGTCTCTACTGCATACCCCCAAAACGAGCTAAGCAATTGAGCATAGCTCATCATTGATCGAACCATGTCTAACAAGGTTCTATTTCTCCTTTCTGACACACCATTATGCTGAGGTGTACCAGGGGCTGAGAGTTGAGATTGGATTCCATGTTCTATCATATAATCCTGGAATCGTTGATCCATATACTCCCCTTCTCGATCAGATCGAAGTACTTTAATAGATTTACCTAATAGGTTTTCAACTTCAGCCTTAAACTCCTTAAACTTTTCAAGGGCTTCAGACTTATGTCCCATTAGATACAAGTAACCATATCTTGAATAATCATCTATAAATGAGATGAAATATTTGTACCCTCCTCGAGCTTTTACATTCATTAGACCACATAGATCCGAATGTATTAACTCTAAGGGTTCTTTGGCTCTGTAACCTTTTCCAGTAAAGGGTCTCTTGGTCATTTTTCCCTCGAGACAAGATTCCCAAGGTGGTAGTGAATCATCTTCTAACTTGCTTAGAAGTCCATTCTTTACCAAACGACCGATCCTATCGATGTTTATATGACTAAGTCTAAGATGCCAAAGATGAGTATTGTTTCTTGATGGAGAAATCTTTTGCCTTTTACTTTGAGTTTCAGCAGTTTTAAATAATTCGTGATTTAAAAGTGCTTTGTTTTCGGTTGGTCTTAAAACATACAAGTTATTTTCCAATTTGGCTGAACAAATAAGTACACCATTTTTATAAATGAACGCTTCATTCATATCAAAAGTAACTGTATACGATTGTTCAATGAAACATGAAATAGAAATTAAGTTCCTCTTAATCTTGGGAACGATTAACAAACTTTCTAAAAGTAAGAATCTATTTCTAAAAAATAACTTCGCAGCTCCCACTGCTTTAGCTGAAATGACTTCTCCAGTTCCGACCCTGAGTGTCATTTCCCCATCGTTCAACTGCCGAAAGGAACTATTTTCCTGAAAAGAAGAGCAAACATGATTAGTTGCTCCTGAATCAAGTATCCAGGTAAACTCATCATGTTCTACCAGGCATGTTTCTAAAACCAGTAAATCAAATTTACCTTCCTTTTCCTTCTTTTTCTCAGCATGCTACTTTGGGCAGTTTCTCTTCCAATGTCCATCTACATTGCAGTGGAAACACTTGCCCTTGTCTGCCATAGCTTTGGCTTTTCCCTTGCTTTTAGCAGCAGTACTGGGAGCTTTCCCCTTGTTTCCTTTCTTCTTCTGAGTTTTCTTTGAAGAAGTGGCTACAGATTTAGTTCCAGAGGATGAACCCTTCTCGAACTTTCTTTTAGAGTGAACAACGTTTGCCTCTCCTTCTATCTGTCCCTTGTTCTTAAGAAGAGACTGATAGAGCTGTAGCTCATTCAGGAGGCTAGTCAGGTTGAATGTTATTTTATTTATCATTGCATTGCTTCGAAACTGTAGAAAACTCTTCGGAAGAGATTCTAAGATGAATGCAACCTGACTACGCTCATCTATGACCGCCCCGTTTGCCTCTGCCACGTTGAATTGGACCATCATATCCAGGACATGCTCCCGAACAGACGTGCCCTCTTTCATGCGACAGCTATAAACGTATTTGAGAGCGTCATGGTGGAGTTGGTAGGATGGTTGTCCAAACATCTCCTGGAGAGAGTTCATAATCTCCCTCGCTGTTACCACGCCCTCATGCCTTTTAGCCAAAACTTCAGATAAGCTGGCTAAGATACAGACGAGAGTCTTATCATTGGCCTTTGTCCAGCAGTCATAAGCATCCTTAACTGCTTGGGATGCATTACGAGCAGGGGCTGGAAGACAATCCTCCGTTAAGACGAGCCGCAGATCATCGACCACAAGAATCGTATTCAGGTTCGACTTCCACGTAGCATAATTTTCGCCGGTTAATTTCTCATTTTTAAGCAGAGAGACAATTGAGGAAGACATTGCTGAATTTTAAACAAACAATGACCGTATTAGTTATCTTTGCCTTAACCCATCATACAAGCAAACAATTGCACACAATCCAATCAATTTTAGCAAAACAGACAATCACAGAACCCTAAAACTATCGATCTAGTTTTGCAACGATGTTTCAGAGGTTTAGAATATCAGCCACCGAAGGGTGATCAGGCACTCCTCCTTTGAAATGAGACACCTCCCAGCTAATTCTAATTCCAGAATAACTCATATTCCTATAGACATTAGCCACCGTTGTTCGGTCAAGGATTTGTTAACACTTTTAACTCATCCTCGTAAGTGTAACCCTCCCACTTTCAGATCTCAGAGGCACGCACCAACAGGCTACCGAAGGGAAAGAAAACTGTTGGTGATTAGCCTAGGAGCTCCTATCCTTTTCAGGAGTTCACGATGTTTCGAATCCTATGACCAGGCCCTCCGAAGGGATGGTTGCGCCAGGACAACCTGCAGGCGGATCATAGGACTCTCACGATGTGAACTATGGGCGGAGACCGAGGGATACGTTGACACGTGTCCCGCTCCCACTTACTCTAGACATTTTTCCCATTCACCTTGATATTGATCCATGCAAACACTTTCCAAAGGGAGGCCGCTCCTAAGGCGACTCGAAGCCGAGCATGAATCTCACGTTGTGAATATAGGGACGTAGGAGCAAAACTTGATTTAAATCTCGTTTTGTAATTTTCCTCCCACTGAAAATGTCCTAAGGTTAATATAGGGTTGTTTAACTTAGATAGTATTCGGCTAAGTCAATCTATCTAAGTCTGATCCTATTATAACAATTATGGAAAGGATTCAACTGCAATCTTTTGGGTGAATTAAACTTTGATTTTTTTTATTATATTAATTATAAGCCAATCAAGATAATCAATCAAGCATGCTTCATTCATTACATTAAACATAACTATTTATATTTAATTTAAGTAATGACATGTTTCATGCTTTCCAATTTTTCATATAATTAATATACACTTATATTAAAAAATATGAAAACAAATCCATGCATTTAAACATACATTACAACAATTTATAATATATAAAAAATGCATGAGCATGTTTATAACCTAAGGTGGGATTAAATATTCTATATGACATCCATAAAGCATATAAATAGCAATTGAACCGGTTAATTTTGGCCCCTAGGATAAAATAAAGCATTAAATTAAATTAATTTAGCTAAATTCTATCCTAATAATCCTTGTACAGCTCCTAAATTTTGTCTAGACATCACGAACCGCCCCTAACCACCTCGAACCGGCCTCCAAAATCACGAACCATGGCAGAAATTGACTGAACCGGGCCAATAACAAAGAAAAGCGGGCTGATCCAGCAAAAATAAACCGAACCAGACCGATTTCCCGGTCAGGATCCCGGCCGGGAATTTCCCGGTCTCGATCTCGGTCGGGATCCCGGCCGGGAAATTTTCCAGCAAACCTAAAAATGTCGATTCCTCTCTTCTGCACTCTCTTTTTCCGATTTCCAGTGCCGTTCTTCATGATTTTCGCCCAAAATCATCTCGATCTCCATCGATAACAGCCCTAAATCTAGACACGGACTTACAAGGACTCGATTTACATAAAATACCTGAAACACCGGGCCTTACATGATCAAAATCACATAAAAATAAAATCTATGGCCATAAAATTAACCCAAACAGTTCAATGCAAACCGAACATACATTATGCATAAATTCAACCTATTAGAGCCTATCGCAACTTTTAAAATTAATTAATAGGGACAGCGATGGCTCTGATGCCGATTGAAAGGAATAAAAGTCCCCACGCAGCGGAAGCGCATCGATTGGACCTTACGTCGTATATTAATTAACATTAAAATACTGTTACGATAACTCAAACAAAACTTTAAACAAACTTTAAAGCCGCTGTAAAATTGGTTTAAACATGCTAAAAATAAATCTAAATTTATTTTTAATACTTTTCTAAAGAAAAGAGGAAGAACCGTTACAAACCTCCGTTGTAGACTTGACCGTTCTTCGCCAACGATGCTCCAACGATCGAAACGCAGCAGCCGCCTTTTATTTTCTTCGCTAGAAATTCTTTCTTTGAATGACACAATAACCACAGAGGTTACACCGGTATGTCTCTAAGTCTAGGAGGCAAAAAACTTGTGGGAGTCTTTCTCTAAGAGGGAGGCTAGAGAGAATTCTAGGTCTTGTCTTTCAAGAGTGTCAAGTGTCATGACCAATTAGGTCTAGTGTTCTATTTATAGAAGAGAGGCCATGAATAAAATATTCAATTAAATCAATCTTTTCCAAAATTGATTCAATCTTATTCTTTAATTAATCAATCATGATCAATCAATTCCCTAATTGATTAATCTTTTCCACAAATGACTAATTACTTCCATAAGTGATTAGATCATTCCCATAAATGATTAATCACTTCCTTAAGTGATTAATTATTTACATAATTGATTAATTCATGGTTAATGAATTCTTTAATTAATTAACCACCAATTAAATATCACATATTTAATTTTCGGCCTTGAATTAATTAATTTTGCCCAAACACATTTTAGGACTTAAATTAATTAATTCATTATTTGAACTCTTTCAATCTTCCATAAATTTATATTTGAACTTCTTCAAATATTAATTTCTCTCATAATAATATATCAATATATATTATATTTGTTTCCCTAAGTAAATTGAACATGTTCAATTTGCATTTATTACTTAGTTGCCTCAAATCACTTTACGAGCTACCAGTGGGACCTAATGGACCTGCAGATCAGAAGCACCAACGATGTGAGATTAATTGGTTAAACTCATTAACCACATTAATCAATATTCGTTAACTGTGTGTACATTCCACTATAGACTCACAGTTGCACTCTTCTCAATGCAGACATATTTTCTGTGTCCACGGATCTAGATCAATATCGACTAGTTAGTCCTTCACGAGTGTCCGTAACACCAGCTGGGTCAAATTACCGTTTTACCCCTGGGTTACCTCTATTTCCTTAAGTACCAATTCTCCTCTAATGAACAACCTGTTTGTGGTCCAACCATCAAACAGAAAACCCTCTCGTGCCTTTGAGAGGGTAGGACCCTTTGTTCAAGACTCGGAGTAACAACTTAAGGGAACACTCATCTGCTTCCCTAAAGTCGGGAAGGAGTGAATTCCATCTGGTACGATTATGTTCCCAGCTCCCCATTCGGTCTTGTCCCCAAAGTGGTAGGCTTATTGAGTCGGCGTATTGGCCACTCTCACCCATACAAATCAAAGGACAGTCTCTCATGAGCAGGAGTCCATAATCAACTCAGGATTAAGACAAAGTTGTCTAGGTCGTCCTAGTGAAATAGAAAACCAACTAGTTAACGGTGTTATAACCAATGGTTACTATTTCGCGGTCCAGTCTTATGCAAACTCATTGCATAGGATACCCCCACTCGCATGTCTCCTACACGAACGCGTTGGATCGCAGCGTTTGTATCAAATACAAAGTGGGCCGTATCCATAGTGTCACCAGGATAAGGCATCCGGTCTTATCCCTATACTATAGGCCTTTTAGGCTGTCTCTTGAACAATGATCCCATATGTCGCTACATATAGTTCAAGACTCATATTACAGCCTTGGATGTCTAGTTTATTGGATTAGGGTTATTATTAGGCAAAGACATATATATAATATAAAATAACTAATAACAATTAATGGAAAAATATATCAATATTATTTCATTAATATCCGGTCAACGGTTACATTCACTATCTACGAGTTTTAGGGCATAAAACCCAACAATTGCAATCAACAAGGCATGAAAAATGGATCACCATTTGAGACAAACAGTTAAGGTACCACAATCATTCAAAAGAAAGTCAAATTATGGTAGTCTGGAGCTTGTAATTAAAATATTTGCAATGGATTATCATAGGAGAACTTTGAAACCTGTACATGATGAATTTGATAAATCAAATAATCAAATGATAATTTCCTGTAAAAGTAGGGTACAAACTAAACAATCAATCATTGAGTTGAATTACACGTTAATTGTACTACAAGTACTTGGAAGAACTAGAAAGAAACACTAACTTGGGGAAGACCATCACACTTTATCAAGATTTTGGACATTGAAATTAAGCCTTGTTACTTTAACCTCATCAACAAAACTACAAAAGTTAAAACAAACTAAAACTGAAACATCGCCTCTTTTTGTTTTATGTCCTACCAATGAAGAATAAGGAACCGTATGAGAAACAGAGCAGACCTCTTAAGTTCTTAACAAGGAAGCATATACAATTTTATATAAAGTTTCATTATCTTAATGAAAGAATGCAAATTCACCATACCAAAAAGAATCCATTATAAAAGAGCCTAAAAAAAAAAAAAAAAACTGAAACTATAGTTAATAATAATATCCAGTTGTTAGAATTAGAGTTTACAAAAAAAGAAGAATGGGCACAATAACAACCTAGTGAAGGATGGAGGACTTCTTTTCTCATGTTTCAGTTAAAAATTTGTGTTAGTCGAAATATTCAAATCAAGAAATTTATGCATTCGACATAAACATTAGTTCACCAGCCTCAAATGTGGACCCTACTTTAGGAATCACATAAGTACCTTCTACACAAATGAAGGCGGCATCCTCTTTGTTGAGAGTTCCTATAGTTGCACAACCCTAAAGAATAGCACCAAATACACAATAATATAATGATTCATTAGATCAAAAATATAATAAAGTGTCTTGTCTCAATTCTCAATACCAAGTTTTCATACACTCCCTTAAAAAAAAACAGTCATGTTTGGTTAGCAAACACTTATTTGTTATATCAGTTAGCTGTTACAAGAGGAGCATCTAAGATTGAAAAATAATATCTTCAAAGCTGAATACTGATTTCTATCAGGTGTATCTTGCAATAAGCCAGCTCATATGATAATATTTCCACCGAATACGTAATACAATGATTCATTAGATCAAAAAATATAATAAATGTAATTGTCTTGGACATATCAAAGAATCGTATATCAGGTAAAATTCCTAGTTGGATTGGTAACTTGCAAGACTTTCCATATTTTCAAATGTCAAAAAATCGTAGAACGGGAAATTTGAAGACGTGAAGCTGCTGGATGATCTGCTGGTGGAGAAGAATAGCGCAAAAACAAATTCTACCTGCGCCCACCTTGTCAAAACCCAAGAAGTATTCACTAGCAAAGTGAACTTAAGAAAAAAAAACCATTATTTAACTTCCAAAACCCAGTATTGACTTCTCAAACTTCATTAACAACGATAAACAAAACCAAAACATACTTGTAAGAACTCGGCATCAATAATTTCCCCGAAACAGTAGCCATTCAGCTGGCTTGCAAGATCAACTCCATCTGTAAACAACTAATGATCAAGCTATTTTCGTTCTCCAATACTAGAAATGGAGACACCCTTTACATGAATACGCGAAAGAAGACGGAATCAATCAGATCGTTTTAAAAAGAAAAAGAAAAACTGAAAACGCTTAAGGTTTAGCTACTCACCAAGGAGGCTTCAAGGAGATTTTGGTGATATTGAGAGAAGGAGTGTCGGCACCGGCGAGGGTTTTAAAGGGTTTTTGATTAGCGACAGGGGGACGGAAGAACGGGAGCGTGATTCTCTAAGAACTAATCATAGTTAGTGGTACTGGGATTTCTTTACTCGAGAACTAATCGGGATGCAGAAAGTGGTGGGTTCATAGCATTGTTTCTGTACCTAGAGCTCGAATGGGACTTCAGGCTTCCATTGGTGAAGAACATCAACGTGAGTGGCCACAACTACCACTTGTCTTTGCTTGAATTAGTTTGGTCATTTAGAGAACCAAAGAAGATTTGTTGTGAATCTTTTGGAAACCTAGTGGCGTTGAAGAGAGAACGGAGAAGATGGGAATGAAGGGGTTTTTTTCGGGGAGAGTAAAAACAGAAAGATGTTCGGTTAGGTTAAAGACGAATCGCATCTCAAATGTCCGACATTAAAAATTTTTGCATTCCTCACAACGCCTATTTTTAAACGTCCGACATTAAAGCCTAAGCGCGTTTTTTTCATTCGACGTCATGGGCCCAATTTGTTGTAGTGGGTTTTTAATGCTGGGCAATGCCCGACATTAAAATTCTAAATATTTTCAAAGCCCGCCATCCGACATTAAAAGGCCACGAATTTTTTCGTCCGACATTAAAAGGTCCGCACATTTTTTTTGACCGACATTAAAAGCATAATTTGTTGTAGTGTATAGCCCGAACTAAAATGCTCAAGGGCTCCACAAACATGCTATTCCACCCCAAAACTTAAAGCATACATTGTCCTCAATGTATAAAGAAAATAAGGCATAATTAAGCATTAGAATAATAAAAGAATGAAAGGAGTGAACAATACTGCCCTGGAATGATGATGACTTCTTGACTGAAAGCTTGAAAGCTTGAAAGCAAAGGAGAGACTGAAACCAAGACCAACAAAACAGACACAAACAATAAATAAAACTCAAAAGAAAGACACAACTAAACTTACTTGGGTTGCCTCCTGTTGGGATCCTAGCGTGGGTAAAATATGATCTAAAAAGACTCTAGAATTCCTGTGCAAGTATACACAGTCTGCAGCAAGTAATATTATCAATCCAGGGTCTGAATTAACTTCTACTTTATCTATTTTGTATAATTCTTTAATGGTTTCGAAGATAGTAAAAATGATTGGTTTTTATAAGAATAATGCTGAAACAAAATAAATGACAGAACAACAAATAAACAAATAGGCAGATAGATTAAAGACAGGCGCTGGTTAGGATTTAGTGATAATTCTAAAAGATGCTCTAGCAATATTATTGATCATGCAACTCTCGCAGTATTATTAGCGGATTCCTCCCGAAACTCCAGATCTTTTGGGATGTGTTTCAACCCCAATGAAGAATGACCGATCGAGCACTAGGCAACTGGCTATCCCTAGCTCAGTCACTGGCGTTCACCAATACACAATGATCGTAGTGTGGATAATTGCTACACACTCTCTAAATCATCCCTGAATTTAGAGAGAGGTATTCACACCGGCTGGCCAGGCGGGCATAAAATGGAAATAAGCACAACAATAAACCAAAATGCGATAGTCAATATATTACTAAAGATGAAGCACAACAATCACGTTATTCTTAACCAACACCTAAGCTACTTAGTTCATAATAGGCATGGAAACACAAATTACAATCTGAGCAGGCATGTCCATAATCACAAGTTAAGAAAGAAAATAATCTCCTTAATCAGCTTGCAGATGATGGTGTTCTTGATGATCTTCAATCTCTCTATACTATTCGGCTCCCAAGGGAAATTGGAATACCTTTGACTTGGGCGGCTACTTCCTTTTATAGAAGGATAGGAGGCTTGAATTAGGTCAACTTGGACACGTGTAGGGCTCTCCTTGCTTCTTTATCACGAAAATTACTCAACAGAAGTCGGTTCATGAAGTTGGCTAACGAGCTGTGACGTGGCAGTTTTTGCTCCCAGTTTTGCTGCAGCACAGAATTTGCTCCCTCCAGTCGCCCAGCAGCACAATCTAAACAAAATAATTTCCAATGCTTCCATTCTTCCAAATGGGTTAAAACATGTAATATCTATCCAAAACCAACCCTAATAAGCATAAAGGACACACAAATCCCTATATAATTAAGGCCTAAATAACTACCATTTGGGCATTTATCACACCCCCAAACTTGAACTATTGCGCGTCCCGAGCAATACTAACCAACCTTCTTTCAAGAATTCAAAACATTAGCCAAAGAATAGCTTAATCAAACCAGACAGTCCAACACTACATTTAACCTTTACCTGAGCATTCTGCAAAACCAAGCTCTGCTACAGCAAAATGATTCCTCCGGCATGGAAAAATAATCACCATTTTTCAACTTAATTCTAAGAACTCACCATAGCCTAGCTCTATTATTAGACATCTCAAAACATATTTTTAAAGGGGTTTATATTTTTGTTTTTCAGACTTAAAGCAGCCCTACAGTCATAAGCTCTGAAGCATGGGATGACCCACTTTATGGTGCAATATACCCTTGCCTCAAACTCATCACCAACTAGGCTCAATACTCTTTATAACGCTAAAAAATCCTTAGTTATTCTATCTCTTGCCCCTCAGAATGGCGACATTTTATGATGAAGCTCACCTAAGTTCTGGGAGACAGAAAAACTGCTGGATCATCATTCATCCCTCAAAACTTTTGCTCCATGAATTTTTTTCAGCAAAATTTTCAATAATCAATTTTTTTCAGCAAAAAATTTCATCATTTTTTCCATATTTCCTAGGTCATCTTTTGACGCGAAGACAAAAATGTGGGTATCACAAATGTCCCCGGTTACTCAATAACCTAACAAATTTTAATTGAAGGAGAGGAATGCTCGAGCAAAATAATTGGAGTAGCAAAAAGTCCCCCAAACTTGAATTATTCATTGTCCCCAATGAATCATTAATTAAGCAATTATACCCCCAAACTTAAATTTTTCTATCTGAATTTTTAAACTAAACATTGGACTCGGATTAAGCTTAAAGTGGATCATATCAGTCAACACTACCTCCAAAATCTTCTTTTGCCGCAACAACAGTCCAGGCTAGAAGAAATGCTCAAGCAAAAGGTTTCGGGAGATCAGAATACCTTGATCTAATTAAGCTTAATCAGTCCAAGCTTCAAAAATTCAGAAGAAAATTAGTTAAGTTAGAGTTGCTCAGTGCTCATGGAACAAAAATATCTGGAAACTTCATTAAAACCATAAAAAAGAAAGCACATAGCAGAGATATATTTTTTTAAAGCAGAAAAATTAAAGAGAAACAAGCAAACATATTAGCAAGCGGGGTTAGATATGCACGAGCAAACAAAATTATTGGAACAAAAGTAATGTGCACTGAAGATCATCTTATCCATCAATCTTCCTGACCCTGCTCCTCATCATCATCCTCTTCTCTTTCAACAGGTGGGGACGGTATCCAAGGATTAAATAAATCATCGGGAAACACCGGGAAGGCCTGATATGGTTTGGAGAAATTGGATTGCAAGGCCCTCTTAAGTGTGTCATCTCTCCTTTTAGCATAGGTCCAATAAGTTTTAGCTTGCCTTTCAGCAAACTCTAGCCTACTGGCCGACAGTGCCAGTTGCTCTAGGATCTGATGAATTCCACACACAAGCCCACCCTGGCGAGCCTCTTGCGTACGCTGAAGCCACGCCAGATTAGGCGTGTCGATGATTCCCTTATCAAGCAGAATCATATCCTCTGGAACTGTGGGCACTCCTGCCTTGCTGCATAACATCGTGATCGTGTTTGGAAAAAACAGCTTCCCAACCTTTTTGCACTAGCAGTCAACAATCTCAGAAGAAATTATTTTTCCTACATCAATACTCATCGAGCGAAGAATGGCAAAGGCAAGCAATACCCTGACCCGAGATACTGTGGAGTCGTGTGTTGTCGGCTGTAAGCGTAGCCTAATGAAACCCATCCAAGTGTTGGCTTCACTCTTCAAATAAGCAGCTTGAAACGTGTGCTTTCGCGTCTGCGACACCCTCCATTGAGCCCCCTCAATGCCTACCTCTCGGACAGCCGCACTTAATTGGTCGCTTGATGGTGCAACCATCATTTCATAAAAAATTGCATGCGGAAAATCTTGGAGATTAAACAAATTATTAATGGCTTCTAGGCTCCATTGCACAAGCACTCCTCGAACTATAACCTCAAAATCATCTTTAACATCAAGATTAGCGTAAAATTCTCGAACAATGTTGGCATTGACAGGTTCAAGTTTCGCACAAAACTGCCTCCACCCAAGGTTCGCTATTCCAGACTCTAAGAACCTGGGCAAATCACTGCCAAATCCTCGTTCGAACAAGAAGTCACGTTTCAGCACCTCCTGGTATTGTGCTCGAGCAAGGTCGTTGACGAAGCGAATAAAAGGCAACCTTGGTTCCTCAATCTCGCCAGTCTCACCTGATGCCTCTGCAATTCCTTTGCCCTTGTCTTCTCTTCGCTTGGGCATAATCTCTTCCTCAACCCTTTTTGCTTCTTCTTCTCTCGTCTTCTCTTCAGCTTCCTTCTTCTCTTGTCTTCTTCGTTCTTCCTCAGAGTCCGATGATGGAGGCGATGGGGTATTCTGAATCACCCTGATGCAACCCGCCTTCCGTTTGATGCGGCGGCGCTTTGGTGGTTCAGGCATTATTACTTCTACCCGAGCCTCTTGCACCGGTTCCGGTGTTTTCTCTTTTTCAGGCATAACCGCTGCCTGTTCATCTTGAACTTCATCAGCCTCTGTTTCTTGATTCATCTCAACATTCTCTTCTTGAACCGTATCAGATATTATCGGTTCTTCCTCAGGATTTTGAATTCCCTCCGTATCTGGGACATTCACTGCTTCTTCTTGGATGGCTTCTTGCTCCGCAGCCCTCTGCTGCCTTCTTCTTCGTTTAGCCTCTTTCTCTTCTGGCGTTCTCTTTTTCTTGGTTTTCCCTTTTTGAACTTCAGGGGTAACAGGCATCTCCTCTTCCTCATTATCTCTCTCTTTTCTCGCTCGCGTTTTTGCCATAAAGAATCCAAGGGTTTTTTCCAGAAAATGAAAGGGAAAAAGAAATAATGCAAACGAAAAGGTTGAAACAAGAATACGAAATGAGAAGAAACTTACCAATGTCTGTGAATAAATACGGCTCCAGCAAAATGAAATCTTAACCGAAAGGATTTGCTCTGCATTAAATTATATTACCGTTCAATTTTAAGTGCATGTAACCTTAAAATTTGAAACCACCAACGGTAAAATCGTGGACTCCAAACGCCCATGGTAAAAATTGATGCGCTGTCAACTAATGAGACCGTTAGATCATCCTGCTGTGACACGTGGCCGCTTCAGATGACTCATTTAAATTTTAACCTGCAAATATTCATAGAAACATCCCAACTGTAAAAATAATAATTACTCCAACGAAATCCCTTCTATTCGGACGATTTTGCTCAAGCCATAACTCTGCCGCAACAACCTGTTGAACCAAAAGAATCTTAGATACGAAATTCAAATTCAAATTTAACCTACCCAATCAATCTAAATCTTATCTTTTATTTCTAATTGAAGCCGAATAAATAAGAGATTTTTTTTTTTATTATTAATTTAAACTAAACAGAAAATAATCTGAAAATAAAATCTAGATAAAATCTAATAAAAATGAAAAGATAATTCAAAGATAATTTAAATAAATAACCCGAAAATTAAATCAAATAAAATTCAAAAATGAAATAGATAAAATCTAAACTACCAAAAATAATAAAAATACTTAAAGATAAAATCTAATAAACCATGCAAAATTAAATCCAACCTAATCGAAATTAAAAATAAATCAGCGAAAAATAAAATTAATACAAACTCTGGGAGCTCAAAATTTTGCTCTGTGAAATGCTCCCGCAAACATCCTGCTTTCTTAATCATCAACTAACCTTAGGGAAGGATATTTCGACTGAAACTCCTCACCCCAATAATGCTTCACACGTTGTTCATTCACCTTGAACACTCTCCCATCTTTTTCATCCTGCAAAGTAATTGCTCCATGGGGAAAAACCTCAATCACAATAAATGGTCCTGACCATTTAGATTTTAATTTTCCAGGAAATAATTATAATCTAGAGTTATAAAGCAAAACTTTTTTACCCTTGACAAACTCTATAGCTTTAATTTTCTTGTCATGCAACAGCTTAGTCTTTTCTTTATACATTTTCACATTCTCATAAGAAAATTGACGAAACTCCTCTAATTCATTAAGCTACAGCATTCTTATTGCTCCTGCATGACATAGATCAAAATTTAACTTTTTCAAAGCCCAAAATGTTTTATGCTCTAGCTCTAGTGGTAAATGGCAAGCTTTCCCATATACTAACCTATAGGGAGACATACCTAGAGGAGTCTTATAAGCTGTCCTATAAGCCCAAAGAGCCTCATCCAACCTAAAAGACCAATCCTTTCTAGATGGATGGACTACTTTCTCTAGAATAGCTTTAATTTCCCTATTACTAATTTCAGCTTGACCATTTGCTTGTGGGTGATAAGGGGTAGCTATCATATGCTTAATCCCATACTTAGCTAAAAGCTTAGTTAAGATATTATTAACAAAATGTGTACCCTTTTCACTCACTAGAGCCCTAGGTGTCCCAAACAGCGCAAAGATGTGCGATTGAAGAAACCTTGCTACTGTCTTGGCATCACTCTGATGGCATGTGATGGCCTCCACCCACTTGGACACATAATCAACTGCCAATAAGATAAAAACATTGCCATTAGAAGGGGGAAATGGCCCCATAAAGTCAATACCCCATACATCGAATAATTCAACTTCTAAAATGTAAGTAAGAGGCATTTCATCTCTAGGCCCTAAATTTCCTCTCCTTTGGCAAGCATCACATTGCTTGTAGAACCAATGGACATCCTTAAATAACGTAGGCCAGAAAAATCCGCAATGCAAAATCCTCATAGCTGTCCTCTGACCGCTGAAATGACCTCCATACGACGAAGAGTGCTATTGCTTCAGGATTTCCTTTGCTTCAGCACCTGAAACACACCTACGAATAATACCATCAGAACATTGCTTATACATAAATGACTCATCCCAATAGAAAAAAATTGCATCATGCTTAAAGTTTTTCTTCTGCCTAAAATCCATGCCAATAGGGGTGACTCCCTTTACCAAAAAGTTGACAATATCAGCATACCAAGGGACATTCCTGACTACCTTTACCTCAACAGCAAAAAGCTGTTCATCTGGAAAAGAATCGGAAGGAGGATTGCTCCAGCAAAGATGATGACAGATCAAGACGAGATAAATGATCTGCAATGACATTTTCTGATCCCTTCTTGTCCTTTATCTCCAAGTCAAACTCCAGCAATAATAAAATCCAACGAATTAGTCTAGGCTTTTCATCTTTCTTAGACATTAAATACCTTATTGTTGCATGATCCGTGAAAACCGTGACTTTGGACCCAACCAAATATGGCCGGAATTTCTCAAAAGCGAACACCACAGCTAACAACTCCTTTTCAGTAGTTGTATAATTGACTTGTGCTTCATTTAAAATCTTGCTTGCATAATATAAAGGATGGATAAATTTGCCATGCTTTTGCCCCAGCATCGCACCTACCGCAGCATCACTCGCATCACACATTACCTCGAATGGTAAATTCCAATTAAGTGTACAAAGAATGGGTGCTGAGATTAAAGCAGCCTTTAAAGTCTCAAAAGCCTTTCTACAATCTGCATTAAAGTCAAAAACATGATCAGTGCACAATAAGTTACAAAGAGGTTTACTGATTTTGGAGAAATCCTTTATGAACCTCCTATAAAATCCAGCATGCCCTAAAAAACACCGAATTCCCTTCACTGAATTTGGTGGTTCTAGTCTCTCAATAACCTCTATTTTTGCTCTATCAACTTCTAGACCATTTTTAGAAAATTTATGACCTAACACTATACCCTCCTTCACCATGAAGTGGCATTTCTCCCAATTGATAACTAGATGGGTATCCTCACATCTTTTTAATACCTTTCCTAAATTATCTAAACAACTCTGAAAAGACCCTCCAAACACTGAAAAATTGTCCATAAATACTTCAACAGTGGACTCAATCATATCAGAAAAAATTGCAAACATACACCGCTGAAATGTTGCTGGAGCATTGCAAAGGCCAAAAGGCATTCTCCTAAAAGCAAATGTCCCGTAAGGGCAGGTGAAAGTGGTTTTCTCCTGATCCTTAGGAGCAATAGTAATCTGGTTATACCCAGAATAACCATCCAAGAAACAGTAGTAGGCCTGACCAGCCAACCTATCTAACATCTGGTCAATAAATGGTAGCGGGAAATGGTCTTTACGGGTAGCTTTATTAAGCCTCCTGTAATCCATGCAAACCCTCCAGCCAGTTACTGTCCTGGTTGGGATCAACTCATTGTCTTTATTGCTCACCACGGTGACACCTCCTTTCTTAGGAACACATTGGACAGGGCTTACCCAATTGCTATCGACAATTGGATAAATGATCCCAACATCCAACCATTTAATTACCTTCTTTTTAACAACCTCTTTCATTGCAGGGTTAAGCCTTCTTTGTTGCTCAATACTCCTAAAGGATCCCTCCTCTAGAGTGATTTTGTGCATACAAAAAGATGGGCTAATTCCCTGAATGTCAGCCAATGTCCAACCTATAGCCTTGCGGTATTGCTGCAGCAATTTTATTAAGGCCTCTTCATGCTCTGGCATTAAATCTGATGCAACAATAATGGGCAACGTCTCACTTACCCCAAGATACACATACTTTAGATGATCCGGCAAGGGCTTCAAATCTAAAGTAGGTGCCTTAATCAGGGATGGCTTAATAGGAGGAGTTTTCCTTTAATCTAAATCTAAAGACTCAAAAACATCCTCACACCTAAACAATTCTTTTTCATTTTTTCTATCTAAAGAACAAATTTCTAAATCCTCTACACTAACCTCTCCATGCTTTTCCGAATGTTTATCAGCCGAATCCTGTATTGTTGTCTCAATAATTGTGCTCTCAAGAATCCTAATGAAGGAGCAATCCTCCATTTCGTCTGGATATTTCATGGCTTTAAACACATTAAATCTCACTTCCTCATTACAGACTCTCATTGTTAATTCCCCTTTTTGAACATCTATTAACGCCCTACCAGTAGCCAAAAATGGACGACCTAGAATAATTGGGACATCTTTATCAGCCTCATAGTCTAAAATAATAAAATCAACTGGAAATATGAATTTATCCACTTTTACTAAGACATCCTCAATTTTACCCTCTGGATATGTGATAGACCTATCAGCTAATTAGAGTGTGACTGTGGTAGGCCTAGCTTCACCAATACCTAACTTCCAATAGACCGAAAGAGGCATAAGGTTAATGATTGCGCCTAAATCACAGAGTGCTCTACCTAACTCTTTTCCACCTATAGACACAGGTATAGTAAATGGTCCTGGATCCTTAGCCTCGGGGGGTAGCCCATTCTTAAGAATAGCATTACACTCCTCAGAAAGAGATACAATTTCAAACTCACCTAACCTCTTCTTTTTAGTTAAAATATCCTTAAGAAATTTAGCATAATTAGGCATTTTCTCAATAACTTCTACTAAAGGGATATTTATATGCAATTGCTTAAGAATCTCTAAAAACTTCCTAAATTGACCAAACCTGATTCTTAGGCTTTTGCCTTTGTGGAAAAGGTAGAGGTGGTACATAAGGTGGGGGCGGCACATAAGGTGGTTCAACATCTTGAACAGAACCAGATGCTCCAGAATCTTTATTGCTGCCTCCAGCACCCTGACCAAACTCCAACTCTTTCTCGACAACAACATTATTATTTTTATCACCATTTTTATCTATGACCTGGGTTTTACTAGGTTCTTCTAGTGGCTTACCACTCCTAAGAGTCACTGCCTTTACCTGCTCCTTACCTTCCCTTCGAGGGTGTTCAGTATCTGATGGAAGTTTCCCTTGAGGCCTTGCCTTCAGCTCTTTAGCTAGCTGACCCACTTGCAATTCCAGGGCTCTCATCGAAGCTTGATCTCTTTGAATTGTGGCATCTGTACGAGCCATAAATTCTTTCATCATTGCCTCGAGAGAACTTCTCGAATTTTGTTGGGGCAAAGCCGGCTTATTTTGCTGGGGCAATATCTGGGCTTTAGCAAATCCCGGCTGGTTCACCTTTTGTTGCGCTTGCACATTACTTCCTTGACCTCCCCATGAGAAATTGAGTTGGTTGCGCGAACCTGGATTATAAAAGTTAGAATAAGGGTTATTCCTTTGATTACCTACAAAAAACACAGAAGTTGGATTGTTGGGGCAAAACTCGTAGTTGTGGTCTTCACCACAATAGACACATGCTTCTTCCGTGACTTGGTTCACCACTGCGGCAGGCTCCATAGCTGGTGGCTGTTGATGACTAATCACTGTCACATTCTTAAGAGCGTTAGCAATCATAGCAAGATCAGCCCTAAATGTGGACACACCATCCACTTCTAATACACTCTTGACTTTCTTATTTGTGCCTCTAACATCCGACCACTGACAACTATTAGTAGATATCCTCTCTAAGATCTCATAGGCTTCATTAAAAGTTTTTGCCAAAAGAGCCCCACTAGCCGAAGCATCAACCATACCTTGGGTTACCGCATTTAACCTATTGTAAAATGTTTCCATTTGCACACAATGTGGTAGACCATGGTGGGGACACTTTCGCAAAAGCTCCTTAAACCTTTCCCTAGCCTCACTAAAAGTCTCATCCTCAAGTGGCCTAAACCCTACTATTTCACTTCTTAATTTAGCATTTCTATTAGGTGGGAAATATTTACTCAAAAAATTTTCAGCTAACTCATTCCATGTCCTAATTGATCACGGAGCAAAAGAATTTAACCATGCCTTTGCTCCATCTCTAAGAGAATACGGGAACAAAGTTAATCTAAGGGCATCTCTAGGCACTCCTTGAATCACAAAAGAATCACTAACTCCTAGAAAAGACTTAAGATGTAAATGAGGATCTTCAGATGATAAACCATGGAATTGACTCACGGTTTGCAACATCTGAAACATTACCGGTTTCATTTCAAAATTTGCCTCTTGGATTTGGGGACGTCCAATCCCTGGATTCAACTCATCAAACATTGGGACAACATACGCTCGAATGGCTCTAGTCCTATCGTTCGCTACGAAGATAGGATTCTCAGCCTTATTATTTTGCTGCTCATTTTGTTCGAACAGTGGGTTTTGCTACAGCAAACGATTCTAGGGGTCTGTTGGACCTTCAGGAACCTGCGGAAGTTGCGGCACGTTCTCCATCTGGTTTCTGCGCTGCTCTCTCCTTCTGTTCCTAAATGTCCTTTCAATTCCGGGATAAAGCTCAAACCGTACCCCATGCAGATCGCTCATGCACCAAAATCACAGATCAGAAACAATCAAAAAGTTCTAGCACCAAACCACTAAAACACATACACAAAACAGATCAGATAAAAACTTATTCAGTTCCCCGACAACGGCGCCAAAAACTTGTTGGGATCCTAGAGTGGGTAAAATATGATCTAAAAAGACTCTAGAATTCATGTGCAAGTATACACAGTCTGCAGCAAGTAATATTATCAATCCAGGGTCTGAATTAGCTTCCACTTTATCTATTTTGTATAATTCTTTAATGGTTTCGAAGATAGTAAAAATGATTGGTTTTTATAAGAATAATCGTGAAGCAAAATAAATGACAGAACAACAAATAAACAAATAGGCAGATAGATTAAAGACAGGCGCTGGTTAGGATTTAGTGATCGTTCTAAACGATGCTCTAGCAATATTATTGATCATGCAACTCTCGCAGTATTATTAGCGGATTCCTCCCGGAACTCTGGATCTTTTGGGATGTGTTTCAACCCCAATGAAGAATGATCGATCGAGCACTAGGCAACTGGCTATCCCTAGCTCAGTCAGTGACGTTCACCATTACACAATGATCGTAGTGTGGATAATTGCTACACACTCTCTAAATCATCCTTGAAACTAGAGAGAGGTATTCACACCGGCTGGCCAGGCGGGCATAAAATGGAAATAAGCACAACAATTAACCAAAATGCTATAGTCAATATATTACTAAAGATGAAGCACAACAATCACGTTATTCTTAACCAACACCTAAGCTACTTAGTTCATAATAGGCATGGAAACACAAATTACAATCTGAGCAGGCATGTCCATAATCACAAGTTAATAAAGAAAATAATCTCCTTAATCAACTTGCGGATGATGGTGTTCTTGATGATCTTCAATCTCTCTATACTATTCGGCTCCCAAGGGAAATTGGAATATCTTTGACTTGGGCGGCTACTTCCTTTTATAGAAGGATAGAAGGCTTGAATTAGGTCAACTTGGACACGTGTAGGGCTCTCCTTGCTCCTTTATCACAAAAATTACTCAACAGAAGTCGGTTCATGAAGTTGGCTAACGAGCTGTGACGTGGCAGTTTTTGCTCCCAGTTTTGCTGCAGCACAAAATTTGCTCCCTCCAGTCGCCCAGCAGCATAATCTACACAAAATAATTTCCAATGCTTCCATTCTTCCAAATGGGTTAAAACATGTAATATCTATCCAAAACCAACCCTAATAAGCATAAAGGACACACAAATCCCTATATAATCGAGGCCTAAATAACTACCTTTTGGGTAGTTATCACCTCCCATAAGCGCTTGTTTAACGTCATTAGCTCGACGTGTTGACCGAATAGGCATCAAGGTGGTCTATTGTCAGATGTCTAATCACTGGTGCTCTTCCTATCACCTCTCCTATAGCCCACCAACATGGTTTCTGATGTGTTCTTAGGGTCCTCAAAAGCTTTTAAGATCTCCCTCTCCTGTTGGACTCTAATGATTAGCTCCCAGCGTTCAATATCAATTATAACCCTCCCTGTAGCAAGGAATGGTCTCCCTAATATAATAGGCATGGCAGGATTTTCTTTAAAATCCAACACAAAGAAATCAACAGGAAGGAGAAATCTACCTACTTTGATCAGAATATTCTCAACAATCCCATATGGACTAACCACAAACTAGTCAGCCAACTGAAGTCTAACAGAAGTAGATTTTATTTCTCCTATATTAAGCTTTTTGCATAGAGATAGTGGAATGATGTTTATGCTAGCCCCTAGATCACATAGTGCTCTACATGAATAAGTACCAAAATTACAAGGAATAGTAAAACTCCCTGGATCAGTCAATTTCTCTGGCACTGTCTGTTGGACACGAGCACTGCATGTTGATGCTAAGTATACAGTCTCCATCTGATTCTCCTTTTTCTTCTTGTTGAGCCATTCCTTCATGAATTTTTTGTAGTGAGACATCTGCTCCAAACCATCTGAAAAAGGAATATTGACATGCAATCGCATAAAAGCATCTAGAAACTTGTCAAACTTAGCCTTAGAATTTTTATTTTTCTTTGATTTAGGAACTAAAACAGTAGGAGAAGGGATAGAAGGCTCAGGATTAAGCTTTTCAGCTTCGTTTGAGGTGGTGCCTTCTTCAGCTTCTCCTGTGAGTTCCTCTGGTTCAGTAGTCTCCTCATCTTCAACTACTAGAGTCTCCTCCTCGTGATGCACAGACACGGCCTTGCAGTACTCCAAAGAAGATTTCTCCTGTTCAGCTGGGGCTTTACCTTTATTCATGGTGTTGACAACACTTACCAGTTGTCCCAGCTGAGTCTCTATGTTCTTGATGGTTGAAGAATGGCCATTGACAGTGTTGTTTATGGCAATCACGACTTCCTCAAGCTTATTTGACCTGTTACTTGATTCTGCAATAAAAGCTCCAACAAGATCTTCTAAAGATTGTTTACTTTCTTGTTTAGGAGTGAAGCCAGGAGGATTCAACACATTCTTATTATTAGCATAGGAAAAATTCTCATGATTTCTATTGCTAGGGTGATAATGTGTACGTGTAGAATTATTATTATACCCCCTAGAATTATAATTCGAAACATACTGAACCTGCTCGAGATTTTCCTCCTGAGTCTGGGATGCGAGGGCAGCTGCAGACTCAATCAATTGAGCACTCCCTATACCTGAGAATTTTAGAAATGCATTAGCCAAAGAAGAAATTTGGGCCTGAAGTGCATTTACGTTGTCAACCTCGAACACCCCAGCAACAATCTTTTTCGGTCCCGATCGCTCAGATGGCCACTTATAGTTGTTGGTGGCCATATCCTCTAACAAAGTCCTAGCATTCTCCACAGTTTTGGACAACAGAGTCCCACCTGCAGCTGCATCAACAATAGTTTTTGTGCTAGGAGTTAATCCATTGTAAAATAATTGAACCTGAAGCCAGTCGGGGTATCCATGCTGAGGGCATTTCCTTAGTAGTTCTTTAAATCGCTCTCAAGCCTCGAACAGTTGCTCATCAGACTGCTGCTGGAATGTCCCAATTTCGGTCCTCAGCTTGACCGTCTTAGTAGGGGGGAAGAACTTCTTTAGGAATGCCTGAACCAAAGCATCCCAAGTGGTAATGCTCCCAGGTGGAATAGATTGTAACCAGTCCCTCGCTTTATCCTGCAAAGAAAAAGGAAATAAACGTAAGCGAATGGCATATTCAGAAACATCGTTTAATTTTACCGTCCCACAGATGTCTAGGAAGGATTTCAGGTGAGAATTTGGATCCTCCATGGGTGATCCTCTGTAAGCACAATCTCGAGCCATCTGAATGAGACCTGTTTTCAGCTCAAAATTATTAGCATTGATCGGGGCATAGACAATCCCTGATTGTTGCTCCTGAAAGACCGACTGAAAATAGTCCCTGATAGGCTTAGGCTCCTTAGGATTAGGATTGGCCATTTGGATATTTTCTTGATTTTCCCTTCGAAGTCTATTGTATGTTCTTTCTATCTCTGGACCTAAGGGAACTAAGGCCAATTCCCTAACCTTTCGCATGCACAATCTGACCTAACCTAAAAAGGAAAATAAAAGAAAAGGAAATAAAACAAATTAGGAAAGAAACTAGAAAATGAAATAAATCAATCTAAAATAGGAAACTATAATCTACAAAAGGAAAAAGATAAACAAAAAAGGAATGCAAAGACAAATATTGTACAAACAAATAAGGAAACTAGCCACTAAGGAAAAATTATGCTAAAAAGGAAAAACTACTAAAAAGAAAAATTCAATGTATGGAAAATTCAAACAAATAAGGAAAAATCTAAAATGGAAAAGAAAAACAATAAAGGAAAAAATGCAATCTACCTAAAAACACAAAAATTAAAAAAAAATAACAAAAATAAAATAAAATACACCATAAACTAAGACCGGACAATTTTTCTACGATATTAAAATTGACTAAATATGCCAATCCCCGGCAACGGCGCAAAAAATTTGATGCGCAAATTGCTAACCGCAAGTGTACAGGTCAAGTTATAATATAGTGAATATGAAATTCGAATGTCGTCCTTTGGATTGGTGTCTAGTCAATTTTAATTACCGAAAATACTCTTGGCCAATTTTATTTAGGGAACCGAATTTAATGAGAATGCAAGTGAATCAAACACAAAATAATGCAAATAATGACAATCTAATGGGAACCAATGGTCTTAGGGATTTGATTTCACCAATTGGGATTATGGATTAATTAATGGATTAACACATGCTATGATTCATAAATCTTGGTAAACTAAAATCACAAATACCTCTCCCGAGCATATATGATTCTCCCACATGCAATTGAACCCGATATCCCTATCTAAATTCAATAAACATACAAGGCAATAAGGATAACCTTTTTAACGATTTCTAGAATTAACCACAATCTCCCGATTTCTAGCTAAATCCTAGTTATGCATAAAGATTTCTAAGCTAAATCCTCTCTCCCGAGTTAGATTCAAGCACAAACATCAATCAATTTATGGGCGGTAAATTGAAGGCATCAAGGATACAAATATGCATTAATAAATCAATAACATAAATTCCATAACATCAATCCATAATTGCCCAATGGCTACATCAATCCCTAAGAATTAAAGACCTAGCTAATCATACAACGCGTTACAATATAACTACGGTCTATAACAGCCATAAACACTAACTAACGTTCCCGTCACGATCCCCACAAACAATGGGTTGATTTCCACTTTCCTCCACTTGCTTCAGCCTCAAAATCCTCTGTTTTTCTCTTTTTTACGGCTCCAAAGTGTCCAAAAGAAGTCCCCCAATCAGCCATAATCGCAAAATATAAATAGGAAAATTTTTCTTCTTAGCGTTTTGACGCTGTCAAGATAACGTCTCGACGCTGTCGCCTTATCGCAGATTCTCTAAAGGAAAAATCACACAGCGTCGAGACACTAGGGTCGCAGCGTCTCGACGCTGTGACCTATTCGCGCCTATTCAGAAAAGGAAAGGCAGCGTCTCGACGCTGGTCTGCAGTTGACTCTAATTTGACTTTTTCTTCTTTGATTCTCTTCGGTTCTTTTGTATCTTTTCATGTCCCGAACACCCAATTAACTCCAATATCACGCTTTGGCTCCAATCGACACTTTCCTACAAAATAAACATTAACGTACAATAAAATGACCAATAAATCATAAAAGACAAGCTAAATTGATTAGGGAAAACTAGCTAGCTATGCTTGCTATCACACACGTGCTAGTAACAAATCCTAAGAAACTGGAACCCCGTTCTAGAATATTCCAATTTGTTGGTTATCCTAAAGAAACGAGAGGTGGTCTGTTCTACGACCCTCAAGAAAACAAAGTGTTCGTATCGACAAACGCTACTTTCTTGGAGGAAGACCACATTCAAGATCACAAACCACGTAGTAAACAAGTATTAGGAGAAGCTACATAAGAGTCAACAAGGGTTGTTGATGAAGTTTGTCCTTCAACAAGAGTTGATATAGGAGCCAGTTCTTCACGTCAATCTCATCCTCCTCCTATAGCAGGAGGGCCTCGACGCAGTGGAAGGGTTGTGATACAACCTGACTGTTACTTGGGTTTAAGTAAAACACAAGTGGTCATACCTGATGACGGTGTTAAGGATCCATTGTCTTATCGACGGGCAATGAATAATATAGATAAAGACGAATGGACCAAAGCCATGGACCTTGAGATTGAGTGTATGTACTTCAATCAAGTTTGGGAACTTGTAGATCCATGATAACTGCCCAAAAGGTAGTCATTTAGGCCTCATTTATATAAGGATTTGTGTGTCCTTTGTGCTTATTAGGGTTGGTTTTGGATAGATATTACATGTTTTAACCCATTTGGAAGAATGGAAGCATTGGGAATTATTTTGTGCAGATTATGCTGCTGAGCGACTGGAGGGAGCAAATTCTGTGCTGCAGCAAAACTGGGAACAGAACTGCCACATCACAGCTCGTTAGACAACTTCATGAACCGACTTCTGTTGAGTTATTTTCGTGATAAAGGATCAAGGAGAGCCTTACACGTGTCCTAGTTGACCTAATTCATGCCTCCCATCCTTCTATAAAAGGAAGTAGCCGTCAAAGTCAAAGGCATTCCATGTTTCTTCTTGGAAGCCGAATAGTATAGAGAGATTAGAGGCCATCAGTGCAAGCTGATTGAGGAGTTTAATATTTCCTTTATTATCTTGTAATTATGAACATGACTACTCAAATTATGATTTGTGTTTCTATGCTTATTATGAACTAAGTAGCTTTAGGCGTTGGTTAAGGAATATGTAGTTGTTGTGCTTCATCTCTAATAATATTTGTTGATTATTGCATCTTGGTTAATTGTTGTGCCTACTTCCATTTTATGCCCGCCTGGCCAGCCGGTGTGAATAGCTCTCTCTAGTTTCAGGGATGATTTAGAGAGTGTGGCAATTATCCACACTACGATCATTGTGTATTGGTGAACGCCAGTGACTGAGCTAGGGATAGCCAGTTGCCTAGTGCTTGATCGATCGTACTTCATTGGGGTTGAAACACATTCCAAAAGATCCGGAGTCCCGGGAGGAATCCGCTAATAATACTGCGAGAATTTGCATGATCAATAATATTGCTAGAGCATCTTTTAAAACAATTACTAAATCTGACCAGCGCCTGTCTTTAATCTGTCTGCCTATTTGATTATTTTATGTTCTGTCATTTACTTTGCTTCAGCATTATTCTTACAAAACCCAATCAGATTTACTACTTTGAAACCATTAGGAAGTTACACAAAATAGATAAAGTGAAAACTAATTCAGGGCTCGGATTGATAATATTACTTGCTGCAGACTGTGTATACTTGCACAAGAATTCTAGAGTCTTTTATACCATATTTTTACTCACTCTAGGAACCCACCAAGTTTTTTGCGCCGTTGCTGGGGACCTGAATAAGTTTTTATCTGATTTGTTTTGTGTATGTGTTTTAGTGGTTTGGTGCTAGAACTTTTTTATTGTTTCTTTTGTTTTTGTAGGTGTGAGTTTGGTGCATGAGCGATCCGCCTGGGGTAAGGTTTGAGCTTGATCCAGAAATTGAAAGGACATTCAGGTTAAGAAGGAGAGAGCAGCGCATAAACCACATGGAGAATGTGTCGCGTCTTCCGGAGGCTCCTGAAGGTCCAGCAAACCCCCAGCAGAATCCGTTGCTGCAGCAAAACCCGCGGTTTGAGCAAAATGAGCCGCAAAATAATCAGGCTGAGAATCCTATCTTAATAGCGAACGATAGGACCAGAGCCATTCGAGCGTATGCTGTCCCAATGTTTAATGAGTTGAATCCAGGGATTTCACGTCCCCACATCAAAGCGGCGAATTTTGAAATGAAACCGGTAATGTTTCAGATGTTGCAAACCGTGGGGCAATTCCATGGTTTGTCATCTGAAGACCCTCATTTACATCTTAAGTCTTTTCTAAGAGTTAGTGATTCTTTTGTAATTCAAGGAGTGCCTAGAGATGCTCTTAGATTAACTTTGTTCCCGTATTCTCTTAGAGATGGAGCAAAGGCATGGTTAAACTCTTTTGCTCCAAGATCAATTAGGACATGGGATGAGTTAGCTGGAAAATTTTTGAGTAAATATTTCCCACCTAATAGAAATGCTAAATTAAGGAGTGAAATAGTAGGGTTTAGGCAACTTAAAGATGAGACTTTTAGTGAGGCTTGGGAGAGATTTAAGGAGCTTTTGCGAAAGTGCCCTCACCATGGTTTACCTCATTGTATTCAAATGGAAACATTTTACAATGATTTAAATGGAGTAACCCAAGGAATGGTCGATGCTTCGGCTGGAGGGGCCCTTTTGGCAAAAACTTTTGATGAAGCTTATGAAATTTTAGAAAGAATATCTATAAATAGTTGTATGTGGTCGGACGTTAGAGGCACAAATAAAAAGGTTAAGAGTGTGTTAGAGGTTGATGGTGTGTCCACCATTAGGGTTGATCTTGCTATGATTGTTAACGCTCTTAAGCATGTGACAGTAATTAGTCATCAACAGCCACCAGCTATGGAGCCTACCGCAGTGGTGAACCAAGTGGCAGAAGAAGCGTGTGTCTATTGTGGTGAAAATCACAACTACGAGTTTTGCCCCAGCAACCCAGCTTCTGTGTTTTTTTGTAGGTAATCAGAGGAATAACCCTTATTCTAACTTTTATAATCCAGGTTGGCGCAACCACCCCAACTTCTCATGGGGAGGTTGAAGGAAATAATGTGCAAGCGCAACAAAAGGTAAACCAGCCAGGATTCGCTAAAGCGCAGGTAATGCCCCAGCAAAACAAGCAGGCTTTGCCCTACCAAAATTCGGGAAGTTCTCTCGAGGCGATGATGAAAGAATTTATGGCTCGTACAGATGCTAAAATTCAAAGTAATCAAGCTTCGATGAGAGCCCTGGAATTGCAAGTGGGTCAGCTGGCCAGTGAGCTGAAGGCACGGCCTCAAGGGAAACTTCCCTCGGATACTGAACACCCTCGAAGGGAAGGTAAGGAGCAGGTAAAGGCAGTAACTCTTAGGAGTGGTAAGCCATTAGATGAGCCTAGTAAGACCCAGGATGTAAATAGAAATAGTGATAAAAATGTTGTTGTTGAGAGCGAGTTGGAGTCTGGTCAAGGTGTTGGAGGCAACAATAAAAATGCTGGAGCATCTGGTTCTGTGTCAGATGTAGAACCACCTTATGTGCTGCCCCCACCTTATGTACCACCTCTACCTTTTCCATAAAGGCAAAAGCCTAAGAATCAGGATGGTCAATTTAAAAAGTTTTTAGAGATTCTTAAGCAATTGCATATAAATATCCCTTTAGTAGAAGCTATTGAGCAAATGCCTAATTATGCTAAATTTCTTAAGGATATTTTAACTAAAAAGAAGAGGTTAGGTGAGTTTGAAAATGTATCTCTTACTGAGGAGTGTAGTGTTATTCTTAAGAATGGGCTACCACCCAAGGCGAAGGATCCAGGGTCATTTACCATACCGGTATCTATAGGTGGAAAAGAATTAGGTAGAGCACTCTGTGATTTAGGTGCAAGCATTAACCTAATTCCTCTTTCGGTCTATCGAAAGCTTGGTATAGGTGAAGCTCGGCCTACCACAGTTAGACTCCAATTAGTTGATAGGTCTATCACATATCCAGAGGGTAAAATTGAGGATGTCTTAGTAAAAGTGGATAAATTCATATTTCCTGTTGATTTTATTATTTTAGATTATGAGGCTGATAAAGATGTCCCAATTATTCTAGGTCGTCCATTTTTGGCAACTGGTAGGGCGTTAATAGATGTTCAAAAAGGAGAGTTAACAATGAGAGTTTGTAATGAGGAAGTGAAATTTAATGTGTTTAAAGCCATGAAATATCCAGACGGAATAGAGGATTGCTCCTTCATTAGGATTCTAGAGAGCACAGTTATTGCGACAGCAAAACGGGATTTGGCTGATAAGCATTCGGAAAAGCATGGAGAGGTTAGTATTGAAGATTTAGAAGTTTGTTCTTTAGATTGGAAAAATGAAAAAGAGTTGTTTAGGTGTGAAGATGTTTTTGAGTCTTTAGATTTAAATCAAAGGAAGGCTCCTCCCATTAAGCCATCCCTGATTGAGGCACCAACTTTAGATTTGAAGCCCTTGTCGGATCATCTAAAGTATGTGTATCTTGGGGAAGGCGAGACGTTGCCCATTATTGTTGCATCAGATTTAATGTCGGAGCATGAGGAGGCCTTAATAAAATTGCTGCAGCAATACCGTAAAGCTATAGGTTGGACATTGGCTGACATTCAGGGAATTAGCCCGTCTTTTTGTATGCACAAAATCACTCTAGAGGAGGGATCCTTTAGGAGTATTGAGCAACAAAGAAGGCTTAACCCTGCAATGAAAGAGGTTGTTAAAAAGGAGGTAATTAAATGGTTGGATGCTGGGATCATTTATCCAATTGCCGATAGCAATTGGGTAAGCCCTATCCAATGTGTTCCGAAGAAAGGAGGTGTCACTGTGGTGAGCAATAAAAATAATGAGTTGATTCCAACCAGGATAGTAACTGGATGGAGGGTTTGCATGGACTACAGGAGGCTTAATAAAGCCACCTATAAGGACCATTTCCCTCTACCATTTATTGACCAGATGTTGGATAGATTGGCTGGTCAGGCCTATTACTGTTTCTTAGATGGTTATTCTGGGTACAACCGATTACAATTGCTCCTGAGGATCAAGAGAAAACCACGTTCACCTGCCCTTATGGGATGTTTTCTTTTAGGCGAATGTCTTTCGGCCTTTGTAATGCTCCAGCAACATTTCAGCGGTGTATGCTAGCAATTTTTTCTGATATGATTGAGTCCACTGTTGAGGTATTTATGGACGATTTTTTAGTGTTTGGAGGGTATTTTCAGTGTTGTTTAGAAAATTTAGGCAAGGTGTTAAAGAGATGTGAGGATACCCATCTAGTTCTTAATTGGGAAAAATGTCACTTCATGGTGAAGGAAGCCATAGTGTTAGGTCATAGGATTTCTAAGAATGGTCTAGAAGTTGATAGAGCAAAAATTGAGGTGATTGAAAGACTAGAGCCACCAAATTCAGTGAAGGGAATTCGGAGTTTTTTAGGACATGCTGGATTTTATAGGAGGTTCATAAAGAATTTTTCCAAAATCAGTAAACCTCTTTGTAACTTATTGCGTACTGATCATGTTTTTTACTTTAATGCAGATTGTAGGAAGGCTTTTGAGACATTAAAGGCTGCTTTAATCTCAGCACCCATTCTTTGCGCACCTAATTGGAATTTACCATTTGAGGTAATGTGTGATGCAAGTGATGCCGCAGTAGGTGCGATGCTGGGGCAAAAGCAGGGAAAATTCATCCATCCTATATATTATGCAAGCAGGGTTTTAAATGAGGCACAAGTCAACTACACAACTACTGAAAAGGAGTTGTTAGCTGTTGTGTTTGCTTTTGTGAAATTCCGGCCATATTTGGTTGGAACCAAAGTCACGGTGTTCACGGATCATGCAGCAATAAGGTATTTAATGACTAAGAAGGATGCAAAGCCTAGACTAATTCGTTGGGTTTTATTATTGCAGGAATTTGACTTGGAAATAAAGGATAAGAAGGGATCAGAAAATGTTATTGCAGATCACTTATCTCGTCTTGATCCATCATCATCTTTGCTGGAGAAATCTGCCATTTCTGATTCTTTTCCAGATGAACAGCTCTTTGCTGTTGAAGTAAAGGTAGTTAGGGATGTCCCTTGGTATGCGGATATTGCCAACTTTTTGGTAAAGGGAGTCACCCCTATTGAAATGGATTGGAGGCAGAGGAAAAAGTTTAAGCATGATGCAAAATATTTCTATTGGGATGAGCCATTTATGTATAAGCAATGCTCTAACGGTATTATTCGTAAGTGTGTTTCAGGTGCTGAAGCAAAAGAAATCCTGGAACAATGTCACTCTTCGCCGTATGGAGGTCATTTCAGCGGTCAAAGGACAGCTATGAGGATTTTGCATTGTGGATTCTTCTGGCCCACCTTATTCAAAGATGCCCATTGGTTCTACCAGCAATGTGATGCTTGCCAAAGGAGAGGAAATTTAGGGCCTAGAGATGAAATGCCTCTTACTTATATTTTAGAAGTTGAATTATTTGATGTATGGGGTATTGATTTTATGGGGTCATTTCCCCCTTCTAATGGCAATGTTTTTATCTTATTGGCAGTTGATTACGTGTCCAAGTGGGTGGAAGCCATTGCATGCCATCAGAGTGATGCCAAGACAGTTGCAAGGTTTCTCCAATCGCACATCTTTACGTGGTTTGGGACACCTAGAGCTTTAGTGAGTGATGAGGGTACACATTTTGTTAATAATATCTTAACTAAGCTTTTAGCTAAGTATGGAATTAAGCATAGGATAGCTACCCCTTATCACCCACAAGCAAATGGTCAAGCTGAAGTTAGTAATAGGGAAATTAAATCAATTCTAGAGAAAGTAGTTCATCCATCTAGAAAGGATTGGTCTTTTAGGTTGGATGAGGCTCTTTGGGCTTATAGGACAGCCTATAAGACTCCTCTAGGTATGTCTCCCTATAGGTTAGTATATGGGAAAGCTTGCCATTTACCATTGGAGCTAGAGCATAAGACGTTTTGGGCTTTGAAAAAGTTAAATTTTGATCTGAGTCGTGCAGGAGCAATAAGAATGCTGCAGCTTAATGAATTAGAGGAATTTCGCCAATTTTCTTATGAGAATGCGAAAATGTATAAAGAAAAGACTAAGTTGTGGCATGACAAGAGAATAAAATCTAAAGAGTTTGTCAAGGGTCAAAAAGTTTTGCTTTATAATTCTAGATTGAAATTGTTTCCTGGAAAACAAAAATCTAAATGGTCAGGACCATTTACTGTGGTTGAGGTTTTTCCCCATGGAGCAGTTACTTTGCAGGATGAAAAAGATGGGAGAGTGTTCAAAGTGAATGGACAACGTGTGAAAAATTATTGGGGAGAGGAATTTCAGGCGAAATATCCTTCCCTAAAGTTAGTTGATGATTGAGAGAGCAGGATTTTTGTGGGAGCATTTCACAGAGAAAAATTTTTGAGCTCCCAGTGTTATGTTGATTTTATTTTTCTGACTTGTTTTTAATTTCGATTAGGTTAGATTTAATTTTGCATGGTTTATTAGATTTTTATCTTTAAGTATTTGATTATTTAAGATTTTATCTATTTCGTTTTGAATTTGATTTGATTTTCAGGTTATTTATTTAAATTATCTTTAGGATTATCTTTTCATTAATTAAATTTTGTTTTAAGTGGATTTTATTTTCAGTTATTTGAATTTTGTTAGTTAATAAAGATTTTTCTCTAATTGATTCGGCTTTAAGAATAAAAAATTAAGTTTGATTTGATCGGTTAAGTTAAATTTGAATTTAAAAGATTTGATTTTCCTATTTTGAAATTTAAAATCCATATCTATGATTCGGCAGGTTCAGAAGATTGTTGCAGCAAAGATAATGCTGGAGCAAATTTCTCGTACGAATAGGAAGGATTTTAATGTGAGTAATTATTTTTATCGTTGGGATTTTTGAATTTCTATGGGCAGGTGAATTGCAGGGATGTTGCCACATGTCGTGTAGGGATAATCCAACGGTTTAGCCGTTGACAACATGTCGTTATTTCCCATAGATGATTGAAATTCCACGATTTTACCGTTAGGGATTTGAATTGCAAAGTAAATATGAACGGTAAAACCATTTATTACGGAGCAAATCCTTTCGGTTAGGATTTCAAATTGCTGGAGCCTTATTTATTTGCAGACATTGGTACGTTTCTCCTCACTTCGTCTTCTTGATTCTATCTTGCCATCTACATTCTTTCTTTCTCCTTTTCATTCTCTACAAAACCCTTTGAGTTATCCATGGCCAAAACAAGAGCGAGGAAAGAAAGAGAGAGAGAGAGTGAAGAGGAAATACCCATTACCCCCGAAGTTCCGAAAGTAAAAACTAAGAAGAAAAGAACACCGGAGGAGAAAGAAACTAAAAGAAGAAGGTGACAACAAAGGGCGGAAGAACAGGAAAAAGTAACAGAGGATGAGGCTGCTGCAGTGGTTGAAGAAGACCTGCAAGAACCGCAAGAACAGACCCCAGGAGAGGCTGATCAGAGACTTGCGGATACAGATACGGCTCGAGAGGAAAATGTTGAGGAGAATCAAGAACAGCAGGCTGAGATGGTGAGAGACGAGCAGGCATACGTAGTGTCTGAAAGAGGAAACGAGCAGGACCAAGAAGCTCGTGTTGAGGTAATCATGCCCGAACCGCCAAAACGTCGCCGCATAAAGAGAAAGGCTGGCCGTATTCAGGTGATTCGGACTGATACCCCGTCACCACCATCATCAGATTCTGAGAGAGAAAAGGCAGAGCGAGAGGAAAGATAGAAGAAAGAAGTTGAGGACAAAGAAAGAGAAGAAACAGAGAAGAAGACTGAGGAAGAGTAGTTGCTCAAGCGCAGGGCAGAGAAGGGCAAAAATATTGCTGAAGCATCGGAAGAACACGAGCCGATAGAAGAACAGCAGGTTCCATTTGATCGCTTCGTCAACAATTTTGCCAGAGCAAAATACGCTGAGCTTCAGAAAAGGGATTTCTTGTTCGAGCGTGGTTTCAGTGGTGATCTTCCACAGTTTCAGATGACCGGTATTGCAGACCACGGCTGGGAGCTGTTTTGTGCGAAGCTTGAATCTGTAAACGCACAGGTGGTGCGTGAATTTTATGCTAACATCTGATGGATTGGAGTCCAAGTGCTATCAATGCACTGTACAACGTTCAAAACTTCCCCCATGCGGCGTATAATGAGATGGTTGTGGCGCCATCTGATGAGCAACTAAGTGAGGCTGTAAGGGAGGTAGGTATTGAAGGGGCATAGTGGCAGTTATCCAATACTCAGAAGAGGACATTCCAGTCGGCTTATTTGAAAAGGGAAGCGAACACATGGATGGGATTTATTAGACAAAAGATGCTTCCAACAACACATGACTCGACAATCTCCAGGGAACGGGTTCTCCTAGCTTTTGCCATCTTACGGTCTCTCAGTATTAACGTAGGGAGGATCATTGCGAATGAGATTTATGGATGTTGGAAAAAGAAGGTGGGGAAACTATTCTTTCCGAACACAATCACGATGCTGTGCATAAGAGCAGGGGTTCCAGTGGATGAGGGAGATGTGATCCTGTTTGATAAGGGGATCATAGACACGCCCAATTTGGCACGGCTCCAGCGTGTGCAGGAGGTACGTCAAGGTGGGCTAATCTACGGCATCAACACGATTCTAGAACAACTGGCACTTTCGGCCAGTAGGCAGGAGTTTGCTGAGAGGCAGACTTTAACCTTCTGGAGCTATGTTAAGAATCGGGATGCCGCCTTAAAGAGGGCGCTGCAAGAGAATTTTTCAAACCCATACCCAGCCCTTCCCATATTCCCTGACGATCTGTTGAACCCCTGGATTCCGCCCTCACCTGCTGAAAGAGGAGAAGAGAATGATGATGAAGAACAGGGTCAGGAAGATTGATGGATAAGATGATCTTCGGCGAGCATTAATTTTGATCCTATAATTTTGTTTGCTCGGGCATATCTGACCCCATCTGCTTGTCTTTTTAATTTTTCTGTTTTAAAAAAAATATATCTCGGCTATGTACTTTCTTTTCTTATGTTTTTAATGAAATTTTTCGATGTTTCTGTTCCATGAGCACTGAGCAACTATAACTTAACTAAGTTTCTTCTGAATTTTTGAAGCTTGGATTGATTACACTTAATTAGATCAAGGTATTCTGATCTCCAGAAACCTTTTGCTTGAGCATTTTTTCTAGCCTAGATTGTTGCCGCAGCAAAGAAGATTTTGAAGGTAGTATTGACTTATATGATCCACTTTACGCTTAATTCTAGTCCCACGCTTAATTTAAAATTCAAATAGAAAAAATTTAAGTTTGGGGGTATAATTGCTTATTTAATGATTCATTGGGGACAATGAATAATTCAAGTTTGGGGGACTTTTTGCTACTCCAATTGTTTTGCTCGAGCATTCATCTCCTTCAAAGTGAAAATTTGCTAGGTTATTGAGTAACCGGGGACATTTGTGATACCCACAGTTTGTCTTCGCGTCAAAAGGTAACCTGGGAAATATTAAAAAATTATTTGCTGAATTTTTTTTTTGAAAATTTTGCTGAAAAAATTGATGGAGCAAAAGTTTTGAAGGATGAATGGTGATCCAGAAGTTTTTCTGTCTCCCAGAACTTAGGTGAGCTTCTGAGGGGCAAGAGATGGAGTAACTAAGGATTTTTGAGCTTTATAAAGAGTATTGAGCCTAGTTGGCGATGAGTTTGAGGCAAGGGTATACTGCACCATAAAGTGGGTCATCCCATGCTTAAGAGCTTATGACTGTATGGCTGCTTTAAGTCTTAAAAATGAAAATATAAACCCCTAGAAAATATGTTTTAAGATGTCTGATAATAGAGCTAAGCTATGGAGAGTTTTTAGAATTGAGTTGGAAGTGGTGATTATTTGTCCCTGCTGAAGGAATCATTTTGCTGCAGCAAAGCTTGGTTTTGTAGAGTGCTTAGGTAAAGGTCAAAGGCAGTATTGGATTGTCTGATTTGATTAAGCTAATTCTTTGTCTAATGTTTTTAAATTCTTGAAGGAAGGATGGTTAGTATTGCTCGGGACGCGCAATAGTTCAAGTTTGGGGGTGTGATAACTGCCCAAAAGGTAGTTATTTAGGCCTCATTTATATAAGGATTTGTGTGTCCTTTGTGCTTATTAGGGTTGGTTTTGGATAGATATTACATGTTTTAACCCATTTGGAAGAATGGAAGCATTGGGAATTATTTTGTGCAGATTATGCTGCTAAGCGACTGAAGGGAGCAAATTCTGTGCTGCAGCAAAACTGGGAACAGAACTGCCACATCACAGCTCATTAGCCAACTTCATGAACCGACTTCTGTTGAGTTATTTTCGTGATAAAGGATCAAGGAGAGCCTTACATGTGTCCTAGTTGACCTAATTCAAGCCTCCCATCCTTCTATAAAAGGAAGTAGCCGTCAAAATCAAAGGCATTCCATGTTTCTCCTTGGAAGCCGAATAGTATAGAGAGATTAGAGGCCATCAGTGCAAGCTGATTGAGGAGTTTAATATTTCCTTTATTATCTTGTAATTATGAACATGACTACTCAGATTATGATTTGTGTTTCTATGCTTATTATGAACTAAGTAGCTTTAGGCGTTGGTTAAGGAATATGTAGTTGATGTGCTTCATCTCTAATAATATTTGTTGATTATTGCATCTTGGTTAATTGTTGTGCCTACTTCCATTTTATGCCCGCCTGGCCAGCCGGTGTGAATAGCTCTCTCTAGTTTCAGGGATGATTTAGAGAGTGTGTGGCAATTATCCACACTATGATCATTGTGTATTTGTGAACGCCAGTGACTGAGCTAGGGATAGCCAGTTGCCTAGTGCTTGATCGGTCGTAATTCTTTGGGGTTGAAACACATTCCAAAAGATCCGGAGTTCCGGGAGGAATCAGCTAATAATACTGCGAGAGTTTGCATGATCAATAATATTGCTAGAGCATCTTTTAAAACAATTACTAAAACCTGATCAGCGTCTGTCTTTAATCTGTCTGCCTATTTGATTATTTTTTGTTCTGTCATTTACTTTGCTTCAGCATTATTCTTACAAAACCCAATCATATTTACTACTTTGAAACCATTAGGAAGTTACACAAAATAGATAAAGTGAAAACTAATTCAAGGCTCGGATTGATAATATTACTTGTTGCAGACTGTGTATACTTGCACAGGAATTCTAGAGTCTTTTATACCATATTTTTACTCACTCTAGGAACCCACCAATCCACCTGAAGGGGTCAAACCCATAAGGTGTAAATGGATCTATAAGAGGAAAAAAGATGCTGCTGGGAAAGTACAGACTTTCAAAGCAAGACTTGTAGCAAAGGGTTATACCCAAAGAGAAGGGGTGGACTATGAGGAAACTTTTTCACCTGTTGCTATGTTAAAGTCAATATGAATCCTCTTATCTATAGCCACATTTTATGATTATGAAATATGGTAAATGGATGTCAAGACTGGCTTTCTGAATGGTAATCTTGAAGAGAATATCTTTATGTCTCAGCCTGAAGGGTTCATAACCCAAGGTAAGGAACAAAAAGTTTGTAAACTGAATCGATCCTTTTATGGGTTGAAACAGGCTTCCAGATCTTGGAACATTAGATTTGATACTGCGATCAGATCTTTTGGCTTTGACCAAAATGTTGATGAGCCTTATGTATACAAGAAAATCAACAAAAACAAAGTAGCTTTCATAGTACTTTATGTTTATGGCATCCTACTCATTGGGAATGATGTAGGATATCTGTCTGACGTAAAAGAATGGCTAGCTGCCCAATTCCAAATGAAAGATTTAGGAGAGGCCAAATATGTTCTTGGAATCCAGATCATTCGGGATCAAAAGAACAAAACACTAGCCCCGTCTCAAGCAACGTATATCGACAAAATGTTGTCCCGATATTCGATGCAGAACTCCAAGAAGGACTAGTTGCCTTTCAGGCATGGGGTTCACTTGTTTAAGGAACAGTGTCCTAAGACACCTCAAGAAATTGAGGATATGAGATGGATTCCCTACGCCTCAGTAGTGGGTAGCTTAATGTATGTGATGTTCTGCCCGAGGCCTGACATTTGTTATGTTGTAGGGATAGTCAGCAGATATCAGTCAAATCCGGGGTTAGACCACTGGGCCGCCGTTAAAGGAATCCTCAAGTATCTTCGGAGAACGAGGGACTACATGTTGGTGTTTGGGGCTAAAGAGTTAGTTCTCACTAAATACACCGACTCTGACTTCCTGTCTGACAAGGATTCTAGGAAATCCACGTCGGGATCAGTGTTTACCCTTAACGGGGGAGCTATAGTTTGGAGAAGCATCAAGTAAGGATGCATAACGGACTCAACCATGGAGGCCGAGTATGTAGCGGCTTGTGAAGCAGCCAAGGAAGCAGTTTGGCTAAGAAAGTTTCTGACACATTTGGAAGTAAATCAAAATATGGACTTGCCCATTACATTATACTGTGACAACAGTGGGGCTGTAGCCAATTCTAGAGAACCTCGAAGCCACAAACGAGGAAAACACATAGAGAGGAAGTATCGCCTGATACGGGAGATTGTGCAACGAGGAGATGTGATCGTCACTAAGATCGCTTCAAAGCACAACATTGTTGATCCCTTTACGAAGGTTCTCCCGACTAAAGTGTTTGAGGGTCATCTAGAGTGTCTACGTCAACGAGATTTGTACATTGTGTAATCTAGGGCAAGTGGGAGATGTGTAATAGGGTATGAGGATGCCCTAGTTTATTGTATTTACCATTTCCAACTTTAGATTATTTGTACATGTTCTTTCCCATTATCTTGAGTTTTTAGTTCAAGTGGGAGTTTGTTGCGTTTTATGCCCTAAAACTCGTAGATAGTAAATGTAACATTTTACCGAACATTAATAAAATAGTTTATTTTGTTTGTATTTAGAAGATCTTGTCTTATTAACCCTAATCCAATAAACTAAAAATCCTAGGTTGATAGTAAGAGGCTTGAACTAGTATGTAGGGACATACGAGGATCGATGTTCAAGATTTAGCCTAAAGGGTCTATAGTATAGTGATAAGGCTAGGTACCTTATCCTGGTGACACTATGAAGACGACCCACTTTGTATTATGATACAAACGTTATGATCCAACGCGTTCATGTAGTTGACATGCTAGTGGGGGTATCCTATGCAATGAGTTTGCATAAGACCGGACTGCGAAATAGTTAACCACTAATTGTAACACCGTTAGTTGGCTTGGTTTCTATTTCACTAGAATGACCTAGACAACTTAGTCTCAATCCTGAGTGGATTATGGACTCCTGTTCACGAGGAGTTGTCCTTTAATTTGTATGGGTGAGAGTGGCCAGCACACCGACTCAATAAGCCTACCATTTTGGGGACAATACCGAGTGGGGAGCTTGAAACATAATCACACAAGATGGAATTCACTTCTTCCCGACTCTAGGGTAAGTAGAGGTGTGTTCTCTTAAGTGGTATCTCCAGGACTTGAACAATGGGTCCAACCCTTTCTATGGCACGAGAGGGACTTCTATTTGTTGGTTGGACCTCAAATAAGTTGTTCATTAGAGGAGCACTAGGAACTTAAGGACAAAGATGTAAACCAGGGGTAAAACGGTAATTTGACCCAGTTGGGATACGAACACACGTGAAGGACTGACTTGTAGTGTTGGTCGATATTCGTGGACAGAGAAATATTCTGCAGTGAGAAGAGTGCAGCTGAGGGTTTTTAGTTGAATGACCCACAGTTAACGAATGGAGACTAACTTGGTTAATGAGTTTAAGCCTATTAGTCTCGTATCGTTGGAGCTTCTGATCTGTAGGTCCATTAGGTCCCACTGGTAGCTCGTAAAAAGACTTGAAGCAAACAAATATAAATTGTAAATTGAAAGTGTTCAATTTATCTGGGGAATCATGTAATGTATATTGATGCATTATAATATAAAGTTTATGAAACTTTATAATATAATTTTTTTAATTAATTCTTGAGAGAAAATATTTGATAGAGTTCAAATAAATTTAATATAAATTGGATTCATATTATATTTAATAAAATCCCTAAGATTAAATATATGATATTTAATTGGGTAATTAATTAATTATGAAACTAATTAATTATTTATTAATTAGAGACCTTTTCCTATTAGGAAAGAAAATATTTGAAAGAGTTCAAATAAATTTAATATGAATTGGATTCATATTAATTTTAATAAAATCCCTAAGATTAAATATGTGATATTTAATTGGGTAATTAATTAATTATGGAATTAATTAATTATTTATTAAAATTAGATATTGTTCAAATAATAGATTTGAACTTATTCCTAGACCTTTTCCTATTAGGAAAAGGTCTTGGCCTTTACCTATATATAGGACCCCTGGGGTGGGGTGAAAGGCATCCTATTGTCTCTCTTTCTCTCTGAGATTTCTTCCAAAAGACTCCCACAAGTCTCCTGCTTCAAGAAGTCTTAGAGATATACTGGTGTAGCTGATTCGTGGTGTTCGCACAAGAGGGTTGTTCCGTTTTCAATCTTATTGGCAAGAAAAGGCAAATTGATCCAGGCTTTCTACAAAAGTAAGTTTTCTATGAAATCCTTGATCACTAGGATCAATCTAGTTGATCTTTTAGCATGTTTATAGCCTATGTACAACCCATTAAATATAGATTTATTGCTGTAATTTTTTGCAAATTATATTGGTATTTCAATTAGAATCTAAGACTCTGAGTAGGTTCGGTAATACTTTCCGCTGTGTAGGGTTTTTATCCCTTTATCAGTAAGCTTACAATTTTGGGGATAAGACCCAGTAGATAGCTGGGGACATAGTCTTGCAAGACAAAATTCACTTCTACCTGAATTAGGGATAGTAGAGAGGTTGTTACCTTAACTGCTGACTCCGAGGCTTAAACAAAGAGACCCCACCCTCTCATATTCCCGAGAGGGACTCGGTGTAGGGATTGGAATTCCGTAATTTCGTAAAGCGGAAGCGTGATTGGAACCGATTCGTAGTTAATTTTGTTTAATCTAAAATACCAATACATTGGCAATAAACCTAGAACTATTCTAGATTTATATTAAGGCTAAGCATACAAAAATATTAAATCTAAATTTAATTTAGGGGCATTTGCATCAATAGCAAAAAATAAAATGGTAATTGCAAGTGTGTCTTCCATTTATTGGTTTTGCAGATATAGCAAAAAAAATTTGGCCCGCCCTAGACAATAATGTAAAAAGACTAAAATAACCTCAACTCGTCGTCCACTGATATACCAAATATCTGGTATCCTAAAAATATACTAGATATTTGGTATATCAATCAACTGATATACTAAATATATAGTATATCAGATGTATATTTCGTAAATATATCAACTGATATACTAAATATATAGTATATCAGATGTATATTTCGTGAATATAATATATTTTACACATGAGCTTTCATTAGTTTAGATATCTTTGATATACTACATTAATAAAGAATTAGAATATGTGTGGTAGAAGATTTAAACCTCTAACCTCTTGGTTGAATGTGTATATATCAGTGATTTTTTCTAATAACAAGCATATCATTGATGTATTTAACTATATATATTTATTAATTATCTGAGTAGTAAAAAAAAAAAAGTATATCAATGGTGTATCAACTTTCATAAAGACAAACATTTATTTTAGAAGAGACAAACATTTCATTTAAAATATGTAAATAATACAACATAATTCAATAAATAGAAAAGAAAATATAACAAATATAAGTAAAGAAAGTAACATATCAAGTACATCATTGGTATATCAAATATTATGTTTATCAAATCAAGTATATATTAGATATATCATTAGTATATTAGGTATATCATTGTATTCCTTCGAGTATATCAAATTTGGTATACTTTATATTTCATATATCAGTAAATATAAAGTATATCAGATATACTACTAATATACCTATTGATATACCAACAAGGGTAAAATTGGAATAATAAAAAAATCAGAAATCAGATTTTAAAAATTTTGCTATATTTGCAAACCTGAAAAATCATAGCTAAATTTGCAAATATCCTAATATTACCCATTGCAATTCCCCTTTAATTTATATAGTAACAAGTTACTTACTCTCGTTGACGACTCAGATTAAATTCACCAACTGCTTATGAAATAATCACGAACTACTGCGAACACCATCACTATGGCTACACCAGTATGACTCTGAGACTTCTAGAGGCAGGAGAGTGGTGGGGTTCTAAAGGGAGCCTTTAGGAGAATTCTCTGAGAGTAGGAGAATGAATGTGATGTCTTTCACCCCACCCCAGAGGTCCTATTTATAGGAAAAGACCAAGACCTTTTCCTTCATGAATAAGATCTATTATCTTATTCATACCTAATTTTACTAAATAATTAACAAATTTCATAATTAATTAATTACCCAATTAAAGATCATATATTTAATTTTAAGGATTTTATTAAAATATATTATAATGTATTATCAATATACATTATATGATTCATCTAAATCAATTGAACACTTTCAATTTACAATTTATATTTAATTGCCTCAAGTCTCTTTACGACCTACCAGTGGGACCTAATGGACCTGCAGATCAGAAGCTCCAACAATATGAGATTTAATCGGCTAAACTCATTAACCAATTAATCAATTTTTTTTAACTGTGGGTTCACTCCACTAAAGTCCCACAGTTGTCCTCTTCTCACTGCAGACATGATTCTGTGTCCACAGATATAGGCCAATAACAGCAAGTTAGTCCTTCACGAGTGTTCGTACCTCCAGCTGGGTCAAATTATTGTTTTACCCCTGAGTTACGTCTACCTCCTTAAGTACCAGTGCTCCTATAACGAATAACCTATTTGTGGTACAACCATCAAACAGAAATCCCTCTCGGGCAAGTTATAGGGTAGGGCCTTTTGTTTAAGACCTGGAGACACCACTTAAGGGAACACTCATTTACTTCCTCAAAAGTCGGGAAGGAGTGAATTCTATCTTGTGTGATTATGTACCCAGCTTCCCACTCGATCTTGTCCCCAAAAGTGTAAGCTTATTGAGTCGTTATATTGGTCACTCTCACCCATACAGATCAAAGGACAATCCGTCGTGAACAGGAGTCCATAATCCACTCAGGATTCAGACTAAGTTGCCTAGGTCATCCTAGTGAAATAGAAATCTAACTAGTTAACGGTGTTACAGCTAGCGGTTACTATTTTGCGATCTGGTCTTATGCAAACTTATTGCATAGGATACCCCCACTCGCATGTCTCCTACACGAACGTTTTGGATCATTACGTTTGTATCAAATACAAAGTGGGTCGTTTCCATTGTGTCGCCAGGATAAGGTACCCAACTTTATCCCTATACTATAGACCCTTCATGATGTTTCTTGAACAGTTATCCCTGTATGTCTCCACATACAATTCAAGATTCATCCCACAACCTAGGATGTTTAGTTTATTCGATTAGGGTAATTTAGGCAAGATGTACATAATATAGACAATAATTCTTTATTGAAAAAACATCAAACAATACTTTATTTATGTTCGATCAATCATTACATTTACTATCTACGAGTTTTATGGCATAAAATCCAACACTCGATTTGTTGGTTGGACCACAAACCAATTGTTCATTAGAGGGTCAGTGGGACTTAAGGAACTAGAGGTAACTTCAGGGGTAAAACAAACATTTGACCCAACTGTAGTTACGAACAATCTGTGAATGATCGACTTACTAATCATGGTTATATCGAATGAACATAAATATATCTACAGTGAGGGGAGTGCAGCTACTAGGCTATAGTGGCGTATCCCGCTAGCTAACGAATGTTGGTTAACTAGGTTAATGAGTTTAGCCAGTTAATCTCAGATCGTTGGAGCCCATGATCCGTAGGTCCATTAGGTTCCCTTGCTAGTTCAAACGGAATAAACCTTAGAACAGTATGATTAAAGAATTTGAATCGTTCAAATTCATATTAGTGGAGTTGACGATAATTATATTTAATATACTTAACGTACTTTAGTTTAATTATGAATTAAACAATAATACGGAGGCAATTGAAAATAATTAAATATGATTTATATGTTGATCATATGAATATGGATTCATATACGAGCGATCGGTTTTAGAGAACTCAGGATTGGTGTAACTAATTAATTTAATATTTGATATTAAATTAAAATTATTAATTAAATTGTTTAATTAATTATTTAACATTTTATTTTATTTAAAATTAATCATTGGAGTTAATTTTATTTAAAATTAAAATAGAAAAATTCCTTTTAATTTGTTATTTATAAAATTCAAATTTTAAGGTAATTTTAGGAGGTTGAAGTGTTAGTGTTTTGGTGACAAAACTCATGAAATTTCACCATCTCAAGACACCTAATCCTCAATGGAACTTGCTGTCTTTTTGTCCTTGAAAGCTTGCATGTCTTGTGACTTTAAATTAAGAAGAAAAAAAAACAACAAAGAGAGGAAGAGGTTGTACGTTTTTGAGCTATCAAAACCCAAGAAATGAAAGTCTCACAAACCTCTTGTATATTCGGACCCTCTGTTTTTGGCTTAAGTTTTCAAGCATGCATTGGTTGCAAAATTAAGGAAATTGAGTTGCAATCGATTCAAATCGCTTCCGCTAGTGTATCATACACTCCTTCATTATCTACATTATTCCTATGTATTTAAAACCCAAGTCAAGTTTTGAAAAAAAAAAAAAAAAAATCCAAAAACTTGTTTTTGGAATTTGGCTAGGAATTTAAATGTGTCCTTAACAAATATGAAAAACCATGATAACAAAATTGTGAAAAAACAATCAAAATTTTCAAAATCCAAAAACCAAAAGTGAAATAGTTTATCAAACGAGAGCTTGAATTTTGTTATTTCTTCTATGGATCGACATGCAAATTTTAAATTCAAAACAATAGTTAATAATAATTATATTAGTCCTTGAGACAGGAAAAATGAAAATTTGGAACATAGAATTACATAGAGTAAAATTTGCATAATTTATGTAATTATAATTTTAGTAAATAATAAATAAAACATATTCTTTTTTTAGTTGAAATAAACTATATTCTATAGATTATTTTAAAATGACTAAATTAAATAAAAAAAAATATGTATAAATGTTTTTTTAATATAAATAAGTTCAAAACAACACTGTGGGGGTGTTTGGGGCAAGGGTGTGGGTTTTGGATGTAGGGAGTTGTGAAATCTGTGGAGTTGTGAAGTGCTGAGTTAGGAAGTCTGTGTTTGGAGTGCTGAGTTCTGAAGTCTGAGTTATGAAGTCTGTATTTGGGGTGCTGAGTTCTGAAGTTTCTGATTTTTTTTCTTTTTTTTTTTTTAATGTTATACAATTCTTCTAAAATTAATAACTGAAACTGTTCTTTCCATTAATTGTAAATTTGGGATCTTAAGTCACAATTTTGATCATTAATCCAAAATTTAAAAAAGAAAAAAAAACGATTTTCCATTCTTCATTTTTTTTCCACACTTGTTACATTTCCTATATTTGTTCTAAACATAGTTTTGAAGTTTGAGGTTCTGATTTAGTTTTTTATTTTTTTTCAATGTTATACAATTCTTCTAAAATCAAGAAATCAAAATGTTCTTTCCATTAATTGTAAAATTGGGATTTTAAGTCACAATTTTGATAAAAAAAATCCAAAATTAAAAAAAAAATCATTTTCCATTCTTCATTTTTTTTTCCACACTTGTTACATTTCCTATATTTGTTATAAACATAGATATTGTTACATTGTTATATTAGTTATGTATATTACTAGTCTATATTTAAGGTCTGTTTGGAATACATTTTAATTTAAATGTTGTTCAAGAATGCATTTTTTAAAAAACATTTTGTATAAAAATTGTTTAGAATTTAAACACTCATATGTTTGGTTGCATTTCCTCATAAGTGTTTTTATACACAAGTTATTGTAGACTACATACTCTTTTTGAAAAAACTTGATTTCAAATGTTTATCTCAAAATGGTTTATTTATCAATCTCATTTTCTAATAAGTCATTTTTAGTGGTTTCCAAACACTATAAATTTTTTCAAAATGATTTGTTTCCAAAATTAAACACTTGAAAAATTAAACCAAACACACCTTTAATCAACAAGATTTTAACATTATAAGCTTATAAGGCGTGACAAGAAACATTCATTTTTCAGACACATGTCAAAACTCACGGTCGAAAAATAGACCAAATTATTAAAAAACTAAAGCACATGTTAGTTGTTTGCATTTAAAATGAGATAATGAAATGAGAATATGAAACAAGAATAGACAAATAAGCATAGGCATTATAATATTACAGGAATAAAGAGTGTCTTTTTGTGAAACCATATTAATATCAATATTTTGATTACTTGATTTTTTTTTTTTATAAAAAGAGATTGGTTAGGTAATATTTAGACCAACAATATGACTCAATTTTGTAAATTGAGATGGAGATGAAGCTCCAACAATACAAGACTAATTGGCCAAAGTCATTGACCAAGTTTAGTCAACATTCGTTAACTGTGGGTCACTCCACTAAAGACCCACAGCTGCACTCTTCTCACTTAGAATATTTCTGTGTCCATGGATATCGACCAAGCAGTAAGTCAATCCTTCACGTGTGTTCGTAGCACCAGTTGGGTCAAATTACCGTTTTACCCCTGGGTTACCTCTGGTTCCTTAAGTACTACTGATTCCTCTAATGAACAAGTTGTTTAGAGTCCAACCACTAAACAGGAGTTCCTCTCAGGCCAGAAGAGGACGGCGCGCCTTTGTTCAAGCCCCTGAATCAGCCCTTAAGGGAACACACATCTACTAACCCCAATAGGGGAAGGAGTGAATTCCATCTTGTACTGTTAAGTTCCCAGCCCCCATTCGGTCTTGCCCCTGAAATGGTAGGATTATTGAGTCGGCGAACTGGCCACTCTCACCCATGCAAATCTAAGGACAATCCCTCCTAAAAGAGGTTCATAATAGACTCCGGATTGAGATTGAGTTACCTAGGTCATCCTATTGAAATAGAAACCTAAACTAGTTAACGTCGTTACATCTAGTGGTTACTATTTCGTGGTCCGGTCTTATGCAAACTCATTGCATAGGATACCTCCACCCGCATGTCTCCTACATGAATGCTTTGGATCATTGCAATTGTATCGAATACAAGGTGGGTCGTATCACATAGTGTCACCAGGATAAGGTACCCAACATTTTCCCTATACTATAGACCTTTTAGGTTGTTACTTGGACACTAATCCCCATATGTCCCCACATACTAGTCCAAATTTCATTTAAACAACCTTGGATCTTAGTTTATTGGATTTAGGGTTTAATAATGCAAACTCGATTATTCAATAACCAAATTACTGAATTACTCAAATAACACTTTATTGAGATCAATTAATTTGTTTCATTTACTATCTATGAGTTTTAGGGCATAAAACCCAACAGTAATGCATGCGAACATCTCTAAGTAGAACAAGTTAGCGCATGACATGTAGTCTTGGTGGCATTAAAATACTACCGCTAAAAGATAGTGCATGCATGAGCTTTGATTGCATTAAGACTAACACAATCCCTTGTAAGTTTTTAGAGAACTAAGCCTCACGCATGAACTAGCCAAGTAACCAATTGATAGTTTTATGTCAAATGCAGAAGGAGTACCGGAAGGGAAACTTATGATTTCTTCTCGCTTAGGCATTAATGGATCAATTAGTCATGGTATGCGCTACAAGGTTCTTATAAACGCATGAGGTTGCGACCGCGACAACCTTGATAACATTCTCCTTATTACTTCTATTTTTACTCTCATCGCATGTTTTACTTTCTGCAAAAGTTATTTTTCAAACTCACCAACTCTTGTATTTAATCTTTTAAATAATATCATACGTTTTCGACTTTAGATCAGTGAAAATTATTAAAGCCTGGAAAAAAACCTTTCCCTGTGGATTCGACCCTAGACTCACTAGGTATTACTTGATTTTGTCAATTTATACTTGGATTGATATATATCTACGAAAATTTTGCATTAACTGATTGAACACGCTGACAAACAAACAGAGGGTTAGATCTGATGTGGTATTTTCCTACCGCAAACGCATGGGTCAAGTAATAGTAAAGTGATTGTGAAATCGAGTGTCGTCCTATGAATTTGATTTTTAAGTTAGATTAACTGCCATGAATATTCTTGTTCAATTTATTTAGGGACCGAAAAGTAATAAATTTTAGAAACGCAAATTAAAGATGTGAAATTCAATTGAGAGAATACTTAGGGAATTGATTTCGTCAATTTAATCTAGGATTGATTTTAGGGAATGAATTCTAACACACAATGGTTTTATGAGTCTATGAACCTTTAATCACAGCTACCTCTCCTGAGTATAATTGATGCTCATGCAAATTAACTAACTTGATATCCCTATCTAAGTTCTTTAACATGCAAGACATTTAGTTCGTTTTGACCAATTCTAAAGTTACTCTAAAATTCGTCACGAGTTTAGAATTTCTACTTTAGTCATGCAATCTTAATTAAGTCTACGCTAAATCCACTATCCCGAGCAACACTCAACACTTAGATCATTCAACTAGTGGCCAATTAATTGAAAGCATTAAATTAAGAATGCAAACACAAAACAATTGTACAATTCAACCCATAAATCAATCCATAAACTAGAAAGACTACATCAATCCCTAAGTAAAAAGCTTAGCTACTCATACACGACGTTACAAGATAAACTAAGCATGAAAAAGCCATTTAAACTAACTAAAGTAAGAGGAAAAGAAGATTAAACACTAGGTGGTCGAGACCGCACGTCCCCGTCACGATCTCCACACACAAAGTCTTCAATCCCACTCTCCACCACTTGCTTCAGCTTCTAGAGATGATTTTTCTCTGAGTTTTCAGCCACAATTCCCCCAAAAGAAGTCCCCCAATCTGACGTAATCGCAATCTTTAAATAGGAAAATTTTGGAATAGTGTCTCGACACTATAGGGGTAACGTCACTACGCTATCGCGATATCGCAGATTTTGTATACGAGTGTAATCGAGAGCGTCGAGACGCTATGGTCGACGCTATGACCTGTTGTCGCCTATTCAGAAATGGAAAATAGCAGCGTCGAGACGCCCTTTGGCAAGGGTCTCGACGCTGGTCCTCGGCAAAGCCAGTCCACAGTGCTTCTAACTTCGATTCTTTTCATTTCTTTAGCCTCTTTTCATGTCCCGAGCACGCGATTAGCTTCGATATTTATTTCCTACAAATAAAACATGAATATGCATAATTTTGGTCATTTAATTATAAAAGACTAGCTAAATTAAATAGGGAAAACTAGTTAACTATGCTCGCTATCAAGATCCGAGAGTTTTAGATCCAAAACAAGGGATGCGAATAAAAAGATTTCTACCTGAGATTGATGAAGAGGGAGCGACGTGAAGACAGATCTGAGAAGAGATCACAGATCTGATTCAAACGTCCCTCCGAAACCAAAGAACACATGCATTCAATCCAAGACCCCAAGACAACATGGAACGAGAGTAAGAAGTTCAGATCCAAAGAAAAGATGAAGGAAGAACACAAATCTCAGACGTGTTTCACGATCTCAAGATGAAAACAAAGCACATATAAAGGAAAAAACTCACCTCCACCTTCAAATCCGACAACCCAAAGTAAAAGAGAAGGAGAGAGGGCAAAAAAAATGTGAAGAACAAAGCAAAAAATCAGCAGAGAAAGCTTTCGATGAGAGAGAAAACCAAAGAGAGAGAAAGGGTGGTTAACGAAAGCGGGGATGAGAAAGCGGCGACTTCAACAGTGCGATTCACTGTTGAAGTGGGGGTTTGGGAAACCCTAAGGGCGCGTTTTCAAAACCTAAGGTCCGAACGCGGTTTTCTATTTTTCGGGAACACTGGGCTTCGAAAATGATAGTGCGCATAGCAAGCTATGTTTCCCGTTACAATTTGGTTACTCTTTGAGTAATTCGTAACAATTTTATTGCTCTTTAATGTTTATTTTGTAGAAAATTGTTATGTTGAGCTTAATTGAGAAATTGGAGTCAAGTGGAGTTCAATCCTAAAATAAATAAATAAATAATTCATTGCGTCGCGACGCTAGGACCAGCGTCGCAACGCTCTTGACAAATTTTCCAGAATCGCAGTATCGCGGCAGCGTTGCGACGTTGTCGCCAGATTTTCTATAAATTCATCCTTTTGTGCTACAGATTGGAGGAGTCCAATTGGTGAGATTTTAGCCCTAATTTCGACTCGAGACCTTTTGTGGGAGCTAAAGGCAAGGCCAAGGAGCGAGAATCAAGCGAGAAGACGTGGAGGTCGTGACAGGGAGGTGCGATGTCGGCGGATTCGAGTTTTCCTTTCTCTTTCCCTTAACTCTTGTAGTTTTTTTGGTTTTTCTTGCAATTAGTGTTTGTGGTTTAAAGACTATGAATTGCTAGTTGTTTGTCTTAGGGATTGATGTAATTGTTTTAGTTGTTGGATTGATCTTTAGGTATGAATGTGTTGTTATTTTATTCATGAAATTTTGTTTATTGCTTTCAATTACTTGATCACTAATTGAATGATTTAAGTCTCGAATCTAACTTGGGAGAGAGGATTTGGCCTAAGACTTACCTTGTTTAATTGCATGAGTAGAGTAGAAATTCTAAGTTTCTGACGAGATTTGGAATTACTTTAGAAGTATAACAAGGACCAATCCAAATAATGTCTTGCATGTTAATGAACTTAGATAGGGATATCAAGTTAGTTTATATGCATGAGAATCAATTATACTCGGGAGAGGTAATCGTGATAAAAGTTTCCTTGGCTTGTAGAATAATTGCACGGTCAATTCATTCCTATTAATCAATCCTCAATCTTAATCAATGAAATCAATTCCCTAAGAGTCTTTCCATTTGAGTCTCCACTTTTATTTTTATGCTTTTAGTCTTTATTTTTATCTTTATCATTGAGTTTTACTCCCTAAATAAAATTGAACAAAAGTATTCACGGTACTTAATTTGCTAGAAATCCAATCCAAAGGACGACACTCGTTTTACACGAAAACACTATATTTTTACTTGACTCGTACTCTTGCGGTTAGCAAATTGCGCATCAAGTTTTTGGCGTCGTTGTCGGGGATTGACATATTTAGTTAAATTAATATTGTGGAAAAATTGTTCGGTTTTAATTTAGGGTGTATTTTTATTTTTGTAGATAGATTGCATTTTTTCCTTATTTGTTTTCTTTCCATATTTGTTTGTTTCCTATTTTAGTTCTTTCCTTATTTGTTTTTGTTTTTCCTTTATTTATTTTTTTTCTTTCTTTCCTTTTTTGTTTGAGTATTGGTCATTTGTTCTTGTTGGGTTATTGTTTGATTGGAAGTCTAATTATCATTGTTGCTTTAATTGAATGGCTTTTTATTCAACACCATATTCCAATTTTTCATCTTCAAGTTTTACCCCTTTAAAAGAAAATTCTTCCTTGGAAAGCATAGTTCAAAATTATATTGAGGAGTCTAGAGCGAGGAGTTTAAAATTTGATGAAATTATAAAAGGACTTCAAACTCCACAGGAAGTTAGTGAGGTGGGATCCACTTCCATAGGTTGTCTAGTGAGTCATGTGGCCGATGATTCATTGGCACTCATTCATGAGCTTAGTTCTTTCGATCTTGCTAAGGATGAGCAATTAGGGGTGAGTTGCATGAATAGTGGGGAAGAATTGGAGAGTTGTAGCACCTATCAAGAACATGTTTGTGAGGAAGAAAAAGAAAATGAGCTTGTAGTGTTAGAGGAAGTTCAGGAGGTAGAGTTTGAGGTTGAAAAACCTTCGTCCGTTTTATCTTCTCCATCCTTTCTAGATTTTGATTGTTCTTTTTTCTATTCTCACGAATCAGTTTTAGAGTCAGAGTCTCTTTATTTTGATATTTCTCCTTTTATGCTTCTTTTATTCAAAAATACCAAAAATATTTTTGTTTCAGGGGCCCATGAGAAGCTAGTCAGTTTGCTAGCGCTCGTTGGTTATATTGATTCAAGGAAGAAGGACCCAAAGAAATACGAGAATTTTTATGTGCCTTGACAGACTGCACGAGCACGTCGAGCTAAAGACAATAAACAAGCGCTTATGGGAGGCAACCCAAGTTACTTCGTTTTTTGTTTTTTTATGTCTTTGTTTTTGTTTTGTAGGAGTTCCCGTGCTCTTGTCTATGTCAAGCATTCATGAAAAGGTCATCATTCCAGGGCAGTATTGTTCACCCCTTCCACTCTTTTATTGTTCTCATGCTTGATTATGCTTTATTTTCTTCACACATTGAGGACAATGCATGTTTTAAGTTTGGGGGTGGAGTAGCATGTTTGTGAAGCCCTTGAGCATCTGAGTTCGGGCTATAGTTTTGAGCTTTCTTTGAATTGAGCATATGGTTGTTTTCTGGATGTTATTTTTGCATGACTATGATTTCCTAGGATAGGCTTTCTTGTCAATCTTCAAGCTTTCGATGAGTTGTAAGCATGAGTGCCCAAAAAGGGATACTTTTTAAACTTTTTCTAGGAGATGTCTTGCATGAGTAGAGTATTTGTCTTGGCTAGATTTGGATTTGAATGCTTAGGAGCGAATTATTAGGTTCATATGCTTGTTGTCACCTCGATAGGTGTAGGGAAGAGCTAAAGAGTTACTTTTTTTGCAAATTAGCATGTTTGATCTTGCTTAGGAGGAATGAAAAGAATATATGCATATCATGCTCATAAAGAAAAATCACTCTTGTCTTTACTTTTGAAAGAATAAAAATTATTATGTCATGGCATGTGCACAGTTTGCAATGAGTAATAAAGATTTAGGCAAAAAGAGCTACCCTTGTTGTGATCAGTTAGGCCAACTAGAGAAAACTCAAGTTAAGGGTCACTGCAATAGGTATGTGAAAGCTAGTGCCACATAAAAATGCTTGATTTAATTTTCAATTATAAGCACCTAAGTATGGAGGAAAACAAACTAATTTGTTCCATTGGCTCATTAGTGAATCCTTAGTGCCAGTGTAGAGGGAAGATGAGTTGAGAGTTTAATAAGCCAATCCCGAGCTAGTAGAGTTTGATCTCGTTGAGTTAAATCTCGCTTGTGCAAAGTTAATTTTGGAAAAATTTTGATTTGTCTCCCTCATGGGTCCTTATGTGCATGTCTCTTGCTTGCTTGACTATTGACTTTTGAGCCTTGAGGATTGAGTCATGTTTGTTGCATCCATTCTTCCACTGTATGTTTGATTTTTAGTTTGCTCGAGGACTAGCAAAAGCTTAAATTTGGGGGTATTTGATAGCGCGCATAGCGAGCTATGTTTCCCGTAACAATTTGGTTAGTCTTTGAGTAATTCGTAACCATTTTATTGCTCTTTAATGTTTATTTTGTAGGAAATTGTTATGTTGAGCTTAATTGAGAAATTGGAGTCAAATGGAGTTCAATTCTAAAAAAAAAAAAAAAAAAATTCATAGCATCGCGACGCTCTCGACAAATTTTCCAGAATCCCAGTATCGCGACAGCGTCACGACGCTGTCCATAGCGTCTCGACGTTGTCGCCAGATTTTCTATAAATTCATCCTTTTGTGCTTCGGATTGGAGGAGTCCAATTGGTGAGATTTTAGCCCTAATTTCGACCAGAGACCTTTTGTGGGAGCTAAAGGCAATGCCAAGGAGCAGGAATCAAGCGAGAAGACATGGAGGTCGTGACGGGGACGTGCGGTGTCAGCGGATTCGAGTTTTCCTTTCTCTTTCCCTTAACTCTTGTAGTTTTTATGGTTTTTTTTGCAATTAGTGTTTGTGGTTTAAAGACTATGAATTGCTAGTTGTTTGTCTTAGGGATTGATGTAATTGTTTTAGTTGTTGGATTGATTTTTAGGTATGAATGTGTTGTTATTTTATTCATGCAATTTTGTTTATTGCTTTCAATTACTTGATCACTAATTGAATGATTTAAGTGTTGAATCTAACTCGGGAGAGAGGATTTGGCCTAAGACTTACCTTGTTTAATTGCATGACTAGAGTAAAAATTCTAAGTTTGTGACGGGATTTAGAATTACTTTAGAAGTATAACAAGGACTAATCCAAATAATGTCTTGCATGTTAATGAACTTAGATAGGAATATCAAGTTAGTTTATATGCATGAGAATCAATTATACTCGGGAGAGGTAATCGTGATAAAAGTTTCCTTGGCTTGTAGAATAATTGCACGGTCAATTCATTCCTATTAATCAATCTTCAATCTTAATCAATGAAAGCAATTCCTTAAGAGTCTTTCCATATGAGTCTCCACTTTTATTTTTATGCTTTTAGTCTTTATTTTTATCTTTATCATTGAGTTTTGCTCCCTAAATAAAATTGAATAAAAGTATTCACGGTACTTAATTTGCTAGAAATCCAATCCAGAGGACGACACTCGTTTTACACGAAAACACTATATTATTACTTAACCCGTACTCTTGCAGTTAGCAAATTGTGCATCACAAAACCGTCGGCCCGAACACGCCCTATTTGTTTTTTAGTAGAATTACATATAAATTGTTTTTCGTTTTTCTTTTTTTTTTATGTAATTTAAAAATTAAATATTTTTATTGAGACTATAACTGATTTAAATTAAATATTAATCATTTTATTTTAAGAAATTCAAAATAAAATACTAAAAGTATAATATATACACACACATATATATAACTATTGTTTTTTTTTTTTTTGGACAATATGTGGAGGTGGGGGATTCGAACCACAGACCTATTAGTCATTAGTAAAAACATTTATATGGACAAGTCATCTAATATATATTTTTTATATTAAAATTATAATATATACACAAACACATGTATATAACTATTGTTTTTTTTTTTTTTTTGACAATAGGTGGGGGTGGGGGATTCGAACCATAGACCTGTTAGTCATTGGTACAAGATTTATGTCAATTGAAACTATGCTCATGTTGGCTACTATTATTAATTGAATACAGAAAAATGAAAATAATTATTAGAAAAATGAGAAGAGAAATGGTTAGACCTACCAAAATTATGATAAGATGGAGAAAGAAATAGAGGGTCTCATCAATTTTATGGAAGAAAGAGAAATCATAGGTTTTGAGTGAGTTTGTTTGGGGTGGGTTTGGAGAGTGTAACCAAAAGAGTTGTGTTTGCAACCCTAGGATTATGATTGCAACATGCCCATGGAAGTTGAGTAAAATATATCATGAGCAATATTTTAGAGTAGTATAAAAAAGGGCAAAATACACTTTTGGTCCCTGAGGTTTGAAGTTGATGTTTATTTGGTCCTTGAAGTTTTAAAAGATACATTTTAGTCCTCCAGGTTTGTAAAACTATTCTAAATGATCATTGACTTAACTTTAATTTAACGGAATGGTGACTGAACCGTTATGTGCTGACATTATTATTTCATGGGAAAATTTGGGAAAATTTCTAGTAGTAGTATGAAAATTTTTTCATACTACCTCCATTCATTGTTTGCCAGGAAAGAAATGTTTAAGAATAGTGTATAACCCATGAAATAAAATATTATATTATTAAATGTTCTGTTATAATTATTTGATTTAAATATTCTTAATGAGTTTATTACTATTATTATCATATATAACTCATTTTTCAGGATCAAATTATTTGCTTTGGGCTTGGAAGCCCAAGATCATTGCCTACCACGTTTTTAAGTTTTTTTTAATAAAATTGTTTGGGTTACTTGGTGACTTGTTAAATGGGTCACAAGATTAAGCATATCCCATTAGGGCAACCTTTTGTATCCCCTTATAAATACCTTCTTATCTCAAACCCTAGCCACCCAAGAGAAAGAAACACAAGAGAGAAAGAGAGGTAAAACGCAATCTTGCGTTCTGTGATTTTTTGGCCACCGTTTCACTCACCGTGGGAGAGATAATGCCTATAAAGTGCCGTGGTGCTTGGCGTCTTTGAAGACATATTGGCATTCTTGGCTTGGAATCTAAAGAATCCGGCACTTTATAGGCATTTTTGGCTAAGGTTGTGTTGTTCTTTTATCTCTATTTCTCCATTTAGATTGCTCTCCTTATATTTCTTTAGGATTGAAGCGATCTTTGCTATTCTTGTGTTGTTCCTTGTATTTCTTGAGTTCTTTATCTCTTAATAATATTGTCTAGTAAGAGATTTCATCTCTTACAAGTGGAGTAGGTCTTTTTGACCGAACCACTATAAATCCGCTGTGCATAGACTGTTTTTCTCTTTATTTTAAATTCTGTCCAGCATTCTTTTTTGTAATTTGAATCTATTTTTAGCAAGTTTAATTCAAGAAATTCGATCTAAAAATATAACAATTTGTATCAGAGCTTGTTTCTTGTTAAAATTTGTTCAATTCTAGAAAGAAATTGGTATTGGTTTTGTTTTCTCAATATTTTTTTTGGGAGTTGATTACTGTCCAATATAAGTTTTTGTGGTACTGTTGTATTCCATTTTATTTTTTTTGCAGAATGGGAACGCATTTGGAAGTAGAACGGTTTGATGGGAATGGTGATTTTGGTCTATGGAAGATCAAAATGAATGTTGTCTTAACACAACAAAAGGTGGATATTGCAATTTCCAAAATCATCCCAAAGACTGTGACAGAAACTGAACTTAAGGAAATGGACAAGATCGCTCATAGTTTGATTATTTTGCATCTTGCCGACAATGTCTTCCGCAAGGTTAGTGGAGAAGACACATTCGGTAAGCTTTGGGCTAAACTACAATCTCTTTATTCAACAATGTCCTTGTCAAATAAAATCTATTTAAAAGAACGTCTCTTTAGTTTTAAAATGAAACCTAATAAGAATCTTAGTGCTAATTTAGATGAGTTCAATAAAATTACTTCTGATCTTTCTAATTGTGATGAGGAAATCTCAGATGAAAATCAATCCATTATTTTGTTGAATTCTTTGTCTGATTCTTATAAGGATGTTAAAGCTGCTATTAAGTATGGTAGAGATACTTTGACAACTGATATTGTTATTAATGCGCTTAAATGAGAGATTTAGAGTTAAGAAATGAAAAGAAGGGAGAGTCTTTGTTTGTTAGAGGAAGAACTGAAAATAGAAATAAAGGAAAGAATAATCGAGATAGAAGTAGGTCGAAGTCAAAGGGGAAACACATTAAGTGTTATCATTGTCAAAAAGAGGGCCACATTAGACGTTTTTGTCCTGAACTTAAAAATAATAAAAAAGGGGGTAATATAGAGAAGGGAGAGGTGAGCGGAGTTAACCTAGGAGAGGCTTGTGACACCGCTGAAGTCCTTATGGTTAGTGAGAACCAAGAGGATGAAGCTTGGATATTAGATTCAGGTTGTTCCTTCCATATGACTCCCCATAAAAACTGGTTAGAAGACTTCCAAGAAATGAGTGGTGGTAAAGTCTTGTTAGGTAATAACCAACATTGTGAGGTTGAAGGACAAGGTACTGTTAGGATTAAAACTAGTGATGGGGCCGTGAGACTCTTGACGGGGGTAAGGTATGTTCCAAAACTTAGAAGAAACTTGATTTCCCTAGGAGTTATGGATAAATTAGGTTATACCATTAAGTTTGAAAATGGAGTGATAAAAATAATGAAAGGTATAATGGTTAAATTAAAGGGAAATCTAGTTAATGGCTTATATTCCTTAGAAGGTTCAACTATCGTAGGGTCAAATGCCTTAGTAAAAGAATTTGATAATTCTCTTGTAACTCTTTGGCAAAAACGATTAGGTCACATGAGTTAACTAGGTCTACAAGAATTAGTTAAACAAAATTTGATAAATGATTTTAAAGATGTAGATCTAGATTTATGTGAACATTGCATTTATGGGAAAACCAAAAGGGTTAAGTTTAATAAGGGAATTCATAATTCTAAAAGAATACTAGAATATATACACTCTGATTTGTGGGGTCCTTCTAATGTTTCTACTAATGGTGGAGCTAGATATTTTTTATCCATTATTGACGATTTTTCTAGAAAAGTATGGGTTTATATTTTAAAAAATAAATCTGATGCTTTTAACAAATTTGTTGAATGGATAACACTTGTTGAAAATCAATCTAGCTCTAGACTCAAGAAACTTAGAACTGATAATGGTCTTGAATTTTGCAATCATGAGTTTAATAATTTTTGTAAGAAAAAGGGTATTCAAAGGCGTTTGACAGTTGTAGGTACTCCTCAACAAAATGGGGTTGCTGAAAGAATGAACCGTACTCTAATGGAGAAAGTTAGATGCATGTTGTTTAATGCACAGCTTCCCAAAAGTTTCTGGGGAGAAGCTGTAGTGACAACATGCTATATTGTTAATAGGAGTCCTTCTACAGCTATAGGATGTAAAACCCCTCAAGAAATTTGGCATGGAACCCCCCTGATGTGTCAAACCTACGAGTTTTTGGGTGTGTAGCCTATGCTCATAGTAACATAGGAAAACTAGAACCTAGAGCTAAGAAGTGTATCTTCTTAGGGTATCCCGAGGGCATTAAGGGGTACAAACTTTGGTGCCTAGAACCAGATAGTGCTAAAACAATAATTAGTAGGGATGTTGTCTTTGATGAGTCTAAGATGGGCTATGTAGAAAATACCACTGAGTCTAACCCCATTGAAAATCCTAAGGTTGTTGAAACTGTTCTTCCACCTCCCGACACTTCTTCTGAGGTTGTCTCTCAATTCCATACTGAACAGATACCACTTGAAGAAGAAGTTGTTCAAGAGGATGAGGAAGAACAAGACACCCAAGATCTTACTGATTATCAACTGTCTAGGGATAGGATTAGGAGAACTACTTGGCCACCTACTAGGTTTGGTTATGCTGACTTATTAGCCTATGCCCTAACAGTTGCTAGTGAGTTTGTTGACTTAGAACCTTCCACTTTCAATGCAGCCATGAATGATAAGAACAGAGAAAATTGGTTGACTGCAATGAAAGAGGAAATGGATTCTTTAAATAAAAATTAAACTTGGACTTTAGTCAACAAACCTAGAGAAGTAAAACCAATAGGGTGTAAATGGATTTTCAAGTTAAAAGAAAATGTCGAAGATGAGAGTAAGCCTAGATTTAAGGCTAGATTAGTAGCGAAAGGTTTCACTCAAAAAGAGGGTATAGACTATGATGATGTATTCTCTCCTGTAGTAAGACATACATCTATTAGAATTTTGCTTGCTTTTGTTGCTCATTTTGATATTGAACTTGAACAAATGGATGTTAAAACAACTTTCTTGCATGGTGAACTTGATGAGATGATCTATATGGATCAACCTCTTGGATTTGTAGTTCCGGGACAAGAAAATAAAGTTTGTTTACTAATGAAATCCCTTTATGGCTTAAAGCAATCTTCTAGACAATGGTATAAAAGGTTTGATTCTTACATGCTATCTATTGAATTTTCTAGAAGTAAATATGATAGTTGTGTTTATTTTAAGAAAATTTCAGAATCTGACTTTGTGTACCTTTTATTATATGTTGATGATATGTTGATCGCTTGTAAGCATGTTCATGAGTTAAATACGTTAAAGGGGCTTCTTAGTAAAGAATTTGAAATGAAAGATTTAGGGCAAGCAAAACGAATTCTAGGCATAGACATTAAGAGAGATAGAAAAGAAAGAAAATTGTTTTTTACTCAAAATGACTATATAAATAGGCTAGTTAAAAGATTAGAGATGCATGATAGTAAGAAGGTTAGTACACCTTTTGGCAAACACTTTAAATTATCTATTAATGATTCACCAAAGACACCCACTGAAATTGATGACATGTTGAATGTTCCTTATTCTGATACAGTTGGGAGTCTTATGTATGCTATTGTTTGTACTAGACCTGACTTAGTCTATCCATTAAGTGTTGTTAGTAGGTTTTTAACGAACCCTGGTAAACAACATTGGAATGCTGTAAAATGGATCCTTAGATATGTTGCATCTCACACTTCTTTATGCCTTATTTATGGTGGAACAAAAACTTTTTCTTGTGATAAAAAGAACATAGAAATAGAGGGCTTTGTAGATGCTAACTATGCTGCTGATTTAGACAAACGTAGATCTTTGACTGGTTATGTATTTAAATTTCTTGATTGTACTATTAGTTGGAAAACCAATTTACAATCTGTGGTTGCTTTATCTACAACTGAATCAGAATACATTGCCTTAACTGAAGCAATAAAGGAATCAATATGGCTTAAAGGTATTATTTCTGAGTTAAGTTGTAATAAAGTATGTGTGACCATATTTTGTGATAGTCAAAGTGCATTACATTTGTCTAAGAATCATTCTCATCATGAAAGAACTAAACATATCGATGTTAGATACCATTTTATTAGAGATATTATTAGTGATGAAATAGTATAGGTAAAAAAGGTATCTACTGATTTGAATGATGCAGATATGTTTACCAAAACACTTCCGATTGATAAGTTTGACTTATGTATGAGAATGTTGCATATTGATAAGGGGTAGAATGAAGCCTTGCATGTGGTAGGTACACTATGGTTTCAAGAATATTGAAATCATGGTGGAATTTGTTATAATTATTTGATTTAAATATTCTTAATGAGTTTATTATTATTATTATCATATATAACTCATTTTTTCGGATCAAATTATTTGCTTTGGGCTTGGAAGCCCAAGATCATTGCCTACCACGTTTTTAAGTTTTTTTTTAATAAAATTGTTTGGGTTACTTGGTAACTTGTTAAATGGGTCACAAGATTAAGCATAGCCCATTAGGGCAACCTTTTGTATCCCCTTATAAATACCTTCTTATCTCAAACCCTAGCCACCCAAGAGAAAGAAACACAAGAGAGAAAGAGAGGTAAAACGCAATCTTGCGTGTTGTGAATTTTTGGCCACCGCTTCACTCACCGTGGGAGAGATACCGCCGAGATAAATCGCCGCCGCCGTAGTGCTTGGCGTCTTTGAAGACATATTGGCGTTCTTGGCTTGGAATCTAAAGAATCCGGCACTTTATAGGCATTTTTGGCTAAGGTTGTGTTGTTCTTTTATCTCTATTTCTCCATTTAGATTGCTATCCTTATATTTCTTTAGGATTGAAGCGATCTTTGCTATTCTTGTGTTGTTCCTTGTATTTTTTGAGTTCTTTATCTCTTAATAATATTGTCTAGTAAGAGATTTCATCTCTTACAAATGGAGTAGGTCTTTTTGACCGAACCACTATAAATCCGCTGTGCATAGACTGTTTTTCTCTCTATTTTAAATTCTGTCCCGCATTCTTTTTTGTAATTTGAATCTATTTTTAGCAAGTTTAATTCAAGAAATTCGATCTAAAAATATAACATGTTCATTAAATAACGTGTCAAATGCTGAATGGAGAGAGTATGGACTACTGTAGTACTAAAAAATTCTCCCCTATTTCATTTGATTACTAGGCAACTAAATTGAAAAATAATTAAAATATTAAAATATTAAGTAAATGTTAAAAAAAAAAAATGTTCACCTCCTAGCTCTAATCTCTAAACTTCTACTCCAAAATGAAATAATATATACACATATATATGTTGTTTTCTCACCCTTATCTTCTTTACACTTTTTAAAAGAGAACTTGATTTCAAAGTCTTGTTTATATGGTATTGAGTTGCACACAACCTTTATAAGCAAAGTTTTGCATTAATTTGATGGAGAAAGAATTTACGGTTGGAGAGGAGGAAAAAAGAATTTTCAATAAGGGTATTTTTTAAATTTTTTTGAAAGTTCAAGGGTATTTTTGAAACTCAAACTTTAACGGTTTCCATCGAAAATTAACAGCAAGGGTATTTTTGAAACATTCTTCAAAGTTCAGGGGTATTTTTGAAACTTTTTAAAGTTCAGGGACATTTTTGAAACAAACCCCATAGTTCAGGGGCATTTTTTATAATTTAGCCTAAAATGAAATAGTCATGTCATCTCATTTATGTCAGTACATAACAATCTAGTCACCATTATGTTAAATTAAAATAAAGTTAGGGACCATTTAGAATGATTTTACAAACCTGAAGGACTAAAATGTATCTTTTAAAACTTTAGAAATCAAATAGACACTACCCTCAAACATTAGAGGGATTTTGTATTTCCCTATAAAAAAAAAGGGCCGGTTGCAAGGATAGCAATATGGGCCAAAATAATAGCAAATCTAGCAACCCACAAAAAAAATTGCAAAAACGGCAAAATCTAATAGTTTGTGTGTTGCATTTACTAAAATATCCCTCCAGATTTTCTTTCACTGATAGAAAGTTTTTATATATAGATTCAGTGATAGAAATTTTCTATCACTCATAGATTAGTGATAGAAATTTTCTTTCACTGATAGATTTTATCATATGATAGAAAATTTTTCTACTACTGATAGATTCTATCGGCGATAGATATTTTTCTATCACTTGTTCGGTGTTCTATCAGTGTTTGGTTGTTGTTATTTGGTTTTCTATCAGTGTTTGGTTTTTGCTTTTTAGTGTTTGATTTTTATAATCGTTCGTTTTTTTCTTTATTTTTCAATGCTCGATTTCACCATGTATCACCATAGCTGATAGAAACAAAAAATATTCTATCGCTGATAGAAAAGTATCAGTGATAGAAAGATTTTATATAACTCACGAAAAGTTTTTCTATCAGTCTTAGTGATAGAGATAGAAAGTTTTTCTATCACTCATAGAAAGATTTTCTATGAATGATAGAAATTTTTTCTATCACTCATAGAAAAAATTTCTATAAGTGATAGAAGATTTCTATCACTGATAGATTCTACCAGGGATTGAAAGATTTTCTATCAAGAGTTTCCTATCATTGATAGAATATAGAATAGTAAAAATTTCTATCAGTGATAGAAATCTTTTATCACTGATAGAAAACTTTTCTATCATCACTGATAGAAAAAGTTTCTATTAGTGATAGAAATCTTCTATTCTATTAGTGATAGAAACTTCCTATCACTGATATAAAATTTTTCTACCACTGATAGAATCTATCAGTCATAGAAATATTAGTGATAGAAACTTTCTATCGCCGATAGAAAATTTTTCTACCACTGATAGAATCTATCAGTGATAGAAATACTACTGATAGAAACTTTATTCTATCAGTGATAGAAACTTTCTATCACTGATAGAAATTTTTTCTACCACTGATAGAATCTATCAATAATAAAAAGACTTTCTATCAGTTAAAAAAAAAAAAAAAAAACTGACGAGGAAGAAGAAGATGGGCACACAGGGGCAATTTAGGAATATAAAAAATTAATTAAAAATTTTTGCCATATTTGCAAATATTTTTAAAAATTGCTATATTTGTAATTATTTACCTTCATGTTGCCACCCATTACAATTATCCAAAAAAAAAAGGTTTGGAACACATTCCAAGTTGTTGAAAACAAACATTTAAAGAGTAGTAGTTATAAAGATGGACTGTCTTTAAGCGAAAAAGAGGAAACTAATGCGAGCCGCCAAACTAATGAAAAGACACTATTCTAATTTCGTTTTCCAACAACGCCTTCTCGTCTCCGCTGCCATGATCTATCCCATGCATTTAGCTTCTTTACTTTGATTTTGTAATGACTTGACATCTTCCAAATTTAAACCAAAACCAAACCAGTGCAGTGCTCTTTCATATACCTTTCAATGTCGAACAGAAACAACAAGGGTGTGGACAGAATCAGCCTTCTACCAGATTATCTTCTTCATGACATTTTTGTCTTTCTTAGGCAAAAATCTTATCATATCTGCCATGCCACAGGGCTCAAGAGCTTTACATACAACCAACGATGTAGATGAATGGATGTGGTCATGTTTGTCGGCTTTCAAACTGCTCACTGTCCTCAACATTACACGTCCAAATGTAGATAACTTGGGATCCTTGGTGTTACCTTGTTTGAGAATTTTAGAGATCAAAAGGGTATTCAATTCCTGGCATGATGACTTCAATGAGTACTACAACAATTTGGGAAACGACAGCGACGTACCATTGAATGAAAAGACATTCTCAGGTTGTCCAAATTTGGAATGTTTAGTTTTAATTGATTGTCTATTCGAAAGCGACCGTATATCTGCTCCAAAACTTGAGAGCTTGGAGCTAAGTACTGTAGAATTTCTACAAGCTTCCCCGACAGTTGAGTTGTGTACACCAAATCTGAAAACTGTCAAGCTTAGCAATGTTGTACCTTGTGTGAAGTCTGCTTCTGACTTACTCTACATACACAAAGTAACCTTAGCAATTATTGGGTTAATTGATGACTATGAATTTGAAAGGGAAAAAATCTCTCAACTGCTTAGAGTTTTTCATAATGCAGTGTCTCTTACGCTGCCTGAAAATGCAACACAGGTATCCATCTAAAGTTGTTGTTTTCCTTTTTCCTAATTTTTATGCCTCTTTTTTGTTGACATTTTTTCTAACTTGAGTATTTATTTCTGCTAATTACAAGGTTGTCTTTAAACTTCCTTCTTTAAGTGGATGTTCTTTTCATAATTTGAGACATTTGAAGGAGTTCAAAACACTGTGGCCCTATGAGATGATAGAGGTGCCAGTTGATCCAAACACAATCTCCAACTTCGTAGACTGCCCCAATTTATAAACCTGTGCGGTTCACTCAACAATAGCTTCATCGTTCAGTCAGCTGAGTTTACAGGACGGCGAATTTTAGTACTTTAATTTTCTGCTTGTGGTGAGGGTTGTGGGCATTAGATTTTTGTTTTGGAAATCAACATCTGTGGTTGAATATGCTGGTTTATGTTATTTATTTCTCTTTGTGTTTGAATTTTCTAGCTTAAGAATACTCTTATTAGTTATAAAGCTCTCTTTTTTCTTTCATCCTATTTTTTATTATATATTTACTCTTATATTTCTGATTTAGCATAGAGAGTTTTGATTAATCATAAGCTCTTCATCTCTCTCGTTCCACAATATATATGTAGGAAAATTGTAATGAGTGGCTAAATTAAATATAACAACTTTTAAAAGAAATTGCAAACCTGACAAATATTTTAAATGATTTTTTTAAATTCATATTTTACCACTCATTTGTTTGCATTTTCCCTTTCTTTTTTCGCTAGTTTTTTCCTTTTGCGCCCTTTTCTTTTCTCTGATAGACTTCTATCTATCGCTGATACGATAGAATTCTAATATTTTTAATGATTTTCTTAAATTTCCTTTTTATCAATAATTTTATTTTAGCGCGCATTTTTCCCTTCTTCGTTTTTTCCTTTTCTGTTTTTTTTTTCCTTATCTCTGGGATAAAATTCTATCGTCGATATAAGTGTATTTTGGTCATTTAGATGGTTTGAAGTTAATTTTTTGTCTTTTTTGCAATTATTTATCTAGGTTGCTATATTTGTTAATATCCTGACCTATTTTGTTGTCTATACAAACAACCATGACCTAAGTGTAAGTAAGACCCAACAATATGAAATTTTAATATTTAGGTTAAAATATACCCTTAGGAGCCGTTTGGCCCACTGTGTTGGTTATAATAGTGGGGCTCTTATAACCAACCCAATGTTTGGGACATCAACAAAAATAAAGGGTGGAGTTGGTTATTTTCCCCTTTGTGTTGCTACAGTAACCACTGTTCAACCCATCCCAATTATTCTATCCATTTTCTACAGTAACTCTTTTCTCTCTTCTTCCATGTGACTCATTGACTTTCTTACCGACAACCGACCGACGACTTTTCCGGCGACCACCGACAACTTTTCCGGCTACCGACGTCGACTTTCCGGTCACTTTTCGGCGATCACCGACGATTTTTTTTTTTATTATTTATCTTTCTTCTCGTTTTCATTTCGAAAAATATAAAAAATGAAAACAAAGAAAATAAAAAATAAATAAAAAAAGGTAGAATAAATGAAAGGAAAAAAAAGGGAAAAAATTTTCAGTCGCCGAAAAATTTGTTGGTGGTTGTTGTAAAAATCGAATAAATTATAGGGAGTTAGATACTAGGTCGTCTTTGTATAAATATGGATTTTTATTACATAATTACTTTTGATAATGAAGTATATGAATGTTTACCTTCATCGTACCATATTTTTCATTCCAAATTATACTTATCGTATTTAAGTTTACCGCGATAATAATTGTTATAAGTGATTTTGGACCACACAGATGGACAAGGAGCTGACGAGGACAATCGGGCAGAGGTGGGACCAAAAGACCGACCCAGAGGAAGACCGGGCCAAAGGGTCGGGCCAAAATGGCCAGACCCATATGGTCGGCCTCGGCCTTTTGCCAAGGCCGAGCATATGGTCGGCCTCGGCAAAAGGCCGAAGCCGACCATTCGGCCCGTTTGCGCGGGCCGAGCCCGGTGACCACTTTTCGGTCCCTGATGCCCCGAATCGCCTGGATCGCCCCGAAACACCACCGAATTCCTAAAAACCCTAGAAGGACAAACATGTATAAAACTCCCTCTTCACCGCGGAAGAAAGGGTCCGAAACTCGATTCTTGACTCTCCCCTTTACTATCTGTATTCTCCTCGGTTTTCTGACTTAGGCATCGGAGGCGGTGTGGCCTACACCACGCCGGTGTGCAGCGGTTTTTGCTGGTCTTGCAGGTCACGTCTTCCCCGGTTTCTACAAATTCACTGTTTGTGTCACGTGAAGGTCAGGTGAGTCTTCTGTCCGGATTTTGGCATCAACAGTTGGCGCCGTCTGTGGGGAGGAGTGCTTACCAGTTCAAACCGCGCATCGGTGGTGGTCTGAAGGATGGATCGGGTTCAGAAACTAGAGGGAAGCCTCGGGTATGAGCAGAAAAGCGCCGAGCCAGACTGGGGTCGACCTCGGTATGGAAAAGGCCGACCCTAACTTCGGAGACTGTTGTAAGGTTCCGTGTGCCCACGATGTTGTGGACCTAACCCAAGAGGACAACCAGCAGAAGGAGAGGGAGAGCCGGGAAGCTTTTGTATCTGACCAGCATCAAGAAGACAGAGGAAAAGGACGTCGGGTAGAAGATGTAAGCCAGATCCGGCATGAGCACTCCTCGGCCAATGGTCGAGGCCGAGCAGAAGCCCAATCACAAAAAGGCCCACAGAAGTTCGCCGCTAAAGATAGCGTCAGGTACGTACACAGGGAATAATGACAGGAAAAATTCGGAGGCTCGGGCAAAGTCCGAGGCCGAGCAGGGCCAAAATGGGCAAGAGCTATCCAAATGGCTGAAAGACAAAGCGAACGGGTGCCGAGCCTTCGCGCTAACACTCACAGGTTTGACAAGGCAATGGTTTAGTAAGATCCCACGGAAGTCAATCGGTTCGTTTAAAGAATTGGCTCGAGCGCTTGTTACGCAATTCCTAGGAGCCTGGAGCTGATAGAAGCCTCAGATCAAGTTGCAGACAGTAAAGCACAGGCCTCGAGAAAGCTTGAAGGATTATATTAACAGATTTTGTAACGAAGTTTTGCAGGTAGAGGGCCATGACAATGGAGTTGCCTTGACTGCTACGATCTTAGGTCTGCAGGATGGAAGACTGCTCAGCTCGATCAGCAAGAGCAGTCCTCGGCCAATGGCCGAGGCCGACCAGAGGCCAAGGAGCCACAGGGCTGTGCAGAACCAAAAGTCAGATTCGACAGGTATACACCACTAACAGCACTGCTTGAACAGGTCTTGGCCACAATAGAGGATACAAACCTAATGAAGTGCCCAGAAAAATTGAGGTCGGACCCAGACAGGAGGAATTAGAACAAGTACTACATGTTCCACAGAAACCACGGTCATAAACCCCGGGAATGCATACAGTTGAGGGGCGGGATAGAAGCCCTAATCCGAGAGGGTTACCTCAAGGAGTTTGTGGGGAATGACAGAAGCTAGAGGCCATTACCAGCAGATCAAGGTAAATGCGGTGTCAACCCACCGCTCGAGATACGAGCAATTTTAGAAGGACTATCCGGTGGACAGTCAGGCAGGGAGCGAAAGGTCGCCATTCGAGAGGCACAGCGAGAGCCCGAAGGGCAAGAAGTTTACAGCTGCTTTAAGAGAGGCCCGGGAACTTCCTAGGTCTCCCTAGGCTTTCCCCTGGAGAGTGTACGCACCCCTGGGAAGACCACAACACTTGACCTTTTATCGTAGCTGAAGCGATTCAACCTGAAAGGGAGATGCTCTGCACATAAGTCAAGTCACGGACTGAGCACGCAGATGACATAGAGGAGTTTGTCGGCCTCATGCCAAGGCCTAAGCCAACCACCTAGAGGCTAAGGACGATCACAACCTTCAAGAGCCCGGTTACGATGTAAGTCTTTCCTTACTCAAAAAATGCATGTTTTACGAATTGAATACATGTTTTTGAGTAGGGGACTGGGAATAACCATGGTCGTTAGTTATACTACAATAATTGTTGCCTGGCTATTTTCAAGCTTTTGAAATACTTTGTTGCTTCATATGCCATAAAAATTGTGTGGAAATGTGATAGAAGGCAGTTTAAGCATACTTTGTTCCCCGACTGAGTGTACGCACCCTCGGGAGGAATACAACGCTTGAAGAGAGGCTTGGGAAATTCCTATGCCTCCCCAAGCATTTCCCCAGAAGAGTGTACGCACCCCTGGGATGACCATGCAGCTTGAAGAGAGGCTCGGGAAATTCCTAGGCCTCCCCAAGCATTTCCCCAGAAGAGTGTACGCACCCCTGGGATGACCATGCAACTTGAAGAGAGGCTCGGGAAATTCCTAGGCCACCCCAAGCTTTTTCCCCAGAAGAGTGTACGCACCCCTGGGATGACCATGCAGCTTGAAGAGAGGCTCGGGAAATTCCTAGGCCTCCCCAAGCTTTTTCCCCAGAAGAGTGTACGCACCCCTGGGATGAGCACCACGCTTGAAGAGAGGCTTAGGAAATTCCTAAGCCTCCCCAAGCATTTCCCCAGAAGAGTGTACGCACCCCTGGGATGACCATGCAGCTTGAAGAGAGGCTCGAGAAATTCCTAGGCCTCCCCAAGCATTTCCACAGAAGAGTGTACGCACCCCTGGGATGACCATGCAGCTTGAAGAGAGGCTCGGGAAATTCCTAGGCCTCCCCAAGCATTTCCCCAGAAGAGTGTACGCACCCCTGGGATGACCATGCAGCTTGAAGAGAGGCTCGGGAAATTCCTAGGCCTCCCCAAGCTTTTTCCCCAGAAGAGTGTACGCACCCCTGGGATGAGCACCACGCTTGAAGAGTGGCTTGGGAAATTCCTAGGCCTCCCCAAGCATTTCCCCAGAAGAGTGTACGCACCCCTGGGATGACGACGATGCTTGAAGAGAGGCTCGGGAAATTCCTAGGCCTCCCCAAGCTTTTTCCCCAGAAGAGTGTATGCACCCCTGGGATGAGCACCACACTTGAAGAGAGGCTTGGGAAATTCCTAGGCCTCCCCAAGCATTTCCCCAGAAGAGTGTACGCACCCCTGGGATGACGACGATGCTTGAAGAGAGGCTCGGGAAATTCCTAGGCCTCCCCAAGCTTTACCCCAGGAGAATGTACGCACCCCTAGGATGAATACAACAACATGAGGAGCAAAATGACAAGCGATGTAGGAAAAATGCCCGGCCTCACGCCAAGGTCGAGGCCGAGCATTCTAGCCCTAAGGACGACTGTGTGGGCTTGCAGTGAGGCTCGACTGGCACGACCAAAATATCTAAGGCATCAAAGAAATGTTCAAGCAGAAGGTGAGTCTGCATAATAAGCCCAACTACGGAGCAAGCAGATAGCATAAGGAAGCTGCTCGGCCTCATACCAAGGCCAAGACCGACCACCTAGAGGCCAAGTCCAAAATTTAGCCGCAAAAGCCCAGGTACGAAGTTAGTTTATCCTTACCCAAAAAATGTATGAATACATATTTTGAGTGAGGGGTTGGGAATGAGGACAAACCGAGTCCATGATCATGGTCATGTTAGGATTACGTTATGAACAACGGTGGAACTATTTTTAAGATTGTTTATTCTCATTTTGTATAACACATGTCTATAGCTTCTCCCCATGGTATAATGCAGACACTTGCAAATTAGATAAAGTTCTTTATACTGTGTTTTGTCAAAAACATTTTTCTATAGGATGTGGTGCATGTGGCTAGACAAGAATGATTCTTGTAGAGGCCAAACTTCCGCACTTTCCCGTGGAAAGAGACTAAACTCTTGCAGAGAGGTTGACGCATGCCCTCAACCTCCCCAAGTTTTGCCCAAAAGAGTGCACGCACCCCTGGGATGAATACAATACTTGAAGAGAGACTCTAGTATTTCCTCGACCTCCCCAAGTTTTCCCCGATTGAGTGTACGCACCCTCGGGATGGATACAACAGAGCAAATTAGCAAGCAAAGCAGAAGAAATGCTCAGCCTCATGCCAAGGCTGAGGCCGAACATCCTAGCTCCAAAGCCAACCCTCAGTCACGCATTCAAAGCCAACCCTCAGTCACGCATTCACTTTTTAACATGGCCGAAGTGCTCAAAGCCGTAGGGAGATGCTTAAGGCCAGACAAATACACACATAACCCTAACCGTGGAGCGGGCAAGCAAACAGCACGGAGGAGTTGGTCAGCCTCATGCCAAGGCCGAGGCCGACTAGTCACCTGCAAAAGGTTAGAAGGCTAAGTGTTGAGCTAACCGGGGCCAGAGGCCAAGGCCGATCCTAGCCTCCTCTCTCATTCTTTCTTTTGCAGAAACTAACTTTTCAATGCAGGATTGTGAAGTCTTCTGTTTCTTTTTCCTATTTTTAATTATGGACAAGCCCTAGATCTGGAATGAAGCACTCCGAATGACCAAAAAGGCACTCCAGCCACTTCTGTAACTTCCCATTCTTCTCATTTCCGTTTCACCTAACCCCTACTCAGGGGGTTTCTACTTTGCATAGCTCGCCCTATCTTGCAGGATAACAAAGAAGTCATACAAAAGTCAGCACGAGACGAGAGTAGTACTCTTAAATTGGGCTTAAAGAACTCAGCCTATAGCATTAAAATCGCACCTGAATCCCAATTCAAGAGTGGGGGCTTAATGTTATAGGTGATTTTGGACCACACAGATGGACAAGGAGCGGACGAGGACAATCGGGCAGAGGTGGGACCAAAAGACCGACCCAGAGGAAGACCGGGCCAAAGGGTCGGGCCAAAATGGCCCGACCCATATGGTCGGCCTCGGCCTTTTGCCAATGCCGAGCATATGGTCGGCCTCGGCAAAAGGCTGAGGCCGACCATTCGGCCCGTTTGCGCGGGCCGAGCCCGGTGACCACTTTTCGGTCCCTGATGCCCCGAATCGCCCCGGTTTCGCCTGGATCGCCCCGAAACACCACCGAATTCCTAAAAACCCTAGAAGGACAAACAGGTATAAAACTCCCTCTTCACCGCGGAAGAAAGGGTCCGAAACTCGATTCTTAACTCTCCCCTTTACTATCTGTATTCTCCTCGGTTTTCTGACTTAGGCATCGGAGGCGGTGTGACCTACACCAAGCCGGTGTGCAGCGGTTTTTGCTGGTCTTGCAGGTCACGTCTTCCCCGGTTTCTACAAACTCACTGTTGGTGTCACGTGAAGGTCAGGTGAATCTTCTGTCCGGATTTTGGCATCAACAATAATAATTTTTTTAAAAAAATACTACTCAAGTTTTTATTTTATGTGATTTCTATTTTATTTGATTCTTTTGATAATGAAGGTAAAATGAGTTTTAAATAATCATTTACCATTTTTATGTTGGAAATACAGAAATGAAACAAATATGGTTTTTCTATATGAAATCATAAAATTACTTATTTTGTGAAAAAACCATGACCATGAAACAAAGAAAATCAACCTTTATCTTAAGTTATTCTTGTTTCCTTTTAAGTTAAGCACATAATTTAACCCTATACCTATAACTTTATTATTATTTTTTTTTTCAACTAAACTCAAACATTTTTCTTATTAATATTTGCAAAATATGGTATTTGACGTACAAAGTTGCAAGAGGAAAATAAACAAAAAAATTCAGAAAAATAAATAATTAGCTTGAGCCTTTGATTCATAACCTAATGTTAAACATATAAACATTGCAAACACAGACTATTTTAACTCATACTAAAATAATCTGCATCCCAAACACAAACTATTGTATCCCATACTATAATAATCTGCACCCCAAACACAAACTATTTTATCCCAGACTATAATAATCTGCACCCAAACACAGACTATTTTATCCCAGATTATAATAATCTGCACCCCAAACACAGACTATTATAACCCCCAGCTATTATAACCAACCCAGCGCCCCAAACAGCCCCTTAAGTACATTCATTTCATAATTTGTTTCTAAAGTTTAGAAGCTCTAAACTTAGTGTTGATTATTAAATATGATTAAATGGGGTAAATGAAAAGTTTCAATTCTCAGTTTGATACGACATGATATGAACATATTATAAATTACTTATACAAACAATCAATTAAACATCAAGAATTAAGCCAAGGAGATCTAGAGTAAGAAAGATGAACACACAATTATAGTCGTTCGACCTTGTTGAGGATCCCACATTGAAAAGATGAAGAGACCTCACAATGTTTATAAAATAGATGAATTACTACTCTCATTTCTAATTGGTAGTCGGTGATAAAGCCTAAACGATTGTTCAGTCCCAAAAAAGTAAAAAATGGGATCTGATCTCATTGCCACTACCTACAAAAAAATCTGATGTTTTTTGATATGCAATACTTGTGAGTTTGAAGTGTCTGTTCAAGTTATTATTATTATTATTATTTTGAATAAATGGCATCAAAACAACGACCCAACTAAGAACTACCCCACCCACTCTTTCCTAGCAATCAAGGCTTAAAAATATTTATGAACACTACAAGAAAAAAGGTCTATGTTGACACACATTTCTCCCGACGTGCAAAAACGCGTCGAGATAAAGGATGTATGCCGATGCGTATATAACAGCTTGGGCAGAAACAATTTTAATGGATTTCTGCCGACACAGACACTTATCGCATCAGCAGAAATAGGTCTCTCTCAACGTGGATGACTACTACATCGAGAGAGACTTTTTTTTTGTCTCTGCCGATGCCATAAGTTACTGTGTCGGCAGAGACCAAAGTCTCGGTGTTGAGAGAGACTATATCTGCCGACGCAGTAACTTATGGCGTCAGCAGAGATCAATTTTAAAACCCTAACTTCCTTTCTTTTTCATTCGACCAAAAACGCAGCCTCCATCCTTTCTTCTCCATTTGACCGAACATAGCCCCCCGTGCCGAACGTCGCTCTCCCTGCATTGTCGTCGTCCCGTCGATTCCGACCACTGCTCGCTCTGACTCCGGTCGTCGCCTCTCCGCCTCCAGCCTTCCCCGTCCTTCTACTGCCATCTCCCTCTGCATACGTCCGTGTCCCGCCGCCTCCCCCTTCGATTTCTTGAAGGTATTCTTGTCTCTCTCCTTTGCATCATGTGTGTCTCTTTCTCTCATCAATATTTTTTTCTTTTCTTTGTTGCTGGTTACTGCTTGCTATTACTAATTTTTTGGTTTGTAATATTATATTTTACAGAATACTTGGAGTCTTTCGAAGCCGTTACCACAGAGTCGGACTCGGTGGAATCATCCATTTAGATTTTGTAAGTGTGTAATATTATATTTCACAGAATGCATATCTTTGTGATGAAGAAATCTTGGAATTTGTGATGTTAGTTTGGTGTTTTGCTTATCTCTGCCCATGTTAATTGATTTAATTCAAGTGGGAAATCTTATTCATAGACAATTTGTGGGCTCCACACACTTACAAGTATTTTACTTTTTACCATGAATTCCACCATGATCAAGATCATCTTTCGTGTGAGTTTTTAATCGTTTTGCAATTGCTGTAAGAGTGATGGTATTAAAAAAACAACCCGATGACCACTCCCTTGGCTAGAATATTTTCATTCTGCAAAATGTATTAGTTGTGTATAGGCAATTAGAAGCTTAGTTGTGTATTAGTTGGGTTTAATGGCTCTGATACCATATTATATTATATGAGCTTCCATCTCAAAACCAATTGGCAATGAGTGGGGTGACCCTTCTAACATATGAATTAACATGCCCCTCAAGATGGTGCCTCTTTGGGTTTACCATTCTTGGATCGGATCCTAATTTCTTTTTATTGGACCGAATACCCGGTCGGATCCTCAACAATGGGTAGAGATGTCATCACTCATTCCTTGTTGTAGGTTAAAAGATGAAATTTTTCCAAGCTTGGTGTCTCTCAAATCTTACCTCTTTTTTAGGTTTTGGGCCCTCTAAATTATTACTTCATTCCCCTTTTTTGTGAGGCCCTCTAAATTATTACTTCATTCTCTTTGTTTGTGATTCAATTTGGCACTGTTTATGATTGGTCACTGCTTGCTTGTGGTTTCTTTTTTTTAATACAGAATTTGTTTTGTGAATTTGTTTTTTTTTTTCAATTTGTTTTTCAGCTTGATCCAATTTGGAGTTAAGGACATTAGTAATTTTTTTGTTTGATACAGAACATTAGTAGTCTTATAAAAGTATTGAACCTGAAATTAAAAGAAATTGAAATTAAAGTATAAATTATTACTTCATTCCCCTTAATAGTTGCTTTGAGAGGTCATTTGAATCATGTGTTTTGATGATGAAATTTAAATCCCTTTATATCTTCTCTTGGGCACTTTTTTGTTTCTTTATTATTAATTTGGATTTATAATGAATTTTAGAAGTTTGAATTTGTTTAGTTCATTGTTTGGTTTGTGAGTTTATGAAGTGTCTTTCTGCTTTTCAGGTGTTTAAAATTTTTAGTTTGTTGTAGTTATGTCGTTATGCTGTCGAAATTTTTGGGGCATTAAGTTAGCCTTAAAGGAAATGTTTAGTAATGTTCCCTAGTTTAGGTCGAATTTTGTGGTGTTACAGTAGGGGTTTTAAAAGCGGCCTATGTCTCAAGAAAAATGCCCGGGACGTCCTCGAGTTTATGGCATAATATTATTAACAGGGAATGATAATAAAAATGCTTGTAAAGGAAACTAAGAATGAATACTTTTAATAAGAACTAAAAATTAAGGTATGACTTTCAGAAACTTGAAGAAGTGGGATAACGGGACTAAAAACATAAACTGTAAATCTATCCTTTAGTTCTACCTCGTAAATAGTTCAATTTCTAACTTCTCAAGAGTTGGGTTGGATAGGAGCTAGCGTCTTCAACAATGAATAAGGAGTGGATTAAAATTCGAGATAAACTTTCAACGGAGTATAAGGCTGGGGTTGCTCAGTTCCTAGAGGTGGTAAAGCTACACGTTACCGATCGAGGAAAAACACGGTGCCCATGCAAGAAATGTATGAATGCAGTATGGCAGTCATTAGACGGGGTGGAACGACATCTACTCACGATTGGAATATCTCCCTCTTATAGTCAATGGGTGTATCATGGTGAACCAGTCGACTTATCTAGAGGATTTGACGTTCAGACAACTAGTCCAATACGAACTGATCAGAATAGGAGTATTGCTGAGCCAAGTGGTGTAAACGAGGAAGCCGATATGTTCGACCTCTTAGAAAATCTACAACCCCCAATTTTTTATGCAAACGTAGATGAGCAACAAATCGAGAATGAGAGGTCCATTAATTCCCACGTGAATGAAACATCGAGTCAATTTGAGGACTTAATGTCTGAGGCTCGTAATCCTTCATATCCTGGTTGTACACAGTTTTCTTCATTGCACTTTATGGTCAAGTTGATGCATACTAAAGTTATCAACAGTTGGAGTAACAAGTCCTTTGACATGTTATTGGAACTACTAAAGCAAACATTCCAAACGACACAAACATACCTAGTTCGTTTTATGAGGCTAAGAGAAAATTGTGTGACTTAAGGTTAGGGTATGAGTCCATCCATGCTTGCAAATATGATTGTGTGTTACATTGGAGGAAATTTTTCGATTGTCAAGAATGTCCCGTATGTGGAGAGGCTCGATATAATGTTAATGATGGAAAAGGCAAGAAAGTTCCACACAAAGTGTTACGTCATTTTCCACTGATACCGAGGTTGAAACGATTGTTCGCATCAAAACATGTTGCTTCTGAAATGATATGGCATAAAGACAAGGGTGTTGAGATGGAAGGTGTGTTACGTCATCCAGCTGATGCTGAAGGGTGGAAGCATTTTGATTGCGAGTTTCCTCAATTTGCCTCAGATCCACGAAATGTCCGTTTGGGCCTAACTTCCGATGGTTTTAATCCATTTGGGAATATGAGTACATCGCACAGCATGTGACATGTCGTGCTAGTTCCTTACAACTTGCCCCCTTGGAAATGCATGAAAGAGACAAGCTGGTTCATGTCATTACTCATACCCGGGCCGAAATCTCCAGGTAAAGAAATTGATGTTTACTTGCAGCCACTAATAGAAGAGTTGAAAGAGTTATGGAATAATGGTGTGCGCACCTACGATTGTGCTAAGGGTGAGTATTTTCAATTGCACGCAAGTTTGTTGTGGACTATCAATGACTTTCCCGCATATGGTGACTTGTCTGGATGGAGTACGAAGGGCTATCAAGCATGTCCCATTTGTAAGGATGATACGCCATCATTCAGGATTAGAGGAAAGATATCGTACATGAGACATCAACGTTATCTTCCACAAGACCACCGTTGGCATAAAAGTAAACAACACAACGGGAGAGTTGAAGATAGGCCTCCACCAGTGATTATGGGCGGAGAGGAGATCCTTCGTCAAGTTAGCCAGATAGATTTTCCCGTGCTTAGTAAACATCCAACCAAACAAGATATGGAAAGAAAGCGCATTTTGAATTGAAACAAAAATAGTATATTTTTTCAACTCCCGTACTGGTCGAAGCTGCTGTTACGACATAAATTTGATATCATGCATATCGAGAAAAACATATGTGACAACTTGGTCGGTACGTTGTTAAATATTGAGGGAAAAACAACGGACACAATGAAGGCTTGGTTAGATCTTAAGGATTTGAAAATACGAAAAGAACTACACCTACAACATGTGGGGACCAGAGTAGTGAAGTCGCACGCTGCGTACACATTGACTTCCAAGGAGAGAATCACTTTCTTTAAGTACTTGAAGTCAGTGAAATTTCTAGATGGGTTTGCATCGAATATTTCCCGATGTGTGAGTGAGAAGGATGGAAGACTATGGGGGATGAAGACACACGACTCTCATGTCCTACTTTAGAGATACTACCAATTGGTGTTCGAGGTTATTTACGAAAAGACGTGTCCACTGCTATTGTTGAGCTATGTACATCTTTTCGAGATATTTTTGTGAAAACAATACGTTTAAGTGATTTAGACCGGCTACAAGCAGACATCATACTCATCTTGTGTAAGTTGGAAAGAATATTTCCACTGGCATTTTTCGACGTAATGAAACACCTTACTGTTCACCTGCCATATGAAACGAAAGTGGTTGGTCTGGTCAGCTACAGTTGGATGTATCCAATTGAAAGAAATCTTCGAACATTAAAACAATATGTACGAAATAAAGCATGACCTGAAGGGTCAATCGCGAAAGCGTTTATAATGAATGAATCACTTACGTTTTGTTCGTTGTACCTAACTAAAATCGAAACGAGATTTAACAGGGATGAACGAAATTATGTTACAATTGCAGAAGATCAAGTTATTTGTGAATTTAATTTGTTTCGACAGAGTGCATGTTTGTTGGGGTGCTCAAATTTAAGGACATTTGCAGATGATGAGATGCAGAATGCTCATTCGTATATTCTTAACAACTGCAGCGAGATATAAACTTATCGTAGGCAACATCTGAGACTAAAACGATCTCAAGCTTGGAGCGCAACCGATTTATATAATCGACACAAGCAGACATTTCCAAAATGGTTTAAGGCATAGGTAAGAACCTAGTTTTTTTAAGGAAACGTAAAAAATGAATAGTACTGACCTTACATTTAATTTTTAACAGGTTCTTTCATTACGGGAGAGTAGCAATGTGTTTGATGATTTGTACTCTCTAGCGATGGGACTCGCGTCTGGTGTGCGATCGTATAGTGGATGCATTGTCAATGGGATTCGATTTCACACGTTCGATCGTGATGCGCGTCGGGCAACACAAAATAGTGGAATTATGGTCCCTGGAGAAAGTGCGAGCGGAGGTGATGAACATAATTTCTACGGTGTATTGAACGAGGTTTTAGAACTCCGATATGCTAATAGAAGACGCGTTATGCTGTTCAAGTGTACATGGTTCGACACAAATAGTAACAAGAATATGTCACACATGGATTTAAGGTTCAAGTCAATCAATACATCTCGGTTTTGGTATGTCGATGAACTGTTGATTCTTGCCAATCAAGCACAACAAGTCTTCTATATCAACGATCGAAAATATGGTGACCCTTGGAAAGTAGTTCAAATAGTCCAACATAAATGCTTGTGGGACGTACCGGAGGCAGAAAATATGGAGGATGATCAACTTGCACAGTTAGAAGTTGCCAGTGGAATAGGTGTTGATGAGTCGATTGAGGAAGATAACAGAATGTGCAGAGATGAAGTTGAACCCACAATAACAGAGGGGCAAATTACTGAGAACAACGATGACAATTATAAATGACAAAGAAGATGACGTGGGTATGAATATTTCATTAGCTTTATTGATGACTATTCAAGATGTGGGTATCTTTACCTAATGATTCATAAGTCAGAAGCCCTTGAAAAAATTAAGGAGTATAAAGCTGAAGTTGAAAACAAATTTGGTAAAATAATTAAAACTCTACAATCTGATCGAGGAGGAGAGTACATGGATTTAAAATTCCAAAACTATTTGATAGAACATGGAATTACATCTCAACTCTCCGCACCTGGTACACCACAACAGAATGGTGTATCAAAAGGGAGAAACAAAACCTTATTAAATATGGTTCGGTCTACGATGAGTTATGCTCAACTACCTAATTCATTTTGGGGTTTTGCAGTGGAAACCGTTGTATATATTCTGAACATGGTTCCCTCCAAAAGTGTTCCAACAACACCTTACGAGTTATGAAGAGGGCGTAAATGGAGTTTACGTCACTTTAGGATTTGGGGATGCCCGACACACGTGTTGGTCCAAAACCCGAAGAAATTGGAATGATGTTCAAGATTATGCCTATTTGTTGGATACCCTAAAGAAACGAAAGAAGGTCTATTTTATGATCCTCAAGATAACAAAGTAATTGTTTCGACCAATGCCATGTTCCTTGAGGATGATCATATAAAAATTCATCAAACACGCAGTAAACTAATACTTAAAGAGATTTCTGGGGAAGCTACTAGTGCGTGGTCAGCTGAATAGATGGAAGTGAGATAAGATGATAAATGAAATAATAAAGAATAATTCAGCTAACACTTAAGTGCAAGTATGCACTGTCGCACGTAGTAATAAAAAACCTTAGAAGTATTCCAAGGGTATCGATCCCACAAGGACTAAACTGGAAATTCAGATTTGATGAAGAAACTGCTCAAATGATTGCTTTTGAAAAAGGTAACCAAAGAAAATAAGTTGATTGATTGGGTTTTTGAAAAGATAAATAAAGCATGTAAATAACTAATAAAGAATAACAATAATAAACAACGAGGTATTCAACATGGATTCATCCCTAAGGTAACAACCATACTCATGCAATATCTAACTTAAGCATATTTAATGCATTGGGTCAGATTTAACTCCTATTTGGCCCTTGTTCCCAAAAACCGTTAGAAGGCTAAGCGAGTACCGTTATGCACATTTCTGTGACTCGACTCCGACATAGATAATTCACAAATGCAACCTATAACCCTATAGTCGATATAGGGTGCCTCAGGCAGCTTGCCCTATACCGCCGAACAATCTCTTTCGAGTTTTTTCTCCTATATCACCTTTATGAGAACCAATATCGTTTGTCCCTTTCAAGATCAAACTCACATAGCATGCAAAGTCTAAGTGATCAAATTAAACTCAACAAGATTAGAGTGATAATCAATAAAGAATGACATGCATTAAACACAACTTAAGCAAATAAGACACTTTCAAGCCATTAAACCATAAGGGAATTCACCACATTGAACCCCTCAACGGGATTTAGCTACTCATGATGGGATAAATAATCAGTATAATGGACAAAGAGATATACAATTAAAATAACAATTATCTATAATCTTTCATTGAAGACCCTTAATCGGGATTTAGCTATACATGAGTGTCAAAACTTCCCGAATATACATACTTGAAAGCATAAATGAGCAATTAAAGAGTTTAGGAGATGAACTGTAGAGAGACCCCTTGCTTGCACCTTGGATCCTCTCCATTACAAGCTCCCGAGCACTCCAAAAATGCCCAATACAATATTTCTCACTTTCCTCACAACTCGACCCTCAAGGGAGGCTCCAAGAGTCTTAAAAGGACTAAAGAAATGGACTGGAGAGTTGATTGATGATGAAAATAGGAGGTGAGCCGCGCTATATATATGGCTGGAAATGGGACAGCGTCGCGACGTTGTGATGTAATCGTCTTGGGCAGCAAGTGATCCCAGCGTCGAGACGTTGAGGGATAACATGTCTTTCATAATGGGTCTTGGACTTCTCCCACTTGACCCAATGTGATCTTCTAAGATTAACTCCAACAATTTGGGCATCTTTTCTCTTCTTTTTCTCCAAATTTCCATAAAATCTCCTAGGGACCAAGATTACACAAATAAATAGATTTGTATGATAAAAACACAATAAAGGCACAACAAAAGCTAATAAATCTAAGGACAAAATAGTAACATTTATGCTTGCTATCAAGTATATAACCTATATGGTCTATAGTATAGGGATAAGGTTGGGTATCTTATCTTGGTAACACTATGGATGTGGCCTATTTTGCGAATGAGGCAAACGATGTGATCCTGGATTGTTCATGTAGAGACATGCGAGTAGGGGCATCCTATGTAAAAGATGTTTACACAAGACCGGATCGAGAAATAAGTCACTCTTACTTTATAACGTCATTTACTGTTAAGACTGACTATTTCATGCGATGACCTAAGTAACTCGATCTTAATCTTGAGCTTACTATGAACTCCTGTTCATTTATGATTATCCTTTGATCTGCATGGGTGAGAGTGGCTCAATAGCGCCGCTTAATAAGCCTACCATTTTGGGGATAAGACTAGATGGATAGCTGGAGACATAGTATTGCAAGACATAATTCACTCCTACCCGAATTAGGGATAGTAGAAAGGTTATTCCCTTAAGTGCTGACTCCGAGGCTTGAACAAAGGGCCCCACCCTCACATTGACCTGAGAGGGATTTTGTTTAGTGGTTGGACCATAAACAAATTGTTCATTAGAGGACCAGTGGACTTAAGGAACAAAGATGTGTTATAGGGGTAAAACGAACATTTGACCTAGCTATAGTAACGAACGACCTGTGAAGGATTGACTTACTAATCATCGTTATATCGAGTGGACAAAAATATATCTACAGTAAGGGGAGTTCAACTACTAGGCTATAGTGGAGTGTCCTGGTAGTTAACGGATGTTGGTTAACTAGGTTAAAAGGGTTTAGCCGATTAAACCTCGTACTATTGGAGTCCATGATCTGTAGGTCCATTAGGTCCCCTTGCTAGCTCAAGACTAACCTTTTGAACAATATGATGGATAGAATTAGAATAAGTTTGAATTCGGTTTAGGGAAATAGTTGGACATGTTTGACGCTACCGGCATGTCGGGTTTTAAATAATCAAAGTTGTGAGAGATTTAATATTTAAATATGATTTAAATATCGAACACATGAATAGGGATTCATGGTTGGAAAATAACATTTCTTGAAATGTTCGGGATAGATGACAAAATATTAATTTAATATTATATATTAAATTAATTAATAATTAATTTTGAATTAATTTAAAATTGGAAAATTAAAATTAGATTTTCCATTTTCTAGATTATTAATATTAAATAATTAAAATTAAAATTCAAGATAATTTTGAATTTATAAAATTCAAAATTAAAATAAATTTTTGGAGGTGGCGTGCATGGTGACTAAACCCATGCACTCCCCTCACTTAAGCCACCAAATTACCCACTTACTGTTGGGTAATTTGGTGTCAATCCCTGGTGATTTTCTTCAGCATTCATTTGTCTATAAAAGGGAATGAAATTGTTGAAGAAATAAGTTTATCTTCCTTAATTAATTGCTGCCAAAATTTCTCCAAACCAAAAACCTACTTTTTCAAGTTTTTCCCTTCAAATTCCATCATTAGAGGATCTCACACAATCCGTTCCAAAGGCTTGAGGATAGCAAGGAAGATCAAGTGGTGGTTCGTGACAGCTAGGAGAAGAAAACAACCAAAGGGTTCAACCAATTTAGAGAATTAAAGAGGTTGGTAAACACTGCCCTGTTTTTCTTCTTTAGAACAACATGCATTGTTTGATTAAATTGAGCTTATTAAGTGCCTAAGATCCAAAATTGCTTCCGCATATTAGATATTAACACTTTCATAACTATGCTCTTCAGCCCCTCCAAAATTGCATACGCCGCAAGGGATTTTATTTGCCAGTTGCGTATACATTTTCTTCTCCCCACACAGATCAAAGATCCTGTAGAGTCACGAATTGTCCAACCAATGCCTTCGAATCCGAGATCTTCCCTCCATGCAGCGTCTACATTAAGCTTCCAAACACCGAGTGAAGGAGGAAACCATCGATCATGACTCGACTGGCTCTTCGACGTCGGGGAGTTGGCCTTCGACTGGTCTTCGAAATCTTCATCCAAGTATAAATTTATGATCCACTTCAAATCCTGGAGAGAGGCCTCCCCTCCCTTGAAATTAATTGAATTTTTGTAGGACACCAAATAATGGTAATGGGTTTGCTTTTCTCCTATTCGTTAAGGTGTTCAACAATCCTATCCCAACAATCTAGGGCCTGCGTTCTTCCCTGCAAAAACACATCAAATTAGAGTCATTAGGGATGTAAAGGGTCCAGATTTTCTTTGCGAATTTTCAGTTCCAAAAGAGGTGGGTAGTGTTGGGTTTTATGCCCTAAAACTCGTAGATAGTAAATAAAACAAATTAATCGATCTCAATAAAGCGTTATTTGAGTGATTTAGTAACTTGTTATTGAATAATCGAGTTTGCATTAATTAACCCTAAAATCCAATAAACTAAGATCCAAGGTTGTTTAAATGAAACTTGGACTAGTATATGGGGACATACGGGGATCGGTGTTCAAGTAACAATCTAAAAGGTATATAGTATAAGGATAAGGTTGGGTACCTTATCCTGGCAACAGTATAAAATACGACCCACTGTGTATTCGATACAGACGCATTGATCAAAAGCATCCATGTAGGAGACATGTAAGTGGCGGTATCCTATGCAATGAGTTTGCATAAGATCGGACCACGAAATAGCAACCAGCAGATATAACACCGTTGACTAGTTTAGGTTTCTATTTCAATAGGATGACCTAGGTAACTCAATCTCAATCCGGAGTCTGCTATGACTCTTTTTCAGGAGGGATTGTCCTTAGATTTGTATGGGTGAGAGTGGTCAGTTCGCCGACTCAATAATCCTACCATTTCAGGGGCAAGACCGAGTGGGGGCTAGGAACATAACCAAATTCACTCCTTCCTCTATTGGGATAAGTAGATGTGTATTCCCTTAAGGGCTGATTCCGGGGCTTGAACAAAAGCGCGCTGCCCTCTCTTGGCCCGAGAGGAATTTCTGTTTAGTGGTTGGACCCTAAATAAGTTGTTCATTAGAGGGATCAGTGGTACTTAAGGGTCCAGAGGTAACCTAGGGGTAAAACGATAATTTGACCTAGCTGGCATTACGAACACTCATGAAAGATTGACTTACCGTAATGGTCGATATCCATGGACAGAGAAATATTCTACAGTAAGAAAAGTGCAGTTGTGGGTCTTTAGTGGAGTGACCCACAGTTAACAAATGTTGATTAACTTGGTTAATGAGTTTAGCCAGTTAATCTCGTATCGTAGGTCCACCTGCTAGCTCATAATGGGTTCTGAGATTAATCAGTCTTGATTAGTAAAAGGAATTTTAGTTAATTGTTTTTGATAAAATTAATATAATGTATGGAGATACATTATTGTATTAGTTTAATTAGTGAATTAAATTTTATAATAAAATCAATTTTGGATGTGATTCAAAATTAATTAATGAGAGAATTATATATTTGAAGAAGTTAAAATATTAAATATGAATTGAATTCATATTAAACTATAAGTTAAAAAAAATATGAATAGGGATTCATTTTAAAACTATAGTATATGAGAGAATGTGAATTTAATTAAATATGTGATATTTGATTAATTCATGAATTAATTAATTGGAGAATTAATTAATTAAATTAAATTTGATTAAATGTGATTTAATTAAATTAATTCTATAGTAAATAATTAATGTACATTTGATGCACATTAAAACTATAGGTTAAATGAGAGAGGTACATTTGAATATGATTCAATTGTAAAATTAATTAAGTATTTGATATATAATTAATGTGGGGGAACAAATGTCAAAAAAAAGAAAAAAAAAATAATGTGGGAACAATTAATTGATTGACCTATTTAATTCAATTGAATGTGATTTAATTTAACTAAAAACTTTATATTATAATTAATTTAAGGGAAAAATACACTTTTAGTCCCTGAGGTTTGGGTTAAGTGACAGTTTGGTCCCTGAGTTTTCAAACTCAACAAAAATACCCCTGAGGTTTGAGATAAGGAGCACTTTGGTCCATGCCGTCAAATTTTCTGTTAACTTTTAACGGTTGCTGACGTGGCACTATTATTTTAATAAAGAAAATTATTTTTAAAATTTTTTAAAATAAAAAAAATATATTATTATTTTTTTAATTATTTTATTTTTCTCCATCTCTTTACTTTCCTTCTTCTTCTCCATCTTCTTCCTCTTCATCCTTTCATTCTTCTTCTTCATATCTCCGGCGGCCAGCGGCCGGCGGCGCCGGCCGCCGGCACTCTTTTTTTTTTTTTTTTTTTTCCTCCCTCTCCTTTTCTTTTTCTTCCTCCCTCTTTTTACTGTTAAAAAAAAAAAAAAAAACGAAGGGGGAAAACCCCCTTCGATTCCGGCGCCGGAGAGGGAGGACCTCCTCCCTCCCCGTTCCAGATCTGTCGGACGATCCCCTGCACTTTCTCCTCGCTCAGCTTCGTCCTCAGTATCGAGTACAACAAGCAAGCGAAATCGCAGTGCAGGCCTTCGTCTCTCGAAATCAATTCGTTCGAGAATGTCAATCCCGGCATCAGTCCGCGTTTCTTCAACCAGAATATAGCACAGAAACTTCCGGAGAAGAAGATGCCTTCGACACAGGCGAACGCGATCAACCGTTCGACGAAGGACTCGGAGCCGTCGATCCATTTGAGCGCCCACTCAGCCTTCTTCGTAACGCAAGGCACAGTCTCGATGGCGTGGAACAACTTATTCTTCTGGACCGAGTCCTTGATGTATGTTTCGAGCAGCAAACTGTACATCTCAGAGTGAACAGTCTCGATTGTGATTTGAACTGCATAGAACGATCTCGCCTCCGCTACTTGAACCTCCGTCATGAACCTGCCGGCGAGATTCTCGAGAACAATCCCATCGGAAGCGGTGAAGAAGGCCAGAACATGGGTGATGAAATGCTTCTCGCCGGCGGTGAGACCTTCCCAATGGCGAAGGTCCTGAGAGAGATCAACCTCCTCGACGGTCCAGAACGAGGCCATGGATTTCTTATACATTTCCCAAATCTGAGGATATTCAATTGGAAACATACAGAACCTATTGGCGAAGGTCTTGAGAGGGATATTCAATTGGAAACATACAGAACCTGGTGAGACCTTGGTTTTTTTTTTTTAACAGTAAAAAGAGGGAGGAAGAAAAAGAAAAGGAGAGGGAGGGAAAAAAAAAAAAAAAAAGAGTGCCGGCGGCCGGCGCCGGCGAGCGGTGGCCGCCGGAGGTATGAAGAAGAAGAATGAAAGGATGAAGAGGAAGAAGATGGAGAAGAAGAAGAGAAGTAAAGAGATGGAGAAAAAATAAAATAATTAAAAAAATAATAATATTTTTTTATTTTTTTATTTTTTTATTTTAAAAAATTTTAAAAATAATTTTCTTTATTAAAATAATAGTGCCACGTCAGCAACTGTTAAAATTTAACAGAAAAGTTGACGGCAGGGACCAAAATGCTCCTTATCTCAAAACTCAGGGGTATTTTTGTTGAGTTTGAAAACTCAGGGACCAAACTGTCACTTAACCCAAACCTCATGGACTAAAAGTGTATTTTTCCCTTAATTTAATTAAAATTGGTTTAATTAAATTATTTTATAATTTATTTGGATTATTAATTATTATATGATAATAATTAACGGTCCAGATCTTTAATGATAATGATCAAAGACTGAGATTCATCAGGGAAGTTATTCCCTTTTGCCCTAACTTCCTCCAACGTGTGGGGAGAAAGAAGGCACGGTAGTTCTGTTTTTTTTTTTTGGAGAAAAAACTGATTAGCATCATCTCTCTATTGTAGCATATAGAAAGGAAAAACTCTCCCTGAGATTCTCAAAAGAACACACAACAGTTCTCTGCTGCAATCTTTCCCCTTTTGCAAGACTTTTTGGGTTTCCACCAGCCGAATCTCATAGCCTAAGAGGATAGCAAGTGATCTGTGGTGGTGGTGTTCGTTGGATACAGTGCAAACCATTTGATGAGGAGCGTTGTGTTGTTTTTGCTTCCAGTCACGTAAGATCCTCGGGTCTTAAAATAGTTAGATCAATTATAGATCCCATGCTTAATATGAAAAATGGGTAGAAAATTGTTTCTGTGTTTTTCTTTGCCCAACGTACCGATTTTCTATTGTTTAAAATTCAATCACGCTCGGTGTAAACCGCTTCCGCTCAGGATTCAATTCCTTCAAATGGTATCAAAGCCATTTCGTGATTTAAAATTTCAGTCATTAGAATTTGCGTTGAGGCTTTAGGTGGGATCAATTTCATATTGGATGTATTTATTTGCTTAAAGACTGTTTGATTTGATCATGTAAGGACCCATGTTTTGGGGCAAATTATTGTAAATCGAGTCATGTAAGTTCGGGTCTACAATTAGGAATTCAATCGTGGAATCGGTGCTCAAATTGGGGCTGAAATTGGTGATTTACAGCTGCTGGAACGAACAAAATCTGGACAACCCGAGACGTGGCGTCTCGATGCTGCTCAACGACGTCTCAACGCCGACATCGAGACGCCGCCTTCAGCGTCTCGACGTTGGTGGCAGTTTCGCTGAAGCGCAGGTCGTGCGCTTTTTTCGTGTGGGGCGTGCACGAGGGCGGTTTTTGCTGCGGTTAAGGTTGGTTTCAGTCTAGTTCGCTGAAGTTTGGTCTGGTTCAAGGCTGGTTGGTCTGGTTCATGTAGCAGCTGGTCCGATTCAATCGATTTTGACATGTTTCGGTCCGGTTCTGAGCGGTTCGAGGTGGTTCAGACCACCTACATGGCAATTTAGGGCTTGTTTTGAATAAATTATTGTAATTTTTTCATTATTTTTGCCCTAGGGTGTCAAAATACCGATCTTTATAGCTATTTATTGCTTTATGAATGTCATTTAGCTAGATCTCACCGTAGGTTAAGCATGAATCATGCATATTTTATATTATAAAGAGTTATAAAGTATGGTAATATGTATGATACAATTTTCATTAATATTTAATGTAAATGTTATGAAAATTGAGAAGCATGATGCATGACATTACTTAGGTAAATATAAGAGTTATATTTAATTAATGTCTTATGCATGCTTAATTTTATTTTCACGAGTTATAATATAAATGTTATGTTATGGATGAAACTAATTTCAATGCTTGATTTTCATGTATGATTTTAATATAAAGTGTTAGATTAATAAAATGAAAATAGAAAAGCATTGAACATGACATTAATTAGATTAATATAAGAGTTATATTAAATTAATGTCAACGATCATGTGATTTATTTTCGTGGATGCTTAATTAGTATAGTTGTTATTAATTAAATGGAAACTGAAATTGCATGAAGCAAGACACAAATTTAGATTAATATAATCCGTTATGTTAATTAATTTCATGGCCGTCATGAACGTATGATGTTTGAAAATAACTTGAATTAGATTGTTATTAGGAAACACCATAGGAGCATGTTATAGGGCTAATCATTAAAACTTGGAATAGTTATAAAATGATTAGAAACTGTCAACCTACAACAAAGAGTTGCATGCAAACATAGGATATTAGGTCAAAATTGAATTAATTTTAAAATGTTTAAAATTAATTAGACCTAAGCTCACTTTAATTCTAATAGGATTAGAATTATTTTCGTACTTAGAATTAAAATAGTTTTAATAAACTAAGTAGGAAAAATATTCCTATGGTTATAACGGAACTCTTACGGTGAAGTTCTGTTTAGGCGGGGGTACTTAAGTTGACGGTTTACGGAACACCTCCTACCTGGGAACAGACCTAGAACCTGAGTTGAATTAATCATAGTTTAAAGTTAGCATGCAATGCCACTAGGTAATTAAAAGGGTTTAATTCACCTAGACATTGGAGTCAATACTTATATATAAGAGTTATATAAAGGCATAGACTTAAATAGTTTCACTTAGTCGGAATTTACCTAAGTAATAGACCCTAAAATTATAAAAACACTTAGTGGGAGGAAATACGATAAAACGAGATTTTAATAAATCATGTTTTGCTCTCACGGCCTCGAGAGTTCACATCGTTAGGTCCATGCTTGGCCTCGAATCACCCTAGGAGTGACCCCCTACGGATGGTGTTTGCATGGTTGTGTTGAGTTAATAATGAATTAGTAGCATGTTTTGTTGCGTGACGTTAGCTTAATGAACCTGTTTGTCTGTTGTTACGAGATCTGCCTCGTATAGTGAAGCTAAGTTGTGAATCTGAAAATGAAGTTTGGTGGAGTGGGGTTAAGTGACAGAAGTGTTGTTGTGTTTATCAGGAGTTTAAAAAATTTTGGGTTATTAGCCAGATTTATGTCGTTATGCTGCCGAAATTTTCTGCACATTCGGCTTTAAATGGCTCAGAGTCGTGGTTAATGGTCTAGAGTTGAAGTAGCGGCGCTAGCTAGTGGTTTAAAGAACCCAGGGCGTTACATGTGGGGTGTTGATACATTTCCCACACACAAAAGACCCTCGAACCCTAAATCTCTTACATTTTAAATATATGATTTGGTGCTAATATATGATTTGGTGCTTAATTATGTATAGACATAAAATTTGCAGTTAAATTATCTCCGTAGTCCATGGTACATCATAAAATTAAAGTATAAGAACTAAATTAGAAAAAAAAGACACTCACACATAATTAAGGATCAAATTATATATTTTAAAAAATAAAATTGCAACTAAATTTCAATTTCTTTAAGAAAATTAAATAAATTGCAACATAATATTTAATTTGTTTAAACCATTAAAAAACTGAAGTTTGATATTCAAATTACAATTTAGTTTCAATTTCCTTGAGAAAATGGAATAATTGCATTGTAATATTTAATTTGTTCAAAACATCAAAATAAAGAACCGCAGGTACGTACTTCTTATTTTATTTTTAGAAAAACAAATGAAAGAAGAAAATAGAAGAGAAAACAAAAAAGAAAAAAAAACATTGTCTTTTTTGATTTTTTAAAAGACAAATCTAACAAAAGAAAAAAGGGAGAAAGAAAAAAGATAGAAAAAATAAAGAAAGAAAGCATTGAAATCTAAACACATTTATGCTTGAACTTCGACCCCAAGATTGATAAGTGAGTCATATCTAACCGGCCATTTTAACTTTTTATTATTATTATTTTTAGTACATCAACATTTAGAAGTGGAGGGATTCGAACCTCTGACCTCATGGTCGAGGGTACATGCCAATGATTGGCCATTTTAACTTTTTATTAAAACTAGTGTATTATGATGGCATGTGTGTATGTTTTTTATTTATTTATTCATCTTTTTTCAAAATAAGAAAACTCCAATTACTAATGCAAAGAGGAAGATACACCAACAGTATTAGACAAGCACGAGAGAACCCAAAAAGGGATAACATCATCCCTGTTATGGTTTGGCTCCCTCAGATTAGGGAATTGGAACCGCCCAAAAAAACTGACAAAATTCCCATGCTCACCAGATTATGAGCATCCACGCTCTTCGATCTCGGGCATTTGATGAAATGGGGCACATTTGATCTCTCTTTCGTCCCCTCAATCTCTTTTACGATCAGCGACAACTCGGATATGTCTTCAATTTCGTCATTGATGGCCCTAACGACTTCGATCGAGTTAGATTCAACTACAAGTTGTGGCATGAATCCAAGGCTGTCGAAATCAGCTTCTTTCAGGTATGCTTTGATGCCTTCGAGGATAACTTTCGCTTCCATGCATTTTATCTTCCATTTCCTTCTAACTTGCTTGCATCCAACTGCAATCAAAGACCCATTCGAGTCATGCAAACACCAACCCAAGTTGCCCCTGCCCGTAGCTTCACACCAGGATGCATCTACTATGAACCTCCAATAATCGGCATCAGGGGCACTAATAAGGGAGATACAATAAAAAGTCTCCAAATTGGTTAATAGTGGGTGATAGGGGTGTTAAAAAAGATTCTCAAAACTGACTCGACCGACCGAACCAACGTCGTCGGTCAATTTATAGGGTAAATCGGTCTGGATCGATTTTGTATTTTGCAAAACCGACCAGTTGGTCGGTCGGAGAAAAAAAATGAAGTATCCCGACCGACCGACCGAATGTGCATGCCTATATACAAGACCAATAAAAAAAAAATGTTCTTTCCCTCCTTTCCCTCTGTCATCATTAATGCATGTCAAAGCATTAATGATAAAGGTCTTGATAAAACCATGGGGGCCCATGGTTTTCTCAAAACCACTAATGGTTTTTACATTAAAATAATTATTATTTTCATCTTCCTCCTCTCTCTTCCCTTTTCCACACACTTCTTCCCATTTTTTGAAACTGTCTTCTCTCTTCCATTCTCTTTCCTCTCATCTCTCCAAACTCCTCCTTCCTCGTTTTATTTATCTTCTCTTCCCTCTGTTCGTAGGCGATTACCACAAGCGCACGGGTCGTCACAAGTAATATAAAACGGTAGGTAATACCGAGTATCGAATCCTCAGGGAGGCGAAGCGAAAATTAAGCAAAAATAAAATCTCTTGAGCACTAAAAATACTTGGGCTAAATAATATTTAGGGAACAATTCATGCACTAAAAAGGAATTCAAAATTCTAAGCAATTAAAGAAAATAAGATGATATATCGAAAAATAAAATATGGAGAAAGAGTTTTCTTTTAATGGGAAGAGAGGTCTTGAAAATCAATTAATAGCTAAACAAATGTTATAATTATCCTATCTCATTGCCCAACTAATTATAATCCTAGAATCTCCGTTAATCACATAGGTTCTCCTGTCGGTTTCCCCTAATTGTAATTAATTCATTTTAACAACCTACGTGTCCTTAGCGCCATTAAAAATCATTAATTATCACGCTCTGATTCATTTTAGGAATCTAAGTTTAATCAACTAATACCGTTGTCACGACGGGCAATTAAACTAGTTGCATGGATTACGATCTATCCTAATTTCTCTCCGTCGAGTTTCCATTAAGAATCAGATCATTACACAATTGACCAGATTGAATAAAGCACTACGCACATCCATACAAATAATTAGGACAAGGGCAAGAGACAAGAAATTATAACAACATTTAAACTATAATTTCATTTCAAGACCCCAAATTGGGGTTTAGCTACTCATAGCTAAAATATCCACAACAGAAAGCATATTTAAGAGCATAAAAGGAAAGGAATTGACCGTCGAAAAAACCCTTCGCTGACGCTCGGAGCTCCGCCGACTACTCCTTGAGCCTCCTAAGATGCTCCCCTCCCACTAAGAAATCTCTCAAAAAGGCTAGAAAGCCTTGAGAGAGGCTCCAAAGGAGCCAAAGGAGGGAGGAAAGGAAGAAAAGAATGGAGTGATTGATGATAAAATGAGGCACCAAGATGTGCCTTTTATAGGCCCGGATTGGGGTCAGCGTCGCGACGCTATATTGCACAGCGTCGCGACGCTGCTATGCACGCGTCTTGCTGCCCAAGAAATGGGTAGCGTCGCGATACCGACCCAATTTCCAGAATTTCCAGCTTCAGTGTGGGCTAATTTTTGGGCCTTCTCTTCACTTCTTTTTGGGCTTTTCCATCATGATTAGGCTCTTTGGATCCCCTTTTGATCCAAGCTTGGATTTGGGCTTCATCTGCTTCATTTTTTGCACTTTTTCTCCCAAAATCACCGACTTTGCTCCTAAGGACCAAATAACAGAATACATTAAATATTTTCATTAAAAACACGATTAAAGCACAAAAAAAGCCTAATAAATTGGGACTAAAATAGTGACATTTCTGCTCGCTATCACACCCCCAAACTTAAGCTTTTGCTAGTCCCGAGCAAAATAAATTCTAAAAGATGCATGAAATAGAATCGCTCAAGCCTCAATGATTTTGGAATTCTTAGGATAGAATGGAAAACATGGAAGTGGAATAAACAAGCACCGCATACTCTTGAAGAAATCTTAAACTAGTTTGAACTTAAGATTAATGAATAGCATGCTCAAGATTTATCTATTGATTCGTTTACTAACCTAGATTAGTCTTATGGCTTTCTCCATTTGTTTTCCCCTACACTGGCTAAGAGCTCCTAATAGGTCGGAGTCCTTCTATCATGCAAAAAAAATAAACTAGGGTGCCCGCCATTTTTCTTTTTCATGGGGGAGCAAAACTCACAAGTATTTTTCACTTTCTTTTTCTTTTGCTACTCCCCCAAACTTGCCTTTTGATTTCTAATGGTACTAGCTTTCACACTACAGTGCAGGGACCCTTAACCTGAATTTTATTCTTTGGTTGGCCTAACTGATCACACCGCAGGTAACTCTTTTTACCACTAGGCTTTTTCTTTTGTGCAAGCAAAATTTTTCTTTTTCAACAGATTTTTCTTTTCTCTCATTTTCTTTTGTTGCTTTTGTTTTTCTCTCAGCAGGCATAGCATTTTTTTTTCTACCTAGCTCTTTAGAACAATCAAGCATGAACTTCCTAGTATTAGAAACTAAGCCTATCGGGGTGACAACAAACTTTAAAAACCATAATAAGAATCTAGATTTTCAAAGATGTCATTAGACACTACAACAAATTATGCTTTTAATGTCGGATGAAAAAAAATTCGCGGACCTTTTAATGTCGGACAAAAAAAACGCGCGGTCTTTTAATGTCGGATGGCGGGATTTGAAAATTTTCGGACTTTTAATGTCGGGCATTGCCCGACATTAAAAAGATCTTTTAATGTCGGTCAATGCCCGACATTAAAAGTCTTTTTTTAAAAAAAAATTATTTGTGTTTTTTTTTAAAACCAAAATTTCTCTCCCTTGCAAATTTACATTCTCTCTCCCCGACATTTCTCTCTTCCCCATTCTCTCATCTTCACTTTCCCCTTCTCTCGTCTTCTCTCGTCTTCGCCAACTAGAAGCTCACCAGCGGCAACTCGAAGCACTACATCTCTGGTGAGGTTCCTTTCTCTCGTCTTCAAAATACGTGGATTTTTTTTTGTTTGGCACGGTTCCCTTCTTTCGTCTTCAAAACGCGTGGGTTTTTTATCGGCGCGGTGACTGGCCCACACACATTTCTCGGCGGCGACTTCATCTCTTCCCCTCATCGTCGGTCACTGAGCTCTTCATCTCCAGCACGGCGTGGGTTTTTTTATTTGTGGGTTTGTGTTCAAAGTGTAGATGTGTGTGGTTGTACTTCGTGGGTAGCAAATCCATGGTGGTCGTGGCTGTTCGTGCTCAGATCTAAGGTCGTGGTGGTCGTGGGTAGCAAATCCGACATTAAAAGACAGTAGATTTGAGCCCGATCAGTTTGATTTTAAGATTTGAGTGGGGTTACTTCTAAGGTTTGTTTTGTTTTGTTTGCTTCTTTTTAATTTTGTAAAATGTAGATCTGGGATGTCTGTATAAAATTATTTCTTTCTTGTTGGTTGGATTGTGGTGTAATGCTTCTGTTTGGTTTAGTGGGGGAGGTGGAAAATTCTTGTTTCTCTATTTATTATCGTTCTTATGGTCCTTTTTTTCATTGTCTATTAAGTTAAACGGAAGCTTTATTTTGGACGATGGATTATGCCCTTTGAGTATGCTATTGCTCAGGCATTGGAGTCATCTATCAGACAACTTTAAATATTATCTTTTGTTGTGTAAGATGACGATCAAATTCTGATCTGCGCCTGTCTAATTTAGATCTTAATGGAAAAAGGGATATAGTTTCTTGCAAGGTTTTGTTTTTAGATAGATGGTTTATTTCAGAGATTATATAGTTTGTGGAGTTGTGTAAAAAGTTACTGTAAGTTTGCTTTATTTGTTTCTGTGGATGTGTTGGAAACTATAGTGGCGTGATACAACCCTTTGATTACTATGTTTTTTGTTTATGATATTAGATCTCTGTGCAATTCTTGTATTTAATGTTGTCTCAATAATTTGCTCCATTTAAAGTTGATTTTTGACTTCCTTTAGGATTGTGTCTGTTTCAAAAAAAGTACTTCTTCAATCTTATGGGATATATATATATATTTTTATTTTATTTTATCTTTGTATTTGAGGATGATGCTGGTGTAGCAATATTGTTTTCATAGAGTTTCTCATTTTTTTAACATTTGAATATTTTAACATGATGTTGAAGCTTGTTCTTTTATTTCTTTTTTCTTTTAATTGATCTAATTTGCTTGTGGATATTCTTCAACGATTGTTTTAAGTTACTACCGTGAGATGGCATTCAACATTCAAAATATGGTTGGTTTCCTTGTCACCTTTTTTCCCTAAGAAAAATATTATTTTGTTTGATTATAAAGTTTTTTCCTTTTATTTTTCTTATGTAGTTCTTTTCCTCTTTCCCCCAAATTTTATCAGGTCATTGCCCATCTCTTAAAACCTCGTGGATAGAAACCTCCTGTTCGCCGGCAATTCCTTTTTGATTCTAATGAAATAGCTGACCTTTGTGAGAGTGCTGAGAAGATATTTTCATCACAACCAAGTGTTCTAGTGCTCAAGGCTCCAATAAAGATATTTGGTGATCTACATGGCCAGTTTGGGGATCTTATGCGCCTTTTTGATGAGTATGGTGCACCTTCTACAGCAGGAGAACATTGCGTAAGTTATTGGCTTATATTAACTTCGTAGTATTATTTATTCCCGGAAGATCACAAACACCTTCTCTTTTATCCAAAAAAAACTAACACTTCTCCGAGGCTGAGAATATTCATTTTTGACGACATGATATTAATATGCCTCTAGTTTATGTTAGAAGAAAGAGAAATGTGAGAACTTAGGGATAATGATTAAGGGCAGAATGGTCTTGTGTTGCACGAGAAGGTTGCTTTCTCTGTGTGCAAGTTGTGTTTGTACTGGAGTGCTTGTGTTTGCTGATCTTGAGTGCTTGTTAGTTTCTATATTTTCTATAGTACATACTGAATTTTTAAGAAGTGAGAAAAGTCTGATTATTTCAATTCTTCTCTTTGACATATGGTTTGGTCTGTTTTTTCAAAATCTTATTTGTAGGAAAACACTTTAAGCTGGTATATAAATGTGTCTACTATCTACATCGTGGTTCTGACATTGATACTTTTTGAAGAAAGATCTCAACATGGTTTTGTAATGCAATTTTTTTTTTATTTCTTCCCTTCTTTTGGAGGTCTGGCTATTTATTTCTAGCCTTTGGATCTCCTAATAATTTTTTTTCTTAAAGTTCGATTTATCGTAGGAGGGACAATGAATTTTAAGGAGAGTTAGTATAAATGACTCTATTATGCACTAAAGGTTTGTAATTCTCCTAAAATATTTCCATTATATCTTCTTATGTTGAAGGTATTGATTATTATTTCTTTGTTTCAATTCTAGGATGATGAGTGACTATAATTGTTAGCATATGTAGATATAATCGCTTTAATCTGTCTATCATTTGTTAGTTATTGAGTTTGGTTTAAGCTAAGTTTTTCTCTTATTTCCCTAACGCTAACAAAAGTTTCAAACTATATTTGTTATAGGCAATTTTGGACCACCCCGATATACAAGGAGCTGACGAGGACAACCGGGGAGGAATCGGGCTGAAAGATGGACCAAGGGGGCAAAACCGGCAAGTGAGACGGGCCAAGGCCGAAGGGGTCGGGTTTTAGGCCCGACCCCCTGCTCGGCCTCGGCCCATGGCCGAGGCCGACGCGCGGGCCGAGCCTGTTCGGTCTCGTCTGGTCCCCACCGCCTCTGGATGCCCCGGTTTCGCCTGGTTTGACCTAAAACGCCTCCGAAACCCTAAAAACCCTAGGAGGATGAGCAGGTATTTATATCCCTCTTCGCCACTGAAGAGGGGATCCCGAATTCTATCCCTAAACTCTACTCTCTATTCTCTGCTTTCTCCTCTTGCTCTTACTTTTCCACGCCCTACCGTCCTGCTTGCTGACTTAAGCATCGGAGCCGGTGTGGCGAGCACCACACCGGTGTGCAGGTTTACTGTCTTGCAGGCCACGTCTTCCCCCCTCAACTACAAATTTACCGTTGGTGGCACGTGAAGGTCAGGTGAGATCCTCTGGCCAAAATCGACCATCAACAATATTCATTATGTTTTTGTTGACGTATTTGATAAAGGTATACAAATTTGATGCTGCTCCATAATGTATTGTAGTGTTGACGTGGATTTATCTTTCTATTTTGTTGGCGTCGATGGGCTTCTGTTTCATGGATTTATTTTTTTGGCATTTTCAACCATTTCAATTTGATTGCTCCATAAGGTATTTTCTCTATTTCAAGCATTATTGTATTGAATTTTGTTTTGTAAGTTTTTTTTTCTCTTTTTCTCTTTTTTGGAAGTTCAGTTCGCATTACAGGTCTCTCTCTTTTTCTCTTTTAATTTGTACTCTAGTTTGATTGTTGAAGTTCTGTGGCGTTTAATATAAATGTATTCTGACTTTGATGTTGGGGTGAAAACTAAAATAAATAGTGTTTGGTTTTGGATGAAATGGTGTCTTGTCTAGCCTGGTTTCTCACTCTAGGTTCTATAATTTTGTTTTTGGCAATTATTCTCTCAGCTAAATGAAAATAAAATTTTCATGGATTATAAGGTTTCTTGAACTTTTGCAATTTAGTTTTTTTTTTTTTTTTTTTTTTTTTTTTGTACTATGGCTGCGATTTGCGCCTGGATTGTAATAATAAGATGATTTTTCTATGAAGATTTTTGGTTTGCTTCAAAGCTTATTATAAAGTTTGATGCAAATACTCTAACTTTAGTATATGATATACGATGGAAACTATACTATAGCCACTAAAAATTGATGTTTAATTATCAGCACCTTGCTTGAAACCTATTCTAATGGTTTATGGTTCATGATGCTTTTATACAGGATTGTAAAGGATTTTGTTCAGTTTTAGTTTGTTTTCAGCCTATAACTGTTGTTGCTTTTGCTTTGTCAATGTGATGAAATTATTTGCTTATTGAAACTTTTTTCTGCATGTTATAGGGTATATTTGCTCTATTCTCATTTTTTGTGACATACTGAAGTGGTTATATGGAACTTATTGGAAATGTTTAAACTTATTTAGTTTGTATACATCAAATCATCCTTTTTTGTTTATAAACCCTGTTAATATCCTCTGTTTTAGCTTTCAGAACTTAGTTTGGATTTTGAAAATACTTGAGGTAGATATCCAAACAAGGTAGCACATATTTTTTGGTTATTGGCTGTTGCAACCCTGTAAACAATGGCACCAATGGTTATTTACAACTCACTCTCATTGCCAAAGTACTTGCTTTCTTATTCACTCTTATGTTCTTTTAGCATATGTTTTGATGGAGTTCTTTTAATTTTTGGAATAGTTGTGGTGGTCCTCCAGGTTTTTTTTTTTTTTTGGAAAAATTAAGCAAGCAGTTATAATTGTTTCTGTTTTGAAGAGTGTAAGTGGTTGACTAAGCTCTTTGTAAATTGAGCAGGCATTACAAGCAAGTAGGGAGCCAACACACTCAAGTCACGGCTACAGATTCCCCTAACAGTCGTATGTGAATTTTACAGCCACTGAGGCTAGCAGTTCTTGCTAAAAGGACAATGGAAAAAAAAATATGATTTACCTACTCTTCATTTTCACAAAAAATGGTACCTACCAGGATGGAGACTCATGGTAGGACATCATTTTTTGATCTTTCATCAACTGTGGAATTATCATTTTTTCATTATTAGTTTTTTTTTTTCTTATCTCAATCTTATGGGTGGAATTTTTTGCTTTGCAGGAAGCGATTGATGAAAATGAATATTCTCGAAAAGGAGCTCGGAGAGGAACTTGGCCGGAAAGAGTGTAGGAATTGTGTACTTATTTTGTTTAATAATTTTACTTTTTCTTTGTAAATTGGTTCATGGATGGAAAGTTTCATGTATTATATACATTATTATATTTTATTAATTAAATCCATATTCGTTGAGTTAGTTGTTGTATAAAAATACTTTCGAGATTTTATTTTGTGTATATGTTGAAATTTTATTTTGTTTACAGGTTTTTACAAAAGGAAGAAATAGTACTGTTGGTTAGCAACGTGTGTAACCATCAATTTTTTTTATTTAATATTGCACATTTAATGTCGGACGCTTTTAATGTCGGACACTTTTAATGTCGCACATCTAATGTCGGACACTTTTAATGTCACAACTTTTAATGTCGGGCAATGACTGACATTAAAAGCTCTGTCCGACATTAAAAGTAACTTTTAATGTCAGACAAAGAGTGTTTGACTGACATAAAAAGTTCACTTTTAATGTCGGGCATTGACCGACATTAAAAGGATACTTTTAATGTCAGACAGAGCTTTTAATGTCGGTCAATGTCCGACATTAAAAGCGACCGACATTAAAAGAGGCTTTTAATGTCAGGCAATGCCCGACATTAAAGACTTTTAATGTCGGGCATTGCCCGACATTAAAAGCCAAATTTGTTGTAGTGAGATAAGACTATTGCATGCTTTAGACATCAAAACTAAGTATCAAAAAATTTTAAAATTTCACAATTTCTGCCGTGCTCCCAGATTCCACAACATATAAACCTTTTTCTCCCAAAATTTCTAAAATCACATCTTTGGCTATCATGGCTATCTATTCATGCATCCAACAGAATTCACATATGCTCAACACAGCGAAAGCCTCCCCCCCCAAACTTAAACTAAACATTGTCCCCAATGTTTTAAAAACAGCAAAGCATAAAGAGGGATACTGAGACTTCCCTGAGCTAGGAGTGCTTCATCCTCTTCCTTTCGATACAAAAAAAATGGGATTTTGGAATTTTGGGATTTGCTAAGGTGATCCGGCAAAACAAAATTGGATCACGGAGCAAAGAAAAATTATTTACCGCAAAAACAACTACCTAATCCTTAATCCTTGGGTTGCCTCCCAAGTAGTGCTTTCTTTAACGTCTTTAGCTAGGTGAGGCTCGACACGCTTACAGAGGCTCAAAATAAAAATATTCATCATCCTCCGGGCTCTGCAAAAAATCACGCACCGAATTGCATACTACAAACAGGGGAGAAAAAAAACTTTCCCCTGGCCCATCTTCACTAAAGAGATTATCATAATAACATTTCAGAAAATAATCACCTGCATCAAATCTCTTTTCTAAATCTCTATTCACAAAGCAATTGTTAACAGAGTCATCAAGCGTTATGATCAACCGGTCTAGGATCTAAAGATGGCCTATCAATTATGCCAGTCCATTCATTAGAAAAAATATTTACATGCTCAGAAGATTCCTCAGACTCAGTATTAAAAAATGATTCAACTAAGCTATCATATGACTAATCATCAGAAGAATTAAAGAATTCGAGAATTTCAGGATCAGATTCTATACTATGCACAAATTCGAGTTCCTCTGGGTCAGATTCTATGCTATACACATCATCAGGACACGAATCAAAGGTATTAACATTATCAGGGTTCATGCATTCAGGAATGTCGAGATCAGACTCAATAGATTCAGTGTAATCATGATCAAACTCAAAATTATCTATCAAGCAATCTTTTTTATGCATTTCATGCTCATCCTCAATGTCAGGCAAATCAATATCATCATCAACATCATTGATTTCAGGTAAATTTAATTCATTCTCAAAAGAAGGTAAATCATCAACTGCAGATCTTTCATTCTCACAAGCAGGCAAGTCTAGATCATTTTCAAAGTTAGGCAGTTCTAAATCATTCTCAAACAGAGAGTCATCTACATATGCATTATGATCAAAATTCCCATCATCCATAAGCACTTCCCCTAAGCCTAGGCCAAGATTATACTCTACCTCTTCATCATCGTCAGTCAAGTATTCAGGACCAACAGAAAAACATGTATGCAAACTACAAACAGATTCATCCTGGCAAAAAATACTAAACACGACTTTTTCATCATCAATGTTCAAGGTAAGTTTACCTGTATGCACACTAATCTCAGCCTTACCAGTCGCTAAGAAAGGTCTGCCTAGGATAATGGGCACCTCTTTGTCCTCCTTCATATCCAGTACCACAAAGTCTACGGGGAAGATAAATTTGTTGACCTTCACCAGTACGTCCTTCACAACATCCATCGGGTGGGTAATCGATCTATCATCAAGCTGGAGAGTGACGTCGGTGTCCTTCATTCCTGTTAAACCAATCTTCCTGTAAACAAAATAGGGCATTAAATTTATACTAGCACCTAAATCACATAAGGCCCTATTGAAAGATACTTCACCTATAGTGCAGGGAACAGTAAAACTCCCTGGATCTTTCTGTTTAGAAGGCATCTTCCCAGGAACAATGGTACTACTACTCTCAGATAATTTAAAATTTTCTTTTTTCAAACGTTTCTTCCTAGAAAACATTTCTTTCATGAATTTACCATAATTAGGCATGTTATACAAGGCATCTACTAAAGGAATATTCACAGATAATTTCTTAAACATTTCTTGGAATTTTTTAAACTGCTCATCTAATTTAACATTTTTAAAGCGTTGAGGAAAAGGTAACTCTCTGTAGTCAAAGGTTGGACATTCGCCCCTCCGCTTGGGCGGGCTAATGTGCGAGCCTTTGTCATGATGTTTGCATGGAACCACTTCTTCCTCGTTCAGTTTTTTCTCTGTGTCTGCCATCCTGCTTTTCATCTTCTTTTCTTCCTACAAAATTGTTAGAAAAATGACAATTCAAATCAATAGAGTTAGGAGGATGTTGGGACCTTTCAGAGGAGGTTTTTTGTGCCTCAGCCCTTTCATCTTCATCCTTGCTCTTTTCTTCTTCCTTCTTCTTTTCTGAACTGGTCTCCAGCTGTCTACCACTTCTTAGTGTCACCATCTTGCACTGTTCTCTTGGGTTAGGTTCAGTATCACTTGGAAATTTTCCCTTCTGAAGGGCATTCACTGCTGAAGCGATCTGTCCTATTTGCACTTCCATGTTTTTCAGAGCTGTGTCGTGGTTATTAACTGCCGTCTGAAGATTTACGTTCAACACTCTTTGTTCTTTAATAAATAGAGGCACCATCTCCTCCAAGTTACTCTTCTTTTCAGGCGCACTAGATGATGCAAAACCTGGCGGTGGCTGCAAAACATTCTTCATATTTGAATATGAGAAGTTCTCGTGATTGCGCAGACTAGGGTGGTAGAAGTTTGGTACTCCTTGAGCAAATGGTCTATTTCCTACGTACTGGACTTCTTCCACATCTTGACCTTCTTTCTATGAATGACCTTCAGCTAAGGTGGAAATGAATTTAACCACCTCAGATGAAGTCAGCTTGTTCAGCGCATTGGTCAGAGATGCCATATGTGCCTTCAACGAACTTGACTCATCCAATTGATATATTCCAACCTTCTTTGAAATTGCTCCCCTCTCGGTCGGCCACTGATAACTGGTTGCCGCCATTTCCTCAAGCAGATCCTTGGCTTCTGTCACTGTCTTGGAAAGAAAACTTCCTCCTACTGATGTGTCTAAGACTGTCTTTGTGGAGGGATTCAATCCATTGTAAAACAACTGCACTTGGAGCCAATCAGGATATCCATGTTGGGGGCACCGCCTAAGCATTTCTTTGTATCTTTCCCATGCCTCGTACAACTGCTCCTCGTCAAGCTGCCTAAACGTTCCGATTTCAGTCCGGAGTTTGGTAGTCTTGGCAGACGGGAAAAACTTCGTTAGAAAAGCCTGGGCAAGCTCGTCCCATGTACTAATGCTGCCCGTCTCGACTGATTCGAGCCAATCCTTTTCTTTATCTTGTAGAGAAAATGGAAACAACCTCAATCTTATAGCGTCTGCCGGAACTCCGTTCATCTTCATCGTCCAACAAATTTCCAAGAATGATGGCAGATGTGAGTGGGGGTCCTCAGAAGGATGTCCCTTGAAAGAGTTATCGCGCGCCATCTGAATCAATCCTGTCTTTAACTCAAAATTGGTAGCTTGGATTGGGGCGTAGAAAATTCCAGAATTCTCGGTGGGAAGAACTAGCTGTAGAAAGTCTCTGATTGCCTTGGGAGCTTCATCTTGATGGGCCATTGCTTCTGCTAATCTCTTCTCTCTACGAATGGTTCTAAGAGTCCTGTAAATTTCAAGATCTAGCGGAAACAAATTAACCACCTTGTTCCTTCGCATACAATGCTCCCAATCAAACAAAAGAACCAAAAAAAAAAAAATTAAAATAATATTCAGAAAATAATGAAAGAAAAATATTTACACCTAAATTACTATTTATCCCTTTCTTTTCGATGTCAAGAAAAATTCATTTGCTTAAAAATCAAGCCTCCCCCGCAACGGCGCCAAAAACTTGTTCGTAGGCTATTACCGCAAGCGCACGGGTCGTCACAAGTAATATAAAACAGTAGGTAATACCGAGTATCAAATACTCAGGGAGGCGAAGCGAAAATTAAGCAAAAATAAAATCTCTTGAGCACTAAAAATACTTGGGCGAAATAATATTTAGGGAACAATTCATGCACTAAAAAGGAATTCAAAATTCTAAGCAATTAAAGAAAATAAGGTGATCAATCGAAAAATAAAATATGGAGAAAAAGTTTTCTTTTAATGGGAAGAGGGGTCTTGAAAATCAATTAATAGCTAAACAAATGTTATAATTATCCTATCTCATTGCCCAACTAATTATAATCCTAGAATCTTCGTTAATCACATAGGTTCTCCTGTAGGTTTCCCCTAATTGTAATTAATTCATTTTAACAAATCTAACTGTCCTTAGCGCCATTAAAAATCATTAATTATTACGCTCTGATTCATTTTAGGAATCTAAGTTTAATCAACTAATCCCATTGTCACGACGGGCAATTAAACTCGTTGCATGGATTACGATCTATCCTAATTTCTCTCCGTCGAGTTTCCATTAAGAATCAGACCATTACACAATTGGCCAGATTGAATAAAGCAGTACACACATCCATACAAATAATTAGGACAAGGGCAAAAGACAAGAAATTATAACAACATTTAAACTATAATTTGATTTCAAGACCCCAAATTGGGGTTTAGCTACTCATAGCTAAAATATCCACAACATTTACAATATAAAGCATATTTAAGAGCATAAAAGGAAAGGAATTGACCGTCGAAAAAACCCTTCGCTGACGCTCGGAGCCCCGCCGACTACTCCTTGAGCCTCCTAAGATGCTCCCCAAAATTCCCCAAATATTTCCCACTAAGAAATCTCTCAAAAAGGCTAGAAAGCCTTGAGAGAAGCTCCAAAGGAGCCAAAGGAGGGAGGAAAGGAAGGAAAGAATGGAGTGATTGATGCTAAAATGAGGCACCAAGAGGTGCCTTTTATAGGCCCGGATTGGGGTCAGCGTCGCGACGCTATATTGCACAGCGTCGCGACGCGGCTATGCACACGTCTTGCTGCCCAAGAAATGGGTAGCGTCGCGACGCTGACCCAATTTCCAGAATTTCCAGCTTCGGTTTAGGCTAATTTTTGGGCCTTCTCTTCACTTCTTTTTGGGCTTTTCCATCATGATTAGCCTCTTTGGATCCCCTTTTGATCCAAGCTTGGATTTGAGCTTCATCTGCTTCATTTTTGGCACTTTTTCTCCCAAAATCACCGGCTTTGCTCCTAAGGACCAAATAACATAATCCATTAAATATTTTCATTAAAAACACGATTAAAGCACAGAAAAGCCTAATAAATTGGGACTAAAATAGCGACATTTCTGCTCGCTATCACCCTCTTTCCACCGGCTACATGCTACACTCATCACCGTCTTTCAGTCATCATCACCGTGCATGCCTTCTTTTATTTCTTCATATTTTTATTTATTTCTTCCTTCTTTTCTTCTCCATTTCTCTTCTCTTCTCTGTTTCTTTTTTTTTCTCTTTCCCCTTTCTCCCTTTTCTGGTTAAGTTCACCGAAGTCGTAGACCGACCATCAATATTTCTTTCTTTTTTGTTCTCCATATTTCTCTCTTTTCTTCCTCTTTTCTATTATTTAGTTCACCTCAACAAAACTGACAAAAATCGACTGACCGACCGTATTTTCGATCAGTTGGTATCACAAACCTTTGAAAAATCGATAAAAACCGACATGTCGGTGGTCGGCGTCGGTTTTAGCCAGAAATCGACACCGACCGATCGATGAACACCCCTAGTGGGTGACTCGTTTGGTTCTTTGTTGCTTTTCGAGAGAGGTTCACTTTATCTTCCTTTGTCAGCTCCTTGAAATTTCTATTGATCGCTCTGATTATCTGTTGAGAATCTGGTGAATTTCCATTGTGTTTAAGACTGTTCCTACTGGTCCATATGTTCCAAAGAATCAACGCAACCTTTATGAAGGTGTTCATATAACACATGCTGAAGCAATTGAAGATCGAAAACACTTAAGTCTATTAATTTTACTCCTAAAGCATGCTGGTTCTAGAGAAAACAAAATAGAGAGTTAGAGAGCAACAACCTTTTGTAGATCACTTGTGTGGAACTCCTTGTGGTGTTTTCTTCTACAATCCTCTTGGACAACCTCTAGAGTCTTCCCTACTATTCTCCGGGCCAAGAACGACTTGTGGAAGTCTATAGTGATAGGGAATGGAAAGGGAATGCTTGTAGGTTCAAGCTTTATGAAGATATGAGATGAGAGAGTGATTGAGGAAGAAATTCAGCAGCATAACACTAAGGTAATTGCTGTTTATTCCCACAATCTAATTCTTCCTCTATTTATAGAGAGAATCCATTCAAGAAGGGGCTTCAAGATGCAAGACACATGGTGGTCTTGATGGAGAAAGTGGGAGCTAGGTGTTCTAAAACCACTACATGCACCATTGCATGAATGTGGTGTAATTCCACTTTGAGTCTTCATGCAAGAGTGGATTGCCAACTTTTTCCACTAACTTATGATTCAAAATCAACTTTCTAATATTGCATTTTTTATTTTAATTTCAATTCTAAATTGAAATTAATTATAACAATCAATCTTGAAGCTTGCCCCACTAATTATGTATGATTAATCAAATTAATCATCTAAATGTTGTGCATTCTTTACATATGAATCTTAATTCATGTTTATAGTATTTAAAACCCTTTTAAATATTTTATCTCTCATTTTCTAATTTAATTCATAATTAAATAACTGTGTCAAACACCATTTTAGGATAATACCCTTTTTCCCGATTTTGAACAATTAAAAGAATCCTATCAATATGTTCTAGGCTTTAATCCGATATGAGCTAGTAGGGGGACCTAATGGACCTATAGATCATGGGCTCCAACGATTCGAGGCTAACCGACTAATCTCATTATCTAAGCTAGCCAACATTCGTTAACTACCGGGACACTCTACTATAGCCCGATAGTTGCACTCCTCTCACTATAGATATATTTTTGTCCACTTGATTTAACCATGTTCAGTAAGTCATTCCTTCACAGGTTGTTCGTAACTATAGCTAGGTCAAATGATCGTTTTACCCCTATAGTACTTCTTGTTCCTTAAGTTCCACCAATCCTCTAATGAACAATGAGTTTGTGGTCCAACCATCAAACTTAAGTCCCTCTCGATCCAATGAGAGGGTGGGGCCCCTTCTTCAAGTCCTGGAGTTAGTACTTAAGAGAACAACCTCTCTACTATCCCTGAAATGGGTAGGAGTGAATTCCGTCTTCCGAGACTATGTCCCCAACTATCTATTCGATCTTATCCCCAAAATAGTAGGCTTGTTGAGTCGGTGATGCTGGCTACTCTCACCCATGCAGATCAAAGGATAATCTCGTATAAACAGGAGTTCATAGTTAGCTCAAGATTAAGAACGAGTTATCTAGGTCATCTATGAGAAATATTCAGTTTCTTCAGTAAACGGCGTTATAAAGAGAAAATGACTTATTTCGTGGTCCAGTCTTATGCAAATTCATTGCATAGGACGCCCCCACTCGCATGTCTCCACATGAACGATTTTGGATCTCATTGTTTGTATATAATACAAAGTGGGTCGCGTCCATAGTGTCCCCAGAATAAGACACCCAACCATATCCTTATACTATAGACTATTTTGACTATAAACATGAACTTGATCCTACGATATGTCCCTACATATAGTTCGAGTATTCATTTTATAGCCAAGGATCTTAGTTTATTGGATTTAGGTTAATCATTCGCAATTTACATATTCAATAACATCTTTTACTGAATAACCTCAATAATGTCTTTATTGGAAATAGAATATGTTTAATGATTTACAAACTACGAGTTTATAGGACATTAAACCCACAAACTCCCACTTGGACTAGAAACTCTAGTGGGATACAGGAAGTTAGGTGATACATAAAGACAATAAACTAGGGCATCATCCATACGCTTACATTTCTCCCAGTTGCCCTAGTCTAACAAAGCTCGCAAACCTAGATTAACTAACCCTAAAAAACTTTAGCCGTTAGGGGTTTTGTAAACGGATCAGCCATGTTGTGCTCCGAAGCAATCTGCATGACGATCACATCTTCTCGTTGCACGATCTCCCTGATGAGATGATATTTGCGCTCAATATGTTTTCCTCGCTTGTGACTTCGAGGCTCCTTAGAGTTTGCAACTGCTCCACTGTTATCACAATAGAGGGTGATAGGTAGTTGCATATTTGGAACAATTTCCAACTCTGTTAGTAATTTTCTTAGCCATACTGCCTCTTTTGCTGCTTCGCAGGCGGCTACGTACTCTGCTTCCATGGTAGAGTCAGCAATACAACCTTGCTTAATACTCCTTCATACTACTGCTCCTCCATTTAGAGTAAACACAGATCCCGATGTTGATTTTCTCGAATCTATACCGGTCTGAAAATCTGAGTCAGTGTATCCTGTAAGGATCAGATTCTTAGCTCCATACACGAGCGTATAATCCCTAGTTCTCCTTAGATACTTAAGGATGTTTTTAACGGCAGTCCAATGCACATGTCCAGGATTGGACTGATATCTGCTGACAATTCATACGGCATAGCATATGTCGGGTCTAATGAACCTCGTGCCTAAAAGGTAATAACCCTTTCTTGGAGTTCTGCATCAAATATTGTACCAACATTTTGTCGATATATGATGCTTGATAACTGCCCAAAAGGTAGTTATTTAGGCCTCATTTATATAAGGATTTGTGTGTCCTTTGTGCTTATTAGGGTTGGTTTTGGATAGATATTACATGTTTTAACCCATTTGGAAGAATGGAAGCATTGGGAATTATTTTGTGCAGATTATGCTGCTGAGCGACTGGAGGGAGCAAATTCTGTGCTGCAGCAAAACTGGGAACATAACTGCCACATCACAGCTCGTTTGCCAACTTCATGAACCGACTTCTGTTGAGTTATTTTCGTGATAAAGGATCAAGGAGAGCCTTACACGTGTCCTAGTTGACCTAATTCAAGCCTCTCATCCTTCTATAAAAGGAAGTAGCCGTCAAAGTCAAAGGCATTCCATGTTTCTCCTTGGAAGCCGAATAGTATAGAGTGATTAGAGGCCATCAGTGCAAGCTGATTGAGGAGTTTAATATTTCCTTTATTATCTTGTAATTATGAACATGACTACTCAGATTATGATTTGTGTTTCTATGCTTATTATGAACTAAATAGCTTTAGGCGTTGGTTAAGGAATATGTAGTTGTTGTGCTTCATCTCTAATAATATTTGTTGATTATTGCATCTTGGTTAATTGTTGTGCCTTTTTCCATTTTATGCCCACCTGGCCAGCCTGTGTAAATAGCTCTCTCTAGTTTCAGGGATGATTTAGAGAGTGTGTGGCAATTATCCACACTACGATCATTGTGTATTGGTGAACGCCAGTGACTGAGCTAGGGATAGCCAGTTGCCTAGTGCTTGATCGGTCGTACTTCATTGGGGTTGAAACACATTCCAAAAGATCTGGAGTTCCAGGAGGAATCCGCTAATAATACTGCGAGAGTTTGCATGATCAATAATATTGCTAGAGCATCTTTTAAAACAATTACTAAAACCTGACCAACACCTGTCTTTAATTTGTCTGTCTATTTGATTATTTTATGTTCTGTCATTTACTTTGCTTCAGCATTATTCTTACAAAACCCAATCATATTTACTACTTTGAAACCATTAGGAAGTTACACAAAATAGATAAAGTGAAAACTAATTCAGGGCTCGGATTGATAATATTACTTGTTGCAGATTGTGTATACTTGCACAAGAATTCTAGAGTATTTTATACCATATTTTTACTCACTCTAGGAACCCACCAAGTTTTTGGCGCCGTTGCCAGGGACTTGAATAAGTTTTTATCTGATTTGTTTTGTGTATGTGTTTTAGTGGTTTGGTGCTAGAACTTTTTTATTGTTTCTTTTGTTTTTGCAGGTGTGAGTTTGGTGCATGAGCGATCCGCCTGGGGTAAGGTTTGAGCTTGATCCAGAAATTGAAAGGACATTGAGGTTAAGAAGGAGAAAGCAGCGCAGAAACCAGATGGAGAATGTGCCGCGTCTTCCGGAGGCTCCTGAAGGTCCAACAAACCCCGAACAGAATCCGTTGTTGCAGCAAAACCCGCTGTTTGAGCAAAATGAACAGCAAAATAATCAGGCTGAGAATCCTATCTTAATAGCGAACGATAGGACTAGAGCCATTCGAGCGTATACTGTCCCAATGTTTAATGAGTTGAATCCAGGGATTGCACGTCCCCAAATCCAAGCGGCGAATTTTGAAATGAAACCGGTAATGTTTCAGATGTTGCAAACCGTGGGGCAATTCCATGGTTTGTCATCTGAAGACCCTCATTTACATCTTAAGTATTTTCTAGGAGTTAGTGATTCTTTTGTAATTCAAGGAGTGCCTAGAGATGCTCTTAGATTAACTTTGTTCCCGTATTCTCTTAGGGATGGAGCAAAGGCATGGTTAAACTCTTTTGCTCCAGGATCAATTAGGACATGGGATGAGTTAGCTGGAAAATTTTTGAGTAAATATTTCCCACCTAATAGAAATGCTAAATTAAGGAGTGAAATAGTAGGATTTAGGCAACTTTAAGATGAGACTTTTAGTGAGGCTTGGGAGAGATTTAAGGAGCTTTTGCGAAAGTGCCCTCACCATGGTTTACCTCATTGTATTCAAATGGAAACATTCTACAATGGTTTAAATGGAGTAACCCAGGGCATGGTCGATGCTTCGGCTGGAGGGGCCCTTTTGGCAAAAACTTTTGATGAAGCTTATGAAATTTTAGAAAGAATATCTATTAATAGTTGTCAGTGGTCGGATGTTAGAGGCACAAATAAAAAGGTAAAAAGAGTGTTAGAGGTTGATGGTGTGTCTACCATTAGGGCTGATCTTGCTATGATTGCTAACGCTCTTAAGAATGTGACAGTGATTAGTCATCAACAGCCACCAGCTATGGAGCCTACCGCAATGGTGAACCAAGTGGCAGAAGAAGCGTGTGTCTATTGTGGTGAAAATCACAACTACGAGTTTTGCCCCAGCAACCCAGCTTCTATGTTTTTTGTAGGTAATCAGAGGAATAACCCTTATTCTAACTTTTATAATCCAGGTTGGCGCAACCACCCCAACTTCGCATGGGGAGGACAAGGAAGTAATGTGCAAGCACAGCAAAAGGTGAACCAAACAGGATTTGTTAAAGCGCAGGTAATGCCCCAGCAAAACAAGCAGGCTTTGCCCCAACAAAATTCGAGAAGTTCTCTCGAGGCGATGATGAAAGAATTTATGGCTCGTACCGATGCTGCAATTCAAAGTAATCAAGCTTCGATGAGAGCCCTGGAATTGAAAGTGGGTCAGCTGGCCAGTGAGCTGAAGGCACGGTCTCAAGGGAAACTTCCCTCGGATACTGAACACCCTCGAAGGGAACGTAAGGAGCAGGTAAAGGCAGTAACTCTTAGGAGTGGTAAGCCATTAGATGAGCCTAGTAAGACCTAGGATGTAAATAGAAATAGTGATAAAAATGTTGTTGTTGAGAGCGAGTTGGAGTCTGGTCAAGGTGCTGGAGGCAGCAATAAAAATGCTAGAGCATCTGGTTCTGTGCCAGATGTAGAACCACCTTATGTGTCGCCCCCACCTTATGTACCACCTCTACCTTTTCCACAAAGGCAAAAGCCTAAGAATCAGGATGGTCAATTTAAAAAGTTTTTAGAGATTCTTAAGCAATTGCATATAAATATCCCTTTAGTAGAAGCTATTGAGCAAATGCCTAATTATGCTAAATTTCTTAAGGATATTTTAACTAAAAAGAAGAGGTTAGGTGAGTTTGAAACTGTATCTCTTACTGAGGAGTGTAGTGCTATTCTTAAGAATGGGCTACCACCCAAGGCTAAGGATCCAGGTGATGTGGACTTTTCCTAACCGCAAGCGCACGGGTCAAGTAATAATATAGTGAATAGTAAATTCGAATGTCGTCCTCTGGATTGGATTTTTAAGCAAATCGAGTATTATGAATTATCTTGCCCAATTTTATTTAGGGATCAAAAAGTGATGAATAGGTGATGATAAAAACAAATCAAAGCAAGTAAAAAGAATGGAAATTCAATTGGGAAAACTACTTAGGGAATTGATTTCGCCGATTTCGTTTAGGATTGATTTTAAAGAATAAGTTATTATGCACAATGAAATTATGAGCCAAAGACCCTTTAATCACAACTACCTCTCCCGAGTATAATTGATTCTCATGCAAATTAACCAACTTGATATCCCTATCTAAGTTTATTAATAAGCAAGGCAATGAGATCTTTTAACCAATTCTAAAGTTAATCTAAAACCGTCACGAATTAGAAATTAAACTTTATTCATGCAATCTTGAGTAAGTCTAAATCAAATCCCCTCTCCCGAGCTAGATTCGAAACTTAAATCATCCAACTAATGGCCAATTAATTGAAAGCATTAAATCAAGATTACAAACACAATAACATTGCACAACTTAAACCATAAATCAATCCATAAACTTAATCAACTACATCAATCCCTAAGCTACAAGTTTAGCTACTCATGATTGGAAATACAAGCTCAACTAAACATGTCAAAGCCATAAATCTAACTAAAGAAAGAAAAGGGAAAAGAAAACTCAATGTAGGCCGAGTCCCGACGTCCCCGTCACGATCCCCACGAACAATGGGTTGATTTCCAAGCTCCTCCTTTGTTTTCAGCTCCAAAAGCCCTCTGTTCTGCCCTCTTTACGGCTCCAAAAGGTCCCAAATTGAACTCCCTTAAAACCTAGCTGAAGTGAAGCTTTTATTCTGATTTTTCGTCTTAGCGTCGAGACGCTGTCTCTTATACGCGCATTCTGAATAAGGAAAAACGGTAGCGTCGGGACGCTTCCTATCGTAGCGTCTCAACGCTGTGAGCTTTACGCGCCTAATCTGATATGGAATGTGAGCGTCGAGACGCTCAAGAGCTAGCGTCGAGACGCTAGCCTGCTGTTGACCGAGATTTGACTTTTCTCCACTTTTACTCTTTTCATTCCTTTGCATCTTTTCACGCCCCGAGCACCCGATTAACTCTAATAAGACATTATAGCTCCAATCAACCATTTCCTACAAAATAAACAATAAAGCACAATAAAATGGCCCAAACATCATAAAAGACTAGCTAAATTAAATCAGTAAAAGTAGCTAGCTATGCTCGCTATCAAATACCCCCAAACTTAAGCTTTTGCTAGTCCTCGAGCAAACTCTAAATCAGACATACAATGGAAGAATGGATGCAACAATCATAACTCAATCCTCAAGGCTCAAAAGTCAATAACCAAGCAAGCAAGAGATATGCACACAAGGACCAATGAGGGAGACAAATTAAAATTTTTCCAAAATTAACTTGCACAAGCGAGATCTAACGCAACAAGATCAGACTCTACTAGCCCGGGGTTGGATTATTAAACTCTCAGCTCATCTTCCCTCTACACTGGCACTAAGGCTTCACTAATGAGTTAATGCAACAAATTAGTTTGTTTATCTCCATACTTAGGTGCTTTTAATTAACAAATGAATTAAGCATGTAAATGTGGCACTAGCTTTCACACACCCATTGCAGGGACCCTTAACCTGAGTTTTCTCTTGTTGGCCTAACTGATCACAACAGGGGTAGCTCTTTTTGCCTTAATCTTTATTAAACATTGCAAACTGTGCACAGGCCATGGCATAATAATTTTCTTTTCAACAGTAACAACAAGAATGATTTTTCGTTATGAACATAATAGCAGATATTCTTTTCTTTTCTCCTAAGCAAGATCAAACATGCTAATTTGCAAAAAATTAACTCTTTAGCTCTACCCTACACCTATCGAGGTGACAACAAGCATATGAACCCAATAATTCGCTCCTAAGCATTCAAATCCAAATCTAGCCAAGACAGATACTCTACTCATGCAAGCCATCTCCTAGAAAAATTTTAAAAAGTCTCCCTTTTTGGGCACTTATGCTTACATCTCATCACAAGCTTGAAAATTGACAAGAAAGCCTATCCTAGGACATCATGATCATACAAAAGTAGCATCCAGAAAACAACCATATGCATAATTCAAAGAAAGCTCAAAACTATAGCCCGAACTCAGATGCTCAAGGGCTCCACAAACATGCTAATCCACCCCCAAACTTAAAGTATGCATTGTCCTCAATGTATAAAGAAAATAAAGCATAAACAAGCATGAGAACAATAAAAGAATGACTGGAGTGAATAATACTGGCCTGGAATGATGATGACTTCTTGCTTGAGAGCTAGGAATCTTGAAAGCTTGAAAGCAAAGGAGAGGAAGAAAACAAGACCTTCAAAACAAAAACAAACTATAAATCAAAGACAAAAAGAAAACACACTAAACTTACTTGGGTTGCCTCCCATAAGCGCTTGTTTAACGTCATTAGCTCGACGTGTTTGTCCAGTCTGTCAAGGCACATAAAAATTCTCGTATTTCTTTGGGCCCTTCTTCCTTGAATCAATATACCCAATGATCGCAAGTAAACTTACTAGTTTCTCATGGGCCCCTGAAACAGAATTATTTTTGGTATTTTTGGATAAAAGAAGCATAAAAGGAGAAATATCAAAATAAAGAGACTCTGACTCTAAAACTGACTCGTGAGAATAGAAAAAAGAACAATCAAAATCTACAAAGGATGGAGAAGATAAAACAGACGAAGGTTTTTCAACCTCAAACTCTACCTCCTGAACTTCCTCTAACACTACAAGCTCATTTTCTTTTTTCTCCTCACAACCATGTTCTTGAAAGATGCTCCAACTTTCCAATTCATCCCCATTATTCATGCAACTCACCCTTAACTGCTCATCCTCATCAAGATCGAAAGAACTACGCTCATGAATGAGTGCCAATGAGTCATCGACTACTTGACTCACTAGACAACTTATGGAAGTGGATCCCACCTCACTAAATTCCTGTGGAGCTTGAAGTCCTCTTATGATTTCATCAATTTTTAGACTCCTCGCTCTAGACTCCTCAATATACTTTTGAACTATGTTTTCCAAGGAAGAATTTTTATTTATAGGGGTATAACTTGAAGTTGAAAAATTGGAATATGGTGTTGAATAAAAAGCCATTCAAATCAATTAGAGCAACAATGATAATTAGGCTTTCAATCAAACAATAACCTAACAAGAACACATGACAAAGACTCAATTTAAATATGGAAAAATATAATCTAAAAAAAAGAAAATATAATCAAGAAAAAGGAAACAAACTAACCTAATATGGAATGCAAAAATAAATATGGCAAATTGCAAATAAGGAAACTAACCAATAATGAAAACTAAACTAATAAAGAATAACAAGACACAAATATGGAAAAAAATTACACAACTAAAAGAAAAACTAACCTAGAAAATCAAATATGGAATGGAAGACAAAAAAGGAAAAGAATGCAAACAACCTAAAAAAGTAACAATACACCCTAAATTAAGATCAAGCAATTTTTCCACAATATCAATCTAGCTAAATGTGCCAATCCCTGGCAACGGCGCCAAAAACTTGATGTGGACTTTTCCTAACCGCAAGTGCACGGGTCAAGTAATAATATAGTGAATAGTAAATTCGAATGTCGTCCTCTGGATTGGATTTTTAAGCAAATCGAGTATTATGAATTATCTTGCCCAATTTTATTTAGGGATCAAAAAGTGATGAATAGGTGATGATAAAAACAAATCAAAGCAAGTAAAAAGAATGGAAATTCAATTGGGAAAACTACTTAGGGAATTGATTTCGTCGATTTCGTTTAGGATTGATTTTAAAGAATAAGTTATTATGCACAATGAAATTATGAGCCAAAGACCCTTTAATCACAACTACCTCTCCCGAGTATAATTGATTCTCATGCAAATTAACCAACTTGATATCCCTATCTAAGTTTATTAATAAACAAGGCAATGAGATCTTTTAACCAATTCTAAAGTTAATCTAAAACCGTCACGAATTAGAAATTAAACTTTATTCATGCAATCTTGAGTAAGTCTAAATCAAATCCCCTCTCCCGAGCTAGATTCGAAACTTAAATCATCCAACTAATGGCCAATTAATTGAAAGCATTAAATCAAGATTACAAACACAATAACATTGCACAACTTAAACCATAAATCAATCCATAAACTTAATCAACTACATCAATCCCTAAGCTACAAGTTTAGCTACTCATGATTGGAAATACAAGCTCAACTAAACATGTCAAAGCCATAAATCTAACTAAAGAAAGAAAAGGGAAAAGAAAACTCAATGTAGGCCGAGTCCCGACATCCCCGTCACGATCCCCACGAACAATGGGTTGATTTCCAAGCTCCTCCTTTGTTTTCAGCTCCAAAAGCCCTCTGTTCTGCCCTCTTTACGGCTCCAAAAGGTCCCAAATTGAACTCCCTTAAAACCTAGCCGAAGTGAAGCTTTTATTCTGATTTTTCGTCTTAGCGTCGAGACGCTGTCAAGACAGCGTCGCGACGCTGTCTCTTATACGCGCATTCTGAATAAGGAAAAACGGTAGCGTCGGGACGCTTCCTATCGTAGCGTCTCAACGCTGTGAGCTTTACGCGCCTAATCTGATATGGAATGTGAGCGTCGAGACGCTCAAGAGCTAGCGTCGAGACGCTAGCCTGCAGTTGACCGAGATTTGACTTTTCTCCACTTTTACTCTTTTCATTCCTTTGCATCTTTTCACGCCCCGAGCACCCGATTAACTCTAATATGACATTATAGCTCCAATCAACCATTTCCTACAAAATAAACAATAAAGCACAATAAAATGACCCAAACATCATAAAAGACTAGCTAAATTAAATCAGTAAAAGTAGCTAGCTATGCTCGCTATCACCAGGGTCATTTACCATACCGGTATCTATAGGTGGAAAAGAATTAGGTAGAGCACTCTGTGATTTAGGTGCAAGCATTAACCTAATGCCTCTTTCGGTTTATCGAAAGCTTGGTATAGGTGAAGCTCGGCCTACCACAGTCACACTCCAATTAGCTGATAGGTCTATCATATATCCAGAGGGTAAAATTGAGGATGTCTTAGTAAAAGTGGATAAATTCATATTTCTTGTTGATTTTATTATTTTAGATTATGAGGCTGATAAAGATGTCCCAATTATTCTAGGTCGTCCATTTTTGGCAACTGGTAGGGCGTTAATAGATGTTCAAAAAGGAGAGTTAACAATGATTGTTTGTAATGAGGAAGTGAAATTTAATGTGTTTAAAGCCATGAAATATCCAGACGAAATAGAGGATTGCTCCTTCATTAGGATTCTGGAGAGCACAGTTATTGCGACAGCAAAACGGGATTTGGCTGATAAGCATTCGGAAAAGCATGGAGAGGTTAGTATTGAAGATTTAGAAGTTTGTTCTTTAGATTGGAAAAAGGAAAAATAGTTGTTTAGGTGTAAGGATGTTTTTGAGTCTTTAGATTTAAATCAAAGGAAGGCTCCTCCCATTAAGTCATCCCTGATTGAGGCACCAACTTTAGATTTGAAGCTCTTGCCGGATCATCTAAAGTATGTGTATCTTGGGGAAGGCGAGACGTTGCCCATTATTGTTGCATCAGATTTAATGCCGGAGCATGAGGAGGCCTTAATAAAATTGCTTCAACAATACCGCAAAGCTATAGGTTGGACATTGGCTGACATTCAGGGAATTAGCCCGTCTTTTTGTATTCACAAAATCACTCTAGAGGAGGGATCCTGTAGGAGTATTGAGCAACAAAGAAGGCTTAACCCTGCAATGAAAGAGGTTGTTAAAAAGGAGGTAATTAAATGGTTGGATGTTGGGATCATTTATCCAATTGCCGATAACAATTGGGTAAGCCCTGTCCAATGTGTTCCTAAGAAAGGAGGTGTCACTGTGGTGAGCAATAAAAACAATGAGTTGATTCCAACCAGGACAGTAACTGGATGGAGGGTTTGCATGGACTACAGGAGGCTTAATAAAGCCACCCGTAAGGACCATTTCCCTCTACCATTTATTGACCAGATGTTGGATAGATTGGCTGGTCAGGCCTATTACTGTTTCTTAGATGGTTATTCTGGGTACAACCAGATTACAATTGCTCCTGAGGATCAGGAGAAAACCACATTCACCTGCCCTTATGGGACGTTTGCTTTTAGGCGAATGCCTTTCGGCCTTTGCAATGCTCCAGCAACATTTCAGCGGTGTATGCTAGCAATTTTTTCTGATATGATTGAGTCCATTGCTGAGGTATTTATGGACGATTTTTCAGTGTTTGGAGGGTCTTTTCAGTGTTGTTTAGAAAATTTAGGCAAGGTGTTAAAGAGATGTGAGGATACCCATCTAGTTCTTAATTGGGAAAAATGCCACTTCATGGTGAAGGAAGGCATAGTGTTAGGTCATAGGATTTCTAAGAATGGTCTAGAAGTTGATAGAGCAAAAATTGAGGTGATTGAAAGACTAGAGCCACCGAATTCAGTGAAGGGAATTCGGAGTTTTTTAGGACATGCTGGATTTTATAGGAGGTTCGTAAAGATTTTTTTCCAAAATCAGTAAACCTCTTTGTAACTTTTTGTGTACTGATCATGTTTTTTACTTTAATGCAGATTGTAGGAAGGCTTTTGAGACATTAAAGGCTTCTTTAATCTTAGCACCCATTCTTTGCGCACCTAACCTGAATTTAACATTTGAGATAATGTGTGATGCAAGTGATGCCGCAGTAGGTGCGATGCTGGGGCAAAAGCAGGGAAAATTCATCCTTCCTATATATTATGCAAGCAGGGTTTTAAATGAAGCACAAGTCAACTACACAACTACTGAAATGAAGTTGTTAGCTGTTGTGTTTGTTTTTGAGAAATTCCGGCCATATTTGGTTGGAACCAAAGTCACGGTGTTCATGGATCATGCAGCAATAAGGAATTTAATGACTAAGAAGGATGCAAAGCCTAGACTAATTCGTTGGGTTTTATTATTGCAGGAATTCGACTTGGAAATAAAGGATAAGAAGGGATCAGAAAATGTTATTGCAGATCACTTATCTCGTCTTGATCCATCATCATCTTTGCTGGAGCAATCTGCCATTTCCGATTCTTTTCCAGATGAATAGCTCTTTACTGTTGAAGTAAAGTTAGTTAGGGATGTCCCTTGGTATGCAGATATTGCCAACTTTTTGGTAAAGGGAGTCACCCCTATTGACATGGATTGGAGGCAGAGGAAAAAGTTTAGCATGATGCAAAATTTTTCTATTGGGATGAGCAATTTATGTATAAGCAATGCTCTGACTGTATTATTCGTAGGTGTGTTTCAGGTGCTGAAGCAAAAGAAATCCTGGAACAATGTCACTCTTCGCCGTATGGAGGTCATTTCAGCGGTCAAAGGACAGCTATGAGGATTTTGCATTGTGGATTCTTCTGGCCCACCTTATTCAAAGATGCCCATTGGTTCTACAAGCAATGTGATGCTTGCCAAAGGAGAGGAAATTTAGGGCCTAGAGATGAAATGCCTTTTACTTATATTTTAGAAGTTGAATTATTTGATGTATAGGGTATTGATTTTATGGGGTCATTTCCCCCTTCTAATGGCAATGTTTTTATCTTATTGGCAGTTGATTACGTGTCCAAGTGGGTGGAAGCCATTGCATGCCATCAGAGTGATGCCAAGACAGTTGCAAGGTTTCTCCAATCGCACATCTTTGCGCGGTTTGGGACACCTAGAGCTCTAGTGAGTGATGAGGGTACACATTTTGTTAATAATATCTTAACTAAGCTTTTAGCTAAGTATGGAATTAAGCATAGGATAGCTACCCCTTATCACCCACAAGCAAATGGTCAAGCTGAAGTTAGTAATAGGGAAATTAAATCAATTCTAGAGAAAGTAGTTCATCCATCTAGAAAGGATTGGTCTTTTAGGTTGGATGAGGCTCTTTGGGCCTATAAGACTCCTCTAGGTATGTCTCCCTATAGGTTAGTATATGGGAAAGCTTGCCATTTACCATTGGAGCTAGAGCATAAGACGTTTTGGGCTTTGAAAAAGTTAAATTTTGATATGAGTCATGCAGGAGCAATAAGAATGCTGCAGCTTAATGAATTAGAGGAATTTCGCCAATTTTCTTATGAGAATGCGAAAATGTATAAAGAAAAGACTAAGTTGTGGCATGACAAGAGAATAAAATCTAAAGAGTTTGTCAAGGGTCAAAAAGTCTTGCTTTATAATTCTAGATTGAAATTGTTTCCTGGAAAACTAAAATCTAAATGGTCAGGACCATTTACTGTGGTTGAGGTTTTTCCCCATGGAGCAGTTACTTTGCAGGATGAAAAAGATGGGAGAGTGTTCAAAGTGAATGGACAACGTGTGAAAAATTATTGGGGAGAGGAATTTCAGGCGAAATATCTTTCCCTAAAGTTAGTTGATGATTGAGAGAGTAGGATTTTTGCGGGAGCATTTCACAGAGAAAATTTTTTAAGATCCCAGTGTTATGTTGATTTTATTTTTCTGACTTGTTTTTAATTTTGATTAAGTTAGATTTAATTTTGCATGGTTTATTAGATTTTTATCTTTAAGTATTTGTTTATTTAAGATTTTATCTATTTCGTTTTGAATTTGATTTGATTTTCAGGTTATTTATTTAAATTATCTTTAGGATTATCTTTTCATTAATTAAATTTTGTTTTATGTGGATTTTATTTTCAGTTATTTGAATTTTGTTAGTTAATAATGATTTTTCTCTAATTGATTCGGCTTGAAGAATAAAAAATTAAGTTTGATTTGATCGGTTAAGTTAAATTTGAATTTAAAAGATTTGATTTTCCTATTTTGAAATTTAAATTCCGTATCTAAGATTCGGCAGGTTCAGAAGATTGTTGCAGCAAAGATAATGCTGGAGCAAATTTCTCGTACGAATAGGAAGGATTTTAGTGTGAGTAATTATTTTTACTGTTGGGATTTTTGAATTTCTATGGGCAGGTGAATTGCAGGGATGCTGCCACATGTCGTGCAGGGATAATCCAACGGTTTAGCCGTTGACAACATGCCGTTATTTCCCATAGATGATTGAAATTCCACGATTTTACCGTTAGGGATTTGAATTGCAAAGTAAATATGAACGGTAAAACCATTTATTACGGAGAAAATCCTTTCGGTTAGGATTTCAAATTGCTGGAGCCTTATTTATTTGCAGACATTGGTACATTTCTCCTCACTTTGTCTTCTTGATTCTATCTTGCCATCTACATTCTTTCTTTCTCCTTTTCATTCTCTGCAAAACCCTTTGAGTTATCCATGGCCAAAACAAGAGCGAGGAAAGAAAGAGAGAGAGAGAGTGAAGAGGAAATACCCATTACCCCCGAAGTTTCGAAAGTAAAAACTAAGAAGAAAAGAACACCGGAGGAGAAAGAAGTTAAAAGAAGAAGGTGACAACAGAGGGCGGAAGAACAGGAAAAAGTGACAGAGGATGAGGCTGCTGCAGTGGTTGAAGAAGACCTGCAAGAACCACAAGAACAAACCCAGGAGAGGCTGATCAGAGACTTGCGGATACAGATACGGCTCGAGAGGAAAATGTAGAGAAGAATCAAGAACAGCAGGCTGAGATGGTGAGAGACGAGCAGGCAGACGTAGTGTCTGAAAGAGGAAACGAGCAGGACCAAGAAGCTCGTGTTGAGGTAATCATGCCCGAACTGCCGAAACGTTGCCGCATAAAGAGAAAGGTCGGTCGTATTCAGGTGATTCGGACTGATACCTCGTCACCACCATCATCAGATTCTGAGAGAGAAAAGGCAGAGCGAGAGGAAAGAGAGAAGAAAGAAGCTGAGGACAAAGAAAGAGAAGAAACAGAGAAGAAGACTGAGGAAGAGTAGTTGCTCAAGCGCAGGGCAGAGAAGGGCAAAAATATTGCTGAAGCATCGGAAGAACACGAGGCGATAGAAGAACAGCAGGTTCCATTTGATCGCTTCGTCAACAATTTTGCCAGAGCAAAATACGCTGAGCTTCTGAAAAGGGATTTCTTGTTCGAGCGCGGTTTCAGTGGTGATCTTCCACAGTTTCCGAGGACCGGTATTGCAGACCACGGCTGGGAGCTGTTTTGTGCGAAGCCTGAATCTGTAAACGCACAGGTGGTGCGTGAATTTTATGCTAACATTGTCAAGGAGGATGGTTTCCAGGTAATTGTTCGAGGAGTTGAGGTGGATTGGAGTCCAAGTGCTATCAATGCACTGTACAACATTCAAAACTTCCCCCATGCGGCGTATAATGAGATGGTTGTGGCGCCATCTGATGAGCAACTAAGTGAGGCTGTAAAGGAGGTAGGAATTGAAGGGGCACAGTGGCAGTTATCCAAGACTCAGAAGAGGACATTCCAGTCGGCTTATTTGAAAAGGGAAGCGAACACATGGATGGGATTTATTAGACAGAAGATGTTTCCAACAACACATGACTCGACAATCTCTAGGGAACGGGTTCTCTTAGCTATTGCCATCTTACGGTTTCTTAGTATTGACGTAGGGAGGATCATTGCGAATGAGATTTCTGGATGTTGGAAAAATAAGGTGGGGAAACTATTCTTTCCGAACACAATCACGATGCTGTGCAGAAGAGTAGGGGTTCCAGTGGATGAGGGAGATGTGATCCTGTTTGATAAGGGGATCATAGACACACCCAATTTGGCACGACTCCAGCGTGTGCAGGAGGTACGTCAAGGTGGGCTTATCTACGACATCAACACGATTCTAGAACAACTGGCACTTTCGGCCAGTAGGCAGGAGTTTGCTGAGAGGCAGACTTTAACCTTCTGGAGCTATGTTAAGAATCGGGATGCCGGCTTAAAGAGGGCACTGCAAGAGAATTTTTCAAACCCATACCCAGCCCTTCCCATATTCCCTGACGATCTGTTGAACCCCTGGATTCCGCCCCCACCTGTTGAAACAGGAGAAGAGAATAATGATGAAGAACAGGGTCAGGAAGATTGATGGATAAGATGATCTTTGGCGAGCATTAATTTTGATCCTATAATTTTGATTGCTCACGCATATCTGACCCCGTCTGCTTGTCTTTTTAATTTTTCTGTTTTAAAAAAAATATATCTCGGCTATGTACTTTCTTTTCTTATGTTTTTAATGAAATTTTTCGATGTTTCTGTTCCATGAGCACTGAGCAACTATAACTTAATTAAGTTTCTTCTGAATTTTTGAAGCTTGGACTGATTACGCTTAATTAGATCAAGGTATTCTGATCTCCAGAAACCTTTTGCTTGAGCATTTCTTCTAGCCTGGACTGTTGCTGCGGCAAAGAAGATTTTGAAGGTAGTATTGACTTATATGATCCACTTTACGCTTAATTCTAGTCCCACGCTTAATTTAAAATTCAAATAGAAAAAATTTAAGTTTGGGGGTATAATTGCTTATTTAATGATTCATTGGGGACAATGAATAATTCAAGTTTGGGAGACTTTTTGCTACTCCAATTGTTTTGCTCGAGCATTCCTCTCCTTCGAAAAAATTTTGTTATGTTATTGAGTAACCGGGGACATTTGTGATACCCACAGTTTGTCTTCGCGTCAAAAGATGACCTAATAAGGATGAAAAAAATTAAAAGTTATTTGCTGAAAAATTTTATTTGTTGAAAATTTTGCTGAAAAAATTGATGGAGCAAAAGTTTTGAAGGATGAATGATGATTCAACAGTTTTTCTGTCTCCCAGAACTTAAGTGAGCTTCATCATAAAATGTTGTCATTCTGAGGGGCAAGAGATGGAATAATTAAGGATTTTTGAGCTTTATAAAGAGTATTGAGCCTAGTTGGTGATGAGTTTGAGGCAAGGGTATACTGCACCATAAAGTGGGTCATCCCATGCTTAAGAGCTTATGACTGTAGGGCTGTTTTAAGTCTTAAAAATGAAAATATAAACCCCTAGAAAATATGTTTTAAGATGTCTGATAATAGAGCTAAGCTGTGGAGAGTTTTTAGAATTGAGTTGGAAGTGGTGATTATTTGTCCCTGCTGAAGGAATCATTTTGCTGCAGCAAAGCTTGGTTTTGCAGAGTGTCTCAGGTAAAGGTTAAAGGTAGTGTTTGACTGTCTGGTTTGATTAAGATATTTTTTGTCTAATGTTTTGAATTCTTGAAGGAAGGATGGTTAGTATTGCTCGGGACGCGCAATAGTTCAAGTTTGGGGGTGTGATAACTGCCCAAAAGGTAGTTATTTAGGCCTAGTTTATATAAGGATTTGTGTGTCCTTTGTGCTTATTAGGGTTGGTTTTGGATAGATATTACATGTTTTAACCCATTTGGAAGAATGGAAGCATTGGGAATTATTGTGTGCAGATTATGCTGCTGAGCGACTGGAGGGAGCAAATTCTGTGCTGCAGCAAAATTGGGAACAGAACTACCACATCACAGCTCGTTAGCCAACTTCATGAATCGACTTCTGTTGAGTTATTTTCGTGATAAAGGATCAAGGAGAGCCTTACACGTGTCCTAGTTGATCTAATTCAAGTCTCCCATCCTTCTATAAAAGGAAGTAGCCGTCAAAGTCAAAGGCATTCCATGTTTCTCCTTGGAAGCCGAATAGTATAGAGTGATTAGAGGCCATCAGTGCAAGCTGATTGAGGAGTTTAATATTTCCTTTATTATCTTGTAATTATGAACATGACTACTCAGATTATGATTTGTGTTTCTATGCTTATTATGAACTAAGTAGCTTTAGGCGTTGGTTAAGGAATATGTAGTTGTTGTGCTTCATCTCTAATAATATTTGTTGATTATTGCATCTTGGTTAATTGTTGTGCTTATTTCCATTTTATGCCCGCTTGGCCAGCCGGTGTGAATAGCTCTCTCTAGTTTCAGGGATGATTTAGAGAGTGTGTGGCAATTATCCACACTACGATCATTGTGTATTGGTGAACGCCAGTGACTGAGCTATGGATAGCCAGTTGCCTAGTGCTTGATCGGTCGTACTTCATTGGGGTTGAAACACATTCCAAAAGATCCGGAGTTCCGGGAGGAATCCGCTAATAATACTGCGAGAGTTTGCATGATCAATAATATTGCTAGAGCATCTTTTAAAACAATTACTAAAACCTGACCAGCGCCTGTCTTTAATCTGTCTGCCTATTTGATTATTTTCTGTTATATCATTTACTTTGCTTCAGCATTATTCTTACAAAACCCAATCATATTTACTACTTTGAAACCATTAGGAAGTTACACAAAATAGATAAAGTGAAAACTAATTCAGGGCTCGGATTGATAATATTAATTGCTGCAGACTATGTATACTTGCATAGGAATTCTAGAGTCTTTTATATCATATTTTTACTCACTCTAGGAACCCACCAATGCTTGAGACAATGCTAGCGTTTTGTTCTTTCTATTTCTAATGATTTGAATGCCCAGAACAAATTGAGCCTCACCCAAATCTTTCATTTGGAATTGAGTCGCTAGCCATTGTTTCACGTCAGTCAAGAATCCTACATTATTTCCAATAAGTAGGATATCATCTACGTATAGAACTAGAAAAGCTACAGTGGATTTGACGATTTTCTTGTAAACACAAGGTTCGTCAACATTCTGCTCATAGCCATACGTTTTGATCGCAGTGTCAAAACGTATATTCTAGGATCTTGATGCTTGTTTTAATCCATAAATGGATCGTTTAAGTTTGCAAACCTTTTGCTCATCACCCTGGACTATGAATCCCTCTGGTTGAGCCATATAGATAGTCTCTTCAAGATTGTCGTTCAAAAATGCTGTCTTGACATCCATTTTGTAGGATTGGAATTCTGTAATTCCGTAAAGTGGAAGCGTGATTGGGACCGATTCGTAATTAATTTTGTTTAATCTAAAATACCAATACATTGGCAATAATATTAGAACTATTCTAAATATATATTAAAGCTAAACATACAAAAATATTAGATCTAAATCTAATTTATAAAGTAAAAAATTACTTACTCTCGTTGACGACTCAGATTAAATTTACCAACTGCTTGTGAATTAATCATGAACTAGTGCGAACACCACCACTATGGCTACACCGGTATGACTCTAAGACTTCTAGAGGCAGGAAACTGGTGGGAGTCTAGAGGAAGCCTTGAGTGGAATTCTCTAAGAGTAGGAGAATGAATTAGATGCCTTTCACCCCACCCCAGGGGTCCTATTTATAGGTAAAGGCCAAGACATTTTTCCTAATAGGAAAAGGAAGACCTTTTCCTAATAGGAAAACATCTCTAATTTTAATAAATAAATAATTAATTCCATAATTAATTAATTTCCCTAATTAAATATCATATATTTAATCTTAGGGATTTTATTAAAATTAAAATTAATATGAATCCAATAAATTTATTTGAACTCTTTCAAATATTTTCTTTCCTAATAGGAAAATGTCTCTAATTTTAATAAAAAATTAATTAATTCCATAATTAATTAATTTTCCCAATTAAATATCATATATTTAATCTTAGGGATTTTATTAAAATTAAAATTAATATGAATCCAATTCATATTAAATTTATTTGAACTCTTTCAAATATTTTCTCTCAAGAGTTAATTTTTTAAATTAATTAAAAAAATTATATTATAAAGTTTCATAAATTTATATTATAATGCATCAATATATATTATACGATTCCCCAAATAAATTGAACACTTTCAATTTACAATTTATACATAATTGCCTCAAGTCTCTTTATGAGCTACCAGTGGGACCTAATGGATCTACAGTCAGAAGTTCCAACGATACGAGACTAATTGGCCAAACTCATTGACCAAGTTTAGTCAACATTCGTTAACTGTGGGTCATTCCACTAAAGACCCACAACTGCACTCTTCTCACTGTAGAATATTTCTGTGCCACGGACATCGACCAAGCAGTAAGTCAATCCTTCACGTGTGTTAGTAACACCAGCTGGGTCAAATTACCGTTTTACCCCTGGGTTACCTCTGGTTCCTTAAGTACCAATGATTCCTCTAATGAACAAGTTGTTTAGTGTCCAACCACTAAACAGGAGTTCCTCTCGGGCTAGGAGAGGACGACGCGCCTTTGTCCAAGCCCCAGAATCAGCCCTTGAGGGAACACACATCTACTTACCCCAATAGGGGAAGGAGTGAATTCCATCTTGTACTGTTATGTTTCCAGCCCCCATTCGGTCTTGCCCCTGAAATGGTAGGCTTATTGAGTCGGCGAATTGGCCACTCTCACCCATACAAATCTAAGGACAATCCCTCCTGAAAGGGGTTCATAGCAGACTCAGGATTGAGATTGAGTTACCTAGGTCATCCTATTGAAATAGAAACCTAGACTAGTTAACGGCGTTACATCTAGTGGTTACTATTTCGCGGTCCGGTCTTATACAAACTCATTGCATAGGATACCCCCACCCGCATGTCTCCTACATGGACTCTTTGGATCATTGCATCTGTATCGAATACAAGGTGGGTCGTATCACATAGTGTCACCAGGATAAGGTATCCAGCCTTATCCCTATACTATAGACCTTTTAGGTTGTTACTTGGACACCGATCCCCGTATGTCCCCACATACTAGTCCAAGTTTCATTTAAACAACCTTGGATCTTAGTTTATTGGATTTAGGGTTTATTAATGCAAACTCGATTATTCAATAACCAAATTATTGAATTACTCAAATAACGCTTTATTGAGATCGATTAATTTTTTTCATTTCCTATCTATGCGTTTTAGGGCATAAAACCCAACACATTTGCCATATTTCATAATCATAATATGTGGCAATGGATAAGAGTATTCTAATCGACTTAAGCATGGCAACAGGGGAAAAAGTTTCTTCAAAATCCACTCCTTCCCGTTGGGTAAAACACTTTGCCACAAGTCAAGCCTTAAAGGTTTGAACCTTATCGGCTTGGTCTCGTTTTCTTTTGTAGATCCACTTGCAACCAATAGGTTTTACCCCATCTGGCTGCTCTACAAGTTCCCAGACCGAATTGAAGTACATTGACTCCATTTCGAGATCCATGGCTTTGATCTACTGGTCTTTATCAACATCATTCATTGCCTGATTAAAGGACAATGGATCCTCTAAACCATCATCAGATATGATGGTTTGAGTTTCTGTTAAACCCATGTAGCGGTCGGGTTGTATTATAACCCTCCCACTACGTCGAGGCTCTCTCACTATTTGAGATGGATGTATTTGATCAACAACTTTTGATGGACCAGCTTGATCTACAACTTTTGTATATTCTTTTGTAGTTTTTCTTCAAATCTCATTTAATACTAGTTTACTGCGAGGTCGGTGATCTTTTATGTGATCTTCCTCAAGGAATGTAGCGTTCGTCCATACAATCACTTTATTATCCTGAGGATCGTAAAATAGACCACCTTTCATTTCTTTAGGATATCCCACAAACAGGCACAGTTTTGAACGTCGTTCCAATTTCTTTGGGTTTTGCACCAACACGTGTGTTTGGCATCCCCAAATTCTGAAGTGACGTAAACTACCTTTACGCCCTCTCCATAACTCATAGGGTGTTTCAGAAATACTTTTAGAGGGAACCATGTTCAAAATGTATACGGCAGTCTCAACTGCACATCCCCAAAACAAATCAGGCAACTGAGCATAGCTCATGATTGATTGAACCATGTCTAACAAAGTTCGGTTTCTCCTCTCTGATACACCATTTTGTTGTGGTGTATCAGGGGCTGAGAGTTGGGACGTAATTCCATGTTCTATCAAATAGTCTTGGAATTGTAGGTCCATATATTCTCCACCTCGATCTGATCGTAGTGTTTTAATTGTTTTACCTAAGTGGTTCTCAACCTCGGTCTTATAATCTTTGAACTTTTCAAGGGCTTCAAACTTGTGATGCATTAGGTAAAGGTAGCCATACCTTTGATAATCATCAATGAAACTGACGAAATATTCATACCCTCCTCGTGCTTTGACATTCATAGGACCACAGAGATCTGAATGCACGAGTTCTAAGGGTTCTTTGGCCCTATAACCTTTTTCCGAAAAAGGTCGTTTTGGTCATTTTTCCCTCGAGGCAGGACTCACATGGTGGTAACGAGTCATCTTCTAACTGATTTAGTAGTCCACTCTTTACCAATCTTTCAATCCTATTGCGATTTATGTGGCCTAATCTCAAGTGCCAAAGATAGGTATTAGGAGAAACTTTTCGCCTTTTGTTTTGAGTTTCCGCTACTTTAAACATTTTCGTATTAAAAATAGCTTTAACTTGAATTGGCCTTAACACGTTTAAGTTGCTTTCAAGTTTTGCAGAACATATATGCATACCTCTTTTGTTAACAAACACTTGATTAATATCAAAAGATACTTGGTATTCATGTTCAATCAAACAAGAGATAGAAATTAAGTTCCTTTTATATCGGGAACGTACAAGACATTTTCAAGTAATAAAAATCTATCTCCAAAAGACAACTTGAGAGTTCTTGAAGCTCTGGCTGAGAAGACCTCTCCAGTTCCAACTCTGAGAGTTACTTCGCCATCTGCCAACATATGCCAGGAACTAATTTCCTGTAAAGAAGAGCATACATGGTTAGTTGCTCCTGAATCTAATATCCAGGCAGAGCTATCTTGCTCAACTAAACATGTTTTGATAACGAGTAAATCAAATTTACCTTGTTTTTCCTTTTCAGCCTTCTTTCGCGCAAGGTACTTAGGACAATTGCATTTCCAATGTCCGCCTACATTACAATGGAAACATTTCCCTTTATTTGCAGTTTTAGTTTTTGCCTTGCTTCCCATTGGAGTTTTCCTTTCCCTTTTTCCTTCTTTTTCTTCATCTGAATACTCTTATTCTTTGAAGGAGAAGGTCTAGACTTGGTTCCTGAGGACGATCCTTTTTGGAACCTCTTGGTGGTAGCAACGTTTGCTTCCCCTTCATGTCCCCTCTTGGTGAGACTTTGGTAGGTCTAGAGCTCGTTTAGCAAAGTAGTCAAGTTAAACTTGTTTGCACGATTTTAAATTCCGCAAGCGTACGGGTCGTGACAAGTAATATAGTGATTTTGAGTATAGAGTATCGTCTCCACAGGGATTGGATTTATTCAATTAAGTACCGCGAATAATCTTGCTTAGCTTTATTTAGAGAACAAAATCTAATGCCAAAAAGAATAATAAAAAGCTAATCTAGAAAGCAAAAGATAAATGGCGACACAATTTGATGGGATAATTCTAGAGTTGTTGATTTCAACAATTGGACCTTTAATGCATAATCAATTAACTAATATGGATTAACTAATCATTTGATTCATAAGTCTAGAAGCCTAATAACAAGGACTCTCCTGTCGGTCTCCTCCTATCTCATACCATTCAATAAAGAATCTCCTTTCAGTCTCATCTTTATTTACTTAGTATGGCATTACGACCCTTCAGTACAACCTCTAACGTTATTTATTTTGTCCCGTGTCACCCGGGTAAATAACCGTTAGTCATGCATTCAGTTCTAGTCTAAGCTTCTCTCCATCGAGTTTCCACTTAGTAACGATTCATTTAATCAGTGATCAGTTGATTAAAAGCATTACGGACAAAATGCACAAATGAACAATAATGACAATTAAACCAAATCAATTCATTAATTCAGCAGAGGTTCAACATCTAAATCAATCTCATAGAATTTAGGAATTTGCTACTCATAATCACTAAAATTCAATAATTCCTAATCACAACAATTCTAGAAACTAAAACATAAAGGAAAAGGGAAGAGAAATGCTCATAAAAGTGTCGATCTCCTCGATCCCGCGCCGACCTCCTTCGATCCCGAGCTCCAAAGATCTTCAACAAAGCTCCAAAACTCTCCCAAAAATCCCAAATTTTAGAGTAGACTCTAGAATTGGGTGAAAACCCACAAATTGGCACACAAAATATGGATGCAAAAGGCTCCTTTTATAGGCTCCCAGCAGGCACAGCATCGAGAGGCTACAAGGACAGCGTCGAGACGCTCTGACGTCATCTTTTCTTGGGCTCCAAGACGTCGCAGCATCGAGACGCTACTTGGACAGCGTCGCGACGCTCTCGCGATTCCAGATTTTTCCACGCAGCTGCCTAGCGTCGGGACACTCCAGGCTTAGCGTCGAGACGCTAGGCCCTGAATCTTCAATAATGGTCCGATTTTGACTCCATTTTTGGGCCTCCAACTTTCTTTTGGCCCAACTACTTCTTGTAATGGATTTTGGGCACTTTTCTTGACCCAACTTGATACTTTTAAGGCTTGAAATTCATGAATTTGGGCTTCTAATTCATTCTTCTTGGCTTTTTGGACTCGGATCTTCAATGTAATTCTCCAAATTGCTCAAAAAGTCTCCAAAATCATCCAAAATCTCTCAAAATTCCGGTTTTGCTTCCTTGGCTCGGTTTTCTGAAATTTAATTAGAAAATAGCATTAAAGAACACAATTCAAGCATAAAACTAGCTAAAATTAATAGGAAAATGATGACATTTTTGCATGTCATCAAAAGTCTATTTTGTTCATGACAACATTTGTCCTGAACTAAATGAAGCTCTTCGGAAGAGACTCCATTATGAAACTAACTTGACTACCCTCCTCAATGGTAGCATCGTTTACTTCAGTGATATTAAACTGAACCATCATGTTCAAAACATGTTCCCTAACAAAAACACCTTCTTTTATTCGGGAATTGTAAACATTCTTAAGAGCTTCGTGTCTAGTTTGTGAGGACGGTTGTCCAAACATACCTTGCAACGAAGTCATGATCTCCCTTGCGGTGACCATCCTCTCGTGCTTTTTCGACAAGACATCCGAAATGCTTGCTAAGATATAGACTCTTGCTTTTTCATTTGCTCGAGTCCATTTCTCATATGTTTCCCGAACAATTCGGTTTGTTGACGAGCCAGGTTTAGTGGACACTCTTCGGTAAGGACAAATCTAAGATCCTCGATTACTAGTATGGTATTCAGATTAGACTTCCAAGTTCCATAATTATCGCCGTTAAGCTTATCCGAAGCGAGTAATTGAACGAGTGAGCTAGACATGCTGAAAAATTAAACAAAGCTATTAGTAATTTGCTTATTAACCATTTTTGACAAAATCCAATCAAGTTTTAGCAAAAGTAATAATGTACCCAGGATTATTATTTTGCAACGACACTTTAATGAGTTAGAGCATCCGCTACCGAGGGGCAGTCAATTACTCCTTCACTAAACCAAGACGTTTCTTGACTAAATTCCAGAATAACTCTTATTCCTATAGTGGTTTAGTTATCGTTACATTTGGTCAGGAATATACTAACACTTAGTAACCCTTGTAAGTGTGACCCGTCGTTTTAAGATTATAGAGAACGACCCCAACAATGCTACCGAATGGAAAAACTAATGTTGGAAATGGTCCTAAGTAATCCAATCCATTTCTGGAGTTTGCATTGTTCCGATTGAAGGAGTGTACGATACACGAGCGGAAGCAATTCGGATCTAAACACTCAAATTTCCTTTAATTTTGTTATGAAAACATGTATAAATGAAACCGAAAACAGAGTTTCAAGTTTACCAACCTTTTATGGACAAATTCTTCAACACCGTGGATGAATTCTTTGCACGAACTTGTTGTAGACAACCACCGTGATCTTCCCCGCTATACTCCGGCCTTAGAACGAGTTGTGGGACTCGAATTTGTGATGAATTTTTTAGAGAGAAGATGAATGAGAGAGATGAAGAATGGTGTTCTTGAGGAAAATTTTTTCAGCAATTCCTTAATGAAAAAAAACAACAACTCTCTCTCCTTTCAACATACATATCATATATATATATAAAGTAATTGAATGCAAGTGTTTTAAGAAGAAATGGACAGCAAATTGAAGTTCAATTTTAGGTGTCAAGATGGTGGGTTATCATATTGCTTTGTCAAAAAAACACCACCTCTTGAAATTCAATTGAATTTAAAATTCAATTGATATTTATAAATTAATTAAAATTTAATTCTAATAACTAAATTTTAAAATTAACTTATAATTCAAACAATTTTAATTAATTTAATATCAATATATTAAATTAACCATTTGCACCCTATGCCGATTTTTCTCAAAACCGCTATATGAATCCCTATTCATATTAAAACCGAAATGTGTATCAATTACACAATTCTAATATTTAATACTTATTTAAATATTCTTGACTCTCTCTAATATAGTTTAATTCACAAATTAAACTTTATCATTAAAAATATCGTACATAATTTTAACGACAATATTCCTAATACGAGTTTGAACGTTTCAAACTTTCTCATCACTAATGTTCTAAGGTTTATTCCGTATGAGCTAGCAGGGGGACCTAATGGACCTACAGATCATGGGCTCCAACGATCCGAGATTAACTGATTAAACTCTTTTAACTCAGTTAACCAACATTCGTTAACCAGCAGGACACTCCACTATAGCCCGATAGTTGAACTCCCCTCACTGTAGATATATTTCTGTCCACCCGATATAACCATGATTAGTAAGTCGACCCTTCACAGGTTGTTCGTAACTAAAGCTGGGTCAAATGTCCGTTTTACCCCTGAAGTTACATCTTGTTCCTTAAGTCTCTAGCTGAGTCCCTAATGAACAATTGGTTTGTGGTTCCACCACTAAACCTAAAAACCTCTCGTGCCAATCAGAGGGCGGGATCCCTTTGTTCATGTTCCGGAGTCAGTCACTTAAGAGAACAACCTCTCTACTATCCTTAAATTAGGTAGGAGTGAATTCCATTTTGCAAGACTATGTCCCCAGCTATCTACTCGTTTCTATCCCTGAAATGGGGGGGTTTATTGAGTCGGCGATGTTGAGCCACTCTCACCCATGCAGATCTAAGGATAAGCCCGAATAAACAGGAGTTTATAGTTAGCTCAGGATTAAGATCGAGTTACCTAGGTCATCGCATTTGAAATAGTCAGTCTTGTCAGTAAACGACGTTATAAAGCAAGAGTGACTTATTTCTTGGTCCTGGTCTTATGCAAACTCATTTGCATAGAACGCCCCCACTCGCATGTCTCTACATGAACGATTTAGGATCACATCGTTTGTACTCAAACAAAGTGGGCCGCGTCACATAGTTTTCTTAGGATTAAGGTACCCAGCCTTATCCCTATACTATAGACCTGTTTAGGCTATTACTTGAACTTGATCCACGTTTATGTCACAACATATAGTTCAAGTACTCATGTCATAGCCAAGGATACTAGTTTATTGGATTTAAGGTTATTTATCATGCATTTCACTCATTTAATAATCTTGAGTGAACCAAAACTCCATAACGACTTTATCGAACAAGTATATAATAATTTGTTTCATTCACTATCTACGAGTTTTAGGGCACTAACCCCAACAATCTCCCACTTGCACTAAAACTCATGTTTAGTGGGCTGCTTAATAATCTATAACAACAGTGAGTGAATAAGTACTTGTATTAATAACAATTTACAAATACAATAAACTAGGGCATTGCATAATACCCGATAGATCACGGTTTTTGAATACCGCGATTTTACATTCCTCCCACTTGCCCTAGATTATTTTCTTTACATATCTCGCAGACCTAGACCGTCTAGATGACTCTCGAACACTTTAGTCGTGAGAGCCTTCGTGAATGGATCAGCAATGTTGTGCTCCGACGCTATCTTTGTGACGATTACGTCTCCTCGATGCACTATCTCCCTAATGAGATGATACTTTCTTTCAATGTGTTTGCCTCTTTTATGGCTTCTAGGTTCTTTCGAATTTGCAACTGCACCGCTATTATCACAATAGAGAGTGATGGGCAGATGCATATTTGGAACGACTTCCAAATCGGTCAAGAACTTCCTAAGCCATACCGCTTCTTTTGCTGCTTCGCAGGCAGCTACATATTCGGCCTCCATGGTCGAATCTGCTATGCATCCCTGTTTGATGCTACGCCAGACTATTGCTCCTCTGTTAAGTGTAAAGACTGAACCTGATGTGGATTTCCTTGAATCTTTATCGGTTTGGAAGTCAGAATCAGTGTATCCTGTAAGGATCAAATCCTTATTACCATACACGAGCATATAGTCTCTCGTTCTCCTAAGATACTTGAGAATATTTTTCACAGCAGTCCAGTGATCAAATCCTGGATTAGATTGATACCTACTGACAATCCCTACTGCATAACATATATCAGGCCTTGTACACAACATGGCATACATTAGGCTACCTACTGCAGAGGCATAGGGAATTCGTCTCATATCCTCAATTTCTTGAGGTGTCTTAGGACATTGTTCCTTAGACAGAGTAATTCCATGCCGGAAAGGTAATAAACCTTTCTTGGAATTCTGCATCTTATATCTAATCAATAACTTGTCTATATAAGATGCTTGAGACATAGCTAGCGTCTTGTTCTTTCGGTCCCGAATAATTTGGATCCCGAGAACATATTGCGCCTCACCCAAATCTTTCATTTGGAATTGAGTTGCTAACCATTGTTTAATGTCAGTCAAATAACCTACATCATTCCCGATGAGTAGGATATCATCGACAGACAAAACTAAGAAAGCTACCGAACTTTTGATGATTCTTTTATACACACAAGGCTCATCAACATTCTGTTCAAAGCCATAGGACTTGATCGCAGTATCAAATCTTATATTCCAGGATCTTGATGCTTGTTTCAATCCATAAATGGATCGTTTGAGCTTGCAAACCTTTTGCTCTTGACCCCGGGCAATGAACCCTTCTGGCTGAGACATAAAGATACTTTCGTCAAGATTGCCATTCAAGAAAGCAGTCTTGACATCCATTTGCCATATTTCATAATTATAAAAAGCAGCAATGGATAGAAGTATTCTTATTGACTTTAACATGACAACAGGGGAGAAGGTTTCTTCATAGTCAATCCCCTCCCTTTGGTTAAAACCTTTTGCCACAAGTCGTGCTTTAAAGGTCTGTACCTTTCCAGCAGCGTCTCGTTTTCTCTTGTAAATCCATTTACATCCTATGGGCCTAACCCCTTCAGGTTGATCTACAAGGTCCCAAACTGAATTAAAGTACATGGATTCTATTTCGAGATCCATAGCTTTAATCCACTCGTCTTTGTCAACGTCGTTTATTGCTTGTCTATAGGTCAATGGATCCTCGATCCCGTCATCAGGTATGACTGGTGTTTCTGTTAAACCTAAATAGCGATCAGGTTGTATAATAACCCTCCCACTACGTCGAGGCTCTCGTATCTCATGAAAAGGACGTGACTGACTTGAGGTGCCAGCTTCATCAACGACCTTCGTAGATATTTTCGTAGCTTCATTTGATAATTCACTTAAAACAACTTTGCTCCGTGGCTTATGATTCCTAACATGGTCTTCTTCCAAGAACGTAGCATTTGTAGATACAAATACTTTATTTTCTTCAGGATCGAAGAAGTAACCACCCCTCGTCTCTTTGGGATAGCCTACAAATAGGCAAAATTTTGAACGAGGTTCTAATTTCTTCGGATTTGCCTCAAGCACGTATGCTGGGCATCCCCAAATTCTGAAATGACGTAAACTTGCTTTACGCCCTTTCCAGAGCTCAAACGGTGTTTCTGGAACACTCTTTGAGGGAACTACGTTAAGAATGTAAACTGCAGTCTCTACTGCATAACCCCAAAACGAGTTAGATAATTGAGCATAGCTCATCATTGAGCGAACCATGTCTAACAGGGTTCTGTTTCTCCTTTCCGATACACCGTTCTGTTGAGGTGTTCCAGGGGCTGAGAGTTGAGACGTGATTCCATATTCTATCAAGTAGTCTTGGAATCTCGAGTCCATATACTCTCCACCTCGGTCCGACCGAAGTTTTTTTATCTTCTTACCTAAGAGGTTTTCAACCTCGGCCTTATACTCCTTGAATTTTTCAAGGGCATCGGACTTATGATGCATTAGGTAGAGATAGCCATACCTTGAATAGTCATCAATGAAACTGATGAAATATTTGTGTCCTCCTCGAGCTCTAACGTTCATTGGTCCACAGAGGTCCGAATGTATGAGCTCTAAGGGCTCTTTGGCACGAAAACCCTTTTTGGAAAAAGGTCGTTTAGTCATTTTTCCTTGAAGGCATGACTCACAAGGAGGTAAGGAGTTATCTTCTAACTTGTTTAGAAGTCCATTTTTAACCAATCTTCCAATCCTATTGAGATTAATATGGCCTAACCTCAAGTGCCATAGATAGGTATTTTGAGAAACTTTCCGTTTTTTAGGTTGAGTCTCAGCAGTTTTAAATATTTCATGATTTAAAATAGCCTTAGACTCAATTGGTCTTAAAACATATAAATTATTCTCCATTTTTGCTGAGCAAACATCAATACCTCTTTTAGTTATGAACGCTTCATTAACAGAAAAAGATATTGAATAACCTTGTTCAATTAAGCAAGATAGAGAAATTAAATTTCTTTTAATTTTAGGAACCATGTAAACATTATCTAATATTACGTAACGTTCCTCTGAGAAGAATAATTTTATGTCTCCCACTACAGTAGCCGAGATGACTTCTCCTGTTCCAACTTTTAGGGTCATCTCTCCAGCTTCTAATTGTGTCCAGGAACTCATTCCTTGATTTGAAGAACAAACGTGATCAGTGGCTCCTGAATCAAGTATCCAGACTGTACTATCGTTTTCCACTATACACGATTCCAAGACAAATAAATCAGATTTCGAGTCGTGGATTATGTTCCTCTTGGCTAAGCAGTTTGTCTGAGGACGTTCCTCAGTTAAAACCATACCTAAATCGTTTGCCATGTGTTTTAAGTTTTTCTTAGTCGTATGTTTCGAACTGTTTGATTTGGCGTTCGACAAAGCACATACATAATTCGACATATTTGCTGAAATAAACAAATAACTTGTATTTAAAATATGCACTAAAAACCCAGTATATTTTATATACCCAATCAAATTTAGCAAAAGTAACCATCGACCCAAGTATATATTATTTGATACATTTTGCAACGATACTTCAGAGGTTTAGAATAACCGCTACCGTAGGGTAGTCAGCTATTCCTCCTCCGAATCGAGACAATCTCGGCCATTTACTATTGCAAAAATAACTCTTTATTTCAATAGTTCTTAGCTATCGTTAGTTCGGTCAAGACAATCTTGTAAGTGTGACCTGCCATTTTCAGATTCCAGAGGACGGCCCTAACAATGCCATCATAGGGAAGAGCTATTGTTAGGAATGGCCCTAAGAAACCCTATCCATTTCTGGAGTTTGCGTTGTTCCGAATCTTATGCGCCAGCCCTTCGTAGGGTGATCGCTCCCAGGGCGACTCGCAGACGGCGCATAGGAATCTCACGGTGCAACCTAATGTAAGAGACCGTAGGACACGTTGACACGCTTCCTTCACCCACTTACTATGAACACTTTCCCCATTCACCTTGTTATTGACCCATGCAAACACCATCCGTAGGGGGACGCTCCCAGGGCGCCTCGAGGCCAAGCATGGATCTCACGGTGTGAACACAAGGGGACGTGAGAGTAAAAACTTGATATTAATATCTTGTTTTTATACTTTTTCCTCCCACTGAAGTATTCTAAAAAAAAACTTTTTAGGGTCTATTTATTACTTAGGTAAATTCCGGCTAAATGAATCTATCTAAGTGTACGCCTTTTATATAAATGACTTATTACTCTAATGTCTATGTGATAAAATCTTTAAACCTAACAATGCACATGCATGCTCACAAAGCTCGGGTTAACCTAACTCAAGTACCGACTCGATGCCCAGGTAGGAGGTGTTCCGTAAACCGTCAACTTAAATACCTCCAGCCTTAGACAGCATCTCGTCAGGTGAGTTCTCTTGTAACCTTAGCTTTGCATGCTATCGACCTATTCTATGTGAATTGTTCGAGTTTGGAGGTTCGTTAACCCTATGTGAGCATGCTTTTTACCTCGTTATAGATTTTAACATCTATCTCAAATTATAACACTTTATAAAGAACGATAAATCTACAACTTTGATCAAAGCTAAGGTGATTTCATGTTGCATGCTTGTTCGTTTTCGTTTATTAATATAACGCTTATACTAATTAAGCTAAACGAAATTAAACATTCAACATGCATCTAATCATGAAACTCTAATCATGCATTTCATTTTTATTATAGTACTAATAATAAAATACTAATGCATGAAACATGCTTTCCTATGGTGGGTTTTTAAATCTATATGGCATACTATATGCATATTTAATTTTAATTCAATTTATATATACATCCAAAATGCATAATAAATTAAACACACTAAAATGGACCGATTTTGGCATCCTAAACAAGCAAAAACAAAAATTATTACAATAATAATTGAAAATAAGCTTTGAACCGCTCCCGAATCATTCGAACCAGCCCGAACCGTCTTGGAATTGCTTGAAACGAACCAAAAGAAGTAGAATTGGGCTTGAACCGGTCTGAACCAACCAAGAAGGAGGTGAACCGGACCAGGAGAGAACCGAAACGCCCGAACCACCGTTTAAAACTGCATGCGCGCCTTTTGAAAATTCAACAGCGTCGAGACGCTTATTGAACAGCGTCGAGACGCTGTTCATACAGCAGCCCAGAATCAGCAATTTCTTCGTGCTCTGTTTTTTCGGCCAGCAGACACTTCACCTTCTTTCTTCGATTACAGCCTATTTTTTACTCATTGACTCCCAAATTTTTACAGACTCAAGCCAATACATATATGCCCATAAACATGTAGGCAATTACAACTTTTATCCACGAATTTCAAGCTAATTTGATGCCAAAACTATAATGAGTCCATTTTAGCAACCAAGCAAACATTTATGCAAAATTCAACCCACCAAGCTAAAATTAAACAAAATTGAGTGCTCAATTCATGCTCTGATACCAATTGAAGGAGTGTACGATACACGAGCGGAAGCAATTCGGATCTAAACACTCAAATTTCCTTTAATTTTAGTTATGAAAACATGTATAAATGAAACCGAAAACAGAGTTTCAAGTTTACCAACCTTTTATGGACAAATTCTTCAACACCGTGGATGAATTCTTTGCACGAACTTGTTGTAGACAACCACCGTGATCTTCCCCGCTATACTCCAGCCTTAGAACGAGTTGTGGGACTCGAATTTGTGATGAATTTTTGAGAGAGAAGATGAATGAGAGAGATGAAGAATGGTGTTCTTGAGGAAAATTTTTTCAGCAATTCCTTAATGAAAAAAAACAACAACTCTCTCTCCTTTCAACATACATATCATATATATATATAAAGCAATTGAATGCAAGTGTTTTAAGAAGAAATGGACAGCAAATTGAAGTTCAATTTTAGGTGTCAAGATGGTGGGTTATCATATTGCTTTGTCAAAAAAACACCACCTCTTGAAATTCAATTGAATTTAAAATTCAATTGATATTTATAAATTAATTAAAATTTAATTCTAATAACTAAATTTTAAAATTAACTTATAATTCAAACAATTTTAATTAATTTAATATCAATATATTAAATTAACCATTTGCACCCTATGCCGATTTTTCTCAAAACCGCTATATGAATCCCTATTCATATTAAAACCGAAATGTGTATCAATTACACAATTCTAATATTTAATACTTATTTAAATATTCTTGACTCTCTCTAATATAGTTTAATTCACAAATTAAACTTTATCATTAAAAATATCGTACATAATTTTAACGACAATATTCCTAATACGAGTTTGAACGTTTCAAACTTTCTCATCACTAATGTTCTAAGGTTTATTCCGTATGAGCTAGCAGGGGGACCTAATGGACCTACAGATCATGGGCTCCAACGATCCGAGATTACTGATTAAACTCTTTTAACTCAGTTAACCAACATTCGTTAACCAGCAGGACACTCCACTATAGCCCGATAGTTGAACTCTTCTCACTGTAGATATATTTCTGTCCACCCGATATAACCATGATTAGTAAGTCGACCCTTCACAGGTTGTTCGTAACTAAAGCTGGGTCAAATGTTCGTTTTACCCCTGAAGTTACATCTTGTTCCTTAAGTCTCTAGCTGAGTCCCTAATGAACAATTGGTTTGTGGTTCCACCACTAAACCTAAAAACCTCTCGAGCCAATCAGAGGGCGGGATCCCTTTGTTCATGTTCCGGAGTCAGTCACTTAAGAGAACAACCTCTCTACTATCCTTAAATTAGGTAGGAGTGAATTCCATTTTGCAAGACTATGTCCCCAGCTATCTACTCGTTTCTATCCCTGAAATGGGGGGGTTTATTGAGTCGGGGATGTTGAGCCACTCTCACCCATGCAGATCTAAGGATAAGCCCGAATAAACAGGAGTTTATAGTTAGCTCAGGATTAAGATCGAGTTACCTAGGTCATCGCATTTGAAATAGTCAGTCTTGTCAGTAAACGACGTTATAAAGCAAGAGTGACTTATTTCTTGGTCCTGGTCTTATGCAAACTCATTTGCATAGAACGCCCCCACTCGCATGTCTCTACATGAACGATTTAGGATCACATCGTTTGTACTCAAACAAAGTGGGCCGCGTCACATAGTTTTCTTAGGATTAAGGTACCCAGCCTTATCCCTATACTATAGACCTGTTTAGGCTATTACTTGAACTTGATCCACGTTTATGTCACAACATATAGTTCAAGTACTCATGTCATAGCCAAGGATACTAGTTTATTGGATTTAAGGTTATTTATCATGCATTTCACTCATTTAATAATCTTAAGTGAACCAAAACTCCATAACGACTTTATCGAACAAGTATATAATAATTTGTTTCATTCACTATCTACGAGTTTTAGGGCACTAACCCCAACACCGATCTCCATGTTACAACCCTCCGAATGGTTAGTAGCTCCAGGGCATACAAGCAGACGAAACATGGAAATCTCACGATGCAACCTAATGGAGGAGACCGCAGGATGTGTTGACACACTTCCTTCACTCACTTACTATAAATACTTTCTCCATTCACCTTGTTATTGATTTATGCAAACACCTTCCGAATGGAGGAGTTGAGGTATAATCAACACGAGGCCAAGCATAAATCTCACGTTGTGAACTAAAGGGAGAACGTGAAAGGGAAATGGATTTGATATATCTCCCCCCTCCCACTAAGTATTTTAAACGGTTTTGGGTATACTTATACTTAGGCGAATTCCGGCTAATTGAATAACCCTACGTCTAAGTTCATTTAATCTTAGGATGTCTAGGTGATAACGATTAAAACCTCACATCATACACGTGCATGCTCATAAAACTGGGTTAACTTTAACTCAAGAACCGACTCGATGCCCAGGTAGGAGGTGTTCCATAAACCGTCAACTTAAATACCTCCAGCCTTAGACAGCATCTTGTCGGGTGTGAGTTCTCTTGTAACCTATGTTTTACAAGCTTATCGACCTATTTGAATCTAATTGAAATCGATCGAGAATTTGGATTCAATTTAACCCTAAGTAAGCATGCACCTTTTTCTTTGTTATAGATTTTAAATTTCTAAGTGATTTATAACAATTATAAATCTAATCTATAACATGCTTCCCTTTTGAATATAACTCTTATAAACAAAAACTAAGGAAATTTCATGCTTCATGCTAGGTTAATTTTATCTTTTAATATATAACTTTTATATATCAATTAATCAATTTTAATTAACCATTCAAGCATGAATCTCCCTAAATTAACACAACACTCTTGTATTAATCAAACATGAAATTTCCCTCATGCATTTGAATTATTAATAACACTAATTAAAATTAAAAATGCATGATCATGCTTTCCTATGGTGGGATTTTAAAACTATATGGCATGCTCATAATGCACATACAAACATTTAATTAAATCATACATTCATAATGCATAAAGAAATTAAATCAAGCTAAAATGGATTGGTTTGACAATTTAAAACAAACATTTAACTAATTATTACAATAATAATTAATTAAAAAATGCTTGTAGCGATCCCGAGCTTCACGAACCGACCCGAACCGCCTCTCCATGGACTGAACTGGCCTTGCAATGTGTGTAAATGGGCTGAACCAGTTGGAGGCTAACCGAATCGGACCCCAACTGAAGCAGCTGAACCGAACCGGGCTGGAAAATTCTAGATTCTGGAAAATTTGTTCTACAGCGTCAGGACGCTACTCTCACGACCAGCAACCTCTGCTGCTCTTTTCTGCTTGCGTCTTCTCCAGTTTTTCTTCGATTTTACAGCCTATATGGACTCTAATGACTCTATAAAAATTACAGACTCTAGTACACACATTAACGCTCATGCATTACCAAGCAATTACATTTTCATAAAGAATTGAAAGCTCAAAAAATTGCCAAACCACAACACTTCCATTTTAGCACACAGAAAATTCAATTTCAAAATGGTACCCACCATAACAAAATTAATACAAGTTAAGTGCTCTAATCTGAAGGGAATAAAAGTCCCAACGCAGCGGAAGCGCATCGATTGGACCTTACGCCGTATATTAATTAACATTAAAAACCGTTACGAAAACTCAAACAAAACTTTAAACTAACTTTAAAGCCGCTGTAAAATCGGTTTAAACATGCTAAAAATAAATCCAAATTTATTTTAAAACTTTTCTAAAGAAAAGAGGAAGAACCGTTACAAACCTCCGTTGTAGACTTGACCGTTCTTCGCCAACGAAGCTCCACGAACGAAAACGCAGCAGCCGCTTCAAGGTATTCTTCGCTGGAAATTCTTCTTTGATTGACACAATAACCACAGAGGTTACACCGGTATGTCTCTAAGTCTAGGAGGCCAAAGACTTGTGGGAGTCTTTCTCTAAGAGGGAGGCTAGAGAGAATTCTAGGTCTTGTCTTTCAAGAGTGTCAAGTGTCATGACCAATTAGGTCTAGTGTTTTATTTATAGAGGAGAGGCCATGAATAAAATATTCAATTAAATCAATCTTTTCCAAAATTGATTCAATCTTTATTCTTTAATTAATCAATCATGATCAATCAATTCCCCAATTGATTAATCTTTTCCATAAATGACTAATTTCTTCCATAAGTAATTAGATCATTCCCATAAATGATTAATCACTTCCTTAAGTGATTAATTATTTACATAATTGATTAATTCATGGTTAATGAATTCTTTAATTAATTAACCACCAATTAAATATCACATATTTAATTTCCGGCCTTGAATTAATTAATTTTGCCCAAACACTTTTAGGACTTAAATTAATTAATTCTTTCAATCTTCCATAAATTTATATTTGAACTTTTCAAATATTAATTTCTCTCATAATAATATATCAATATATATTATTTTTATTTCCCTCAGTAAATTGAACATTTTCAATTTAATTACTTAGTTGCCTCAAATTACTTTACGAGCTACCAGTGGGACCTTATGGACCTGCAGATCAGAAGCTCCAACGATGTGAGATTAATTGGTTAAACTCATTAACCACAATAATCAATATTCGTTAACTGTGTGTACATTCCACTATAGACTCACAGTTGCACTCTTCTCACTGCAGACATATTTTCTGTGTCCACGGAACTTAGACCAATATCGACTAGTTAGTCCTTCACGAGTGTCCGTAACACCAGCTGGGTCAAATTACCGTTTTACCCCTGGGTCACCTCTATTTCCTTAAGTACCAATTCTCCTCTAATGAACAATCTGTTTATGGTCCAACCATTAAACAGAAAACCCTCTCGTGCCATTGAGAGGGTAGGGCCCTTTGTTCAAGACTCGGAGTAACCACTTAAGGGAACACTCATCTGCTTCCCTAAAATCGGGAAGGAGTGAATTCCATCTTGTATGATTATGTTCCCAGCTCCCCATTCGATCTTGTCCCCAAAGTGGTAGGCTTATTGAGTCGGCGTATTGGCCACTCTCACCCATACAAATCAAAGGACAGTCTCTCATGAGCAGGAGTCCATAATCAACTCAGGATTAAGACTAAGTTGTCTCGGTCGTCCTAGTGAAATAGAAAACCAACTAGTTAACGGTGTTATAACTAATGGTTACTATTTCGCGGTCCGGTCTTATGCAAACTCATTGCATAGGATACCCCCACTCGCATGTCTCCTACACGAACGCGTTGGATCGCAGCGTTTGTATCAAATACAAAGTGGGCCGTATCCATAGTGTCACCAGGATAAGGCACCCAGTCTTATCCCTATACTATAGACCCTTTAGGCTGTTTCTTGAACAATGATCCCATATGTCGCTACATATAGTTCAAGACTCATATCACAGCCTTGGATGTCTAGTTTATTGGATTAGGGTTATTATTAGGCAAAGACATATATAAAATAACTAATAACAATTAATGGAAAATATATCAATATTATTTCATTAATATCCGGTCAACGGTTACATTCACTATCTACGAGTTTTAGGGCATAAAACCCAACAAACTCCCACTTGAACTAAAACACTTAGTTAGTGGGATGTAGATGCAATAATCTAAAGCTGGAAATACAATGAACTATGGCATCCTTATACCCATTATACATTTCTCCCACTTGCCCTAGATTAGATGGCATACATATCTCGTAGACCTAGACCTTCTAGATGACCCTCAAACACTTTAGCCGTGAGAGCCTTTGTAAATGGATCAGCGATGTTGTGCTACGAGGTTCTTTTGAGTTGGCTACAGCCCCACTGTTGTCACAGTATAGTGTTATGGGCACGTTCATATTCGGAACTACTTCCAAATCAGTCAAGAACTTTCTGAGCCATACTGCCTCCTTAGCTGCTTCGCAAGCTGCTACATACTCAGCCTCCATGGTTGAGTCTGCTATGCATCCTTGTTTGATGCTTCTCCACACTACTGCTCCTCCATTGAGGGTGAATACTGACCCTGATGTGGATTTCCTAGAATCCTTATCAGCTTGAAAGTCAGAATCAGTGTATCCAGTAAGAATCAAATCCTTAGCTCCGTACACAAGCATGTAGTCCCTCGTTCTCCGAAGATACTTGAGGATATTCTTAACCGCTCCCCAGTGGTCCAACCCTGGATTAGACTGATACCTACTGACTACTCCCACTACATAACATATGTCAGGCCTAGTGCAGAGCATAGCATACATTAAGCTGCCCACAGCTGAGGCGTAGGGAATGTGTCTCATGTTCTCAACTTCTTGAGGTGTCTTAGGAGATTGTTCCTTAGACAGGTGTACCCCATGTCTGAAGGGTAGGAGTCCCTTCTTGGAGTTTTGCATCGAATATCGAGACAACATCTTGTCAATATACGTTGCTTGAGACAGAGCTAGCGTTTTGTTCTTACGATCCCTAATGATTTGGATTCCCAGAACATATTGAGCCTCTCCCAGATCTTTCATTTGGAATTGGGCTGCTAGCCATTTCTTAATGTCAGTTAGGTATCCTACATCATTCCCAATGAGTAGGATATAGTCTACATAAAGTATTAGAAAAGCTACTTTCCTTTTGTTGACTTTCTTGTATACACAAGGCTCATCAACGTTTTGGTCAAAGCCAAAAGATTTGATTGCAGTATCAAATCTAATGTTCCATGATCTGGATGCTTGTTTCAATCCATAAATGGATCGATTTAGCTTACAAACCTTTTGTTCCTGACCTTGGGTTATGAACCCTTCGGGTTGAGACATAAAGATATTCTCCTCAAGATTACCATTCAGAAAGGCAGTCTTGACGTCCATTTGCCATATTTCATAGTCATAATATGTGGCAATGGATAAAAGAATTCTTATGGACTTTAACATGGCTACAGGAGAAAAGGTTTCCTCATAGTCAACCCCCTCCTTTTGGGTATAACCCTTTGCCACTAGTCTAGCTTTGAAGGTCTGTACCTTTCCAGCTGCATCTCTTTTTCTCTTATAGATCCATTTGCACCCTATGGGTTTTACCCCATATGGTAGATCTGCAAGTTCCCATACAGAATTGGAGTACATTGACTCCATTTCCAGGTTCATGGCTTTGACCCATTCATCCTTATCTTCGTCATTCATTGCCTGTCGATAGGACAATGGATCCTCAATGCCATCATTAGGTATGACAACCTGAGTTTCTGTTAAACCCAAGTAGCGATCAGGTTGTAACACAACCCTCCCACTGCGTCGAGGCATTCCCAACGTTTGAGATGGACGGGATGGATCTGAAGAACTAGTTCCTTCATCAACTCTTGTTGAAGGTCCAACTTCATCAACAACTCTTGATGATTCTTCAGTAGCTTCTCCTAATATTATTTTGCTTCGTGGTTTATGATCTCTCATGTGGTCTTCCTCTAAGAAAGTGGCGTTTGTCGATACAATCACCTTATTTTCTTGTGGGTCGTAGAAATAACCACCTCTCGTTTCTTTAGGGTAACCAACAAATTGGCACAGTTTTGAACGAGGTTCCAGTTTCTTAGGATTCGTCACAAGCACGTGTGCTGGACAACCCCAGATGCGAAAGTGATGCAAACTAGGTTTACGCCCCTTCCATAACTCGAAAGGTGTTTCAGAAACACTTTTCGAGGGAACATTGTTCAAGATGTATACTGTAGTCTCCACTGCATACCCCCAAAACGAGCTAGGCAATTGAGCATAGCTCATCATTGATCGAACCATGTCTAACAAGGTTTTATTTCTCCTTTCTGACACACCATTCTGCTGAGGTGTACCAGGGGCTGAGAGTTGAGATTGGATTCCATGTTCTATCATATAGTCCTGGAATCTTTGATCCATATACTCCCCTCCTCGATCAGATCGAAGTACTTTAATAGATTTACCTAATAGGTTTTCAACTTCAGCCTTAAACTCCTTGAACTTTTCAAGGGCTTCAGACTTATGTCCCATTAGGTATAAGTAACCATATCTTGAATAATCATCTATAAATGAGATGAAATATTCGTACCCTCCTCGAGCTTTTACATTCATTGGACCACATAGATCCGAATGTATTAACTCTAAGGGTTCTTTGGCTCTGTAACCTTTTCCAGTAAAGGGTCTTTTGGTCATTTTTCCCTCGAGACAAGATTCACAAGGTGGTAGTGAATCATCTTCTAACTTGCTTAGAAGTCCATTCTTTACCAAACGACCGATCCTATCGATGTTTATATGACCAAGTCTAAGATGCCAAAGATGAGTATTGTTACTTGATGGAGAAATCTTTTGCCTTTTACTTTGAGTTTCAGCAGTTTTAAATAATTCGTGATTTAAAAGTGCTTTATTTTCGGTTGGTCTTAAAACATACAAGTTATTTTCCAATTTGGCTGAACAAATAAGTACACCATTTTTATAAATGAACGCTTCATTCATATCAAAAGTAACTGTATACGATTGTTCAATCAAACATGAAATAGAAATTAAGTTCCTCTTAATCTTGGGAACGATTAACAAACTTTCTAAAAGTAAGAATCTATTTCTAAAAAATAACTTCGCAGCTCCCACTGCTTTAGCTGAAATGACTTCTCCAGTTCCGACCCTGAGTGTCATTTCTCCATCGTTCAACTGCCGAAAGGAACTATTTTCCTGAAAAGAAGAGCAGACATGATTAGTTGCTCCTGAATCAAGTATCCAGGTAAACTCATCATGTTCTACCAGGCATGTTTCTAAAACCAGTAAATCAAATTTACCTTACTTTTCCTTCTTTTTCTCAGCAAGGTACTTTGGGCAGTTTCTCTTCCAATGTCCATCTACATTGCAGTGAAAACACTTGCCCTTATCTGCCACAGCTTTGGCTTTTCCCTTGCTTTTAGCAGCAGTACTGGGAGCTTTCCCCTTGTTTCCTTTCTTCTTCTGAGTTTTCTTTGAAGAAGTGGCTACAGATTTAGTTCCAGAGGATGAACCCTTCTCGAACTTTCTTTTAGAGTGAGCAACGTTTGCCTCTCCTTCTATCTGTCCCTTGTTCTTAAGAAGAGACTGATAGAGCTGTAGCTCATTCAGGAGGCTAGTCAGGTTGAATGTTATTTTATTCATCATTGCATTGCTTCGAAACTGTAGAAAACTCTTCGGAAGAGATTCTAAGATGAATGCAACCTGACTACGCTCATCTATGACCGCCCCGTTTGCCTCTGCCACGTTGAATTGGACCATCATATCCAGGACATGCTCCCGAACAGACGTGCCCTCTTTCATGCGACAGCTATAAACGTATTTGAGAGCGTCATGGTGGAGTTGGTAGGACGGTTGTCCAAACATCTCCTGGAGAGAGTTCATAATCTCCCTCGCTGTTACCATGCTCTCATGCCTTTTAGCCAAAACTTCAGATAAGCTGGCTAAGATATAGACGCGAGTCTTATCATTGGCCTTTGTCCAGCGGTCATAAGCATCCTTAACTGCCTGGGATGCATTACGAGCAGGGGCTGGAGGACAATCCTCCGTTAAGACGAACCGCAGATCATCGACAACAAGAATCGTATTCAGGTTCGATTTCCACGTAGCATAATTTTCGCCGGTTAATTTCTCATTTTTAAGCAGAGAGACAATTGAGGAAGACATTGCTGAAATTTAAACAAACAATGACCGTATTAGTTATCTTTGCCTTAACCCATCATACAAGCAAACAATTGCACACAATCCAATCAATTTAGCAAAACAGACAATCACAGAACCCTAAAACTATTGATTTAGTTTTGCAACGACGTTTCAGAGGTTTAGAATATCAGCCACCGAAGGGTGATCAGGTATTCCTCCTTTGAAATGAGACACCTCTCAGCTAATTCTAATTCCAGAATAACTCATATTCCTATAGACATCAGCCACCGTTGTTCGGTCAAGGATTTGTCAACAATTTTAACTCATCCTCGTAAGTGTAACCCTCCCACTTTCAGATCTCAGAGGCACGCACCAACAGGCTACCGAAGGGAAAGACAATTGTTGGTGATTAGCCTAAGAGGTCCTATCCTTTTCAGGAGTTCACGATGTTCCGAATCCTATGACCAGGCCCTCCGAAGGGATGGATGCGCCAGGGCAACCTGCAGGCGGATCATAGGACTCTCACGGTGTGAACTATGGGCGGAGACCGAGGGATACGTTGACACGTGTCCCGCTCCCACTTACTCTAGACATTTTTCCCATTCACCTTGATATTGATCCATGCAAACACTTTCCGAAGGGAGGCCGCTCCTAGGGCGACTCGAAGCCGAGCATGAATCTCACGTTGTGAATATAGGGACGTAGGAGCAAAACTTGATTTAAATCTCGTTTTGTAATTTTCCTCCCACTGAAAATGTCCTAAGGTTAATATAGGGTTGTTTAACTTAGATAGTATTCGGCTAAGTCAATCTATCTAAGTCTGATCCTATTATAACAATTATGGAAAGGATTCAACTGCAATCTTTTGGGTGAATTAAACTTCTTTTAATAAACCCAACATTGCAAGTCAACATTACTATGGTTAATTCAACTCAATCCGGTTAGTTCCCAGGTAGGAGGTGTTCCGTAAACCGTCAACTTAAATACCCCCAGCCTTAGACAGAACTTTTACCGAGAGAGTTCCCTTATAACCTCAGTAATGTAAGGTCTTTACTCTAAAGATCTAGGTGCATTAAACACTTTTAATAAACCTAGTGACATTGCATGCTAACATTTAACTATGATTAATTCAACTCCGGTATTCCAGGTCAGTTCCCAGGTAGGAGGTGTTCCGTAAACCGTCAACTTAAATACCCCCAGCCTTAGACAGAACATTACCGGTGGAGTTCCCTTATAATCATAGCAATGTTTTTCCTACTTAGTAAATTAAAACTATTTTTAATTCTAAGTAAGAAAAGATTCTAATCCTATTAGAAATCGATCTAGGTCTAATTAATTTTAAACAATTTAAAATTAATTCAATTTATCTTATGATCTTATGTTTGCATGCAAATCTTGATTATAGATTGACGGTTTCTAATCATTAATAATAAAGAACTATTTCAAAATTTTAATGATTAATCCTATAATCAAGAATCTAGGGTTTAATACATTCAACAATCTCATTCAAATTAAATAATTAAACCACACTAATTGCATGAATAATATAACAATTATATTATTAACTATGGATGTTTCATGCTTCATGCAATTTTGATTTTCTTTTATTATAACAATTATAAGCCAATCAAGAAAATCAACCAAGCATGCTTCATTCATCACATTAAACATAACTATTTATATTTAATTTAAGTAATGACATGCTTCATGCTTTCCAATTTTTCATATAAATTAATATACACTTATATTAAAAATATGAAAACAAATCCATGCATTTAAACATACATTATAACAATTTATAATATATAAAAAATGCATGAGCATGTTTATAACCTAAGGTGGGATTAAATAATCTATATGACATCCATAAAGCATATAAATAGCAATTGAACCGGTTAATTTTGGCCCCTAGGATAAAATAAAGCATTAAATTACATTAATTTAGCTAAATTCTATCCTAAAAAATCCATGTACAGCTCCGGAATTGGCCTAGACAGCACGAACCGCCCCGAACCACCTCGAACCGGCCTCCAAAATCACGAACCATGCCAAAAATTGGCTGAACCGGACCAAATAGGTCCCAGCCCAGCCGAACCGGTCCGAACCGGACCGGTTACACCTTGAACCGCGCCTTTTGAAACCCTAGGTCGCGCCTCCATCGTGACAGCGTCGAGACGCTGTGTTGATTAGCGTCCCGACGCTGTGCGTTTTCCATATCTGGCGCTTGCGTAATCGAGACAGCGTCGAGACGCTGCTGAGGTAGCGTCCCGACGCTGTGTGCTTTCCTTACCGAGCGCCTTCGGTATCGAGACAGCGTCGAGACGCTGTTGAAGGAGCGTCCCGACGCTGTTGCGTCTGGAGGCAGAATCTGGGCAAAACAGCAACGATTTCTTCGATTTCGGCCCCGATTTCAGCGACGATTGCTCCGATTTTCATCTCATAAAAACCTATTCTAGACCCGGACTTACATAGGACTCGATTTTACATAATATATCCGAAACACCGGGCCTTACATGATCAAAATCACATAAAAATAAAATCTATGGCCATAAAATTAACCCAAACAGTTCAATGCAAACCGAACATACAATATGCATAAATCCCACCTATTAGAGCCTATCGCAACTTTTTAAAATTAATTAATAGGGACAGCGATGGCTCTGATACCAATTGAAGGGAATAAAAGTCCCAACGCAGCGGAAGCGCATCGATTGGACCTTACGCCGTATATTAATTAACATTAAAAACCGTTACGAAAACTCAAACAAAACTTTAAACTAACTTTAAAGCCGCTGTAAAATCGGTTTAAACATGCTAAAAATAAATCCAAATTTATTTTAAAACTTTTCTAAAGAAAAGAGGAAGAACCGTTACAAACCTCCGTTGTAGACTTGACCGTTCTTCGCCAACGAAGCTCCACGAACGAAAACGCAGCAGCCGCTTCAAGGTATTCTTCGCTGGAAATTCTTCTTTGATTGACACAATAACCACAGAGGTTACACCGGTATGTCTCTAAGTCTAGGAGGCCAAAGACTTGTGGGAGTCTTTCTCTAAGAGGGAGGCTAGAGAGAATTCTAGGTCTTGTCTTTCAAGAGTGTCAAGTGTCATGACCAATTAGGTCTAGTGTTCTATTTATAGAGGAGAGGCCATGAATAAAATATTCAATTAAATCAATCTTTTCCAAAATTGATTCAATCTTTATTCTTTAATTAATCAATCATGATCAATCAATTCCCCAATTGATTAATCTTTTCCATAAATGACTAATTTCTTCCATAAGTAATTAGATCATTCCCATAAATGATTAATCACTTCCTTAAGTGATTAATTATTTACATAATTGATTAATTCATGGTTAATGAATTCTTTAATTAATTAACCACCAATTAAATATCACATATTTAATTTCCGGCCTTGAATTAATTAATTTTGCCCAAACACTTTTAGGACTTAAATTAATTAATTCTTTCAATCTTCCATAAATTTATATTTGAACTTTTCAAATATTAATTTCTCTCATAATAATATATCAATATATATTATTTTTATTTCCCTCAGTAAATTGAACATTTTCAATTTAATTACTTAGTTGCCTCAAATTACTTTACGAGCTACCAGTGGGACCTTATGGACCTGCAGATCAGAAGCTCCAACGATGTGAGATTAATTGGTTAAACTCATTAACCACAATAATCAATATTCGTTAACTGTGTGTACATTCCACTATAGACTCACAGTTGCACTCTTCTCACTGCAGACATATTTTCTGTGTCCACGGAACTTAGACCAATATCGACTAGTTAGTCCTTCACGAGTGTCCGTAACACCAGCTGGGTCAAATTACCGTTTTACCCCTGGGTCACCTCTATTTCCTTAAGTACCAATTCTCCTCTAATGAACAATCTGTTTATGGTCCAACCATTAAACAGAAAACCCTCTCGTGCCATTGAGAGGGTAGGGCCCTTTGTTCAAGACTCGGAGTAACCACTTAAGGGAACACTCATCTGCTTCCCTAAAATCGGGAAGGAGTGAATTCCATCTTGTATGATTATGTTCCCAGCTCCCCATTCGATCTTGTCCCCAAAGTGGTAGGCTTATTGAGTCGGCGTATTGGCCACTCTCACCCATACAAATCAAAGGACAGTCTCTCATGAGCAGGAGTCCATAATCAACTCAGGATTAAGACTAAGTTGTCTCGGTCGTCCTAGTGAAATAGAAAACCAACTAGTTAACGGTGTTATAACTAATGGTTACTATTTCGCGGTCCGGTCTTATGCAAACTCATTGCATAGGATACCCCCACTCGCATGTCTCCTACACGAACGCGTTGGATCGCAGCGTTTGTATCAAATACAAAGTGGGCCGTATCCATAGTGTCACCAGGATAAGGCACCCAGTCTTATCCCTATACTATAGACCCTTTAGGCTGTTTCTTGAACAATGATCTCATATGTCGCTACATATAGTTCAAGACTCATATCACAGCCTTGGATGTCTAGTTTATTGGATTAGGGTTATTATTAGGCAAAGACATATATAAAATAACTAATAACAATTAATGGAAAATATATCAATATTATTTCATTAATATCCGGTCAACGGTTACATTCACTATCTACGAGTTTTAGGGCATAAAACCCAACATAATCATGCTTTGATACCAATTGAAGGTGTCCATATAACACATGCGGAAGCAATTGAAGATCGAAAACACTTAACTCTATTAATTTTACTCCTAAAGCATGCTGGTTCTAAAGAAAACAAAATAGAGAGTTAGAGAGCACCAACCTTTTGTCGCTCACTTGTGTGGAACTCCTTGTGGTGTTTTCTTCTACAATCCTCTTGGACAACCTCTAGAGTCTTCTCTACTATTATCCGGGCCAAGAACGATTTGTGGGAGTCTATAGTGATAGGGAATGGAAATGGAATGTTTGTAGGTTCAAGCTTTATATTCCCACTAAAGAAAGTGATTGGGGAAGAAATTCAGCAGCATAACACTAAGGTAATTGCTGTATATTCCCACAATCTGATTCTTCCTCTATTTATAGAGAGAATCCATGCAAGAAGGGGCTTCAAGATGCAAGACACATGGTGGTCTTGATGGAGAAATTGGGAGCTAGGTGTTCTAAAACCACGACATGCACCATTGCATGAATGTGGTGTAATTCCACTTTGAGTCTTCATGCAAGAGTGGATTGCCAACTTTTTCCACTAACTTATGATTCAAAATCAACTTTCTAATATTGCATTTTTTATTTTAATTTCAATTCTAAATTGAAATTAATTATAACAATCAATCTTGAAGCTTGCCCCACTAATTATGTATGATTAATCAAATTAATCATCTAAATGTTGTGCATTCTTTACATATGAATCTAAATTCATGTTTATAGTATTTAAAACCCTTTTAAATACTTTATCTCCCATTTTCTAATTTAATTCATAATTAAATAATTGTGTCAAACACAATTTTACGATAATACCCTTTTTCCCGATTTTGAACGATTAAAAGAATCCTATCAATATGTTCTAGGCTTTAATCCGATATGAGCTAGTAGGGGGACCTAATGGGCCTATAGATCATGGGCTCCAACGATTCGAGGCTAAACGACTAATCTCATTATCTAAGCTAGCCAACATTCGTTAACTACCGGGACACTCCACTATAGTCCGATAGTTGCACTCCCTTCACTATAGATATATTTCTGTCCACTTGATTTAACCATGTTCAGTAAGTCATTCCTTCACAGGTTGTTTGTAACTATAGCTAGGTCAAATAACCGTTTTACCCCTATAGTACTTCTTGTTCCTTAAGTTCCACTAATCCTCTAATGAACAATCAGTTTGTGGTCCAACCATCAAACTTAAGTCCCTCTCGATCCAATGAGAGGGTGGGGCCCCTTGTTCAAGTCCTGGAGTTAGTACTTAAGAGAACAACCTCTCTACTATCCCTGAAATGGATAGGAGTGAATTCCGTCTTGCAAGACTATGTCCCCAGCTATCTATTTGATCTTATCCCCAAAATGGTAGGCTTGTTGAGTCGGCGATGCTGGTCACTCTCACCCATGCAGGTCCAAGGATAATCTCGTATAAATAGGAGTTCATAGTTAGCTCAGGATTAAGAACGAGTTACCTAGGTCATCTATGAGAAATAGTCAGTTTTTTCAGTAAACGACGTTATAAAGAGAAAATGACTTATTTCGTGGTCCAATCTTATGAAAAATCATTGCATAGGATGCCCCCACTCGCATGTCTCCACATGAACGATTTAGGATCTCATCGTTTGTACTTAATACAAAGTGGATCGCGTCCATAGTGTCCCCAGGATAAGGCACCCAACCATATCCTCATACTATAGACTATTTTGGCTATAAACATGAACTTGATCTTACGATATATCCCTACATATAGTTCGAGTATTCATTTTATAGCCAAGGATCTTAGTTTATTGGATTTAGGTTAATCATTTGCAATTTACATATTCAATAACATCTTTTACTAAATAACCACAATAATGTCTTTATTGGAAATAGAATATGTTTAATGATTTACAAACTACGAGTTTATAGGACATTAAACCCAACACTTTAATAACTCTTGATCTTTTAGGATATGTGTCATTGCATCTTAGAAATCGATTGGTTCCTAAGAGTCCTGGTCAAATTCAAGAAAATTTTGTAAGGAAGGGAAGAAATTTAGCCAAATCTTCTTCGAGAATTTGCACTTCCAGAATAGGTGTATCGTAGTTTCCTCCTTGGACCTGCAAAACAAACACTCGAAGTTAGTTTGGAAACCTCTTTTCCTAATATTTGCAAAAGTAGGCAAAATGTTTTTTACAATCTTCCAGATTATGGTTCTTGCGCTCGGTAACACTGGAGATTCCAGATAGATTTGCATAGACTCTTAGACTTAGAATCATCCGAGCTAGTGGCTTCCTTCCCGCTTCCAAGTTGATGGTTAGCTTGTAGGCGCTTTTTTTTAACCGAGAATTGGCCTTTTGAGTCTTCATCCCAAATGATTTCATCGTGAGCGTTCGAACTGCATCTAGGGATATTAAGGATATCCTCGATACCACTCGGGGAGACAGGTTCATAGATAGCCTTTTCTTTCCAACCCCCTATCGCTATCAAGAAAGTTTATTATCCTTTTCCCCATGAATTCCCCCTTAACCCAAATTGGGAGCTTTTTTCCTTTCCTGCTAATCCATGGGTCTTGGTCCACCACTATTCTAGCACAATTCTCAATCTTCCATTAGATCCCTTCATCAAACAGGGATTTTTCCTAAAGGATACTCCTCCATGTCAGAGAAGGGTTGCATCCCAATTTAGCTTTTAGGAAATTCCCGTCTTGAAAATAACGACCTCTCAACACTTTGGTCATCAAACTGTTTGGGGAGCGAATAATTCTCCAACATTGTCTAGCCAACATGGCCTTGTTGACATGGTTGAGGTCACGAAACCCAATGCGACCTTTATACTTGCTAGACCACAAATTCTTCCAACTCATCCACTTGGGTTTCCTTTTCTTCTCACTGAATCCCCACCAAAACCTGGCACAGAGCCTATTGATCTCATCACAGAAGATTTTCGAGAGCCTAAAGAAACTCATGGAATAGATAGGGATCGCCTGAGCAATGGATTTTATCATGACTTCCTTTTCTTCTCACTATAGTTTTTATTTTTATGCATTTATTAATTCAATTAAAATTAATTTGATTACTTAATCAAAGACTTTGATTTGATTTTGAAAAATAAAAACTACATTTTATATTTTAAAAAACAAATCTTGATTATAATTCAAAAACTTTTTGAAACCATCCCCACCCCCGAATGTTATTGAATTAAAAAAAAAATGAAAACCAAGTTTTACAAACATGCATAAAACTACAAATTAAGTTTTGAAATCTAAGATTATTCTATAAATAACATTGGTCAAATAAGTTTGGAAATTCTTAAAATTTTCACTTTTAATTTATATTTATGTGGTTCTTAAATTCAAGTTAATTAAATAGATTATATCAACTTTGTCTAAACCTGAACAACTAAAAATTTAAGTTATAACAAATTGTACCAACAAAATATATAAATATATATATAATCTAAACACTACAAGTAATTGATAAATAATAATAATAATAATAATCAGAGCACTTTCTCCATGTTCGATCAATAATACCTCAAAAAAGGGGATTAATGTTATTTCATATTGAAAATATTTGATTTGAGAAATTATGGTACAATTTCTAATCCAACATCATAGAAGAATCTTTGGAGAAGAATTAAACATATATCTATATAAACAAAGAGATTGTGAGAAAATGAGAAAAATCAAAGAAATAGTAGAACCATTGATTGATGTTTAATTGTACACTTGAAATTGGTAGAAGTGTTGTTGCTCCAATTGGCTAGTGACGTAGATTATATTTTTTTAGTACATTGTAAATAGAAAAAATGAGAAAGTTAGATAAAAGAAAGAGAATCATATTCTCTTAAAAGAGTAATTAAAAAAACCCCTTACAACAACTTTATTCTCCCATAATGGGTGATCTTCTATCCAGATTTCAATGGTGTCTGTTATATCGACGGTGTTCTTCATTCACCCATCTTTCTTTTGCTACTGCAGAAGCCTATGGTGCAAATTGACAACCCACATTTTCTTCGTCTCTCTCTTAGGAACTTCATTAGCCAACTCATGTTCTAGCTCATTCTCTAGTATTTTGACATGACATACTACATCTCACCAAATTTTAAATGTAGAGATTGACTCATGTACAAAGAATTCTATCTTGCTACTATATTTATATATTTGATTGGTTGGAATTTAAATAGAAAATTGTGTTTATTTTATTAATAATTGATTTTAAAAATTAAATTTGTAACCATTTGATGAATAATTATCAATGTTGAAACTTATAAAGATAATGCATCTTAAAAACTAAGTCTGTAACCATTTACTAATCATTACCAACATTGAAACTTACAAAAGGTAATAGATGAGTTTTTTTTTTTTTTTTGACGCAGTAATAGATGAGTTTTGTTTCAACTAATTGTTTGTTTTTTATGTTTGTTTTAAATAATTCAATAAAATAAAATTTGTATAATTTTAATTAAATTGTGTAATCATTCACATGTTTAAATTTTAAGCGTAAAATACTATGTAATTTAATGAGAAAAATACACTTTTGGTCCCTGAGGTTTGGGTTAAGTTACACTTTAGTCCATGAGTTAAAACTCAACAACATTACCCCTGAGGTTTGAGATAAAGAGCAATTTGGTCCCTGTTGTCCAGTTTGCCGTTAAATACTAACAGACTGCTGACGTGACCATATTTTTTTAATTAAAAAAATTATTTTTTTATTTTAAAATGAAAATAAATAAAAACAATAAAATATTGTTATTTTTTTCATTTTTATTTCTTTCTCTCTCCTTCTTCCCTTATTTCTTCTCTTCTTTCTTCTTCTTCTTCAACCTCCCTCTTCTTTTTCAACCCACCCACCAACACACTTGCCGGTCGCCAAAACTTTTTTTTTTCTTCTTCTTTCCTCCTCTTCTTCTCTCTTCTCCCACTTTTCTTCTTTTCATTTTTTTTTTAAATAGAGAAGGGAGGAGATCCTCCCTCCTCCATTTCCAACCGGAAATGAAGGAGGGAGGTCCCTCCTCCCTCTTCTATATTTTTTTTTAAAAACAAAAGAAAAGAAGAAAAACAGGGTAAGAGAGAAGAAGAAAGGAGAAGGAAAGAGAAGAGAAGAACAAAAAACAGTCGTCGGTGGCTGACTGTCGGCCGTCAGAGATTTGAAGAACAAGAAGGAAGAGGTTGAGGGAAGAGGGAAGAGAATGAAGACAAAGGGAAGTAGAGAGATTGAAAAATAATTAAAATAATAATAGAATAATAAAAATAATAATATTTTATTGCTTTTATTTAAAATTAAAAAATAATTTTTTAATTAAAAAAATATGGCCACGTCAGCAGTCCGTTAGTATTTAACGGCAAAATGGATGGCGGTGACCAAATTGCTCCTTATCTCAAACCTCAGTGGTAATTTTGTTAAGTTTTAAAACTCAGGGACCAAAGTGTAACTTAACCCAAACCTTAGGGACCAAAAGTTTATTTTTGCCTAATTTAATTAAATTTAAAGGTAATAGGATATTTAAAGTAAGTTTGTAGTTTTTAATATTTTATACTCTAACATTCTTTATATATATATATATATATATATATATTAGAAATGATTCTTTATATAATACAGTGGGTTCCTTTGAAGATGTGGATTGTCGAAATTGGTTTCACTATTAGGGTGCTAGTTTACGTGTCGGAGTACGAATTGATATTTCTCAAGCTCTTAGACGCGGAATCAAGATCAATGAATGGAAGATGGATTTCTATCAAATACGAACGACTTCCGAAATTCTGTTCTTTTTGCGGCATTAGCAGGCACAACTCAAAGGACTGCGGGCAATTTTACAAACAGGCTCAATCGAATAGTCTTTCCCACCAGTATGGAGATTGGATCCGCTACTCTAGAAGAGGTAAATCTGTGTCTAGATCGCTGGCTATTGAAAGTTGTAGGTAGAAAATGGAAAAATAATTATTGTGTCGTGGAGATAACCACTGCCTTGAAAGCAATTTCGGCACGACCACGGTGCTAAATCGTTATTGCCGGTTGCTCCCCAAGGTTAACACAACACCCTCCTCGTTCGTGCACTCGAGAGAGAAGGATTGGAATCAGAAGAGAAAGTAGGAAGAATGAAAATGAATTTGATTTCTTCCACTTTGCTCAGAAGTTTCTTTTATAGGCTTCAAAAATAACCGTCTTCCACAAAACAGGGTCCAACTGCCACGTGTCAGCCATGGAGGAGTCCACGCATAACAACTCCTCGGTCAAAGGCACGCAAAAAGGCACCAAACTCGGTCAACGAACGAACTATTCAACTGTTGGAGTGTGTGGACGTCGGATTGACACGTGGACGTAGACGATGCCGACACGTGGGATATCGAGAATGATTAAAAAAATATTTTGGCAAAAAGGTATAAAGCCCCTCTCTGTGCGCGTGTGGGAAAAAGTTTAGGCACCACCTTTAGCCACTTTTACAAGAGTAGGGAAGAGTGATTGTATAAAAACACTCCTCCCAACTCCAAATCTTTCCATGTGGGACAAACATAATGAAAAACATGGAAAAGCCAAAATATATAAGCAAATATGCTAGTCATTCCCAACAATCCCCCACGAATGACGATAAGCAATATTTTTCTGAGCAAAGGAGGATATTAAACTTAAGCATTAATATCTTTCGATTTGAATTAATGCATAGTTAAGTAAGGCAATAACCATCATAGAGAAAGTAAGTTACCTTTTGAACTTTCAATAGTCATGGTTTAGACCCCCATAACACGTTTGAATCCTCAAGTTTCCCTTGATTCCGCGATACAATAGTAGAACAAGTGCTATTTTTAAGGCCATGCACAAAACACCTTGGGTCATCGTGAAAGCTCTAGAAAGAGATCCATTACACTCTTTCATAGAAGGCGGCCACACCTTCACTATCACGTCATGCTTCATCAAGTCTACCGCAGTAAACCACTCAAAATCTTGAGCTATGAAGACTTTCGAAAAACGTGTCCATCAAGTCCGTATTTGGACCACCCAAATAAAGGGCTATGGACTCATTCCAGTCCCATACATCCTGAGGACTCTAGGATTACTCTCCTTGTTAGGCCCTTGGTGAGAGGATCTGCCAAATTCCTCTCAGACCTCACATACTCCAAGGAGATAACTCCCCTTTCAATAGTTGTTTCACAACTCCATGTCTCAGGCGTATATGCATTCTCTTGCCATTGTATACACTACTCTTGGCAATTCCTATGGCAGCTTGTGAATCACAGTGCAAAGAGACTGGCACTGACGCCCCCCACAGTGGTATGTCTTGAAGTAAACTTCTAAGTCATTCTGCCTCTTGTCCTGCAAGCTCAAGAGTTATAAACTCAGACTCCATGGTGGAACGTGCAATGCATGTCTGCTTTGCAGATTTCCATGATATAGCTCCTCCACAAAAAATGAACACATACCCGCTAGTTGAGCTTACTTCGTCGTTATCAATCACCCAGTTTGCATCACAATAACCTTCTAATACTGTAGGAAATTTAGTAAATTGCAAACAATAATCTATTGTACCTTTAAGGTACCTCAACAAACGACGAAGTGCAACCCAATGATTTTTATCAGGATTATGTGTATACCTACTCAATCTACTCACATCATATGCAATATCAGGTCTAGTATAATTCATCAGGTACATCACGCTACCTATAATTTTTGCATATTCAGATTGAGAGACACTATCCCCTTTATTTTTCTTAAGTTTCATACTAGCATCATAAGGTGTTCTTACAGGTATAAAAACAATCAAATCTCTTTAGCATCTTTTCAACACAGTGTGATTGACCATTTTCAGTTTTTCTCAATATAACACCAAGTATCACATCGACCTCACCTAAATCTTTCATCTTAAAGTGTGAGGTAAAAATAACTTGGTATCATTTCTTACTTCTATGTTCATACCGAAAATAAGCATGTCATCAACACACAAGCAAATAATCACATAATCAACAGGTTCAACAATATACGCAGAACGAGATGTACTTTCATTTATTTCAGCAAGAAAAGAGACAGTATTTAAAACAAACAGACCATCAGCTAAATATCCCTTACCAACAAAGTCACTATTTTTAGTGATGACCACATTGTCAGCTTCAAACACAACTCTAAGCCCTGCTCTGTTCAACAGACTTCCAGACACCAGATTCCTACGCAATGAAGGAACATATAACACATCATTTAAAGATAAAATTTTTCCAGAAGTAAGTTTCAAGAGAACCTTCCCTTTCCCAAGTACTCCAGCAGTGGTTGAGTTTCCCATGTATACGCATTTGCCATCGATAGTGTCCTGGAACTCGTGGAACAAACTTCGATTTGAGCAGAAGTTTCCTGAGGCATCAGTGTCAAGAATCCAGTATGGTTTATTCTCCACCAAGTTGGTTCCACCACCACTGCTTCAACAGCGTTGGCTTGTGCACCATCAGGCTTCCTGGATTTGATGGTCATTTATGAATTGCTTTCAAATTGTAGGTAGAAAATGGAAAAATAATTATTATGTCGTGGAGATAACCACTGCCTTGAAAGCAATTTCGGCACGACCACGGTGCTAAATCGTTATTGCCGGTTGCTCCCCAAGGTTAACACAACACCCTCCTCGTTCGTGCACTCGAGAGAGAAGGATTGGAATCAGAAGAGAAAGTAGGAAGAATGAAAATGAATTTGATGTCTTCCACTTTGCTCAGAAGTTTCTTTTATAGGCTTCAAAAATAACCGTCTTCCACAAAACAGGGTCCAACTGCCACGTGTCAGCCATGGAGGAGTCCACGCATAACAACTCCTCGGTCAAAGGCACGCAAAAAGGCACCAAACTCGGTCAACGAACGAACTATTCAACTGTTGGAGTGTGTGGACGTCGGATTGACACGTGGACGTAGACGATGCCGACACGTGGGATATCGAGAATGATTAAAAAAATATTTTGGCAAAAAGGTATAAAGCCCCTCTCTGTGCGCGTGTGGTAAAAAGTTTAGGCACCACCTTTAGCCACTTTTACAAGAGTAGGGAAGAGTGATTGTATAAAAACACTCCTCCCAACTCCAAATCTTTCCATGTGGGACAAACATAATGAAAAACATGGAAAAGCCAAAATATATAAGCAAATATGCTAGTCATTCCCAACAAAAGTAAGGTAAATCCTCTGAATGGGGTAGCCCTTAGGGTGGCCAAGGACAACATCTCTCCTCTTTTGTTTTTAAGGGGGAATTCTCCGACGGCTATGGAGTTGAGTACTCCATCCAAGACAACCGAAGGAACTCCGATGAGTGAGATAGGTCAGCGACTGTGATTTTGGCGACGCCGAATGGGAATCTGATTCAAGCGGGGGTCGACTTTGACAAAAGTAGTTCGGTTCCAGTGGTGGGTCAGCGCTCACCTAAGGTTTTTCGTCGATCTGGAAGTCCCTGGGTCCCTGCTGCAATTCGTGTCGACGATTACGAACTTCCAACGACTGTAGGGTGATAAGAATCATGGTGTTGCATACGTTGCAACTGGACCTAGTACACATGTCAAGGCTAAGAAGCTTTAACAAGTATTCTTTATTCACATACAAAATTGGATAGGTTCAGCTCAACCTCCAAATATGCTGCAAATTGATCCAAGAGCGGACGATGATATGAAGGTCAACATTTGCAAGATTGACGTTGTGTCAACATTTTAAAGACTCATTTGTTATTTTTAGTCATGAACTTTTGCTTGTAATTTTTGAACTTTTGGGATTCCAAAATATGGTTTCAAAGTTAGACATCAATTGTGAGGAGTTACTAAGTAGGCCAATTATGATCATTTAATAGCTATAGGTTTTATTATGGGGAACTGAAGGGTTGGGGCTTTCATTCATTTAAAGACTATAAAAAGTCATATCCAAACCATGTAAGACTCAGATTATGATGAATCAAATTTGATTTCTCAAGTTAGAGATATTTTCTTAGAAATTCCTTTGTGATTTCTTAAGTTTCTTGTAATTCTTGTGATAGATTGCACTTTGAGTCATTCAATCCAGCCTTGATCACTTTTGATTGTGGCATGACTCAATCTAGAACAAGACTTTCAATCTTGGTTCTAGATCTTTGATCATAAGAGGTAATCAATTTCTACACTTTTCTCTTGGTTGATTCTAATTTATTTAAGGAGGTGTTAATATCTTTAATTCAAGGGTTGCCTTATCACGGGGTCGGCGCCCAGGCTAGTTCAAGGCGTTACGCTTTCACAGCCATTTATTGATCATTCAAGTCATCTCGTGGTTTGCGGTAGTAACGGAAACGGTAAGGGTGAAAATCTCGGTATAACAGTGACCAAAAAGGAATTTAATTGTGGAAAACGGCTGAATTTGGATATTGAGATTTTCCCTCCTGATCAGCCACGTGGGAAGACAGCTGACGTGGTTATATTCTTGGAGATACTGACCAAAAAGCAAAGCGACCGAATATCTCTGACCCATTTATTACTGATATTTTAGCCTTTTCTATGGGTTTGATTAGTAAGGAAGGCACTAGCCGTGTAAGGGAACTAAAAGGAGGACTGTGGAGAAATGAGCATGTGCATCTAAAGCTGTTAAATTTCTGAAAGATGAGTCTGAGATCGGCAAACGCAAAGAAAGCACGATTCCAACTTCTCCTAAGGTGGTCAAGAAACTCAAGCTTGAGGGACCTAATGCTAATCCTACTGAGAGTTCTAAGTCTGCGATAGCTGCTGGACAACCCCGCCAAGAGTTGTTCTGAATCGTTTTGGTTTTTATAGTGATTGGATTGAGTTAGTAATGGATTGTATCTCATTGGCCACTTTTTCTATACTTAAAAATGGAGACCAGTGTGGGCATATCTCACCAACAAGGGAGTTTTGCCAAGGAGATCCTCTCTCACCTTATTTATTGTTATTGTGCACTGAAGGTTTGTCATCTCCCATTTCAAATGCAGCTCAAAATAACAGTATCTCAGGCATTGTGATGGCACATAATCATTTAAAGGTAACCACTTATTTTGCGCAGATGATAGTTTCATTTTCTTAAAAACTTCTTCTGTTGAGTTTGGCGTTTTTAAGTCTATTATCCATGATTATGAACTAGCCTTGGGACAGTGTATAAATCTATTGAAATATGTGATGTGTTTTTCTCCAAATGTTTCTGTTCATTCTATAAACTATTTGACTACTATTATTCCCATGGGAGTAGGTATGGATTTGGGGAAATACCTTGGTTTACCATCTATGTTATTTAGAGGGAAGGATAGAGATTTTAGATTTGTGTTGGACAAGATCTGGTCTACCCTTCAAGGTTGGAAAGGGAAATTGTTTTCTAGTGGAGGAAAGGAGATTTTAATTAAGAGTATTGCTCAAGCGATACCTACTTATGTGATGAGTTGCTTTTGTCTCCCAAAATTACTCATGTCTAAAATTTCCTCAATTTTTGCAAGATTTTGGTGGGGTTCCAATGATCAGAGTAGGAAAATTAGTTGGATGCGTTGGGAGAAATTATGCAAACCAAAGGAAACAGGTGGTTTAAATTTTCCCGATATCGAAGGCTTTAATAAGTCTCAGCTAGCGAAACAGATGTGGAGGGTGTTCACCAATCCTAATTTAAAAGTGGCTAAAATTCTTCTAGGGAGATATTTTCCAGGAAAGTCTCTATTAGAAGCAACAGTGAGACCGAATTCCTCGTACTTTTGGAAAGAGTTTGTTTGGAGTTTAGAGTTGTTAAAGAAAGTGTTAAGAAAGAACTTGGGTAATGGTAAAACAATCAATTTGTTTCTGTTGGGTTTTATGTCCTAAAACTCGTAGATAGTGAATGTTAATGAACTATATACTTGTATCAATAAAGTGTTATTGAGGATTAAACAATAAAGTGTTATTGTCATATTAAGTCTAAAATTGCACAATATGACCCAAATCAAATAAACTAAGATCCAATGTTGTTTACATGTAACTTGAACTAGTATGTGGGGACATACGAGGAGTAGTGTTCAAGTAACAACCTAAAAGGTCTATAGTACAAGGATAAGATTGGGTACCTTATCCTAGTAAAACTATGTGATACGACCCGCTTTATATTCGATACAAACGTATTGATCCAAGGCGTCCATGTAGGAGACATGCGTGCAGGGGTATCCTATGCAATGAGTTTGCATAAGACCAAACCACGAAATAGTAAACCACTACATGTAACACCGTTAACTAGTTAGGTTACTGTTTCAATAGGATGACATAGGTAACTCAGTCTTAATCCTGAGTGTGTCATGAACTCCTTCTCACGAGGGATTGTCCTTCGATTAGTACGGGTGAGAGTGGCCTGCACGCCATTAAGTTTTGCACCTAAGACATCAAATAAAAAATAAAGTATAATCTGAAACCATTAATATCACTGTAAATGAAAAACAATTGACACATCCAATTTCAAAAAAGAAAATAAAAATGCTCACGCATCCCATGAAGATTTTACTGTAAACTCTTCATATTCTCTCTTGGAAAACCCTCACGCATCCCATTTCAAAAAAGAAAAAAGAAGACCTTATCGTTCGGCGACAAAAACCCTTTCAGCTTCCTCGATTCTTCGATCCTTCGAGTGAAACCCTTCTTCGAAAACCCATCGTTCTTCTTCAACCTTCCTCAATTCTTCAATCCTTCTTCGCAAATAAACTTATTCTCCTTCAAGCTTATTCTCCTAACCCAAACCCCTCGACAGACTTACACTGTATCTACACGGACAATCGAGGAAATATTCAGAAGGTCGAAGAAGTTGTGTCGACATTCCAGGGTATGCTTGCTTCAATCTCTTCTAAGTTTTTGGTTTATATAGATATAAACTATTTTTTACTTATAAATCAGACAATCTGGAATAGGGATCGAAGCTAGGACCCACCATTTTAATAAGAAAATGATAGACTATAAAGTAGGGAATCTCGATTGTCTTACTGTTAGACGTATATCTCTGAGTTTTCAAAATAACAAAAGAAAGGGAAAGTAGGGATCCTTTTAGGATTTAAAAACTATCACACACCATTTTAAAATCTGTCAAGCACCATTTTAAATGATATAATCCGTTTTAATAGTAGACATGGTGAAAAAATAAGTAAAAACACAGACAATAACTAGTGAAAGGTTGCGATCGGCTGGGAAAATCGTAGGCAAAAAGGTGCAAACGGATTCGAATCCAATAACGATCAACAGTGAAGAAGAGGTAAAGTAGTTTTTTTATTTTGTTTGTTTCCAATTAAAGTTAGGCATTTTTTGGGGAATGTATGTAGGATAACACAAATTGAAGTGCTTCAATGGAGGAGAAAGTAGAGAAAAAGACAAAAAAAAAAAAAAAAAAAGAGACGGAGAGAATAAGAAGCCTAAAAAGAAGAATAAACGACCCAGTCATGAAAAGGTAAGGATTAGACTCTAACAACCGTGAGTTTGCCTCATGAACTACAACTATGAAACTAATAATTGCAACTTTATTTCTGAAGGGAGAAGATGAAGAAGAGCAACATGAGGTATAAGAAGTCAACAATTATAGTGTATATGAAAAAAAAGGTCAAGATTAGACTTTAACAATCATTTCCTTTTGTAGGAGAAGGATCATTCGAAAATGATTGAGGATGATGAAGAAGAAAGTTCAAATAAACTTTCTAAAACTGAGAAGAGAAACTCTGGTGAAGAGAAATCTAAAATGCAAACTGTTGAAGAAACTCCTACCCAGAAACTGAAGAATGAGAGAATTCGAGCAGTTACGGTATTCTGTTCATTACATTTTAATAATATTGGTATACAGTGTAATTGCATAATGACCTGTGAAAAAAATGGATTGCAGGAAACAAAGAAGCCACGAAGCAAAGGTGACGTTGGAGGGACAACAAAAAAGAAACAGACTGTCGATGATGAGAATGAGGTAAGTAGCACATTTAGATCAACCTAAGTAGCACAATGTGCATGTTATTATTATTTGACTGATATATTAGGATATATTGTTAATATTAGGATGGAGAATTCTTAATGCCGAAGTCAAAAAGGACTCAGGCTTTGAGAATCAACCTACAGCTTAGGAATGATGTTTTAGAGAAAATAAAATTAATACTACCAGATAGGGTACAAGAAAGGTTTAGAAATAGCTGCTTTGGGAATTACCTAGACTTTGGAATAACTAACCAATCCTCCCAACTTCTATTGCATCTGATTCAGAGGCAATGTAGGCCACAAAAAAAGAATGAACTAAACATTTTGATAGGAGGAAAGGTCTGTACATTTGGCCTAAGAGAATATGCCTTGATAACGGGACTGAACTGTGAGCAAATCCCAAAGTTTGATCCAAAAAATATAAAAGGAGACCAATATACTAGAAAAACGTTTTTTGAGTTAGAGAAGTTAATAAGCAGGAAAATCTTGAATATGGCACTAAATATTAGTAAAAGTGGCGCTGATGATGAAATGTAAAAAGGTGTCACTTCTATATTTTTTGGAGAACTTCCTACTTGCCAAACAAGATACAGTAAACATTGAAATGGACCATGTAATTATGTTGGATGATGAAGAGTTTTTTTGCTCATATCCTTGGGGGACAGTAGCTTATGAACTGCTAGTAGAATTCATGCAAAAAACCATAAAAATCAAAGCAACAACTTAGATATCGATGGGGGGGTTCATTTTCCCAATCCTTGTTTGGGCGTATGAAACAATCCCAACCCTTAGTTCAACTCAGAATTTTTATGCAAGAAGAATGACATCGCGAGCTCCAAGAATCCTGAATTGGGTTGCTGACACGCAACCAAAATGAAAAAACTTAGAAAGGAAGGTGTTCGAGTCTAATGAGGTCATTTAGATAATTCTTATTCTTCTTTAAATTTTAAGCTATATAAATTATTGATAACTCTCCAAAAGGTAGTTATTTAGGCCTTATTTCTATAGGGATTTGTGTGTCCTTTGTGCTAAATGGGGTTGCCTTTAGATATATATTCTATGTTTTAACCCATTTGGAAGAATGGAAGATTTGGAAGTTATTTTATGCAAAATGTATTGTTGAGCAACTAGAGGGAGCAAATTCTGTGCTGGAGCAAAGCGAGGAGCAAAATTGCCACGTCACAGCTCGTTAGCCAATTTAACAAACTAAATTCTGTGCTGGAGCAAAGCGATGAGCAAAATTGCCACGTCACAGCTCGTTAGCCAATTTAACAAACTAAATTCTGTTAAGATATTCTCGGGATAAAGGAGCAAGGAGAGCCATCCACGTGTCTAGGTCAACCTAATTCAAGCCTCCTATCCTTTTATAAAATGAGATAGCCGCCCAAGTAAAAAACATTCCATCTTTGGGAGAAACATTCCATTCTTGGAAAGGTTACTTCCACCTTTCGGAGCCGAATAGAGGAGAGATTGGAGACCATCAAGAAGACCATCAATTGCAAGCTGATCAAGGGAATTAATACTTTGTTGCATTATTTTGTAGTTATGGATACACTTACTCAGATTGTAACGTATGTTTCCATGCATCTTATGAACTAAGTAGCTTAGGCGTTGGTTAGGGAACATGTGATTGTCGTGCTTAATTTCTAGTATTAAATTTTGATTAATGCATCTTGATTAATTGTTGTGCTCATTTCTATTTTGTGCCCGCCTGGCCAGCCGGTATGAATACCTCTCTCTAGTTTCAGGGATGATTTAGGGAGTGTGTGGCGATTAATCACACTAGATCATTGTGTATTGGTGAACGCCAGTGATTGAGCTAGGGATAGCCAGTTGCCTAGTGCTTGATCGGTAGTACTTCATTGGAGTTCAAACACATTCCAAAAGATCCGGAGTTCCGAGAGGAATCTGCTAATAAGACTGCGAGAGTTTTGCATGATAAATAATATTGCTAGAGCATCTTTTAAAACAATTACTAAATCCTGACCAGCATCTGTTTCTAATCTGTCTGCCTATTTGTTTACTTTCTGTTCTGTCATTTCTTTTGCTTCAACATTCCTATAAAAACCAATCATTTTTACCACTTTTGAAACAATTGAAAAACTAAACAAAATAGATAAAGTGAAAACTAGTTCAGACCTTAGATTCGATAAATACTTATTACTTGCTGCGGATGATAGCGAGCAAAAATGTCGTTATTTTAGTCCGAATTTATTAGGCTTTTCTGTGCTTTAATCGTGTTTTTAATGAAAACATTTAATGTATTTTTTTATTTGGTCTTTAGGAGCAAAGTTGTGGATTTTGGGGAAAATGCCCAAAATGAAGCCAATCAAGCCCAAATTCCAAGCTTGGACCAAAAGGGGAGTCAAAGAGGCCAATCATGAAGAAAAAGCCCAAAAAGAAATGAAGAGAAGGTCCAAAAAGAAGCCCAAACCGAAGCTGGAAATTCTGGAAAATGGCACAGCGTCGAGACGTTGTCCATTTCTTGGGCAACAAGCCGCGTGCATCACAGCGTCGCGACGCTACCTCCAATCCGAGCCTATAAAGGGCACCCCTTGGTGCCTCATTTTACAATCAATCAATACATTCTTTCCTTCCTTTCTTGCTTCCTTTGGCTCCTTTGGAGCCTCTCTCAAGACTTTCTAGCATTTTTGAGAGTTTTCTTTAGAGGGAAATATTTTGGGGAATTTTGGGGAGCATGTTAAGAGGCTCAAGGAGTGTTTGACGGGACTCCGAGCGTCAACGAAGGGGTTTGTCGACGGTCAATTCCTTTCCTTTTATGCTCTTAATTATGCTTTTCATTGTAAATGTTGTGCATATTTTAGCCATGTGTAGCTAAACCCCAATTTGGGGTCTTGAAATGAAATTATAGTTTAAATGTTGTTATAATTTCCTGTCTCTTGCCCTTTGTCCTAATTATTTGTATGGATGTGCTTAATGCTTTATTCAATCTGGCCAATTGTGTAATGATTTGATTCTTAATGGAAACTCGATGGAGAGAAATTAGGATAGATCTTAATCCATGCAACTAGTTTAATTGCCCGTCGTGACAACAAGATTAGTTGATTAAACTTAGATTCCTAAAATGAATCGGAGCATAATAATTAATGATTTTTAATGGCGCTAAGGACACTTAGGTTGTTAAAGTGAATTAATTACAATTAGGGGAGACCGACAGGAGAATCTATGTGACTAACGAAGATTCTAGGATTATAATTAGTTGGGCAATGATAGGATAATTATAATAATTGTTTAGCTAATAATTGATTTTCAAGACCCCTCTTCCCATTTAAAGAAAACTTTTTCTCCATATTTTATTTTATTCGATTGATCAAATTATTTTCTTTAATTGCTTTGATTTTTTTAATCCTTTTTAATTGCATGAGTTGTCCCCTAAATATTATTTCGCCCGAGTATTTTTAGTGCTCAAGAGATTTTATTTTTGCTTAATTTTCGCTTTGCCTCCCTTTGGATTCGATACTCGGTATTACCTACCGTTTTATATTACTTGTGACGACCCCTGCGCTTGCGGTCACCAACAGCGGACTGTGTATACTTGCACAGAGCCTAGAGTCTTTTTATATCTTATTTTTACTCACTTTAGGAACCCAACAAGTTTTTGGTGCCGTTGTCGGTGACTTGAATAAGTTTTTATCTGATCTGTTTTGTGTATGTGTTTTAGTGGTTTGGTGCTAGAACTTTTTGATTGTTTCTTTTGTTTTTGTAGGCGTGATTTTGGTTCATGAGCGATCCGCCAGGGGTAAGGTTCGAGCTTGATCCAGAAATCAAGAGGACATTCAGGAGAAGAAGGAGAGAGCAGTGTAGACAGCAAAATCAAATGGATAACGTGTCGCGTCTCCAGCAGGGTCCTGAAGATCCAGCGAACCCCCAGAATCGTTTGCTGTAGCAAAACCAGCTGCTGGAGCAAAATGAGCAGTAGAATAATCATGTTGAGAATCCTATCTTCGTAGCGAATGATAGGGCCAGAGCCATTCGAGCGTATGTTTTTCCAATGTTTGATGAGTTAAATCCAGGGATTGCACGTCCTCAAATTCAAGCAACAAATTTTGAAATGAAACCGGTAATGTTTCAGATGTTGCAAACCGTGGGGCAATTCCATGGTTTGTCATCTGAAGACCCTCATTTGCATCTGAAGTCTTTTCTAGGAGTTAGTGATTCTTTTGTAATTCAGGGAGTGCCTAGAGATGCCCTTAGATTAACGTTTTTCTCGTATTCTCTTATAGATGGAGCAAAGGCATGGTTAAATTATTTTGCTCCAGGATCAATTAGGACATGGAATGAGTTAGCATAAATTTTTTTGAGTAAATATTTCCCACCAAATAGAAATTCTAAATTGAGGAGTGAAATAGTAGGGTTTAGGCAACTTGAAGATGAGACTTTTAGTGAGGCTTGGGAGAGGTTTAAGGAGTTTTTGCGAAAGTGTCCCCATCATGGTTTACCACATTGTATCCAAATGGAAACATTTTACAATGGGTTAAACGGAGCAACCTAGGGTATGGTTGATGCTTCGACTGGATGGACCCTTTTGGCGAAAACTTTTAATGAAGCCCATGAAATTTTAGAAAGAATATCTACTAATAGTTGTTAGTGGTCGGATGTTAGAGGCACAAATAAAAAGGTCAAGAGTGTGTTAGAGGTTGATGGTGTGTCCACCATTAGGGCTGATCTTGCAATGATTGCTAACACTCTTAAGAATGTGACAGTGATTAGGCCACCAGCTGTGAAGCCTGCTGCCTTGGTGAACCAAGTCGCAGAGGAAGCATGTGTCTATTGTGGTGAAAATCACAACTACGAGTTTTGCCCCAGCAATCCAGCTTCTGTGTTTTTTGTAGGTAATCAGAGGAATAACCCTTATTCTAACTTTTATAATCCAGGTTGGCGCAACCACCCCAACTTCTCATGGGGAGGACAAGGAAGTAAAGTGCAAGCACAACAAAAGGTGAACCAATCAGGATTTGCTAAAGCGCATGTATTGCCCCAGCAGAATAAGCAGGTGTTGCCCCATCAAAATTCGGGGAGTTCTCTTGAGGCAGTGATGAAAGAATATATGGCTCATACAGATGCCACAATTCAAAGTAATCAAGCTTCAATGAGAGCCCTGGAATTGCAAGTGGGTCAGCTAGCTAATGAACTGAAGGCAAGGCCTCAAGGGAAACTTCCCTCAAATACTGAACACCCTAGAAGGGAAGGTAAGAAGCAGGTAAAAGCAGTAACTCTTAGGAGTGGTAAGCCATTAGAGGAAAGAAAAGAGTCTAGTAAAACCCAAGCTGTAGAAAAGACTGGTCAGGGTGCTGGTGGCAACAATAAAGATGCTGGAGCATCTGGTTCTGTTCCAGATGTGAAACCACCTTATGTGCCGCCCCCACCTTATGTACCACCTCTACCTTTTCCACAAAGGCAAAGGTCTAAGAATCAGGATGGTCAATTTAAAAAGTTTTTAGAGATTCTTAAGCAATTGTATATAAATATCCCTTTAGTAGAAGCTATTGAGCAAATGCCTAATTATGCTAAATTTCTTAAGGATATTTTAACTAAAAAGAAGAGGTTAGGTGAGTTTTAAACTGTATCTCTTACTGAGGAATGTAGTGCTATTCTTAAGAATGGGCTACCAACCAAGGCTAAGGATCCAAGATCATTTACTATACCTGTATCTGTAGGTGGAAAAGAGTAAGATAAAGCACTCTGTGATTTAGGTGCAAGCATTAACCTTATGCCTCTTTCGGTCTATCGAAAGCTAGGTATTGGTGAAGCTAGGCCTACCACAGTCACACTCCAACTAGCTGATAGGTTTATCACATATCCAGAGGGAAAAATTGAGGATGTCTTAGTAAAGGTAGATAAGTTCATCTTTCCTGATGATTTTATTATCTTAAACTATGAGGTTGATTAAGATGTCCCAATTATTTTAGGTCGTCCACTTTTTGCTACTGGTAGGGCATTGATAGATGTTCAAAAAGGGGAATTAACAATGAGAGTCTGTAATGAGGAAGTAAAATTTAATGTGTTTAAGGCCATGAAGTATCCAGACGAAATGGAAATTGCTCTTTCATTAGGATTCTGGAAAACACAATTGTTAAGACAGCAATACAAGTTTCGGAGAGTAAGCATTTGGAAGATCATGGAGAGGTTAGTGTAGAGGATTTAGAAGTTTGTTCTTTAGAAAGGAAAAATGAAAAAGAAGTGTTTAGGTGTGAGGATGTTTTGGAGTCTTTAGATTTAGATCAAAGGAAGGCTCCTCCTATTAAGCCATCCCTGATTGAGGCACCCAGTTTAGATTTGAAGCCCTTGCCAGATCATCTAAAGTATGTGTATCTTGGGGAAGGTGAGACGTTGCCCATTATTGTTGCATCAGATTTAATGTCGGAGCATGAAGAGGCCTTAATAAATTTGCTGCAACAATACCGCAAAGCTATCGGTTGGACATTGGCTGGCATTCAGGGAATTAGCCCATCTTTCTGTATGCACAAAATCACTCTAGATGAGGGATCCTTTAGGAATATTGAGCAACAAAGAAGGCTTAACCCTGCAATGAAAGAGGTTGTTAAAAAAGAGGCGATTAAATGGTTGGATGCTGGCATTATTTATCCAATTGCAGATAGCAATTGGGTAAGCCCTGTCCAATGTGTTCCTAAGAAAGGATGTGTCACGGTGGTGAGCAATAAAGATAATGAGTTGATCCCAACCAGGACAGTAACTGGCTGGAGGGTTTGCATGGATTACAGGAGGCTCAATAAAGCTACCCGTAAGGACCATTTCCCTCTACCATTTATTGATCAGATGTTGGATAGATTGGCTGGTCAAGCCTACTACTGTTTCTTAGATGGTTATTCTGGGTATAACCAGATTACTATAGCTCCTGAGGATCAGGAAAAAACCACTTTCACCTGCCCTTATGGGACGTTTGCTTTTAGACGAATGTCTTTTTGCCTTTGCAATGCTCCAGCAACATTTCAGCGGTGTATGTTAGCAATTTTTTCTGATATGATTGAGTCTACTGTGGAGGTATTTATGGATGATTTTTCAGTTTTTGGAGGGTCTTTTCAGAATTGTTTAGATAATTTAGGTAAGGTGTTAAAAATATGTGAGGATACCCATCTAGTTCTCAATTGGGAGAAATGCCACTTCTGTTGGGTTTTATGCCCTAAAACTCGTAGATAGTGAATGTAAACAAATTGTATACTTGTTTCAATAAAGTGTTATTGAGTTTCTACAATAAAGTTTTATTGTTAAATATTGAAAAATTTGACCCAAATCCAATAAACCAAGATCCAAGGTTGTTTACATGTGACTTGAACTAGTATGTGGGGACATACGAGGATTGGTGTTCAAGTAACAACCTAAAAGGTCTATAGTACAAGGATAAGGTTGGGTACCTTATCCTGGTAACACTATGTGATACGGCCCGCTTTGTATTCGATACAGACGTATTAATCCAAGGCGTCCATGTAGGAGACATGCGAGCGGGGGTATCCTATGCAATGAGTTTGCATAAGACCGGACCACGAAATAGTAAACCACTAGATGTAACACCGTTAACTACTTAGGTTACTATTTCAATACGATGACCTAGGTAACTCAGTCTTAATCCTGAGTGTGTCATGAACTCCTTCTAATGAGGGATTGTCCTTTGATTAGCATGGGTGAGAGTGGCCAATACGCCGACTCAATATGCCTTCCTTTTTGGGGACAAGACCGAGTGGGAGGCTGGGGACATGACAACACAAGAAGGAATTCACTCCTTCCCACTTCTAGGAGAAGTAGATGAGCGTTCCCTTAAGTGGTGACTCCGGGACTTGAACAAAGGGATCCCGTCCTCTCACTGGCCCGAGAGGAACTTTCTGTTTAATGGTTGGACCATAAATAGGTTGTTCATTAGAGGAGCGCTGGTACTTAAGGAGACAGATGTAACACAGGGGTAAAACGGTAATTTGACCCAGCTGTGATTACGAACACTCGTGAAGGATTGACTTACCAGCATAGGTCTACATCCATGGACACAGAAATGTTCTACAGTGAGAAGAGTTCAATTGTGGGTCTTTAGTGGAATGACCCACAGTTAATGAATATTGGTTAACTTGATTAATGAGTTTAATCAGTTAACCTCATATCATTGGAGCTTCTGATCTGTAGGTCCATTAGGTCCCACTGCTAGCTCGTATAGAGTAATTAGGAACAAATATATCTTGAGAGAATTTGAATAGTTCAAATTCATATTGGGAATTAAGTTAATTGTATGAGATACAAATTAATATAATGTATAGTGATGCATTAAAATATAAAGTTTAATTTGTTGAGAGATTGATATATTTGAAAGAGTTCAAATATATGTCTAATTAAATATATGGTATTTAATTAGAAGATGAATTAATTAATTATGAATTAATTAATTATTCAATTTAGTTTAAATTAAATGAGATTTAATTAAACTATAGTCTATGAGAGAAATAAATATTTGAAGAAGTTCAAATATTAATATGAATTTGATTCATATTAAATTTATAGGATATAAGAGAATTTGAAGGAGTTCAAATTTTAATATGAATTTGATTCATATTATAGAATTAATTAATTGAAGCCCTGAAATTAAATATATGATATTTAATTGGGTAATTAATTAACTAATAGAAGGTCTCAAATTAAATATATGATATTTAATTGGTGATTAATTAATTAAAGAATTAATTAATTGGAAATTAATCAATTATGGAAGTAATTAATCACTTATGGAAATGATTTAATCACTTATGGAAGTGATCAATCATTTATAGAAAAGATTAATCAATTGTGAAATTGATTGGTCATGGAATTGATTAATTATGGAAAAGATTAAATCAGTTATGGAAATAATTGATTTTAAATGAATATTTTATTCATGGTCTTTCTCCTATAAATAGAACACTAACCCTAGGGTTTAGGCACCACAACATATGGCCACCATAAGACCCTCTCATATTCTCTCAACTCAAGAACTTTCTTGGGAGAATTTTCTCTCTAGAGTTTTTCTCATTCAAGATTAGGTAGTCCCACAACTACGTTCCTAATCTCGGAGTTATAGCGGGGAAGATCAAATGGTGGTGTTCTTCGTTATTGCAGAGCAATCAAGAAAGGCGTTCTTGAAGAATTCAGAGTCGTCAACGAAGGTATGTTTCTCATCGCTTAACCTTTTGCCAATGTATTGGTATTTTGTAAAACAAAATTAATTTACGAACGGTCCAATTGCTTCCGCTGTAACGGAATTGGGAATTTCAATCCTTCAATTGGTTTTAGAGCCGATCGTAGATTCAATTTTGTTTCTCTAAAATTTGCATTGGCTTTTGGTGGGTACCTTTATGCATTTGATGAATGAAAGGTTTGCTAGTAGATGTTTTGAGTTTTTGGCATTAGATTTTACAATTTTTATTGATTTGATCAATGTAAGGGCCCGGTGTTTTGGGTGTTTTATTGCAAATCGAGTCTGTAAGTCCGTGTCTATCAATTGTGGCTATGTTTCTGTCAGGGTTGGTTCTTTGAGCGTCCTGTGAACCTGGAGGTCATGTGTTCGAAACCAGACGCGTGCAATAAGTGTAATAATTTTTGTTTTCACGCAGTTCGTTTGGTTCAAGATAAGTTTGACCGGTTCTTGACCCGGTCTTGGCGGTTCAGCGCGGTTCGAGTCATTTAGGAGCCGGTTCGTGTGGTCTGAGCGTATTTGGGTCCGGTTTAACGCGGTTTAGGCTGGTTTTGCGCGGTTTTGCTCGGTCTAGACGATTTTTAGGCCGGTTCATGCTCATTCCAGCTTGGTTCAGAATGTTTTTGGGCCGGTTCAGCTTGTTTTAAGCTGTTTCAAGCTAATTTCAACACGGTTCAACATGTTTTAGCTCATTTTCCCGCCGGTTCAAAGGGTTTGGATGCGGTTTGAGGCTGTTTTGAGCTTGTCCACGGCAGGATAGGACTTTAATAGATTGATTAATGTAATTTTTCTATTGATTTGAGTCCTAGGATGCCAAAACCCGTCTACTTAGCTATTAAAATTGCTTTATGAATGTCATTTAGCTTAAGATCCCACCATAGGTTAAGCATGTTTCATGCATTTTTATGTTATAAATGTTATAATATATGATAATTATGCATGAATTTAAATTTCATGAGTTATTTTGTATAATTGTTATATTAAATATATGAAATTGGAAAAGCATGATGCATGACATTAATTAGATAAATATAAAGTGTTATATTATATTAATGGAGCATGCATGCTTAGGGTTATTTTCATGAGTATTAATATAATTAGTTATATTATGGATGGAAATAAAATATCAATGCTTATTTTCATGAGTATTTAATATAAATTGTTATGGTTAAATATATGAAAATTGAGAAGCATTGAGCATGAAATTACTTTAGTAAAAATATAAAAAGTTATATTTATGAAAGTAATTTGTATGCTTATTTATTTTCATGAGTTATTCATATAAAGTGTCATGTGTTCGAGACCAGACGCGTGCAATAAGTGTAATAATTTTTGTTTTCACGCGGTTCGTTTGGTTCAAGATAAGTTTGACCGGTTCTTGACCCGGTCTTGGCGGTTCAACGCGGTTCGAGTCATTTAGGAGCCGGTTCGTGCAGTCTGAGCGTATTTGGGTCCGGTTTAACGCGGTTTAGGCTGGTTTTGCGCGGTTTTGCTCGGTCTGGACGATTTTTAGACCGGCTCATGCTCATTTCAGCTTGGTTCAGAATGTTTTTGGGCCAGTTCAGCTTGTTTTAAGTTGTTTCAAGCTAATTTCAACACGGTTCAGCATGTTTTAGCTCATTTTTCCGCCGGTTCAAAGGGTTTGGATGCGGTTTGAGGCTGTTTTGAGCTTGTCCACGGCAGGATAGGACTTTAATAGATTGATTAATGTAATTTTTCTATTGATTTGAGTCCTAGGATCCCAAAACCCGTCTACTTAGCTATTAAAATTGCTTTATGAATGTCATTTAGCTTAAGATCCCACCATAGGTTAAGCATGTTTCATGCATTTTTATGTTATAAATGTTATAATATATGATAATTATGCATGAATTTAAATTTTATGAGTTATTATGTATAATTGTTATATTAAATATATGAAATTGGAAAAGCATGATGCATGACATTAATTAGATAAATATAAAGTGTTATATTATATTAATGGAGCATGCATGCTTAGGGTTATTTCCATGAGTATTAATATAATTAGTTATATTATGGATGGAAATAAAATATCAATGTTTATTTTCATGAGTATTTAATATAAATTGTTATGGTTAAATAGATGAAAATTGAGAAGCATTGAGCATGAAATTACTTTAGTAAAAATATAAAAAGTTATATTTATGAAAGTAATTTGTATGCTTATTTATTTTCATGAGCTATTAATATAAAGTGTTATGTTAATGTATGAAAATGTGAATGTTTATTTTAATTTCTTGGGTTATTAATTTAAGAGTTAGATTAATTGAAGAAAATTAATTTGCATTAAGCATGAAATTACTTTAGTTTAAAAATATAAGAGTTATATTTATATTAGTAATTAACATGCTTATTTTTTCATGAGCTATTAATATAAATGTTATTTTAATATATGAAAATGATAATGCTTAATTTTAATTTTCTTGTATAATTAATTTAAGAGTTAGGTTAATTAAAAGGAAATTAAATTGCATTGAGCATGACATTACCTTAGATTAATATAATTGTTATATTATTGTATGTCATGTATGCTATTGTATGGTTAATAAATTAATTAGAATTTGATTGTTAATTTATTCACCATAGTAGCATGTTATAGGGTTAATTCATTAAAATTTATAATAGCTATAAAATCAATGAATAGAAACCGTCAACCTATAACAAAGAATTGCATGCAAACATAGGATCTTAGGATAAATGAATTAATTTTAAAATGTTTAAAATTAATTAGACCTAAGATCACATTTCTAATAGGATTAGAATTATTCTTACTTAGAATTAAAATTAGTTTTAATTGACTAAGATAGGGAACTCCACCGGTTAAGTTCTGTCTAAGGCTGGGGGTATTTAAGCTGACGGTTTACGGAACACCTCCTACCTGGGAACTGACCAGGAATACCGGAGTTGAATTAATCATAGTTAAATGTTAGCATGCAATGTCACTAGGTTTGTTAAAAGTGTTTAATGCACCTAGATCTTTAGAGTAAAGACCTTACATTACTGTGGTTATAAGGGAACTCTCTTGGTGAAGTTCTGTCTAAGGTTGGGGGTATTTAAGTTGACGGTTTACGGAACACTTCCTACCTGAGAACTGACCCGAAACTTGAGTTGAATTAACCATAGTAATTTGACTTGCAATGTTGGGTTTATTAAAAGAAGTTTAATTCACCTAAAACATTGCGGTTGAATCCTTTCCATAATTGTTATAATAGGATCAGACTTAGATAGATTTACTTAGCCGAATTTTATCTAAGTTAAACAACCCTAAATTAACCTTAGGACATTTTCAGTGGGAGGAAAATTACAAAACGAGATTTAAATCAAGTTTTGCTCCTACGTCCCTATATTCACAACGTGAGGTTCATGCTCGGCTTCGAGTCGCCTTAGGAGCGGCCTCCCTTCGGAAAGTGTTTGCATGGGTCAATATCAGGGTGAATGGGAAAAATGTCTAGAGTAAGTGGGAGCGGGACACGTGTCAACGTATCCCTCGGTCTCCGCCCCTAGTTCACACCGTGAGAGTCCTATGATCCGCCTGCAGGTTGTCCTGGAGCAACCATCCCTTCGGAGGGCCTGATCATAGGATTCGGAACATCGTGAACTCCTGAATAGGATAGGAATTCTTAGGCTAATTACCAACAGTTGTCTTTCCCTTCGGTAGCCTGTTGGTGCGTGCCTCTGAGATCTGAAAGTGGGAGGGTTGCACTTACGGGAATGAGTTAAATGTGTTAACCAATCCTTGACCGAACAACGGTAACTAAACGCTAACGGAATATGAGTTATTTTGGTGTTAGAATTTGGTTGAGATTGTCTCGATTTAGAGGAGGAGTAGCTGACCACCCTTCGGTGGCTGTTGTTCTAAACCTTTGAAGTATCGTTGCAAAAACTAAATCAATAGTTTTATAGGGTTTCTTTGATTGCTTATTTGTTTTTGCAGAATTTGATTGGATTATTTGTAATAGGTTAGTGCAATTAATAATACAAGTAATTTGTTACTTCAGCAATAATATAATAATTTTATGTATTGTCTTATGTCATTTTATAAATAACGGTAATACAACAAGCTTAAACGACAATTGTGGTAAATAAGTCTAGGATTATTCTTAACTGAGGAATGTCCTCATGCCCCATATGTTTAATTCATTAAGAATTGTTCTTGGTAAATATGACATAGAACTCTGCTTAGCAAAAAGAGAACTTGTTCAAGACCGTAATTTTCATTTACCTGTCTTGAAAACGTGATTAGTGAAGAATAGTGATTCTCCCTGAATACTTGATTCAAGGGCCACAAATCACGTGTGTTCTTCTTTTAAAGGAATAAGTTCCTGGCAAGAGCTTGCTGCTTGTGTAATAACTCTCAAAGTTAGAATTAGAGAGGTTATTTTAGCTATATCAGTGGGGAACATTAAGTTATTTTTCTCAGTGGGAGAAAATACATATTATTAGATAATGTGTATGTAATTCCTAAGATCAAAAGAAATTTGATTTTTGTGTCTTATTTGCTGGAACAATGTTACTCTTTACCTTTCTCTGCTAACGCAATTTTGTTTCATGAAAGGGAGTTTACATTTGTTTAGCTTTACTGGAAAGTAACCTAAATGTTTTAAGACAAATCAAGAGTAAAGCAGTCATGAACACTGGGTTGTTTAAGACTGCTACTACTCAATGTGAAAAGAGGCAAATGATTTCTCCTAAAGGAAAATACCTTTCTTTGGTTCTAAGGTAGACCATATTAATCTCAATTTGATTGGGAGATTGGTCAAGAGTGAAATTCTAAGCGAGTTAGAAGATGACTCTCTACTATCTTGTAAGTCATGCCTTGTGGGCAATATGACTGAAAGATCTTTTACTGGAAAAGATCTAAGAGCCAAAGAGCCCTTGGAGCTTGTACATTTGGATCCTTGTGGTTCAATATGTTAAAGCAGTGGGAGGGCATGAATAATTCATCTCTTTTGGATGATTATTTAAAGGTATGAGAATCTTTACCTAATGCAACTTAAGTCTATAGCTCTTGAGATATTCGAAGGGGCTTAGGACTGAAGTTGAAAACTTGTTAGGTGAGATAATAAAAACACTTCAATCTGATCAAAGTGTTGAGTATAGGGATTTGAGATTCCAGAACTATTTGATAGTACATGGGATCACACCCTAAATCTCATTTAGGAGAAATAAAACCCTATTGGATATGGTTCATTCCATGTTGAGCTATGCTCAATTGTCTGGTTCGTTTTGGGATCATGCAGTGTTGACTGCATTACATACTGTAGTAGGCAACCCCAAAGGAAACGAGAAGTGGATACTTCTTCAATTCACAAGAGAATAAAGAATTTGTATCGACAAGTGCTAAATTCTCAGAAGAAGTTCACATCAAAAATCATAAACCACAAGAGTAAAGTCGATTTAAGTAAGTTAAGTAATGAAGCTACAGTAACATCCACAAGAGTTGTTGATGAGACTAACTGTTCAACAAGAGTTGTTGATGGATTAGTGCATCTAGTTAGTCACATCCTTCTCAATAGTTGAGATTGCCTCAATGTAGTGGGAGGGTTGTTTGATAACCTAAACGTTACATGGGCTTGTTTGAAGCCTAGGTCATCATACCTGATGATGGCATAGTGGGTTCATTATCTTTTAGAAAGAAAATGAATGATGTTGACAAGGACCAATGGATTAAAGTCATGGACCTGGAAATGAAGTCTTTTGTATTTCAATTCCATCTGGGATCTTGTAGATCTGCTTGATGGGTAACACCTATTAGTTACAAGTGGATTTACAAAAGAAAACGAGACATTAAAGGTCTTAACCAGAAGGGTTGATACAACAAGATCGAAAGCAAAAGGGTTTGCAAGCTTAAGTGATCCATTCATGGAATGACCTAAGCATTTCGATCTTGAAATATAAGATTTGATATAGTGACCAAATCTTTTAGCTTTAATCAGAACATTGATGAGTCTTGTGTTTACAAGTGATCATCAATAGTTTAGTAGCTTACTTAGTGTTGTATATGATTTATATCCTAATCATTGGGAATGATGTAGGTTATCTTACTGACTAGTAAAAGGAGCTAGCAGCTCAAATTCCAAATGAAAATTTGGGAGAAGCTGAATTTGTTCTTGGGATCCAAATTGTCTAGGAACCGAAAGAACAAAAAGCTAGCATTGTCTCAAGTATCTTATATCTACAAAATGTTAGTTAGATATAAGATGAAGAATTCCAATATGGGTTCACTACCTTTTAGACATGGAATTCTTTTGTCTAAGAAAATGTTTCCTAAGACACTTCAAGAGGTTGAGGACATGAGACGAATGCCCTATGCAATAGGGATTGTCAGTAAGTATCAATCTAATCCAAGATTTTATCACTGGAAAACCGTTAAGAATATCCTCAAGCATCTTAGGAGAACGAGGAACTATATGCTTGTGTATGGGACTAAGGATTTGATCCTTACAGGATACACTGACATGGATTTTAAGACTAATAAGGATTTAAGGAAATCTACATCAGCATCTATGGTCAATCTTTACAAATGAGCTATAGTATGACATAGTTACAGTCTTGACCATATAGGCCGAAAATATAGCTACTTGTGAAGCAGCGATAGAGACTGTATGGCTTAAGAAGTTCTTGACTGATTTGAGATGTGTTCCAAATGTGAACTTGCCCATCACACTTTATAGTGATACAGTGGTGTTATGGCAAATTCAAAAGAACCTCGCAGCCCAAGACAAACAGACACATTGAATTGAATGAGATTTTGCTGATTAATTCACGAAGGCTCTCTCGGCTAAAGTGTTTGAGGGTCATCTAGAAGGTCTAGGTCTACGAGTTATGTACAAAGATGAAATCTAGGGCAAGTGGGAGAAATGTAATTGGTATAGTGATACCATTGTGTAATGGGTATAGTGATGCCCTAGTTTATTGTATTTGTACATTGTATATGTTTTATACATGTATTTATACACCTGCTGCTGTATAGATTATTGTACATCCCACTAAACTAGAGTTTTAGTTCAAGTGGGAGTTTGTTGGGTTTTATGCCCTAAAACTCGTAGATAGTGAATGTAAATAAATTGTATACTTGTTTCAATAAAGTGTTATTGAGTTTCTACAATAAAGTTTTATTGTTAAATATTGCAAAATTTGACCCAAATCCAATAAACCAAGATCCAAGGTTGTTTACATGTGACTTGAACTAGTATGTGGGGACATACGAGGATTGGTGTTCAAGTAACAACCTAAAAGGTCTATAGTACAAGGATAAGGCTAGGTACCTTATCCTGGTAACACTATGTGATACGGCCCGCATTGTATTCGATACAGACGTATTAATCCAAGGCGTCCATGTAGGAGACATGCGAGCGGGGGTATCCTATGCAATGAGTTTGCATAAGACCGGACAACGAAATAGTAAACCACTAGATGTAACACCGTTAACTACTTAGGTTACTATTTCAATACGATGACCTAGGTAACTCAGTCTTAATCCTGAGTGTGTCATGAACTCCTTCTAATGAGGGATTGTCCTTTGATTAGCATGGGTGAGAGTGGCCAATACGCCGACTCAATATGCCTTCCTTTTTGGGGACAAGACCGAGTGGGAGGCTGGGGACATGACAACACAAGAAGGAATTCACTCCTTCCCACTTCTAGGAGAAGTAGATGAGCGTTCCCTTAAGTGGTGACTCCGGGACTTGAACAAAGGGATCCCGTCCTCTCACTGGCCCGAGAGGAACTTTCTGTTTAATGGTTGGACCATAAACAGGTTGTTCATTAGAGGAGCGCTGGTACTTAAGGAGACAGATGTAACACAGGGGTAAAACGGTAATTTGACCCAGCTGTGATTACGAACACTCGTGAAGGATTGACTTACCAGCATAGGTCTACATCCATGGACACAGAAATGTTCTACAGTGAGAAGAGTTCAATTGTGGGTCTTTAGTGGAATGACCCACAGTTAATGAATATTGGTTAACTTGATTAATGAGTTTAATCAGTTAACCTCATATCATTGGAGCTTCTGATCTGTAGGTCCATTAGGTCCCACTGCTAGCTCGTATAGAGTAATTAGGAACAAATATATCTTGAGAGAATTTGAATAGTTCAAATTCATATTGGGAATTAAGTTAATTGTATGAGATACAAATTAATATAATGTATAGTGATGCATTAAAATATAAAGTTTAATTTGTTGAGAGATTGATATATTTGAAAGAGTTCAAATATATGTCTAATTAAATATATGGTATTTAATTAGAAGATGAATTAATTAATTATGAATTAATTAATTATTCAATTTAGTTTAAATTAAATGAGATTTAATTAAACTATAGTCTATGAGAGAAATAAATATTTGAAGAAGTTCAAATATTAATATGAATTTGATTCATATTAAATTTATAGGATATAAGAGAATTTGAAGGAGTTCAAATTTTAATATGAATTTGATTCATATTATAGAATTAATTAATTGAAGCCCTGAAATTAAATATATGATATTTAATTGGGTAATTAATTAACTAATAGAAGGTCTCAAATTAAATATATGATATTTAATTGGTGATTAATTAATTAAAAAATTAATTAATTGGAAATTAATCAATTATGGAAATGATTAATCACTTATGGAAGTAATTAATCATTTATGGAAATGATTTAATCACTTATGGAAGTGATCAATCATTTATAGAAAAGATTAATCAATTGTGAAATTGATTAATTATGAAAAAGATTAAATCAGTTATGGAAATAATTGATTTTAAATGAATATTTTATTCATGGCCTTTCTCCTATAAATAGAACACTAACCCTAGGGTTTAGGCACCACAACATATGGCCACCATAAGGCCCTCTCATATTCTCTCAACTCAAGAACTCTAGGGAGAATTTTCTCTCTAGAGTTTTTCCCATTCAAGATTAGGTAGTCCCACAACTACGTTCCTAATCTCAGAGTTATAGCGGGGAAGATCAAATGGTGGTGTTCTTCGTTATTGCAGAGCAATCAAGAAAGGCGTTCTTGAAGAATTCAGAGTCGTCAACGAAGGTATGTTTCTCATCGCTTAACATTTTGCCAATGTATTGGTATTTTGTAAAACAAAATTAATTTACGAACGGTCCAATTGCTTCCGCTGTAACAGAATTGGGAATTCCAATCCTTCAACTTCATGGTAAAGGAGGGCATTGTGCTAGGTCATAGGATTTCTAAGAATGGTCTAGAAGTTGATAGAGCAAAAATTGAGGTTATTGAAAGATTAGAACCACCGAATTCAGTGAAAGGGATTCGGAGTTTTCTAGGTCATGCTGGATTTCATAGAAGGTTCATTAAGGATTTTTCAAAAATTAGTAAACCTCTTTGTAACTTATTGTGTACTGATCATGTTTTTTACTTTAATGCAGATTGTAGGAAGGTTTTTGAAACTTTAAAAGTTGCTTTAATCTCAGCACCCATTCTTTGTGTACCTAATTGGAATTTACCATTTGAGGTAATGTGCGATGCGAGTGATGTTGCAGTAGGTGTTATGCTGGGGCAAAAGCAGGACAAATTTATCCATCCTATATATTATGCAAGCAGGATTTTAAATGAGGCACAAGTCAACTATACAACTAGTGAAAAAGAGTTGTTGGTTGTTGTGTTTGCTTTTGAGAAGTTCCGGCCATATTTGGTTGGATCCAAAGTCACGGTGTTCACGGATCATGCAGTAATAAGGTACTTGATGTCTAAAAAAGATGCAAAGCCTAGATTAATTCATTGGGTTTTATTATTGCAGGAGTTCGACCTGGAGATAAAGGATAAGAAGGAATCAGAGAATGTCATTGTAGATCATTTGTCTCGTCTTGATCCATCATCATCTTTGCTGAAGCAATCTGCCATTTCAGATTCTTTTCCAGATGAGCAGCTTTTTGCTGTTGAGGAAAAGGTAGTCAGGGATGTCTCGTGGTATGCTGATATTGCTAACTTTTTGGTCAAGGGAGTCACTCATATTGATATGGATTGGAGGCAGAAGAAAAAGTTTAAGCATGATGCAAAATTTTTCTATTGGGATGAGCCATTTATGTATAAGCAATACTCTGACGGTATTATTCGTAGGTGTGTTTCAGGTGATGAAGCAAAGGAAATCTTGGAGCAATGTCACTCTTCGCCGTATGGAGGCCATTTCAGTGGTCAGAGGAAAGCTGTGAGGATTTTGCATTGTGGATTCTTCTGGCCTACCTTATTTAAGGATGCCCATTGGTTCTACAAGCAATGTGATGCTTGCCAAAGGAGAGGAAACTTAGGGCCTAGAGATGAAATGCCTCTTACTTACATTTTAGAAGTTGAATTATTAGATGTATGGGATATTGACTTTATGGGGCCATTTCCCCCTTCTAATGGCAATGTTTTTATCTTATTGGCAGTTGATTATGTGTCCAAGTGGGTTGAGGTCATCGCATGCCATCAGAGTGATGCTAAGACAGTAGCAAGGTTTCTTCAATCGCACATCTTTGCGTAGTTTGGGACACCTAGAGCTCTAGTGAGTGATGATGGTACACATTTTATTAATAATGTCTTAACTAAGCTGTTAGCTAAGTATGTGATTAAGCATAGGATAGCTACCCTTTATCACCCACAAGCAAATGGTCAAGTTGAAATTAGTAATAGGGAAATTAAATCTATTCTAGAAAAGGTAGTCCATCCTTCTAGAAAGGATTGGTCCTTTAGGTTGGATGAGGCTCTCTGGTTTATAGGACAACCTATAAGACTCCTCTAGGTATGTCTCCCTATAGGTTAGTATATGGAAAAGCTTGTCATTTACCATTAGAGCTTGAGCATAAAACGTTTTGGGATTTGAAAAAGTTAAATTTTGATCTAAGTCGTGCAGGAGCAATAAGAATGCTGTAGCTTAATGAACTGGAGGAATTTCGCCAATTTTCTTATGAAAATGCGAAAATGTATAAAGAAAGGACTAAGTTGTGGCATGACAAGAAAATTAAGCCGAAAGAGTTTGTCAAAGGTTCAGAAAGTTTTACTTTATAATTCTAGATTAAAATTGTTTCCTGGGAAACTAAAATCTAAATGGTCAAGGCCATTTAGTGTGATTGAAGTTTTTCCCCATGGAGCAATTACTTTGCAGGATGAAAAAGATGGGAAAGTGTTCAAAGTGAATGGACAGCATGTGAAACATTATTGGGGAGAGGAGTTCCAGTTGAAATATCCTTCCCTAAAGCTGGTTGATGAATGAGAGAGCAAGATTTTTGCGGGAGCATTTCACAGAGCAAAGTTTTAAGCTCCCAATGGTTGTTTTTATTTAATTTTCTTGTTATGATTTGGTTGATTTAAGTTTGAATTATTTTAGATTTGTTTTGTTTAAATTTGGCATGATTTATTTTCATTGATTTTTCTCGTAATTCTGATTATTTTTATTTCTGGTAATTTAGTTTTTATTTTTCCGATTAGTTTAGATTTTATTTTCAGTTATTTTATATTCTGTTTAGATTAGATTTAATAAAGATTTATCTGATTTATTCGGCTTCGAATAGAAAAGTAAAGATAAAGATTTGATTTGAGCAGTTAATATTTGAATTTCTGGATTTGATTTTTCTATTTTGGGTTTAAATTTAAATTCAATTTGAATTCCATATCCCAGATTCGTTTTGCTCAGAGGATTATTACGACAACTTTATGGCTGAAGCAAATCGTCCGAATAGGAAGGGTTTTGTTGAGAATTAATTACTTTTTACCGTTTGGATTTTTGAATTTTCTGTGGGCAGGTAAAGTTGCATGAGTCATCTGATGGAGCCACGTGTTAAACAAGGATAATCGAAGGGTTTAGCCGTTGGACAGCACATAATAATTTACCATGGGCGAATGGAATCCAAGATTTTACGGTTGATGGTTTAATTGTTCAAATTGCATGCGGTTTTGAACGGTAAAATCAATTAATGAGGGCAAAATCTTTCGGTTATGATTTGATTTGCTGCAGCTCTATTTATTCCAAACCCTTCGGTAAGTGCTTCTCACTCTATTTTCTTGTTTCAACCTTTGTCGTGTGCATTCTTCTTTCTTTGTTTCGATTTTCTGTAAGTCCTGTGAGTCTCCAATGGCGAAAACGAGAGCAAGAAAAGAGAGGGAGAGTTAGGAGGAAGAGGTACCTGTTACCCCTGAGTACAGAAAGCGGAGAAGAAAAAGACACCGGAGGAAAAAGAAGCCAAAAGAAGGAGAAGACAACAACGGGCTGAGGAGCAAGAAGCTGTCCAGAAGGCGACAAAAGATGTTACTACTACAGTGGAAGAAGGAAATCCGAAAGAACCTAAAGTGCAGAACCCAGAGGAGATCGAACCGATAGTGGCGGATACAGAAAGAGTTCAAGAAGAGAATACTGAGGAAATTCAAGAAAAATAGGCTGAGGAGGTGCAGAAACAACATGTAGAGGTTGCACCTGAAGAAGGTAATGAGCCAGTTCAGGAGGCTGGAGTGGAGGTGATCATGCCGGAGGTACCCAAACGTCGCCGTATTAAGCGAAAAGTGAGTCGCGTCAGGATAGTCCGGACTGATACCCTCTCGCCTCCAACTACTGATTCTGAAAGAGAAAATGTAGAGAAAGAAGAGCGTGAGAAGAAGGAGGTCGAGGAAAAAGTAAGAGAAGAAACAGAGAAAAAAGCTGAGGAAGAGCGGTTGCTCAAGCGAAGGGCAGAAAATGGCAAAAGTGTTGCTGAAGCATCGGAGGAACCTGATGAGATAGAAGAGCCACAGTTGCCGTACGATCGCTTCATCAACAATTCTGCCAGGGAAAAATATGCTAAGCTGCTGAAGAGAGACTTCCTGTTTGAAAGAGGATTTAGCGGTGATCTTCCGCTTTTTCTGAGGACCGGCATTGTAGACCACGGCTGGGAGTTGTTTTGTGCAAAACCTGAGTCTGTGAACGCACAGGTGGTGCGTGAATTTTATGCAAATATTGACAAAGAAGATGGTTTCCAAGTGATTGTTCGAGGAGTCGAAGTTGACTGGAGTCCTGTGCTATTAACGCACTATATAACCTTCCGAATTTCCCCCACGCAACGTATAATGAGATGGTTGTGGCGCCATCTAATGAGCAGCTGAGCGATGCTGTGCGGGAAGTGGGTATTGAAGGGGCACGGTGGCAGCTTTAAAAAACGGAGAAAAGGACGTTTCAGTTAGCTTATCTGAAGAGGGAAGCAAACACATGGATGGGGTTTATCAGACAGAGGATGCTTCCAACGACTCATGACTCGACGGTCTCTAGGGAACGGGTTCTTCTGGCTTTCGCGATTTTGCGGTCTCTCACCATTGATGTAGGAAAGATTATTGTTAATGAGATATCTGGTTGTTGGAAGAAGAAGGTGGGGAAGCTGTTTTTCCCGAATACCATTACCATGTTTTGCAAGCGAGCAGGGGTTCCAGAGAATGAAGGAGATGTTATTTTATTTGACAAGGGAATCATCGACATGTCTAACTTGGCACGACTTCAGCGTATGCAAGAGGCACGTTAGGGTGGGCTTGTCTACGGCATCAACACGATTTTAGAACAACTAGTAATGTCGGCCAGCAGACAAGAGTTTTCCGAGAGACAAGCTATAACCTTATGGAACTATGTTAGGAGTCGTGATGCCAGTCTGAAGAAGGCGCTGCAGGAGAATTTTTCCAAGCCATATCCAGCCCATCCAGCATTCCCTGAAGATTTATTGAACCTCTGGATTCCGCCCCTACCGATTGAAAGAGGAGAAGAGGATGATGAAAATGAGCAGGGCCAAGAGGACTGACAGATGAAGTGGCCTTGCACGAGCATAATTTTTGTTCTAGAATTTTTGTTTGCTCGCGCATTTTCAAACCTCCTTTTCTGTTGATATTTTGTTTGCTTTTTTTTTTCTGCTTCTAAAAAATATATCTGCTTTTGTAATTTCTTTTTATGTTTTTAATGAAATTTTCATAGTTGTTTTTGTTCTATGAGCACTAAGTAACTCTAACTTAACTAATTTTCTTCTGAATTTTTGAAACTTGGACTGCTTAAGCTTAATTAGATCAAGGTATTCTGATCTCTAGAAACCTTTTGCTTGAGCATTTCTTCTAGCTTGGTCGTTGTTGCGGCAATGAAGATTCTGAGGTAGTGTCGATTTATATGATCCACTTTAAGCTTAGTTCTAGTCCCACGCTCGGTTTAAAATTCAGATTGAAATATTTAAGTTTGGGGGTATACTTCTCAAAATCAATGATTCATTGGGGACAATGAATAGTTGTAGTTTGGGGGACTTTTTGCTACTCCAATTGTTTTTCTCGAGCATTCCTCTCCTTCATTAAATAATTTGCTAGGTTATTGAGTAACCAGGGACATTTGTGACACTCACAGTTTGTCTTTGCGTCAAAAGATGACCTAGGAAATGTGAAAAAAGGAAAAAGAACTATTTGCTGAAAAAAAAAAGTTGATTGTTGAAAATTTTGCTGAGAAAATTAGTGGAGCAAAAGTTTTGAAGGATGAATGTTAATCCAGCAGTTTTTCTGTCTCCTAGAACTTAGGTGAGCTTCATCATAAAATGTTGCCATTCTGAGGGGCAAGAGATGGAATAACTAAGAATTTTTTAGCTTTACAAAGAGTATTTAGCCTAGTTGGTGATGAGTTTGAGGCAATGGGATACTGCACCATAAAGTGGGTCATCTCATGCTTAAAAGTTTATGACTGTAGGGCTGCTTTAAGTTTGAAAGGCAAAAATATAAACCCCTTAAAAATGTGTTTTAAAATGTCTGATAATAAAGCTAGGTTGTGGCAAGTTCTTAGAATTGAGTTAAAAATGGTGATTATTTGTCCATGCTGAAAGAATTATTTTGCTGCAACAAAGTTTGGTTTTACAGAGTGCTCAGGTAAAGGTTGAAGGTAGTATTGGACTGTCTGGTTTGATTAAGTTATTCTTTGTCTAATATTTTGAATTCTTAAGGGAAGGTGAGTTAGTAATGCTCGGGACACGCAATAGTTCAAGTTTGGGGGTGTGATAACTCTCCAAAAGGTAGTTATTTAGGTCTTATTTCTATAGGGATTTGTGTGTCCTTTGTGCTAAATGGGGTTGCTTTTAGATATATATTCTATGTTTTAACCCATTTGGAAGAATGGAAGCTTTGGAAGTTATTTAATGCAGAATGTATTGTTGAGCGACTGGAGGGAGCAAATTCTGTGTTGGAGCAAAGCGAGGAGCAAAACTGCCACGTCATAGCTCGTTAGCCAATTTAACAAACTGAATTCTGTTAAGCTATTCTCGAGATAAAGGAGCAAGGAGAGCCATCCACGTGTCTAGGTCAAACTAATTCAAGCCTCCTATCCTTCTATAAAAGGAGATAGCCGCCCAAGTAAAAAACATTCCATCTTTGGGAGAAACATTCCATTCTTGGAAAGGTTACTTCCACCTTTGGGAGCCGAATAGAGGAGAGATTGGAGACCATCCAGAAGACCATCAATTGCAAGCTGATCAAGGGAATTAATACTTTGTTGCATTATTTTGTAGTTATGGATACGCTTACTCAGATTGTAACGTATGTTTCCATGCATCTTATGAACTAAGTAGCTTAGGCGTTGGTTAGGGAACATGTGATTGTCGTGCTTAATTTCTAGTAATAAATATTGATTAATGCATCTTGATTAATTGTTGTGCTCATTTCTATTTTGTGTCCGCCTGGCCAGCCGGTATGAATACCTCTATGTAGTTTCAGGGAGGATTTAGGGAGTGTGTGGCGATTAATCACACTAGATCATTGTGTATTGGTGAGCTCTAGTGACTGAGCTAGGGATAGCCAGTTGCCTAGTGCTTGATCGATAGTACTTCATTGGAGTTGAAACACATTCCAAAAGATTCGGAGTTCCGGGAGGAATCTGCTAATAAGGCTGCGAGAGTTTTGCATGATCAATAATATTGCTAGAGCATCTTTTAAAACAATTACTAAATCCTGACCAACGCATGTTTCTAATCTGTTTGCGTATTTGTTTATTTTCTGTTCTGTCATTTCTTTTGCTTCAACATTCCTATAAAAACCAATCATTTTTACCACTTTTGAAACCATTGAAAAACTAAACAAAATAGATAAAGTGAAAGCTAGTTCAGACCTTGGATTCGATAAATACTTATTACTTGTTGCGGACTGTGTATACTTGCACAGAGTCTAGAGTCTTTTTATATCTTATTTTTACTCACTCTAGGAACCCAACAATTATACACTGTAAATTTGTTGCTAAATACCTTTTGCTTATTACGTGAAATAGTTGGAGGTATACCCAATGATTGCTACTGATGAGGAAATGGGAATGACCTACTTTAAACCTTTCGTTGATAAGGAGATTGAGTTTATAAGGAAGTTAGAGAAAGAGCCACTACTACAAATTTGGCCTTTGTTGACGGCTAAAAAGTATCAACTAGCACTTTCATTGACGCTTTTTAGAAGTCAACTGAAGTGGTATCAATAAAACTAAAGCGTCAATATTACTGTTTTCATTGACGCTTATAGGACGTCAACGAAGATGTCTATGTTGACGTTTATAAGTCATCAACAAAGACATTATTGACACGTTTTATCCATCAATGATATTCATAAAGCGTCAACATAAGCACCTTTATTGACGTTTACTAGCCATCAACAAATCGTATTATTGACACCTTTTCATTGTTAATTATAAGACCTAAAATGTCAATATATCTATCTTTATTGACACCTTTACAAAGTCAATATAGTCTTTTATTGACGTTTATTAGTCGTCAAGTTACCATGCTAAATTGTCAAATATTATATTTTCATTGACGGTTAATATCCATCAATTATTGTGTTTTTAATGACATTTTTTAACCGTCAATATACATATTTGGAAAAAATTAAAAAAAAAAAAACCTTCTGATTATTTTTACCCCTCTTTTACAACCTGCATTTACACAAAAGCAGCAAGTTTGATGATACCAAAAATCCAGCAACATTACAACATAATTATAACTAGCCAAAATATTTAGGCACCTGAAAAAACAGGAATATGCACTTCTAAACCCATAACACTACCTTCACTTCACTTGACAACAATAAGACATGCTCAGTACACTATGAAGCTAACACCAAAACTCAAGTATAAATAATATGAGTCAGATCTCGTAACAAGCACATTATTGTTCATCTAGAAATACATAATCAAATGAATCCTAATTTCAACCAAACATAAAATCATAATGAATTCAACCTAATCTAAAGGGCATTACTACGCTTTACCCCTATAACCAAGTTTGATGTCTTACAATGTCGTTCTAAGTCCTTTATCAATGTATACACAAAATAAAGTCTCAAATGTATTTTTACCCGACAACTACCTCAAAGAACATAGATTTAATTAATAAAATATAATAATGTAATATAATACATGAAACTTTCCATTCATTCACAAACCACATTCATGATCTAACTTACAAAGAAAAAGCAAAATTGTTAAACAAAATAAGTACAAAACTCTAAAATATTTCAACTTTGAACTAAAGACCAACCAAGTGAATTGGAGGGATGGTGAGAGGCATGTTTGCTTGAGCTACCTCCTTAAGTCTCTTGAGTCATATGTTGACTTTCTCAATGATGTTGTGTTAGAGTATATCCCTTGCACCTAAGATGAGATAATAATAATTAACAATGCGATACAATCATATAAATTCATATATTATTCACTACATTGCAAGTTGCAACCCAAAACACCAACAAAGGCACGAAACAAAAATCATTTTCATAGTTCTCTTATGCTAAGAATTTGTGAAGTGAAACTTTCATATGTATTCTTCTATTGCAGTACTGAAGATCAAAACCTCTGAAAAAACAAAATCATTTGCTTAAAAATATTCCACCAGGATTGAGTCATGTCAATTGAAACTACCATCATTAGAGATGCAAAGATTGTAATGCAAAGATGGAAATACACTTTTTCCTATTTCAGATTATGGTCTAAATGATCTTTTTGCCCAAGTGGAACACTAAAGACACTATTTTAATGACCAACGAATTCAAAATATGCAATGACAATAATCAATCAAATATTTGTGGAGTGTAAAAGGTACAAATGTTCATTTGTTATGCTCTTTAAATGTATATATTTGTTAGCAGGAGAAATACCACCACAAGTAAATCAACGGTAGTTTAAGTGCACAAAGCATCTTATTTTCATTTATTTTCTTTTTTTTTTCTTTTTCTTTCTTTTCTTGGGACAAAAAACTATTTACACAAAGTAAAAAGAACTAAGGTAGAGGAAGAAGAAGATAACTAAGCCAGAGGTAGAAAGGCAATAGACAAGCGTCTTCCTCTCAAAGGCCAATTAGGCAAAAACGAGAGGCTGAAAGGCATTGAGGCATTTGAGCATGAGGTTGAGGACAAGACTAAGGAAGCAACAAAATTAAAGTTGGAGAAACAGAGAAAGAAGCTACAAATTGAATAGCTGGAGAAAATTGTGAGGCTTAAACTTGAAGAAGATGAATGTTCCAACTTAAGGCCAATTTGGCAAAAACGAGAGGCTGAAAGGCTCTAGATGATTGCTCTTGCCCAAATTTTAAAAGTTTGAAAATGAACTACAAATGCAAAAACTCAATAAATACTCCAACCCCCCATTCATCCATAAGAACCATAACACATACATGTTGGGATTCCACTATTAGGAATACATCACCCATCATATTTACATTAAAACTTGAAAACAATTTAACATCTTTACAAGTTTAATAGTAGCTTTAGACAAATTGTAGCCTTATCTTAACAAAAGTTTAGCTTTGAATCAGATAGAGGACAAAGTTATATACAGACAGTTTCTAGGAAAAAAAAACACATGATCTTTAATCTACTTTACCTAAGAAACTCATTGGACTTGAATTTAAGTTTTTAAAGCCATGAGGTATAAGGCCATATCCAGAGCTCCTCTTTAGTTCAACATAGAGCAAAGTTGAAATGTGGTCAATTGGACGTCACACTCACATAGAACCCTTCAATTATATCATCTTGCCTTTAAAACTACTTAGTCTTTCATTATGGTAATCAGTTCCCAAAATACTACAAGTACGACATTCAAATTACAAGCTTATGAAAGAGAGCACATGTTCAAGAGTGAAAGAAATACCATAGATTTTAACACCAATGTGAGTGAGGATCAACATCTAGCAAGCAGCAACATTAGTATCAGCTTCCCTTTCCTTGTGTACATCTGTGGGTTAACTCATAGTGCTACAAGTAATAAAGGGATTGCTTACTCAAATAATTAACAAGAGCTCAATCCAAAAATAGAAATTAATTGGTAAATAGTGCAGAGATTTAAACACACATTAACGTTAATAAAAGTTAGTTCTTATCCAAATTATACACATACATGTAAAAATCATGTTCATAAAACAAAATAAAACAAAAACCCACGTGACGGATAATACTAACAAGCAAGCAAAGAAGGACAATACAAACCATCCACACATTCCCATATATCTCGAAAGAAAGAGAATTAGAAGTCAAATTTTAGATAACGTTCTACAAGATTGACCGGATGGAATAGCAAACATATACCTCTTCATTCTGATTACACCTGGATTTTTATAATAGAATCTAGACAATCCTAATTTTAGGGCTTAAAAACTATAATTTATAATTTATAGTTAAGAAAGCATAAACTTACCATTATGACATTGCTACTTCACTTAGGCCACTTCACTCAACAAACACAAGGAGGGGTGAAAACAAAAATATACTTGTGCAGAAAGTATACACAAAAAAGTAGTTTAAAAAAATGACTCAGCAGATGACGACAAAGTTAAGCTACTAAGACTCAGTATATTGCAAGTAAATTTGCATACCATAAAGATACTTCAATTATAGATTAATCAATGCAAGTACATTCAGAACTACAAGATAACCAATTTCTCTTAAATAAGCCTACAAAAATAGATGGCCACCAAATTTAAGCACCAACTTTCAAGAACATGAATATCTTCTGAGCATAAGAATCCGCCAAATACGAAAGTGAAACTTACCATTTCAGAAATGCAATAAGAGAGCACATACTTCTACCTTAAATCAGAATGACTTACACATACTGCAAGTTTGTTAGTTGATCAAGTTGTGGAACCAATTTTCCAGAAAGATTCACATTACCAAGATCACTGTGCAAAATAGTCACACAAGAAACATTTTGCTTATGAGTACTTGCGAAGACAACTAAACTCGCTAAAAGAATTAAGTGCAATGACCCTCCCTAAACACAATAACTTAGTATAAAGAGGTGAAACTTAACTTATCACAACAACTCAAACTTTTGGCACTTAACTCAAATCATGGAGGCCTTTTGCAATGAAACAACTCGACTTAACAGCACAATGAAAAATAAGCCTATCATGAACACAAATGACTAAACTATGACTACCACAACAACTAAATTAAACTATGACTACCATAGTTGCAGGCTGCAGGTTAGTCATAGTACTCAAGTTATACCAAGTCAACATAAACTCAATAACTTAATGGAAAACAAGTGAAATTTAACTTATCACAACAACTCAAACCTTTTCATTTAACTCAAATCATGAAGACTTTCTAAATCCAACTAAAGAGCTCTAAGTACAAATCAAGTTCCATCAAGCTTATAATCTAAACACAAAATGAAGTTCTTAAGTTAAGAAGAGATCCAATCCAACAACATAACATTCTAAAAAATATGAGAAATATTATACTAACTTTTCCTTGGCATACAATTGTTAACAAGGAAAATTCAGGAAACAACTCACCCAAACAAAACTTTAAATTTGCTGGTTTGGTTCTAATATGGAGCATTCTTGATACCTAAGCTAATAAAGATATTCAATGTTCAAAATCTCTCCAAAGTTATGCATTCATTCCAAAAAGAAAAAAACAAACAATGTATATCTCAAACTCCAACAAACAACTGTTGTTAGCCTTTGTGTGTTTGTTCGTGTGTATTATAAACAGGCCTTTAAAACATGAATAAACGTGAATTATAATCATACGTTAAGAATCAAAAGTACGTAAGAATATATTTTTATAATCATACGTTAAGAATCAAAATCCTTCACCTTTATCACCGAATTTTGCTTGGTGAGAGACACAACTTTCAAACATGAATAGACATGGATTATATACCAAAAAACATGAACCAATGCCAGCTAGGTGACTAAAAGGGACACTTCCTAATTAGGAAAGGAAAGAAAGGTTATTAAGTAACACTTAAGAAAAAGAAAATCATGATTAATGGTAGTGCTGCTTCACCCAAAAACGAATGTAATTAATTAAAGTCAGATGCCTAGTTACCAACAAAAATGAGTTTGTCGGCAACTTTTTGAAGCCTATTGTGTCTTAGCTTAGGCACATAACAAAGTTACATACATGATAACATATAATTAATTGGGAAAAATGATATAAATATATATTATAAACAAAGTTGAAAAAACATGACAAGATGGATCAGAAGTGAGAAAAAAATGTTGGAAATCATGATTTAAGAAGGTTGATTGGGTAAAAAGGCCAAAAGGGTATGTGTGTGTGTTGATTTATTACAAAGCAACAAGGGATTCCTCTCCATTCCATGAAGATTTTAAGCTTGATTAGATTCCTTAATTAATTAATTAATTATACTATAAAGTTCCTTTTCTTTTTCCTAATGAATGTGGGTGTTTTTGGTTTTCCTGACCAGAAGCAAGATATTGGCATGATCAAAATAAATATGAAAAAGGAGATGAATTAAGCAAAGGTTAATTATAAATAAAATGTTTAGGTAAAAGAGTTTGAAGGCCATGGCTATGTGTCCATTGATAGGGCATCTTGTGGGTCTGAATGCCACAATCAGTATTCCTCTTGACCCACACAACCATACAAATATGAATGTTTTTTTTTTAAGCCCTTTCAATTTGGGACGTTGATTGCACTCATATGGGGTAGGGACAGACTAATAAGACTTTTCACTTTTCTTCAAGTTTCAATCTTTCAACTTTTTTTTATTTTTTTCCCCTTTGATTCCACAGTTTGAAAGGAAAATGGTGTATAAGATGATAAAGGCTCAAACTTTCTCTGCCGTGTAGCATAACATCTGCAGAGTTAGGGCAACTTACCTCCTCCAGCCATGGCCGTTGGTAAGAACAAGCGGATTTCGAAGGGAAAGAAGCGAGGCAAAAAGAAAGCCACCGATCCATTTGCCAAGAAGGATTGGTATGATATCAAGGCACCTTCAGTTTTCAGGGAGGCAAAATGAATTGGTTCGCAAGTTCATTCCAGAGTCAATTGACAAGGAGATTGAAAAGGCAACCTCCAGCATCTACCCTCTTCAAAATGTGTTTATCCAGAAAGTTAAAATTTTGAAAGCTCCCAAATTCGATCTTGGGAAGTTGATGGAGGTTCATGGTGACTACTTAGAAGATGATAGAGAGAGAGGGCTACCAGGCAATGTGGGGAACATATTCATGTACAATTTGAAGACAAAGAAAATGTTTAATTTTAATAGCAAAGGAAGGTGTGAATTATTGTAGAGTTAGACTTTGTTTCTTTGCTTCAAATAACAACAGGTTTTTGAACCATATAGCGTGGACCATGCATGGTTTTCGATTTTCTTCGGGATTCATTGTGTGTTTGTTCGTGTGTATTATAAACAGCAGGATCAAAAGAATCAATTATTCATGAACTCAAATTTAAATCTGTACAAACATTAAAAGAAGCTTGAGATACCTGATATGAAGTTGAAGCCGTGTTAAACACTACTGCGCGAACGAAGAAGAAGAATGACAGTGAAGACGAACGGGCAGTGCGCGAAGACAAACGACAGAGTGCGCGAAGAACCCTCGTACCTAGCTGCGTGAACTGCGTGGAGAGAGCGTGGCTGAACCGGCTGTGCCAACGAAGAAGAAGACGAGCTGAACGGCTGCGCGAATGAAGAAGACGAACGACAGTGCGCGAAGATGAAGAAGACCAATGGCTGCACAAACGAAGAAGAGAAGAACGACAATGAGGGGAGGCTGTTTGAACAAGAAAGAGAGGGAAAAAAAAGGAAGGAGTCTTAGGGTTTTTTTTTTCTTTTCTTTATTTTTTATTTTTTTCTTTTTATTTCATTTCTTTTAGTCCACCCAAAAACAAATGAGTCTTGGATTTCTTTTTTTTTTTCCAACTTTATCTCTTTTTCAATTAAAAACTCAATTTAAACTCCTAAAATCACTTTAAACTCCTAAAATCATTCTGAATTTGGGAGTAATTTAAACTTAAATCTAAAATTCCAAAAAAAACTTAATTTTTTTTTACGTTTAATACCCGTCAAGAAACCCCCATTAATATTGATGTTTTTTGCGTCTCAATATAGTAGTGTTTATTGACACTTATTAGCCGTCAATGCATGTTGTTTTCGTTGACGGCTAATAAGCGTCAATAAAAACCGTCAACAAAACCCTTTTCATTGATGGTTTTCTACCGTCAACTATATGAAAAGGCGGGGTTGGACGAAAATCTACATAAATTAATTTTTTAATCACATTTATTGACGCTTTTTGCCCGTCAACATAAACCAGATCATTTGTTGACACCATATAACCGTCAATATACCTATTTATTTATTAATAATTTATTTTAAAGTACAAATGATATTTTTATTGACGTTTTTTTGACACAAGCGTCAATAAGTCTAAAAAGTCAAGCGTCAATAAAGGCCAAATTTGTAGTAGTGAGCTATCAAAATAGAAGTTTGGCGCCAATATAATAGATTTAACTTCAAATAGATCGGCACCAACTATACTTGAAAATTCCTACATAATGGATAGACTAGACTCCATAGAGAATAACCTCAACAGAAAATTAGATCAAGTGATAGAAGCAATCAATTCATTGGTGAATTATCTTAAAACAAAACGGATGATGAGGGATGATGATGCGAGCCATGATTTATACAAGGTACACTGTATTTGTGATCGACTATGTTTGTAATATACTGTATTTGTGATATATCTGAATATGAATGCATCTAATTTTTAAAAATTAAACAATAAGCAATCGAGTTTGAAAAGGAGCTGGAAGAGTTGGAGTAAGAACAAAAAGAGCTGGAACATGAGAAAGAGATTTCTGAAAATGCAGACAACCCAAAGATCAAAGGCAAAAGGGATGATGATGAAGATGAGGACCCTTCAGGCCAAACACAACAGACGTCTCTGCTAGGTGACTCTACTATCTCCCTCTTACAGACTAAACGAGGAGAAGAAAAAGACCAAGGGAAAAATGATCAAAATGAAGGGAAAAATACATATGTCAAGGTAAGAAATGTTTAAACTCCCTTTATATGACTATATACACATTGTATTTCTAGGTCTTATGGTAAATGAAGCAGGAAAAGGATACTGCTGAGGATACAGACGAGGTGATAAATGATGTAATACGTTCAATCGATGAGGACGCTGTTTATGAGGACTTCATGAAAACAATAAAGGGAAAGCGTGTTGCAATTGTATGATAATGATATCTAAATAGTTAAAAAGATTTGTTGTCTTGTTTTTAATTGTTCATAACTAACAATAATCTATTCTAATAGGATGAATTCGACATATGTATGGGAGTCAGAACATTGATAAACAGAGGACCAGTTGCAAAAAGATCATTAAAACTGACATTTGAAGCTAAACCAAAGGTAGAAATAGATTACAACTTTGACTGTTTTAATGTTATCTTATATGATGCCTCCTGCTGATATAATAGGATAAGGGACAAACAAGTTCTAAAAAGAAACACTTCATTCCACCACGACATGAATTGGGAAGACCAAAAAAGTTACTTATAGGAAAGAGTCCTGAGGTAAGTGAAATCTGTATATTAATTATAAATAGTTACATGCAAAATAGAAAAAATAATGTACAATTAACGACGTTTACAGGTGAAGAGAGCAAATGATGCATTGAATCTAAACAAAGCCTCTGATAGAAGGAAGACGACAGTACTAAGAGAGGTATATTTACAGTATATTTATAAATGTTAATGGACATTGAATTATATTTACTGTGTATTTACACATATTTCTTTTATTAGATAAATCAAAATATAAAACAAGAGGAGCGACCAAAGGAATATAAAAATGCCAAATAGAGGACTTTAAAGGCAACAGGAGCTTATATAGATGCATTGGTTGGGGCGTGGGAAGCACCGCAAAAACCTCCATTGGTTATCTACGAGACATATTTTAATCCCAATCGCACCCAACAGACACAAGAATAGCTGCCTTTTGGATTTGTCTAGGATTAGATGCACTTTGCTTAAGTAAGACTTAATCTTTGTTTTGCTTTTTGAATTCCTGAACTTTGCGTTTTGGTTATGTAATAGTTTAGACTACTTAACCTTGAAAGCTTGACTTTTAAATACTCAGCTTTGAAAACTTGACTTTATTTTATCTGGATCTACGTTTATGTTTTGACTTACTGGAATGACATTATATATTTGTTTGATAAGGTTTCACAGTTACATTCTTACTTGTTGGAATGACAATGCATTTGTTGGTATGGAAATGGAATGTATATTTGTTGGAGCAAAATGTAGTTTAATGTTTGCTCTTACTTAATTTTGAAAGATCCCATAGAAGTTTGATGCTTGTTGGTATTTCCAAGAGGTCCTTACTCATTACTGGAGATTTAGAATGTAAAAAACGTGCCTCTATTTGTACTAGTTATTTTGGGGTGATTGGCATTGCTAGTAAACGTACTTTAAAATTATCGTTAACTTAGAAAAATGGTTGTTAGCTGCCTACTGTCTTAATGTAAACTTGGAAACATAAGATAAAAATGCATAGATCTTGTTAGCTGCAAAACAAAGTATATTGTATTTGTTATATGATTAAACACTGCATTCCAACCATTGATTCAACACCAAATTCCAAAACATTACAAAGAACGTGCAAGTATAAAACTACCCCAACTTCTATTTTGTAGAAGTACAAATACCATGTAAATGGAAATGTGAATGCAATGCAGGCAATGAGACAATAACTAACTTACAAATAAGAAAATAACAAGAAGTTCAAAATATTAACATGGTCCTAAAAGAAGACGATTAAATGTTGACATATACAGATATAGCGTTCCCATACTCAATTTGATAGAGGATTCTTACAAGAACTACGATTGTGTCCGACTTGACGACACCGACCACACTTTACTTTAGATCTTCTTCCAATTTGAGATTGCATTCTCTTCTTCTTCGGCCTACCAGCTTGACGTTTGACGTTAAGAGGTTGCAGAGGGAGGATGGGCAAGTTGTTGGATCATACCAATTGGCCAAACATCTACACTGTATAGTTGATTCAAATTTGAAAGATGGTAAAACTTATCTACATACAAGTTTAGTTCAAGGTTCCTGTTACATAAAGCAAGACATGCATGACTACATGGAATCAATCCAAATCCCATTGCCTACAAGTACATGTTCAATTGAGAATGTTGACATCAAATTGTTTAATGTGATCATTGTTGGGCTCCTAGAGTGAGTAAAAATATAGTATAAAATACTCTAGAATTCCTGTGCAAGTATACACAGTCTGCAACAAGTAATATTATCAATCCAAGGTCTGAATGAGTTTCCACTCTACCTATTTTTGTGTAACTTTTTAATGGTTTCAAGAATAATAAAATGATTAGGTTTTATCGGAATTATGCTGAAGCAAATTAAATGACAGAACAACGAGTAAACAAATAGATAGACAGATTAAAGACAGGCGCTGGTTAGGTTTTAGTGATTGTTCAAAGATATGCTCTAGCAATATTATTGATCATGCATTTCCCGCAGTATTATTAGCGGATTCCTCCCGGAACTCCGAATCTTTTGGGATGTGTTTCAACCCCAATGAAGTGCGACCGATCAGGCACTAGGCAACTGGCTATCCCTAGCTCAGTCACTGGCGTTCACCAATACACAATGATCGTAGTGTGGATAATTGCTACACACTCTCTAAATCATCCCTGAAACTAGAGAGAGCTATTCACACCGGCTGGCCAGGCGGGCATAAAATGAGAATAAGCACAACAATTAACCAAAATGCGATAGTCAATTTATTACTAGAGATGAAGCACAGTAATCACATTATTCCTAACCAACACCCTAAGCTACTTAGTTCATAATAAGCATAGGAATACGAATTACAATCTGAGTATGCATGTCCATAACCACAAGTTAATAAAGGAAATAAACTCCCTAATCAGCTTGCGGAAGATGGTGTTCTTGATGATCTTCAATCTCTCTAAAATATTCGGCTTCCAAGGGAAAACATGGAATGAGTTTGACTTGGACGGCTACTTCCTTTTATAGAAGGAGAGGAGACTTGAATTAGGTCAACTTGGACACGTGTAGGGCTCTCCTTGCTCCTTTATCCCGAAAATAACTCAACAGAAGTCGGTTCATGAAGTTGGCTAACGAGCTGTGATGTGGCAGTTTTTGCTCCCAGTTTTGCTGCAGCATAGAATTTGCTCCCTCCAGTCACTCAGCAGCATAATCTGCACAAAGTGATTTCCAAAGCTTCCATTCTTCCAAATGGGTTAAATCATGTAATATCTCTGTAAAACAAACCCTATTAAGCATTAAAGACACACAAATCCTTATATAAATGAGGCCTAAATAACTACCTTTTGGGCAGTTATCATACCCCCAAACTTGAACTATTACGCGTCCCGAGCAATACTAACCAACCTTCCTTCAAGAATTTCAAAACTTTAGATAAAGAATTAGCTTAATCAAACCAGACAGTCCAACACTACCTTTAACCTTTACCTGAGCACTCTGCAAAACCAAGCTCTGCTGCAGCAAAATGATTCCTCCGGCATGGACAAATAATCACCACTTTTCAACTTAATTCTAAGAACTCACCACAGCCTAGCTCTATTATCAGACATTTCAAAACATATTTTTAAAGGTTTTATATCATTATTTATCAGACTTAAAGCAGCCTTACAGTCATAAGCTCTTAAGCATGGGATGACCCACTTTATGGTGCAGTATACCCTTGCCTCAAGCTCATCACCAACTAGGCTCAATACTCATTATAAAGCTCAAAAATCCTTAGTTATTCCATCTCTTGCCCCTCAGAATGGCGACATTTTGTGATGAAGCTCACCTAAGTTCTGGGAGACAGAAAAACTGCTGGATCATCATTCATCCCTCAAAACTTTTGCTCTGTCAATTTGTTTCAGCAAAATCTTCAACAAATAATTTTTTCCAGCAAATAATTTCATTATTTTTTCCATATTTCCTAGGTCATCTTTTGACGCGAAGACAAACTGTGGGTATCACAAATGTCCCCGGTTACTCAATAACCTAGCAAATTTTAATTTGAGGGAGAGGAATGCTCGAGCAAAATAATTGGAGTAGCAAAAAGTCCCCCAAACTTGAATTATTCATTGTCCCCAATGAATCATTATATAAGCAAGTATACCCCCAAACTTAAATTTTTCTATCTGAATTTTTAAACTAAACATGGGACTAGGATTAAGCTAAAAGTGGATCATATAAGTCAAAACTACCGTCAAAATCTTCTTTGCCGCAACAACAGTCCAGGCTAGAAGAAATGCTCAAGCAAAAGGTTTCTGGAGATCAGAATACCTTGATCTAATTAAGCATAATCAGTCCAAGCTTCAAAAATTCAGAAGAAAACAGTTAAGTTAGAATTACTCAGTGCTCATGGAATAGAAACATTCAGAAATTTCATTAAAATCATAGAAAAACAGAAATTACATAGCAGAGATATATTTTTAAAGCAGAAAAATTAAAAAGAAACAAGCAAACATATTGATCAAATGGGGTCAGATATGCGCGAGCAAACAAAATGATAAGAACAAAAATAATGCTTCGCTGAAGATCATTTCATCCATCAATCTTCCTGACCCTGCTCTTCATATCATTCTCTTCTTCTTTTTCCACAGGTGGGGGCAGAATCCAGAGATTAAACAAATCATCGGGAAACACTGGAAAGGCCTGATATGGTCTTGAGAAATTGGTTTGCAAGGCCCCCCTGAGCGCGTCATCTCTCCTTTTAGCATAAGTCCAATAGGTCTGAGCTTGCCTTTCAGCAAATTCTAACCTACTGGTCAACACTGTCAGTTGCTCTAGGATCTGATTAACGCCATACACCAGCCCTCCCTGGCGAGCCTCTTGCGTACGCTGAAGCCGCGCCAGATTAGGTGTGTCAATGATTCCCTTATCAGTCATGATCATATCTTCTGGAACCGTGGGCACTCCTGCCCTGCTGCATAACATTGTGATAGTGTTTGGAAAGAACAGCTTCCCCACCTTCTTTTTCCAGCAATCAACAATCTCAGAAGAAATAATTTTTCCTACATCAATACTCATCGAGCGAAGAATGGCAAAGGCAAGCAATACCCTGTCCCGAGATACTGTGGAGTCGTGTGTTGTCGGCAGCAAGCGTAGCCTGATGAAACCCATCCAAGTGTTGGCTTCACTCTTCAAATAAGCAGCTTGAAACGTATGCTTCCGCGTCTGCGACACCCTCCATTGAGCCCCCTCAACACCTACCTCTCGGACCGCCGCGTTTAATTGGTCGCTCGATGGGGCAACCATCATTTCATTGAAAACTGCGTGCGGAAAGTCCTAAAGATCAAACAATTTATTAATGGCCTCTGGGCTCCATTGGACAGGCACTCCTCGAACGATAACCTCAAAATCATTCTTAACGTCCAGATTGGCATAAAATTCTCGAAAAATGTTAGAATTGACAGGTTCTGGTTTCGCACAAAATTGCCTCCATCCGAGGTTCACTATTCCAGACTCCAAGAATCTGGGCAAATCACTGCCAAATCCTCGTTCGAACAACAAGTCCCGTTTCAGCACCTCCTGGTATTTTGCTCGAGCAAGATCGTTGACGAAGCAAATGAATGGTGCCCTCGGCTCCTCAATTTCTCCCGATGCTTCAGCAATTCCTTTGCCCTTGCTTTCTCTCTGTTCGCGCAAACGCTCTTCTTCTGCCTTTCTTGCCTCTTCTTCTTTTTCCTTATTCTCAGCTTCCCTTTTTTCTTCCTCAGAGTCCGACGTCGGAGGTGGTGGAGTGTTCCTAAACACCATCACGCGACCCGCCTTCCTCTTGATGCGGTGGCGCTTGGGCGGTTCAGGCATAATGATTTCAACATGAGCCTCCTGCACCGGCTCTGGCGTTTTCTCTTTTTCAGGCATACCTGCGACTTGTCTTTCGACCTCTGTCTCATGTTCCTTCTCAGTATTTCCTTCCTGAACCGTAGCAGAAACTATCGGTTCTGTCTCAAGATTCTGAATAGCCTCTGTTTCTTGGATGACTTCTTGTTCCGCAGCCCTCTGCTGCCTCCTTCTTCGCTTCGCCTCCTTCTCTTCTGGCGTTCTTTTCTTCTTAGATTTTCCTTTTTGAACCTCCGGTGTGACCGACACCTCTTCTTCTTCATTCTCTCTTTCTTTCCTAGCTCTAGTCTTGGCCATGGATAACTCAAAGGGTTTTGCAAAGAATGAAAAGGAGAAAGAAAGAATGTAGATGGCAAGATAGAATCAAGAAGACGAAATAGAACGAAGACTTACCAATGTCTGCAAATAAATAAGGCTCCAACAATTTGAAATCCTAACCGAAAGGATTTGCTCCGTAATAAATGGTTTTACCGTTCACAATTAAGTTGCAATTAAAATCCCTAACGGTAAAATTGTGGAACTCCAATCATCTATGGGAAATAATGGCATGCTGTCAACGGCTAAACCGTTGGATTGTCCCTACACGACATGTGGCAGCATCCCTGCAATTTACCTGCCCATAGAAATTCAAAAATCCCAACGGTAAAAATAATTACTCACATTAGAATCCTTCCTATTCGTGCGGAAAATTTGCTCCAGCATTATCTTTGCTACAACAATCTTCTGAACCTGCCGAATCTTAGATACGGAATTTAAATTTCAAAATAGAAAAATCAAATCTTTTAAATTCAAATTAAACTTTAACCGATCAAATCAAACTTAATCTTTTATTCTTAAAAGAAGCCGAATAAACAAAACAGAATTCAAGTAACTGAAAATAAAAACTAGATCAAATCTAATAAAAATCAAACCAATTAAAAGATAATACAAAGATAATCTAAGAAAATCAAATCAAATCAAATTTAAAAATGGAATAGATAAAACCGAAACTACCACTATAATAAAAGAATACCCTGAAGATAAAATCTAATAAACCATGCAAAATTAAGTCTAACCTAACCGAAATCAAAATCAAATCAGCGAAAAAAATAAAATTAATACAAACTGTGGGAGCTCAAAATTTTGCTCTGTGAAATGCTCCCGCAAAAGTCCTGCTCTCTCAATCATCAACCAATCTTAGGGAAGGATACTTCACCTGAAATTCCTCTCCCCAATAATTTTTCACACGTTGTCCATTCACCTTGAATACTCTCCCATCTTTTTCATCCTGCAAAGTAATTGCTCCATTGGGAAAAACCTCAACCACAGTAAATGGTCCTGACCATTTAGATTTCAATTTTCCAGGAAATAATTTTAATCTAGAATTATAAAGCAAAACTTTCTGACCCCTGACAAATTCTTTAGATTTTATTTTCTTGTCATGCCACAGCTTAGTCTTTTCTTTATACATTTTTGCATTCTCATAAGAAAATTGGCGAAATTCCTCTAACTCATTAAGCTGCAGCATTCTTATTGTTCCTGCACGACTCAGATCAAAATTTAACTTTTTCAAAGCCCAAAATGTTTTATGCTCAAGCTCTAATGGTAAATGGCAAGCTTTCCCATATACTAACCTATAGGGAGACATACCTAGAGGAGTCTTATAAGCTGTCCTATAAGCCCAAAGAGCCTCATCCAACCTAAAGGACCAATCCTTTCTAGATGGATGGACTACTTTCTCTAAAATAGCTTTAATTTCCCTATTACTAATTTCAGCTTGGCCATTTGCTTGTGGGTGATAAGGGGTAGCTATCCTATGCTTAATCTCATACTTAGCTAAAAGCTTAGTTAAGATATTATTAACAAAATGTGTACCCTCATCACTCACTAGAGCTCTAGGTGTCCCGAACCGCGCAAAGATGTGCGATTGAAGAAACCTTGCAACTGTCTTGGCATCACTCTGATGGCATGCGATGGCCTCCACCCACTTGGACACATAATCAACTGCCAATAAGATAAAAACATTGCCATTAGAAGGGGGAAATGGCCCCATAAAATCAATACCCCACACATCGAATAGTTCAACTTCTAAAATGTAAGTAAGAGGCATTTCATCTCTAGGCCCCAAGTTTCCTCTCCTTTGACAAGCGTCACATTGCTTGTAGAACCAGTGAGCATCCTTAAACAAGGTAGGCCAGAAGAATCCACAATGCAAAATTCTCATAGTTGTCCTTTGACCGCTGAAATGGCCTCCATATGGCGAAGAGTGACATTGCTCCAGGATTTCGGTTGCTTCATCACCTGAAACGCACCTACGAATAATATCATCAGAGCATTGCTTATACATAAATGGCTCATCCCAATAGAAAAATTTTGCATCATGCTTAAACTTTTTCTTTTGCCTCCAATCCATGTCAATAAGGGTGACTCCCTTCACTAAAAAGTTGGCAATATCAGCATACCAAGGGACATCCCTGACTACCTTTACCTGAACAGCAAAAAGCTGTTCATCTGGAAAAGAATCGGAAATGGCAGATTGCTCTAGCAAAGATGATGATGGATCAAGACGAGACAAGTGATCTGCAATGACATTCTCTGATCCCTTCTTGTCCTTTATCTCCAAGTCGAATTCATGCAGTAATAAAATCCAACGAATTAGTCTAGGCTTTGCATCTTTCTTTGACATTAAATACCTTATTGCTGCATTATCCGTGAACACCGTGACTTTGGATCCAACCAAATATGGCCGAAATTTCTCAAAAGCAAACACAACAGCTAACAACTCCTTTTCAGTAGTTGTGTAGTTGACATGTGCCTCATTTAAAACCTTGCTTGCATAATATATTTGATGAATAAATTTGCCCTGCTTCTGCCCCAGCATTGCACCTACTGCAGCATCACTCGCATCACACATTACCTCGAATGGCAAATTCCAATTAGGCGCGCAGAGAATGGGTGCTGAGATTAAAGCAGCCTTCAATGTTTCAAAAGCCTTCCTACAATCTGCATTAAAGTCAAAAACATGATCAGTGCACAATAAGTTACAAAGAGGTTTATTGATTTTGGAAAAATCCTTTATGAACCTCCTATAAAATCCAACATGTCCTAAAAAACTTCGAATCCCCTTCATTGAATTCGGTGGCTCTAGTCTTTCAATAACCTCAACTTTTGCTCTATCAACTTCTAGACCATTCTTAGAAATCCTATGACCTAACACTATGCCCTCCTTCACCATGAAGTGGCACTTCTCCCAATTAAGAACTAGATGGGTATCCTCACATCTTTTTAACACCTTACCTAAATTATCTAAACAACTCTGAAAAGACCCTCCAAAAACTGAAAAATCGTACATAAAGACCTCAACAGTGGACTCAATCATATCAGAAAAAATTGCTAACATACACCGCTGAAATGTTGCTGGAGCATTGCAGAGGCCAAAAGGCATTCGCCTGAAAGCGAATGTCCCATAAGGACAGGTGAAAGTGGTTTTTTCCTGATCTTCAGGAGCAATAGTAATCTGGTTATACCCAGAATAACCATCCAAGAAACAGTAATAGGCCTGACCAGCCAATCGATCCAACATCTGGTCGATAAATGGTAGAGGGAAATGATCCTTTCGGGTGGCTTTATTAAGCCTTCTGTAATCATGCAAACCCTCCAGCCAGTTACTGTCCTGGTTGGAATCAACTCATTATCTTTATTGCTTACCACAGTGACACCTCCTTTCTTAGGAACACATTGGACAGGGCTTACCCAATTGCTATCGGCAATTGGATAGATAATCCCAGCATCCAACCATTTAATTACCTCCTTTTTAACAACCTCTTTCATCGTAGGGTTAAGCCTTTTTTGTTGCTCAATACTCCTAAAGGATCCCTCCTCTAGAGTGATTTTGTGCATACAAAAAGATGGGCTAATTCCCTGAATATCAGCCAATGTCCAACTTATAGCTTTGCGGTATTGCTGCAGCAATTTTATTAAGGTCTCTTCATGCTCCGACATTAAATCTGATGCAACAATAATGGGCAATGTCTCAATTTTATTAAGGTCTCTTCATGCTCCGATAAAGGTTTCAAATCTAAAGTAGGTGCCTCAATTAGGGATGGCTTAATTGGGGGAGCCTTTCTTTGATCTAAATCTAAAGACTCAAAAACATCCTCACACCTAAACAATTCTTTTTCTTTTTTTCTATCTAAAGAACAAACTTCTAAATCCTCTACACTAACCTCTCCATGCTTCTCCGAATGCTCATCAGCCGAATCCTGTATTGCTGTCTCAATAACTGTGCTCTCCAGAATCCTAATGAAGGAGCAATCCTCCATTTCGTCTGGATATTTCATGGCTTTAAACACATTAAATTTCACTTCCTCATTACAGACTCTCATTGTTAATTCTCCTTTTTGAACATCTATTAATGCCCTACCAGTAGCCAAAAATGGACGACCTATAATAATTGGGACATCTTTATCAGCCTCATAGTCTAAAATAATAAAATCAACAGGAAATATGAACTTATCCACTTTTACTAAGACATCCTCAATTTTACCCTCTGGATATGTGATAGACCTATCAGCTAATTGGAGTGTAACTGTGGTAGGTCTATCTTCACCAATACCTAACTTTTGATAGACCGAAAGAGGCATAAGGTTAATGCTTGCACCTAAATCACAGAGTGCTCTACCTAATTCTTTTCCACCTATAGACACAGGTATAGTAAATGACCCTGGGTCCTTAGCCTTGGGGGGTAGCCCATTTTTAAGAATAGCACTACACTCCTCGGTAAGAGATACAGTTTCGAACTCACCTAACCTTTTCTTTTTAGTCAAAATATCCTTAAGAAATTTAGCATAATTAGGCATTTGCTCTATAGCTTCTACTAAAGGCATATTTATATTCAACTGCTTAAGAATCTCTAAAAACTTTTTAAATTGACCATCCTGATTCTTTGGCTTTTGCCTTTGTGGAAAAGGTAGAGGTGGTACATAAGGTGGGGGCGGCACATATGGTGGTTCTACATCTGGCACAGAACCAGATGCTCCAACATTTTCTTTGTTGCCTCCACCACCCTGACCAGACTCCAACTCTTTCTCGACAACAATATTATTATTTCTATCATCATTTTTCTCTATAACCTGGGTTTTACTAGGCTCAATTCTTTCTTCTAATGGCTTACCACTCCTAAGAGCAACTGCTTTTACCTGCTCCTTACCTTCCCTTCTAGGGTGTTCAGTATCTGATGGAAGTTTCCCTTGAGGCCTCGCCTTCAGCTCATTAGCTAGCTGACCCACTTGCAATTTCAGGGCCCTCATCGAAGCTTGATTACTTTGAATTGCGGCATCTGTGCGAGCCATGAATTCTTTCATCATCGCTTCGAGAGAATTTCCCGAATTTTGCTGGGGCAAAGCCTGTTTATTTTGTTGGGGCATTACCTGTGCTTTAGAAAATCCCGGCTGGTTCATCTTCTGTTACGCTTGCATGTTATTTCCTTGACCTCCCCATGAGAAATTGGGGTGGTTGCGCCAACCTGGATTATAGAAGTTAGAATAAGGGTTGTTCCTCTAATTACCTACAAAAAACACAGAAGCTGGATTGCTGGGGCAAAACTCGTAGTTGTGGTCTTCACCGCAATAGACACATGCTTCGTCCGAGACTTGGTTCACCACTGCAGCAGCCTCCATAGCTGGTGGCTGCTGATGACTAATCACTGTCACATTCTTAAGAGCATTAGCAATCATAGCAAGATCAGCCCTAATGGTGGACACACCATCAACCTCTAATACACTCTTAACCTTTTTATTTGTGCCTCTAACATCCGACCATTGACAACTATTAATAGATATTCTTTCTAAAATTTCATAAGCTTCATCAAAAGTTTTTGCCAAAAGGGCCCCTCCAGCCGAGGCATCGACCATACCTTGGGTTACTCCATTTAAACCATTGTAAAATGTTTCCATTTGAATACAATGAGGTAAACCATGGTGGGGACACTTTCGTAAAAGCTCCTTAAACCTCTCCCAAGCCTCACTAAAAGTCTCATCCTCAAGTTGCCTAAACTCTACTATTTCACTCCTTAATTTAGCATTTCTATTAGGTGGGAAATATTTACTCAAAAAATTTTCAGCTAACTCATCCCACGTCCTAATTGATCCTGGAGCAAAAGAGTTTAACCATGACTTTGCTCCATCTCTAAGAGAATACGGGAACAAAGTTAATCTAAGAGCATCTCTAGGCACTCCTTGAATTACAAAAGAATAACTAACTCCTAGAAATGACTTAAGATGTAAATGAGGGTCTTCAGATGTCAAACCATGGAATTGCCCCACGGTTTGCAACATCTGAAACATTACCGGTTTCATTTCAAAATTTGCCGCTTGGATTTGGGGACGTGCAATCCCTGGATTCAACTCATTAAACATCGGGACAGCATATGCTCGAATGGCTCTGGTCCTATCGTTCGCTATCAAGATAGGATTCTCAGCCTGATTATTTCGCTGCTCATTTTGCTCAAATAGTGGGTTTTGCTGCAGCAACGGATTCTGCTGGGGGTTTGCTGCTGCTGGACCTTCATGAACCTGCGGAAGTTGCGGCACGTTCTCCATCTGGTTTCTGCGCTGCTCCCTCCTTCTGTTCCTAAATGTCCTTTCAATTTCTGGATCAAGCTCAAACCGTACCCCAGGCGGATCGCTCATGCACCAAAATCACACCTGCAAAAACAAAAAAAAACAAAAAAAAGTTCTAGCACCAAACCACTAAAACACATACACAAAACAGATCAGATAAAAACTTATTCAAGTCCCCGGCAACGGCGCCAAAAACTTGTTGGGCTCCTAGAGTGAGTAAAAATATAGTATAAAATACTCTAGAATTCCTATGCAAGTATACACAGTCTACAACAAGTAATATTATCAATCCAAGGTCTGAATGAGTTTCCACTCTACCTATTTTTGTGTAACTTTTTAATGGTTTCAAGAATAATAAAATGATTAGGTTTTATCGGAATTATGTTGAAGCAAATTAAATGACAGAACAATGAGTAAACAAATAGATAGACAGATTAAAGACAGGCGTTGTTTAGGTTTTAGTGATTGTTCTAAGATATGCTCTAGCAATATTATTGATCATGCATTTCCCGCAGTATTATTAGCGGATTCCTCCCGGAACTCCGAATCTTTTGGGATGTGTTTCAACCCCAATGAAGTGCGACCAATCAGGCACTAGGCAACTGGCTATCCCTAGCTCAGTTACTGGCGTTCACCAATACACAATGATCGTAGTGTGGATAATTGCTACACACTCTCTAAATCATCTGTGAAACTAGAGAGAGCTATTCACACCGGCTGGCCAGGCGGGCATAAAATGAGAATAAGCACAACAATTAACCAAAATGCGATAGTCAATTTATTACTAGAGATGAAGCACAGTAATCACATTATTCCTAACCAACACCCTAAGCTACTTAGTTCATAATAGGCATAGGAATACGAATTACAATCTGAGTATGCATGTCCATAACCACAAGTTAATAAAGGAAATAAACTCCCTAATCAGCTTGCGGAAGATGGTGTTCTTGATGATCTTCAATCTCTCTAAAATATTCGGCTTCCAAGGGAAAACATGGAATGAGTTTGACTTGGACGGCTACTTCCTTTTATAGAAGGAGAGGAGACTTGAATTAGGTCAACTTGGACACGTGTAGGGCTCTCCTTGCTCCTTTATCCCGAAAATAACTCAACAGAAGTCGGTTCATGAAGTTGGCTAACGAGCTGTGATGTGGCAGTTTCTGCTCCCAGTTTTGCTGCAGCATAGAATTTGCTCCCTCCAGTCACTCAGCAGCATAATCTGCACAAAGTGATTTCCAGAGCTTCCATTCTTCCAAATGGGTTAAATCATGTAATATCTCTGTAAAACCAACCCTATTAAGCATTAAAGACACGCAAATCCTTATATAAATGAGGCCTAAATAACTACCTTTTGGGCAGTTATCAATCATGAACCTCAAATTGATACTGATTAACGTGATATAGCTACAAAAAAGAAAAACATTTATTAGTAAACAAAAAATGATATAGAATATATAGTTAATAAATCATAAACTCACATCCATTGTTCGAGTGTCTTCCAGAATGTCCCTGAGAACTTTTTCAATCGATGGAAAAAGGTGTGTTCGTTGAAAGGAAGAGAAACATCGACGGTCATAAAACCATGTTTGCAACAATCTCCATATTGACTCAAGGAGAGGAATAATAGGTAACTCATGTTCATCCATCAACCGAGAATTCAAGCTTTCATATATATTAGTAGTCATCATGGAAAATCTTTTCCGAACAAAAAATGCCCTTGCCCATTTAGAACGACCAATCTCTTCTAACTCTGGCCTAATTGAATGAACTATAGACTCTAATTGTCTCGTGTAATACTCATACTCAATAACCATGTAAGCCTCCGCACCCTTCATGTGTTAGGTTTTATGCCCTAAAACTCGCAGATAGTGAATGTCAACAAATTTTATACTTGTATATAATAAAGTGTTATTTAGTTTCTGCAATAAAATGTTATTGTTAAATATTGCACTATTTAACCCAAATCCAATAAACTAAGATCCAAGGTTGTTTGTATGTAACTTGAACTAGTATGTGGGGACATACGGGGATCGATGTTCAAGTAACAACCTAAAAGGTCTATAGTATAGGGATAAGGCTGGGTACCTTATCCTGGTGACACTATGGATACGACCCGCTTTGTATTATGATACAAATGCTATGATCCAAAGAGTTCATGTAGTTGACATGCGAGTAGGGGTATCCTATGCAATGAGTTTGCAAAAGACTGGACCGCGAAATAGTTAACCACTAACTGTAACACCGTTAGTTGGCTTGGTTTTTATTTCACTAGGATGACCTAGACAACTCAGTCTCATTCCTAAGTGGATTATGGACTCCTGTTCACGAGGGGTTGTCCTTTGATTTGTATGGGTGAGAGTGGCCAGCACGCCGACTCAATAAGCCTACCATTTTGGGGACAATACCGACTGGGGAGCTGGGAACATAATCACACAAGATGGAATTCACTCCTTCCCGACTCTAGGGTAAGTAGAGGTGCGTTCCCTTAAGTGGTGTCTCCGGGACTTGAACAATGGGCCCAACCCTCTCTATGGCACGAGAGGGACTTCTGTTTGCTTGTTGGACCTCAAACAAGATGTTCATTAGAGGAGCACTGTGGACTTAAGGACAAAGATGTAGACCAGGGGTAAAACGGTAATTTGACCCAGCTGGGATACGAACACACGTGAAGGACTGACTTGTAGTATTGGTCGATATCCGTGGACACAAAAATATTCTGCAGTGAGAAGAGTGCAGCTGTGGGTCTTTAGTGGAGTGACCCAGAGTTAACGAATGGAGACTAACTTGGTTAATGAGTTTAAGCCGATTAGTCTCGTATCCTTGGAGTTTCTTATTTGTAGGTCCATTAGGTCCCACTGGTAACTCGTAAAGAGACTTGAAGCAATTAAATATAAATTGAAAATGTTCAATTTATCTAGGGAATCGAATAATGTATGTTGATGCATTATAATATAAAGTTTATGAAACTTTATAATATAATTTTTGAATTAATTTCAAAAATTAATTCTTGAGAGAAAATATTTGAAAGAGTTCAAATAAATTTTAATATGAATTGGATTCATATTAATTTTAATTTTAATAAAATCCCTAAGATTCAATATATGATATTTAATTGGGTAATTAATTAATTATGAAATTAATTAATTTTTTATTAAAATTAGATATTGTTCAGATAATAGATTTGAACTTATTAATAGACATTTTCCTATTGGGAAAAGGAGACCTTTACCTATATATAGGACCCCTAGGGTGGGGTGAAAGGCATTTCATTGTCTCTTCTTCTCTTAGAGATCTCTTCCAAAAGACTCCCACAAGTCTCCTGCTTCAAGAAGTCCTAGAGATATACCAGTGTAGCCGATTGGTGGTGTTCGCACAAGAGGGTTATTGTGTTTTCAATCTTATTGGCAAGAAAAGGCGAATTGATCAAGGCTTTCTACAAAAGTAAGCTTTCTATGAAATCCTTGATCACTAGGATCAATCTAGTTAATCTTTTAGCATGTTTATAGCCTATGTACAACCCATTAAATATAAATTTATTGCTGTAATATTTTGCAGATTGTATTGGTATTTCAATTAGAATCTAAGACTCTTAGTAGGTTCGGTAATACTTTCCGCTGCGTGGGGATTTTATCCCTTCATCATGAACATTTTATCAATTGGTTTGGACTTGTGTTTAAGTTTAAAATTTTTTAACAAGTGAAATGCACATATACCATGTTCTGCAGAGTCATAAACATCAAACACACCTTTCGGAATGCTGCTATGCCTGTCAGATATAATAACTAGTTGATCTGGTTCCCCAAGAGCAGATTTAAGATTACGAAAGAACCAATTATATGAAGCATCATTTTCTGAATCTACTACAGAAAAATGCCAACGGAACAATATGAGGATTCCCATCCAATATACAGGCAGAAATTAGAGTGCCAGCAAATTTGCTTTTTAAAAACGTACCTGTGATGCCCCGTGCATTTTGGGTATTTAAATTCCATATATTTAGTCAAATTAAATTTGGGCTTGTATTATGGAGTTATTAATTGTATACCATGATGTTGGGTGGTTATTTTTAGAATTAAGCATAATATTTATGTAATTAAATTCCTCCCCTAAGCTCGATTAAAATTAGTTAGCTGAAACCATATTGCCGTAGATTTGGGTTGTTGGAAGCAAATCTCTGAATGGTCTATTTTTGGGGTCTCGGAGGTTTTGGAGTTAATTAATGGGTTTAAAGAAATTAAGGAAAAAAAGCCCTAGATCCCCATCTCTCTTCATCTTTCTCCCTCTCTTCTTGTGGCCGTGAGACCCAGCCCCCTTGCCGGAGATCAAGCGTCGTCGCTGCCAGTGCGACCCTCACGTCGTCGCCTCCCTCGTGCAGTCGCCGTCGTTGTGAGCGTCGTCGGCCAGCCGAATCGCACCGCCTTTGCTCGCATTTTTCCTCCCTTTTTCATCGGTTTCTCTCCCTCCCTTCTTGCGTTTCGCGTGAAACCCAGCCCCATCGTTGGGTTGCAGCGCCACCACCATCCAACCGCATGTGGAGGTCGTTCAACTTGCGAATCTCTCCCTCTCTCTTGTTCGGTTCGTGGGTAAGGTCGTGGGTTTCATGATTGTGAGTCTGTCTCTCTCTTTCCTTGCGTTTTTCAGCCTTAACTCGTGGGTAAGTCTCTTTTCCTCTCGTTATAGGTTGATTAAGGCCGGATCTAAGAGTCCCTTGCATTGTTTTGGTTAGATCTCGCGCAGGCAATAGTTCGAGGCCCCGTCTTTCGTGTTTTAGCCTCTGTCTAGTAGTGTTACTAGGTGTTTTTGGCATCACTTAACAACCTTGGTAAGTTTAAACGCTTACCCATGTTCGGTTGGTGCCTAGAATTAATTACCCACAATGTTTATGTGCTAAAAATCCTAAGTTTGTGATGAAATTTCTGATCTTCAGCGCCATCTTTGCTCAAATCGTGGGTGTCTCAACGTGTTTAAGTAATTCTGGTAAGTCTAGGCATTTACCCATGCTAGGATGGTGTTGAGATTAAAATACCCATGTCGTTTAGGTGTTGGAATTTTAATGTGATGTTGGATTTTCTATTCTGCAGCGCCGTCTAAGTGTTCGATTGAGTTCAAAAGACTTCAACTCGAATACCCACTACCCAAGGATCATTCAAGCGCGTTGCTAGAGGTTAGAATAACCCGTCTAGCGTGAAAGCGGGTCCGTTTGGTAAGTTTCTTCGCTGTCCCTAGTTTGATAGCATTAAAGTTGGGTTGCCCCTTTAGTTGTTCTAGCCTTAGTAGCATGTGTAGTTGTTTCCCATTAGTTATGTAGGCTCTTAAAGTGTTGCCTAGCCGTTATAAGTCCTAGAACATGTTTATAAATGGGTTATCGTTGTTGTTTTAGTTAAAAATCATGTAGTTCATCAATGCCCATTTAGTCTCGTCGCCTATATGGCTTTGCCTGACCCTTATAGGTTCTTAAAGCATGGTTTAATGAGTTTATGTTGCTGTCCATAGCTTAAAAAGCATGCTAAGTCAAGTCTCATTAATTATCTCGACCTTAGTTGCATTGCCCAATCTTTATAAGTTCGTAGAATATCATTCTTGAGTCAGTTACTTGTTGTTTTGATTTAAAAATCATTTAGTGTCGTTACCCATTAATCGTTTAGGGCTTTAAAGTGTTTCCCAACCCTTAGAGGTTCCTAGAATGTGAAAATAAGAGGTTGTTGCCTGTTGTCCAGTGGCTGTATAACCTTAATTTCGACATCCAGTAAATGCCCACTGCTCGTAATGCCTTAGACGTGGTTGCCCATGGTCTAAAGGTTTTGGATTTTTAATTTGGGAAAATTATTGGTGGCTGACCAGCAAGAAATTAGGTGTTTTCTCAATTAGAGTTGGCCTTTCAAGTAGTGTCTTTAGGTTGGTTCTGATTTATCCGAGGTTGTCCTTGTTATTTAGGAGCTTCTAGGACTGCCTTGGATTGTTGGAGTTGCTTACGAGCGCTATAGGTAAGTAGTTTCTACTTACTCAGCTATGTTTGACTGCTTGTAGCATGTTGGGTGTTTATCTGCTTGTCTTATATTTTTTCTAAGTATGAATTGTTATGTATGAACTGTTGTGTTGTAAACGCTGAAACGATTGTGTGAAGCATGAATCGTATACACTGTGTTGCTTGAGGTGTTTAAGCATGATGAGTGTTTGTGTTAAGCATGGTGAATGTTGAGTTAAACATGATTAGTCTGGTTAGCATTTTGCATGGGGGATGTGTAGCATGAGTCGGGTGTGAGACGCAACACATGGCGCGTAATTCATGTGAGTGCAGAGCGTGACGCGGAAATCACGTAAGAGTGGCGCAACATATGGCGCAGAATTCATGTGGGGTAGGTGTAGAACATGACGCGAAAATCATGTATTAGCGGAGCATGACGCTGAAATCATGTAATTAGCGGAGCATGACTCAGAAATCATGTAATTAGTAGAGCATGACGCAGAAATCATGTATTAGCGGAGCATGACGTAGAAATCATGTAGTTGTAGAGCATGACACAGAAATCATGTTGAGTCTAGTGCGTGCGTTGCATAGCGTGTGATGCATTTGCATGAGTTTGTTGTTTTTAAGCATGTTGTTAGTTTGTAACTTAAAAGCATGTTCCTTGTTCGTGGTTGTGAAAGCATGTTGGATGTGTGTGCTAAGCATGTTGATTGTGTTGTTTGTGGCTTGGTAAGTGTGAGCTGCTTATCAGTACCACGGTTGTACTGATACCCCCTTCCCCATCTTTCCCCCCAACATTTTAGATGTTGAAGGTTCAAACGACGAGCTGGATCTTGGTGAGGAAGAGGAGAACTTCGAGGAGGAACCCTTGGGAGTTTGAGTTTTGTTTCCTATGTTTTGGTAGGCTAGAGTTGGTTATAGTTTTATTTTGTGATGCTCTGAGTAGGCTAGCTTTGATTTTGTTATTTGATAATTCTGTTAGGGTGAGAGATTCACCTGAGATGTTTAGATTTTATTAAACTGTGGTTTAGCTTTGTTGTTAGTCTGATTAAAAGAAATAAAATTGTTTAGCTAGTGTTTTTTTGGGATGAGTTGCTGGTGTTCAATGAAAGTTGAGTGAATAACGTGTTCTGTTGCATGATTGGCTTAATGAATGTTGTTACGAGGCCTGACTCGCATAGTGAAGTAGCTTGTGAATCTGATTTGTAGTTTGGTGGAGTTGGGTTGAATGTTTAGAAGTGTTTTATTGCTGGGAAAAATACACTTTTGGTCCCTGAGGTTTGGGATAAGTTACACCTTGGTCCTTGAGTTTTCAAACTCAACAAAATTACCCCTGAGGTTTGAGATAAGGAGCAATTTGGTCCCTGCCATCAATTTTACCGTTAAATCCTAACGGGCCACTATTATTTTAATTAAAAAAATTAATTTTTAATTTTTTTAAATGAAAATATATTAAAATAATAAAAATATTATTATTTTATTATTATTTTTTAATTCTTTCTCTCTCTATTTCTTCTCATTCTTCCTTCTCTCTCCATCTCCTTCTTCTTTCTTCCCCATTTCCTTCTTCCTTCTTCCCCATCTCCTACTTCTTCAACTCCAGTGACCGGCTGCCGCCGGCTGCTGGCGAACAGCGACAACGGCCGTCAGATTTTTTTTTCTTTCTTTCTTCTTCCCTTCTTCTCTTCTTCTCCTTTCTTTTCTTTCTTTTGTTTTTTTTTTTATACAGAGGGATATTCGGGGAGGCCTCCTGTTTCAGATTTGAATTTTTTTTTCTTCTTCGTTTTTGGACCTTTGTATTTCTAAGGCTTCCAATAGTCCACATATTGTGTTTTATCTTCTCTCTCTCTTCCTCCTTTTTTCTTTATCTTTCTCTATCTCTCTGCACAAATCTTAAAACCCAAAACCAAAAAGGCCATTCCTCCATTTCTCTTTCTTTCTCTCTCTCTTTCTTTTTTCTTTTTTCTTTTCTCTTTCTCTTTTGGATTCTCCAAGTTTTTTGCTGCCTTGAAAGGGCTTTTTAGAAGGTTTTTTTGAACATGCACAGAGAGGAAAAAATAGCTTAAGGGTTTTTCCCATTTCACTCTCTCTCTCTCTTCGTATTGTTTTTCAATTTTTGGGTTTCTGAGGATAGGCTTCGTTTAACTGATTTCTCTACTATTTGGGTTAATTTCTTTGCGAATTTTGAGAGAATAAGGAACCCTGAAACGCTTGCGCAAGGAGGAAGTGAGAAAAAAAACTATCGAAGCTTTAATTGATGAGTTTTGGGGGTTTCCTCGACAGCGGCGACGGCGGAGGAGGTGGTGGTGCTCGAATCGTAGCCGATTTACCTTACGCTAATAGCAACAGCGCCATCGGCGGCATCGACGGAGGAAATATGCCAACCGTCTTTTCTTCTTCGTGTTTTTGTTTCGATTAATCTCTGTCGCGCTTAATCACTCAGTCTCTCACCAAATCGATGTTTAACTCTCCCGGACTCTCTCTCGCTCTTGTAACTCATTTTCTCCCGTTTTTCTTCTTCGTGTTTTCGTTTCGTTTAATCTGTGTGTTCTTGTGGCGATTTCTAATGAGGGAGGAGCTCCTCCCTGAATCTCCCTCTGTTCTTTAAAAAAAACAGAAGAAAGAAAAGAAAGGAGAAGAAGAGAAGAAGGGAAGAAGAAGAAAGAAAAAAAATTATGGCCCGGCAAACGGCGGCGGCCGGCCACCGGAGTTGAAGAAGAAGGAGATGGGGAAGAAGAAGGAAATGGGGAATAAGGAAGAATGAGATGGAGAAGAGAAAGAAGAAGGAGAAGAAAGAGGGAGAGAAAGAATTGAAAAAAATAATAAAAAAATTATTTTTATTATTTTAATATATTTTTATTCAAAAAATTAAAAATTAATTTTTTTAATTAAAATAATAGTGCCACGTCAACAGTCCGTTATGATTTAACGACAAAATGGATGACAGGGACCAAATTGCTCTTTATCTCAAACCTCAGGGGTAATTTTGTTGAGTTTGAAAACTCAGGGACCAAAGTGTAACTTAACCCAAACCTCAGGGACCAAAGGTGTATTTTTCCCTTTATTGTTTTATCAGGTGTTGTAAAATTTTGGTTCAGGCCATTTTACGTTGTTATGCTGCCAAAATTTTCGTTACATTCGGTTCAAAGTGGTTCAGTTCCGTGGTTAATGGTTTAAGGGTTGTAGTAGTGTCTCTAGGCTAGAGTTGGAAAACCTGGGGCGTTACAGTACCATCAACTGATATGACAGTCCAGCATGAATGGAGGCAGAGAGTGACATGAAAAAGTATTTGAACCTTCCATCATCATCAAGTTCATACGTTGTATATGTTCCTAAAGAAAATACAATAGCATAAGTGATAATGTGAACAACAAATACACTGTATATATTTTAGTACAAGCCTAATATTTAATAATTAAAATCACGCACCTGGGTTCTTTTCAATGAGTGAGGCAGAAAATGTGGGGATAAGAGCATACGACTCATCAGTAGACCCCCTAATAGATTTCAAGGCAAGATCACGATCCCTCCAAGCTGTATCATAACTAATGTTAACTCCATGCTTCTTTATCATATAAAGGATAATGTCACAAGGACGACACTTTGTCTTGTCATTCGAGTTAATCATGGACTTAATAATCTCATATACAATGAAAGAAGTGGCCTGCCTATGTGCAGGGATAATAGCCCTTGCGCAGCGGAAAAACGTACAGAACCTTTAACCCCGAATTAATTTAAGAACAAAATACCAATACGTTGGAACAAAATTGCAGCAGTAAAAACCATAAGAAAACTACTGAAATTTTACATATAAAGCATGCTAAAACACCTCTAAATGCTATAGATCTTATCTATAAAGGACCCTATTGATCCGAGATCAAGAAAATCTTACTTTGGAAGTCGTTCTCGATCGATTCGCCAACAAAATCACCTTGAATCCGAAAATTCCAGCAGCAAGAACGTAACCTTTTAATGCTGCAAATTATTCTTGAACACCACCACAAAGTTGCACCGATATTCTCACGGGAAAAAATCGTTGATTGCTTGTGGGAGCAAGGTAAGACTCTAGGAAAATCTAGGGAGTGAAGTGCCTCTGTTTGCTAGAGTGCAAAAAATGTTGAATGTTCCGAATGAATGGAGAGAACATCTAAACTTAGGGTTGATCAGTTAGAGAGTTATTCTGTCCACACGTAAAAGTCACCCAACTCCCTAAAATCCCTCAGTCCCAACGTGTATTGAGTAGTGGGAAGGGAAAAAATATCTATCAGTTACTTTAACTGATTGATAAAAAAAACAATATTAATTAATAAATTAATATTAATAATTAATTTAACATTTAAATTAACTATTATTTATGTAAACTAAACTTTACATAAGCTTCCCCACTTAACCCAAAGTTTGAAAATAATTTAACCAAATCAAATTTGATTAAATTAATTTAAACGAAATATTAATTAATTCATCAATTAATTAATATAATGATTAAATATCTCATATTTAATTGTATCTCTCTTAATTAAACTATAGTATTAATGTACATCAAATGTGCATTGATTATATCCTATAGTTTTAATATGAATCAAATTCATATTTAAGTTTAATATTCGAACACCTTCGAATATTCAATCCTCCCTTAGAATTTTACCTCAACGCCCCTAGTGAGCTACCGGTGGGACCTAATGGACCTACAGATCAGAAGCTCCAACAATATGAGATTAATTGGCTAAACTCATTAACCAAGTTAATCAATATTCGTTAACTGTGGTTCACTCCACTAAAGAACCACAGCTGCACTCTTCTCACTGCAGACATATTTCTGTGTCCACGGATATCGACCGTCAACAGCAAGTTAGCCCTTCACGTGTGTTCGTACCCCAGCTAGGTCAAATTACCGTTATACCCCTGGGCTACCTCTTGGTCCTTAAGTACCAGTGCTCCTCTAATGAACAACCTGTTTGAGGTCCAACCAACAAACAGAAGTCCCTCTCGTGCCATAAAGAGGGTAGGGCCCATTGTTCAAGACCCGAAGACACCACTTAAGAGAACACACCTCTACTTACCCTAATATCCGGAAGGAGTGAATTCCATCTTGTAAGACTACGTTCCCAGCTCCCCACTCGCTCTTGTCCCCAAAATGGTAGGCTTATTGAGTCGGCGTACAGGCCACTCTCACCCGTACAAATCAAAGGACAATCCCTCATGGACAGGAGTCCATAATCCACTCAGGATTAAGGCCAAGTTGCCTAGGTCATCCTAGTTAAATAGAAACCGAACTAACTAACGGTGTTATAGTTAGTGGTTAACTATTTCGCGGTCTGGTCTTTGTGCAAACTCATTGCACAGGATACCCCCACTCGCATGTCAACCACATGAACGCATTGGATCAATACGTTTGTATCAATATACAAAGCGGGTCGTATCCATAGTGTCACCAGGATAAGGTACCGAGTCTTATCCCTATACTACAGACCCTTTAGGCTAAAACTTGAACATTGATCCTCGTATGTCCCTACATACTAGTTCAAGTCTCATTCTATTAGCCTTGGATGTTTAGTTTATTGGATTAGGGTTAATAAGACAAGATATAATACAAACATTGAATAATACATCACTTTATTAATGATCGGTCAAAAGTACATTTACTATCTACGAGTTTTAGGGCATAAAACCCAACAAACTCCCACTTGAACTAAAACTCAAGTTACAGGGAAAGTATATACAATATAATCCAAAGCTGGAAACGGTACATGTATGTTGTACATTACATAAAAAGTAAATATACAAAATACAATAAACTAGGGCATCCTTACACCCATTACACATCTCCCACTTGCCCTAGATTACGCTATATACATGTCTCGCAGACCTAGACTTTCTAGATGACCCTCGAACACTTTAGCCGAGAGGGCCTTCGTAAACGGATCAGCAATGTTGTGCTCGGAAGCGATCTTGGTCACGACCACATCTCCTCTTTGCACAATCTCTCGAATCAGATGATACTTCCTCTCAATGTGTTTACCTCTTTTGTGGCTGCGAGGTTCTTTTGAATTGGCTACAGCTCCACTGTTGTCACAGTATAACGTAATGGGCAAGTTCATATTTGGAACAACTTCCAAATCTGTCAAGAACTTCCTTAGCCAAACAGCTTCCTTAGCTGCTTCACAAGCAGCTACATACTCAGCCTCCATCGTGGAGTCTGCTATGCATCCTTGCTTTATACTCCTCCAAACTACAGCTCCCCCGTTAAGGGTGAAAACTGACCCTGACGTATATTTCCTAGAATCCTTGTCAGTTTGGAAGTCAGAGTCGGTGTAACCTGTGAGAACTAACTCCTTAGCCCCAAACACCAACATGTAATCTCTCGTTCTCCTAAGATACTTGAGGATTCCTTTAACGGCGGTCCAGTGGTCTAACCCTGGATTCGACTGATATCTGCTGACAATCCCTACAGCATAACAAATGTCAGGCCTCGTGCATAGCATGGCATACATTAAGCTACCCATTGCAGAGGCGTAGGGAATCCGTCTCATATCCTCAACTTCTTAAGATGTCTTAGGAGACTGTTCCTTAGACAAATGAACCCCATGCCTGAAAGGTAACAAGCCCTTCTTGGAGTTCTGCATCGAATATCGGGCCAACATCTTGTCGATATACGTTGCTTGAGACAGAGCTAGAGATTTGTTCTTTCTATCCCGAATAATCTGGATGCCAAGAACATACTGGGCCTCACCCAAATCTTTCATTTGGAATTGAGCTGCTAGCCATTCTTTTACGTCAGACAGATACCCTACATCATTCCCAATGAGTAGGATGTCGTCAACATAAAGTACGAGGAAAGCTACTTTATTCTTGTTGATCTTCTTGTATACACAAGGCTCATCAACATTCTGGTCAAAGCCAAAAGATTTGATTGCAGTATCAAATCTAATATTCCAAGATCGGGAGGCCTGTTTCAACCCATAAATGGGTCGATTCAGTTTGCAAACCTTTTGCTCCTGACCTTGGGTTATGAACCCTTCGGGTTGAGACATAAAAATACTCTCGTCAAGGTTGCCATTCAGAAAAGCTGTCTTGACATCCATTTGCCAAATTTCATAATCATAAAATGTGGCAATGGATAAGAGAATTCTTATGGACTTTAGCATAGCAACTGGAGAAAAAGTTTCTTCATAGTCCACCCCTTCTCGTTGGGTATAACCCTTTGCTACAAGTCTTGCTTTGAAAGTCTGTACTTCCCCAGCAGCATCTCTTTTTCTCTTATAGATCCATTTACACCCAATGGGTTTGACCCCTTCAGGTGGATCTATAAGTTCCCAAACTTGATTGAAGTACATAGACTCCATCTCAAAGTCCATGGCTTTGACCCACTCGTCCTTATCTACGTCATTCATTGCCTGACGATAAGACAATGGATCTTCTATGTCGTCATCAGGTATGACTACTTGTGTTTCTGTTAAACCCAAGTAGCGGTTAGGTTGTATCACAACCCTCCCACTGCGTCGAAGCTCTCCCACTACGTGAGGAGGACTAGATTGACGAGAAGAACTACATTCTCCAACAACTCTTGTTGAAGGACCAGGTTCATCAACAACCCTTGTTGATCCTTCTGTAGCTTCTCCTAATACTAACTTACTTTGTGGTCGATGATCTCGAATGTGGTCTTCCTCCAAGAAAGTTGCATTTGTCGATACAAATACTTTATTATCTTGAGGGTCGTAGAAGAGACCACCTCTCGTTTCTTTTGGGTACCCAACAAATTGGCATATTCTTGTACGAGGTTCCAATTTCTTAGGATTTGTCACTAACACATGTGCAGGACAACCCCAAATCCGAAAGTAACGCAAACTAGGTTGACGCCTCTTCCAGAGCTCAAAAGGAGTTTCAGAAACACTTTTTGAGGGAACGTTGTTAAGAATATGTACTGCAGTTGCTACTGCATACCCCCAAAACGAACTAGGCAACTGAGCATAGCTCATCATAGATCGAACCATGTCCAACAAGGTTCTATTTCTCCTTTCTGATACACCATTCTGCTGAGGTGTACCAGGTGCTGAGAGTTGTGATTGGATTCCATGTTCTATCATATAGTCCTAGAATCGCTGATCTAGATACTCTCCACCTCGATCTGATCGAAGTGTTTTAATCGTTTTACCTAACAGGTTTTCTACCTCAGCCTTAAACTCTTTGAACTTTTCAAGAGCCTCAGACTTATGGCCCATCAGGTACAAGTAACCGTATCGAGAATAATCATCTATGAAAGAGATGAAATATTCATAACCACCTCGAGCCTTTACATTCATTGGACCACAAAGATCCGAATGTATCAGTTCAAGTGGTTCTTTGGCCCTATAACCTTTTCTGGTAAAAGGCCTCTTGGTCATTTTACCCTCGAGACACGATTCATAGGGTGGTAAAGATGTATCTTCTATGTCAGTTAGAAGTCCATTTTTAACCAAACGATCGATCCGATCGATGTTAATATGACCAAGACGAAGGTGCCAAAGATACGTGTTGTTACTTAAAGGAGAAACCTTTTGCCTTTTGTTTTGCGTTTCGGCCGTTTTAAACATTTCATGACTTAAAATAGCCTTACCATCATTTGGTCTTAACACAAATAAATTATTCTCACGCTTAGCAGAAAAAATGTAAATTCCATTCTTTGAAATTAAAGCTTCATTAAGCAAGAAGGAAACTGCATAACATTGTTCTAATAAAGCTGAAACAGAAATAAGGTTCCTTTTAATTCTAGGAACCAAGTACAAGTTCTATAAAATTAAAAACCTATTTCCAAAGAATAATTTTGCAGCTCCCACTGCACGAGCTGAAACGACGTCTCCCGTTCCAACCTTGAGCGTCATTTCACCCTCTGCTAGCTGCTGAAAATTATTTCCCTGAAAAGAAGAACAGACATGATTAGTGGCTCCCGAATCCAGTATCCAGGCAAACTCATCATGTTCTACGAGACAAATCTCTAATACAAGTAAATCGAATTTACCTTCTTTTTCTCTTCTCTTCTCAGCAAGGTAGCGGGGACAGTTCCGCTTCCAGTGACCATCTGCGTTGCAGTGGAAGCACCTGCCTTTATCGGCCACGACCTTGGCCTTCCCCTTCCCTTGCACAGCCTGTGCAGGAGCCTTCCCCTTGTCTCCCTTCCTCTTCTGTATTTGCTTCGATGAAGAAGCCTGGGGTACAGATTTAGTCCCTGAGGATGAACCCTTCAGGAACTTCTTCTTGGAATGAGCCACGTTGGCCTCTCCTTTAACCACACTTTTGCCCTTGCTCTTCTACAAGGACTCATAAATCTGTAACTCCGAGAGGAGGGTAGTCAGGTTGAACCGAATCTTATTCATGCTCGCGTTCGTCCTGAATGCCAGATAGCTCGTCGGGAGCGAGTGAAGGATGAACGCAACCTGACTGCGCTCGCAGACAACCCCGCCATTTGCCTCAGCTATGTTGAATTGGTTAATCATGTCCAGGACGTGTTCCCGAACAGATTGACCTTTCGGCATCTTGGCATTGAAGACGTTCTTCAAGGCGTCGTGGTGGAGCTGGTAGGACGAAAGTCCAAACATCTCCTGCAGGGAATTCATAATCTCCCTGGCAGTTTCCACGTTTTCATAACGCTTGGCCAATACTTCAGATAAGCTGACCAGTATGTAGACTTTGACCTTCTCGTTGGCCTTAGTCCAGCGTTCATAGGCGTCCTTAACTGCTTGAGCGGCAGTGCGAGTGGGAACAGGAGGACATTCCTCCGTTAAGACGAACCTTAAATCTTTTACCACGAGTATAGTGTTGAGATTAGATTTCCATTGTGGAAAGTTTTCGCCAGATAGTTGTTCGTTTTTAAGCAAGGAGATAATAGAGGAAGACATTGCTGAAAAAACAAACAAGAGACCGTATTAGATATCTTTGCCTTAACCCATCACACAAGCAATACAAACAATTGCATACATCCAATCAATTTTGCAAACAAACAATCAAAGAACCCTAATAAAACTATGATTGTGTTTCGCAACGATGCTTTAGAGGTTTAGAAGAACAGCCACCGAAGGGTGATCAGTTGTTCCTCCTCTAAAATGAGACTCTTCTCGATCAATTTCTAATACCAGAATAACTCATATTCCATTAGATACTAACCACCGTTGTTCGGTCAAGGATTTGTTAACAAATTAACTCCTCCCCGTAAGTGTAACCCTCCCACTTTCAGATCTCAGAGGCACGGACCAACAGGCTACCGTTAGGAAAGACAACTGTTGGTAATTAGCCTAAGCGACCCTATCCTATTCAGGAGTTCACGGTGTTCCGAATCCTATGATCAGGCCCTCCGAAGGGGTGGTTGCTCCAGGGCAACACGCAGGCGGATCATAGGAATCTCACGTTGTGACCTAGGGGTGGAGACTGAAGGATACGTTGACACGTGTCCCGCTCCCACTTACTATAGTCACTTTCCCCATTCACCTTGGTATTGACCCATGCAAACACTCTCCGAAGGGAGGCCGCTCTACGACGACACGAAGCCGAGCATGGATCTCACGGTGTGAACGTCACGGGGATGTAGGAGCAAAACTCAATTTAAATTAAGTTTTGTAATTTTCCTCCCACTAAAGTAACTTATTGGGTATTTTAGGGTTTGATTAAACCTAGATAAATCCGGCTAAGTCATTTATCTAAGTCTAGTCCTATTATAACTATTATAATAAGACCTAATGTCTAGGTGTATTAAACATATTTAATTTACCTAGCGACATTATTCTAACATTAACTTGAGATTAATTCAACTCCGGTGTCCCAGATCAGTTCCCAAGTAGGAGGTGTTCCGTATACCGTCAACTTAAAAACCTCCAATCCTTAGACAAAACTTTACTGGTAGAGTTCCCTTATAATCTCAGGAATGTTTGTCCTACTTAGTTTATTAAAACTATTTTAAAACTAAGTAAAAAATTTCTAATCCTATTAGAAAATGATCTTAGGTCTAATTAATTTTAACTCATTAAAATTAGTTCATTTTAACCTAAGATCCTATGTGAACATGCATATCTTGATTATAGATTGACGGTTTCTAATCATAAAATTTTAAACTATTTCAAAATTTTAATGATTAGCCCTATAATCATGCATACTATAGTTTAAATTAATTAACAATCATATTCTAATTAATCAAACTATATAACTTTGCATTGCATGATAATTAATATAACCCTTATATTAACCTATGGATGTATCATGCTCAATGCAACTTGATTTCCATTTTAAATAATAAACAATTTTTATTATAGCAAAAAATGGAAAATCAACTTAGCATGTTGCAAACAAATTATTTTTAATATAACTCTTATATTAAAACTATGTAATTGCATGCATCATACTTTTCCATTTTCATGAATTTAATATAACTCTACTATATATTAAATAAATCATGAAAATCCATGCATTATCATCAAATATTATAATCACATTATAACATACATAATGCATGAGCATGCTTTATAACCTAAGGTGGGATTAAAATTTAAATGACATCCATAAAGCATTTAAATAGCGAATAAACCGATTTAATTGGCCCCTAGGATAGATTAATGCAAAATTACACTAATAAAGCAATAAATCTATCCTATTACATAAATCTGCAGCTCCAAATCCGGTCTACAAGTCTTGAACCGACTCGAACCACTTTGAACCGGGCTTGAAAAACTCGAACCGCGCCCAAACTGGGTTAAACCGGACCAAACCGGTCCCAGCTAACCCAAACTTCACGAACCGGACCAGCAAGTTAGGGCACCACTAACGTTTTGGCGAAAAAACTAGCGCCGCACGAAATCGTGATAGCGTCGAGACGCTTAACAGATAGCGTCCCGACGCTGGCGCGATTTCAACCATCTGGAGCATGGAATCGCGACAGCATCGAGACGCACAACGCCTAGCGTCCCGACGTTGTTGCGTCTGGAGCTGTTTTCTGGGCAGAATCGTGGCTATTCTTCACGAAATTCATCAATTTTCAAGCCTATACTAGACCCGGACTGTACAGACTCGATATTTATGATTTAATGCCCAAAAACACAGGGGCCTTTACAATTGATCGCATTAAAAATCATAAATTCTAAGGCCAATTAAACCTAAACAGTTTATCGCAAAATAAAACATTCATAATGCAAATCCCACCTAAAACCAACGCAAATTTTAATTCCTAAATTAAAAAACAAACCTGGCTCTGATACCAATTGCAGGGATAATAGCCCTTGCGCAGCGGAAAAACGTACAGAACCTTTATCCCCGGATTAATTTAAGAACAAAATACCAATACGTTGGAACAAAATTGCAACAGTAAAAACCATAAGAAAACTACTGAAATTTTACATATAAAGCATGCTAAAACACCTCTAAATGCTATAGATCTTATCTATAAAGGACCCTATTGATCCGAGATCAAGAAAAGCTTACTTTGGAAGTCGTTCTCGATCGATTCGCCAACAAAATCACCTTGAATCCGAAAATTCCAGCAGCAAGAACGTAACCTTTTAATGCTGCAAATTATTCTTGAACACCACCACAAAGTTGCATCGATATTCTCACGGGAAAAAATCGTTGATTGCTTGTGGGAGCAAGGTAAGACTCTAGGAAAATCTAGGGAGAGAAGTGCCTCTATTTGCTAGAGTGCAAAAAATGTTGAATGTTCCGAATGAATGGAGAGAGCATCTAAGCTTAGGGTTGATCAGTTAGAGAGTTATTCTGTCCACACGTAAAAGTCACCCAACTCCCTAAAATCCCTCAGTCCCAACGTGTACTGAGTAGTGGGAAGGGAAAAAATATCTATCAGTTACTTTAACTGATTGATAAAAAAAACAATATTAATTAATAAATTAATATTAATAATTAATTTAACATTTAAATTAACTATTATTTATGTAAACTAAACTTTACATAAGCTTCCCCACTTACCCCAAAGTTTGAAAATAATTTAACCAAATAAAATTTGATTAAATTAATTTAAACGAAATATTAATTAATTTATCAATTAATTAATATAATGATTAAATATCTCAAATTTAACTGTATCTCTCTCAATTAAACTATAGTATTAATGTACATCAAATGTGCATTGATTATATCCTATAGTTTTAATATGAATCAAATTCATATTTAAGTTTAATATTCGAACACCTTCGAATATTCAATCCTCCCTTAGAATTTTACCTCAACGCCCCTAGTGAGCTACCGGTGGGACCTAATGGACCTACAGATCAGAAGCTCCAACGATATGAGATTAATTGGCTAAACTCATTAACCAAGTTAATCAATATTCGTTAACTGTGGTTCACTCAGCTAAAGAACCACAATTGCACTCTTCTCACTGCAGACATATTTCTGTGTCCACGGATATCGACCGTCAACAGCAAGTTAGCCCTTCACGTGTGTTCTTACCCCAGCTAGGTCAAATTACCGTTTTACCCCTAGGCTACCTCTTGGTCCTTAAGTACCAGTGCTCCTCTAATGAACAACCTGTTTGAGGTCCAACCAACAAACAGAAGTCCCTCTCGTGCCATAAAGAGGGTAGGGCCCATTGTTCAAGACCCGGAGACACCACTTAAGAGAACACACCTCTACTTACCCTAATATCGGGAAGGAGTGAATTCCATCTTGTAAGACTACGTTCCCAGCTCCCCACTCGCTCTTGTCCCCAAAATGGTAGGCTTATTGAGTCAGCGTACAGGCCACTCTCACCCGTACAAATCAAAGGACAATCCCTCATGGACAGGAGTCCATAATCCACTCAGGATTAAGGCCAAGTTGCCTGGGTCATCCTAGTGAAATAGAAACCGAACTAACTAACGGTGTTATAGTTAGTGGTTAACTATTTCGCGGTCTGGTCTTTGTGCAAACTCATTGCACAGGATACCCCCACTCGCATGTCAACCACATGAACGCATTGGATCAATACGTTTGTATCAATATACAAAGCGGGTCGTATCCATAGTGTCACCAGGATAAGGTACCGAGTCTTATCCCTATACTACAGACCCTTTAGGCTAAAACTTGAACATTGATCCTCGTATGTCCCTACATACTAGTTCAAGTCTCATTCTATTAGCCTTGGATGTTTAGTTTATTGGATTAGGGTTAATAAGACAAGATATAATACAAACATTGAATAATACATCACTTTATTAATGATCGGTCAAAAGTACATTTACTATCTACGAGTTTTAGGGCATAAAACCCAACACTATGGTCATTTTTTACCACATCAAGACAACATGAATGTTTGTCAACAAATTTCCGAACGACCCAAAGTTCACCATAAAGTGGGTCATCCCATGCTTAAAGACTTATGACTGCAAGGCTGCTTTAAGTCTGAAAAACAAAAATAAACTCCTTGAAAATATGTTTTAAGATGTTTCATAATAGAGCTAAGCTGTGGAGAGTTCTTAGAATTGAGTTGAAAGTGGTGATTGTTTGTCCCTGCTGAAGGAACCATTTTGCTGCAGCAGAGCTCGGTGTTGTAGAGTGCTCAGGTAAAGGTTAAGGGAAGTATTGGATTGTTTGATTTGATTAAGCTAATTCTTTGTCTAATGTTTTTAAATTCTTAAGGGAAGGTGAGTTAGTATTGCTCGGGACGCGCAATAGTTCAAGTTTGGGGGTGTGATAACTGCCCAAAAGGTAGTTATTTAGGCTTCATTTCTATAAGGATTTGTGTGTCTTTTGTGCTTAAGAGGGTTGGTTTTAGATGGATATTACATGTTTTAACCCATTTGGAAGAATGGAAGCATTGGAAATTATTTTGTGCAGAATATGCTGCAGAGCGACTGGAGGGAGCAAATTCTGTGCTGCAGCAAAACTGGGAACAAAACTACCACATCACAGCTCGTTAGCCAACTTCATGAACCGACTTCTGTTGAGTTATTTTCGGGATAAAGGAGCAAGGAGAGCCTTACACGTGTCCTAGTTGACCTAATTCAAGCCTCCCGTCCTTCTATAAAAGGAAGTAGCCGTCAAAGTCAAAAGTATTCCAACTTTCCTTGGAAGCCGAATAGTATAGAGAGATTGAAGATTACCAAGAACACCATCATTTGCAAGCCGATTAAGGAGATTATTATTTTCTTTATTATCTTGTGATTATGGACATGCCTACTCAGATTGTAATTCATGTTTCCATGTTTATTATGAACTAAGTAGCTTAAGGTGTTGGTTAGGAACATGTAGTGGTTGTGCTTAAACTTTAGTAATATATTGATTATTGCATCTTGGTTAATTGTTGTGCCTATTTACATTTTATGCCCGCCTGGCCAGCTGGTGTGAATATCTCTCTCTAGTTTCAGGGATGATTTAGAGAGTGTGTAGCAATTATCCACACTACGATCATTGTGTATTGGTGAACGCCAGTGACTGAGCTAGGGATAGCCAGTTGCCTAGTGCTTGATCGGTCGCACTTCATTGGGGTTGAAACACATTCCAAAAGATCCGGAGTTCCGGGAGGAATCCGCTAATAATACTGCGAGAGTTGCATGATCAATAATATTGCTAGAGCATCTTTTTTAAACAACTATTAAGCCTAACCAGCCCATGGCTTTAATCTGTCTGTCTATTTGTTTATTCTTTGTTCTGTCTTTTACTTTGCTTCAGCATAATTCTTATAAAACCAAATTATTGTTACCATCTTTGAAACCATTAGAAAATTACACAAAATAGATAGAGTGGAAGCTAATTCAGGACTCGAATTGATAAATATTACTTGCTGCAGACTGTGTATACTTGCACAGGAATTCTAGAGTCTTTTTAGATCATATTTTACTCACTCTAGGAACCCAACACATATCTCTCCCGAGCATACATAATCCTCTCACATACAATGAACTCGATATCCCTATCTAAATTCATTTAGCATGCAAGGCATTAAGGCTAGTCCTATTACTGATTTCTAGAATTATCTATTATCTCCTGATCTCAAGATTAATCCTAGTTATGCATAACGATTTCTAAGCTAAATCCCCTCTCCCGAGTTAGATTTAAACACAAACAACATTCAATTCATGGCCGGTAAATTGAAAGCATTAAACACGCATTATGCATAAATGTAATCAATTGCAAAAATCCAATAAATCAATCCATAAGTGCCCAACGGCTACATCAATCCCTAAGAATTAAACTTAGATACTCATAATTCGCGTTACGATACAAACTAAGTACAAATCAGCCATTAAAACTACTAAAGTAAAGGGACGAGAGGAATAAACGCGAAATAGGTCGAGACCGCACGTCCCCGTCACGATCTCCACAAACAAAGCCTTGAATCCCGCTATCCTCGACTTGATTTAGCCTCCATAGTAGCTTATTCTCTGAGTTTTCGGCCACAAATGCACCAAAAGAAGTCCACCAATCTGACCTAATCGCAATCTATAAATAGGGAAAAAAAATGGCCTAGCGTTGCGACGCTATAGAGGCGCGTCGCGATTCCACCCATTCTGTTTAGGAATTAACCGAGAGCGTTGAGATGCTATGGTCACAGCGTCATAGCATCTCGACGCTGTGACCATTTGGCGCGTGATCAAAAAAGGAAAAGATGAGCGTTGAGACGCCCTAGTTGGAGGGTATCGACGCTGGTCAATGATTTTGCCCTATTTCATACACTTCCAACTCGATTCTTTTCATTCCTTTGGCCTCTTTTCGCCTCCTGAACATCCAATTAGCTCCCATTTCTCGATTTCACTCCAAAACATAATTCCTACAAATAAAGCACAAAAATGCATAATTTTGGCAATTAATTATAAAAGACTAGCTAAATTAATTAGGGAAAATAGCTAGCTATGCTCGCTATCACACTCCTGCTAGACCGGTCCCCATTTTATTGGGTGATCTGAGTAGCTTGCAGGGGTAGTCATCAGACTTGCCTCCAGTGATGCACTCATGCTAGACCAGTCCTCATTTTATTGGGTGATCTGAGTAGCCTGTAGGGATGGTCACCAAACTCGTCTACAACGATCGTCATCAACTTCATTTGCAGTGATTTCACCACCTGTTTAGACCAGTCACTTTGATGACTGTAGTTTCCTACAGGGGTGGTCACCAGACTCGTCTACAATGGTCATCATCAACTTCATTTGCAGTGATTTCACCACCTGTCTAGACCAGTCACTTTGATGACTATAGTTTCCTGCAGGGGTGGTCATCAGACTCGATGTTGGGCTCCTAGAGTGAGTAAAAATAAGATATAAAAAGACTCTAGAACTCTGTGCAAATATACACAGTCTGCAGCAAGTAAAAACTATTTATCGAATCCAAGGTCTGAATTAGCTTTCACTTTATCTATTTTGTTTAGTTTTTTAATGGTTTCAAAGGTGGTTAGAATGATTGGTTTTTATAGAATGCTGAAACAAAAGAAATGAAAAAACAAAAAGTAAACAAATAAGCAGATAGATTAGAAATAGGCGTTGGTCAGGATTTAGTAATTGTTTTAAAAGATGCTCTAACAATATTATTGATCATGCAAAACTCTCGCAGTCTTATTAGCAGATTCCTCCCAGAACTCTTGATTTTTTAGAATATGTTTCAACTCCAATGAAGTACTACCGATCAAGCACTAGGCAACTGGCTATCCCTAGCTCAGTCACTGGCGTTCACCAATACACAATGATCTAGTGTGATTAGATGCCACACACTCCCTAAATAATCCCTGAAACTAGAGAGTGGTATTCATACCGGCTGGCCAAGCGGGCATAAAATAGAAATGAGCACAACAAATAATCAAGATGCATCAAATCAATATTTATTGCATAGAAGTTAAGCACGACAATTACATGTTCCCTAACCAACGCCTAAGGTTACTTAGTTCATAAAATTCATAGCAACATACGTTACAATCTGAGTAAACATATCCATAATTACAAAACAATGCAAGAAAATATTAATTTCCTTGATTAGCTTGCAATTGATGGTCTTCTTGTAGGTCTCTAATCTCTCTCCTTGATAGCGAGCATAGCTAGCTACTTTTACTTATTTAATTTAGCTAGTCTTTTATGATGTTTGGGGCATTTTATTGTGCTTTATTGTTTATTTTGTAGGAAAAGGTTGATTAGAGCAAAAATGCAATAGTGGAGTTAATCGGGCGCTCGGGACGCGAAAAGATGCAAAGGAAGGAAAAAGAATCAAAATGGAAAAAGTCAAAACTCGGTCAAAAGGTGACTAGCGTCGAGACGCTAGCCCTTAGGCGTCTCGACGCTAGCATTCCATATCAGAACAGGCGCGTAAAGGTCACAGCGTCGAGACGCTGCGACCTTAGCGTCTCGACGATGTATAATTTCCTTTCCTGAAACACGCGTTTTGAAGGCAGCGTCGAGACGCTGTCTTGACAGCGTCTCGACGCTAAGACGAAAAAATAGAATAAAGGCTTATTTTCGGCTAGGTTTTGGGGGAGTTCGATTTGGGACCTTTGGGAGCCGTAAACAGGGCAGAACAGAGCACTTTGGAGGCTGAAACAAAGGGAGGAAGTTGGAAATCAACCCATCGTTCGTGGGGATCGTGACGGGGACGTCGGACTCGGCCTACATTGAGTTTTCTTTTCCCTTTCCTTTCTTTAGTTAGATTTATGGCTTTCACATGTTTAGTTGAGCTTGTATTTACATTCATGAGTAGCTAAACTTGTAGCTTAGGGATTGATGTAGTTGATTAATTTTATGGATTGATTTATGGTTTAAGTTGTGCAATGTTATTATGTTTGTAATCTTGATTTAATGCTTTCAATTAATTGGCCATTAGTTGAATGATTTAAGTTTCGAATCTAGCTCGGGAGAGGGGATTTGATTTAGACTTACTCAAGATTGCATGAATAAAGTTTACTTTCTAATTCATGATGGTTTTAGATTGACTTTAGAATTAGTTAAAAGATCTCATTGCCTTGCATGATTAATAAACTTAGATAGGGATATCAAGTTGGTTAATTTGCATGAGAATCAATTATACTCGGGAGAGGTAGTTGTGATTAAAGGGTCTTTGGCTCGTAATTTCATTGTGCATAATAACTTATTCCTTAAAATCAATCCTAAACTAAATCGGCGAAATCAATTCCCTAAGTAGTTTTCCCAATTGAATTTCCATTCTTTTTATTTGCTTTGATTTGGTTTTTATTATCATCTATTCATCACTTTTTAATCCCTAAATAAAATTGAGCGAGATTATTCACAATACTTGATTTGCTTAAAAATCCAATCCAGAGGACGACACTTGTATTTACGAACACTATATTATTACTTGACCCGTGCGCTTGCGGTTAGGAAAAGTCCACATCACTCCTCTATTCGGCTCCCAAAGGTGGAAGTAAACTTTCCAAGAGTGGAATGTTCCCCCCAAGGATGGAATGACTTTGACTTGAGGCAACTTCTCCTTTATAGAGTGATAGCAAGCCCTAATTAGGTCAATCTAGACATGTGGATGACTCTCCTTGCTCCTTTATCCCGAGATTAGCTTAACAGAATTCAGTTCATTAAAATGGCTAACGAGCTGTGACGTGGCAATTTTGCTCCCAGCTTTCCTGCAGCACAGATTTTGCTCCCTCAAGTCGCTCAGCAATATATTCTGCACAAAATAACTTCCAAAGCATTCATTCTTCCAAATGGGTTAAAACACATAATATCTATCTAAAAGCAACCCTATTTAGCACAAAAGACACACAAATCCCTATAGAAATAAGGCCTAAATAACTCCCTTTTGGAGTGTTATCACTCACCTACAGCGGATGTCATCAGATTCACTTGCAGTGATTTCATCATTTGTCTAGACCAGTCACTTGGATGACTGTAGGGAGACATACCTAGAGGAGTCTTATAGGTTGTCCTATAAGCCCAAAGAGCCTCATCCAACCTAAAAGACCAATCCTTCCTAGATGGATGGACTACTTTTTCTAGAATAGATTTAATTTTCCTATTACTAATTTCAGCTTGACCATTTGCTTGTGGGTGATAAGGGGTAGCTATCCTATGCTTAATTCCATACTTAGCTAACAGCTTAGTTAAGATATTATTAAAAAAATGTGTACCCTCATCACTCACTAGAGCTCTAGGTGTCCCAAACCGCGCAAAAATGTGTGATTGAATAAACCTTGGTACTTTCTTGGCATCATTCTGATGGCATGCGATGGTCTCCACCCACTTCGACACGTAATCAACTGCCAACCAGATAAAAACGTTGCCATTAGAAGGGGGAAATGGCCCCATAAAGTCAATACCTCACACATCGAATAACTCCACTTCTAAAATGTAAGTAAGAGGCATTTCATCTCTAGGCTCTAAGTTTCCTCTCCTTTGGCAAGCATCACATTGCTTGTAGAACCAATGGGCATCCTTGAATAAGGTAGGCCAGAATAATCCACAATGCAAAATTCTCATAGTTGTCCTCTGACCGTTGAAATGGCCTCCATACGGCGAAGAGTGACATTGCTCCAGGATTTCCTTTGCTTCATCACCTGAAACGCATCTACGAATAATACTATCATAGCATTGTTTATACATAAATGGCTCATCCCAATAGAAAAATTCTACATCATGCTTAAATTTCTTTGTTTGCCTCCAATCCATATCAATAGAAGTGACTCCCTTTACCAAAAAGTTAGCAATATCAGCATACCAAGGGGCATTCTTGACTACCTTTACCTCAACAGCAAAGAGTTGCTCATCTGGAAAAGAATCTGAAATGGCAGATTGCTTCAGCAAAGATGATGTTGGATCAAGACGAGACAAATGATCTGCAAGGACATTGTCTGATCCCTTCTTGTCCTTTATCTCCAAGTCGAATTCCAGCAATAACAAAACCCAACGAATTAGTCTAGGCTTTGCATCTTTCTTAGACATTAAATACCTTATTGTTGCATGATCCCTGAACACTGTCACTTTGGATCCAACCAAATATGGTCGGAATTTCTCAAAAGCAAACACAACAGCTAACAACTCCTTTTCAGTAGTTGTATAGTTGACTTGTGCCTCATTTAAAACCCTGCTTGCATAATATATAGGATGGATAAATTTGCCCTACTTTTTCCCCAGCATAGCACTTACCGCAGCATCACTCACATCACACATTACCTCAAATGGTAAATTCCAATTAGGTGCACAAAGAATGGGTGCTGAGATTAAAGCAGCCTTTAAAGTTTCAAAAGACTTCCTACAATATGCATTAAAGTCAAAAACATGATCAGTGCACAATAAGTTACAAAGAGGTTTACTAATTTTGGAAAATTCCTTTATGAACCTTTTATAAAATCCAGCATGACCTAAAAAACTCTGAATCCCTTTAACAGAACTCGGTGGTTCTAATCTCTCAATAACCTCAATTTTTGCTCGATCAACTTCTAGACCATTCTTAGAAATCCTATGACCTAACACAATGCCCTCCTTCACCATGAAGTGGCATTTCTCTCAATTAAGAACTAGATGGGTATCATCACATCTTTTTAACACCTTACCTAAATTATCCAAACAAATTTGAAAAGACCCTCCAAAAACTGAAAAATCATCCATAAATACCTCAACACTGGACTCAATCATATCAGAAAAAATCGCTAACATACACCGCTGAAATGTTGCTGGAGCATTGCAGAGGCCAAAAGGCATTCGCCTAAAAGCAAACGTCCCATAAGGGCAAGTGAAAGTGTTTTTTTCTTGATCCTTAGGAGCAATGGTAATCTGGTTATACCCAGAATAACCATGTAAGAAACAGTAGTAGGCCTGACCAGTCAATCTATCCAACATCTGGTCAATAAATGGTAGAGGGAAATGGTCCTTACGGGTAGCTTTATTAAGCTTCCTGTAATCCATGCAAACCCTCCAGCCAGTTACTGTCCTGGTTGGGATCAACTCATTGTCTTTATTACTCACCACCGTGACACCTCCTTTCTTAGGAACACATTGGACAGGGCTTACCCAATTGCTGTCTGCAATCAGATAAATAATGCCAGCATCCAACCATTTAATCACCTCCTTTTTAACAACCTCTTTCATTGTAGGGTTAAGCATTCTCTGTTGCTCAATACTCCTAAAGGATCCCTCCTCTAGTGTGATTTTGTGCATACAGAAAGATTGGCTAATTTCCTGACTGTCAGCCAATGTCCAACCGATTGCCTTGCGATATTGCTGCAGCAACTTTATTAAGGTCTCTTCATGCTCCGGCATTAAATATGATGCAATAATAATGGGCAATGTCTCACCTTCCCCAAGATACACATACTTTAGATGATCCGACAAGGGCTTCAAATCTAAAGTGGGTGCCTCAATTAGGGATGGCTTAATAGGAGGAGCTTTTCTTTGATCCAAATCTAAAGACTCATAAAAATCCTCACACCTAAACACTTCTTTTCATTTTTTCTGTCTAAAGAACAAACTTCTAAATCCCCTACACTAACTTCTCCATGATCTTCCAAATGTTTGTTTGTCGAATCCTGCATTGTTGTCTCAACAATTGTATTCTCCAGAATCCTAATGAAAGAGCCATCTTCCATCTCGTCTAGATACTTCATGGCCTTAAACACATTAAATTTCGCTTCCTCATTATAAACTCTCATTGTTAATTCCCCTTTTTCAACATCTATCAACGCCCTACCAGTAGCCAAAAATGGAAGACCTAGAATAATTGGGACATCTTTATCAGCCTCATAGTCTAAGATAATAAAATCAACAGGAAATATGAACTTATCTACCTTTAATAAGACATCCTCAATTTTTCCCTCAGGACATGTGATAGACCTGTCAGCTAGTTGGAGTGTGACTGTGGTAGGCCTAGCTTCACCAATACCTAGCTTTCGATAGACTGAAAGAGGCAAAGGTTAATGCTTGCACCTAAATCACAAAGTGTTCTACCTAACTCTTTTCCACCTATTGACACAGGTATAGTGAATGATCCTAGATCCTTAGCCTTGGTTGGCAGCCCATTCTTAAGAATAGCATTACATTCCTCAGTAAGAGATACAATTTCAAACTCACCTAACCTCTTCTTTTTAGTTAAAATATCCTTAAGAAATTTAGCATAGTTAGGCATTTGCTCAATAGCTTCTACTAAAGGAATATTTATATGCAATTGCTTAAAAATCTCTAAAAACTTCTTAAATTGACCATCCTGATTCTTAGGTCTTTGCCTTTGTGGAAAAGGTAGAGGTGGTACATAAGGTGGGGGCGGCACATACGGTGGTTCCACATCTGGAACAGATCCGGATGCTCCAGCATCATTATTGCTGCCTCCAACACCTTGACCAGACTCCAACTCTTTCTCAACGACAACAATTTGATCACAATTGTTTTCTACATCATGGGTTTTACTAGGCTCTTTTCTTTCCTCTAGTGGCTTACCACTCCTAAGAGTCACTGCCTTTACCTGCTCTTTACCTTCCCTTCTAGGGTGTTCAGTATCTGAGGGAAGTTTCCCTTGAGGCCTCACTTTCAGTTCAATAGCTAGCTGACCCACTTGCAACTCCCAGGGCTCTCATTGAAGCTTGATTACTTTGAATTGTGGCATCTGTACGAGCCATATATTCTTTCATCATTACCTCAAGAGAACTCTCTGAATTTTGCTGGGGCAAAACCTGCTTATTTTGTTGGGGCAAAGTCTGCGCTTTAGTAAATCCCGACTGGTTTACCTTTTGTTGTGCTTGCACATTACTTCCTTGTCCCCCCCATGCGAAGTTGGGGTGGTTGCGCCAACCTGGATTATAAAAGTTAGAATACGGGTTATTCCTCTAATTACCTACAAAAAACACAGAAGCTGGATTGCTGGGGCAAAACTTGTAGTTGTGATCTTCACCACAATAGACACATGTTTCCTCATGTTTCCTCTGCAACTTGGTTCACCACCACAGCTGATGACTAAACACTGTCACATTTTTAAGAGCGTTAACTAACATTGCAATATCATCCCTAATGGTGGACACATCATCAACCTCTAACACACTCTTAACCTTTTTATTTGTGTCTCTAACATCCGACCACTGACAACTATTAGTTGATATTCTTTCTAAAATTTCATGGGCTTCATTAAAAGTTTTTGCCAAAAGGGCCCCTCCAGCCAAAGCATCTACCATACCCTAGGTTGCTCCGTTTAACCCATTGTAAAATGTTTCCATTTGGATACAATGAGGTAAACCATGGTGGGGACACTTTCGCAAAAGCTCCTTAAACCTCTCCCAAGCCTCACTAAAAGTTTCATCTTCAAGTTGTCTAAACCCTACTATTTCACTCTGTTGGGCGATTTTCCGCAAGCGCACGGGTCGTCACAAGTAATATAAAACGGTAGGTAATACCGAGTATCGAATCCTCAGGGAAATTGAATTAATTCCATTAAGTACCAAGAATCATCATGTTTTAATTTTATTTAGAAGATCACTCGAATGATAGTGCGAAAATTAAAGGAATTAATAAAAATAAACATGTAATAATGAAATGAAAATAACCAAATAAGGGAACTTGACCTAGGGTGTTATCTAGCTTTCTTGGATTTGTAGCTCAATTACATGGATGTATGTAACTAATAATCTTTAATTCCATAAATCTAGAAGTAATTTTAAGCAGATTTCTCTTTCAAGCTCATCCACATCTCATACTAACATAACTAATTTATGTGTCCATCTCCTTAGTTAATCATAGTATGGCATTAAGCAACTTCATAATCAATTTCTAACAATTCTCTTTCACTCTCGTGTTCCAAGCAATCGTTAGCCATGCAATTTGGATCTAATCTAATTTCTCTCTGTTGAGTATCAATTTAGACCAACAAATCAATTAATCCGTGATCAAGAGATTAAAAGCATTAAGCAAGAATTGCATAGATGAAATATGAAGAATTTCATTACATAATCCAAGTAATTGCGCTACAATATCCAATTAACTAGAATAACGGCCCTAGGTCTCAAGATCTACTCACAAATGGAAATAATTTTGCCAAAATGATCTTGATCCATAGGCCTAACTCAAATTACAACAAGGAATTATAAAGAAGTAAGGAAGAAATAACCGATAAGTCGATCCCAAGCTCCCGCTACGATCATCTCGAATCTTGAGCCTTAGAATCTCGCTCAATTCCCACTTTTTCTCCACAATTCTTCTCACTTTTTCTCTCTATTGAGCTAGGGAGAGCTTCCCCAAATTTGGGATGGTTTGAACCAAAGGGAAGGGACCTTTTTTATAGTGAAAGGGGCTGGAAATTTCTTGCTGAGCAAGTCGACAACGTCGAGACGCTACGTCACAGCGTCTCGACGCTGTGACGTCATGTTGTCTTGGGGCAGAAGTCGTCGCAGCGTCGCGACGCTGTCACGATTTTGGCACGCGCTATGCTGACCACCTAGCGTTGAGACGCTACGGTCCTAGCGTCTCGACGCTAGGCCTTCTAGGAGCCCTAATTGCGGATTTTTGCCTCTTTTCTTCAAACTTTTGGGCTTTTTTGGGCCTCCCACTTCAATTGTCCTCTTTTCTTGGACCTTAGGGCTTTGATCTTCAATGATTATTCTTCAAATTGCCCATAAAGTCTCCAAATTCTCTTAAAATCTCAGTTTTGCTGTCCGAACTCGGTTTTCTGTAAAATCAACATAAAAATACATTAAAGCTCACAATTCATGCACAAAACTAGCTAAAAATAATAGGAAAATGATGACATTTTTGCATGTCATCACACCCCCAAACTTAAAGTTTTGCTAGTCCCGAGCAAAATAAAGTAATGCATATGAACCATAACTTGCATGCTAACAACTCTATCCTCAATGCTTCTAGCCATAAATGCAAACCATTGAAACAAATAAGTAAGCATGGTCAACCATCAAGAAGTTTAAAATTTAATCCTATCCTCCCTTGCAAAAACGAATCATCATTTGCCTTATCATAATCTTTACTAGTCCGGAATCATTTATATACTCCTCCATTCATCTTCCCCCTACACTGGCACTAAAGCTCGCCCTTTTAGCCATCATACTTATCTAGCAAGTACTACCTTACTAAGGTGCCCATAATTCTTGAGGCATCCCCCAACCTTTTTTTTTTTTTTTAGAGATAATCCTTTTAGATGTAGCGCCTTCGTTCTGGCTTGCCAACATTGGTGATGAAAGCATCCAACTACGAGCGTTTCATCTTTCAGGATGCCGAAGCATGCTCATTTCTTTCCAGCGTTTTCATGCAAAGGCAAACGATGGGTGTCATGAATGCCCCTGGTTACTAACGCTTTCAAGAAAGTGGAGCATTTTTTTATTATTATTATTATTATCTTTGAGCAAGTCATTTCTTTTTCCCAAAGCTCAGTATTACTAACTATTACGCAAGAAGGCTATCTAGACAAACTTTACACCTATCGGAGTGACAACAAATTCCATAGCATATAACTTTTATCTAGGCTTTCAAAATCATAATAAAACAAGTGAATCATCATACTTTGCAAGGGGATCAAAGAAAAATTTTAAATTTTCTTGAATTTAGACATGCTTCCAAATTTGTAACAATAAGAGAGAATCATGGCTAAAAGCAAATCATCAGACGTTGTCATCATCCACATGAATTTAATTCATCATAAGCATTACTTTTCTTACTCAAAACCTAAGCAGAGCGAATCTCCCCCTCAAACTAAAAATATACATTGTCCCCAATGTATGATCATTTAATTAGCTAAAGAGAGAATGATACTGCCCTGAAAAAGCGAGAGAATCCGAACGTCTTGAATTGTCGCTCGAGGAAAGAATGAGAAGCTAGGCATGATTTCACGAACTTCCTGCATAAGGATCAATCTCAAGGGAGCATTAGGATCAACACGAAAAACAAAAATGAAATCTAAAAACTTAAACACCTTGGGTTGCCTCCCAAGAAGCTCTTGTTTAACGTCCTGAGCTAGACGGGATTTGGTGCTTTCAACCGAAGTCCACCTCTTTGATCCTCAGAGGATTCTTCTTCTTCTTCTTCATCAATTCCTGCACAGAAGAACTCAACTTGCACACAGAGTGCACAACATAAGGAATTTTTATCAAGTAATCCTCAACCTTTTCAATCATATTATTCAAATACCATCTAAGCCTAATAGCAAGGGGGTCAGGTACTGGAATTACTAAGCCTAAATCATACATTTCAAAGTTATAATTCTTAGGAGAAAAAGAAATAGGTATTGAATGATAAGAATTTTTCTCAATCTCTATCTCTCCTAACTTGCATGAGATATTACATGAACTAGGTTCATAATAACGGGGAGAATTAAGTTCAAGCTCACTGACCTTGATGGGATTTTCTTTTAACTTACCTTCCTACTGCTGCTCTGAAACTTGGCATTCTAGCTCATCATGGGAAGTGGCATGGAACCGAGTGTTTTCTGTCTGGTTCGTACTGATCTCTCGTGCCTCATTGGGTGTCGTACCAAGCGCATCACCACCACTAACTGAATCTAGCATTTTTAACCTTTCGTAGAAGCTTTCAATTAAAGTCTCCTCGGGTAGTGGGGTGTGAGGTATAATGCAATATCCACTGGAGTGGTCCACGAACTCATGATACGTCTCTTCAAGTGGGATTGGCGGCGCTTTCTCCTCCTCTTCAGTGTTTTGATCATCATCTTCATCCAGTATCCTCCTATTTCTACTCTGTTTGACTTCTTTTCTTTCAACTTCCTGCTTCCCACTTCTCAGAGATATGGTCAGGCATTGTTCTCGTGGGTCCATGGCGACGATATTGGACAAATTTCCTTGCTGGATTTCCTTCATAAATATTGTCATTTGATCCATTTTTGCTTCCATCTTATTAATAACAATATCTACTTTGGCTTGAACATTTTCATTCAAATTTCTAGTCTCATTCATGAAGTTTCTTAGCATTTCTTCTAAAGGGCTTTTCTTTTCTTTAGGTTTAAACTCCTCTTTTAATTCAACTTTAGGCGAACTTGGAATTTTTGATCCTGTGAGCTTGTTTAGGGCCTTGGTTAGAGCTTCGACTTGCAACCTTAAAGCACTCACTCCTTCATTTTCACATAGTTTCTCCTTAATTTTGGACTCTGGTTGCCATTGGTAACTTGTCAAAGCCAACTCTTCTACTATGGTTCGTGCCTCCTTGACAGTTTTGGCTAAAAAGTTTCCTCCAGCCGTAGTGTCAAGAATTGTCTTTAAATTCCTATTTAACCCACTGTAGAAAAGTTGAATTTGAAGCCAATCAGGATATCCATGTTGTGGGCATTTCCTTAACAAATCCTTATATCTCTCCCAAGCTTCATATAATTGCTCTTCCTCTAATTGTTGAAATTTTCCAATTTCAGCTCTAAGCTTGGTAATCTTTTCTAATGGGAAAAATTTTGCAAGGAAAGCTTTGACTAAATCTTTCCAACCAAGGATGCTATTTGAGGTTAACGAGTCTAACCAATCTCTAGCCTTGTCTTGTAAAGAAAATGGAAATAACTGCAACCGAATTGAGTCAGGGCTAACTCCTCCCATTTTACAGTTCCACAGATATTCAAAAATTATCTTAGGTGATTGTGTGGATCTTCTGATGGATGGCCTTTGAAAGCATTTTCTCTCACCATTTGAATGAGACTAGCTTTGAGCTCAAAATTATCGACAGTGACTGGCTCGTAAGCTATTCCAGAATAGTTGAATGGATATTCAGGCAAGAAATAATCTCGGATTGCTTTGTCTTCTGCCATGATTAAATCTCAAAAGAACAGATTATCCACCTTATAACTCCTCAAAAAAAAATGCAGAAAAATAAATTTTTAAATTAAAATCAAACACTTAATTCTCAATATTAACGGAAAAAATTACAAAATCCCCGGCAACGGCGCCAAAAACTTGTTGACCGCAAAGTGCACGGGCCGCAAGTAATATAAAACGGTAGTAATACCGAGTATCGAATCCTCAGGGATTGGATTTATTCAATTAAGTACCACGAATAATCTTGCTTAGCTTTATTTAGAGAACAAAATCTAATGCTGAAAAGAATAATAAAAAGCTAATCTAGAAAGCAAAAGATAAATGGTGACACAATTTGGAGGGATAATTCTAGAGTTGTTGATTTTATCAATTGGACCTTTAATGCTTAATCAATTAACAAATATGGATTAACTAATCATTTGATTCATAAGTCTAGAAGCCTAATTTCAAGGATTCTCCTGTCGGTCTCCTCCTATCTCATACCTTTCAATAAAGAATCTCCTTTCAGTCTCATCTTTATTTACTTAGTATGGCCATACGACCCTTCAGTACAACCTCTAACGTTATTTATTTTATCCCGTGTCACCCGGGTAAATAACCGTTAGTCATGCATTCAGTTCTAGTCTAAGCTTCTCTCCGTCGAGTTTCCACATAGTAACGATTCATTTAATCAGTGATCAGTTGATTAAAAGCATTACGGTCAAAATGCACAAATGAACAATAATGACAATTAAACCACATCAATTCATTAATTCAGCAGAGGTTCAACATCTAAATCAATCTCATAGAATTTAGGAATTTGCTACTCATAATCACTAAAATTCAATAATTCCTAATCACAACAATTCTAGAAACTAAAACATAAAGGAAAAGGGAAGAGAAATGCTCATAAAAGTGTCGATCCCCTCGATCCCGCGCCGACCTCCTTCGATCCCGAGCTCCAAAGATCTTCAACAAAGCTCCAAAACTCTCCCAAAAAATCCCCAATTTTAGTGTGGACTCTAGAATGGGGTGAAAACCCACAAATTGGCACACAAAATATGGATGCAAAAGGCTCCTTTTATAGGCTCCCAGCAGGCGCAGCGTCGAGACGCTACAAGGACAGCGTCGAGACGTTCTGACGTCATCTTTTCTTGGGCTCCAAGATGTCGCAGCGTCGCGACGCTGTCGCGATTCTGGATCTTTCCACGCAGCTGCCTAGCGTCGAGACGCTCCAGGCTTAGCGTCGAGACGCTAGGCCCTGAATCTTCAATAATGGCCCGATTTTGACTCCATTTTTGGGCCTCCAACTTTCTTTTGGCCCAAATGCTTCTTGTAATGGATTTTGGACTTTTTTTCTTGACCCAACTTGATACTTTAAGACTTGAAATTCATGAATTTGGGCTTCTAATTCATTCTTCTTGGCTTTTTGGACTCGGATCTTCAATGTAATTCTCCAAATTGCTCAAAAAGTCTCCAAAATCATCTAAAATCTCTCAAAATTCCGGTTTTGCTTCCTTGACTCGGTTTTCTGAAATTTAAACAGAAAATAGAATTAAAGTACACAATTCAAGCATAAAACTAGCTAAAATTAATAGGAAAATGATGAACTTTTTTGCATGTCATCACACTCCTCAATTTAGCATTCCTATTTGGTGGGAAATATTTACTAAGAAATTTTTCTGCTAACTCATTCCATGTCCTAATTGATCTTTGAGCAAAAGAATACATGCCCTTGCTCCATCTCTAAGAGAATACGGGAACAAAGTTAATCTAAGGGTATCTCTAGGCACTCCTTGAATTACAAAAGAATCATTAACTCCTAGAAAAGACTAAAGATGTAAATGAGGGTCTTCAGATGACAAACCATGGAATTGAACCACGGTTTGCAACATCTGAAACATTACCGGTTTCATTTCAAAATTTGCTGCCTCAATTTGAGGACGTGCAATTCCTGGATTTAACTCATCAAACATTGGAAAAGCATACGCTCGAATGGCTCTGGCCCTATCGTTTGCTACCAAGATAGGATTTTCAGTCTGATTATTTTGCTGCTCATTTTGCTCCAGCGACTGGTTTTGCTGCAGCAAACGATTCTGCTGGGGGTTCGCTGGATCTTCTAGACCCTGTGGGAGACGCGACATGTTATCCATTTGATTTTGGTTTCTATGCTGCTCTCTCCTTCTTCTCCTAAATGTCCTCTCGATTTCTGGATCAAGCTCGAACCTTACCCCAGGCGGATCGTTCATGCACCAAACTCACACCTGCAAAAACAAAAGAAACAATAAAAAAGTTCTAGCACCAAACCACTAAAACACATACACAAAACAGATCAGATGAAAACTTATTCAAGTCCCCAGCAACAGTGCCAAAAACTTGTTGGGCTCCTAGAGTGAGTAAAAATAAGATATAAAAAGACTTTAGAACTCTGTGCAAGTATACACAGTCCGCAACAAGTAATAAGTACGAATCCAAAGTCTGAATTAGCTTTCACTTTATCTATTTTGTTTAACTTTTTAATGGTTTCAAAGGTGGTTAGAATGAATAGTTTTTATAGAATGTTGAAACAAAAGAAATGACAAAACAAAAAGTAAACAAATAAGCAGACAGATTAGAAACAGGCGTTGGTCAGGATTTAGTAATTGTTTTAAAAGATGCTCTAACAATATTATTGATCATGCAAAACTCTCGCAATCTTATTAGCAGATTCCTCCTGGAACTCTTGATTTTTTAGAATATGTTTCAACTCCAATGAAGTACTACCGATCAAGCACTAGGCAACTGGCTATCCCTAGCTCAATCACTGGCGTTCACCAATACACAATGATCTAGTGTGATTAGATGCCACACACTCCCTAAATAATCCCTGAAACTAGAGAGTGGTATTCATACCGGCTGGCCAAGTGGGCATAAAATAGAAATGAGCACAACAAATAATCAAGATGCATCAAATCAATATTTTTTGCATAGAAGTTAAGCACGACAATTACATGTTCCCTAACCAACGCCTAAGGTTACTTAGTTCATAAAATGCATAGCAACACATGTTACAATCTGAGTAAACATATCCACAATTACAAAACAATGCAAGAAAATATTAATTCCCTTGATCAACTTGCAATTGATGGTCTTCTTTTAGGTCCCCAATCTCTCTCCTCTCTTCGGCTCCCAAAGGTGGGAGTAAACTTTCAAAGAGTGGAATGTTCCTCCCAAGGATGGAATGACTTTGACTTGAGACGGCTTCTCCTTTTATAGAGTGATAGCAAGCCCAAAAGGTAGTTATTTAGGTCTCATTTATATAAGGATTTGTGTGTCTTTTGTGCTTAATAGGGTTGGTTTTAGATATATATTATATGTTTTAACCCATTTGGAAGAATGGAAGCCTTGGAAATTACTTTATGCAGATTATGCTGCTGGGCGACTGGAGGGAGCAAATTCTGTGTTGCAGCAAAACTGGGAACAGAACTGCCACATCACAGCTCAGTAGCCAACTTCATGAACCGACTTCTGTTGAGTTATTTTCGGGATAAAGGAGCAAGGAGAGCCTTACACGTGTCCAAGTTGACCTAATTCAAGCCTCTTATCCTTCTATAAAAGTAAGTAGCCGCCCAAGTCAGAGATATTCCAACTTTCCTTGGAAGCCGAATAGTATAGAGAGATTGGAGATTACCAAGAACACCATCATCCGCAAGCTAATTAAGGAGATTATTATTTTCTTTATTTTCTTGTGATTATGGGCATGCCTACTCAGATTGTAATTCGTGTTTCCATGCCTATTATGAACTAAGTAGCTTAAGGTGTTGGTTAGGAACATGTAGTTGTTGTGCTTAAACTTTAGTAATATATTGATTATTGCATCTTGGTTAATTGTTGTGTCTATTTACATTTTATGCCCGCCTGGCCAGCCGGTGTGAATACCTCTCTCTAGTTTCAGGGATGATTTAGAGAGTGTGTGGCAATTATCCACACTACGATCATTGTGTATTGGTGAACGCTAGTGACTGAGCTAGGGATAGCCAGTTGCCTAGTGCTTGTTCGGTCGCACTTCATTGGGGTTGAAACACATTCCAAAAGATCCGGAGTTCCGGGAGGAATCCGCTAATAATACTGCAAAAGTTGCACGATCAATAATATTGCTAGAGCATCTTTTTAAACAACTACTAAGCCTAACCATAGCCTGTCTTTAATCTATCTACCTATTTGTTTATTCTTTGTTCTGTCATTTATTTTGCTTCAGCATAATTGTTATAAAACCAAATCATTTTTACCATCTTTGAAACCATTAGAAAGTTACACAAAATAGGTAAAGTGAAAGCTAATTCAGGACTCGGATTGATAATATTACTTGTTGCAGACTGTGTATACTTGCACAGGAATTCTAGAGTCTTTTATACCATGTTTTTACTCACTCTAGGAGCCCAACAAGTTTTTGGCGCCGTTGTCGGGGACTTGAATAAGTTTTTATCTGATTTATTTTGTGTATGTGTTTTAGTGGTTTGGTGCTAGAACGTTTTGATTGTTTCTTTTGTTTTTGCATGTGTGAGTTTGGTGCATGAGCGATCTGCCTAGGGTAAGGTTTGATAACGTGTCGCGTCTTCCGGAGGGTCCTGAAGGTCCAGCAGACCCCCAGAATCGTTTGCTGCAGCAAAACCCACTGTTTGAACAAAATGAGCAGTAAAAGGTTGTTTGAGCACTAAGTGGTAAATTCCAGCATCCCTAGATCCTTTCCTCAAATTTATTAGGCGCTCTAAGTTGTTTTCTAACCCTTTGTAATTGTTGCCTTTAGTTGGGGCTCTTCAGGCTCTTCCGGTTGTTTCCATTAGTCCTTTAGGATCGTTTAGGAGCGTTAAAGCTTCCGGTAAGTAGTTCTTACTTGATGTTGTCTGTTTGACTGTGTGATGCATGTTGAGTGTTACTCGCTTTATAATTACCCTCATGTTTCTTGTTCTCTGAATATATGCAAATATATATGTTATCGTTGAAAAACATGACTTTTGTTGCTTAATGACTGAGTGTAAAGCATGAATTGTTGTTGCATGTTGGCTTGATGTAAAGCGTGTTGGTTCGGTTTTGCATTCGAGAGTCAAGCATGAGTTGAGAGATGTGGTCATGTGAATGCTTAGTGGGCATGATTCATGAGTCTAGAAGCATGTTGCAGGGCATATGCATTCTAGTAGATGTGAGATATAGGTCAGGGACCTAAAATGTGAAAAGGGCAAGATGGGTGAATGTCAGTGCACCTCGGGTACAAATGGTCGAGGGGTGACATGTCACCATGGGTTTTAAAGAGGACTAGCATTGTGATTGAGATATCAGGACCTCGGGTATAAATGGTCAAGGACTGATATTGTTTCAAGGAAAGTAAGTGATTATCAGGGTCTTGGGTATAAATGGTCGAGGACTGATACATCACTATTGGATGTCGATGCCTCGGGTATAAATGGTCGAGGCTCGATATGCCAACGTTAGATAAAGAGGAGCATCGAGGCCTTGGGTATAAATGGTCAAGGGTCGGTGTGATGAGTCTTGAGGCAAGTATTGAGGCCTTGGGTATAAATGGTCAAGGGTCAATACGTTGCTTAGTCATCGAGGCCTTGGGTGTAAATGGTCAAGGGTCGATGCACAGTTCGAGGCCTTGGGTATAAATGGTCAAGGGTCGAATGCCGAGCTCTGTAGAGAAGTGTCGAGGCCAAGGGTATAAATGGTTAGGGGTCGGTACAACTCGAAGGGTCAGTCTTGGAGAGTTTTGCGGAGCGTGACGCGGCAATCACGTGTGAGAGCCATGTGAGGGCTAAATATGAGCGTTGAGGGAACTCGTGGAGCTTGAGTGGTTAGCAAGTTGCATATAGAAAGATGCATGAGTTATGGCTTAGAAGAGTCATCTGTTTTACTAGCTTTTAAGCATGATGTTATGTTTACTGCTTTTAAAAGTATGTTGCTTGCGCATGAAAAGCACGTTGTTTGTTGTTTGCTGTTTGATGGCTTCTCAGGTAGGGGCTGCTTACCAGTACCTTAGTGTACTGACCCCCTCCCCTCTCTCTCCCCCCAACTACCAGATTTTGCAGGTTATGAGGACTGCGTGGACAATGGTGATGCAGAGGAGGCTTATGAGGAGGAACCATAATTAGTGGCATTGTTTCCGCTTTTACTTCCTTAGGTTTTAGTTAGGAAAGTTGTGTTTGCTACTATTGAAAGTTGTTGAGTTTGGTTAGTCCTGGTTCATTTTTGTTAATCCCTGGAATTAGTTGTTTTTGTTTTAAAGAACTCCATTGATTCATTCAGTTAGTGGCTTAATAAGTTTGTTTCGTATGAGATGTCGTTTCAAGATTTTGTTTAAAGATGTGATTGGGTTTAGCTAGTAGTTGATTATGCGAGATCTATCTGTCTGTTGGTTCTGTGGATGTTCTGTTGAGCTGTGGAGTGGGGAGTCGTTTAGTATTGCTTTATAGAAGTATTTTTTTTTTGTGCATAGCAGGTTAAAGTAAAATTTTGGGATAGCCCTATGTACGTCGTTATGCTGCCGAAATTTTCAGTGCACACGGTTCATTTTGGTTTAGGAGTTAGTAATGTCGCTAGGATAGCTTTTAAAATCCTGGGGCGTTACATCAACCAAGTGGCGAATATAGGTGGCTCCACTCGATCAAGGACTTGGGAAGGTTGAGAATATGGGTGGCTCAACCTCCGCAAGAGTCAATCTCAACTCAATGGTGGCTCAACTCGATCGAGGACTTGGAAAGGTTGAAAAGGTGGCAACCTCTGCAAGAATCAGTCTCATCTTGACGGTGCGTACACTCGGTCAAGGAGTTGAAGAGGTTGAAAAGGTGGATTAACCTCTGTAAGAATCAATCTCATCTAGACAGTGCGAACACTCAGTCGAGGACTTGGAGAGGTTGAAAAGGTGGATCAACCTCTGCAAGAATCAATCTCATCTCGATTCTGCGTACACTCAGTCGAGGACTTGGAGAGGTTGAAAAGGTGGATCAACCCCTGCAAGAATCAATCCCATCTCGATCGTGCGTACACTCAGTTGAGGACTTAGAGAGGTTGAAAACATGGATCAACCCCTGCAAGAATCAATCCCATCTCGACCGTGCGTACACTCCGTCGAGGACTTAGAGAGGTTGAAAAAGTGAATCAATCCCTGCAAGAATAAATCTCATCCCAACCGTGCGTACACTCCATCGAGGACTTGGAGAGGCTGAAAAGATGGATCAACCCCTACAAGAATCAATCTCATCCCGACCATGCGTACTCTCCATCAAGGACTTGGAGATGTTGAAAAGATGGACCTGTTGGGTTTTATGTCCTAAAACTCGTAGATAGTGAATGTTAACGAATTATACACTTGTATGAATAAAGTGTTATTGTCATATTTAAGTCTAAAATTGCACAATATAACCCAAATCCAATAAACTAAGATCCAAAGTTGTTGATATGTAACTTGAACTAGTATTTGGGGACATACGGGGATCACTGTTCAAGTAACAACCTAAAAGGTCTATAGTACAGGGATAAGGTTGGGTATCTTATCCTTGTAACATTATGAGATACTACCCGCTTTGTATTCGATACAGACGTACTGATCCAAGGCGTCCATGTAGGAGACATGCGAGCGGGGGTATTCTATGCAATGAGTTTGCATAAGACCGGACCACGAAATAGTAAACCACTAGATGTAACACCGTTAACTAGTTAGGTTACTGTTCAATAGGATGACCTAGGTAACTCAGTCTTAATCCCGAGGGTGTCATGAACTCCTTCTCACGAGGGATTGTCCTTCGATTAGTACGAGTGAGAGTAGTCTGCACGCCAACTCAATAAGTCTACCTTCTTGGGGACAAGACCGAGTGGGGGGCTGGGGACATGGCAACACAAGATGGAATTCACTCATTCCCGCTTCTAGGAGAAGTAGATGAGTGTTCCCTTAAGTGGTGACTCCGGGTCTTGAACAAAGGGATCCCGCCCTCTCATTGGCCCAAGAGGGACTTTCTGTTTACTGGTTGGACCATAAACAAGTTGTTCATTAGAGGAGCACTGGTACTTAAGGAGCCAGAGGTAACACAGGGGTAAAATGGTAATTTGACCCAACTGTAGTTACGAACACTCGTGAAGGATTGACTTACTGTTATTGGTCAATATCCGTGGACACAGAAATATTCTACAGTGAGAAGAGTGCAACTATGAGTCTTTAGTGGAGTGACCCACAGTTAATGAATATTGGTTAACTTGATTAATGAGTTTAGTCAGTTAACCTCATATCATTGAAGCTTCTGATATGTAGGTCCATTAGGTCCCCCCTGCTAGCTCATAAAGAGTAATTGGGAACAATTTATCTTGAAAGAATTTGAATAGTTCAAATTCAATTTTGGGAATCAAGTTAATTGTATGATATACAGTTAATATAATGTATGTTGATACATTATAATATAAAGTTTAATTTGTGATTAAACTTTATTAAATTGAGAGAATTATATATTTGAAAGAGTTCAAATTTATAACCAATTAAATATGTGGTATTTAATTAGTAAATAAATTAATTAATTGTGAATTAATTAATTATTCAATTAGTATAATTAAATGTGATTTAATTAAACTATAATATATGAGAGATATGTATTAGAATTTGATTCTAATATGTAATTAATTAAATATGGTTGATATTTAATTAATTATAAAATTAGTTAATTTTGAATTAATTGATTGTTCAATTTAATTTAGTTAAATGTGATTTAATTAAATTGATAACTATGGATTAATTTTAATGTGAATATGATTCGTATTAAAACTATAGGTTATATGAGAGATGCATATTTGAATATGATTCAAATTTATAATTAATTAAATATGTGATATTTAATTGGTCAAAGAATTAATTAATTATGAATTAATTAATTGTTCAGTTTAATTAATTTAATTAAATGCGATTGGATTAAGATTAATTAAAACTATATATTATGTGAGGGTTGTGTATTTAATATGATTTAATGCACACATATATATAATTAAATATAAGATGTTTAATTATATATATAGTTAATTAATTAAATGGTTTAATTAATTAATGTTCAATTAATTAATTTATAATATAATGTTTTTATATTATAATGAATTAATTAAATAACCAACTCCCCAATTAGGGGAGTGGTTATCAGATCCCTCACAATTAAAACTCACGTTAGAGGGGTCATCTGTGATCCTCTCATTCTGTAGAAAGTAGAATGGTTATTTCTCTAAATTACTATTCTCTCTCATTCTCTCTCAATACATAATACAAAGAAGAAAAATTCATTATTCCCAATCAAGAATTCAGTCCCACAACTGAGTTCTCAAACTCAGAGGATAGTAGGGTAATCTTGTGGTGGTGTCCCAAGATTTCATTTTTGGTTCCTGGCATTAAAGAAGGCGTTCTTGAAGAATTCGGAGTCGTCAGACGACGGTGAGTTTGCTTAACCTTAATTTTGCAGAATTATGAATTCGTTTTTGCCAATGTATGAGTATTTTGCGAAACAAAATTAAATTGCGAAAGATCCAATTGCTTCCGTTGTAACAGAATTGGGAATTCCAATCCTTCAGGATCAACCCCTGCAAGAATCAATCTCATCCCGACCGTGCGTACACTCCGTCGAGGACTTGGAGATGCTGAAAAGATGGATCAACCCCTACAAGAATCAATCTCATTCCGACCGTGTGTACACTCTGTTGAGGACTTGGAGAGGTTGAAAAGATGGATCAACCCCTGCAAGAATCAATTTCATCTCGACCGTGCATACACTTCGTTGGGGACTTGGAGAGGTTGAAAAGGTGGCAACCTCTGCAAGAATTAGTCTCATCTCGACGGTGCATACACTCGGTCGAGGAGTTGAAGAGGTTGAAAAGGTGGATTAACCTCTGTAAGAATCAATCTCATCTAGACAGTGCGTACACTCAGTCGAGGACTTGGAGAGGTTGTAAAGGTGGATCAACCTCTGCAAGAATCAATCTCATCTCAACAGTGTGTACACTCAGTCGAGGACTTGGAGAAGTTGAAAAGGTGGATCAACCCTTGCAAGAATCAATCTCATCTCGGCCGTATGTACACTCCGTCGAGGACTTAGAGAGGATGAAAAGATGGATCAACCTCAACAAGAATCAATCTCATCACGACCGTGCGTACACTACGTCGAGGACTTGGAGAGGTTGAAAAGATGGATCAACCCCTGCAATAATCAATTTCATCCCGGCGGTGGGAAATGGTGTGGAATGGAGGGTTCGGGGGTGTGGAATGCTCTCAAATGGTGTGGAATGCTCTCAAGGGTTTCTACTTTTGGAGGAAGAAGATGGACGGATGGGCTGCTGCATGAAGGTTATACTGGTGGTGAGGGTGGGCGGTGACATGACGTTTTTACCCCTTGTACTTACGGTTATTTACAGACTCCGTTTACGTCATTTCCGAGGACAGAGATGTGTTTTGGATGGTGAACGAATTTCAAAACGGTACATACAGGGTGTGCTATGTAGTCGTTGACATCCCGAGTGTCAATACTGGTATACACCCCGTGGGGACAGTTTCAAAAGGAGTAAACTAAATCCCTAAAATCTAGGGATTTTAGTATCTGTTTGTTGCAAATATAAGGGGAGGGAAACCAAACCGTTACCTATTTCAATTTTTTTGGTATAGTCGTCGCATAGGGGGAGAAACGACCGAGCATGCAAGAGATGGTTGTTGACGTGGCGGATGAAGGTCGTTGGCACGGCGGAGATGGTTCGTCGGCGTGGTGTGAGAGGTAGGTAATGATATTCACTCTGTTTGGCAGTGGGAAATGGTGTGGAATGGAGAGTTCGGGGGTGTGGAATGCTCTCAAGGGGTGTGGAATGCTCTCAAGGGTTTCTACTTTTGGAGGAAGAAGATGGACGGGTGGGCTGCTGCATGAAGGCTATTCCGGTGGTGAGGGTGGGCGGTGACATGACGTTTTTACCCCTTGTATTTACGGTTATTTACAGACGTCGTTTACGTCATTTCCGAGGACAGAGATGTGTTTTGCAGTATTTAATTGCAATTATTCATTCTGGTGGTGAGGGTGGGAGGTATCTTCTTTTTAGCTTATTCATTTTTTAGGAAAAATTAGTATGTCTTCCGGGTTGCTGGTGTTCTTATTTTTTTGGGTTTTTAATTGCTGATGTTCTTGGGTGCAGGTAGTATGTCTTCGGATTGAGATGAAATTTTTTCCAATCAATGCATCCTGAATGTATTTCTCTCTACTGAGGGAGGTTGAACTTTTTATCCTTCCCCAATAAAGGTATTGACTCCTTTTTAACACCTACTACTAGTTTTGTTTTTCAAACTAGTCTTGTTTCTTGGATTTTTTATTTTTCAAACTTCCTAAAATGTCTCCAACTTTTTTTAGGGGTATATTTTATCTCTCCTAAACTCTGGTTTTGATTTTAAACGTTAAGAATACGTTAGACAGTTTGTTGGGGGCATATTTGTCTTTTACAAATATGGATTTATTGATCATTAAATCGTTTAGCCATCTATTTAATTTTTAAACGTTTGTAGCTATATTTCAAGCCACCTATTTATTTTTAGCCATATTTCTTGTTGCCCCATAAAGATTAGTATACAAAAATTTGCAGGACGAGAAATTTCAGATAAAGGAACAATGCAATCAACTCTAGCACCATTCTAGCACACACTCTGAATAAATCAATGGTAGAGAATGCAAACTAAGAATAAAGGATAGAAAAACAAAGCATGAGGAAACTTGAGATATAGATAGGCAAGGATGCAGCTTTTACTGGAATGAAATATCGTCCCTGCTAAGGAGCAAAATTGTACAGTTAGCTTCCAAGCAGATACACCTACACGATAGTCAAGCCAAAAGGCTTGGCATGAAAACTTCTGTTGAAGTGTCGCATATAAATTCAAAAGCCATGAAATTGTTGGGTTTTATGCCCTAAAACTCGTAGATAGTGAATGTAAACAAATTGTATACTTGTTTCAATAAAGTGTTATTGAGTTTCTACAATAAAGTGTTATTGTTAAATATTGCACAATTTGACCCAAATCAAATAAACTAAGATCCAAGGTTGTTTACATGTGACTTGAACTAGTATGTGGGGACATATGGGGATCGGTGTTCAAGTAACAACCTAAAAGGTATATAGTGCAGGGATAAGGTTGGGTACCTTATCCTAGTAACACTATGTGATACGACCCACTTTGTATTCGATACAGACGTATTGATCCAAAGCATCCATGTAGGAGACATGCGAGCGGGGGTATCCTATGCAATCAGTTTGCATAAGACCGGACCACGAAATGGTAAACCACTAGATGTAACACCGTTAACTAGTTAGGTTACTGTTTCAATATGATGACTAGGTAACTCAGTCTTAATCCTGAGTGTGTTATGAACTCCTTCTCACGAGGGATTGCCCTTTGATTAGTATGGGTGAGAGTGGCCTGCACGCCGACTCAATAAGCCTACCTTCTTGGGGACAAGACCGAGTGGGGGGTTGGGGACATGATAACATAAGATGAAATTCACTATTTCCCGCTTCTAGGAGAAGTAGGTGAGTGTTCCCTTAAGTGGTGACTCCGGGTCTTGAACAAAGGAATCCCGCCCTTTCACTGGCCCGAGAGGGACTTTATGTTTACTGGTTGGACCATAAAAAGGTTGTTCATTAGAGGAGCACTGGTACTTAAGGAGCCAGAGGTAACACAGGGGTAAAACGGTAATTTGACCCAACTGTAGTTACGAACACTCGTGAAGGATTGACTTACCGGCATAGGTCTATATCCGTGGACACAGAAATATTCTACAGTGAGAAGAGTTCAGTTGTGGGTCTTTAGTGGAATGACCCACAGTTAATGAATATTGGTTAACCTGATTAATGAGTTTAATCGGTTAACCTCATATCATTGGAGCTTTTGATCTGTAGGTCCATTAGGTCCCCCTGCTAGCTCGTAAAGAGTAATTAGGAACAATTACATCTTGAGAGAATTTGAATAGTTCAAATTCATATTGGGAATTAAGTTAATTTTATGAGATACAAATTAATATAATGTATAATGATACATTAAAATGTAAAGTCTAATTTGAAATTAAACTTTATTATTATGAGAGATAAATATTTGAAGAAGTTCAAATATTAATATGAATTTGATTCATATTAAATTTATAAGATATAAGAGAATTGGAAGGAGTTCCAATTTTAATATGAATTTGATTCATATTATAAAATTAATTAATTGAAGGCATGAAATTAAATATATGATATTTAATTGGGTAATTAATTAATTAACTAATAGAAGGTCTGAAATTAAATATATGATATTTAATTGGTGATTAATTAATTAAAGAATTAATTAATTTGAAATTAATCAATTATGGAAATGATTAATCACGTATGGAAGTAATTAATCATTTATGGAAATGATTTAATCACTTATGGAAGTGATCAATCATTTATGGAAATGATTTAATCACTTATGGAATTGATCAATCATTTATGGAAAAGATTAATCAATTATGCAATTGATTGGTTATGAAATTGATTAATTATGGAAAAGATTAAATCGGTTATGGAAATAATTGATTTTAAATGAATATTCTATTCATGGTCTTTCTACCATAAATAGAACACTAACCCTAGGGTTTAGGTACTACAACATAAGGCCACAAGAATGCACTCTTGCATTCTCTCTAGCCTCCCTCTCATATTCTCTCAACCCAAGAACTCTAGGGAGAATTTTCTTTCTAGAGTTTTTCTCATTCAAGATTAGGTAGTCCCACAACTACGTTCCTAATCTCAGAGTCATAGTGAGGAAGATCAATTGGTGGTATCCCAATTGTTGACGTTTTGTCCCTATGAAATCAAGAAAGGTGTTCTTGATATTTCAGAGACGACATTTAGGGTATGTTTGCTTTTCCCCTTTAAATTTAGATCTAATAATTTTTGTATGCTTAGCCTTAAGTTTGTATAGAATTTGTTCTATGTTTTTTGCCAATGTAATAGTATTTTTGGATAAACAAAATTAACTACGAATCGGTCCCAATTACGCTTTCGTTTTATCGGAATTGGGGAATTCCAAATCCTTTAAAAAATATGGCCAGTTGAAATTAAAACATCACGCCAAGCTGGACCAAGTTGTACCAAGTTATACTTGGATCTCTTGGTTACATCGTCATGAATCGTGATATTTGGCTCCAGCAAACTAAAAGCTTATACTGCCCTTAGCACCAACAGTATTACGAAAATCCCAGTTCAAGATTTGAAACATCAAACGTAAAGCAATCATACAAACTTTGACTTCTGGAACCTCCATCTGATAATCAAATTATTATGCTTGCGACACTTACGACAACGTCTATTGTCCAACAATAGAACCTCATCAACTAGTTAAACTCCACAAAATTGCACATCAATACAACGACCACCATGAATATACTTGCCTCGATTGTCAAGAACACCGATATGCAATTTTCGCAAACAAACTTTTTCTCCCCACAGCCAGCGCCAACTGTTGATGCCAAAATCTAGTCAGCCGACTCACCTGACCTTCACGTGACATCAACGATGAATTTATTTGAAGGTGAAAGATGTGGCCTGCAAAACAAGAGAAAATTGTGCACTGGTGTAGTGCTTGCCACACCGACTCTGATGCTTAAGTCAGTGGGAGATCATAGGTGAAGTAAGTAAATTAATAATAAGGAGGAAGAAAATAGATACCAAGTTTAGCCCCCTACCTTGGGGTTAGTCTCTTCTATCTATAGTTGAAATTAGGGTTTTTCCCTTCCTTTTAGGAGAGGGAATATCCCTAGAGATTGATTCGGGTCCAATGGGCCTCCGTGGCTTGTTTCTCCTCTAGGCTCTTATCATTCTAACTTTCTTAGAACTAGGTCCAAATTCACCCATAACACCTATGTTTGACAAGATTTTGATGATGCATTAAGTGTCACGTTGGTGTTTAACACTACTTTGCATTCACGCAAAAACTTAGAAACTTTAGAGAGTGGAATAAAGAGGAAGAGAAACAAACTAAGAAAAAAAGATTCAAGTTTTTGTAGAAAAATGATAGGAAATAGCTCTTTATATAGTTGTAGTTAGAAAATATAGAAAATTGGAAAACTCTTGAAATTCCGTTATTAAATATAATTAATGTGAAAAATTATTAATTCTATAATTAATTTACATAAATTAAATCAACGAAACTTTTTATATTCCAATTTTTCATATTCTATTTTTTCTATATTATAATACTTTCATTTTAAAAATTATTTTCTTAATTTTGCATCAAAATATTATTTTTTTGTTAAAATAAATTTTATATAATTTATGTTTTTTTTTAAAAAATATTTATTTTATTTTTAAATATCACATTTATATAAAACTCCATTAAATAATTGATAATAAATCGGTATATGTTATTAAAATTTCAATAATTTCATTAACTTTTAATTTTCCAACTACTTAACATTTATTTTTTATAAAGCTTCACTGCCTTTTTTTAGGAAATTAAAGCTCCACTACATTTAAGTTTTTAATTGTTTTGAAAAATATTTAAATATCTAGAGAAATTGCACTTGTTATAATTTATTTATTATTAATCATTAATGTTAATGTTGGAAGATAGATAACTCAATATAATTAAATTAAATTGTCAAAAAAAATATAATTAAATTAAATACATTATTCAATAAATGTTAAAAAGTTTTTCGAAGATTGTGGCCTTTACTATTATTATTTTCTTGACAATATGTGGGGAGAGAGATTTGAACCACAAACCTTGTGATTATCAATACAACTAAATGACAGTTGAGCTAAGTTTGTGTTGGCAAAGGTTGTGATTTTTTAATAATATATATATATATATGTATATATATTATAGATTAGTGTATAGGTTATTTCTTGAAGAGACGGCTTTCAACTTCTTGTTTTTTTCTTTTAATTACATGCATCAATAAATGACATTTTGTTTTTTAAAACTTCATATTTATATTTCAAGAGATAACCTACTAAAAATTATTTTTTTCTTTTAATCTGGCGACAAATGGTTGGTCACATTGATAGGTTGTCTCTTTTAGAGATCACTGATCAACATAAATTTAAAACTACAATATTGCAATAATAAATTTTAAAAGAAACGTGTCTTCCTAATAAGTGTTGAATATTTTCGTAATAAGTTTTAAAAATATAATAATAAAACAAAGTCCCCTAAAGTACAAGTATTTTAATTTGATTTCTTTCTATCAAAGCGCAAGATTTTAACTCTTAGAAAATAAAATTAGAAACGGTGAGAGATGGGGCGATTTCCGGCGTCAATCAAGGTCGGATTTCAGGTGATAATCTTGGGGTTTCGGTCTAAAGTGGCATTTACAGGCGTAATCTGGATGGATTATGCCAGATTGTCTTTTGCTGTAGCGGTGATGAGGCGGACGTGGGTCTTTATTCCAGAGCCGTTTTCAAATCTGGAGGATTCCTCCAGCTGATTTGTAGCTTTGATGCTACTATTTCAGTGGGTGCGACGGGACTTGGGAGAATCATTGTGATATGGATTCAATCAATAATCCATTGCATGTACCTGAAGGATCGATCATAAGGAGCAAGGCAAAGAGGATACAAGAGGCTTTCACATTGCATGTTCAAAAGCTAGCAAATGCACAGCAAGAGGCAAAGAATTTTGAACCCAATTTTTTGTATAATGTTAGTTCAGAAAGTCAAGAAGAGAATGAAGGTCAAGATGGCACGGGAAAAGTTGTGTAGTTTGGAAGATGGCACGGGGGACGAAAAAAGTGTTCAGAATTTGTGAAGAGGTGGTTGTCCAGCTTGAATCTCTTGGGATTTCATGATGTCAAAGCTTGTCAAACGTTGTCATTATGAGGAGCGCCTCCCATAGTAGACATTTAAGACAATTTAAAGCAATTCTATCTTTTTAGTTTTGAGATATGGTTGCTCGTTTGACGTGCAATCAAGTTTTAAGTTCCTAGGTCTTATTTTCTACAATTTGCAATTAAGTGTATTTGAATGGCTTTTGAGTTTCTTGGTCTATCCACGACTATTTGGCCTTTAAAATGGCTTGTAATGCTCTTGAAAAATCAGATTATCAATATTAAAAAAATTTTGCTTATTCAAACCTTTGGTGTTGTCTTTTCTTTCAAATCTTGTTTTAGGTTTGATGTTCAACCGATTCATTGGATTAGTTTTTGATCAATCTAATTCTGGAGTGAGTCGTCTTAGGATCTAGGACTGACCATCATAGATTCTAAGTTCGATCTAAGAGTGATTCATCTTCTAACTAAACTCTTGGTTGGAATCATTCGGTAAGTTAGTCTTATTTGTGTCCGTTTACAAGGATCCTAGAAGGACCTCTAGCTTTGTAAACTTAAGCATATTGGACGCTTATCACATTGTCTTCGGTGGTCCATCAACTCTGTTTGTATTTACTTGTTGTTCGTGGGTTTATATTCCTGCTTTTATAATTAGCATGCGTAGTAGGTTAGATTGACGCCCGAACTCGCAGCTCGTATGCTAATAACCTGCTAAGGAACTATTTTCCACGAAGCTAATGAATGGTTAGTTCAATAGTTAGCATTAGATTGATTCACGGGCACGAGTCCTAAGAGTCGACTCTGACTTTGTTGCTTGATACGATAGATTTAGGGTCTAAGCCGATATTTGTGATTAATTAGATTTCTTCTAGTTGATTATGGGTGTTCTAGCCTAGAGCAATAATTAGTTAATTTATTAATCGTGGCCAGATTAATTTATTGATCAATTGCATGTTGGTTCAACGAGTTTGTTGGGTTAGCGCTCTAGGGGTATCTTGATCTTAACACAGTTACTCAATTGATTAATTTTGACGGGTTCGTGAGATTAATTAATTAGTAGCTAGTAATTGAATCGATGGATGTTGGGATCGAGTCAATTGATTTAGAGTACCAATTAGACAGCATGCATGTAAATCATTATCTGCTAATCGATGAGTAAAAAGTAAATGTACTAATCCCGAGTGTCTCCAACTACAGTGAGCGGCAATGTGAGATTAGCCAACCTCCTCATTTACTTTTTTGCCATTTAATTTTCTTTCAATTTACTTTCCCACAATTTTATTTTATTTTCCTCGCAATTTTCACCATCCTTCTCAACCCCACTTTTCTGTTACCAAACACAAAAGAGATTAGAAGTAAACCAGTTGTTCCCTGTGATCGACCCCGACCACTACTACTGCAAGTAGTTTAGTGATCATGGATTATAAATTTGCTTTGATACGACCCTCTGACCAATGCTACATGTTTTTTAAAATTCACATACCTAATTTTTGTGTTTACTAGAACTTTAACCATTCAAATATGTCTAATGCATAAACACGCAATAAGTGAAAGACACGTTAAAAACTTTTATTAGACACAACATTGAAAGGTTAGGGACATGTTAAACACAATCCTAAAATTTTAATGACTAAACGTGTAATTTTAAATTATTAAACAAAAACTTGACATAGACATGTTTTTTCTCATTAACATATTTAATAGATGTCTATATAAACAAGGGAAATTATTCTAGATGACTAGAAAAAATAAGCCGTTCAGTTTTTTGGCTAAAATACTTTCGTTTTCTCGGATGTGGCTGTCGCAAATCAAGGGACGCCAAGCGGGTGGTGATTTTCCATTTTTACCCCTAGGGTATATCCGTGCATACACAGACGTCGTCTAAGTTGCTGTTACATGCCAAAGATTTTTTTTCTCCACTTTTTGTGGGATTCTCGAATGGTCTATAACTGTTTCCCCCAGATCCCATTTTTTTCTCCTTCTAACAGTCAAAATCGGTTTTTGTTTATATTCCCTATTTTCATGCATTCTCCAACTCCTCTCTCAACTACTGTTTAAAGATTGTGAACAGTCATCGGGGATGGGGATGGGGCTGCGTACGATCATCGGAGAGGGGGTTGCGAACGGTCGTCTGCACGAAGGATGGAGGGAGGTTGTACGAAGAGTCGTCTACACGAAGAATGAGGCAAGGGAAAAATTGAAAAGAAATTGAAGGGGGGCTGTAATTGAACGACGAAACCCAAGGTGGGAAGGTGGAGAGTTTATCTCTAATCTGACATGCAATAAATTCAGGTGAGATTTTAATTCTGTTTTTTTAAATACCCCCAACTTGAATATTCAATGAAGTTGGAAGTTCAGTTTATGTAATTCCTTGTAACTACCGTACTGGGGGAGTGTTTGTTGTCATTTATGGGTGTATAATTGGGGGTACTCATTTTTCTTGTTTTTTGTGAATCGTATGTGTTCACAGCAGAATGAGGCAAGGGAAAAATTGAAAAGAAATCGAAGGGGGGCTGTAATTGAACGACGAAACCCAAGGTGGGAAGGTGGAGGGTTTATCTCTGATCTGACATGCAATAAATTCAGGTGAGATTTTAATTTTGTTTTTTTTAAATACCCCCAACTTGAATATTCAATGAAGTTGGAAGTTCAGTTTATGTAATTCCTTGTAACTACCGTACTGGGGGAGTGTTTGTTGTCATTTATGGGTGTATAATTGGGGGTACTCATTTTTCTTGTTTTTTGTGAATCGTATGTGTTCACAGCAGGTGGTGTAATTTCGTGTAAATACGGTACCAGGGATTGTTTTTGTCAGCTATGGGTTTGTAATTGGGGTACTCATTCTTCATTTTTTTTGTGTTTTTCGTGAATCATATGTTTATTTTTAATTAGGGGTAATCATATGTTTATCTGTACTACAAAAAGAATTTGATGTTTATTTTTTTTCCCAGAAGCCAGCTTGTTATTCATTTTTAGCTAGATGATAGATTTTGTCGTAGAGAATTCAAATTAGGTTGTTAGATGGTTTCAATTATAGATTTCTCTCTCTTCCTCATAAATCTCCTACCTTTTAATTTTGTTTTTTTAAATACCCCAGCTTGAATATTCAATGAAGTTGGAAGTTCAGTTTATGTAATTCCTTGTAACTACCGTATTGGGGGGGAGTGTTTGTTGTCATTTATGGGTGTGTAATTGGGGTACTCATTTTTCTTTTTTTTTTTTTCCTTTTTTTTTTTGTGAATCATATGTGTTCATAACAGGTGGTGTAATTCCATGTAAATATGGTACGGTGAGATTGTTTTTTGTCAGCTATGGGTTTGTAATTGGGGGTACTCATTCTTCATTTTTTTTGTGTTTTTCGTGAATCATATGTTTATCTTTAATTAGGGGTAATCGTAAGTTTATTTGTACTACTAAAAGAATTTGAAGTTTATTTATTTTCCAGAAGCCAACTTGTTATTCAATTTTTAGCTAGATGATAGATTTTGTCGTAGAGAATTCAAATTAGGTGGTTAGGTGGTTTGAATTATGTATTTCTCTCTCTTCCTCATAAATCTCCTACCTTTTAGTTGCATATCTCTCTCCTAATATTTGATCTAAACGGTAGGAAGTTCTTAGACTTGTTGTTAGGGGTAATTTTGTCTTCTTCAATTAGGAAGTTATTAATTAAAATCACATTAGCCATTTAGTTAGTTACGAAACCTTTTTAGCTATTTTTCAAGTCCCACCTATTTATTTTAGCCATATATCTCGTTGCCCCTATAAACAAAAAGTTTGAGCTTACAAATATGTAGTAGATTAGAATGTTGGGTCTCAAAATCTACTTAAATTCTAATTGTAATTACCTACTAAAAAAAAAGTTAATGATAAAAAGAAAACAGTTTTGAATGGAAAATTTGAAGGTCCAAATAAGAACATTTAAAGGCGAGGGGCCAAAAGTTTCTTCTCAAAAAAAAAAAAAAAAAAAAAAAAAAAAAAAAAAAAAAAAGCCAGGGGCCAAAAGTAGAATATGTAAAAAAAAGAAGGGAAAATTACCTTTTTGGTCCCTGAATTTTGAGGAATATGTGAGTTTTGTCCCTAAGTTTTCAAAATACACTTTTTTAGTCCCTGAGTTTTGAGAAGTAGATTTAAAAGGTTCCTAAGTTTTCAAAATAGACCTTTTTAGTCCCTAAGTTTTGAGAAATAAGTTTAGAATGTCCCTAATATTATTTTTTCCAAAATTTTAAATCAATAATTTTTATTTTTTTAATTTGAAAAACCATTCAATATTTAAAAATAATACAAAAATATTAATTTAAAAAAGTTGAAAAAATAATATTAGGGACCTTTTAAACATATTTCTCAAAACTCAGGGACTAAAAAGGTCTATTTTGAAAACTCAGGGACCAAACGCACATACTCCTCAAAACTCAAGGACCAAAAAGGTAATTTTCCCAAAAAAGAAATTCTCTGGACTCTCTGACTTTTGACGACTCTGGACTTTGGGAGAATGCTCTGAGTTCTCTGACTATGTCTGAATGCCCAAAATGAATGGTGGCCTCCTCTATTTATAGAGTTTGATGAACCTCATATGAGTTTGGGTTTGGGCCCAACCTTTGGACTTGGGTTATATTGGACTTTAATCCAACTCCTTTTTAATAAAGTTGGATTATTTTAATTTCGTCCAATTTCTTCAATGATCTCGGGTTATATTAGTCTCGGGTCAAATTACCACGTGGCATAATTTGATTGGACTTGGCTTATGTCATCTGATGGATTAATAATAGACAAGTGACATTGTTTGATTTGTCGAATTTTAATGTCTATTAATTTAATTTAGGGACACATGTAAATTTGTAATTGGTCCCAAATTTATTTTATCATTAATTTAAATTAATGACGTGACAATTTGTGATTGGTCGAAATTTCTCACTCAACAGATATATTTTAGAGCCATCAATTATTACTACTATTTTTCATTTATACATACTTTTTTGGAAAAAATACACTTTTGGTCCCTGAGGTTTGGGTTAAGTGACACTTTGGTCCCTGAGTTTTCAAACTCAACAAAAATACCCCTGAGGTTTGAGATAAAGAGCACTTTGGTCCCTGCCGTCAACTTTTTTGTTAAATTTTAACAGTTGCTGACGTGACACTATTATTTTAATTAAAAAAATTATTTTTTATTTTTTTAAAATAAAAATATTAAAATAATAAAATAATATTTTTTTATTATTATTATTTCTCACCCTCTCTCTTCTTCTTCTCCATCTTCTTCCTCCTTCTTCTCCTTCCTATCTCCGGCGGCCGGCGGTCGGCGGCCACCGCTCGCCGCCAGTGACTTTTTTTTTCTTTCTATCTTCTTCTCTTTTTCTTCTTCCTCCCACTTCTTACTGTTTAAAAAAAATGAAGAAAATAGAGAACAGGGAGGGAGGAGGGACCTCCCTCCTCCCTCTCCGACGCCAGAATCGAAGGGGGAAAACCCCCTTCGTTTCTATTTTTTCTTTAACAGTGTTGGGGAGGAAGAAGGAAAATAAAAGGAGGGGAAGAAGATCAAAAAAAAAAAAAAAAGTTGCCGGTGGCCGGCGGTCGCCGGCGGCGAGCGGTTCCCGCCGGCTGTCGGTCGCCGGAGCTATGAAGAAGAAGAAGGAAGAAGATGAAGTGGAGAAGAAGGGGAAGAGTAAGAGAGAGAAGGAGATATAATTAAAAAGAAAAAGAATAAAATAATAATATTTATTATATTTTAATATAATTTTATTTAGAAAATTAGAAAAATATTTTTTTAATAAAATAATGGTGTCACGTCAACAATCCGTTAGGGTTTAACAACAAATTGGACGACAGGGACCAAATTGCTCCTTATCTCAAACCTCAGGGGTATTTTTGTTGAGTTTGAAAACTCAGGGACCAAAGTGTAGCTTAACCCAAACCTCATGGACTAAAAGTGTATTTTTCCCTACTTTTTTCTCTCCCTTATGAAAGGATTCAAGTTTTTGATCTCTTGATTGATGACTTTATGTCAATTATCGTTGAGCTATATTCACTTTGACATTTGCACAATTATAATAATAGAAACTTTAAACTAGCTTATTAATTCTAAATTGGGAGTGATTTTGACAACGGTATAGAAATGAGTTTAGAAAACTTATAGTTTGATGTACTTTTAGTTTTAACATAGGTTAAATCGTCCAAACTTTTTTTTTTTACTTATGTTAATAGTTTCCTGTTATGACATGAAAATTTTCCTTCCTCACAAAAGGACTATAAAATAACCTTCCATAAAAAAATGTGTGAAGAATAAATTGATTGAATTAGGTGGTTGTTACTTAACCCTGTTTTTTCTTTCTTTTTCTTTCTTTTTCTTTTTCTTTTCTAATTTTTTAATTTTGTATTATTATTTACATTGTTGATCTCAAACACAATTTACTTAGCCATTATAAGAGTTTGACTTTGACAAAAACGAACAACTCTTCGTCTAAAAGGTTAAGAAGGTTCCGAACATGACAATAATACATAACAATTTTCTTGTCGTGTTGTTTCACTACCAGTATATATAAACTACACGTATACTCTCCAATTCCACCAACTGATTGGTGACACTACCAACTTAGAATAAAGATAAATAGAGAGATCTCATTTGATCCAATAATGAAACACTCATTTAATTGTTATAACTTTTTTTAATGCTAACGATCTAAACGAATAATAAAGTGTATTTTGTCGTTATCCTTTTCTAAATTTGTAAAATAGCAATTTAATTTGAATAATATAACAAATACAACACATAATATATATTTTCTTCATTTTAAAGTTAATATTTTAATTATTAAATTCACATAATTAGTATTGTAGTTTTGAAGTTTCGGAGAGTGTAAAGGACAAAAATAAATGGTTCTAAAACAAAATTTATTTATTGACATTTTAATATTTAAAATCTTAGCACGTAATAGAAGTAATTAAAAAATGTGTTACTTACTAAGGCATAAGAAAATTTATGGAAAAATTTCTAGTACTATTTCCATACTATCGCGGTCATTATTTGCCATGTAATGAGTATTTAAGAATGGTGTGGAACCCATATAATAAAATATTATATCATCAAATGTTCATTAAACAACGTGTCAAATACTGAATGAAGAGAGTAGGTACTAAAGTAATATTAGAATTTTCCCCAAAATTTATAGCTTAAATGATAGAATTTAATCATGATAATGTTTAGAAAATTAAAAATGTAATTGCGGTAATTAGAAGCTTGAGATTTCAATAGTAAGAAGTATTGACTCCCACCTAATCATATGTAAAATTTACCTTTTTCCTTTATTTTTAATATTCTTAGTTTTTAAATATTTATTTGGTACCTATGATTTTCAACATTTTATTTAGTCCTTATATTAAAAAAATTATTTGAACTCAAAAAAGAAAATATTAAAAAAAAATATATTTGTCCTTGATATAAGATTGTTCACAAATTATTAGCTAAATTGCAATTATAGTTTTTGAACTTTCAGAATTATGTCAATTAGGTTATGAACTTTGAAGGTAGATAGGTTCCTAAACTTTAAAAGCACCAATCAATTGATCTTTAAAAGTGTGCAGTAAGATTCTTAAACTTTTAATTTTAAATCTATTAAGTTTTTGACCAATGCTACATTTTTTTTTTTTTTTTAAATCACATGCCTAATTTTGGTGTTTACTAAAACTTTAACCATTCAAATATCTTCGTTAGAAACTTTTATTAGACACAAAATTGAAAGTCTTGAGACATGTTAAACACAATCCTAAATTTTTAATGACTAAATGAGTAATTTTAAATTATTAAACAAAAACTTGATATAGACATATTTTTTCTCATTAACATATTTAATAGATGTCTGTATAAACAAAAAAGTTTAAGCTGACAAATATCTACTTAGATGTTGGGTCTCAAAATGTACTTCAATTCTAATTAAGTAATTGCTTGCTAAAAAAAATTAATGATAAAAATAAAACAGTTTTGAATGTAAAATTTGAAGGTCCAAATTAGAACATTTAAAGGGCGAGGGGCCAAAAGTAGAATATGTAAAAAAAAGAAAAGAAAAAGATACAAAAGTTAGGGACCAAAGTATGATTTAAATTTGGTAACTAATAATTTAATAATTAATTTGAATAGTGGAGATGGCCGAGGCAGGGCAGCCAGAGAAATCGTCAGTCCCTAATAATTTTGAAATTGAACCATCAAGCAAACGGCGAGGATGTGAGAGGGCATATTTGTAATCTTGCTTCAAACGCGGGAGGACAAATACGTAATTCCACACAAGATAATTTTGAACTGCTAGCACTACACGAAATTATTAATTATTATTATCTTTTTCTTCAAAGAAAAAAAAAAAAAAAAAAAAAACTGGTCTATGAAGAAAAGCAATGGAGGGGCCAGTCGGTTTGTGGGGGCGAGCGAAGGTAGAGAAATCGAGAAAGCAAAACAATAAAAAAGAAAAAAAGAAAAAAAGAAAAAAAGAAAAAACGTAATTAGGAATCAGGGGATTACTACAGCCAGAGAAAAATACAAAACTGAGAATTAAAATATGAAAAAAGAAAAAAGAAAATAATTTAATTTTGGTGAAGAAGCTGAGAAGGTGGAGCTGGTGGCATCCAGTTTTTCCTCCTCACGGACCTGACCCTTTCCTCTCCATCTCTCTCTCTTTCTCTCTTTCTATCTTTCTCTCTCTCTCTCTCCAAACAAACATTCAATTCAACTTGGCTCTGCCATTTCTGAAATCCCACAACACAATAATCTCTGCAATTTTCCTTCTCCAGATCGAGAACCCATCGTGAACCCTTCTTCTTCTTCTTCTTCTTTACCATCATCAGATTTTGCTAGATTTGACGAGAATCCTAGTAGTCATGAGGAGAGGGAGAGGAACGGCGGCGGCGGTGGAGACGGCGGCGCGTGAGCCTGTACCAACCGGATCGGAGCGGAGATACAGAGGAGTTCGTAAAAGGCCATGGGGGAGATTCGCGGCGGAGATCAGAGACCCTTGGAAGAAGACCAGAGTTTGGCTCGGCACCTTCGACTCCGCCGAGGACGCCGCCCGTGCTTACGACTTCGCCGCCAGAAAACTCCGCGGCCCCAAAGCCAAAACCAATTTCCCCCTCCCCAATCCGACGTCGTTTTTCGACTACCCCCCTTACCCTCACACCGTCAACGCTCCAGATCCCTTCCCCGATCACCGATTCGAGATTAATCCTCAGAGACCCACTTCCAGTAGCCACAGCTCCACCGTCGAGTCCTTCAGCGGGCCCCGCCCGCCCTCTGCCGCCGCGCCCATGGCCGTCGCTACTAGCACTTCCGCCTCCCGCCGATTCTCTCGCAGGCCGCCGCTCGTCCCTGAGGATTGCCATAGCGACTGCGATTCCTCGTCCTCGGTCATCGACGACGGCGACATCGCTTCCTCGTCGATGATTCGTCGGAAACCCCCTCTGCCCTTCGATCTTAACATTCCGCCGTCGGATCATCTTGATTTTTCCGCCGATGATCTTCGATGTACTGCCCTCTGCCTCTGACCCACCGGCGGCGGCGACTGGTGGCGATGATGATGATGATGCCCATCAATAATTCAATATTTTATTGTTGTTATTGTTATTATTAATCTCCACCTTTTTTTTCTTTTTTTCTTTTTTTTTTTTTTTTTTCCTTTTACTTCACTGTGCTGGCAGGCATAGAGAAAAGAGAAATTACCCGACAAGATTATGAAAAATCAAAAGCAATGATTTATTCAGAGAACTATTTTTCCTTTTTCTTTTTCTTTTTCAGTTTAGATATGTAATGGAATAGTGGTTATGAGCATTTCTATTTCCCCATATGAGATTAGATATTAGAAAATGATTTGATATTTTACCAATTTTACAAACAAGACCATCTGGGCTGTTCAAATTTAGTGGGGGTGTTTGGTTCCCGAGAAAAATGTCTTCTCTCAAATTTGGTGGGTTTTGGATGGAATCGGATTCAGGATAATTTATTTTTCTGATTAGTACGAGGGAAAGTGGGAAATTGGTACAAATCTTTCATAAATCTATTTTTTTTTTTTTTTTTTTTATCTCTTTCACATGGAAAACAAGGGAATCACTCGCAATGTTCCAAATTCAGGCGAGGGAGAAGGTGGGATTGGAAATGAAATGCCACCAAAAGCAAAACGATTGGTAAATTTTGTGTTAGGCAACCGAATTATGGAGTGTTTGGAAATGGGATTGCGTTGTACCTCATTCGGAATGAGAATGGAATCGGGGCCACCGGGAGATTGGGTCTCCTTTTGCTTTCTGCGTTGCGAACCGTGTGGTGTTAGTGTGCCTCTTCCGTTCCCACTGAACCCACCATCACTATGACCCACACAACCACTTCTATTTTATTTTAGGGTCTTCAATTTCGCTATTTATTTATTTATTTATTCTTTATTTTTTAAAATTCAATATTTAAACTTTTGCCAAGAAACTATATTCTTAATTTTTTTAATAGAGTATTTTAATTGAAATTGGAATTCATTTTGCAACTGACCTATTAGGTGTGAATTTAAACAATTTGCACCTTTAGGATTGTTGAACTAAAAAGGACAATTAGGACATATTTGTGACTGTTTTACATTATGTCAAAAGTGATTTTTAATAGTTAAAAGTAGTTAAAAGGAGTTCAAAATACTTTTAGAAGAAGAAATTTGTGTGTTTTGTGGTTTGTCATTGGAACCCAATGCCAAAGGCTCTCTAAACATAAAAAAGGAGAAGACGACTAAGTTAGGCACACCACTCTTGTGTTGCCCCAAGGAGCTCTAAGGGCTAAATTTGAGATCTTCTCTAGACTATGAAAGGTAAGATTTAGAGAGATTGAAAAAAAAAAGTGAATAAGAGAGTAATAGACATGCTCACACTTGGGATTTTTGAACAGATAACTTGAAAAATTGTGTGAAAATGATATTTGACACAATTTCTCTAGAATTAACAAATAATTTTTTAATATTTTTTTCCTCTCACTCTAGCTTTGACTCTCTATTTTCACACTCGCTTTGGCTCTGACTTCTTCTTTCTCCTTGCTCTCTTTTCTCGTTTTTCTTCTCTCACTCTCTTCCTTCTTTGTCAATAAACGCAATAGAGCTATCGATGTTGACGAGGTAGAGATCACACCCTTCTACTTCAGATCTAAAAGTTTTTCATATATGAAATTTTCTAGACCTAGAAAATTTATGATTTGAAATTTCTATTAGAATTAACAAACTTTAGCCTGTATTAGTTGGTTTTAGTCGGTTAAGTGACTTTGTTATTACCTTCTCATAATTGTAACTGATTTGTGCTTTACAAGTTATTTATATTTCTTTGTTCTTAATAAATATGTTGATTTTATCCACACCAAGCAACACAAATTTACAGAGACAAGAAGAAAAGAAAAGAGAGGGAAGAGAGAAGATAACACGACGGATTTATAGTGGTTCGACAACAAGGTCTACGTCCGCTGTGTAACTAGAGAGAGAATTTTATTCAAAGCTTAATGAAGGTACAAGATGAGCTTCACTCATTGAGTTCAATATAAGCTGAGAGATGGGTATATTAATACATGAAGGAAATAAGCTGAAGCATGTGCCTTCCCTTTTAACTACAGTAAACTGAAGGGAAAAGTAAAAGAGGTAAAACTCTTCATACCAACTCATCTCAGCCTTTGAATATAAGTATCAATTCTCAACAATCACCCTCTTGATACTTAGGATTCAACTGTAAATCAGTTTCCATCCTCTCATTTGGTATTCAGTCAGCAACAATTTTAGCCATTTTCAAGTTTTACAAGCTCGCATAAATACTCCAATCGATTTCCAGGAAGTGATTTTGTTAACATGTTTGCTTGATTATGTTCGGTACCTATTTTTATAAACTTAATTTTACCTTCTTGGATCACTTCTCTAATGAAATGGAACTGAATGTCTATGTGCTTAGTCCGAACCTAAAAAGTAGGATTCTTTGATAGTAAGAGGGCGCTTTGACTATCAGAATAAATTTGAACATTGAACTCTTTAGAACACATTTCTTCTATGCTTCCTTTGAGCCAAATGGCTTCCTTGATTGATTCAGCCAAGACAATGTATTCGACTTTAGTAGATGATAAGGCAACAATTGACTGCAACGTTGATTTCCAACTAATAACATTGCCATAGAGGGTAAAAATGTAACCTGTTAACAATCGTCTCTTGTCCAAATCAGCTGCATAGTCAGACTCAACAAATCCTATAATACAGTTTTTAGTCTTATTACACTTAGAATATAAAAGACCTTTAGTTTGGGTACCCTTTAGGTATCTTAAAATCCACTTTGAGGCATCCCAATGTGCCTTTCATGGGTTGCTCATATACCTGTTGACAACACTTAAAGAATGGGCAAGGTCAGGTCTACTGCATACCATGGTATACATCATACTGCCAACCAAGTTTGCATAGGGTATATCATCCATTTCATTGATTTCTTCTTGAGTAACAGGTGATTGTGTCATTGAGAGTTTGAAGTGTTGTGCCAAAGGTGTTTTCATAGACTTTGAATTTTCCATGAGAAACTTCTTGACTATTTTATGACAGTAATTGGATTGGAAAATTAAAAGTGTATTTCTACAGTGATCTCTTTGTAATTCCATTCCAAGTATTTTTCTTGTTGAACCTAATCCTTCATCTCAAATTCTTTACTTAGAGCAGTCTTTAGTTTCTTAATTTGTGTCTTATCTATGGAGGCAATTAGAATATCATCTATGTAGAGTAAAACTAGTACAAAAACCTCTTGAGGGACATCCTTACGGTAGACACAACTATCAAATGAGTCTTTTACAAATCCTTCAGAAAGTATGAATGAATCAAACCTTTTATTCCATTGTCTCAAGGATTGCTTAAGGCCATAAATTGACCTTTGAAGGTGGCAGTGAAGGGAACGGGGTCCCGACACAGCAGGAGCGATTTCAGGAACAATTCGCAATTAGTCTAGAATCATGAAATATCAATACACTAGCAACATACATACATTCATAATCTAGAGAATATCTAGATTAAGCATGCTGAAAATTTATAGAATCTAATTCTAATTTACGTATAGTAACAAGTTACTTACTCTCGTTGAACACTCAGATTAAATTCACCAATTGCTTGAGAAATAATCACGAACAACTTGAAACACTACCACAGGGAAACGCTGGTATTCTCTAAGGAATCTGTGGCCAAGGCAGTGGGAACCTTCTTATTGATTTTAAGGAGAATTCTAAGAATTCAAAGTGAATGAATTGATTGGACTCAATCAACTGGGAGACATTCTTTGACTTATATAGAGTGTCATATATCCCTTTCCTATTCATAATAGGTTAGGGATATAGTTAATTAATTAATAATTAATTACTCTTCCCAGTTGTAATAGGATTGCGATTTGTTTAATTAAATAATTAATTGAATCATTTCATTTAAACCATATTTAAATGAAGATTTCCCACATATCCTATAGTTTTAATATGAATCTAATTCATATTAATATTTTAACTCATTCAAATATTTAATTAATTTTGAATCATATCCAAAATTAATTATAATGTATCATTATACATTATATTATTTCCCTTATTAATCAAGACTTAATTTCCTCAATTCCCCTTTACGAGCTACCAGTGGGACCTAATGGACCTACAGATCAGAAGCTCCAACGATATAAGATTAATTGGCTAAACTCATTAACCAAATTAATCAATGTTCGTTAACTGTGGGTACATTCCATCATAGACCCACAACTGCACTATTCTCACTGCAAAACATTTCTGTGTCTACGGATGTAGACCAATAACAACAAGTTAGCCCTTCACGAGTGTTCGTAACACCAAGTTAGTCCTTAAGTACCAGTGCTCCTCTAATGAACAATGAAGAATTTTCCTACCGCAAGCGCACGGATTAAGTAATAATATAGTGATTTTAAAATCGAATGTCGTCCTCTGGATTGGATTTTAAGTTAAACTAAGTACAGTGAATACTCTTGCTCAATTTTATTGAGGGACCGAAAAGTAGTGAGATCTTGAAAACAAAGGTGATGCAAATTAAAGGGTTGAAATTCAATGGAAAGAATTCTTAGGGAATTGTTTTCATCAATTTAGTTTAGGATTAATTAAAGGGAATGAATTGTAACGTGTATTTATTTTATGAGTCTATGAACCTTTTATCACAACAATCTCTCTCGAGCATAATTGATTCTCATGCATATAATTAACTTGATATTCCTATCTAAGTTCATTAACATGCAAGACTTTTAGTTCTTTTGACAATTTCTAAAGCTATTCTAAATTCCATCACGATCTTAGAATTTCTACTTTAGTCATGCAATCTTAAATAAGTCTACGCTAAACCTCATCTCCCGAGCAAGATTCAACACTTAGATCATTCAACTAGTGACCAATTATTTGAAAGCATTTAAACATGATTGCATACATAAAACAATTGCACAAAACATCCCAAAAATTAATCCATAAACATAAATAACTACATCAATCCCTAAGAAACACGTTTAGCTACTCATACATGGCGTTACGATATAAGCTAAACATGATAAAACCATAAAAACTAACTAAAGGTAAGGAAAAGGAAGGAAAAGCTCTTAAATCCGTTGAAACCGACACGTCCCCGTCACGATCTCCACGTCTTCAAACTTGGTTCCCATTTCTTGGCCTTGCTTCAGCTCCCACCGAAGGTCTCTAGTCGAAATTAGGGCTAAAATCTCTCAAATTGGATTTCCCTTGGGCGTAGAAAATCACAATGTATTTATAGGAATCTGTCGACAGAGTCGCGACGCTGTCCTTTAAACCACCAATTTGTATAAGGAAATATTGACAGTGGTTCAAACTATAATGACTAAATATTGAACAAAATATTCAGAAAGCATATCGCTGCTTATGCAATAATCCAAGTATAAATTATGCATAACCAAGTAATACTTGGAGCATTCCAGGTTCAGAACACAGGGAAGGAAATGAGATAATATTAAGAGTACTAATCAACATATACTCAGACGCATGGTACTAGAAATAATGTTGAGGGAAGATTGTTGTAGTATTAATGCGATAGAGGAAATTAAGAAAGCAGATGCGATAAAAAGGGAAAACAAATGAGAGAAACTATCAAGGCTTTCACCGCAGCTACCACATGCGTTGATAAAATATCCTGTATCGCATACTGTGAATGAATGGGCGCTTAGGCTAAGCCTTGATAAAAGAGAGTTAGTTCATGCTACAAAATGAATACATAGCGCAATACATTTACAATGGGAATAGTTGCACTGAATAAGGATTCTTCTTCTCTTCTCTGGTCTCGTCTCTCTCTCTTCGTCCCCCATTTTCACGATCAAATGGGAGAATTATAAATAGGCTTGAGGATGCTGACTTCTCCAAGAAATGAGCTTGCGTGTTCCATTCGAAAATTGCCAGCTTGCAGCTCTGCCACATGTCAGTTCCAACGCGGAACAGGCTGTTGATGTTATCACTTGATGGTTCCAGCACCTGCAATATACGATAACTTGGGCAAGGACATACGTTAGATGATAAAATATACATTTTCTCGCTGCATCAAGGAAATATACCCTGAAGATTTGTTTGCCACAATTCTAAGCTTTTAAGCGCCGATGTGGTGCATCGGTACTCTTTTCTAGCCTTTTTTAATTTAATTTTAGGTGAGAAATAACTTGCTTTTTGCAAGTTATCAAACCCCCAAACTTAAATTATTGTTTGTCCCCAAGCAATGCCTTCTAGCCACTCTGTGAAAATAAACTTAGCTATAAAGATTTGCACTTAGCATCCAAAATCTTCTAGCTCTTTCTTTCCAAAGCCAATCTAAAGAATTTAGCCTACCTGTAGCGACGCGATGCTATGACAAGAGCGTCTCGACGCTATCGATATTTTCCTAAACAGAATGCGGGATTTTGGGGTAGCGTTGCGACGCTGTCGGCAGATTTTCTATAAATTCAACACTTTCTTGCACAGCCAAGGGGAGTCTAATTGGTTAGATTTTAGCCCTAATTTCGACTAGAGACCTTTGGTGGGAGCTAAAGCAAGGCCAAAGAGCGGGAATCAAGCGAGAAGACGTGGAGATCGTGACGGGGACGTGCCGGTTTCGACGGATTCGAGTTTTCCTTTCTCTTTCCCTTGCCTCTTGTAGTTTTTATGGTTTTTCTTGCAATTAGTGTTTGTGGTTTAAAGACTATGAATTGCTAGTTGTTTGTCTTAGAGTTTGATGTAGTTGTTTTAGTTGTTGGATTGATTTTTGGTATGAATGTGTTGTTATTTTATGCATGCAATTTTTGTGTAATGCTTTCAATTACTTGATCACTAATTGAATGATTTAAGTGTTGAATCTAACTCAGGAGAGAGGATTTGACCTAAGACTTACCTTGTTTAATTGCATGACTAGAGTAGAAATTCTAAGTTTGTGAAGGGATTTGGAATATCTCTAGAAGTATAACTGTTGGGTTTTATGCCCTAAAACTCGTAGATAGTGAATGTAAACAAATTGTATACTTGTTTCAATAAAGTGTTATTGGGTTTCTACAATAAAGTTTTATTGTTAAATATTGCAAAATTTGACCCAAATCCAATAAACTAAGATCCAAGGTTGTTTACATGTGACTTGAACTAGTATGTGGGGACATACGAGGATTGGTGTTCAAGTAACAACCTAAAAGGTCTATAGTACAAGGATAAGGCTGGGTACCTTATCCTGGTAACACTATGTGATACGGCCCGCTTTGTATTCGATACAGACGTATTAATCCAAGGCGTCCATGTAGGAGACATGCGAGTGGAGGTATCCTATGCAATGAGTTTGCATAAGACCGGACCACGAAATAGTAAACCACTAGATGTAACACCGTTAACTAGTTAGGTTACTGTTTCAATACGATGACCTAGGTAACTCAGTCTTAATCCTGAGTGTGTCATGAACTCCTTCTCATGAGGGATTGTCCTTTGATTAGCATGGGTGAAGGGATTTGGAATATCTCTAGAAGTATAACTGTTGGGTTTTATGCCCTAAAACTCGTAGATAGTGAATGTAAACAAATTGTATACTTGTTTCAATAAAGTGTTATTGGGTTTCTACAATAAAGTTTTATTGTTAAATATTGCAAAATTTGACCCAAATCCAATAAACTAAGATCCAAGGTTGTTTACATGTGACTTGAACTAGTATGTGGGGACATACGAGGATTGGTGTTCAAGTAACAACCTAAAAGGTCTATAGTACAAGGATAAGGCTGGGTACCTTATCCTGGTAACACTATGTGATACGACCCGCTTTGTATTCGATACAGACGTATTAATCCAAGGCGTCCATGTAGGAGACATGCGAGCGGGGGTATCCTATGCAATGAGTTTGCATAAGACCAGACCACGAAATAGTAAACCACTAGATGTAACACCGTTAACTAGTTAGGTTACTGTTTCAATACGATGACCTAGGTAACTCAGTCTTAATCCTGAGTGTGTCATGAACTCCTTCTCATGAGGGATTGTCCTTTGATTAGCATGGGTGAGAGTGGCCAATACGCCGACTCAATATGCCTTCCTTTTTGGGACAAGACCGAGTGGGAGGCTGGGGACATGACAACACAAGAAGGAATTCACTCCTTCCCACTTCTAGGAGAAGTAGATGAGTGTTCCCTTAAGTGGTGACTCCGAGACTTGAACAAAGGGATCCCGTCCTCTCACTGGCCCGAGAGGAACTTTCTGTTTAATGGTTGGACCATAAACAAGTTGTTCATTAGAGGAGCGCTTGTACTTAAGGAGACAGATGTAACACAGGGGTAAAACGGTAATTTGACCCAGCTGTGATTACGAACACTCGTGAAGGATTGACTTACCAGCATAGGTCTACATCCATGGACACAGAAATGTTCTACAGTGAGAAGAGTTCAACTGTGGGTCTTTAGTGGAATGACCCACAGTTAATGAATATTGGTTAACTTGATTAATGAGTTTAATCAGTTAACCTCATATCATTGGAGCTTCTGATCTGTAGGTCCATTAGGTCCCCCTGTTAGCTCGTAAAGAGTAATTAGGAACAAATATATCTTGAGAGAATTTGAATAGTTCAAATTCATATTGGGAATTAAGTTAATTGTATGAGATACAAATTAATATAATGTATAGTGATGCATTAAAATATAAAGTCTAATTTGAGATTAAACTTTATTATGTTGAGAGATTGATATATTTGAAAGATTTCAAATATATGTCTAATTAAATATATGGTATTTAATTAGAAGATGAATTAATTAATTATGAATGAATTAATTATTCAATTTAGTTTAAATTAAATGAGATTTAATTAAACTATAGTCTATGAGAGAAATAAATATTTGAAGAAGTTCAAATATTAATATGAATTTGATTCATATTAAATTTATAGGATATAAGAGAATTTGAATGAGTTCAAATTTTAATATGAATTTGATTCATATTATAGAATTAATTAATTGAAGCCCTGAAATTAAATATATGATATTTAATTGGGTAATTAATTAACTAATAGAAGGTCTGAAATTAAATATATGATATTTAATTGGTGATTAATTAATTAAAGAATTAATTAATTGGAAATTAATCAATTATGGAAATGATTAATCACTTATGGAAGTAATTAATCATTTATGGAAATGATTTAATCACTTATGGAAGTGATCAATCATTTATAGAAAAGATTAATCAATTGTGAAATTGATTGGTCATGGAATTGATTAATTATGGAAAAGATTAAATCAGTTATGGAAATAATTGATTTTAAATGAATATTTTATTCATGGTCTTTCTCCTATAAATAGAACACTAACCCTAGGGTTTAGGTACCACAACATATGGCCAAGGCCCTCTCATATTCTCTCAACTCAAGAACTCTAGGGAGAATTTTCTCTCTAGAGTTTTTCCCTTTCCCATTCAAGATTAGGTAGTCCCACAACTACATTCCTAATCTCAGAGTTATAGCGGGGAAGATCAAATGGTGGTGTTCTTCGTTGTTGCAGAGCAATCAAGAGAAAGGCGTTCTTGAAGAATTCAGAGTCGTCAACGAAGGTATGTTTCTCAACGCTTAACCTTTTGCCAATGTATTGGTATTTTGTAAAACAAAATTAATTTACGAACGGTCCAATTGCTTCCGCTGTAACGGAATTGGGAATTCCAATCCTTCAATTGGTATCAGAGCCGATCGTAGATTTAATTTTGTTTCTCTAAAATTTGCATTGGCTTTTGGTGGGTACCTTTATGCATTTGATGAATGAAAGGTTTGCTAGTAGATGTTTTGGGTTTTTGGCATTAGATTTTGCAATTTTTATTGATTTGATCAATGTAAGGGGCCGGTGTTTTGGGTGTTTTATTGCAAATCGAGTCTGTAAGTCCGTGTCTATCAATTGTGGCTATGTTTCTGTGAAAATCGGTGCGTTTTTGGACCAAATCGGATCAAATTGGGCAAAAAAATCGAGCATATATAGTGGCTGGAATCTTAAATTTCTGGAAAAATTCGAAGCTCGGGGAAGGAATAAAATAAAAATATTAAAATCCAAATATATAATATAGGCGTGTTTGGTAGGGTTGGTTCTTTGAGCGTCCTATGATCCTGGAGGTCATGTGTTCGAGACCAGACGCGTGCAATAAGTGTAATAATTTTTGTTTTCACGCGGTTCGTTTGGTTCAAGATAAGTTTGACCGGTTCTTGACCCGGTCTTGGCGGTTCAGCGCGGTTCGAGTCATTTAGGAGCCGGTTCGTGCTGTCTGAGCGTATTTGGGTCCGGTTTAACGCGGTTTAGGCTGGTTTTGCGCGGTTTAGCTCGGTCTGGACAATTTTTAGGCCGGTTCATGCTCATTTCAGCTTGGTTCAGAATGTTTTTGGGCCGGTTCAGCTTGTTTTAAGCTGGTTCAAGTTAATTTCAACACGGTTCAACATGTTTTAGCTCATTTTTCCGCCGGTTCAAAGGGTTTGGATGCGGTTTGAGGCTGTTTTGAGCTTGTCCACGACAGGATAGGACTTTAATAGATTGATTAATGTAATTTTTCTATTGATTTGAGTCCTAGGATGCCAAAACCCGTCTACTTAGCTATTAAAATTGCTTTATGAATGTCATTTAGCTTAAGATCCCACCATAGGTTAAGCATGTTTCATGCATTTTTATGTTATAAATGTTATAATATATGATAATTATGCATGAATTTAAATTTCATGAGTTATTTTGTATAATTGTTATATTAAATATATGAAATTGGAAAAGCATGATGCATGACATTAATTAGATAAATATAAAGTGTTATATTATATTAATGGAGCATGCATGCTTAGGGTTATTTTCATGAGTATTAATATAATTAGTTATATTATGGATGGAAATAAAATATCAATGCTTATTTTCATGAGTATTTAATATAAATTGTTATGGTTAAATAGATGAAAATTGAGAAGCATTGAGCATGAAATTACTTTAGTAAAAATATAAAAAGTTATATTTATGAAAGTAATTTGTATGCTTATTTATTTTCATGAGCTATTAATATAAAGTGTTATGTTAATGTATGAAAATGTGAATGTTTATTTTAATTTTCTTGGGTTATTAATTGAAGAGTTAGATTAATTGAAGAAAATTAATTTGCATTAAGCATGAAATTACTTTAGTTTAAAAATATAAGAGTTATATTTATATTAGTAATTAACATGCTTATTTTTTCATGAGCTATTAATATAAATGTTATGTTAATATATGAAAATGGTAATGCTTAATTTTAATTTTCTTGTATAATTAATTTAAGAGTTAGGTTAATTAAAAGGAAATTAAATTGCATTGAGCATGACATTACCTTAGATTAATATAATTGTTATATTATTGTATGTCATGTATGCTATTGTATGGTTAATAAATTAATTAGAATTTGATTGTTAATTTATTCACCATAGTAGCATGTTATAGGGTTAATTCATTAAAATTTATAATAGTTATAAAATCAATGAGTAGAAACCGTCAACCTATAACAAAGAATTGCATGCAAACACAGGATCTTAGGATAAATGAATTAATTTTAAAATGTTTAAAATTAATTAGACCTAAGATCACATTTCTAATAGGATTAGAATTATTCTTACTTAGAATTAAAATTAGTTTTAATTGACTAAGTAGGAAAAACATTACTATGATTATAAGGGAACTCCACCGGTTAAGTTCTGTCTAAGGCTGGGGGTATTTAAGCTGACGGTTTACGGAACACCTCCTACCTGGGAACTGACCCGGAATACCAGAGTTGAATTAATCATAGTTAAATGTTAGCATGCAATGTCACTAGGTTTGTTAAAAGTGTTTAATGCACCTAGATCTTTAGAGTAAAGACCTTACATTACTGTGGTTATAAGGGAACTCTCTTGGTGAAGTTCTGTCTAAGGTTGGGGGTATTTAAGTTGACGGTTTACAGAACACCTCCTACCTGGGAACTGACCCGAAACTTGAGTTGAATTAACCATAGTAATGTTGACTTGCAATGTTGGGTTTATTAAAAGAAGTTTAATTCACCTAAAACATTGTGGTTGAATCCTTTCTATAATTGTTATAATAGGATCAGACTTAGATAGATTTACTTAGCCGAATTTTATCTAAGTTAAACAACCCTAAATTAACCTTAGGACATTTTCAGTGGGAGGAAAATTACAAAACGAGATTTAAATCAAGTTTTGCTCCTACGTCCCTATATTCACAACGTGAGGTTCATGCTTGGCTTCGAGTCGCCTTAGGAGCGGCCTCCCTTCGGAAAGTGTTTGCATGGGTCAATATCAGGGTGAATGGGAAAAATGTCTAGAGTAAGTGGGAGCGGGACACGTGTCAACGTATCCCTCGGTCTCCGCCCCTAGTTCACACCGTGAGAGTCCTATGATCCGCCTGCAGGTTGTCCGGGCACAACCATCCCTTCGGAGGGCCTGATCATAGGATTCGGAACATCGTGAACTCCTGAATAGGATAGGAACTCTTAGGCTAATTACCAACAATTGTCTTTCCCTTCGGTAGCCTGTTGGTGCGTGCCTCTGAGATCTGAAAGTGGGAGGGTTGCACTTACGGGAATGAGTTAAATGTGTTAACTAATCCTTGACCGAACAACGGTAACTAAACGCTAACGGAATATGAGTTATTCTGGTGTTAGAATTTGGTTGAGATTGTCTCGATTTAAAGGAGGAGTAGCTGACCACCCTTCGGTGGCTGTTGTTCTAAACCTTTGAAGTATCGTTGCAAAAACTAAATCAATAGTTTTATAGGGTTTCTTTGATTGCTTATTTGTTTTTGCAGAATTTGATTGGATTATTTGTAATAGGTTAGTGCAATTAATAATACAAGTAATTTGTTACTTCAGCAATAATATAATAATTTTATGTATTGTCTTACGTCATTTTATAAATAACGGTAATACAACAAGCTTAAACGACAAATTGTGGTAAATAAGTCTAGGATTATTCTTAACTGAGGAATGTCCTCATGCCCCATATGTTTAATTCATTAAGAATTGTTCTTGGTGAATATGACATAGAACTCTGCTTAGCAAAAAGAGAACTTGTTCAAGACCGTAATTTTCATTTACCTGTCTTGAAAACGTGATTAGTGAAGAATAGTGATTCTCCCTGAATACTTGATTCAAGGGCCACAAATCACGTGTGTTCTTCTTTTAAAGGAATAAGTTCCTGGCAAGAGCTTGCTGCTTGTGTAATAACTCTCAAAGTTAGAATTAGAGAGGTTATTTTAGCTATATCAGTGGGGAACGTTAAGTTATTTTTCTCAGTGGGAGAAAATACATATTATTAGATAATGTGTATGTAATTCCTAAGATCAAAAGAAATTTGATTTCTGTGTCTTATTTGCTGGAACAATGTTACTCTTTACCTTTCTCTGTTAACGCAGTTTTGTTTCAAGAAAGGAAGTTGACATTTGTTTAGCTTTACTGAAATTCCATGGTTTGTCATCTGAAGACCCTCATTTACATCTTAAGTCTTTTCTAGGAGTTAGTGATTCTTTTGTAATTCAAGGAGTGCCTAGAGATGCTCTTAGATTAACTTTGTTCCCGTATTCTCTTATAGATGGAGCAAAATCATGGTTAAAATCTTTTGCTCCAGGATCAATTAGGACATGAGATGAGTTAGCTGAAAATTTTTTGAGTAAATATTTCCCACCTAATAGAAATGCTAAATTAAGGAGTGAAATAGTAGGGTTTAGGCAACTTGAGGATGAGACTTTTAGTGAGGCTTGGGAGAGGTTTAAGGAGCTTTTACGAAAGTGTCCCCACCATGGGTTACCTCATTGTATTCAAATGGAAACATTTTACAATGGTTTAAATGGAGTAACCCAAGGTATGGTCGATGCTTCGGCTGGAGGGGCCCTTTTGGCAAAAACTTTTGATGAAGCCTATGAAATTTTAGAAAGAATATCTATTAATAGTTGTCAGTGGTCGGATGTTAGAGGCACAAATAAAAAGGTTAAGAGTGTATTAGAGGTTGATGGTGTGTCCACCATTAGGGCTGATCTTGCTATGATTGCTAATGCTCTTAAGAATGTGACAGTGATTAGTCATTAGCAGCCACCAGCTATGGAGCCTGCAGCAGTGGTGAACCAAGTCACGGACGAAGCATGTGTCTATTGCGGTTAAGACCACAACTACGAGTTTTGCCCCAGCAATCCAGCTTCTGTGTTTTTTTGTAGGTAATCAGAGGAACAACCCTTATTCTAACTTCTATAATCCAGGTTGGCGCAATCACCCCTACTTCTCATGGGGAGGTCAAGGAAATAACGTACAAGCGCAACAGAAGATGAACCAGCCAGGATTTGCTAAAGCGCAGGTAATGCCCCAGCAAAACAAGCAGGCCTTGCCTCAGCAAAATTCGGGAAATTCTCTCGAGGCAATGATGAAAGAATTTATGGCTCGCACAGACGCCGCAATTCAAAGTAATCAAGCTTCGATGAGAGCCCTGGAATTTCAAGTGGGTCAGCTAGCTAATGAGCTAAAGGCGAGGCCTCAAGGGAAACTTCCTTCGGATACTGAACACCCTCGAAGGGAAGGTAAGGAGCAGGTAAAGGCAGTAACTCTTAGGAGTGGTAAGCCATTAGAAGAATCTAGAAAGACCCAGGATTTAAAAAGTAATAGTGATAATATTGTTGTTGTTGAAAAAGAGTTGGAGTCTGGTCAGGGTGTTGGAGGCAGCAAAGAGAATGCTGGAGCATCTGGTTCTGTGCCAGATGTAGAACCACCATATGTGCCGCCCCCACCTTATGTACCACCTCTACCTTTTCCACAAAGGCAAAAGCCTAAGAATCAGGACGGTCAATTTAAAAAGTTTTTAGAGATTCTTAAGCAATTGCATATAAATATCCCTTTAATAGAAGCTATAGAGCAAATGCCTAATTATGCTATATTTCTTAAGGATATTTTGACTAAAAAGAAAAGGTTAGGTGAGTTTGAAACTGTATCTCTTACTGAGGAGTGTAGTGCTATTCTTAAGAATGGTCTGCCCCCCAAGGCTAAGGATCCAGGGTCATTTACTATACCTGTGTCTATAGGTGGAAAGGAATTAGGTAGAGCACTCTGTGATTTAGGTGCAAGCATTAACCTTATGCCTCTTTCGGTCTATCGGAAGTTAGGTATTGGTGAAGCTAGACCTACCACAGTTACACTCCAATTAGCTGATAGGTCTATCACATATCCAGAGGGTAAAATTGAGGATGTCTTAGTAAAAGTTGATAAATTCATATTTCCTGTTGATTTTATTATTTTAGACTATGAGGCTGATAAAGATGTCCCAATTATTCTAGGTCGTCCATTTTTGGCTACTGGTAGGGCATTAATAGATGTTCAAAAAGGAGAATTAACAATGAGAGTCTGTAATGAGGAAGTGAAATTTAATGTGTTTAAAGCCATGAAATATCCAGACGAGATGGAGGATTGCTCCTTCATTAGGATTCTAGAGAGCACAGTTATTGAGACAGCAATACAGGATTCGGCTGATAAGCATTCAGAAAAGCATGGAGAGGTTAGTGTAGAAGATTTTGAATTTTGTTCTTTAGATAGAAAAAATGGAAAAGAATTGTTTAGGTGTGAGGATGTTTTTGAGTCTTTAGATTTAGATCAAAGAAAGGCTCCCCCAATTAAGCCATCCCTAATTGAGGCACCCACTTTAGATTTGAAACCTTTACCGGATCATCTAAAGTATGTGTATCTTGGGGAAAGTGAGACGTTGCCCATTATTGTTGCATCAGATTTAATGCCGGAGCATGAGGAGGCCTTAATAAAATTGCTGCAGCAATACCGCAAAGCTATAGGTTGGACATTAGCTGATATTCAGGGGTTAGCCCATCTTTTTGTATGCACAAAATCACTCTAGAGGAGGGATCCTTTAGGAGTATTGAGCAACAAAGAAGGCTAAACCCTGCAATGAAAGAGGTTGTTAAAAAGGAGGTAATTAAATGGTTGGATGCTGGGATCATCTATCCAATTGCCGATAGCAATTGGGTAGGCCCTTTCCAATGTGTTCCTAAGAAAGGAGGTGTCACTGTGGTGAGCAATAAAGATAATGAGTTGATCCCCACAAGGACAGTAACTGGCTGGAGGGTTTGTATGGATTACAGAAGGCTTAATAAAGCCACCCGAAAGGATCATTTCCTTCTACCATTTATCGACCAGATGTTGGATCGATTGGCTGGTCAGGCCTATTACTGTTTCTTGGATGGTTATTCTGGGTATAACCAGATTACTATTGCTCCTGAAGATCAGGAGAAAACCACTTTCACCTGCCCTTATGGGACATTCGCTTTCAGGAGAATGCCTTTCGGCCTTTGCAATGCTCCAGCAACATTTCAGCGGTGTATGTTAGCAATTTTTTCTGACATGATTGAGTCCACTGTTGAAGTCTTTATGGACGATTTTTCAGTGTTTGGAGGGTCTTTTCAGAGTTGCTTAGATAATTTAGGAAAGGTATTAAAAAGATGTGAGGATACCCATCTAGTTCTTAATTGGGAGAAGTGCCACTTCATGGTGAAGGAGGGCATAGTGTTAGGTCATAGGATTTCTAAAAATGGTCTAGAAGTTGATAGAGCAAAAGTTGAGGTTATCGAAAGACTAGAGCCACTAAATTCATTGAAGGGAATTCGGAGTTTTTTAGGACATGCTGGATTTTATAGGAGGTTCATAAAGGATTTTTCCAAAATCAGTAAACTTCTTTGTAACTTATTGTGCACTGATCATGTTTTTGACTTTAATGCAGATTGTAGGAAGGCTTTTGAAACATTAAAGGCTGCTTTAATCTCAGCACCCATTCTCTGCACGCCTAATTGGAATTTGCCATTCGAGGTAATGTGTGATGCGAGTGATGCTGCGGTAGGAGCGATGCTGAGGCAAAAGCAGGGCAAATTTATTCATCATATATATTATGCAAGCAAGGTTTTAAATGAAGCACAGGTCAACTACACAACTACTGAAAAGGAGTTGTTAGCTGTTGTGTTTGCTTTTGAGAAATTTCGGCCATATTTGGTTGGATCCAAAGTCACGGTGTTCACGGATCATACAGCAATAAGGTATTTAATGTCTAAGAAGGATGCAAAGCCAAGACTAATTCGTTGGATTTTATTACTGCAGGAATTTGACTTGGAGATAAAGGACAAGAAGGGATCAGAGAATGTCGTTGCAGATCATTTATCTCGTCTTGATCCATCATCATTTTTGCTGGAGCAATCTGCCATTTCCGATTCTTTTCCAGATGAGCAGCTTTTTGCTGTTCAGGTAAAGGTAGTCAGGGATGTCCCTTGGTATGCTGATATTGCCAACTTTTTAGTAAAGGGAGTCACCCCTATTGATATGGATTGGAGGCAGAAGAAAACGTTTAAGCATGATGCGAAATTTTTCTTTTGGGATGAGCCGTTTATGTATAAGCAATGCTCTGACGGTATTATTCGTAGGTGTGTTTCAGGTGCTGAAGCAAAAGAAATCCTGGAGCAATGTCACTTTTCGCCGTATGGAGGTCATTTCAGCGGTCAGAGGACGGCTATGAGGATTTTGCATTGCGGATTTTTCTGGCCTACGTTATTCAAGGATGCCCATTGGTTCTACAAGCAATGTGATGCTTGTCAAAGGAGAGGAAATTTGGGGCCTAGAGATGAAATGCCTCTTACTTACATTTTAGAAGTTGAATTATTTAATGTATGGGGTATTGACTTTATGGGGCCATTTCCCCCTTCTAATGGCAATGTTTTTATTTTATTGGCAGTTGATTATGTGTCCAAGTGGGTGGAGGCCATCGCATGCCATCAGAGTGATGCCAAGACAGTAGCAAGGTTTCTTCAATCGCACATCTTTGCGCGTTTTGGGACACCTAGGGCTCTAGTGAGTGATGAGGGTACACATTTTGTTAATAATATCTTAACTAAGCTTTTAGCTAAGTATGGGATTAAGCATAGGATAGCTACCCCTTATCACCCACAAGCAAATGGTCAAGCTGAAATTAGTAATAGGGAAATTAAAGCTATTTTAGAGAAAGTAGTCCATCCATCTAGAAAGGATTGGTCCTTTAGGTTGGATGAGGCTCTTTGGGCTTATAGGACAACTTATAAGACTCCTTTAGGTATGTCTCCCTATAGGTTAGTATACGGGAAAGCTTGCCATTTACCATTAGAGCTTGAGCATAAAACATTTTGGGTTTTGAAAAAGTTAAATTTTGATCTGAGTCGTGCAGGAGCAATCAGAATGCTGCAGCTTAATGAGTTAGAAGAATTTCGTCAATTTTCTTACGAAAATGCGAAAATGTATAAGGAAAAGACTAAGCTGTGGCATGACAAAAAAATTAAATCTAAGGAGTTTGTCAAGGGTCAAAAAGTTTTGCTTTATAATTCTAGATTAAAATTATTTCCTGGAAAATTAAAATCTAAATGGTCAGGACCGTTTATTGTGATTGAGGTTTTCTCCAATAGAGCAATTACTTTGTAGGATGAAAAAGATGGGAGAGTATTCAAGGTGAATGGACAGCGTGTGAAGCATTATTGGGGTGAGGAGTTTCAATCGAAATATCCTTCCCTAAGGTTGGTCGATGTTTGAGAGAGCAGGACTTTTGCTGGAGCATTTCACAGAGTAAAATTTTGAGCTCCCGAAGTTTGAATTGATTTTATTTTTCGTTAATTTGATTTTAATTTCGGTTAGGATAGATGTAATTTTGAATGAGTTATTAGATTTTATCTTTTGAGTATTTTTATTGGTAGGTTAGATTTGATCTATTTTTGATTTGATTTGATTTTCGGGTTATTTATTTAAATTATCCTGCAATTATCTTTTAGATAGTTAGATTTTATTTTATCTAGATTTTATTTTCGGTTATTTGAATTCTAGTTTTAATTAATAGAGATTTTCTCTAAGTTATTCAGCTTATTTTGAGAATAACAGGTTAAGTTTGCTTTGATTGGTTTAATTTGAAAGGATTTGATTTGTCTATTTTGAAATTCAAATTCCGTATCTAAGATTCTTCAGGTTCGGCAGATTGTTGCGGCAAAGATATTGCTGGAGCAAAATATGCCGAGTTAGAAGGGTTTCCGTTGGAATTTATTATTGTTACCGTTGGGTTTGACTTTGAATTCTTGCAGGTAAATTTGCGTGCATCGTCTGATGAGGCCACGTGGCGCAGAGTAATTATCCAACGGCTCCAATGATGACAGAGCATTAATTTTTACCATGGCTGTTTGGAATTTGCAATTTTACCGTTGGTAATTTTTGAATTTCAGGTTTGCATTTTTAATTGCAACGGTAATATTAGTTATGACCGGGCAAATCTTTTCGGTTAGGATTCTTGTTTGCTGCAGACCTATTTATTCACTACCGCTGGTAAGTTCCTCTCCACTTCGTCTTCTTGATCCAATTTTTTGCCATCTACATTCTTTCTTTTTCCCTTCAATTCTCTGAAAAAATTGTTGAGACCTTCATGGCTAAGACTAGAGCTAGGAAGGAGAGGGAGAGCGAAGAGGAGGAGGTACCGGTCACACCGGAAGTGCAAAAAGGCAAAACTAAGAAAAAGAGAACACCAGAGGAAAAGGAAGCAAAGAGAAGAAGAAGGCAGCAGAGGGCTGCAGAACAGAAGGAAGTTCAGGACGTGGTAGACGTTGTTGCCACTACTGCGGAGGAAGGAAGTACTCAAGAACCTGCAGTACAAAACCCAGATACGGTTCAAGAACAGATTGCTGAGAAAAATCAAGAAACAGAGGCTGAAGGTGAGCATAACAAGGAGAAAACACCGGAGCCGGTGCAGGAGGCCCATGTTGAAATCATTATGCCTGAACCGCCCAAGCGCCGCCGCATCAAAAGGAAGGCGGGTCGCGTAAGGGTGATTCGGAACACTCCATCGCCTCCAACATCGGACTCTGAGGAAGAAAAAAGGGAAGCTGAGAATAAGGAAAAAGAAGAAGAGGCGAGAAAGGCAGAGGAAGAGCGTTTGCGTGTCCAGAGAGAAAGCAGGGGCAAAGGAATTGCCGAAGCATCAGGAGAAATTGAGGAGCCGAGGGCACCATTCATTCGCTTCGTCAACGATCTTGCTCGAGCAAAATACCAGGAGGTGCTGAAACGGGACTTCTTGTTCGAACGTGGATTTGGCAATGATTTACCTAGGTTTTTGGAGTCTGGAATAGTGAGCCTCGGTTGGAGGCAATTTTGTGCGAAGCCAGAACCTATGAATGCCAACATTGTTCGCGAATTTTACGCCAATCTTGACGTTAAGAATGATTTTGAGGTCATCGTTCGAGGAGTGCCTGTACAGTGGAGTCTTGAGGCCATTAATGAACTGTTCGATCTCCAAGATTTTCCGCATGCCGTTTTTAATGAGATGGTGGCTGCACCATCTAGTGATCAACTGAGTGCGGCTGTCCGAGAGGTAGGCATTGAGGGGGCCCAGTGGAGGGTGTCGCAGACAAGGAAGCATACATTTCAAGCTGCTTATTTGAAGAGTGAAGCCAACACCTGGATGGGTTTCATCATGCTACGCTTGCTGCCGACAACACACGACTCCACAGTATCTCAAGACAGGGTATTGCTTGCTTTTGCCATTCTGCGCTCGATGAGTATTGATGTAGGAAAAATTATTTCTTCTGAGATTGTTGATTGCTGGAAAAAGAAGGTGGGGAAGCTGTTCTTTCCGAACAAGATTACGATGTTATGCAGTAAGGGCAGGAGTGCCCACGGTTCCAGAAGATATGATCATGACTGATAAGGGAATCATTGACACACCTAATCTGGTGCGGCTTCAGCGTATGCAAGAGGTTCGCCAAGGTGGGCTTGTGTATGGCGTCAATCAAATCCTAGAGCAACTGTTAGTGTTGACCAATAGGTTAGAGTTTGCTGAAAGGCAAGCTCAGACCTACTGGACTTATGCTAAGAGGAGGGATGATGCGCTCAGGGGGGCCTTGCAAACCAATATTCTCAACACCGTATCCGGCCTTTCCAATGTTTCCCGATGATTTGTTTAATCTTTGGATACCACCCCGCCTGTTGAACGAGAAGAGGATGTTGATGAGGAGCAGGGTCAGGAAGATTGACTGATGGGATGACCTGGAGCGAGCATTACTTTTGTTTTTCCATTTTTGTTTGCTCGCACATATTGACCCTGCTCACTGTTATAACTGCTTATCTTGTTTCTTTCTAATCTGTTTAATTTTTACTTTGAAAAAAATATATCTGCTTTGTAATATTTTTCTATGATTTTAATGAAATTTCTGAATGTTTCTATTCCATGAGCACTGAATGACTCTAACTTAACTATTTTCTTCTGAATTTTTGAAGCTTGGACTGATTACGCTTAGTTAGATCAAGGTATTCTGATCTCCAGAAACCTTTTGCTTGAGCATTTCTTCTAGCCTGGACTGTTGCTGCGGCAAGAAGATTTTTGACGGTAGTATTGACTTATATGATCCACTTTAAGCTTAATCCTAGTCCCATGTTTAGTTTAAAAATTCAGATAGAAAAATTTAAGTTTGGGGGTATAATTGCTTAATTAATGATTCATTGGGGACAATGAATAATTCAAGTTTGGGGGACTTTTTCGCTACTCCAATTATTTTGCTCGAGCATTCCTCTCCTTCAAAATTAAAATTTGCTAGGTTATTGAGTAACCGGGGACATTTGTGATACCCAGAGTTTGTCTTCGCGTCAAAAGATGACCTAGGAAATGAGAAATATGAGAAAAAATTATTTGCTGAAAAAAAAAAAATTATCTGTTGAAGATTTTGCTGAAAAAAATTGATGGAGCAAAAGTTTTGAAGGATGAATGATGATCCAGCAGTTTTTCTATCTCCCATAACTTAGGTGAGCTTCATCATAAAATGTCGCCATTCTGAGGGGCAAGAGATGGAATAACTAAGGATTTTTTAACTTTATAATGAGTATTGAGCCTAGTTGGTGATGAGCTTGAGGCAAGGGTATACTGCACCATAAAGTGGGTCATCCCATGCTTAAGAGCTTATGACTGTAAGGCTGCTTTAAGTCTGATAAATAATGTTATAAACCCCTTTAAAAATATGTTTTGAAATGTATGATAATAGAGCTAGGCTGTGGTGAGTTCTTAGAATTAAGTTGAAAAGTGGTGATTATTTGTCCCTGCTGAAGGAATCATTTTGCTGCAGCAGAGCTTGGTTTTGCAGAGTGCTCAGGTAAAGGTTAAAGGTAGTGTTGGACTGTCTGGTTTGATTAAGCTAATTCTTTGTCTAATGTTCTGAAATTCCTGAAGGAAGGTTGGTTAGTATTGCTCGGGACGCGCAATAGTTCAAGTTTGGGGGTATGATAACTGCCCAAAAGGTAGTTATTTAGGCCTCATTTATATAAGGATTTGTGTGTCTTTAATGCTTAATAGGGTTGGTTTTAGAGAGATATTACATGATTTAACCCATTTGGAAGAATGGAAGCTTTGGAAATCACTTTATGCAGATTATGCTGCTGAACGACTGGAGGGAGCAAATTCTATGCTGCAGCAAAACTGAGAGCAGAAACTGCCACACCACAGCTCGTTAGCCAACTTCATGAACCGACTTCTACTGAGATATTTCTGGGATAAAGGATTAAGGAGAGCCTTACACGTGTCCTAGTTGACCTAATTCAAGCCTCCCATCCTTCTATAAAAGGAAGTAGCCGTCAAAGTCAAAAGCATTCCATGTTTTCCCTTGGGAGCCGAATAGGATAGGGAGATTGAAGATCATTAAGAACACCATCAACCGCAAGCTGATTAGGGAGTTTACCTTCTTTATTAACTTGTAGTTATGGACATGCATACTCAGATTGTAATTTGTATTCCTATGCTTATTATGAACTAAGTAGCTTAAGGTGTTGGTTAGGAATAATGTGATTACTGTGCTTCATCTCTAGTAATAAATTGACTATCGCATTTTGGTTAATTGTTGTGCTTATTCTTATTTTATGCCCGCCTGGCCAGCCGGTGTGAATAGCTCTCTCTAGTTTCAGGGATGATTTAGAGAGTGTGTGGCAATTATCCACACTACGATCATTGTGTATTGGTGAACGCCAGTGACTGAGCTAGGGATAGCCAGTTGCCTAGTGCTTGATCGGTCGCTCTTCATTGGGTTTGAAACATATCCCAAAAGATCCGGAGTTCCGGGAGGAATCCGCTAATAATACTGCGAGAAATGCATGATCAATAATATTGCTAGAGCATATCTTAGAACAATCACAAAAACCTAACCAGCGCCTGTCTTTAATCTGTCTATCTATTTGTTTACTCGTTGTTCTGTCATTTATTTTGCTTCAGCATAATTCCGATAAAACCCAATCATTTTATTATCTTTGAAACCATTAGGAAGTTACGCAAAATAGATAAAGTGGAAGCTCATTCAGACCTTGGATTGATAATATTACTTGCTGCAGACTGTGTATACTTGCACAGGAATTTTAGAGTATTTTATACTACATTTTTATTCACTCTAGGAACCCAACAATGCGTCAGATAGTTTGCATACGAATTCCCGTAGACAGAAAAATCATCCATGAAAACGTCAACTGATTTCTCTAGCAAGTCAGAGAAAATAGTTATCATACATCGTTGAAATGTCACTGGCGCATTGCATAACCCAAAAGGCATCTGATAGCGAGCAGAAATGTCGCTATTTTAGTCTCAAATTATTAAGCTTTTTGGTGCATTGTGTTTTTAATGAATATATTTAATGAATTTTGTTATTTTGTCTTTAGGAGCATAAATGATGATTTTGGGAGAAAAAGAGCCATAATTGAAGTAATTATAGCCCAAATCAAAGTATGAAGCATTGGGAAGCCCAAAGAAGACATCCATGAAGAATAGACCAAGAGAAATGAAGAAGAAGGCCCAAAAATCAGCCCATAAGAAAGCTGAAAAATCTGGAAAATCGCAGCAGCGTCGAGACGCTTAGCAAGGCAGCGTCGCGACGCTGCCCTTTCTTGTTGCCCAAGCCGCGTGCGCAGCAGCGTCGCGACGCTTGGCAAGGCAGCGTCGCGACGCTACCCCTATTCCAGGCCTATAAATAGGCGCCCTTGGTGCCTCATTTTGAATCATCAATCAATCATCACTCAATCATCCTTCCAATTCCTTTCTTTCCTTTCTTAAGACTCCTTTTTTGGAGCCCCTCTCAAGGCTTTTGAGCCTTTTTTGGAGAGGGTTCTTCTAGTGGGGAAATTTTGGGGAATTTTGGGAAGCAATTCTAGAGGCTCAAGGAGTAGTCAGCGAGGGCTCCAAGCGACAGCAAGGGGTTTTTCGACGGTCAATTCCTTTTCCTTTATGCTTTTTAATATGCTTTCCCTTGTAATTATTGTGAATATTATGTGTAGCTAAACCCCAATTTGGGGTCTTGAAATGAAATGTTAGTGGAAATATTGTTATAATTTCTTGTCTCTTGCCCATGTCCTAATTATTTGTATGGATGTGCTTAATGCTTTACTCAATCTGGCCAATTGTGTAATGATTCGTTTCTTAATGGAAACTCGATGGAGAGAAATTAGGATAGATCATAATCCATGCAACTAGTTTAATTGCCCGTTGTGACACCGGGATTAGTTGATTAAACTTAGATTCCTAAAATGAATCAGAGCGTAATAATTAATGATTTTTAATAGCGCTAAGGACACTTAGGTTGTTAAAATGAATTAATTACAATTAGGGGAAACCGACAGGAGAACCTATGTGATTAACGAAGATTCTAGGTTTATAATTAGTTGGGCAATGAGATAGGATAATTATAGCAATTATTTAGCTAATCATCGATTTTCAAGACCCCTCTTCCCACTTAAAGAAAACTCTTTCTCCACATTTTATTTCTGATTGATCAAATTTGTTTTCATTTAGTGGTTTTAAATTCAAATTCTTTTTATTACATAAACCTGGTCCCTAAATATTATTTCACCTAAGTATTTTCAATGCTCAAGAGAATTTTAATTAATTGCTTAAGTTTCGCTTCGCCTCCCTGAGGATTCGATACTCGGAATACTTTCCGTTTTATATTACTTGTGGCCCGTGCACTTGCGGATACCAACAAAGTTTTTGGCGCCGTTGCCGGGGAGGCTTGATTTTTAAGCAAAAAATTAATTTTTCTTGACATCGAAAAGAAAAGGGTAAATGGTAATTTAGGTGTAAATATTTTTTTTCTTTCATCATTTTGTGAATATTATTTTATTTTCATTTTTTTTTTGGTTCTTTTTGTTATCTGGGAGCATTGTATGCGAAGAAACAAGGTGGTTGATCTGTTTCCGTTAGATCTTGAGATTAACAGGACTCTAAAATTCATTAGAAGAGAAAAAAGATTAACAGAAACGATGGCCCACCAAGAAGAAGCTCCCAAGGCAATTAGAGATTTTCTGCAGCCAGTTCTTCCTACCGAGAATTCTTGAATTGTTTACGCCCCCATCCAAGCTACAAATTTTGAGCTAAAAACAGGGTTGATCCAGATGGCGCGCGATAACTCGTTCAAGGGACATCCTTCCGAGGACCCCCACTCTCATCTGCGATCATTCCTAGAAATATGCGGGACGGTAAAGATGAACGGAGTTCCGGCCGACGCAATCAGATTGAGGCTATTTCCATTTTCCCTACAGGATAAAGCAAAAGATTGGCTCGAATCAGTCGAGACGGGCAGCATCAGTACTTGGGACGAGCTTGCCCAGGCTTTTCTGACAAAATTTTTTCCACCAGCTAAGACTACCAAGCTGCGGACTGAAATTGGAACATTCAGACAGCTTGACGAAGAACAGTTGTACGAAGCGTGGGAAAGATATAAGGAAATGCTTAGGCGATGCCCCCAACACGGATATCCTGATTGGCTTCAGGTACAGTTATTCTATAATGGATTAAACCCCTCCACAAAGACAGTCCTTGACACATCAGCAGAAGGGAGTTTTCTTTCAAAAACAGTGACAGAAGCCAAAGAACTGCTTGAGGAAATGGCGGCAACAAGTTATCAATGGCCGACGGAGAGAGGAACAGTTACAAAGAAGGCTGGATTGTACGAACTGGATGAGTCAAGTTCACTGAAAGCGCAACTGGCATCTCTGACCAATGCACTAAACAAATTGACGTCATCTGAGGTGGTTAAATCCATTTCCACCTTAGCTGAAGGTCATTCAAAGAAAGAAGGTCAAGATGTGGAAGAAGTTCAATACATAGGAAATAGATCATATACTCAAGGAGTACCAAACTTCTACCACCCCAGTCTGCGCAACCACGAGAACTTCTCATATGCGAATACGAAGAACGTTTTGCAGCCACCCCCAGGTTTTGCATCAACGAGTACTCCTGAAAAGAAAAATAATCTGGAGGAGATGGTGGCTTTATTCATCAAGGAACAGAGAATATTGAATGTAAATCTCCAGACATCAGTCAACAACCACGACGCAGCTCTAAAGAATATGGAAGTGCAGATAGGTCAGATTGCTTCAGCAGTAAATGCCCTGCAGAAGGGAAAATTTCCAAGCGATACTGAGCCTAACCCGAAAGAGCAGTGTAAGATGGTGGTTTTGAGAAGTGGCAGAAGACTGGAGGACAGTATAGAGAAGAAAAAGGAAGAAGAAAAGAGAATGGATGAAGATGAAGGGGCTGAGGCACAAAAAGCCTCCTCTGAAAGGTTCCAACATCCCCCTAACTCTATTGAATTAAAATGTGATTTTTCTAATAGCTGTGCAGGTAAAAAAGAAGAAGAGAAGCAGAATGACAATAAAAAGATGACTGAGGAAGAAGTGGTTCCATGCAACCACCATGACAGAGGTTCGCATATTAGCCCGCCCAAGTGGAGGGGAGAATGTCCAACCTTTGATTACAGGGAGTTACCTTTTCCTCAAAGATTTAAGAATGTCAAATTAGATGAACAATTTCAAAAAATTTTAGAAATGTTTAAAAAGTTGACTGTGAATATTCCATTGGTAGAAGCTTTGTATAATATGCCAAATTATGGAAAATTCATGAAGGAAATGCTTTCTAAAAAGAAAAGTCTGAAAAAAGAAGTTTTTAATTTATCTGAGAGTAGCAGTACCATCATTTCTGGTAGGATACCCTCTAAGCAGAAAGACCCAGGGAGTTTTACTGTTCCCTGCACCATAGGAGAAGTATCCTTCAATAGGGCCTTGTGTGATTTAGGAGCAAGTATAAATTTGATGCCCTACTCTGTGTACAGGAAGTTTGGTTTATCAGGTATGACAGACACTGACGTCACTCTCCAGCTTGCTGATAGATCAATTACCCACCCGATGGGTGTGGTGGAGGACGTGTTGGTGAAAGTCAACAAATTCATCTTCCCTGTAGATTTCGTGGTACTAGACATGAAGGAGGACAAAGAGATGCCAATTATCTTAGGCAGACCTTTCCTAGCCACTGGTAAGGCTGAGATTAGCGTGCATACAGGTAAGCTTACCTTGAACATTGATGATGAAAAAGTCGTGTTTAGTATTTTTGGCCAAGATGAATCTGTTTGTAGTTTGCACACATGTTTTTCTGTTGGGCCTGAATACTTGACTGATGACGATGAAGAGGTAGACTATAATCTTGGCTTAGGCTTAGGAGAAATGCTTGTTGATAATAGGGATTTTGATCATGATGCATATATGGATAATCCTCTGTTTGAAAATGATTTGGATCTGCCTGACTTTGAAAATGAATTAGACTTGCCTGCTTGTGAAAATGAAAAATCTGCAGTTGATGATTTACCTTCCTTTGAAAATGAATTAAATTTGCCTGAAATGAATAATTTTGATGATGATATTGAATTGCCTGACATTGAGCATGAACGTAAAAGGCATAAAAAAGATTGCTCGATAGATAATTTTGAGTCTGACCATGATTACAGTGAATCTATTGAGTCTGATCTTGACATTCCTGAATGCATGAATCCTGACAATGTGGATACTTTCTTTTCATGTCCTGATGATGTGTATAGCATAGAATCTGACCCAGAAGAACTTAAATCTGTGCATAGTATAGAATCTGATCCTGAAATTCTTGAATTCTTGAATTCTTCTGATGATGAGTCATGTGATAGCTTAGTTGAATCATTTTTTAATTCTGAGTCTGAAGGATCTGCTGAGCATGTAGATATTTTTTCTGATGAATGGACTGGCATGATTGATAGGCCACCTATAGATCCTAGACCAGTAGACATTATAACGCTTGATGACTCTGTTAACAATTGTTTTGAAAATAGAGATTTAGAAAAGAGATTTGATGCGGCTGATTATTTTCTAAAATGTTATTATGAGAATCTCTTTAGTGAAGATGGGCCAGGGGAAAGTTTTTTTTCTCCCCTGTTTGTAGTATGCAATTCGGTGCGTGATTTTTTGCAGGGCCCGGAGGATGATGAAAATTTTTATTTTGAGCCTCCGTAAGCGTGCCGAGCCTAGTCTAGCTAAAGACGTTAAAGAAAGCGCTGCTTGGGAGGCAACCCAAGGATTAAAGTAGTTAGTTGTTTTTGCGGTAAATAATTTTCTTTGCTCCGTGATCCAATTTTGTTTTGCAGGATCACCTTAGCAAATCCCAAAATGCCACATTTCCCATTTTTCATGGATCCAAAGGAAGAGGATGAAGCGCTCCTAGCTCAGGGAAGTCTCAGTATCTCTCTTTATGCTTTTCTGTTTTAAAACATTGGGGACAATGTTTAGTTTAAGTTTGGGGGGGAGGCTTCCGCTGTGTTGAGCATATTTAAATTCTGTTGGATGCATGAATAGATAGCCATGATAGCCAAGGATGTGATTTTTGAAATTTTGGGAGAAAATGGTTTATATGTTGTGGAATCTGGGAGCACGACAGAAATTGTGAAATTTTAAAATTTTTTGATACTTAGTTTTGATGTCTAAAGCATGCAATAGTCTTATCTAATGACGTCTTTGAAAATCTAGATTCTTATTATGGTTTTCAAAGTTGTTGTCACCCCGATAGGCTTAGTTTCTAATATCAGGAAGTTCATGCTTGATTGCTCTAAAGAACTAGGTAGAAAAAAATGCTATGCCTGCTGAGAGAAAAGCAAAAGCAACAAAAGAAAATGTGAGAAAAAGAAAATCTGTTGAAAAAGAATTTTTGCTTGCTCAAAAGAAAAAAAAGCCTAGGGGTAAAAAGAGCTACCTGCGGTGTGATCAGTTAGGCCAACCAGAGAATAAAATTCGGGTTAAGGGTCCCTGCACCGTAGTGTGAAAGCTAGTACCATTAGATATCAAAATGCAAGTTTGGGGGAGGAGCAAAAGAAAAAGAAAAGAAAAAGAAGAGAAAAAGAAAAATCATGTGAGAATTCTGCTCCCCCATGAAAAAAAAAAGAAAAAGATGACAGGCACCCTAGTTACTTTTTTTTGCATGATAGAAGGACTCCGAAGTATTAGGGGCTCTTAGCCAGTGTAGGGGGAAAACAAATGGAGAAAGCCATAAGACTAATCTAGGTTAGTAAAAGAATCAATAGATAAGTCTTGAGCATGCTATTCATTAATCTTAAGTTCAAACTAGTTTAAGATTTCTTCAAGAGTATGCGGTGCTTGCTTATTCCACTTGCATGTTTTCCATTCGATCCTAAGAATTCCAAAATCATTGAGGGTTGAGCGATTCTATTTCATGCATCTTTAGAATTTATTTTGCTCGGGACTAACAAAAGCTTAAGTTTGGGGGTGTGATAGCGAGCAGAAATGTCGCTATTTTAGTCTCAAATTATTAAGCTTTTTGGTGCTTTAATTTTGTTTTTAATGAATATATTTAATGAATTTTGTTATTTTGTCTTTAGGAGCATAAATGATGATTTTGGGAGAAAAAGAGCCATAATTGAAGTAATTATAGCCCAAATCAAAGTATGAAGCATTGGGAAGCCCAAAGAAGACATCCATGAAGAATAGACCAAGAGAAATGAAGAAGAAGGCCCAAAAATCAGCCCATAAGAAAGCTGAAAAATCTGGAAAATCGCAGCAGCGTCGAGACGCTTAGCAAGGCAGCGTCGCGACGCTGCCCTTTCTTGTTGCCCAAGCCGCGTGCGCAGCAGCGTCGCGACGCTTGGCAAGGCAGCGTCGCGACGCTACCCCTATTCCAGGCCTATAAATAGGCGCCCTTGGTGCCTCATTTTGAATCATCAATCAATCATCACTCAATCATCCTTCCAATTCCTTTCTTTCCTTTCTTAAGACTCCTTTTTTGGAGCCCCTCTCAAGGCTTTTGAGCCTTTTTTGGAGAGGGTTCTTCTAGTGGGGAAATTTTGGGGAATTTTGGGAAGCAATTCTAGAGGCTCGAGGAGTAGTCAACGGGGGCTCCAAGCGACAGCAAGGGGTTTTTCGACGGTCAATTCCTTTTCCTTTATGCTTTTTAATATGCTTTCCCTTGTAATTATTGTGAATATTATGTGTAGCTAAACCCCGGGATTAGCTGATTAAACTTAGATTCCTAAAATGAATCAGAGCGTAATAATTAATGATTTTTAATAGCGCTAAGGACACTTAGGTTGTTAAAATGAATTAATTACAATTAGGGGAAACCGACAGGAGAACCTATGTGATTAACAGAGATTCTAGGTTTAAAATTAGTTGGGCAATGAGATAGGATAATTATAGCAATTATTTAGCTAATCATCGATTTTCAAGACCCCTCTTCCCGCTTAAAGAAAACTCTTTCTCCACATTTTATTTATGATTGATCAAATTTGTTTTCATTTAGTCGTTTTAAATTCAAATTCTTTTTATTACATGAACGTGGTCCCTAAATATTATTTCACCTAAGTATTTTCAGTGCTCAAGAGAATTTTAATTAATTGCTTAAGTTTCGCTTCGCCTCCCTGAGGATTCGATACTCGGAATACTTTCCGTTTTATATTACTTGTGGCCCGTGCACTTGCGGATACCAACAGCATCCTTCTAAATGTAAAGGTTCCATATGAGCATGTGAAAGTTGTCTTCTCTTGGTCTATAGAGAAAATGCCTAATTATCCTAAATTTCTTAAGGATATTTTAACTAAAAAGAAGAGGTTAGGTGAGTTTGAAACTGTATCTCTTACTGAGGAGTGTAGTGCTATTCTTAAGAATGGGCTACCAACCAAGGCTAAGGATCCAGGATCATTTACTATTCTTGTGTCTATAGGTGGAAAAGAATTAGGTAGAGCACTCTGTGACTTAGGTGCAAGCATTAACCTTATGCCTCTTTCGGTCTATCGAAAGTTAGGTATTGGTGAAGCTAGACCTACCACAGTTACACTCCAACTAGCTGATAGGTCTATCACATATCTAGAGGGTAAGATTGAGGATGTCTTAGTAAAAGTGGATAAATTCATATTTCCTGTTGATTTCATTATTTTAGATTATGAGGCTGATAGAGATGTCCCAATTATTCTAGGACGTCCATTTTTGGCTACTGGTAGGGCGTTAATAGATGTTCAAAAAGGGGAATTAACAATGAGAGTCTGTAATGAGGAAGTAAAATTTAATGTGTTTAAGGCCATGAAGTATCCAGACGAGATGGAAGATTGCTCTTTCATTAGGATTCTGGAGAACACAATTGTTGAGACAACAATTCAGGATTCGGCTAATAAGCATTCTGAAAAGCATGGAGAGGTTAGTGTAGAGGATTTAGAAGTTTGTTCTTTAGATAGAAAAAAGGAAAAAGAATTGTTTAGCTTTGAGGATGTTTTTGAGTCTTTAGATTTAGATCAAAGAAAGGCTCCCCCAATTAAAGCATCCCTGATTGAGGCACCAACTTTAGATTTGAAGCCCTTACCAGATCATCTAAAGTATGTGTATCTTGGGGAAAGTGAGACATTGCCCATTATTGTTGCATCAGATTTAATGCTGGAGCATGAGGAGGCCTTAATAAAGTTGCTGCAGCAATACCGCAAGGCTATTGGTTGGACTTTGGCTGACATTCAGGGGATTAGCCCATCTTTTTGTATGCATAAAATCACTCTAGAGGAGGGGTCCTTGAGAAGTATTGAGCAACAAAGAAGGCTTAACCCTGCAATGAAAGAAGTGGTTAAAAAGGAGGTGATTAAATGGTTGGATGCTGGCATCATTTATCCGATTGCAGACAGCAATTGGGTGAGCCCTATCCAATGTGTTCCTAAGAAAGGAGGTGTCACTGTGGTAAGAAATAAAGACAATGAGTTGATCCCAACTAGGACAGTAACTGGTTGGAGGGTTTGCATGGATTACAGGAGGCTTAACAAAACCACCCGTAAGGACCACTTCCCTTTGCCATTTATTGACCAGATGTTGGATCGATTGGCTGGTCAGGCCTACTACTATTTCTTGGATGGTTATTCTGGGTATAACCAGATTACTATTGCTCCTGAAGATCAGGAAAAAAACTACTTTCACCTGCCCTTATGGGACGTTTTCTTTCAGGCGAATGCCTTTTGGCCTTTTCAATGCTCCAGCAACATTTCAGCGGTGTATGTTAGCAATTTTTTCTGATATGATTGAGTCCACTGTTGAGGTCTTTATGGACGATTTTTCAGTTTTTGGAGGGTCTTTTCAGAGTTGTTTAGATAATTTAGGTAAGGTGTTGAAAAGATGTGAGGATACCCATCTAGTTCTTAATTGGGAGAAGTGCCACTTCATGGTGAAGGAGGGCATAGTGTTAGGTCATAGGATTTCTAAGAATGGTCTAGAAGTTGATAGAGCAAAAGTTGAGGTTATTGAAAGATTAGAATCACCGAATTCAGTGAAGGGAATTCGGAGCTTCTTAGGGCATGCTGGATTTTATAGGAGGTTCATAAAGGATTTTTCCAAAATCAGTAAACCTCTTTGTAACTTATTGTGCACTGATCATGTTTTTGACTTTAATACAGATTGTAGGAAGGCTTTTGAAACATTGAAGGCTGCTTTAATCTCAACACCCATTCTCTACGTGCCTAATTGGAATTTGCCATTCGAGGTAATGTGCGATGCGAGTGATCCTGCAGTAGGTGCAATGCTGGGGCAGAAGCAGGGAAAATTTATTCATCCTATATATTATGCAAGCAAGGTTTTAAATGAGGCACAGGTCAACTACACAACTACTGAAAAGGAGTTGTTAGCTGTTGTGTTTGCTTTTGAGAAATTCCAGCCATATTTGGTTGGATCCAAAGTCACGGTGTTCACGGATTATGCAGCAAGAAGGTATTTAATGTCAAAGAAAGATGCAAAGCCTAGACTAATTCGTTGGATTTTATTACTGCAGGAATTCGACTTGGAGATAAAGGACAAGAAGGGATCAGAGAATGTCATTGCAAATCACTTGTCTCGTCTTGATCCATCATCATCTTTGCTGGAGCAATCTGCCATTTCCGATTCTTTTCCAGATGAACAACTTTTTGCTGTTCAGGTAAAGGTAGTCAGGGATGTCCCTTGGTATGCTGATATTGCACTCTTTTTAGTGAAGGGAGTCACCCCTATTGATATGGATTGGAGGCAAAAGAAAAAGTTTAAGCATGATGCAAAATTTTTCTATTGGGATGAGCCATTTATGTATAAGCAATGCTCTGACGGTATTATTCGTAGGTGCGTTTCAGGTGATGAAGCAACCGAAATCCTGGAGCAATGTCACTCTTCGCCATATGGAGGCCATTTCAGCGGTCAAAGGACAACTATGAGGATTTTGCATTGCGGATTCTTCTGGCCTACCTTGTTTAAGGATGCCCACTGGTTTTACAAGCAATGTGACGCTTGTCAAAGGAGAGGAAACTTGGGGCCTAGAGATGAAATGCCTCTTACTTACATTTTAGAAGTTGAACTATTCGATGTATGGGGTATTGATTTTATGGGGCCATTTCCCCCTTCTAATGGCAATGTTTTTATCTTATTGGCAGTGGATTACGTGTCCAAGTGGGTGGAGGCCATCGCATGCCATCAGAGTGATGCCAAGACGGTTTCAAGGTTTCTTCAATCGCACATCTTTGCGCGGTTCGGGACACCTAGAGCTCTAATAAGTGATGAGGGTACACATTTTGTTAATAATATCTTAACTAAGCTTTTAGCTAAGTATGGAATCAAGCATAGGATAGCTACCCCCTATCACCCACAGGCTAATGGTCAAGCTGAGATAAGTAATAGGGAAATTAAATCAATTCTAGAAAAAGTAGTCCATCCATCTAGAAAGGATTGGTCTTTTAGGTTGGATGAGGCTCTTTGGGCTTATAGGACAGCCTATAAGACTCCTCTAGGTATGTCTCCCTATCGGTTGGTATATGGGAAAGCTTGTCATTTACCATTAGAGCTGGAACATAAAACGTTTTGGGCTTTGAAAAAGTTGAATTTTGATCTGAGTAGTGCAGGAGCAATGCGAATGCTGCAGCTCAGCGAATTGGAAGAATTTCGCCACTTTTCTTATGAGAATGCGAAGATTTATAAAGAAAAGATTAAGTTGTGGCATGACAAGAAAATTAGACCTAAAGAATTTGTTAAAGGTCAAAAAGTTTTGCTTTATAATTCTAGATTAAAATTGTTTCCTGGGAAACTAAAGTCCAAATGGTCAGGTCCGTTTGTTGTGATTGAGGTTTTCCCCCATGGAGCAGTTACTTTGCAAGATGAAAAAGATGGGAGAGTATTCAAGGTGAATGGTCAGCGTGTCTAGCATTATTGGGGAGAGGAGTTTCAGTCAAAATATCCTTCCCTAAGGTTGGTTGATGATTGAGAGAGCAGGATTTTTGCGGGAGCATTTCACAGAGCAAAATTTTGAGCTCCCAGGATTTGTATTGATTTTATTTTTCGTTGATTTGATTTTAATTGCGGTTAGGTTAGATTTGATTTTGCGAGATTTATTAGATTTTGTCTTTAAATATTTGATTAGATCTTATCTATTTTGTTTTGAATTTGATTTGATTTTCGGGTTATTTATTGAAATTATCTTTCAATTATCTTTTAATTAGTTAGATTTTATTAGATTTTATCTAGATTTTATTTTCAGTTATTTGAATTCTAGTTTTAATTAATTGAGATTTTCTCTAATTTATTCAGCTTCTTTTGAGAATAGCAGATTAAGTTTGATTTGATCGGGTAAAGTTTAATTTGAATTTAAAAGATTTGATTTGCCTATTTTGAAATTTAAATTCCATATCTAAGATTCGGCAGGTTTAGAAGATTGTTGCAGCAAAGATAATGCTGGAGCAAATTTCTCGTATGCATAGGAAGGATTTTAGTGTGTGTAATTATTTTTACCGTTGGGATTTTTGAATTTCTATGGGCAGGTGAATTGCAGGGATGTTGCCACATGTCGTGAAGGGACAATCCAACGGTTTAGCCGTTGACAGCATGCCGTTATTTCCCATAGATGATTGGAGTTCCACAATTTACCGTTAGGGATTTGAATTGCAACTTAATTGTGAACGGTAAGACCATTTATTACGGAGCAAATCCTTTCGGTTAGGATTTCAAATTGCTGGAGCCTTATTTATTTGCAGACATTGGTAAGTCTTCGTTCTACTTCGTCTTCTTGATTCTATCTTGCCATCTACATTCTTTCTTTCTCCTTTTCATTCTTTGCCAAACCCTTTGAGTTATCCATGGCCAAAACAAGAGCGAGGAAAGAAAGAGAGAGAGAGAGTGAAGAGGAAATACCCATTACCCCCGAAGTTCCGAAAGTAAAAACTAAGAAGAAAAGAACACCAGAGGAGAAAGAATCTAAAATAAGAAGGCGACAACAGAGGGCGGAAGAACAGGAAAAAGTGACAGAGGATGAGGCTGCTGCAGTGGTTGAAGAAAACCTGGAAGAACTGCAAGAACAGACCCCAGGAGAGGCTGATCAGAGACTTGCGGATACAGATACGACTCGAGAGGAAAATGTTGAGGAGAATCAAGAACAGCAGGCTGAGATGGTGAGAGACGAGCATGTAGATGCAGTGTCTGAAAGAGGAAACGAGCAGGACCAAGAAGCTCGTGTTGAGGTAATCATGCCCGAACCGCCGAAACGCCGTCGCATAAAAAGAAAGGCCGGCCGTATTCAGGTGATTCGGACTGATACCCCATCACCACCATCATCAGATTCTGAGAGAGAAAAGCAGAGCGAGAGGAAAGAGAGAAGAAAGAAGCTGAGGACAAAGAAAGAGAAGAAACAGATAAGAAGACTGAGGAAGAGCAGTTGCTCAAGCGCAGGGCAGAGAAGGGTAAAAATGTTGCTGAAGCATCGGAAGAACACGAGGCGATAGAAGAACAGCAGGTTCCATTTGATCGCTTCGTCAACAATTTTGCCAGGGCAAAATACGCTGAGCTTCTGAAAAGGGATTTCTTGTTCGAGCGCGGTTTTAGTGGTGATCTTCGACAGTTTCTGAGGACCGGTATTGCAGACCACGGCTGGGAGTTGTTTTGTGCGAAGCCTGAATCTGTAAACGCACAGGTGGTGCGTGAATTTTATGCTAACATTGTCAAGGAGGATGGTTTCCAGGTAATTGTCTGAGGAGTCGAGGTGGATTTGAGTCCAAGTGCTATCAATGCACTGTACAACGTTCAAAACTTCCCCCATGCGGCATATAATGAGATGGTTGTGGCGCCATCTTATGAGCAACTAAGTGAGGCTGTAAGGGAGGTAGGAATTGAAGGGGCACAGTGGCAGTTATCCAAGACTCAGAAGAGGACATTCCAGTCGGCTTATTTGAAAAGGGAAGCGAACACATGGATGGGATTTATTAGACAGAAGATTCTTCCAACAACACATGACTCGACAATCTCCAGGGAACGGGTTCTCGTAGCTTTTGCCATCTTACGGTCTCTCAGTATTAATGTAGGGAGGATCATTGCGAATGAGATTTCTGGATGTTGGAAAAAGAAGGTGGGGAAACTATTCTTTCCGAACACAATCACGATGCTGTGCAGAAGAGCAGGGGTTCCGGTGGATGAGGGAGATGTGATCCTGTTTGATAAGGGGATCATAGACACGCCCAATTTGGCACGGCTCCAACGTGTGCAGGAGGTACGTCAAGGTGGGATTATCCATGGCATCAACTCGATTCTAGAACAACTGGCACTTTCGGCCAGTAGGCAGGAGTTTGCTGAAAGGCAAACTTTAACCTTCTGGAACTATGTTAAGAATCGGGATGCCACCTTGAAGAAGGCGCTGCAAGAGAATTTTTCGAAACCATATCCAGCCCTTCCAGCATTCCCTGACGATCTGTTGAACCCCTTGATTCCGCCCCCACCTGTTGAAAGAGGAGAAGAGGATGATGAAAATGAACCGGGCCAAGAGGACTGAAGGATGAAGTAGCCATGGGCGAGCATAATTTTTATTCTTAAATTTTTGATTGCTCGTGCATTTTCTAACCTCCTTTTCTATTATTGTTATGTTTGCTTTTCTTTTTACTTTTCTGCTGCTTGGAAAAAATATATCTGATGTGTAATTTCTTTTCTTATTTTTAATGAAATTTCTTGATGTTCCATTCCATGAGCACTGAGTAATTCTAACTTAACTGTTTTCTTCTGAATTTTTGAAGCTTGGACTGATTACGCTTAATTAGATCAAGGTATTCTGATCTTCAGAAACCTTTTGCTTGAGCATTTCTTCTAGCCTGGACTGTTGCTGCGACAGAAAATTTTGAAGGTGGTATTGACTTATATGATCCACTTTAAGCTTAATCCTAGTCCCATGTTTAGTTTAAAAATTCAGATAGAAAAATTTAAATTTGGGGGTATACTTGCTTATATAATGATTCATTGGGGACAATGAATAATTCAAGTTTGGGGGACTTTTTGCTACTCCAATTATTTTGCTCGAGCATTCCTCTCCTTCAAATTAAAATTTGCAAGGTTATTGAGTAACCCGGGACATTTGTGATACCCACAGTTTGTCTTCTCGTCAAAAGATGACCTAGGAAATATGGAAAAAAAATAATGAAATGATTTGCTGAAAAAAATTATTTGTTGAAGATTTTGCTTAAAAAATTGACAGAGCAAAAGTTTTGAGGGATGAATGATGATCCAGTAGTTTTTCTGTCTCCCAGAACTTAGGTGAGCTTCATCATAAAATGTCGCCATTCTGAGGGGCAAGAGATAGAATAACAAAGGATTTTTTTAGCTTTATAATGAGTATTGAGCCTAGTTGGTGATAAGCTTGAGGCAAGGGTATACTGCACCATAAAGTGGGTCATCCCATGCTTAAGAGTTTATGACTGTACGGCTGCGTTAAGTCTAATAAACAATGATATAAACCCCTTTAAAAATATGTTTTGAAATGTCTGATAATAGAGCTAAGCTGTGGAGAGTTCTTAGAATTGAGTTGAAAGTGGTGATTATTTGTCCCTGCTGAAGGAATCATTTTGCTGCAGTAGAGCTTGGTTTTGCAGAGTGCTCAGGTAGAGGTTAAAGGTAGTGTTGGACTGTCTGGTTTGATTAAGCTATTCTTTGTCTAATGTTCTGAAATTCTTGAAGGAAGGTTGGTTAGTATTGCTCGGGACGCGCAATAGTTCAAGTTTGGGGGTATGATAACTGCGCCCAAAAGGTAGTTATTTAGGCCTAAAATATATAGGGATTTGTGTGTCCTTTATGCTTATTAAGGTTGGTTTTGGATAGATATTACATGTTTTAACCAATTTGGAAGAATGGAAGCATTGGAAATTATTTTGTGCAGATTATGCTGCTGAGCGACTGGAGGGAGCAAATTCTATGTTGCAGCAAAACTGGGAACAAAAACTGCCACATCACAGCTCGTTAGCCAACTTCATGAACCGACTTCTGTTGAGTTATTTTCGTGATAAAGGATCAAGGAGAGCCTTACACGTGTCCTAGTTGACCTAATTCAAGCCTCCCATCCTTCTATAAAAGGAAGTAGCCGTCAAAGTCAAAGGAATGCCATGTTTTCCCTTGGAAGCCGAATAGTATAGGGAGATTGAAGATCATCAAGAACACCATCTTCCGCAAGCTGATTAGGGAGTTTACTTTCTTTATTAACTTGTGGTTATGGACATGCATACTCAGATTGTAATTCGTATTGCTATGCCTATTATGAACTAAGTAGCTTAAGGTGTTGGTTAGGAATAATGTGATTACTGTGCTTCATCTCTAGTAATATATTGACTATCGCATTTTGGTTAATTGTTGTGCTTATTCTCATTTTATGCCCGCCTGGCCAGCCGTTATGGATAGCTCTCTCTAGTTTCAGGGATGATTTAGAGAGTGTGTGGTAATTATCCACACTACGATCATTGTGTATTGGTGAACGCCAGTGACTGAGCTAGGGATAGCCAGTTGCCTAGTGCCTGATCAGTCGCACTTCATTGGGGTTGAAACACATCCCAAAAGATTCGGAGTTCCGGGAGGAATCTGCTAATAATACTGCGGGAAATGCATGATCAATAATATTGCTGGAGCATATTTTAGAATAATCACTAAACCTAACCAGCGCCTGCCTTTAATCTGTCTATCTATTTGTTTACTTATTGTTCTATCATTTATTTTGCTTCAGCATAATTCCGATAAAACCCAATCATTTTATTATTCTTGAAACCATTAAAAAGTTACACAAAAATAGGTAGAGTGGAAACTCATTCAGGGCTCGGATTGATAATATTACTTGCTGCAGACTGTGTATACTTGCATAGGAATTCTAGAGTATTTTATACTATATTTTTACTCACTCTAGGAACCCGACAACAATGCACATAAAAATTTATATAATTGCTAAAGTAACAAATTACTTGTATTATTAATCGCACTAACCCATTACAAATAATCCAATCAAATTTCGCAAAAACAAACAAGCAATCAAAGAAACTCTATAAAACTATTGATTTAGTTTTTGCAACGATACTTCAGAGGTTTAGAACAACAACCACCGAAGGATGGTCAGCTACTCCTCCTCTGAATTGAGACAATCTCAACCAAACTCTAACACCAGAATAACTCATATTTCGTTAGCATTTAGTTACCCTTGTTCGGTCAAGGATTCGTTAACCCACTTAACTCATCCCCGTAAGTGTAACCCTCCCACTTTCAGATCCCAGAGGTACGGACCAACAGGCTACCAAAAGGAAAGACAACTGTTGGTAATTAACCTAAGTGCCCCTATCCATTTATGGAGTTCACGGTGTTCCGAAACCTATGATCAGGCCCTTCGAAGGGATGGTCGCTGCAGGACGACACACAGGCAGATCATAAGAATCTCACGGTGCGACCTAGGGGTGGAGACCGTAGGATACATTGACACGTGTCCTGCTCCCACTTACTATAGACATCCTCCCCATTCACCTTGTTATTGACCCATGCAAACACTTTTTGAAGGGAGGCGGCGCCCAAGGCGACACGAAGCCGAACATGGATCTCACGGTGTGAACACATGGGGACGTGAGAGTAAAAACTCGATATGAAATCTTGTTTTTATATTTTTCCTCCCACTGAAATGTCCTACTGTATTTTAGGGTTATTAAACTTAGATAAACCCGACTAAGTCAATCTATCTAAGTCTATGCCTATTATAACTCTTATAATTAGGGCTTTACTCTAATGTCTAGGTGAATTAAACCCTTTTAATTACCTAGTGACATTGCATGCTAACATTAGACTATGATTAATTCAACTCAGGTTCCGGGTCAGTTCCCAGGTAGGAAGTGTTCCGTAACCGTCAACTTAAGTACCCCCAGCCTAGACAAAACTTCACCGGGAGAGTTCCCTTATAACCATAGTAATGTTTTTCCTACTTAGTGCATTAAAACTATTTTAATCCTAAGTAAGAAAATGATTCTAACCTATTAGAATTAAAGATGAACTTAGGTCTAATTAATTTTAAACAATTTAAAATTAATTCATTTTAACCTAAGGTCCTATGTTTGCATGCAACTCTTTGTTATAGGTTGACGGTTTCTAATAAATTTTATAACTATTATAAAATTTTAATAATTAGCCCTATAACATGTTTCTATGGTGTTGGGAAAAATAACAATCAAATTCTAGTTATTAAACGCCATAACGCTCATGACGCCGATAACGATAATATAACAATTATATTAATCTAAGGTGGTGTCATGCTTCATGCAATTTCAATTTCATTTAATTAATATCGATTATATTAATTAATCATCAACGAAATTAAATTACATGAAATTAGACATTAATATAATATAACTCTTATATTAATCTAATTAATGTCATGCTCAATGTTATTCCATTTTCATTTAATTAATATAACATTTTATATTAAATCATACATGAAAATAAGCATTGAAATTTATTTCCATTCATAATATAACTATTATATTAATACTCATGAAATAAAATCTAAGCATGCATGCTACATTAATAAAATATAACATTTTATATTTATCTAATTAATGTCATGCATCATGCTTTTCCAATTTCATATATTTAATATAACAATTACACTAAATAACTCATGAAATTTAAATTCATGCATAGTTGTCATATATTATAACATTTATAACATAAAAATGCATGAAAGCCTGCTTAACCTATGGTGGGATCTAGCTAAATGACATTCATAAAACAATAAATAGCTGAAAAACCGGTATATTGTCCCCTAGGATAATTAAAATAAACAAAAATTACAATAATTTCAATTTAATTATCCTTTTGAGTCTCGAACCGCTCCAGAATCGGTCCAAACCAGCTTAAACCGCTTCAAACCAGACCCAATTCTCTCGAACCAGACCAAATTGCATCAAACCAGACCGCCCATGAAGTAACCGCATGGAAAAATAAATTGAAAATAATAAATACCATTCACGAAGCTCGAACACGTGATCTCATGTACACTAAACACACATTCACACCAACTACTCCAACACCCACATTCAAGATTAAGTTTATGCATAAAAAGGTTATTTCGTAACCGCTTCAAGGCACGTTCCACAAATCCGAAAACTTCCGTCAGCGTCGAGACGCTGTAGGCAAAGCGTCTCGACGCTGGCCTGATTTTTTCCAGCCTTTGTTCTTCAACGTCGCGACTCTGTTGAGCAGGGTCGCGATGCTACGCCTTTGGACAACCTTCCTTACGATTCCGGCAACAGATTTTCACCAAAAATGATCCTGATTCGAACACCGATCAACAAATTGATCCTAAATCTCTAGACACGGACTTACAAGACTTGATTTACTGATATAATTGCCCAAAAAACGCAGGGGCCTTTACAATTTTGATCAAATCAAAACACAGTAAATCTATGACCAAATATACCAAAATAATTTTTCAGCAAACCAACATTCATAATGCAGAATAAATCCCACCAAGAACCAATGCAATTTTCATAAAATGAAATAAATTAACGAGATGGCTTTGATACCAATTGAAGGATTAAAATTCCTTTTGGCACAGAAGCAATCAAGAACAGTCTCGTTTTAATTTTAATTTTTAGAAAAACCAATACGTTGGCAAATCAAATTACATAAAAAATTTCTAAGTTAAACGATTAAATTAAGCATGCTGAAAAAAATTAGATCTAAAACCTATTTAGATCTAGAAAACTTACTTGATTCGATGAACAAATACTGCACTATGCTCATTTGATCAAGACACGACCACAAGTGAACACCGGCTATCCTCTTGGGCTATGAGAATAGGATTGTAGGATTGACCCAAATCCAATAAACTAAGATCTAAGGTTGTTTGTATGTAACTTGAACTAGTATGTGGAGACATACGGGGATCGATGTTCGAGTAACAACCTAAAAGGTCTATAGTACAAGGATAAGGTTGGGTACCTTATCCTGGTAACACTTTGAGATACAAACTGCTTTGTATTTGATACAGACCTATTGATCCAAAGCGTCCATGTAGTAGACATGCAAGCGAGGTTATCCAATTGATAACTCTCCAAAAGGTAGTTATTTAGGCCTCATTTCTATAGGGATTTGTGTGTCTTTTGTGCTTAATAGGGTTGATTTTAGATATATATTATATGTTTTAACCAATTTGGAAGAATGGAGGCTTTGGAAGTTATTTTGTGCAGAAAATATTGCTGAGCGACGTGAGGGAGCAAAATCGGTGCTGCAGCAAACCTGGGAGCAAAACTGCCACGTCACAGCTCGTTATCCATTTTAATAAAGTGGCGTTAGCTGAATTATTTTCGGATCTAAGAAGCTTGGAAAGCCCACCATGTGTCCAACTTAACCTAAACCTCATCTTATAAAGGGAGGAGCCGTCAAAGTTAAAGGCATTCACGATTTGGAGACCGAATCAATCGGCCGGAGGCCGAATTGACGGCAGAATGGAGATCTAAGAAGACCATTTGCGATTCAACTCAAGAAGACAAAGTTCTTATATGTTCTTGGTGGTTTGGAGCAGCCGTTTCATCTCCCCAATTGCTAAAAGGATTAGTATTTCTTGTGTATTTTGCATTATGGATGTGCTTATCAAGATTGTAGCGTATTTTATGTTTTCAATGATGAACTAATATCTTTGTAGGCATAGGTTAAGAATTATGTGATTGTTATATTTATAAAATCTGGAAATTCTATTTGATCATGATCATCTTGAATTATTGTTGATCTTTAATTTCATTATGTGCCCGCCTAGCTAGCCAGTATGTATAGCTTCTCCTAGTTTCAGGGATGATTTAGGAGTTGTGTGGCAATAATTCACGCTAGATCATTGTGTATTGGTGAACGCCAGTGACTGAGTTAGGGATAGCCAGTTTCTTAGTGCTTGATCGGTAGAGCTTCATTGGTTTTGAAACATATTCCAAAAAATCCGGAGTTCTGGGAGGATCCCGCTGATAATACTGCATGAGATTGACGGATCAAAAGAATTGTTGGAGCATCTTTATAAACAATTACAGAAGTCTTAACCTGTGTCTGTTTCCATTATGTTTTCTCTGTCGTAATCATTTACTGCTTTCGCATATCTTTTGTTTCAGCATTTTAAAAACCCAATCAATTTAACCAAACTTTTGAAATCACTAAAAAGGCAAATTAAATCAATAGAGGTAGACATTTCAAGACCCTGTGGATACGATAAATACTTATCACTTGCTGCTAGATTGTGTATACTTGCACAATATTCTGGAGTTAATTTATCTCATATTTTTAAACCACTTCAGAATTGCAACACCTATGCAATGAGTTTGCATAAGACCGGACCATGAAATAGTAAACCACCAGATATAACACCGTTAACTAGTTAGGTTACTGTTTCAATAGGATGGCCTAGGTAACTCAGTCTTAATCTTGAGTGTGTCATGAACTCCTTCTCATCAGAGATTTTCCTTTTATTAGCATGGGTGAGAGTGGCCAATACGCCGACTCAATATGCCTTCCTTTTTGGGGACAAGATTGAGTGGGAGGCTGGGGACATGACAACACAAGAAGGAATTCACTCCTTCCCACTTCTAGGAGAAGTAGATGAGTGTTCCCTTAAGTGGTGACTCCGGGACTTGAACAAAAGGATCCGTCCTCTCACTAGCCAGAGAGGGACTTTCTATTTATTGGTTGGACCATAAACATGTTGTTCATTAGAGGAGCACTGATACTTAAGGAGACAAATGTAACACAGGGGTAAAACGGTAATTTGACCCAGCTGTGATTATGGACACTCGTGAAGGATTGACTTACCGGTATAGGTCTATATCCATGGACACAGAAATGTTCTACATTGAGAAGAGTTCAGTTGTGGGTCTTTAGTGGAATGACCCACAGTTAATGAATATTGGTTAACATGATTAATGAGTTTAATTAGTTAACCTCATATCATTGGAGCTTCTGATCTGTAGATCCATTAGGTCCCCCTGCTAGCCCGTAAAGAGTAATTAGAAACAATTATATCTTGAGAGAATTTGAATAGTTCAAATTCATATTGGGAATTAAGTTAATTGTATGAGATACAAATTAATATAATGTATAGTGATACATTAAAATGTAAAGTCTAATTTGAAATTAAACTTTATTATTATGAGAGAAATAAATATTTGAATTAGTTCAAATATTAACATGAATTTCATTCATATTAAATTTATAGGATATAAGTGAATTTGAAAGAGTTCAAATTTTAATATGAATTTGATTCATATTATAGAATTAATTAATTGAAGGCCTAAAATTAAATATATGATATGTAATTGGGTAATTAACTAATTAACTAATAGAAGGTCTGAAATTAAATATATGATATTTAATTGGTGATTAATTAATTAAAGAATTAATTAATTGGAAATTAATCAATTATGGAAATGATTAATCATTTATGGAAGTAATTAATCAATTATGGAAATGATTTAATCACTTATGGAAGTGATCAATCATTTATGGAAAAGATTAATCAATCATGGAATTGATTGGTTATGGAATTGACTAATTATTGAAAAGATTAAATCAGTTATGGAAATAATTAATTTTAAATGAATATTTTATTCATGGTCTTTCTCTTATAAATAAAACACTAAACCTAGGGTTTATGAACTACAACATATTGCCACCATAAGGTCATTCTTGCCTCCCTCTCATATTCTCCCAAGAGAATTTTCTCTTAGATTTTTTCCCATTCAAGATTTGGTAGTCCCACAACTACGTTCCTAAACTTAGAGTTATAGCGGGGAAGATCAATTGGTGGTGTCCCAATTGTTGACGCTTGGTCGAAAATCAAGAAAGACTTTCTTGATATTTCAGAGACGACAACGACGATATGTTTACTTGTCCCTATTACATTTAGATCTAATATTTTTGTATGCTTAGCCTTAATAATTGATTTAGAATATATTTCTAAATTTTTACCAATGTATTGGTATTTTAGTAGAAACAAAATTAACTACGAATCGCTCCCAATTACGCTTCCGCTTTATGGAATTGTGGAATTTCAATCCTTCAATTGGTACTAGAGTCGATCGTAGATCTAATTTTGTTTCTCTGAAATTTGCATTGGCTAATGGTGGGATTTAATTTTGTATTGGATGTATGAATGGTTTGCTAGTAGACGTTTAAGGTTTTTGGCATTAGTTTTGCAATTTTTTAGTTGATTTGATCAATGGAAGGGCTTGGTTTTTTGGGCATTTTAATTGCAATCGAGTCTGTAAGTTCGTGTCTTTCATGTTTTGATGACTTGTGGCAAAGATTTAAAACAAATTGGCCAAAAATCTAAGAAAACAAGAGCTGGAAGAATGAAAATCTGGAAAAAAATTGGGGCTGTAATCGTAAAGAAAAAAAAAGGAAAATCGCGTCTAATTTAGCTCAAACTCCAGCATGAGGGGATGAACGCATGTGGAACATGAACACATCAACCATTGAAGCATGAGCGGTTATTCGACTACCATCAGTGGTTTTGTAATTTTGGCGGTTTCATGCACGTGAGATGAGGCGTGGTTTCAGGCGGTTTTTTACTGGTTCTCGGTTGTTTTGATCGGTTCAATCGTTTTTTACTGATTCCGTTCTTGGCGGTTTGATGCGGTTCGGGCGAATTTTGACTGGTTTTTGACCAGTTCTTGGCATTTTGACGTGGGTTCAATCAGTCTTTGACTAGTTCGAGTGGATTTCTATCGTTTTTAGCTGTTTTTGGGTCGGTTCATGCGTTTGGACGCGATTCAAGGCTAGTTCGGGCTGGTTCATGGCTAAATAGGGCATTTTTAGATTAGTTAATGTAATTTTTCTAATTTATTTTGTCCTAGGATCCCAAAACATATCTATTTAGCTATTTATTTTGCTTTATGGATGTCATATAGCTTAAAATCCCACCATAGGTTAAGCATATTCATGCATATATATTTTTTTTTATTATAAATGTTATAATGTATGAATTTAATTTTCATGAGTATTTAATATAAATTGTTATGATTAAATGGATGAAAATTGAGAAGCATTGAGCATGAAATTACTTTAGTAAAGTGTATAAAGAGTTATATTTATAAAAGTAATTTATATGCTTATTTATTTTCATGAGCAATTAATATAAAGTGTTATGTTTTTTTTTTGTGTGTTTTTTTTAGTACAATAAAGTGTTATGTTAATGTATGAAGATGCGAATGCTTATTTTAATTTTCTTGGATAATTAATTTAAGAGTTAGATTAATTGAAGAAAATTAATTTGCATTAAGCATGAAATTACTTTAGTTTTAAAAATATAAGAGTTATATTTATATAAGTAATTAACATGCTTAACTAATTTTCACGATCTATTAATATAAATTTTATGTTAACGTATGAAAATGGTAATGCTTAATTTTAATTTTCTTGGGTAATTAATTTAAGAGTTAGGTTAATTAAAAGGAAATTAAATTGCATTGAGCATGACATCACATTAGATTTATATAATTGTTATATTTTTGTATGTCATGAATGCTAGTATGTGGTTTATAAATTAATTAGAATTCGATTGTTAATTTATGTCACCGTAGTAGCATGTTATAGGGTTTGGTTGAGATTGTCTCAATTCAGAGGAGGAATAGCTGACCACCCTTCGGTGGCTGTTGTTCTAAACCTCTGAAGTATTGATACGCAAATTGCTAACCGCAAGTGTACGGGCCCAAGTTATAATATAGTGATTTAAAATTGAATGTCGTCCTCTAGATTGGTTTTCTAGTTCCCCTATTTACTAAAGATATATTTGCTCAATTTTATTTAGAGAAAAATATCGAGAAAAATGCAAATTAATGAAAAACTACTCAAAGCAATAAAAAGTGTGGAAACTCAATGGAGAAAAGCCTTAAGGAATTGATTTCACCTATTAGATGCATGAATTAATTCAAAGAATAATTATGAACGAACACGTAACAATTTCATAAACCAAGGATTTAATAATTATTAAAAGTCTCTCCCGAGTACAATTAATTCTTTATGCAAATTAAGAAATTGATATCCCTATCTAATTTCAACAACAAGCATAAGCATTAAAAACAATCCTTACAACGGTTTCTCAAGCAATCCAAAATCTCCCGATTGTAGAATCACCTAAGTCATGCAATTGATAGACTAATCTAAACTACCCTCTCCTGAGCAATTAGTTCAGAAACAAGAACATACAATCCGTGATCAAGAGATTATAAGCATTAAGCTTACAATTGCATAAATGAACCGCATTACGAAACGTCCTAAAAAATCCCTAAATTAATCCATACAATCTAATGGCTACATCAAGCCCCTAAGAAATGAAATTTAGCTACTCATGATCTCTAGAATACAAGCAAAATCAGTCCAATACATGCTAAAATCAGTACAAGAAACAAGGGAGAAAGATTAAACTCACTAGCCGTGATTCCCGCGCGTTCCCGTCACGATCCTCACGATCCAAGCTCCCAAAATCAAGCTCTCCTGGTGTCCTCACTGTTCTGGTCGTTTTTCCCTCTCTAAAATCGTCTTTCTCTCTCCAAAAAGGCCCTCCCGAATCAGCAGCATTGCAAAGTATAAATATTGACCATTCTGCGCGACTGATGTGCAATTTGCTTACCGCAAGTGTACGGGTCAAGTAATAATATAGTGTTTTCGTGTAAAACGAGTGTCGTCCTCTGGATTGGTTTTCTAGCAAATTAAGTATCGTAAATACTTTTGTTCAATTTTATTTAGGGAGAAAAACTCAATGAAAAAAGATAAATCTAAAGACAAAAAGCATAAAATAAAAGTGGAGACTCAAATGGAAAGATTCTTAGGGAATTGATTTCATTGATTAAGAATGAGGATTGATTAATATGAATGAATTGAGCGTGCAATTATTCTACAAGCCAAAGAAACTTTTATCACGATTACCTCTCCCGAGTATAATTGATTCTCATGCATATAAACTAACTTGATATCCCTATCTAAGTTAATTAACATGCAAGGTATTATTCGGTTCGGTCCTTGTTATGCTTCTAAAGATATTCCAAATCCCGTAACAAACTTAGAATTTCTACTCTAGTCATGCAATTAAACAAGGTAAGTCTTAGGCCAAATCCTCTCTCCCGAGTTAGATTCAACACTTAAATCATTCAATTAGTGATCAAGTAATTGAAAGCATTAAACACAAAATTGCATGCATAGAATAAAAGCACATTCATACCAAAAATTAATCCAACAAACTTAAACAATTACATCAATCCCTAAGACAAACAATTAGCAATTCATAGTCTTTAAACCATAAACACTAATTGAAAGAAAAGCCATAAAAACTACAAGAGTTAAGGGAAAGAAAAGGGAAAACTCGAATCCGTCGAAACCGGCACGTCCCCGTCACGATCTCCACGTCTTCTCGCTTGATTCCCGCTCCTTAGCCTTGCCTTTAGCTCCCACAAAAGGTCTCTAGTCGAAATTAGGGCTAAAATCTAACCAATTGGACTCCCCAAATCTGTAGCTGAAAAGAGGAATTTATAGAAAATCTGCTGGTAGCGTCGCGACGCTGTGTACATAGCGTCGCGACGCTGACACAGCGTCTCGACGCTAAGGAGATAGCGTCTCGACGCTGTCTCTGTTGCCGCCCAATTCAGAAAAGGAAAGGCAGCGTCGAGACGCTCCAAGAGCAGCGTCCCGACGCTGGCCTACGGATGGCTCTCTTTTGACTTCTTCTTGTTTGAATCTTTTCCGTTCTTTAGCCAATTTTCATGTCCCGAACACGTATTTAGCTCCAAATTCTTGATTTAACTCCGAAACATGATTCCTACAAAAAGAACATAAAAATGCATAATTTTGGCCAATTAAATATAAAAGACTAGCTTAATTAATTAGGGAAACATAGCTAGTTATGCTCGCTATCAAATACCCCCAAACTTAAGCTTTTGCTAGTCCTCGAGCAAACTAAAAATCAAACATACAGTAGAAAAATGGATGCACAATCATAACTCAATCCTCAAGGCTCAAAAGTCAATAACCAAGCAAGCAAGAGACATGCACAGAAGGACCAATGAGGGAGACAAATTAAAATTTTTCCAAAATTAACTTGCACAAGCGAGATCTAACTCAACAAGATCAGACTCTACTAGCTCGGGATTGGATTATTAAACCCTCAGCTCATCTTCCCTCTACACTGGCACTAAGGCTTCACTAATGAGTTAATGGAACAAATTAGATTGTTTTCCTCCAAACTTAGGTGCTTATAATTAACAATTAAATTAAGCATGTATATGTGGCACTAGCTTTCACACACCCATTGCAGGGACCCTTAACCTGAGTTTTCTCTGGTTGGCCTAACTGATCACAACAGGGGTAGCTCTTTTGCCTAAACTTTATTAAACATTGCAAACTGTGCACAGGCCATGGCATTAATATCTTATTTCAACAGTAACAACAAGAATGATTTTTCTTTATGAGCATAAGTAGCATATATTCTTTTCTTTCCTCCTAAGCCAGATTAAACATGCTAATTTGCAAAAAATTAACTCTTTAGCTCTTCCCTACACCTATCGAGGTGACAACAAGCATATGAACCTAATAATTCGCTCCTAAGCTTTCAAATCCAAATCTAGCCAAGACAGATACTCTACTCATTCAAGCCATCTCCTAGAAAAATTTTAAAAAGTCTCCCTTTTTGGGCACTTATGCTCACATCTCATCACAAGCTTGAAAATTGACAAGAAAGCCTATCCTAGGACATCATAATCATGCAAAAGTAGCATCCAGAAAACAACCATATGCATAATTCAAAGAAAGCTCAAAACTATAGCCCGAACTCAGATGCTCAAGGGCTCCACAAACATGCTAATCCACCCCCAAACTTAAAACATGCATTGTCCTCAATGTATAAAGTAAATAAGGCATACACAAGCATGAGAACAATAAAAGAATGACAGGAGTGAACAATACTGCCCTGGAATGATGATGACTTCTTGCTTGAGAGCTTTGAATCTTGAAAGCTTGAAAGCAAAGGAGAGGAAGAAAACAAGACCTACAAAACAAAAACAAACAATAAATCAAAAACAAAAAGGAAAACACACTAACTTACTTGGGTTGCCTCCCATAAGCGCTTGTTTAACGTCATTAGCTCGACGTGTTGCACGTGCTTCAAGGAGGCTTTTGTTCTGTGAATCCAACAGAGGTGCTCTTTCTTGCACCTTTCCTGTAGCCTATGTACAGCACTTCATCTTTGGAGTCTTCAACTGCTTTAAAGATTTCTTTTTCGTTCTTGACTCTAATAGTGAGCTCCCTGCGCTCAATATCTATGATCGCTCGCCCAGTAGCGAGGAATGGTCTTCCTAATATGACAGGCATTGAAGGATTTTCTATCATGTCCATAACATACAAATCAATAGGGAGGAAAAATCTACCTACTCTGATTAACACATTCTCTACAATACCAACTGGTCTCACCACAGATTGATCAGCCAATTGGAGCTTTACAGGAGTAGATTTAATCTCACCTATGTCTAATTTCTTACATAAGGACAATGGAATGATATTAATGCTAGCACCTAAATCACATAATGCTCTGAACGAATAAGTACCAAAACTACAAGGAACAGAAAAACTCCCTGGATCTGCTACTTTTTCAGGTACTTTCTGTTGTACTCTGGTGCTGCATGTGGAAGCAAGATATACAATGTCAACCTTCTTTTCTTTTCGCTTCTTTGCTAACCACTCCTTCATAAACCTGTTGTATTGGGGCATCTCTAATGCCTTTGCAAAAGGAATATTAATATTCAGATTCATAAAAGCATTCATAAATTTATCAAACTGAACCTGATTGTTCTTTTTCTTCTTTTTCTTTTTCTTTTCCTTAGGAACCAACAGTGTGGGAGAAGGAATAGAAGGCTCAAGGTTAGGCTGTTCAACCTCATCAGATGATGTGTCCTCCTCAGCTTCCCCTGTAGGCGTTTCATAGTCCTCAGATTCAGGTTCCTCTTCAGATTCTTCCTGGTGCACAGTGATTGCCTTACAATACTCCATCTGGGGTTTCTCTTGTTCAACTGGGGCCTTACCTTTATTCATGGTGCTTACAACATTCACCAACTGTCCCAGCTGAGTCTCAATGTTCTTTATGGCTGCACTGTGGCCATTCACTGTTGAATTGATGGCAATGACTGCCTCCTCTAACTTGGTTGTCCTGTTACTAGACTCTGCAATGAAAGCTCCAACAAGATCTTCTAACTTTTTATTATCTTGAGTTTGAGGGGCAAAACCAGGAGGATTAAGAACATTCTTAGTATTAGCATAAGAGAAATGTTCATGGTTCCTATTGTTAGGGTGATAATGTGTAGGTGTAGAACTATTATTATATCCCCTAGAATTAAAATTTGATACATACTGAACCTGCTCGATGGTCTCCTCCTGAGGTCTAGATGCTAAAGCAGCAGCTGATTCAATTGACTGTGCACTCCCTGTACCTGAAAATTTCATAAAAGCATTGGCAAGAGAAGTCATCTGGGCCTGGAGTGCACTTACTTTGTCAACCTCAAACACTCCAGCAGCAATCTTTTTAGGTGTAGACCGCTCAGATGGCCACTGATAGCTGTTGGTGGCCATATCCTCTAAAAGTGTGCGAGCGTTTTCCACGGTCTTGGACAACAGAGTCCCACCTGCAGCTGCATCAACAATCGTTTTTGTACTGGGAGTTAAACCATTATAAAACAACTGTACCTGAAGCCAATCGGGGTAACCATGCTGAGGAAACTTCCTCAGTAGCTCTTTGAATCGCTCCCAAGCTTCGAACAGTTGCTCATCATATTGTTGTTGGAATGTCCCAATCTCGGTCCTCAGCTTGACCGTCTTTGCAGGAGGGAAAAATTTCTTTAAAAAGGCCTGGACCAAAGCATCCCAGGTGGTGATGCTCCCAGGGGTAATAGACTGCAACCAATCTCGTGCTTTATCCTGCAAAGAAAAGGGAAATAAACGTAAGCGAATAGCATCCTCAGAGACACCATTAATCTTTACCGTCCCACAAATATCCAAAAATGATTTAAGATGAGAATTTGGATCCTCGGTGGGTGATCCTCTGTATGCACAGTCTCGAGCCATCTGAATGAGACCGGTCTTCAGCTCAAAGTTGTTGGCATTAATCGGTGCATAGACAATCCCTGACTGCTGCCCTTGAAACACAGGCTGAAAATAATCTCTAATAGGCCTAGGCTCCTCAGGTGGATTTTGATCTGCCATTTGAATAATTTCTCTATTTTCCCTTCGAAGCCTAAGAATTGTTCTTTCTATTTCGGGATCAAATGGTGCTAAAATTAAATCTTTATCCCTACGCATAAACAAACAAAACTACCCTAAAAAAAAAAACAATTATGGAATGAAATAAAGAAAAAGAAACAACTAATCTAAATAAGGAAAATATAATCTAGAAAAAGAAACAAAGTAACCTAATATGGAATGCAAAAATAAATATGGCAAAATGCAAATAAGGAAACTAATCTAGAGAGGAAAAACAAGAACAAATAAAGAAAAGATTACTCAACTAAAAGAAAACTAACCTAGAAAATCAAATATGGAAAGAAAAACAAATAAGGAAAAAAAAACAATCAACCTAAAAAAGTACAATACACCCTAAATTAAGATCAAGCAATTTTTTCACAATATCAATTTAACTAAATGTGCCAATCCCCGGCAACGGCGCCAAAAACTTGATGTGGACTTTTCCTACCGCAAGCGCACGGGTCAAGTAATAATATAGTGAATAGTAAATTCGAATGTCGTCCTCTGGATTGGATTTTTAAGCAAATCAAGTATCATGAATAATCTTGCCCAATTTTATTTAGGGATCAAAAAGTGATGAATAGGTGATATGAAAGCTAAATCAAAGCAAGTAAAAAGAATGGAAATTTAATTGGGAAAACTACTTAGGGAATTGATTTCGCCGATTTCGTTTAGGATTGATTTTAAAGAATAAGTTATTATGCACAATGAAATTATGAGCCAAAGACCCTTTAATCACAACTACCTCTCCCGAGTATAATTGATTCTCATGCAAATTAACCAACTTGATATCCCTATCTAAGTTTATTAAAAAAGCAAGGCAATGAGATCTTTCAACTAATTCTAAAATTAATCTAAAACCGTCACGAATTAGAAATAAACTTTATTCATGTAATCTTGAGCAAGTCTATATCAAATCCCCTCTCCCGAGCTAGATTCGAAACTTAACTCATCCAACTAATGGCCAATTAATTGAAAGCATTAAATCAAGATTACAAACACAATAACATTGCACAACTTAAACCATAAATCAATCCATAAACTTAATCAACTACATCAATCCCTAAGCTACAAGTTTAGCTACTCATGAATGTAAATACAAGCTCAACTAAACATATGAAAGCCATAAGTCTAACTAAAGGAAGAAAAGGGAAAAGAAAACTCAATGTAGGCCGAGTCCCGACGTCCCCGTCACTATCCCCACGAACAATGGGTTGATTTCCAAGCTCCTCCTTTGTTTGCAGCCTCAAAATCCTCTATTCTGTCCTCTTTACGGCTCCAAAAGGTCCCAAATTGATCTCCCCTAAAACCTAGCCGAAGTGAAGCTTTTATTCTGATTTTTCGTCTTAACGTCGAGACGCTGTCAAGACAGCGTCGCGACGCTGCCTCTTATACATGCGTTCTGAATAAGGAAAAACGGTAGCGTCGGGACGCTTCCTATCATAGCGTCTCGACGCTGTAAGCTTTACGCGCCTAATCTGATATGGAATGTGAGCGTCGAGACGCTCAAGAGCTAGCGTCTCGACGCTAGCCTGCTGTTGACCGAGATTTGACTTTTCTCCACTTTTACTCTTTTCATTCCTTTGCATCTTTTCACGCCCCGAGCACCCGATTAACTCTGATATTGCATTATAGCTCCAATCAACCATTTCCTACAAAATAGACAATAAAGCACAATAAAATGGCCCAAACACCATAAAAGACTAGCTAAATTAAATGAGTAAAGATAGCTAGCTATGCTCGCTATCAGCGACAGCGTCGCGACGCTGTGTCGATATGCCCTAATTTAATTTCGGAGTCTCACAGCGTCGAGACGCTGTGGAGGTAGCGTCTCGGCGCTGCCTCATTTGCGCGTCTCCTAACTTATGGCCAGCGTTGAGACGCTCCAAGGGATAGCGTCTCAATGCTAGGCCTTGAATCTTGCTTCCTTTACTCCTTTCTTGGTTTGATTTAATTATTTTGCTCCTAATTCTTCGGTAATCTTAAAAAACATCAATTTCCATTGAAATGCTTGATTCCTACAAAACAAAACCAAATAGACATAAAATCGGCCAAATAAACCTCAAGACTAGCACTAAAATAGTATAAAATATAGCTCAATAAATTGCGCTATCAAATACCCCCAAACTTAAGCATTTGCTGGTCCCGAGCAAAGTAAGAATCAAAATAGTCTGTCAATAAAAATAATTGAGGGAATGTTGCTAATGACTCTTGCCTCAGGAATTTCAAATCACAGATAAATCACAGTGAAACATTAATGATCAAACACATTCATCAAGATAACCCTCATTTATTTCCTTCCTCTCTCATGTGTGTGTGTGTCTAGTCCTCCTTATCTTAATCTTTTAAGCCCGGAACAGTTTTATGCAACCCTTCGCTCGTTTTCCCCTACTCTGGTCCTAAGTTTCAATCATCAAGCCTCTCCACACTCAAGATGGTAATATGCCACTAGGGTGCCTAAATGGGGTACACAACCCCCAAACTTTGAGCTTTTTCAACAATCATCATTAATGGTGGTCACTAGCTTTCACACACCTATCACATGGACCCATAACCTAAGTTTTCTTTGGTTGGCCTAACTGATCACAATAGGGGTAGCTCTTTTTACCTTAATTCAATTCTTTTATTCAGCTCATCATTTTTTTTTCTTTTCTTTCATTCATTCTTTTTTTTTTTTCTTTTCACTAACAAGTAAGATATGACATAATTTTCTCCTAAGTGTAACATTACTAACTATCATGCAGATTAACCATCAAACCAGTCCCTAAACCTTTCGAGGTGACAACAAGACCTAGATCACATAACCCTATTCTAAGCTCACCAAACTAAGACAGGAGACTATGTGCTCAAGTGGTGCAAAAGATTCATGAAATAAAATCAAACTATCTTGAATCCCTTCTTTAATTATTATTGCACATAATAACTTACCTGCTTTCTGAAATTAGGTATCCTCATTGGCTGTCATAATCATAACAACACCCTCAAAGAAAAACAACTCAGACAGAAATCACATTCAACCAAGATCTCAATGAAACTAAAAATAATTTGGTCTAAGATGATAAAAGGAAGATAATCACAATAATAAACCAGATAACCCAGATATGGTCAAAGAAAATATAACAATTAATTACAGACAAAAAAATAAATACTTCACCCCCAAACTTAAAATTTACATTGTCCTCAATGTAAAATAATAAGAAATGCATACAAAAATGAGAACAAATACAGGGAAAATAAGAATGAGGGGGAAAGAAACAACCGTGTATAAAGGAGGACAGCAGGGCATCACTCGTCCTCGTTCTTAGGTGACTCGTACAGTGGTAAAGGTGGCGACAAAGGTTGACCCGAACGAGAAGCCACCTGACACTGATAAGAATGTGCATACATGCTCATGGTGTAGAGGAAGTGACGTCGATCCCTGTGCCGCTCTCTCTGGAACTCCATGCGCAGCTGCTGCAACGGCTCCTCCATTGTGGGAGGTGGAACCTCCTGCTCCTGATGCTCAGGCTGCTCTAGCGGCTCAGGAATGGGAAGAGCGGGCTGTGCACCCTGTGGTCCAGGCCCTCGGTAGTAGCGGGTGAAGTTCTTGTCGATAATCGCTCTAGGGTGGACCAACTCCTCCTGGGCGTCCCATACGACACCAGCGGCTCGACAAAGGGCAGTGATCAATGATGGATGCCCGAGCCCCACTGTCGTGTTACGCCGACGGATGTGGCGCATGGACTGATGAATGACCTGGCCGACGTTCACTGAGCGGCCTGTGGCGATGGCGAATAAAAAGAAGGCACGACTCTTCGTAACGTCGCTGAGATGCGCCATAGGCATTAACTTGGCACATAGAAAAGTGTGCCAAGCCATGTAATCTACGAACAAGTCGGTGGTCTTAAATCTCACAACCTCCACTCCGTTCAGAACCCATTCAGCCCCTGGCCTACATACCGTCTGGATGACCTCATTAACGTCTAAATGGCCAAGAAGGTATGTGTTGTAGCCATCCCTATCAATGTCGGGTAGTCTATAGAAGCGGTTGATGGTTTGGGAGTCAAAAGGGACAAAGTGTCCCTGAACAAACGATGAAGAAGAGGTTTCTTCCATATTGGCATAAAACTCCCTAACCACTGGTGCTACCCCAGGCTCAGGATGACGAACAAAGTGGCCCCAACCCCGCTCAATGATATTGTTCACTAAATTTGGCTGCACTTCAGGGTCGGGGCTTAGGCCTCTTTTAGGGATAACGTTCCTGCCCTCTACATAGGCCTCAAATCGTCGTTCTGCCTCGCTACTAATGAACCTATTAGGGTCAAAAGGAGTGGTGGAGGAGGAAGCGGCAGTGTTTCTCCTAGATTTTTTCTCATTGTGTCTAAAGGGAATGTACGAAAGAGCTAGGGAAGGAAGTATTGCTACAAACAGTCTCAATCCACAAAAAACAGCCACACACTACAAAAATAGCCCGTCCGCCACAATTATAATGTAAAAATCAACATCAACAACAAACCAATAAACTCCAACTACAACAACCAAACCCGTCTGCCATAGAAACAAATATTTCACAACAAATCCAGCAGCAACAACACGATAAATCTTGACAAAACTCACCCAACAGTCAATATATGTCCAAAACGCAGCAAAACTAAGTCAATGTCAGGCCAATCTACCCATGCAGACCCAAAACAACAACAAATTAGCTCTAATAATCAGCTCAACAAACCACAAGTCAACCAGGAAGCAATAAGAAACCAACAAATTGTAAGTAAATAGGCAGCAAACTTGCAAATCAACACTGAAATTGAAAGAAAAGATACCAAACTCATACAACCCACGACTAAATGCTCCACAATCGCCCAAAAAATACGCTGAAGCTCGAAAGACCGACCAAAACTCCCTGCAAAGCTCTAAGAAGACCCAAACTCGCGGCGTAATCGGGCTTCAAATGCTGGAAATACTCTGTAAACACCAAGAAAACTGAAACCCACGGTGAAAAACGACGGAAATCGCTGGAAGTGCACCCAACCCGCGGCGAAATTGGTTGAAATCCACTCTGAAACCGATCCGAACGCGCTAAAATCGCCAAAGACAGTCCAAAAATACGAAACCCATGGGTGAAAAACGGCTCAAAACTGCAAAAAATCGAGAGAAGGAAGAAGAAATCTGAGAGATTAAGCAATAAATCTGAGAAAAAAACGCTTGAGATTGAGGGAGAAAGACAAGGGAAGACAAGGGAGACGAGAGAAGTAAGGGGTTGGCAGCTAGGGCACAAGATAAAACAACCCCTCTGTTTTTTCAAATCTGGAATTTAGCCCAGAATCGCGACATTGTCGCGACACTTTGGGCCACAGCATCGCGACGCTGCCGCGATATTAGCCCAAAACGCGCGTTTTTTTTTATTAATATCCCAGCAGCCACTTTTTTTTTCCTTTCTTTCTTTCTCTTCTCTTCTTTTCTTTTCTTTCTTCAATAAAAATACATCTTCACCTACATCAAAAAGAAAGAAATAGTAAGAAAATATAAAAGAAAGAATCGAATCTAAAAAAATAATATAAAAAAATAAAAACAATTGGGTTGCCTCCCAAAAGTGCTTGTTTAACGTCGTTAGCTCGACGTCCTGATATATGACTATTGTGGCTCGGTGAGCTCGATGTTATCAATGTGTTGCTCCTCTGAACCAAAATAGTGTTTGACGCTCTGCCCGTTCACCTTAAAGGACCGTCCATCACTGGCCTGCAACTCAACTGCTCCATGTGAAAACACCTCCTTGATGGTAAAAGGACCTCACCAACGAGATTTTAATTTACCTGGAAACAAACGTAAATGAGAATTAAATAAAAGAACTTGTTGTCCAGGTTTTAATGATATATTCTGAATTCGTTGATCGTGCCATCGAGTGGTTCGCTCCTTGTAGATTTTGGCATTCTCATACGCTTGAGATCGAAATTCCTCCATCTCATTGAGTTGGAGTAGTCTTTGTTCCCCTGCCTTGGCCAAGTTGAAATTCAATTTTTTTTATGGCCCAATATGCTCTATGCTCTAATTCCACAGGTAAATGACATGTCTTACCAAAAATCAAGCGATATGGTGACATACCAATTGGAGTTTTAAAAGCAGTACGATAGGCCTAGAGAGCATCATCTAACTTTAGGGCCCAATCCTTCCTATTAATGTTAACTATCTTTTCTAAAATCTTTTTAATTTCTCGGTTAGAGATCTCAACTAAACCATTTGTCTGTGGATGATAGGCTAAAGAAATTTTATGTTTAACACCATACTTAGCAAAGCAAAGAATTAAACAATTTATTACAGAAATGTGAGCCCTCATCACTAATGATCGCTCGTGGTGTGCCAAATCGTGTAAAGATATTTTTATGCAGAAAATTGAAGACTACACGAGCATCATTGGTTTTCGTAGCCACAGCCTTGACCCACTTAGATACATAGTCTACAACTAACAAAATGTATAAATAACCATGCGAAGAAGGAAAAGGTCCCATAAAATCTATCCCCCAAACATCAAATAATTCAATTTCAACAATATGGGTCAAAGGTAATTCATGATGCCTAGAAATATTACCTGTACGTTGGCACCGGTCACATGATTTAACAAAGGTATAACAATCCTTAAAAATAGTAGGCCAATAAAAACCAGATTATAATACCTTAGCGGCAGTACGTGTGGGACCAAAGTGCCCACCATACGGTGAGGAATGACAATCATGCAGAATTTTAACTACATCCTTTGTAGGAACGCACCTGCAAATCATCTGATCTGAACAAATTTTAAACAAGCAAGGATCATCCCACAAATAGAATCTTACATCATGAAGAAACTTCCTCTTTTGATGGGAATTGTGATCTGGAGGGAGCACACCAACTACAAGGAAATTTACAAAGTCAGCGAACCAAGGTAAAGTAGACTCTACCTTGTAGAGCTTTTCATCTAGAAATTCTTCAGCAATAGGAAGAGCTTTTAAAGTAGTGTCTTGTTCAATTCTAGACAGATGGTCAGCTACTACATTCTCACAACCTCGCCTATCCTTCACATCAAAATCAAATTCCTGCAACAATAGAATCCATTGAATCAAACGAGGCTTGGCATCCTTTTTATCAAACAAATATCGGAGGGCTGCATGGTCAGTATGCACAATAACTTTAGTCCATAACAGATAAAGCCTAAATTTATCAAAAGCAAACACTACAACAAGCATTTCTTTTTCAGTGGTAATGTAGTTTTGTTGTGCATTATCCAACGTCCTACTTGCATAATAAATGACCCTGAAAAATTTATCATGTCTCTGTCCTAAATCTGCTCCTATAGCATAATCACTAGCATCACACATGATTTCAAAAGGTTGACTCCAATCAAGTACAACAATAATAGGAGCAGTAGTCAACCTATCTTTCAACAAATTAAATGCTAGTAAACATTCATTAGAAAAAACAAAAGCAGAGTCCTTTTCTAGCAAATTACACAAGGGTTTAACAATTTTCGAAAAATCTTTAATAAAGCGCCTGTAAAACCCTGCATGTCCTAGAATGCTTCTGACTCCCTTTACATTTGTAGGAGGAAAAAGTTGTTCAATGGCTGCTATCTTAGCTCTGTTCACCTCTAGACCCTTCTCAGATACTTTGTGTCCTAAAACTATACCTTTAGTTACCATAAAATGACATTTTTCCCAGTTTAAAACAAGGTTAGTTTCTTGACAACGCTGCAAAACAAGAGAAATATTATGTAAACAAGCATCAAAAGAAGAACCAAACACAGAGAAATCATCCATGAAGACCTCCATAATCTCCTCCACCATGTCAGCAAAAATGGCCATTAATAGGAAGGATTGGACCCTAAAGTTATGAAGGCAAAAGTACCACAAGGAAATGTGAATGTCGTTTTCTCTTGGTCCTCAGGAGCAATAGCAATTTGATTGTAACCTGAATAACCATCAAGAAAACAATAGTAAGGATAACTTGCAAGTCTATCAAGCATCTGATTAATAAAAGGAAGAGGAAAATGATCTTTTTTAGTAGCATTATTCAACTTCCTGTAGTCAATACAAACTCTCCACCCAGTCACAGTCCTAATGGAGATGAATTCATTCTTTTCATTCTTAACAACAATCATCCCTCCCTTTTTTGGAACAACCTGCACAGGACTCACCCAAGAACTATCAGATATGGCATAAATAATCCCTACATTTAAAAGTTTCAATACCTCAACTTTTACCACCTTTTTCATGGTTGGGTTCAAACGTCTTTGAGGTTGAACTGATGGGGTAAAGGTATCCTCCATTAAAATTTTATGCATGGCTATGGATGGACTAATACCTTTTATATCAGCTATGGACCAACTTAAAACAGATTTATGATCACGCAACACTCTCAACAATTTTTCTTCCTCTACTTTATTCAGAGAAGCAGATATAATAACAGGAAACGTGGATGACTCACCGAAGAAAGAATATCTAAGATGTGCAGGTAATGGTTTCAACTCAGGTGCAGAAACTTTAATAGGTACATCATCCTTAGCAGTTAATTCCATGACCTTGCATTTCATTTTGCGCTCAACAGGTAAATGATTCAAAGCATCACAAAAGAAAGCAATATCCTGGTCTAAATCACCTATATGCTCAACAACTAGATCTAACATGCTTATTTCCAGAGGATCAGCAGGCATAACAACATTCCTAATCTCAGCAATAGTAGCATCAATGATATCTACCCTATGGCATGTACTAACCTCATCTGGATATTTCATGGATCGATAAATGTTGAAAACTACCTCTTCTTCGTTGACCCTCAAAGTTAGCTTACCCTACTGCACATCAATCAAGGCACGTCCTGTGGCAAGGAATGGTCTACCCAAGATAATGGGAATCTCAACATCCTCCTCCATGTCTAAAACCACAAAATCTGCAGGAAAGATAAACTTGTCAACTTTAATTAAAACATCTTCTATCACACCTCTAGGATATGTCATTGATCTCTCAGCCAACTGCAAAGAAATAGTAGTAGGCTGTACCTCTTGAAGACCTAACTTTCTAAACACAGACAGAGGCATCAAATTAATACTAGCACCAATATCACATAATGCTTTATTAAAAGAAGAACTACCAATAGTGCAAGGAATAATAAAACTCCCTGGATCTTTCAGTTTCTGGGGTAACTTCCTCTGTAATATGGCACTACACTCCTCAGTGAGATTCACAGTTTCATAAGCTTCTAACTTCCTCTTTTTGGTCATTATTTCCTTCATGAATTTAACATAGTTAAGCATCTGTTCTAAAGCATCTGCAAAAGGAATGTTAATATGGAGTTTCTTAAAAATATCCAGAAATTTAGCAAACTAAGCATCAATCTTTTTCTTTTGAAAACATTGAGGATAAGGAATAGAAGTAGAAAGAGTAAGAAGAGTAGAACTAGTAGACTTTTCAGTCTTAGAAGTCGATGCTGCTCCCTTTTAGGTTTGTGCTTCAATCTCCTTTTCTCACTGATGATAGGATCCTCAACAGGCTGCTTTTCTGGAACCTCAAGCTGTTTTCTACTCCTCAAAGTAATAGCTTTACAGTGCTCTCGTGGATTTACCTCAGTGTCACTAGGAAACTTACCTTTTTGCATGGCATTCAAGGAAGATGCAATTTGACTAATTTGAAATTCCATGTTTTTAATGGCAGTCCCATGACTATTAACAGTGCTACTAACAGTGTCTAACATGTTCTCAATCTTATTAGTCCTAGACCTAGACTCATTAATAAATTGACCAACTAAGTCCTCTAAGGAAGATTTCTTTTCTTGTGGTGCAAGTGCAGACATAAATCCAGGAGGTGGTTGCAAGACATTCTTATTATTAGTATAGGAAAAATTCTCATGATTTCTAAGCCTTGGATGATAATGAGTGGGTAAAGAATTTTGGTTACCTCTAAAGCCAGAATTTCTGTTGTTAACATACTGTGCTTGCTCTATGTTTGAATCATCGAAAAATTGAGACGTCTCAGTTTCTGCAACTGACTCAATGGATTGTGAATTCCCTATAGCAGAAAATTTCAGAAAAGCATTAGCCAAAGAGTGCATTTGAGCTTGTAGAGCTAAGACATTATCTATCTCATGAATCCCAGCTACAGTTTTAGAAGATGAACGTTCAGAAGGCCACTGATAACTGTTCGTGCCTGCTCTCCACAATTTTAGAAAGTAAAGTGCCTCATGCAGCTGCATCCAAAATAGTCTTAGTAGTATCATTCAAACAATTATAAAATAATTGAATGTGTAACCAGTCAGGATAGCCATGTTGTGGGCACTTCCTCAATAATTCCTTGTAGCGCTCCCAAGCTTCAAACAGTTGCTCATCATCATTTTGCTTAAAAGTCCCAATCTCAGTCCTCAACTTAGCTGTCTTTGCAGGTGGGAAATATTTGGCAAGGAAAGCCTAAACCAACGTGTCCCACGTAGTGATACTCCCAGGTGGAAGTGATTGGAGCCAGTCCCTAGCTTTGTCCAGCAAAGAAAAGGGAAACAATCGTAAGCGTATGGCATCTTCAGTAACACCATTTAACTTCACAGTTCCACAAATATCAAGAAAAGATTTCAGGTAAGAGTTAGGATCCTCATAGGGGAATCCTCTGAATGCACTATCTCTAGCCATCTGGATGAGGCCAATTTTGAGCTCGAAATTGTTTGCATTAATTGACGCGTAGACTATTCCAGATTGTTGATCAGGAAAAGTTGGCTGAAAATAGTCCCGTATAGGTTTCTGTTCATCTTGTGGATTTGGATTGGCCATTGATGCAAGTCTTTCCCTTTTCTCCTTCTTGTTCTTTTTGCAAGTCTTTTCGATTTCAAAATCAAAGTGAACTAACAGAGCGTCCTTATCTTTTCGCATACAAAATCACAACCTAAAATAAACCAAAAACAAAATCCAAAAATAAAACAAAAACAACAAAAATAAAGAATAAAAGGGAAAATAAGAAAAACACACTAAAATACACTCTAAAGTAAAACCAAGCAAATTCCCCAAAATATTAAGCGAACTAAATAATTGCCAATCCCAGGTGTCGGGCTCCTAGAGTGAGTAAAAATATAGTATAAAATACTCTAGGATTCCTGTGCAAACACAGTCTGCAGCAAGTAATATTATCAATCCAAGGTCTGAATGAGCTTCCACTTTATCTATTTTGTGTAACTTCCTAATGGTTTCGAAGATAATAAAAATGTTGGGTTTTATAAGAATTATGCTGAAGCAAAATAAATGACAGAACAACGAGTAAAAAAATAGATAGACAGATTAAAGACAGGCGCTGGTTAGGCTTTAGTGATTGTTTTAAGATATGCTCTAGCAATATTATTGATCATGCATTTCCCGCAGTATTATTAGCGGATTCCTCCCGGAACTCCAAATCTTTTGGGATGTGTTTCAACCCCAATGAAGTGCGACCGATCAGGCACTAGGCAACTGGCTATCCCTAGCTCAGTCACTGGCGTTCACCAATACACAATGATCGTAGTGTGGATAATTGCCACACACTCTCTAAATCATCCCTGAAACTAGAGAGCTATTCACACCGGCTGGCCAGGCGGGCATAAAATGAGAATAAGCACAACAATTAACCAAAATGCGATAGTCAATATATTACTAGAGATGAAGCACAGTAATCACATTATTCCTAACCAACACCTTAAGCTACTTAGTTCATAATAGGCATAGGAATACGAATTACAATCTGAGTATGCATGTCCATAACCACAAGTTAATAAAGAAAGTAAACTCCCTAATCAGCTTGCGGAAGATGGTGTTCTTGATAATCTTCAATCTCCCTACACTATTCGGCTTCCAAGGGAAAACATGGAATGACTTTGACTTTGACGGCTACTTCCTTTTATAGAAGGATGGGAGGCTTGAATTAGGTCAACTAGGACACGTGTAAGGCTCTCCTTGATCCTTTATCACGAAAATAACTCAACAGAAGTCGGTTCATGAAGTTGGCTAACGAGCTGTGATGTGGTAGTTTCTGTTCCCAGTTTTGCTGCAGCATAGAATTTGCTCCCTCTAGTCACTCAGCAGCATAATCTGCACAAAGTGATTTCCAAAGCTTCCATTCTTCCAAATGGGTTAAATCATGTAATATCTCTCTAAAACCAACCCTATTAAGCATTAAAGACACGCAAATCCTTATATAAATGAGGCCTAAATAACTACCTTTTGGGCAGTTATCATACCCCCAAACTTGAACTATTGCGCGTCCCGAGCAATACTAACCAACCTTCCTTCAAGAATTTCAAAACTTTAGACAAAGAATTAGCTTAATCAAACCAGACAGTCCAACACTACCTTTAACCTTTACCTGAGCACTCTGCAAAACCAAGCTCCGCTGCAGCAAAATGATTCCTCCGGCATGGACAAATAATCACCACTTTTCAACTTAATTCTAAGGACTCACCACAGCTTAGCTCTATTATCAGACATTTCAAAACATATTTTTAAAGGGGTTATATCATTATTTATCAGACTTAAAGCAGCCTTACAGTCATAAGCTCTTAAGCATGGGATGACCCACTTTATGGTGCAGTATACCCTTGCCTCAAGCTCATCACCAACTAGGCTCAATACTCATTATAAAGCTAAAAAATCCTTAGTTATTCCATCTCTTGCCCCTCAGAATGGCGACATTTTATGATGAAGCTCACCTAAGTTATGGGAGACAGAAAAACTATTGGATCATCATTCATCCTTCAAAACTTTTGCTCCATCAATTTTTTCAGCAAAATCTTCAACAAATATTTTTTTCCGCAAATAATAAAATTTTTCTTATATTTCTCATTTTTTCACATTTCCTAGGTCATCTTTTGACGCGAAGACAAACTGTGGGTATCACAAATGTCCCCGGTTACTCAATAACCTAGCAAATTTTAATTTGAAGGAGAGGAATGCTCGAGCAAAATAATTGGAGTAGCAAAAAGTCCCCCAAACTTGAATTATTCATTGTCCCCAATGAGTCATTAATTAAGCGACTACACCCCCAAACTTAAATTTTTCTATCTGAATTTTTAAACTAAACATGGGACTTAGATTAAGCTTAAAGTGGATCATATAAGTCAAAACTACCGTCAAAATCTTCTTTGCCGCAGCAACAGTCCAGGCTAGAAGAAATGCTCAAGCAAAAGGTTTCTGGAGATCAGAATACCTTGATCTAATTAAGCATAATCAGTCCAAGCTTCAAAAATTCAGAAGAAAATAGTTAAGTTAGAAATACTCAGTGCTAATGGAACAGAAACATCTAGAAATTCATTAAAAACATAGAAAAAGAAATTACATCAGCATATATATTTTTGTTTAAGAAGCAGAAATATGAAAGAGAAACAAACATAACATCAACAAAAAAGGAAAGTAGAAAATGCGCGAGCAAACAAAAAGTCAGAACAAAAATCATGCTCGCTCAGAGCCACTTCATCCTCCAGTCCTCTTGGCCCGGTTCATTTTCATTTTCCTCTCCTCCTCCTTCCATTGGTGGGGGTGGAATCCAGGGGTTGAATAAATCTTCAGGGAATGCTGGAAGGGCGGGATATGGTTTCAAAAAATTCTCTTGCAGCGCCTTCTTCAAGCTGGCATCCCGATTCTTAACATAGTTCTAGAAGGTTAAAGTTTGCCTTTCAGCAAACTCCTGCCTACTGGCCGAAAGTGCCAGTTGTTCTAGAATCGAGTTGATGCCATGGATAATCCCACCTTGACGTACCTCTTGCACACGCTGGAGCCGTGCCAAATTGGACGTGTCTATGATCCCCTTATCAAACAGGATCACATCTCCCTCATCCACCGAAACCCCTGCTCTTCTGCACAACATCGTGATTGTGTTCGGAAAGAATAGTTTTCCCACCTTCTTTTTCCAACATCTAGAAATCTCATTCGCAATGATCCTCCCTACATTAATACTGAGAGACCGTAAGATGGCAAAAGCTAGGAGAACCCGTTCCCTGGAGATTGTCGAGTCATGTGTTGTTGGAAGCATCTTCTGTCTAATAAATCCCATCCATGTGTTCGCTTCCCTTTTCAAATAAGCCGACTGGAATGTCCTCTTCTGAGTCTTGGATAACTGCCACTGTGCCCCTTCAATTCCTACCTCCCTTACAGCCTCAGTTAGTTGCTCATCAGATGGCGCCACAGCCATTTCATTATATGCCGCATGGGGGAAGTTTTGAACGTTGTACAGTGCATTGATAGCACTTGGACTCCAATCCACCTCGACTCCTCGGACAATTACCTGGAAACCATCCTCCTTGACAATGCTAGCATAAAATTCACGCACCACCTGTGCGTTTACAGATTCAGGCTTCGCACAAAACAACTCCCAGTCGTGGTCTGCAATACCGGTCCTCAGAAACTGTGGAAGATCACCACTGAAACCGCGTTCGAACAAGAAATCCCTTTTCAGAAGCTCAGCGTATTTTGCTCTGGCAAAATTGTTGACGAAGCGATCAAATGGAACCTGCTGTTCTTCTATCGCCTCGTGTTCTTCCGATGCTTCAGCAACATTTTTGCCCTTCTCTCCCCTATGCTTGAGCAACTGCTCTTCCTCAGTCTTCTTATCTGTTTCTTCTCTTTCTTTGTCCTCAGCTTCTTTCTTCTCTCTTTCCTCTCGCTCTGCCTTTTCTCTCTCAGAATCTGATGATGGTGGTGATGGGGTATCAGTCCGAATCACCTGAATACGGCCGACCTTTCTTTTTATGCGGCGGTGTTTCGGCGGTTCGGGCATGATTACCTCAACACGAGCTTCTTGGTCCTGCTCGTTTTCTCTTTCAGACACTGCGTCTACCTGCTCGTCTCTCACCATCTCAGCCTGCTGTTCTTGATTCTCCTCAACATTTTCCTCTCGAGCCGTATCTGTATCCGCAAGTCTCTGATCAGCCTCTCCTGGGGTCTGTTCTTGCAGTTCTCCCAGGTTTTCTTCAACCACTGCAGCAGCCTCATCCTCTGTCACTTTTTCCTGTTCTTCCGCCCTCTGTTGTCGCCTTCTTCTTTTAGCTTCTTTCTCCTTTGGTGTTTTTTTCTTCTTAGTTTTTACTTTCGGAACTTCGGGGGTAATGGGTATTTCCTCTTCACTCTCTCTCTCTCTTTCTTTCGTCGCTCTTGTTTTGGCCATAGATAACTCAAAGGGTTTTGCAAAGAATGAAAAGGAGAAAGAAAGAATGTAGATGACAATGATAGAATCAAGAAGACGAAGTAGAACGAAGACTTACCAATGTCTGCAAATAAATAAGGCTCCAGCAATTTGAAATCCTAACCGAAAGGATTTGCTCCGTAATAAATGGTTTTACCGTTCACAATTAAGTTGCTATTCAAATCCCTAACGGTAAAATTGTGGAACTCCAATCATCTATGGGAAATAATGGCATGCTGTCAATGGCTAAACCGTTGGATTGTCCCTTCACGACATGTGGCAGCATCCCTGCAATTCACCTGCCATAGAAATTCAAAAATCCCAACGGTAAAAATAATTACTCACATTAAAATCCTTCCTATTCGTGCGGAAATTTTGCTCCAGCATTATCTTTGCTGCAACAATCTTCTGACCCTGCCGAATCTTAGATACGGAATTTAAATTTCAAAATAAAAAAAATGAAATCTTTTAAATTCAAATTAAACTTTTAACCGATCAAATTAAACTTAATCTTTTATTCTCAAAAGAAGCCGAATAAATTAGAGAAAATCTTTATTAATGCAAACTAGAATTCAAATAACTGAAAATAAAATCTAGATAAAATCTAATAAAATCTAACTAATTAAAAGACAATTGAAAGATAATCTAAGAAAATAAAATAAAATCAAATTTAAAAATGGAATAGATAAAACCTAAACTACCAACCATAATAAAAGAATACCCTAAAGATAAAATCTAATAAACCATGCAAAATCAAATCTAACCTATCCGAAATAAAAATCAAATCAGCGAAAAATAAAATTAATACAAACTCTGGGAGCTCAAAATTTTGCTCTGTGAAATGCTCCCGCAAAAATCCTGCTCTCTCAATCATCAACCAACCTTAAGGAAGGATATTTTGATTGAAACTCCTCTCCCCAATAATGCTTGACACGCTGTCCATTCACCTTGAACACTCTCCCATCTTTTTCATCCTGCAAAGTAATTGCTCCATTGGGAAAAACCTCAACCACAATAAATGGTCCTGACCATTTAGATTTCAATTTTCCAGGAAATAGTTTTAATCTAGAATTATAAAGCAAAACTTTCTGACCCTTGAAAAATTCTTTAGATTTAATTTTTTTGTCGTGCCACAACTTAGTCTTTTCCTTATACATTTTCGCATTTTCGTAAGAAAATTGACGAAATTCTTCTAACTCATTAAGCTGCAGCATTCTTATTGCTCCCGCACGACTCATTTCAAAATTCAACTTTTTCAAAGCCCAAAATGTTTTATGCTCAAGCTCTAATGGTAAATGGCAAGCTTTCCCGTATACCAACCGATAGGGAGACATACCTAGAGGAGTCTTATAGGCTGTCCTATAAGCCCCAAGAGCCTCATCCAACCTAAAGGACCAATCCTTTCTAGATGGATGGACTACTTTTTCTAGAATTGATTTATATTCCCTATTACTTATCTCAGCTTGACCATTAGCCTGTGGGTGATAGGGGGTAGCTATCCTGTGCTTGATTCCATACTTAGCTAAAAGCTTAGTTAAGATATTATTAACAAAATGTGTACCCTCATCACTTATTAGAGCTCTAGGTGTCCCAAACCGCGCAAAGATGTGCGATTGGAGAAACCTTGAAACCGTCTTGGCATCACTCTGATGGCATGCGATGGCCTCCACCCACTTGGACACGTAATCCACTGCCAATAAGATAAAAACATTGCCATTAGAAGGGGGAAATGGCCCCATAAAATCAATACCCGATACATCGAAAAGTTCAACTTCTAAAATGTAAGTAAGAGGCATTTCATCTCTAGGCCCCAAGTTTCCTCTCCTTTGACAAGCGTCACATTGCTTGTAGAACCAGTGGGCATCCTTAAACAAGGTAGGCCAGAAAAATCCACAATGCAAAATTCTCATAGCCGTCCTCTGACCGCTGAAATGACCTCCATACGGCGAAGAGTGACATTGCTCCAGGATTTCCTTTGCTTCAGCACCTGAAACACACCTACGAATAATACCATCAGAGCATTCCTTATACATAAATGACTCATCCCAAAAGAAAAATTTTGCATCATGCTTAAACTTTTTCTTCTGCCTCCAATCCATGTCAATAGGGGTGACTCCCTTCACTAAACAGTTGGCAATATCAGCATACCAAGGGACATCCCTGACTACCTTTACCTGAACAGCAAAAAGCTGTTCATCTGGAAAAGAATCGGAAATGGCAGATTGCTCCAGCAAAGATGATGATGGATCAAGACGAGACAAGTGATCTGCAATGACATTCTCTGATCCCTTCTTGTCCTTTATCTCCAAGTCGAATTCCTGCAGTAATAAAACCCAACGAATTAGTCTAGGCTTTGCATCTTTCTTTGACATTAAATACCTTATTGCTGCATGATCCGTGAACACCGTGACTTTGGATCCAACCAAATATGGTCGGAATTTCTCAAAAGTAAACACAACAGCTAACAACTCCTTTTCAGTAGTTGTGTAGTTGACCTGTGCCTCATTTAAAACCTTGCTTGCATAATATATAGGATGAATAAATTTGCCCTGCTTTTGCCCCAGCATCACACCTACCGCAGCATCACTCGCATCACACATTACCTCGAATGGCAAATTCCAATTAGGCGCGTAGAGAATGGGTGCTGAGATTAAAGCAGCCTTCAATGTTTCAAAAGCCTTCCTACAATCTGCATTAAAGTCAAAAACATGATCAGTGCACAATAAGTTACAAAGAGGTTTACTGATTTTGGAAAAATCCTTTATGAACCTCCTATAAAATCCAGCATGTCCTAAAAAACTTCGAATCCCCTTCACTGAATTTGGTGGCTCTAGTCTTTCAATAACCTCAACTTTTGCTCTATCAACTTCTAGACCATTCTTAGAAATCCTATGACCTAACACTATGCCCTCCTTCACCATGAAGTGGCACTTCTCCCAATTAAGAACTAGATGAGTATCCTCACATCTTTTTAATACCTTACCTAGATTATCTAAACAACTCTGAAAAGACCCTCCAAAAACTGAAAAATCGTCCATAAAGACCTCAACAGTGGACTCAATCATATCAGAAAAAATTGCTAACATACACCGCTGAAATGTTGCTGGAGCATTGCAAAGGCCAAAAGGCATTCGCCTGAAAGCAAACGTCCCATAAGGGCAGGTGAAAGTGGTTTTTTCCTGATCCTCAGGAGCAATAGTAATCTGGTTATACCCAGAATAACCATCCAAGAAACAGTAATAGGCCTGACCAGCCAATCGATCCAACATCTGGTCGAATAATGGTAGAGGGAAATGATCCTTCCGGGTGGCTTTATTAAGCCTTCTGTAATCCATGCAAACCCTCCAGCCAGTTACTGTCCTGGTTGGAATCAACTCATTATCTTTATTGCTCACCACAGTGACACCTCCTTTCTTAGGAACACATTGGACAGGGCTTACCCAATTTCTATCGGCAATTGGATAGATAATCCCAGCATCCAACCATTTAATTACCTCCTTTTTAACAACCTCTTTCATCGCAGGGTTAAGCCTTCTTTGTTGCTCAATACTCCTAAAGGATCCCTCCTCTAGAGTGATTTTGTGCATACAAAAAGATGGTCTAATTCCCTGAATATCAGCCAATGTCCAGCCTATAGCTTTGCGGTATTGCTGCAGCAATTTTATTAAGGCCTCCTCATGCTCCGGCATTAAATCTGATGCAACAATAATGGGCAACGTCTCACTTTCCCCAAGATACACATACTTTAGATGATCCGGTAAAGGTTTCAAATCTAAAGTGGGTGCCTCAATTAGGGATGGCTTAATTGGGGAAGCCTTTCTTTGATCTAAATCTAAAGACTCAAAAACATCCTCACACCTAAACAATTCTTTTTCTTTTTTTCTATCTAAAGAACAAACTTCTAAATCCTCTACACTAACCTCTCCATGCTTCTCCGAATGCTCATCAGTCGAATCCTGTATTGCTGTCTCAATAACTGTGCTCTCCAGAATCCTAATGAAGGAGCAATCCTCCATTTCGTCTAGATATTTCATGGCTTTAAACACATTAAATTTCACTTCCTCATTACAGACTCTCATTGTTAATTCTCCTTTTTGAACATCTATTAATGCCCTACCAGTAGCCAAAAATGGACGACCTAGAATAATTGGGACATCTTTATCAGCCTCATAGTCTAAAATAATAAAATCAACAGGAAATATGAACTTATCAACTTTTACTAAGACATCCTCAATTTTACCCTCTGGATATGTGATAGACCTATCAGCTAATTGGAGTGTAACTTTGGTAGGCCTAGCTTCACCAATACCTAACTTCCGATAGACCGAAAGAGGCATAAGGTTAATGCTTGCACCTAAATCACAGAGTGCTCTACCTAACTCCTTTCCACCTATAGACACAGGTATGGTAAATGACCCTGGATCCTTAGCCTTGGGGGGTAGCCCATTTTTTAGAATAGCACTACACTCCTCAGTAAGAGATACAGTTTCAAACTCACCTAACCTCTTTTTTTTAGTCAAAATATCCTTAAGAAATTTAGCATAATTAGGCATTTGCTCTATATCTTCTACTAAAGGGATATTTATATGCAACTGCTTAAGAATCTCTGAAAACTTTTTAAATTGACCATCTTGATTCTTTGGCTTTTGCCTTTGTGGAAAAGGTAGAGGTGGTACATAAGGTGGGGGCGGCACATATGGTGGTTCTACATCTGGCACAGAACCAGATGCTCCATCATTCTCTTTGCTGCCTCCAGCACCCTGACCAGACTCCAACTCTTTTTCGACAACAATATTATTATTTCTATCATCATTTTTCTCTATAACCTGGGTTTTACTAGACTCAATTCTTTCTTCTAATGGCTTACCACTCCTAAGAGTAACTGCCTTTACCTGCTCCTTACCTTCCCTTCTAGGGTGTTCAGTATCTGACGGAAGTTTCCCTTGAGGCCTTGCCTTGAGCTCATTAGCTAGCTGACCCACTTGCAATTCCAGGGCTCTCATTGAAGCTTGATTACTTTGAATTGCAGCGTCTGTGCGAGCCATAAATTCTTTCATCATCGCCTCGAGAGAATTTCCCAAATTTTACTGGGGCAAAGCCTGTTTATTTTGCTGGGGCATTACCTGCGTTTTAGCAAATCCCGGCTGGTTCATCTTCGGTTGCGCTTGCATGTTATTTCCTTGACCTCCCCATAAGAAATTGGGGTGGTTGCGCCAACCTGGATTATAGAAGTTAGAATAAGGGTTGTTCCTCTGATTACCTACAAAAAACACAGAAGCTGGATTGTTGGGGCAAAACTCGTAGTTGTGGTCTTCACCGCAATAGACACATGCTTCGTCCGTGACTTGGTTCACCACTGCTGCAGGCTCCATAGCTGGTGGCTGCTGATGACTAATCACTGTCACATTCTTAAGAGGGTTAGCAATCATTGCAAGATCAGCCCTAATGGTGGACACACCATCAACTTCTAATACACTCTTAACCTTTTTATTTGTGCCTCTAACATCCGACCATTGACAACTATTAATAGATATTCTTTCTAAAATTTCATAGGCTTCATCAAAAGTTTTTGCCAAAAGGGCCCCTCCAGCCGAGGCATCGACCATACCTTGGGTTACTCCATTTAAACCATTGTAAAATGTTTCCATTTGAATACAATGAGGTAAACCATGGTGGGGACACTTTCGCAAAAGCTCCTTAAACCTCTCCCAAGCCTCACTAAAAGTATCACCCTCAAGTTACCTAAACCCTACTATTTCACTCCTTAATTTAGCATTTCTATTAGGTGGGAAATATTTACTCAAAAAATTTTCAGCTAACTCATCCCACGTCCTAATTGATCCTGGAGCAAAAGAGTTTAACCATGACTTTGCTCCATCTCTAAGAGAATACGGGAACAAAGTTAATCTAAGAGCATCTCTAGGCACTCCTTGAATTACAAAAGAATCACTAACTCCTAGAAAAGACTTAAGATGTAAATGAGGGTCTTCAGATGACAAACCATGGAATTTCCCCACGGTTTTCAACATCTGAAACATTACCGGTTTCATTTCAAAATTTACCGCTTGGATTTGGGGACGTGCAATCCCTGGATTCAACTCATTAAACATCGGGATAGCATATGCTCGAACGGCTCTGGTCCTATCGTTCGCTATCAAGATAGGATTCTCAGCCTGATTATTTCGCTGCACATTTTGCTCAAACAGTGGGTTTTGCTGCAGCAACGGATTCTGCTGGGGGTTTGCTGCTGCTGGACCTTCATGAACCTGCAGAAGTTACGGCACGTTCTCCATCTGGTTTCTACGCTGCTCCCTCCTTCTGTTCCTAAATGTCCTTTCAATTTTTGGATCAAGCTCAAACCGTACCCCAGGCGGATCGCTCATGCACCAAAATCACACCTGCAAAAACAAAAGAAACAATCAAAAAGTTCTAGCACCAAACAACTAAAACACATACACAAAACAGATAAGATAAAAACTTATTCAAGTCCCCAGCAACGGCGCCAAAAACTTATCGGGCTCCTAGAGTGAGTAAAAATATAGTATAAAATACTCTAGGATTCCTGTGCAAGTATACACAGTCTGCAGCAAGTAATATTATCAATCCAAGGTCTGAATGAGCTTCCACTTTATCTATTTTGTGTAACTTCCTAATGGTTTCGAAGATAATAAAAATGTTGGGTTTTATAAGAATTATGCTGAAGCAAAATAAATGACAGAACAACGAGTAAACAAATAGATAGACAGATTAAAGACAGGCGCTGGTTAGGCTTTAGTGATTGTTCTAAGATATGCTCTAGCAATATTATTGATCATGCATTTCCCGCAGTATTATTAGCGGATTCCTCCCGGAACTCCGAATCTTTTGGGATGTGTTTCAACCCCAATGAAGTGCGACCGATCAGGCACTAGGCAACTGGCTATCCCTAGCTCAGTCACTGGCGTTCACCAATACACAATGATCGTAGTGTGGATAATTGCCAATATATTACTAGAGATGAAGCACAGTTATCACATTATTCCTAACCAACACCTTAAGCTACTTAGTTCATAATAGGCATAGGAATACGAATTACAATCTGAGTATGCATGTCCATAACCACAAGTTAATAAAGAAAGTAAACTCCCTAATCAGCTTGAGGAAGATGGTGTTCTTGATAATCTTCAATCTCCCTACACTATTCGACTTCCAAGGGAAAACATGGAATGACTTTGACTTTGACGGCTACTTCCTTTTATAGAAGGATGGGAGGCTTGAATTAGGTCAACTAGGACACGTGTAAGGCTCTCCTTGATCCTTTATCACGAAAATAACTCAACAGAAGTCGGTTCATGAAGTTGGCTAACGAGCTGTGATGTGGCAGTTTCTGTTCCCAGTTTTGCTGCAGCATAGAATTTGCTCCCTCCAGTCACTCAGCAGCATAATCTGCACAAAGTGATTTCCAAAGCTTCCATTCTTCCAAATGGGTTAAATCATGTAATATCTCTCTAAAACCAACCCTATTAAGCATTAAAGACACGCAAATCCTTATATAAATGAGGCCTAAATAACTACCTTTTGGGCAGTTATCACTAGGCAACGACACCAGAAACTTGATACGCAAATTGCTATCCGCAAGTGTAAGGGCCGAAGTTATAATATAGTGATTTAAAATCGAATGTCGTCCTCTGGATTGGTTTTCTAGTTCCCCTAATTACTAAAGATATATTCGCTCAATTTTATTTAGAGAAAAATATCGAGAAAAATGAAAATTAATGAAAAACTACTCAAAGCAATAAAAAGTGTGAAACTCAATGGAGAAAAGTTGTAGGGAATTGAGTTCACCTATTAGATGCATGAATTAATTCAAAGAATAATTATGAACGAACACGTAACGATTTAATAAACCAAGGATTTAATAATTATGAAAAGCCTCTCCAGAGTACAATTAGTTCTTTATGCAAATTAAGAAATTGAAATCCCTATCTAATTTCAACAACAAGCATAAGCATTAAAAACAATCCCTACAACGGTTTCTCAAGCAATCCCAAATCTCCCGATTGTAGAATCACCTAAGTCATGCAATTGATAGACTAATCTAAACTACCCTCTCCTGAGAAATTAGTTCAGAAACAAGAACATACAATCTGTGATCAAGAGATTATAAGCATTAAGCATACAATTGCATAAATGAACCACGTTACGAAACGTACTAAAAAATCCCTAAATTAATCCATACAATCTAATGTCTACATGAAGCCCCTAAGAAACGAAATTTAGCTACTCATGATCTCTAGAATACAAGCAAAATCAGTACAAGAAACAAGGGAGAAAGATTAAACTCGCTGGCCGTGATTCCCGCGTGTTCCCGTCACTATCCTCACGATCCAAGCTCCCAAAATCAAGCTCTCATGGTCTCCTCACTGTTCTGGTCGTTTTTCCCTCTCTAAAATTGTCTTTCTCTCTCCAAAAAGGCCCTCCCGAATCAGCAGCATTGCAAAGTATAAATACTGACCATTCTGAGCGACAGCATCGCGACGTTGTGTCGATATGCTCTAACTTAATTCCGAAGTCTCACAGCGTCGAGACGCTGTGGAGGTAGCGTCTCGACACTGCCTCATTTGCGCACTTCCTGACTTATGGCCAGCGTTGAGATGCTCCAAGGGATAGAGTCTCAACGCTAGGCCTTGAATCTTGCTTCCTTTACTCATTTCTTGGTTCGATTTAATTCTTTTGCTCCTAATTCTTCGGTAATCTTCAAAAACATCAATTTCCATTGAAATGCTTGATTCCTACAAAACAAAACCAAATAGACATAAAACCAGCCAAATAAACCTCAAGACTAACATTAAAATAGTATAAAATATAGCTCAATAAATTACGCTATCAAGTATCGTTGCAAAAACTAAATCAATAGTTCTCTAGGATTTCTTTGATTGCTTGTGTGTTTTTGCTGAATTTGATTGAATTAGATGTGATGGGTTAGTACAATTAATAATACGAGTAATTTTTTATTTAAGCAATTCAATAATAAAATATGTGCATTGTCTTAAGCCTGTTTAAATAAATAACGGTGATTATAAAACAAACTTAAACGATTAATTTGTGGTGATTGATTTATGATTAGTCTTAACAGAGGAATGTCCTCATGTCCCAAATGTCTAACTCATTAAAAAGTGTTCCTAATGAATATGACATTGGACCTTGCTCAACCAAAGAAGACTAGTCCAAAGATAGTAAATTTTGATTTACTAGTTTTGGAAGCGTGATTTGTAGAGAATGGTGATTCTGCCTAAATACTTGATTCAAAGGTCACAAATCAAGTTTGTTCTTCTCTTAAAGGAATGAGTTCCTCGCAACAACTTGATGTTGATGTAACAACTCTAAAAGTTGGAACTAGAGAGGTTGTCCTGGTTGTAGCAATGGGGAACATTAAGTTATTTTTCCCAATGGAAACAAATACATATTATTAGATAATGTGTATGTAATTCCTAAGATCAAAAGAAATTTGATTTTTGTATCTTATTAGCTGGAACAATGTTACTGTGTACCTTTCCCTGCTAACGCAGTTCATTTCAAGAAAGGGAGTTAACATTTGTTCAGCTAAACTGAAAAATAACATAACTGTTTTAAGACTAATCAAGAGTAAAGCAGTCATGAACACTAAGTTGTTTGAGGCTGCTACTACTCAAAGAAATGAAATGCAAAAGATTTCTCCTAAAAAAAAATACCTTTTCTTCGACGCTTAAGGTTAGGCCATATTAATCTCAATATGATTGGGAGTTTTGTCTAGAGTGGACTTCTAAGCAAGTTAGAAGATGACTCTTTACTACCTTGTACGTCATGCCTTAAGGTCAATATGACTAATAGGTTCTTTTGCTTGAAAAGAACTATAGAGCCAAAGAGCCCTTGGAACTTGTACATTTGGATACTTGTGGTCCAATATGTTAAAGTAGTGGGAGGGCATGAATTATTCATCTATATTATAGATAATTAATCAAGGTATGGGTATCTCAACCTAATGCAACTTAAGTCTAAAGCTCTTGAGAAATTGGTTTGAGACCGAAGTTGGAAACTTGTTAGGTGAGATAATAAAAGCATTTTGATCTAATCGAGGTGTAAAGTAGAAGGGACTTGAGATTCCAAGATTGAACATGGAATTACATCCCAACTCTCAAACCCCTGGAACACCTTAGGAGAACGGTGTATCAGATAGGAGAAATAGAACCCTATTGGATATGGTTCGATTCATTATGAGCTATGCTCATTTGCCTGACTCATTTTGGGGTCATGCAGTGTTGACTACAGTGTATATTTTCAACAATGTTCCATAAAAAATGTTTCTGAAACATCTTTTGATTTGTGGATAAGGCGTAAAAGTGGTTTACATTATTTTTGGGGACACTATTCAAAAGTATACCTATTCGTAGGCTGCCCCATGGAAACGAGAGATGTAGATACTTCTTCAATCCACAACAGAATAAAGAATTTGTACCGACAAATGCTACATTCTCAAAAGAAGACCACATGAGAAATAATAAGCCACAAAGTAAGGTCGTTTTAAGTAAATTAACTGATAAAGCTACAAAAATATCAACAAGAGTTGTTGATGATGTTGGACCTTTAACAAGAGTTGTTGATAGGGCTGATACAACTGGTTAGTTACATCTATCTCAAGAGTTGAGAGTGCCTCGATGTAGTGGGAGGGTTGTTCTACAACCTGACCGTTACATGGGCTTAACTAAAGCCCAGATCATCATACCTGATGATGGCATTGAGGATCCATTGTCTTAAAGCAAGGCAATGAATGATGTTAACAAGGATCAATGGATCAAAGCAATGGACTAGAAATTAAAATATGTGATTTCAATTCCATTTGGGATCTTGTAGACCTATCTAATTGGCAACCCCTATGGATTGCAAATGAATCTACAAGAAAAAGCGAGACGTAATATTATGGACACTCGTGAAGGATTGACTTACCAGTATAAGTCTATATCCGTGGACATAGAAATGTTCTACAGTGAGAAGAGTTAAATTGTGGGTCTTTAGTGGAATGACCCACAGTTAATGAATATTGGTTAACATGATTAATGAGTTTAATCAGTTAACCTCATATTATTGGAGCTTCTGATCTGTAGGTCCATTAGGTCCCCCTGCTAGTTCGTAAAGAGTAATTAGGAACAATTATATCTTGAGAGAATTTGAATAGTTCAAATTCATATTGGGAATTAAGTTAATTGTATGAGATACAAATTAATATAATGTATAGTGATACATTAAAATGTAAAGTCTAATTTGAAATTCAACTTTATTATTATGAGAGAAATAAATATTTGAATAAGTTCAAATATTAACATGAATTTGATTCATATTTAATTTATAGGACATAAGAGAATTTGAAGGAGTTCAAATTTTAATATGAATTTGATTCATATTATAAAAATAATTAATTGAAGGCCTAAAATTAAATATATGATATGTAATTGGGTAATTAATTAATTAACTAATAGAAGGTTTGAAATTAAATATATGATATTTAATGGGTGATTAATTAATTAAAGAATTAATTAATTGGAAATTAATCAATTATGGAAATGATTAACCAATTATGGAAGTAATTAATCATTTATGGAAATGATTTAATCACATATGGAAGTGATCAATAATTTATGGAAAAGATTAATCAATTATGGAATTGATTGGTTATAGAATTGATTAATTATGGAAAAGATTAAATCAGTTATGGAAATAATTGATTTTAAATGAATATTTTATTCATGACATTTCTCCTATAAATAGAAGACTAAACCTAGGGTTTAGGAACTATAACATATGACCACCATAAGGTCATTCTTGCCTCCCTCTAATATTCTCTCAAGAGAATTTTCTCTTAGACTTTTTCCCATTCAAGATTAGGTAGTCCCAGAACTACGTTCCTAATCTCAAAGTTATAGCGGGGAAGATCAATTGGTGGTGTCCCAATTGTTGACGCTTGGTCGAAAATCAAGAAAGGCGTTCTTGATATTTCAGAGACGACAACGACAGTATGTTTGCTTCTCCCTATTAGATTTGGATCTAATATTTTTGTGTGCTTAGCCTTAATAATTGATTTAGAATAGTCTTCTAAATTTTTTCCAATGTATTGGTATCTTAGTAGAAAGAAAATTAACTACGAATCGGTTCCAATGACATTTCCGCTTTATGGAATTGTGGAATTTCAATCCTTCATCTAACCCTTCAACTAACCCTTCTTCTTCTTGCAGGGACAAAACCTTTGTTACTTACAGTACAAGAAAGAAGGATTCAAAGAAGGGTGCACTTGAACATCCTCTTATCATCGAGCCCCTCAAAGTAGCTAGAATGTCGTCAGACGTTTTTTAAGACATGATCCGACAGGCCGTGGCACAAGCCCTCATTATTGCTGAAGGATATAGGGCTAAAAAAGATGCATTGAGGGAGATAAGGGCTGAAAGAGAGATGCAAAATCAGAGTACGAGGGAAGAGGATGAGTTTGCTAGAAAAAGAGACTTGGTAGAAGAAAAAAAAAGCTGAGAAAAAGAAGGAAGAAGAAAAGCAAGAGGCCAAAAGGGCCATAGAAGCCGAAAAAGAAAGAAAACAAGATGAAGAGCTTAGGAGAGTGGCTGCAGACCTTCACCTCCTTGTGTGAGAAAAAGAAAGAAAGAAGAAGCAAGAAGAAAAGAGGCTAAAGATTTTCTTGCAACCTTTAAGCCATTGCACAAGGCTCAAAGTGAGGTTGATCTACTGCAGGGAAGAGAAGAAGAGGCCCTTGAGGGGCCAAGTAAAGAAAATCCCGAAAAAGAAGAAGAAAAAAAGGAAGAGAATGAAGGCCAGAATGCGACTGCATTTGGGCCGCATTCTGAAGAAGGCCAAGAAAAGGCCACTGAAGAACAGCCAGCTGACGAGACTTTGGATCCTCTGTTTGAGTATGATGTGAGAGGACCACCACCAGCTACTGAGAGTACCTCTTCAGGAGAAAAGAAAGATGAAGAGGAAGTTGAAAATGAAGATGCCGAGACCTCCAGTGATTTAGAGTCTGAATCAGATTCTGAGATCAAGAAATTGGACGATGATCAAGTGCCAATTTCTACAGCATTGAGAAAGAAGAGAAGAAGAGAAATCAAGGCCGAAAGGAGGACCAAGAATAAAAATTATCCAATTTTTGCCAAGAGGCCGAGGACAAGGTCCATGGATGCCTTTTCTGCAGCTTCTCCAACCGTTTCACCTGCCAAGCCAAAAGCCAAATCACCTAAAGCTCCAAAGAATCCGTTTCCAGAAGTCTTCAAGGTTGTCAATTTTCAGGAAAGAATGGAGATTATGAGAAAAAGAGACTTCCTGAACGAGAAGGGATTCTCCAATAGAGCTGGAACACTGCCAGAGTTCGTAACCAGAGTTATCACACAGTACAAGTGGCAGGAGTTTTGTGCTCACCCTCAGGAGGCCGTGGTGGCTTTAGTTCGAGAATTCTACGACGGACTGAGGGAAGAGAGCATGAGCATGGCAGTGGTGAGAGGCAAGATGATCAACTTCTCTTCTGTTGACATCAATAGGGTGTACAGAATCAAGGCACCCTTGCATCCAAGAGGTAACAATGCCATCAAGTACTCCTCGGCCAACCAAATGAAAGAAGTGTTGGGTTTAATGTCCTATAAACACGTAGTTTGTAAATCATTAAACATATTCTATTTCCAATAAAGTCGTTATTGAGGTTATCAAGTAAAAGATGTTATTGAATATGTAAATTTCGAATGATTAACCTAAATCCAATAAACTAAGATCCTTGGCTATAATATTAACACTCGAACAATATGTAGGGACATATCATAGGATCAAGTTCATGTTTATAGTCAAAATAGTCTATAGTATAAGGATAGGGTTGGGTGCCTTATCCTGGGGACACTATGGACGCGACCCACTTTGTATCAAGTACAAACGATGAGATCCTAAATCGTTCATGTGGAGACATGCGAGTGGGGCGTCCTATGTAATGAGTTGCATAAGACTTGACCACGAAATAAGCCACTTTCTCTTTATAACGCTGTTTACTGTAGAAACTGATTATTTCTCAAAGATGACCTAGGTAACTCGTCCTTAATCTCGAGCTAACTATGAACTCCTATTTATACGAGATTATCCTTTGATCTTCATGGGTAAGAGTGGCCAGCATCACCGACTCAACAAGCCTACCATTTTGGGGATAAGATCGGATAGATAGCTAGGGACATAGTCTCGCAAGACGAAATTCGCTCCTACCCATATCAGGGATAGTAGAGAGGTTATTCCCTTAAGTACTAACTCTAGGACTTGAACAAGGGGCCCCACCCTCTCGTTGGATCGAGAGGGACTTAGGTTTGATGGTTGGACCACAAACCGACTGTTCATTAGAGGATTAGTGGAACTTAAGGAACAAGAAGTACTATAGGGGTAAAACGGTCATTTGACCTAGCTATAGCTACGAACAACTTGTGAAGGATCGACTTACTGAACATGGTTAAATCAAGTGGATGGAAATATATCTATGGTGAGGGGAGTGCAACTACAAGCTATAGTGGAGTTTCCCCGTAGTTAACGAATGTTGGTTAAGCTTGGTTAATGAGATTAGTCGGTTAGCCTCGAATCGTTGGAGCCCATGACCTATAGGTCCATTAGGTCCCCTGATAACTGCCCAAAAGGTATTTATTTAGGCCTCAATTATATAGGGATTTGTGTGTCCTTTATGCTTATTAGGGTTGGTTTTGGATAGATATTACATGATTTAATCCATTTGGAATAATGGAAGCATTGGAAATCATTTTTGTGCAGATTATGCTGCTGAGCGACTGGAGGGAGCAAATTCTGTGCTGCAGCAAAACTGGGAATAGAACTGCCACATCATAGCTCGTTAGCCAACTTCATGAACCGACTTCTGTTGAGTTATTTTCGTGATAAAGGATCAAGGAGAGCCTTACACGTGTCCTAGTTGACCTAATTCAAGCCTCCCATCCTTCTATAAAAGGAAGTAGCCGTCAAAGTCAAAGTCATTCCATGTTTTCCCTTGGAAGCTGAATAGTATAGGGAGATTGAAGATCATCAAGAACACCATCTTCTGCAAGCTGATTAGGGAGTTTACTTTCTTTATTAACTTGTGGTTATGGACATGCATACTCAGATTGTAATTCGTATTCCTATGCCTATTATGAACTAAGTGAAGGTGTACATATTACACATGCGGAAGCAATTGAAGATCGAAAGCACTTAAGACATTAAATTTTACTCCTAAAACATGCATGTTCTAGAAAAGACAGAATAGAGAGTTTAGAAAACACCAACCTTTGTAGCTCACTTATGTTGAACTCCTTGTGGTGTTTGCCTCTCCTATGCTCCTTGGACAACCTCTAGAGTCTTCCCCACTATACTCCGGGCCAAGAACGACTTGTGGTAGTCTATATAAGATAGGGAATGGGAAGGGAATGCTTGAAGCATCAAACAATGGAGAAGAATGAGAGATGAGAGAACTTTGAGTCCAAATTCCAGCAGCATAACATTAAGGAAATGGCTCTCTTATGTTTGAATCTGATTCAAACTCCTTTTAAAGACATTCTCCATGCAAAGCCAAGCCTCAAGACACAAGACACATGGTGTATTTGCAAGCTCAAGTGGATTCTAGGTGTACATCACACAAGACATGCAACAATGCATGAGTGAGTTGTCTTTCCACTTTGAATGATCATGCATTAAGTGGATTTCCAACTAAATCCACTAAATTCAAATTGAAATCAAATTTCAAGCTTGCAAATTACCCCCAATTTCAATTCTAAATTGAAATTGATTGCTTGGTAATTAATTTGAAAATTTTCAAATTAATTTTGATATGATTAATCTAATTAATCTTTTTTATCTTGTGCAATTCCATATATATGATTCCTAATACATATATATAGTATTCAAAACACTTTTAAATACTTCATCTCTCATTTTCTAATTTAATTCATAATTAAATTATTGTGTCAAACACAATTTACGATAATACCATTTTTCCCGATTTTGAACGATTCAAAGCTTCCTATCTTTTGTTCTAGGCTTAATTCCGATATGAGTTAGTAGGGGGACCTAATGGACCTATAGATCATGGGCTCCAACGATTCGAGGCTAACCGACTAATCTCATTGTCCAAGCTAGCCAACATTCGTTAACTATCGGGACACTCCACTATAGCCTGATAGTTGCACTCCCCTCACTATAGATATATTTCCGTCCACTTGATTTAACCATGATTAGTAAGTCGATCCTTCACAGGTTGTTCGTAGCTATAGCTAGGTCAATAAGCCGTTTTACCCCTATAGTACTTCTAGTTTCTTAAGTCCCACTAATCCTCTAATGAACAATTGGTTTATGGTCCAACCAATAAACCGAGTCCCTCTCGGGCCAATGAGAGGGCGGGATCCCTTTGTTCAAGCCCCGGAGTCAGCACTTAAGGGAACAACCTCTCCACTATCCCTTATTCGGGTAGGAGTGAATTCCTTCTTGCACGACTATGTCCCCAGCTATCTACCCGTTCCTATCCCTAAAATGGGAGGCTTATTGAGTCGGCGATACTGAGCCACTCTCACCTATGCAGATCTAAGGATAAGCCCGAATAAATAGGAGTTCATAGTTAGCTCAGGATTAAGATCGAGTTACCTAGGTCCTCACATGAAATAGTCAGTCTCGTCAGTAAACGGTGTTATAAAGCGAGAACGACTTATTTCTCGGTCCTGGTCTTATGCAAACTCATTGCATAGGACGCCCCCACTCGCATGTCTCTACATGGACGATTTAGGATCACATCGTCTATACCATCTATAAAGTGGGCCGCATCTCATAGTGTCTCCAGAATAAGGTACCCAACCCTATTCCTATACTATAGACCGTTTTGGCTATTACTCAAGCTTGATCCACTTTTATGTCTCTACATAAAGCTCAAGTGTTCATCCTATAGCCATGGATCTTAGTTTATTGGATTTGGGTTATTATATGTGTAATTTACTTTATTCAGTAATGACTTTTACTGAATCAATCTCGATAACACCTTTATCGAATAAGTATATAATTCGTTTAACATTCACTATCGACGAGTTTTAGGGCACCAATCCCAACACTAAGTAGCTTAAGGTGTTGGTTAGGAAAACTCTGTCTAATCCATCATAACCAATGTGATTAAACTACCTAACTTCTACTCATAGAGTCTAGTGTAGTCCTTTTAGTTAAGAAAACAATCTTGAGGAAAACATGAGCATACATGAACTACTAGACCCTCTTCTATCTCCCCCAAACTTATTTGACTGTTGGTGCTCTTTTTATTCAACTTCTTTTTCTTCCCATGAGCATCCTCGCCGTCATCTTTACCTTCGTTCTAGCTTGTCGACACTTTGTAGTGAAGATATCTAGCTACGAGCAAAGTTCACAAGCTTGGAATGATACTCACTTCCCTAGGTAAACCTTTCATGCAATGGCAAACCATGGGTGTCATGGATGCCCCTAGTTACTCAGCAAACCCTAGGAAGGAGGAGTAACTCTCGGTTTTTCATTTTTTCATTTTTTTTAGATAAATCTTGAGCACACATTCTTTTTCAGCAGTACAAATTTACAAAAGATATTTACATAGTAAAGCATAAAGCACCCCCCAAACTTAAAGGTAGACAATGTCCTCATTGGCTTGTTTTAGAGGCTTGGGCTTAACATGAGGCTTTTTGTTTTCAAAACATCAAGGCTAAACTCTCCTTGAGTGTTAGAAAGGTTAAACACGAGGAAGTTAAGACTCTAAGAAAATTTTGTAAAGAAAAACACTAATGGAAAGCCTATGACTAGAAAACAATTTAGTTGTGACGGTGGAACTTTTGAGATAGAACAAAAATCTAGTTTTCATCATCAAGGGCTTAAACGAAAACTCTTTTGAAAACATGTTTTTCTTCCAAAACATTTTAAAGCACATTTTTCCTTAGCCTTTTCCACCTATTGAAACAGGGATAGTAAATGATCCTCAATCCTTAGCCTTGGTTGGTAGCCCATTCTTAAGAATAACACTACATTCCTCAGTAAGAGATATAGTTTTAAATTCACCTAACCTCTTCTTTTTAGTTAAAATATCCTTAAGAAATTTAGCATAATTAGGCATTTGCTCTATAGCTTCTACTAGAGGGATATTTTTATGCAATCGCTTAAGAATCTCTAAAAACTTCTTAAATTGACCATCCTGATTCTTAGACCTTTGTCTCTGTGGAAAAGGTAGAGGTGGTACATAAGGTGGGGGCGGCAAATAAGGTGGTTCCACATCTGGAACAGAACCAGATGCTCCAGCATCATTGTTGCTGCCTCCAGCACCTTTACCCGACTCCAAATCTTTTTCAACAACAACATTTTTATCACAATTCTTCAATACACTCTGAGGCTTACTAGGCTCTTTTCTCTCTTCTAGGGGCTTACCCCTCGTTAGAGTCACTGCCTGTACCTTCTCCTTACCTTCCCTTCTAGAGTGCTCAGTATCTGAAGGAAGTTTCCCTTGCGGCCTTGACTTCAGCTCATTAGCTAGCTGGCTCACTTGTAGTTCCAAGGCTCTCATTGAAGCTTGATTACTCTGAATTGTGGCATCTGTACGAGCCATATATTCTTTGATCATTGCCTCAAGAGAACTCTCTGAATTTTGTTGGGGCAAAGTCTGCTTATTTTGTTGGGACAATACCTGCAATTTAGCAAATCCTGGCTGGTTCACCTTTTGTTGTGCTTGAGGGGCTTGAAAATTGCTTCATTGCCCTCTCCATGCAAAGTTGGGGTGGTTGCGCCAACCTGGTTTATAAAAGTTAGAATAAGGGTTATTCTTCTGATAACCTACAAAAAACACAGAAGATGGATTGCTGGGACAAAACTCGTAGTTGTGCTCTTCACCACAATAGACACATGCTTCCTCTGCAACTTGGTTCACCACTGCAGCAGGTTCCACAGCTAGCGGCTACTAATGACTAACCACTGTCACATTTTTAAGAGTGTTAACTAACATTGCAATATCAACCCTAATGGTAGACACACCATCGACTTCTAACACTGTGCAAGCATACACAATCCGCAACAAGTAATAAGTATTTATCGAATCCACGGGGCTGAATAGCTCTCACTTTATCTATTTTGTATAACTTCTTAATGGTTTCAAAAGTGGTTAAAATGATTTATTTTGATATAATGCTGAAGCAAAAGAAATGACAGAACAGAAAGTAATCAAATAAAGCAAATAGATTAGAAACAGGCGTTGGTCAGGATTTAAAACTTGTCTTAAAAGATGCTCTAGCAATATTATTGATCAGGTGAAACTCTTGCAGTCTTATTAGTAGGATCCTCCTGGAACTCTGAATTTTTTAGAATGTGTTTCAACTCCAATGACGCACTACCGATCAAGCACTAGGCAACTGGCTATCCCTAGCTCAATCACTGGTGTTCACCAATACACAATGATCCAGTGTGATTAAATGCCACACACTTCTCAAATCATCCCTGAAACTAAGAAGTGGAATTCATACCGGCTGGCCAGGAGGGTAAAAAATATAAATATGCACAACAAATAATCAAGATGCTCAAATCAACATATATTGCATAGAGAATAAGACACGACAATTACATAACTCCTAACCAACACCTAAGCAAATTTAGTTCATAAAGCTCATGATAACACACGCTACAATCTGAGTATGTGCATCCATAATTACAAGAAATTACAAGAAAATACTAATTCCCTTGGTAAATTCCGTAATTGATGGTCTTCTTGAAGTCTCCAATCTTTCCTCCTCTATTCGGCTCCCAAGAATGGGAAGTAAGCCTCCACGAATGGAATAGGACTTCCTTCTCCAAGGATGGAATGATTTTGACTTGAGACGGCTCCTCTTTTTATAGAGTGATAGCAAACCCTAATTAGGTCAATTTGGACACGTGGCAGGCTTTCCAAGCTTCTTAAATCTGAAAATGGCTCAACAAACTTTGGCTCATTAAAATGGCTAACGAGCTTTGACGTGGCAGTTTTGCTCCTTGCTTTGTTGGATCACAAATTTTGCTCCCTCAAGTCGCTCAGCAATATATTCTGCACAAAATAACTTCCAAGGCATCCATTCTTCCAAATGGGTTAAAACATATAATATACATCTAAAAGCAGCCCTATTTAGCACAAAAGACACACATATCACTATAAAACTAAGGCCTAAATAACTCCCTTTTGGAGATTTAACAACGACCCACTTTGTATTTGATACAAACGTTATGATCCAATGCGTTCGTGTAGGAGACATATGCGAGTGGGGGTATCCTATGCAATGAGTTTGCATAAGACCGGACTGCGAAATAGTAACCACTAGTTATAACACCGTTAACTAGTTAGGTTTCTATTTCACTAGGACGACCTATACAACTTAGTCTTAATCCTGAGTTGATTATGGACTCCTGCTCATGAGGGATTGTCCTTCGATTTGTATGGGTGAGAGTGGCCAATACGCCGACTCAATAAGCCTACCATTTTGAGGACAAGACCGAGTGGGGAACTGGGAACATAATCGTACAAGATGGAATTCACTCCTTCCCGACTTTAGGGAAGCAGATGAGTGTTCCCTTAAGTGGTGACTCCGAGTCTTGAACAAAGGGTCCTGCACTCTCAATGACACGAGAGGGTTTTCTGTTTAATGGTTGGACCACAAACAGGTTGTTCAATAGAGAAGAGCTGGTACTTAAGGAAATAGATGTAACGTACGGGTAAAACGGTAATTTGACCCAGCTGGTGTTACAGACACTTGTGAAGGACTAACTAGTCGTTATTGGTCTATATCAGTGGACACAAAAAATGTGTCTGTAGTGAGAAGAGTGCAAATGTAAGTCTATAGTGGAATGTACACGCAGTTAACGAATATTGATTAATTTGGTTAATGAGTTTGACCAATTAATCTCACATCGTTGGAGCTTCTGATCCACAGGTCCATTAGGTCACACTAGTAGCTCATAAAGTAATTTGAGGCAACTAAGTAATAAATGTAAATTGAAATTGTTCAATTTACTAAGGGAAAAATATAATATATATTGATATATTATTATGAGAGAAAGAAATATTTGAAGAAATTTCAAATATAAATGTGAATTTGATTCATATTAAAATTATAGGAATTTAAAAGAGTTCAAATATGAATTTATTAATTTAAGGCCTAAAATTAATTTGGGGAATTAATTAATTCAAGACAAAAAATTAAATATGTGATATTTAATTCGTGACTAATTAATTAAAGAGTTAATTGATTGAAAATTAATCAATAATGGAAGTGATCTAATCACTTATGGAAGTAATTAGTCATTTGTGAAAAAGATTAATCAATTATGGAATTGATTGATCATGGATTGATTAAATAAGAAATAAATTAAATCATTTATGGAAATAATTGATTTAGTGTGAATATTTTATTCATGGACTTTCTCCTATAAATAAAGCACTAGACCTAATGGTTTAGTAGCCCTCTTGCTCTTAGACTCACAAGACAAGACCCTAGAATTCTCTCTAGCCTCCCTCTTAGAGAAAGACTCTCACAAGTCTTTTGTCTCCTAGACTTAGAGACAGACTGGTGTAACCTCTGTGGTTATTGTGTCTTTGAAGAAGAAATTTCCAGTGAAGAAACTACGAGAGGGCTGTTGCGTTTTTGTTCGTTGAAGCGTCGTTGGCGAAGAATGGTCAAGTCTTCAACGAAGGTTTGTAACGGTTCTTTCTCATTTCTTTAGAAAAGCATGAAAATAAAAGTAGTTTTATTTTCTAGTTGTTTTCAACATGTTTATAGCGTTTTTCAACGGCTTTAAAGCATGTTTAATGTTTTGTTTTGCCTTTTTGTAACGGTATTTTGATATTAATTAATATACGACCTAAGTTCTTATTGATGCGCTTCCGCTGCGCCGGGACTTTCATCCCCTTCAACCAACTCATCTCAGCCTTTGAATATAAGTATCAATTGTCAACAAAATTAAGTATGCAAAAGTTATTTATTCTTAGAATTCAATAATTTCAAAATGTGGAAGGATGGGAAGAAGAAAGTGGATTCGAGAGGGATGAGAGAGGTGGGAGAGGGAAAACGAGAGGAAGGAAGAGAAAAAAAATATTAAAAAAAAAGTTTAAAAAGGATTAGAAAACTTATTTCAAAAAGTCTAGTCAAATTTCCTTTTGGCTCAAGTTTTTAGGTTAGTCGGTCAAAATTTTCCCTCATGGTTCGACAGTTAGTTAAAGAGTAAGTTTCTTCTTAAAATTGTAGTTGGCCTAGGGTGTCCACATAGAACAATGGTGGAAATTTGGAAGTATTGGTCTCAAGAAAGCTAATTATTTGAGTTCATCATATGATTTTCTGGTTTTAGTGAGTGGCTTTAATGACCATAACGATGTTTGTACATATCAAGAAGTCAATACATGAGACTCATCCTAAGATTCTAGAGCATGGAGGTCGTTGTAGATAATTCTAGACAATTTGGAAAAGTAGGGAACTGATCAAACTAGACCAGTGCAACATCAACTTAAGGATACAGTGAGAATCAAACCCCAGAGGAGACAAAGGACTGAAAAGATTGGCCAAGCCCAATCCCTAGCCTCGGCCAGGTCTCAACCAAGGTCGAGGGTAGGTTGAAGCCGACCCTCGGCTCATGATCGTGGGCTGAGTTTCTCTTCCCACAATTGATTTTTGGAGTTCTTGGACAGTCTGGTTCGACGTAGTTCAACCCCAAACCGCCCTTGAATGAATGAAGACCCTAAAATAAGTCAATGTATATAAACCCTTCTTCAACCTTGGAGAAACAATTTGAAACCCTAGCTTTTGAACTCTCTCTTCTACCTCTTACTCTCTACTTGCCATATCTCATCTTTCTCCTTGCCGACTTAAGCATCGAAGTTGGTGTGGAAAGTACCACATCAGTGTTCAGTTTTGTGCCCTAAAACTCGTAAAAGTAAATGTAACATTTGACGACTGTTTGTAAATAAAGAGTTATTCCTTTTCAATATTGTGTTATTGGTTATATTTTTATTAGTCTTCCTAAATGACCACAAATCCAATAAACTAAGAATCCCAGGCTATGTTATGAAAACTTGAACTTTATGTAGTGGCATAAGAATGGATCAAGTTCAAGTAATAGCCTAAAACGATCTATAGTATAGGGATAAGGCTAGGTACTTTATTCTGGGGACACTATGGAGGTGAAGAGGAGTATTATTAGTCCGGTGATGCAGACGAGAAGGCTCACGAGGAATGACTTCAACTGGTTTAGTTATCAATTTATCTTGCTTCTGTTGGAATAGAGTAGTGTTTATTTGATCAATTATTGTTTAGCTTGCTATTAGGATATGACTTTTAGACATAGAGCTAGTTGTTCAGCTACTGGTCTTGTCGGATTTTATCATTGCTTAATATGTAATAAGTTGAGTTTAATAAAGTTGATTAGTCAGTTGTTGTGTAAAAAACTATTTAATTTGATTAGTTAATGATGTTAGATCAGACTCGCTTTTGTTGTGGAAGTTTGGAGTTCGTTTTGTTAATCTCAGGTGTCGTGGGGATGTCTAATGAAAATTTATGATCATAAAAGTGTTATTATTATGTTTAGCAGGTTTAAAAATAATTGGGTTAGCTATATCTATGCCATTATGCTGACAAAATTTTTGGAGTGTTCGGTTAATATTAAGATAAAGAGCTTTAGTAATTTCTTTAGATAGGCTTAAAATATGGGGCGTTACAGAAACACAAACAAAAGTTTGTTTGATAATTGTATCTTGTTTTTTTTTTTTTCAGTTTAAATAGAATTTAGCATATATAATATGAAAAAAAAAATTAGCATGCATTAAAATAAATATAAAAAGAAATTATCCAAATCCCAATGTAAAGTTGTACTATAAAAATTAGCATCTAATACAAATAAGTCCAAATTCAAAATTAAAAACAATAATAAATTATATCTATCCTTCGAATGTTGCCCAAATTTGAGATGTAATGTTGTCTCTTACTTGAACCATTCATTTTAAATCATGTTGACTCACATCTAACTCAATTATGTTACCCTATATATTGTTCGACAAACTCTATACATCTTCAACGATCATTGATTCATTATATTGTTAAAATTATTGAACATATCATCTTGAAAATAATTTAATCTAATGTGTAATTGTGAGTTGTACAACATGTTATTGGCAAATATTTTTGTGTGTTGATTGGGTAAGTTGCCATTTGTTTAAGAATGGGAAATTGAGCCTTCAATACTGTTAGCATGCAAAAATGCTAACATTTTGTCCCTAAATTTAGGTTGTTTTGTTTGCTTTTATTGTGGTTTTAATGATTTATCATGTTAATTTCAGCATTTATATCCCAAAGGAGCTTTTTGATGAATTTCTGAGAAAAATGAGAAGAATTGACCCAATTTATGAAAATGTGATCATGAAGAATCAAAGATGGGTCAGGAGAAGAAGTCAAGAGCTTGAAGGAGTGAATTGAGGGCAAAACATTTGGTGAAATGAAGCCCAAAACCAGTCCAATCCGAGGGGCGCAGTGTTGAGACGCTACTCTTGGCGTCTTGACGCTGAGGTGACTTGCGCAACAAGACAATTACGTAACGACGTCGAGACGCTATGACATTGGCGTCTCGACGCTGGCACGACTGGAGCACTATCAAACCAGCTCTTTGGCCTCCGTTTTCAATCATCAAGTAATTTTTGGAGTAGCTTTCAAAGGTTCTTAGAGCCTCTTAGAGTAGCTTTCAATCATTATTTGCTTTAGTGTTTCGTTTATCTTTGTCCTGTCTTTTCCTTGTGCTGAATTCCCTAGATACTGAGCATCCTTGGTAATTTTAGTGTTTAGATTATTTTCTTGCCTAAATCACGCTACTCTCTGTGGATTCGATACTCGATTATATTTACTGTTTTATATTACTTGCGACCCGTTGCGCTTGTGAGCCATCAAATACATCGAAACAAGTTCAATTGTTGGGTTTTATGTCCTAAAATTTGTGGATAGTAAATGTAACATTTGACCGAACATTAATAAAATGAATTTGATGCATTATTCACTTATTATTGTTAGTATTGTGTTTGTCTTGCCTAAATAACCCTAATCCAATAAACTAAACATCCTAGGCTATTAGTATGAGACTTGAATTGTATGTAGGGACATACGAGGATCACTGTTCGAGTTATAGCCTAAAGGGTCTATAGTATAGGGATAAGGCTGGGTACCTTATCCTGTTGACACTATGGATACGGTTGAATGAGTGAAGAACACTCGAGCGGAAGCGATTGCGGATCTTAGGCACCAATTTTCATTAATTACGATTATAAAGCATGTTGAAAAATAGAATGAAAAACGGAGGAATGGAATACACACCTTGAAAGCTCGAATTCATTAATCTCTTTGGTTGTTTCTCCACACGAACGACTCGTGGACTACCGCTAGAGTCTTCCCCACCATTCTCCGGCCATAGAACGGGCTTGTGGGAACCCGAGAGTGTTGAATTTGAGAGATGAAAGAAATGGGTTTGAGAGCTTTTCTTCTTGGATTCTTTGAGACAAACTTTCAGCAAAATTATGAATTCATCAAGTAAGCTCTACTGACCTCACTCAAAAAGGTTTATATATATGTCAAGACAATCTTGGATTAGTCATAGAGTGAGGTGTCTAGCCTTTAAATTTTGCATGAAAATGAGAATGGGAAATGATGGAACCACATGAATTTCAATCTTGAAATTCATTTTCAATTTTCAGAAACTAAATTTAAATAAAATCAATTATTAATTAAACATTTTAATTAATTATTGTAGACACCGTATTTGGTCCGGCTTGATTTTCAGTAATAATGCTTGAAGTTTTCCAATATTTGGTGGTCAATTTGTTTTTATGATATGCCAATAAGAGCATAGCTCAACTGGCATAAAGTCGTATTGATAATCACAAGGTCTGTGTTTCAAATCCCCCTCCCCATATTTTTTTATTTTTTATTATTTTTATTATTTTTAATTTAATTTAATTTAATTTTTTTTATTTATTATTTTTTTTTTTGGTCTTCCCCATTCCTATTCAATGGGAAGTTTTCATGAAAAAACTCCCCCATTACCTATTCTAAAGCTTTTTCCATGGTTAGTATTTTTTATTTTTTTTATTTTTTTATTTTTCCCACCATTTTCTCATCCATCTTCCCCCTAAATTAGTAACCCTTCAAGTATAAAAAGGGGGGAGATGGAGAGTGATGGAACACAAGAAAAAGGAGAAGAAGTTTAGAGTAAAAGTGAGCTTGAGAGAGTTTAGGCATTTGAGCAAGAGTTTAGCTTAGAGAGTGATAGAAAAAGAGAGAAAAGAAAGTGGAAGAGGAAAAGAGGAAAAAGGGGGGGGGGGGAGGAAGGAGTATACGGGGAGAGAAAACATTGGGTAAGAAAGAAGGAAAAAAGAAGAAAGAGAGAAGTAAAAAAGGTGGGGTTTTTGTTTTTCTATTTCCTTTGTTTTTTTTTTTTTTGTTTTTTTTGTTTTTTTTTTTGTTATTATTATTATTATTATTATTATTATTATTATTATTATTATTATTATCATCATCATCATCATTATCATTATCATTTTTAATTTCTCTCATTTTAGTTCACTTTTGCACTTTGCGAACTTCATTTTTTTTAAACTTTCTAATTTATTTGTTTTTTTTCCTTTCATTCACCAAATTGCTTTAATCTAATCTTTAATTCTGCTTGGTCAATTTCAATTATTGTTATTGTTTTGATTTTCTTTTGAAAGGGATTATGGGAACTGAGTAATGTGCCTTCGTGGAGTTCAACTCCTGTGTAGGCGTATGAAAATTCTCATTTTCCCTTTTAAAAGAATTTACTCTTTGAATAATTTTTCTTCTTTTACATCTTTTTTCTTAAAAAAAAAAGATTTTTAGTAAACATAATCATGTACACCCATGTTCCTTTAATTAAAAGAGAGATTAGGCATGATTTATATTAAATTGGATATCCAACTCATAATGTTTAATCCTTACTTTATTTCTAAAGTTAAGGTAAAAACGAATGAGACATCTTGTGTTCATTATTGCATTTTGAGTTTTATTTTCATATTTATCATTTTTTTAAGAAAAATAAAATGAAGGACTGGTTTTATTTAATTGGACAATTTAAGATACTGTGGTAATCGTTTTTTTAAAACAGGAGTGGTAGGGTGCTAATACCTTCCCTACACTCAAATGACTCCCGAACCTAATTTCTGGTTTTCTAAGACTAGTTTTTTTTTTATTTTAAAGGTGACCAATCACACCCTCAATGATTGGTGGCGACTCCAATTTTCTTCTTAAAAACCCAAGAAAGGATGTCGGCCGCTCCGCGTCGAGATGACGTTGCGACAGCTTGGCGACTCCACTGGGGATTTTGAGGGTCAAGCCATGAATATCTTTATTGTCCTTTGAATTGAATTTTTCTTTAGGTCCTTTTGTTATTGTTTTGTTATTTATTTGTTTTGTTTTCCTTACTTTATAATATGATTTGTTTGGCATATTGTTATTCACTTGTCTATTACCATTTTTTTTTATGTTGTAATTACTTTATCTTAGTTATGTCATTCATTTGCATGTCCTCTTATTGTTACCATTTTTTTTATGTTGTAATTGTTATGTCATTCATTTGTATGTCATCTTATTAATCATGCATTTCACACACTTTAACTAGCCTTCTACCCGGGCTCTACCTTAGGACTAGACTCGGAGACTGAGTAGTGTGACCTTCGTGGAATTTCGATTCCCGTGCAGGCGCATGAAATTCTCCACTCAAGCCTACTACATCGTTAAATCGGTGGGTAAGCTTGGGGACCTTTTCTAGGATGCCTTAGAGTTAAAATCCACTCATATAGTTCTAGGATTTGACTTATTACATGCATTATTGTCAAAGTTTATTTATTTATTTATTTATTTTTCTTCTTTCCCTTGTATCTTATATCAATTTTCAATTTTCACTCATTGAAAATATCCTTTAAAAATCTCTTTTAATGTAGCTAAGAAAATTGTGCAAATTAAATTAACAAAATTTTTTATTATTTACATTGGCAGAAACTAAAGTATGAGTAAAATAAAATCACCCCCTCCAATACAAGAAATGGGTATAGAAGATCAAGCAACAGTACGTCAATTGTCAGAAAATGTACAACAAATCCGCGGAGATTCTTTAGTAGAAGATGCTATGTCTCAATTTAAGGATGTCAGTTTTCCAGAAAGTCAATTAGAAATAGTGAAACAGGCTTGGGAAAAATTAACTGTAGATAGAAAGGCTAAATTTACAAGCAAATATGGTCATTTAGCTCAGCTCATGTATGTACAAGTTAATTATTTTGTATTAAAAGCTATGATTCGACATTGGGATCCAACCTACAGATGTTTCACATTTGGCTCAATTGACATGACTCCTACAATAGAGGAATATCAATCCCTTCTGCATATGCCAACATGAACAGAGGTTGAAGCTTATTCTTGCGATCAAGAGCTTACAATGAAAAGAGGATTATCTACTCTTTTGGGCAAGATTCGTACAAGCGACATTGAGAAACAAGTAAAGATAAAAGGAGAGAACACATGCCTACCCCTGGACTACATCTTTACTCTTCAACAAAACTTTGCAAATGAAGACAAGGAATTAACTTTACTGGCATTGTGTATCTTTAATGTTGTTTTGTTTCCTAAAGTATGTGGATATGTTGAGGAACGCGTGGTCAAGTTGTTTGCTAAGATAGAAATAGGAGTTGATCCCATTATTCCTGTATTGGCAGAAACTTTTCGTTCATTAAATTATTGCAGAACAAAAGGAACAGGAAGATTTATAGGGTGTGCACCATTATTGTACATTTGGGTCCTTAGTCATGTGAAGTGTCCACCCGAATTCAAATGTCCAGAGATCAAATTTTCAAGTTCCTAGAATAAACTGCAAAATCCCATTTCAGAGTTCGTGCAATCAGGTTGGAGTTCATCCTCCCCTGAAAGGAGCGCTTGGGAAGCCTTTTTCTCCGAACTAAAGATAGAAGATGTAATATGGAGAGCCCCTTGGATGTCAACTAGGCCAATGATCTATAAATGTGGTATCCTATGCTTCTTTATTGGTAGTACGTCAAATTTGGGTCTGACAATTCATCCCTACTACGCATGAGTTGAAAGATTTCGAATTTGCTTATGATAAAGGCTTCTGTAAAGATAGAATTCAGAAAATTGTGAAAGCATGGAAAATGATCACTAAAATCCAGAGTGGTCAGTTTCATGATGATACCACGGAGGCGTACAAAACATGGCATGCGAACAGAGCTAAAACCGTGCTTGTGTCACCAAAAATGAAAACCAAGATAAAACGTAATGCAAAGGTGATACCAGATCAATAGACAGAAGAAGCCGCACGTGAAAAAGAATGTGATGAGTTGAGAAAAGCAAATTCATCACTGGTTCAAGAAAATGAAAGGCTGCAATTAGAGATAAAGCAAGGTTTGTTGCGCAATGTTGAACTAGAAAAAGAGTTGAACCGATTAAAGGGCAATGTTAGTGTTGGGTTCCTAGAGTGAGTAAAAATATATTATAAAATACTCTAGGATTCATGTGCAAGTATACACAGTCTGCAACAAGTAATATTATCAATCCGAGCCCTGAATGAGTTTCCACTCTACCTATTTTTGTGTAACTTTTTAATGGTTTCAAGAATAATAAAATGATTGGGTTTTATCGGAATTATGCTGAAGCAAAATAAATGACAGAACAACGAGTAAACAAATAGATAGACAGATTAAAGACAGGTGCTGGTTAGGTTTTAGTGATTGTTCTAAGATATGCTCTAGCAATATTATTGATCATGCATTTCTCGCAGTATTATTAGTGGATTCCTCCCGGAACTCCGGATCTTTTGGGATATGCTTCAAACCCAATGAAGAGTTACCGATCAAGCACTAGGCAACTGGCTATCCCTAGCTCAGTCACTGGCGTTCACCAATACACAATGATCGTAGTGTGGATAATTGCTACACACTCTTGATGACATGCAAAAATGTCATCATTTTCCTATTAATTTTAGCTAGTTTTGTGCATGAATTGTGAGCTTTAACGTATTTTTATGTTGATTTTACAGAAAACCGAGTTCGGACAGCAAAACTGAGATTTTAAGAGAATTTGGGTAAATTTGGAGACTTTTTGGGCAAATTAAAGAATAACCATTGAAGATCCAAGCCCCAAGGTCCAAGAAGAAAAGACAATTGAAGTGGGAAGGCCCAAAAAGCCCAAAAGATTAAAGAAAGGAGGCTAAAATCCACAAATCAGGCTTCTAGAAGGCCTAGCGTCGAGACGCTAGGACCGTAGCGTCTCAACGCTAGGTAATCAGAATAGCGCGTGCCAAAATCGCGACAGCGTCGCGACGCTGCGACAACTTCTGCCCCAAGACAACATGACGTCACAGCGTCGAGACGCTGTGACGTAGCGTCTCGACGCTGTCGACTTGTTCAGCAAGAAATTTCCAGCCCCTTGCACTATAAAAAGGCCCCTTCCCTTTGGTTCAAATCATCCCAAATTTGGGGGAGCTCTCCCCTAGCTCAATAGAGAGAAAAAGTGAGAAGAATTGTGAGGAAAAAGGTGGAATTGAGCGAGATTCCAAGGCTCGGGATTCGAGATGATCGGGACGGGAGCTTGGGATCAACTTATCGGTTATTTCTTCCTTACTTCTTTATAATTCCTTGTTGTAATTTGAGTTAGGCCTATGGATCAAGATCATTTTGGCAAAATTATTTCCATTTGTGAGTAGATCTTGAGACCTAGGGCCGTTATTCTAGTTAATTGGATATTGTAGCGCAATTACTTGGATTATGTAATGAAATTCTCCATATTTCATCTATGCAATTCTTGCTTAATGCTTTTAATCTCTTGATCACGGATTAATTGATTTGTTGGTCTAAATTGATACTCGACAGAGAGAAATTAGATTAGATCCCAATTGCATGGCTAACGATTGCTTGGAACACGAGAGTGAAAGAGAATTGTTAGAAATTGATTATGAAGTTGCTTAATGCCTTACTATGATTAACTAAGGAGATGGACACATAAATTAGTTATGATGGTATGAGATGTGGAGGAGCTTGAAAGAGAAATCCGCTTAAAATTACTTCTAGATTTATGGAATTGAAGATTATTAGTTACATACATCCATGTAATTGAGCTACAAATCCAAGAAAACTAGATAACACCCTAGGTCAAGTTCCCTTATTTGGTTATTTTCATTTCATTATTGCATGTTTATTTTATTAATTCCTTTAATTTTCGCACTATCATTCGAGTTGATCTTCTAAATAAAATTAAAACATGATGATTCTTGGTACTTAATGGAATTAATTCAATTTCCCTGATGATTCGATACTCGGTATTACTACCGTTTTATATTACTTGCGGCCCGTGCACTTTGCGGTCATCAACTCTCTAAATCATCCCTGAAACTAGAGAGAGCTATTCACATCGGCTGGCCAAGCGGGCATAAAATAAGAATAAGCACAACAATTAACCAAAATGCGATAGTCAACATATTACTAGAGATGAAGCACGGTAATCACATTATTCCTAACCAACACCCTAAGCTACTTAGTTCATAATAGGCATAGGAATACGAATTACAATTTGAGTATGCATGTCCATAACCACAAGTTTAATAAAGAAAATAAACTCCCTAATCAGCTTGCGGTAGATGGTGTTCTTGATGATCTTCAATCTCCCTATACTATTCGGCTTCCAAGGGAAAACATGGAATGACTTTGACTTTGACGGCTACTTCCTTTTATAAAAGGATGGGAGGCTTGAATTAGGTCAACTAGGACACGTGTAAGGCTCTCCTTGATCCTTTATCACGAAAATAACTCAACAGAAGTCGGTTCATGAAGTTGGCTAACGAGCTGTGATGTGGCAGTTTCTATTCCCAGTTTTGCTGCAACATAGAATTTGCTCCCTCCAATCGCTCAGCAGCATAATCTGCACAAAATAATTTCCAATGCTTCCATTCTTCCAAATGGGTTAAATCATGTAATATCTCTCTAAAACCAACCCTATTAAGCATTAAAGACACACAAATCCTTATATAAATGAAGCTTAAATAACTACCTTTTGGGCAGTTATCATACCCACAAACTTGAACTATTGCGCGTCCCGAGCAATACTAACCAACCTTCCTTCAAGAATTTCAAAACTTTAGACAAAGAATTAGCTTAATCAAACCAGACAGTCCAACACTACCTTTAACCTTTACCTGAGCACTCTGCAAAACCAAACTCTGCTGCAGCAAAATGATTCCTCCTGCATGGACAAATAATCACCACTTTTCAACTTAATTCTAAGAACTCACCACAACCTAGCTCTATTATCAGACATTTCAAAATATATTTTTAAAGGGGTTATATCATTATTTATCAGACTTAAAGCAGCCTTACAGTCATAAGCTCTTAAGCATGGGATGACCCACTTTATGGTGCAGTATACCCTTGCCTCAAGCTCATCACCAACTAGGCTCAATACTCATTATAAAGCTCAAAAATCCTTAGTTATTCCATCTCTTGCCCCTCAGAATGGCGACATTTTGTGATGAAGCTCACCTAAGTTCTGGGAGATAGAAAAACTACTGGATCATCATTCATCCCTCAAAACTTTTGCTCTGTCAATTTGTTTCAGCAAAATCTTCAACAAATAAATTTTTCCAGCAAATCATTTCATTATTTTTTCCATATTTCCTAGGTCATCTTTTGACGCGAAGACAAACTGTGGGTATCACAAATGTCCCCTGTTACTCAATAACCTAGCAAATTTTAATTTGAGGGAGATGAATGCTCGAGCAAAATAATTGGAGTAGCAAAAAGTCCCCCAAACTTGAATTATTCATTGTCCCCAATGAATCATTATATAAGCAAGTATACCCCCAAACTTAAATTTTTCTATCTGAATTTTTAAACTAAACATGGGACTAGGATTAAGCTAAAAGTGGATCATATAAGTCAAAACTACCGTCAAAATCTTCTTTGCCGCAGCAACAGTCCAGGCTAGAAGAAATGCTCAAGCAAAAGGTTTCTGGAGATCAGAATACCTTGATCTAATTAAGCATAATCAGTCCAAGCTTCAAAAATTCAGAAGAAAACAGTTAAGTTAGAATTACTCAGTGCTCATGGAATAGAAACATTCAGAAATTTCATTAAAATCATAGAAAAACAGAAATTACATAGCAGAGATATATTTTTAAAGCAGAAAAATTAAAAAGAAACAAGCAAACATATTTATCAAATGGGGTCAGATATGCGCGAGCAAACAAAATGATAAGAACAAAAATAATGCTTCGCTGAAGATCATTTCATCCATCAATCTTCCTGACCCTGCTCTTCATCATCATTCTCTTCTTCTTTTTCAACAGGTGGGGGCGGAATCCAGAGATTAAACAAATCATCGGGAAACACTGGAAAGGCCTGATATGGTCTTAAGAAATTGGTTTGCAAGGCCCCCATGAGTGCATCATCTCTCTTTTTAGCATAAGTCCAATAGGTCTGAGCTTGCCTTTCAGCAAATTCTAACCTACTGGTCAACACTGCCAGTTGCTCTAGGATCTGATTAACGCCATACACCAGCCCTCCCTGGCGAGCCTCTTCCGTACGCTGAAGCCGCGCCAGATTAGGTGTGTCAATGATTCCCTTATCAATCATGATCATATCTTCTGGAACCGTGGGCACTCCTGCCCTGCTGCATAACATTGTGATAGTGTTTGGAAAGAACAGCTTCTCCACCTTCTTTTTCGAGCAATCAACAATCTCAGAAGAAATAATTTTTCCTACATCAATACTCATCGAGCGAAGAATGGCAAAGGCAAGCAATACCCTGTCCCGAGATACTGTGGAGTCGTGTGTTGTCGGCAGCAAGCGTAGCCTGATGAAACCCATCCAAGTGTTGGCTTCACTCTTCAAATAAGCAGCTTGAAACGTATGCTTCCGCGTCTGCGACACCCTCCATCGAGCCCCCTCAATGCCTACCTCCCGGACAGCCGCACTCAGTTGGTCACTAGATGGTGCAACCACCATCTTATTAAAAACGGCATGCGGAAAATCCTGGAGATCAAACAATTCATTAATGGCCTCAGGACTCCACTGTACAGGCACTCCTCGAATGATAACCTCAAAATCATTCTTAACGTCAAGATTGGCATAAAATTCTCGAACAATGTTGGAATTGACAGGTTCTGGTTTCGCACAAAATTGCCTCCATCCGAGGTTCACTATTCCAGACTCCAAGAACCTGGGCAAATCACTGCCAAATCCTCGTTCGAACAAGAAGTCCCGTTTCAGCACCTCCTGGTATTTTGCTCGAGCAAGATCGTTGACGAAGCGAATGAATGGTGCCCTCGGCTCCTCAATTTCTCCCGATGCTTCGGCAATTCCTTTGCCCTTGCTTTCTCTCTGTTCACGCAAACGCTCTTCTTCTGCCTTTCTTGCCTCTTCTTCTTTTTCCTTATTCTCAGCTTCCCTTTTTTCTTCCTCAGAGTCCGACGTCGGAGGTGATGGAGTGTTCCGAATCACCCTCACGCGACCCGCCTTCCTCTTGATGCGGCGGCGTCTGGGCGGTTCAGGTAGAATGACTTCAACATGAGCCTCCTGCGCCAGCTCCGGTGTTTTCTCCTTGTTAGGCTCACCTTCAGCCTACTCTTCAACCTCTGTTTCTTGATTTTTCTCAGCAATCTTTTCTTGAACCGTATCTGGGTTTTGTACTTCAGGTTCTTGAGTACTTCCTTCCTCCGCAGTAGTGGCAACAACGTCTGCCACCTCCTGAACTTCCTCCTGTTCTGCAGCCCTTTGCTGTCTTCTCCTTTTCTTTGCTTCCTTTTCCTCCGGCGTTCTTTTCTTTTTGGTTTTCCCTTTTTGCACTTCTGGCGTGACCGGTACTTCCTCCTCTTCACTCTCCCTCTCTTTCCTAGCTCTTGTTTTAGCCATAGATATCTCAAAGGGTTTTGCAGAAAATGTAAAGGAGAAAGAAAGAATGTAGATGGCAAGATTTAAACAAGAGGGCGAAGTAGAAAGAAGACTTACCAATGTCTGCAAATAAATAAGGCTCCAGCAATTTGAAATCCTAACCGAAAGAATTTGCTCCGTAATAAATGGTTTTACCGTTCACAATTAAGTTGCAATTCAAATCCCTAACGGTAAAATTGTGGAACTCCAATCATCTATGGGAAATAATGGCATGCTGTCAACAGCTAAACCGTTGGATTGTCCCTACACGACATGTGGCAGCATCCCTGCAATTCACCTGCCATAGAAATTCAAAAATCCCAACGGTAAAAATAATTACTCACATTAAAATCCTTCCTATTCGTGCGGAAATTCTGCTCCAGCATTATCTTTGCTGCAACAATCTTCTGAACCTGCCGAATCTTTGATACGGAATTTAAATTTCAAAATAGAAAAATCAAATCTTTTAAATTCAAATTAAACTTTAACCGATCAAATCAAACTTAATCTTTTATTCTCAAATGAAGCCGAATAAACAAAACAGAATTCAAATAACTGAAAATAAAAACTAGATCAAATCTAATAAAAATCAAACCAATTAAAAGATAATACAAAGATAATCTAAGAAAATTAAATCAAATCAAATATAGATAAAATCAAACCTACCAAAAATAATAAAAATACTTAAAAGATAAAATCTAATAAATCATGCAAAACTAAATCTAACCTAACCGAAATCAAAATCAAATCAGCGATTAATACAAATCCTAGGAGCTCAAAATTTTTCTATGCGAAATGCTCCCGCAAAAATCCTGCTCTCTCAATCATCAACCAACCTTAGGGAAGGATATTTTGACTGAAACTCCTCTTCCCAATAATGCTTGACACGCTGACCATTCACCTTGAATACTCTCCCATCTTTTTCATCTTGCAAAGTAACTGCTCCATGGGGAAAAACCTCAATCACAACAAACGGACCTGACCATTTGGACTTTAGTTTCCCAGGAAACAATTTTAATCTAGAATTATAAAGCAAAACTTTCTGACCCTTGATAAATTCTTTAGATTTTATTTTCTTGTCATGCCACAGCTTAGTCGTTTCCTTATACATTTTCGCATTCTCATAAGAGAATTGGCGAAATTCCTCTAATTCATTAAGCTGCAGCATTCTTATTGCTCATGCACAACTCAGATCAAAATTTAACTTTTTCAAAGCCCAAAATGTTTTATGCTCAAGCTCTAATGGTAAATGGCAAGCTTTCCCATATACTAACCTATAGGGAGACATACCTAGAGGAGTCTTATAAGCTGTCCTATAAGCCCAAAGAGCCTCATCCAACCTAAAGGACCAATCCTTTCTAGATGGATGGACTACTTTCTCTAAAATAGCTTTAATTTCCCTATTACTAATTTCAGCTTGGTCATTTGCTTGTGGGTGATAAGGGGTAGCTATCCTATGCTTAATCCCATACTTAGCTAAAAGCTTAGTTAAGATATTATTAACAAAATGTGTACCCTCATCACTTATTAGAGCTCTGGGTGTCCCGAACCGCGCAAAGATGTGCGATTGGAGAAACCTTGAAACCGTCTTGGCATCACTCTGATGGCATGCGATGGCCTCCACCCACTTGGACACGTAATCCACTGCCAATAAGATAAAAACATTTCCATTAGAAGGGGGAAATGGTCCCATAAAATCAATACCCCATACATCGAATAGTTCAACTTCTAAAATGTAAGTAAGAGGCATTTCATCTCTAGGCCCCAAGTTTCCTCTCCTTTGACAAGCGTCACATTGCTTGTAGAACCAGTGGGCATCCTTAAACAAGGTAGGCCAGAAGAATCCGCAATGCAAAATCCTCGTAGCTGTCCTTTGACCGCTGAAATGGCCTCCATATGGCGAAGAGTGACATTGCTCCAGGATTTCGGTTGCTTCATCACCTGAAACGCACCTACGAATAATACCGTCAGAGCATTGCTTATACATAAATGGCTCATCCCAATAGAAAAATTTTGCATCATGCTTAAACTTTTTCTTCTGCCTCCAATCCATATCAATAGGGGTGACTCCCTTCACTAAAAAGTTGGCAATATCAGCATACCAAGGGACATCCCTGACTACCCTTACCTGAACAGCAAAAAGCTGTTCATCTGGAAAAGAATCGGAAATGGCAGATTGCTCCAGCAAAGATGATGATGGATCAAGACGAGACAAGTGATCTGCAATGACATTCTCTGATCCCTTCTTGTCCTTTATCTCCAAGTCGAATTCCTGCAGTAATAAAACCCAACGAATTAGTCTAGGCTTTGCATCTTTCTTTGACATTAAATACCTTATTGCTGCATGATCCGTGAACACCGTGACTTTGGATCCAACCAAATATGGCCGGAATTTCTCAAAAGCAAACACAACAGCTAATAACTCCTTTTTAGTAGTTGTGTAATTGACCTGTGCCTCATTTAAAACCTTGCTTGCATAATATATAGGATGAATAAATTTGCCCTGCTTTTGCCCCAGCATCGCACCTACTACAGCATCACTCGCATCACACATTACCTCGAATGGAAAATTTCAATTAGGCGCGCAGAGAATGGGTGCTGAGATTAAAGCAGCCTTCAATGTTTCAAAAGCCTTCCTACAATCTGCATTAAAGTCAAAAACATGATCAGTGCACAATAAGTTACAAAGAGGTTTACTGATTTTGGAAAAATCCTTTATGAACCTCCTATAAAATCCAGCATGCCCTAAGAAGCTCCGAATTCCCTTCACTGAATTCGGTGATTCTAATCTTTCAATAACCTCAACTTTTGCTCTATCAACTTCTAGACCATTCTTAGAAATCCTATGACCTAACACTATGCCCTCCTTCACCATGAAGTGGCACTTCTCCCAATTAAGAACTAGATGGGTATCCTCACATCTTTTTAACACCTTACCTAAATTATCTAAACAACTCTGAAAAGACCCTCCAAAAACTGAAAAATCGTCCATAAAGACCTCAACAGTGGAATCAATCATATCAGAAAAAATTGCTAACATACACCGCTGAAATGTTGCTGGAGCATTGCAAAGGCCAAAAGGCATTCGCCTGAAAGCAAACGTCCTATAAGGGCAGGTGAAAGTGGTTTTTTCCTGATCTTCAGGAGCAATAGTAATCTGGTTATACCCAGAATAACCATCCAAGAAACAGTAGTAGGCCTGACCAACCAATCGATCCAACATCTGGTCGATAAATGGTAGAGGGAAATGATCCTTTCGGGTGGCTTTATTAAGCCTTCTGTAATCCATGCAAACCCTCCAGCCAGTTACTGTCCTGGTTGGAATCAACTCATTATCTTTATTGCTCACCACAGTGACACCTCCTTTCTTAGGAACACATTGGACAGGGCTTACCCAATTGCTATCGGCAATTGGATAGGTAATCCCAGCATCCAACCATTTAATTTCCTCCTTTTTAACAACCTCTTTCATCGCAGGGTTAAGCCTTCTTTGTTGCTCAATACTCCTAAAGGATCCCTCCTCTAGAGTGATTTTGTGCATACAAAAAGATGGGCTAATTCCCTGAATATCAGCCAATGTCCAACCTATAGCTTTGCGGTATTGCTGCAGCAATTTTATTAAGGCCTCCTCATGCTCCGGCATTAAATCTGATGCAACAATAATGGGCAACGTCTCACTTTCCCCAAGATACACATACTTTAGATGATCCGGTAAAGGTTTCAAATCTAAAGTGGGTGCCTCAATTAGGGATGGCTTAATTGGGGGAGCCTTTCTTTGATCTAAATCTAAAGACTCAAAAACATCCTCACACCTAAACAATTCTTTTTCTTTTTTTCTATCTAAAGAACAAAATTCAAAATCTCCTACACTAACCTCTCCATGCTTCTCCGAATGCTCATCAGTCGAATCCTGTATTGCTGTCTCAATAACTGTGCTCTCCAGAATCCTAATGAAGGAGCAATCCTCCATTTCGTCTGGATATTTCATGGCTTTAAACACATTAAATTTCACTTCCTCATTACAGACTCTCATTGTTAATTCTCCTTTTTGAACATCTATTAATGCCCTACCAGTAGCCAAAAATGGACGACCTAGAATAATTGGGACATCTTTATCAGCCTCATAGTCTAAAATAATAAAATCAACAGGAAATATGAACTTATCAACTTTTACTAAGACATCCTCAATTTTACCCTCTGGATATGTGATAGACCTATCAGCTAATTGGAGTGTAACTGTGGTAGGCCTAGCTTCACCAATACCTAACTTCCGATAGACCGAAAGAGGCATAAGGTTAATGCTTGCACCTAAATCACAGAGTGCTCTACCTAACTCCTTTCCACCTATAGACACAGGTATGGTAAATGACCCTGGATCCTTAGCCTTGGGGGGTAGCCCATTTTTTAGAATAGCACTACACTCCTCAGTAAGAGATACAGTTTCAAACTCACCTAACCTCTTTTTTTAGTCAAAATATCCTTAAGAAATTTAGCATAATTAGGCATTTGCTCAATAGCTTTTACTAAAGGGATATTTATATGCAATTGCTTAAGAATCTCTAAAAACTTTTTAAATTGACCATCCTGATTCTTAGGCTTTTGCCTTTGTGGAAAAGGTAGAGGTGGTACATAAGGTGGGGGCGGCACATATGGTGGTTCTACATCTGGCATAGAACCAGATGCTCCAGCATTCTCTTTGCTGCCTCCAGCACCCTGACCAGACTCCAACTCTTTTTCGCCAACAATATTATTATTTCTATCATCATTTTTCTCTATAACCTGGGATTTACTAAACTCAATTCTTTCTTCTAATGGCTTACCACTCCTAAGAGTAACTGCCTTTACCTTCTCCTTACCTTCCCTTCTAGGGTGTTCAGTATCTGATGGAAGTTTCCCTTGAGGCCTTGCCTTGAGCTCATTAGCTAGCTGACCCACTTGCAATTCCAGGGCTCTCATCGAAGCTTGATTACTTTGAATTGCAGCATCTGTGCGAGCCATAAATTCTTTCATCATCGCCTCGAGAGAATTTCCCGAATTTTGCTGGGGCAAAGCCGACTTATTTTGCTGGGGCATTACCTGCGTTTTAGTAAATCCTGGCTGGTTCATCTTCTGTTGCGTCTGCACGTTATTTCCTTGACCTCCCCATGAGAAATTGGGGTGGTTGCGCCAACCTGGATTATAGAAGTTAGAATAAGGGTTGTTCCTCTGATTACCTACAAAAAACACAGAAGCTGGATTGCTGGGGCAAAACTCGTAGTTGTGGTCTTCACCACAATAGACACATGCTTCGTCCGTGACTTGGTTCACCACTGCTGCAGGCTCCATAGCTGGTGGCTGCTGATGACTAATCACTGTCACATTCTTAAGAGCATTAGCAATCATAGCAAGATCAGCCCTAATGGTGGACACACCATCAACCTCTAACACACTCTTAACCTTTTTATTTGTGCCTCTAACATCCGACCACTGACAAATATTAATAGATATTCTTTCTAAAATTTCATAGGCTTCATCAAAAGTTTTTGCCAAAAGGGCCCCTCCAGCTGAAGCATCGACCATACCTTGGGTTACTCCATTTAAACCATTGTAAAATGTTTCCATTTGAATACAATGAGGTAAACCATGGTGGGGACACTTTCGCAAAAGCTCCTTAAACCTCTCCCAAGCCTCACTAAAAGTCTCATCCTCAAGTTGCCTAAACCCTACTATTTCACTCCTTAATTTAGCATTTCTATTAGGCGGGAAATATTTACTCAAAAAATTTTCAGCTAACTCATTCCACGTCCTAATTGATCCTGGAGCAAAAGAGTTTAACCATGACTTCGCTCCATCTCTAAGAGAATACGAGAACAAAGTTAATCTAAGAGCATCTCTAGGCATTCCTTGAATTACAAAAGAATCACTAACTCCTAGAAAAGACTTAAGATGTAAATGAGGGTCTTCAGATGTCAAACCATGGAATTGCCCCACGGTTTGCAACATCTGAAACATTACCAGTTTCATTTCAAAATTTTCCGTTTGGATTTGGGGACGTGCAATCCCTGGATTCAACTCATTAAACATCGGGACAGCATATTCTCGAATGGCTCTGGTCCTATCGTTCGCTATCAAGATAGGATTCTCAGACTGATTATTTCGCTGCTCATTTTGCTCAAACAGTGGGTTTTGCTGCAGCAATGGATTCTGCTGGGGGTTTGCTGCTGCTGGACCTTCATGAACCTGCGAAAGTTGCGGCACGTTCTCCATCTGGTTTCTGCGCTGCTCCCTCCTTCTGTTCCTAAATGTCCTTTTAATTTCTGGATCAAGCTCAAACCGTACCCCAGGCGGATCGCTCATGCACCAAAATCACACCTGCAAAAACAAAAGAAACAATCAAAAAGTTCTAGCACCAAACCACTAAAACACATACACAAAACAGATCAGATAAAAACTTATTCAAGTCCTCGGCAACGGCGCCAAAAACTTGTTGGGTTCCTAGAGTGAGTAAAAATATAGTATAAAATACTCTAGGATTCCTGTGCAAGTATACACAGTCTGCAACAAGTAATATTATCAATCCGAGCCCTGAATGAGTTTCCACTCTACCTATTTTTGTGTAACTTTTTAATGGTTTCAAGAATAATAAAATGATTGGGTTTTATCGAAATTATGCTGAAGCAAAATAAATGACAGAACAACGAGTAAACAAATAGATAGACAGATTAAAGACAGGCGCTGGTTAGGTTTTAGTGATTGTTCTAAGATATGCTCTAGCAATATTATTGATCATGCATTTCTCGCAGTATTATTAGCGGATTCCTCCCGGAACTCCGGATCTTTTGGGATATGTTTCAAACCCAATGAAGAGCGACCGATCAAGCACTAGGCAACTGGCTATCCCTAGCTCAGTCACTGGCGTTCACCAATACACAATGATCGTAGTGTGGATAATTGCCACACACTCTCTAAATCATCCCTGAAACTAGAGAGAGCTATTCACACCGGCTGGCCAGGCGGGCATAAAATAAGAATAAGCACAACAATTAACCAAAATGCGATAGTCAATATATTACTAGAGATGAAGCACGGTAATCACATTATTCCTAACCAACACCCTAAGCTACTTAGTTCATAATAGGCATAGGAATACGAATTACAATCTGAGTATGCATGTCCATAACCACAAGTTTAATAAAGAAAATAAACTCCCTAATCAGCTTGCAGTAGATGGTGTTCTTGATGATCTTCAATCTCCCTATACTATTCGGCTTCCAAGGGAAAACATGGAATGACTTTGACTTTGACGGCTACTTCCTTTTATAGAAGGATGGGAGGCTTGAATTAGGTCAACTAGGACACGTGTAAGGCTCTCCTTGATCCTTTATCACGAAAATAACTCAACAGAAGTCGGTTCATGAAGTTGGCTAACGAGCTGTGGTGTGGCAGTTTCTGCTCTCAGTTTTGCTGCAGCATAGAATTTGCTCCCTCCAGTCGTTCAGCAGCATAATCTGCAGAAAGTGATTTCCAAAGCTTCCATTCTTCCAAATGGGTTAAATCATGTAATATCTCTCTAAAACCAACCCTATTAAGCATTAAAGACACACAAATCCTTATATAAATGAGGCCTAAATAACTACCTTTTGGGCAATTATCAGTTAGCAAACAAGAACAGTTAGAAAAAGAAATTCCAGCATTAGACACAGAGGCCCGCGACCTGAACAGAAGAATGCATCGAATAAGAAGGAATAATGAAGTCTCCCAAGCAACTCTCAAGTCAAAGAATGACCAAGTTTTGAAGCAACAATTTGAGATTGCCTCACTCCATGAGTTGATGAAAGAGCTCGAAGATTGCATTAGTTTGAGGAACCAAACGATTACTGAGGTAGAAGAAAAGAATGGAACGCTATGTCGAACAATTGACGACCTAAAATTAACGCTCAAGATTAGAGAAGATCAACTAGGGGAGCTCATCAACGACAACAAGGGTCTAAGAGAGTCCGTTCAGTCAGGATGCCACTGATAGATTAATGAAAGACTATACCTATTTAAAGGAGCAGTACGACAGATTAAGCGATGATTTTGGGTTTGCGAGACAGAACCACGTGACACTACGAAGTAAAGCGGAACATATGCTCACTCAGATTAGGAGAGTCACTCGAAGGGCAGATGAACTAGCAGAAGATGCACGTACTCTCTCTAAAGTCATAGCATCTACATAGCCGAATAGCAAGAATGTGCTCAAGTTTCTGGGAAAACTTCGTATAAGTTTAGAGTATTGGGGCCAATTTTATTAACTCTTTACTTTAGTTTATGTTTTATTTAGATAGTTGAAATATCTTGTAATTCAATTTTGCAAAAATTTTGCTGCTACATTGTTTTATCATTTTCCAATTTAATATCAAAGCCATTTTTTTTCTTCTCTGCTATCACTTTTTTTTTGTTTCGTTTTGTCTTTCTCTTTTCTTACACTAAAATCTCTTTTCATTAAAAATATGAACAGAATCATAAGATAGCTCGGTCACCTCGAATCCACCGCACCTACGTCACAAGATACAGGACAAGGATCATGGAAGAGCAAAGTACAAAGATGGAGAAAACAAGGAAAGATATTGAGGAGTTACGAGAAAAAATGGATGCCATTCTTGTCGCCCTAGAAAGAGGCAAAATAATACCTGATATTGCTCAGTCCAGCCATACAATGAACAACCCTCCAATCCGGCAATCAACAGAGGGTACTACTCCAAAATATCATCCATTGTACAATATTCCAGTAGAGCAGCACCCATTTCCATTTTTCAAGAATGAGCAAGTGCCTGTACACAATCAACCTGGATTTTCACTACCCACAGAGGTACCTCCCAAGGTGACCATTACAGTTCCCAATTTAGATGATCCTGAAATCAGAAAAGAGCTAACGGGAGGTGAAAAAGTCTCTTCTAGTGAAAAGCTTGAAGTCTTGGAGGAAAGATTAAGGGCAGTAGAAGGAACAGACGTCTTCGGAAATATAGATGTGACCAAGCTATGCTTGGTACCAGATGTAATCCTCCCTCCAAAATTCAAGGTGCCCGAGTTTGAAAAGTATGATGGAGCATCCTGTCCTAAAAACCATCTCATCATGTATTGCAGGAAGATGGCAGCATACGTCCAAAATGACAAGCTGTTAATTCACTGCTTCCAGGACAGTCTTACTGGTCCAGCATCTCGATGGTATATGCAGTTAAACAGCACTCATATATGTTCATGGAAGAATCTAGTCGATTCATTTTTAAAGCAATATAAGCACAACATAGATATGGCTCCTGACCACCTAGACCTCCAGAGGATGGAAAAGAAGAGCACAGAAAGCTTTAAAGAGTATGCCCAAAGGTGGAGGGATACTGTTGCTCAGGTGCAACCACCTTTAGTCGATAAGGAGCTGTTGACCATGTTTATTAATACTCTCAAATCTCCTTTCTATGATAAGATGATTGGGAGTGCCTCTACCAATTTCTCTGACATAACGACAATTGGAGAGAGAATCGAGTACGAAATTAAGCATGGAAAGATAACTGATACGGGTGGATCATCAACAACGAAAAAGGGGGTTCCATCGAAGAAAAAAGAGGGAGAAGTTCAGATGATTGGTTTCAATTCAAGACAACCATACCCTAATGTCGGAGTGCCACAATATCACTATCCACCTCCTTATGTTTACCCTCAACCCTATATCAATAATACGTCAGCCCAATACTCATCCCCTTACGTCCAAAATCCTCGTCCTACTCAAGGCTACCAGCCTCGGAATCAACAGAACACTCCTTATGTCCAAGGACACCAAAACAATAAAGGCGTCCGTAGACAGACTCATTTTGATCTGATTTCGATGACATATACCGAACTTCTACCCCAACTCTTCCAAAATAATCAGTTGCCACCCGTGCCAATAGACCCAGTAAAACCACCTTAACCAAAGTGGTATGACCCAAATGCCCGTTGCGACTACCATGCAGGAGCAATTGGACATTCCACTGAAAACTGTACTGCACTTCAAGCATAGGGTGCAAGCATTGATCAAGGCAGGATGGTTGAACTTTAAGAAAGAAAATGGTCCAGATGTCAACAACAATCCTCTACCAAACCATCAGAATGCACAAGTAAATGCGATAGATCAGGTTCATGGAGCTGATTTGAAAAACAATGTTGAGAGCATAGTTACTCCCATGGGAGAACTATTCGAAATATTATTCAGTAATGGATACATTGGAGTAGAAAGTCTTCAATCGGATCTGGGTGTCAGAGCATACGATGACAGTTTGATGTGTTCTTATCACACTGGGGCAAAAGGGCATTTTATCGACCAATGTCCTCATTTTCGTTTGAAGGTCCAGGAGTTGTTAGATTCACATTTTTTAACAGTTTCTCAAAAGATGACTCAGCTCCCTCAGTATGGGGAAGTTGATATTATAGAAGAATGCTCAAGGTTATCTCTCAAGCCAAAACCGTTAACAATTTCTTATCGCGAGAAGCCCAGTACCCCAAATTTCGAGCCAAGACCGATTACCATCCAGATTCCCGACTCCCTTTGAATATAAAAGTTCAAAAACAGTACCTTGGAACTATGAATATAAGGTAACTGTTGATTCTGAACCCCTTCCAATCCATAATATCAGTGGGATGGGAGGTCTAACACGAAGCGGGAAGTGTTCTACACCAGAAGACCTATTGAAACCCAAGGGTAAAGAAAAAGGAAAAGCCAAGATCACTGAAGATATCAAGGAAAAAATAGAAGAGCCCATTGTAGCGAAAAACCTATATGTTAAACAACCAGCATCTGAAGAGGACATCCAAGAATTTTTGAAGTTGGTTAAGCAAAGTGATTATAAAGTGGTTGAACAGTTAGGTCGAACCCCTACAAAGATTTCCATACTGGCTTTGTTATTGGCTTCAGATACGCATCGTAAGACTTTGTTGGACATTTTGAATCAAACTTATGTTCCGCAGGATATTACGGTGGACAACTTGGATAACATCGTTGGAAACATAATTGCAACCTTCACAGATGATGAGTTACCACCAGAAGGCACCGGACACACTAAAGCCTTGCACATTACAGTTAAGTGCAAAAATTTTGTTGTGGCAAAAGTTCTAGTTGATAATGGTTCCTCCTTGAACATAATGCCTAAATCCACGTTGGAGAAATTTCCTGTTGATATGTCTCATATAAGGCCCAACACTATGATCGTACGAGCTTTTGATGGGGCATGTAGTGAAGTTGTTGGAGACATAGAAGTGCCCATCAAGATAGGTCCATGCACCTTCGATATAACCTTTCAGGTTATGAATATTAATTCGGCCTACAGCTTCTTGTTAGGGCGTCCCTGGATTCACTCAGCTGGAGTGGTCCCATCATCATTACACCAAAAACTTAAATTTGTGGTCGACCGCAAACTAGTGATCATATATGGACAAGAGGATATCTTAGTGTCAAGACCCTCCTCAATGCCCTACATAGAAGCAGCAGAAGAGGTTTTTGAGTCATCATTTCAAGCTTTTGAGATTGCAAATGCCACAACTTTATACTGAGAGATAGGGAAAATGGAGCTGCAACTTTCAAAACTCTCCTTAACAGGAAGCAACCAAAGCCTCGAAAATTTGTTGAATATGTCGAAAAATATGAAGAGGTTTGGTTTGGGATATAAACCAAGCAAAAAAGATATGATTAAAGCACACAGGCAGGAGAAAGAAAAACGACTGGCTAGATTGGAGAACCGTAAGCCGAAGTATCAAATGAATATCATTCCTCATCTTCATGATACCTTCATCTTTGCTGGAATAATTCATCCAGAATCTCAAGACCCTGCAGTCATGGCTATAATCAAACAGAAGAAAGAAGCTGGTCCCTTGGTTTATCTGTGCCCAGAAGACTTTGAACTCAATAATTGGACTGTAATGGAGCTACCATCATTTGTTAATGAGATATCAAAGTAATTTTTAAACTTTTTGTTTGTTTTTGGTTTTGATGATTTATGTGTTCTATGTCAATATTTCATTTGTTAATGAAGAAACATTTTTTTTCTTTCTTTCCTATCATCCAATGAATCTCTCTTGTGTCTACTTCTTTTAGCATTGATTTCATTTATTCCATTCCTTCATTTATCTTCTTTCATCACACTGAATAATCACTCTCTTAAACAGCGAAATTGGGATTGAAAGCGCTAATGATCTTAAATACGAACTTGATTCTCCTACATACGATGTTGAGTCCGATGAGAGAACACGTGGTAATGAGGAAGATCTAGAACTTCTTACTCCTGAATTGTTGAGAATGATTGAAGAAGAAGAGAGGATATTGGGACCACATGAAGAGTTGATAGAGACGATTAACTTGGGATCTCAAGTAGGGATTAAAGAAGTTAAAATTGGGACCAACATGTCTGCTGAAAGCCGTCAAGGGTTAATAACATTGCTTCATGAATACATTGATGTTTTTGCCTGGTCTTATCAAGATATGCCTAGTTTAGACACAAGTATTGTGGTGCATTATTTTCCACTTAAGCCTGAATGCAGGCCAGTGAGACAGAAGTTACGCAAGATGAAGCCGAACATGTTAATCAAAATAAAAGAGGAAGTCATGAAACAGATTGATGCAGGATTCTTAACAGTTGCTAATTATCCAGAATGGGTAGCTAACATTTTGCCAGTACCTAAAAAGAATGGACAGGTCCGAATGTGTGTTGATTATAGAGATTTGAATCGAGCAAGCCCAAAGGATAACTTCCCACTTCCTCATATTGATGTACTGGTAGATAATACAGCTGGATTTTCAACTTTTTCCTTTATTGATGGATTCTAAGGTTACAATCAAATCAAAATGGCACCTGAAGATCAAGAGAAAACTACATTCATCACATTATGGGGAACCTTTTGTTATAAGGTCATGTCGTTCGGATTGAAAAATGCTAGGGCAACCTACCAACGGGCCATGGTTACTCTCTTCCATGACCTAATGCATAAGGAGATCGAAGTGTATGTTGATGACATGATTGCTAAGTCCAAACCAGGGGAAGAGCATGCAACCATTCTCCGAAAGTTATTCGAGCGATTGAGAAAATTCAAGTTGAAACTAAATCTGAGTAAATGCACATTTGGGGTCACTTCTGGCAAGTTGTTGGGTTTCGTCGTAAGCCATGAGGGAATTAGAGTTGACCCGACAAAGTCAAATCCATTCTAGAAATGCCACCACCACGTACTCAAAAAGAAGTCAGAGGTTTCTTGGGAAGATTGAATTATATTGCAAGATTCATATCACATCTTACAGCAACATGTGAACCAATCTTCAAGCTACTTCGTAAGAACAATACATGCATATGGAATGACGACTGTCAAAAAGCATTTGAAAAGATCAAGCAATACCTACAAAACCCTCTTGTTCTTGTACCTCCAACTCCAAATCATCCACTCATCCTATATCTTACAGTGACGGAAAATTCAATGGGGTGTGTACTGGGACAGTATGATAGTTCAGGCAGAAAAGAGCAAGCCATATATTATTTAAGCAAAAAGTTCACTGATTGCGAAACCAGATATTCTCTTTTAGAAAGAACTTGTTGTGCTCTAGCTTGGGCCGCTCGTCGTTTTAGACCATATAGGTTGTACTACACAACATGGCTTATCTCAAAGATGGATCCTATCAAATACATCTTTGAAAAGTCGTCTTTGTCTGGTAGAATTGCTAGATGGCAGGTTCTTTTATCCGAGTATGATATTGTCTATGTTACTCGAAAGTCAATAAAAGGAAGTGCACTAGCCGATCATTTGGCCGAGCAACCCATAGACGATTATGAACCAATGAAATTTGATTTCCCTGATGAATTTGTCTCCACTATAATGGTGGAAAAAGAAATATCAGACTTGGAAACATGGACCATGTTGTTTGATGGGGCCTCCAATGAGTTAGGTCATGGGATAGGTGTTGTATTAATATCGCCTGAAGGAAAGTTGTTCCCTCTCATCGCCAAACTAAGTTTTGATTGTACTCATAATATGGCTGAATATGAAGCTTGTTCTATGGGTATCCAAACTGCATTGGATATGAAGATAAAGAAACTTCGAGTCTTGGGAGATTCTATGTTGGTGATTCACCAATTGAGAGGAGAATGGGAAACAAGAGACACTAAGCTACTGCCTTATAAAAAGCTTATATTAGATTTGTCTCATAAATTTGAAGAAATCACTTTTGACTATTTACCAAGGGAGAGTAATCAGGTAGCAGACGCCTTGGCTACGCTTGCAGTCATGTTCAACATAGACCCCAATCATGAGGTACAACCTATTAAGATAGGAAGGGTAGATGTTTCAGCCTCCTGCATGAATATAGAAGAAGAGTTTGATGACAAGCTGTGGTTTCAAGACATCAAACATTATTTGAAATGTGGAACCTATCCTCTAAATGCCTCAGAAAATGACAAGCGCACACTTAGAAAGTTAGCAATGAAGTTCTTCCTAAATGGAGAAATACTTTACAAAAGAAATCATGATATGGTACTTCTAAGGTGTGTAGATACAAATGAAGCCAACACGATTATGAAAGAAATTCATGAGGGAATTTGCGGCACCCATGCAAATGGACACATGATGGCCAGACAGGCATTAAGGGCTGGCTATTACTGGTTAACCATGGAAGCTGACTGTATCAAATATGCCCGAAAATGCCACAAATGTCAGATTTACGCAGAGAAAGCTCATGCTCCAGCATCTCAGTTGCACGTTATGACGACACCATGGCCATTTTCCATGTGGGGAATGGACGTTATAGGCCCTATTGACCCAAAAGCCTCAAACGGACATCGATTCATCTTGGTGGCAATAGATTATTTTACCAAATGGGTAGAAGCAATGTCCTATCGAGAGGTGACGAAAGGAGTTGTGATCAAATTCATCAAGAAGGATTATATGTCGTTATGGTCTTCCTGAGACCATAGTATCTGATAATGCACGAAATCTGAACAACAAATTGATGACTGAGTTATGTGAGCAATTCAAGATCAAGCATGTCAACTCAACTCCGTATAGACCAAAGATGAATGGAGCAGTGGAAGCTGCCAATAAAAACATAAAAAGGATTGTGCAAAAAATGACGGTGACGTATAAAGATTGGCATGAAATGCTTCCTTTTGCATTACATGGATATCGCACATCGGTTCGCACTTCAACTGGGGCAACACCATTTTTATTAGTTTATGGTATGGAAGCGGTTCTTCCCATTGAAGTGGAAATTCCATCATTAAGGGTGTTCATGGAGACTAATTTAGAAGAGGCTGAATGGATCCAGAACCGCTATGAGCAGCTCAACTTTGTTGAAGAAAAGAGATTGACAGCATTGTGCAGAGGTCAACTTTACCAAAGACGAATGATGAAAGCCTATGATAAGAAAGTGCATCCTAGAGTATTCAGAGAAGGGGATTTGGTCTTAAAACGAATTCTTCCTTTTCTAAAAGATCACCGAGGCAAGTGGACCCCAAACTATGAAGGACCATTCGTGGTGAAGAAAGCTTTCTCTGGAGGAGATTTAGTCTTGACTAACATGGATGGTACTGAGCTGCCAAGTCCAGTTAATTCAGATCAAGTTCGAAGATATTACGCATAGGCTACTTGTGTATCAAAGGATTCGGCAAAGTTGCGGGAATTCAACAAGTGTCTAGGAGAATTACGCTTCAATTTCTATATCATGTTTAAGAGGTTACTTTTGTCTCAAGTTCTAGAACCTTAACATTGACACATATGTCTATTGAATTTTAGTCATAAATCAAAGCTCCCTTCTCGAAGCATGGCATCACTTGTCCATTTTTCTCCCCCACTCTCCATAATATTTCATCAACTATGAATGTTTGGCATGTTTACCTTTATTATCATTACAATTGAATAAACAAAAAGTTACATAAACGCGATATTTCAAATCAATGGTGGTAACTTAAACGATTCGATGTGAAATACATATGTCCAAACAAAGAATCCAAAGACAATATTTTTCCAAGAGCACCGTGATCATGAAGGTTGATGGAATGTCATCATGGAGGACAAAACCGTCATTTCAACATGACAAAGTCTTGAACTGGGGCAAAACGATTTTTTTTGTCTTCTCAAACTGGGGCAAAACCATTATTATCACAGGAGCAAAGTCGTTCTGGATACATTTTTTGTCATCAAACAAAGAGCAAGTTGTTTAGTGAGTTCATGATCCAATTAAGGTCTATTACCAAGGGTGATGTGAATGGGGTGCCCGAGCTATCAAATATCTTTTAAAAGAAGTTTGTATCATAGTTTTCGAATAGTGCTAAATCCGCATCTCATGCATTCAAGCATTCAAGTTTAGCGTGCATTGCAAAGAAAATTTATTTTCGGTTAAATCGAACCCGACTATTCAGTCGAGGTCGAAGCCTGTGTCAATCCAGGTCCATTTCCAGTTTTTATTTTCGGTTAAATCGAACCCGACTATTCAGCCGAGGTCGAAGCCTGTGTCAATCCAGGTCCATTTCCAGTTTTTTCTTTCGGTTAAATCGAAACCGACTATTCAGCCGAGGTCAAAGCCTGTGTCAATCCAGGTACGTTTTAAGTTTTTCTTTTAGTTAAATCGAACCTGACTATTCAGTCGAGGTCGAAGCC